>CM057455.1:1236770000-1239170000 GCA_016271365.2 Neoceratodus forsteri
GAAAAGGTTCAGCTCTCATAGGTGTAGAATGGGTCTCAGATCCCCTGCATACTTTGAGACCAAAAAGTAACGAGAACATAACCCCATATTCTTTTGTTCCCAATGAACAGGTTCTATGGCCTTTTTCTGGATCAAGGTATGAACTTCCTCTAGTAGCACCGGTATGTGTTCAGGAGGACAGGAAGAAGGCAATAGTATATGGTTTTCCCTTACTTTGTATAAAAATCAGTGGCTACAGAAAACTTGTGCACGTTCCATTATGAATGTTCATGCGGCACTCCGCCATACACCAGCTGATTGGACAAAGCAGAGCAGTTCACAGGAAAAGTCAAACAAACATGGTGGCGCCGCTTACTGAGCGCTTCAACACGGTTTGGACACGGATGGACGTATTCAGCACCAAATTTAACAATTGTCTTTTTTTTTTTTTTAAATCAAGTGCAGCTGTGAATCTGTAGAGGCTCAAAGTGAAACAGGACCATTGACAGACTTCACAGCAGGCCGGACTGCTGACAGCAAGGAGTGCTGCGGGGAACCAGAGTATAAAATCTTGTCAAGCGTTCACAAATGTAACTTTTTTTTTTTTTTTTTTTTTTTTTTAAACCTGGGGGAACCGTATACTATAAGAAATAGTATACAGGCACCCATATACGCCGAAAAAGCTGTGTTTTCATTTTTGTGTTGAGATAACATCGGGACCTCTTGAGCTTTGCTCTCGAGGTCCCTCTGATGTCATCTCAACCCTTCAACAACAAAAACAAACAAAAAAAAAAAAAATAAATAAAAACAGCCTTGTTGTGTATGGGTGCCAGTACACTATTCCTTCTCTGGTGGCTGGTCTGAGGTGATTCCAGAAGCTCTAGAGCATGGTCCGGTTCTATTACTTATGGGACCCAAGCATCTGATGTGACCTTCCTCCACTGGTCCAGGTGGAGGAAACGGCGACCCACTATCACCACCCCTGGAAGAGCTGGCGGTTGGGGGTCCAGGAAGAAGTCATGCAGGTCCAGGTCCTGCAGCTGTGGCTGCAGCCGCTCCCCTACCTCTAGGGGCATTTGAGTAGGCACTTGGGGTGGGTCCTGGGGCAGGCAAAGCTGATGCTCCTTTACTTTTACTCTGCTGTCTGGCCACCGAGCAGTGTCTGTTGCTGGCCTGACAAAAGGGCCCCCTCTGCCTACTTCTTGGCTGAGTGTGGTAGGGAATGAATGGATTTCAGGGTTCTGCCTAAAGCCTGCAGGTTTGAGAGGATATCTTGTACGTCTGCCCCGAACAACTTATTTATTTAAAATTGGTGACCGGGAAAGGCGCACTGAGCCGAGGCTCATTTCCAGGTGTGACCTGGGTACAAGGTGTACACTGTTAGAAAGCAGAGAAGTACAAACAATATCTTGTTCCAGACGTATAGCACAGAAAAAGTACATTTCACAGCAGTGAGCAGTAAAGTAACAACTTTGCTGGAACAGACGAATTAGAAGACCTTGTATCCTCTAAATGGGGCACTGAGGATGGATTGCTGCATACCATTGGTAAATCCCGCCAACTTCAACGAGGAATGTCTCCTAAGACAAACCCCAGAAGCCGCTGCCCTGGTAGAAGCATCAGAAATGTCACAGGTAGAGAGTAGGTGATGCTTGCCCACATCTGCTCTGCTTGAAGAGCCTTTAATAGCTCCTGCTTAGGAGTACACTCTGGTAGGGCTTAGGCCGCTGCCTTGGCCTTCCTCCAGAAGGTATTTTGGTATTTTACCACGTGGGCCAGATAATTTGCAATCCTCAGGCCCAAAGTAGCAAAAGTAAAGGTCCTCTTCCCTAAAACATCTAGTCTCCTGGACTCCTTGTCCACAGGGAGAGAAGACAGATATTTTATTTATAAAGCACCCAATTCCTGGGACTTTGAGCACTGTACAAAACAATAATCCAAATGCCAACAATAAAACCATACAAATAAACATATATTCATATGATAGTTATAATATAAAGCCATATCACTCATCATTTCACAATCAAAAAAATCTGAGAACATCTGTTGGAACAGATGCCCTATAAGCCCTTTTTTAAAGACTTCTATCGAGGGGGCCCCTCCTTAAATACTTTGGTAAGGAGTGCCAGAGGATAGGTGCAGCAACAGCAAACACCCTATCTCCAGAATGCTACAACCTTACCCTGGGAACCCTCAGGAGGCCTCCCTCGGCAGAACAGAGTGCCCGAGCCGGACGGTAAGGAACCAGGAGATCTTGCAGGTATACAGGACCACTTTCGTGTAGGGTCTTATAGGTAAAGAGCCCTATCTTGAAGACAATCCTCCACCTGACCGGCATCCAGTGCAGCCCGCGGAGGACCGGGGTAATAAGTTCACACATTCTTACCCCAGTCAAAAGTACTGCCGCCAAGTTCTGCACCAGCTGCAGCCTACGGAGGTTGCCTCCAGATAACCCAAGGTACAGAGCATTACAGTAGTCCAGCCTGGAAGTGACAAACTCATGCACCAGTGTGGTCAGGTCCTCAGGAGGGATCAGGGCTCGGATTCGGACAATGTTCCTAAGATAGTAAAATCCATTCTTGACCACGGCCAACACCTGGGCCTCAAGCGTCAGGCAGTCATCTAGGATCACGTCCAAATCTTTCACCTGTCCAGAAGGGACTAGGAGAGCACCCCCCAGTACTAGACTGGGGGCGACCCCCCACCCCCCCTTCCTCCACGACTACCCAGATCCACTACCAGTACCCTCAGTCTTATCTGGATTGAGTTTAAGCCAGTTTCGAGTCATCCATGACTGGATTTCCTCAAGACAGTTGTTAAACACGGAGTCTGACTCCTGAACATCGGATGCACAGGACAGGTACAACTGGATATCATCTGCATAACAGTGAAACCCCAGCCCGTACCGCTTGATAATGTCTCCTAATGGCAGCATATACACCGTGAACAACAAGGGCAACAAAATCGAACCCTGCGGAACTCCACAGTTCAGAGGCTTCGGGCTAGACGAGAAGATTCCCATTTTCACCCTCTGTACTCTGCCTGTCAGGTATGACCTAAACCAGTTGGCGACAATACCGGATAGGCCACACAACAACCGCAGTCAAGTAGCACCTCGTGGTCCATGGTGTTGAACGCCGCAGAGAGGTCCAAGAGAACCAAGATGGTATGGGCTCTCCTGTCCCTCGCCATCAAGAGATCATTCAGCACCCTTACTAGGGCCGTCTCCGTGCTATGTCCCACCAGGAATCCAGACTGGAAAGGCTCATAAGTAGAAGAAAAGGAGAGATGTCTCTCAAGCTGCACAGCCACCACTTTTTCTATAACCTTTTCTAAAAATAGAAGGTTATAGACCAGTCTGTAATTGCTGAGGCCATCCGGGTCCAAAGAGGGCTTCTTCAGAAGGGGTCTAAACACGGCCTCTCTCAAGGACAATGGAAAGACCCCACTCCTCAAGGAACTCCAGACAATCTCAGCAATCACAGGTCCGATCAGGTCCAGACATCCAACCAGAAGGAAAGTCAGACCTGGGTACAGATCACACTGTGTAGGTCGTAGCTTTGAAATAATCCTGTCCACCACCTTCACCCCAACCAGGAGGAGTGTTTCGGCACAACTCAGGCTGAACACTACATCCCTTTCAAGAGATACTTGAGGAGACCTCAGCTCTTATAGTAGACACCTTGTCGGCAAAGAATAGAGCAAGCTTCTCACACCCAGCGCTTGAACCCGCTCACCCGACACGGAGACAGGTCAGACGCAAAAGCCCGTCTACCGTGCGGAAGAGCTGGGCTGGTCTACTCCTCACCTCAGCAATCTCCCTAGACAGAAATTCTGCCTTTTTCCTGGAGATTGCCGCCTGATAGTTAACATAATGTGACTTCAGGACCAATTTGTCCCCCACCGAGCCAGATCTCCTCCAGCATCTCTCTAACCGACGCCCCTTAATCTTTAACCTCTGGAGATCCTCATCGAACCAAGGAGGTCTCCGGAGAGTAGATAAGGGGCAGACATGAGTGGGCACAATCGAGTCTAAGGCCGCAGTAACAGCCCCATTATAGGCTGCCACCGCTTCCTCCAGCCCAGTTGCACAAGCTGCCACAACACTCTATGGTCCAGTACCGCAGACAGTCCCAATGAGGAAACTCCTCTTAATGAGCGGTACCAGACATCTCCACAGGGGCAGAACCAGTTGAGGGGGGCCCCTCAACCTGAAACCCACAGTGTTATGATCCGAGAGAACTGAGGTGTTTAGGCACCTTAGATCTATCAGGAGCTGCATTTTATTACAACTGAACCAGCCTCAGGTTGGCATGTAAAAAAGCTTACCTGACGGGGCCTGATACATTTTTATCTGCTTTCCTAGAATGGCAAGTATCATATTTGGTCAGTGCCAGGCAGTCAGGGTGGCATCCTCCACGTCTGGCAGTAGAGGAGGGATAATGATAAGTGGGGAGTTAGGCAGTTCCAGGAACTCCCATCAAGTTTCTCTTGGTGATGCAACTGTCCAGGCTGTGTGTGAGTGCTGATGTGCGATATGGCCGCCACTACACATTGTCACTTTACCACCAGTCTAGCATTGCTTGTAAAGCACTTTGGGATGCACTGTGTATGAAAAACGCGCTACATACAGATGCAGATTCTTCTTCCTCCTCCTCCTCTTCTTCTCGATGCCCTCCTCTTCAGATTCAAACCCCGTGGCAGTCTGGAGTTGCTGCATCATGGAGATGAATGATGGGTCTTCATGAGGGGACCTAAGTGTATATACTATACAGTCCCTCACTCCATGTAGAGATGATGGAGCTGGACCTCTTATAAGATCTCTCCATGTACTCTTCCTCCTCCTCTTTCTCTTGCATGATGAGGTCAGGGTTATACTCCTTATCCTCGTCAACAGGATCTGTAGGACTCAAAGAGGGAGCAGAAAGGTTCGCCAATGCCTTAGAAGGCAACTAGCTCGATCTGACAGGCGTCGGCACTGGGGCTTCCCAGAGGTGCCCTGTCGACGCAGGTCTTGTTAGATTCAGGGACCACTGGTGAGAAGTGTCTCAAACCTAGCTAAGAGCATCTGCCAGCTGACTGTTCACACCAGCAACATGGTTCGCCAGAGGCGACACACAAGAGTCAAAGTGTGGAGGGCCTCCCGACACAAGAGAAGGAGTGCGTGCTGCTCTACCTGTTCAGATAAAACATGGTCATGGCGTCGTCCGTCTGGCCTTGCACAACCTGACGCCTTACTAGAGGAGTGAATTCCACCACAGCTAGCGGCACTGCACGGAGCTCCAGCAGGTTGATGTGGTGACAGGACTCCCCCGAGTGATGAGAATCCATTGACTCTATGGTTCCCCAGGTGCGCTCCCCAACCAGTAAAGACGTGTCCATTGTGAGAGCGACTATCAGCACTGGGCACACAAATGAGACACCTTCCTCCAGATGTTCGGGAATCAGCAAACAATGGAAGGCATCCCACATCGGCTGGATCACTGTGACCAGCTGGTTCCCACTGCAGATGCCGCATCCACCAGCAGACTCCCGAGACACCTTGTACCCCAGCAGCGACAGGAAGTGCCAGGTAGGGAGACAGCACCCAACATTGAAATGATCAGGCAAAAGAGATGGTCTGCAGGGACTCTAGCTCTGCCATGATGAAATCAATCACCTGCAAGAGGAATCAGTTTGGACTTGTCCAGGTTAAACAACAGGCCCAATCTCTGCAGGTCTGGAGGGGCCAGATCCCTGGACTACTCCATGGCCTCCATGGAAGGCACGGCTATCAGCCAGTCATCCAGGAAAGGGTACACCCCGGCGCTCATGTACCACAGGAAGGCCACCACAGCTACCATGAGCTTGAAGACCCTGTGAGCAGGCAAGAGGTCGAAAGGCATGACTGGAACTAATACCAAACTCCTATGCGGAAGTGAAGGTACCACCAGTGTGACAAACTGGGATATGAAAAGAGCGCGTCCTGGAGGTCCAGGGAGAATCGCACTCTAAGGATGCTATAATGTGGTTCAGGGTTACCATCCAGAACTTGCGCTTCTTCATGTACTGACAGATTGTGCACAGTATGGGGCACCAACCTCTCATCCGTTTCGGGACCAGGAAGTACCTGGACACATATCCTTGACTTGCTGTGGCGTCTGAGGCAGGGCTATAGTCCCTTTTGCAAGGAGATGAGACGTCCTCCCTTAGGGCAAAGAGCATGTCCTAAGACACTCGAGGACTCCTTGCAGCATAGGCTTGGTAAGGTAGAGCTTTTCGAAACCTAGAGGCAGCCCTCTGCCTACCACCTCGAGAACCCTCTCGTCCGTAGTAATGATGGCCAGTGTGGCCAAGAGCTGGGTCCACCAATGGGCAACTCTGGAGTGGGCGCCAACCACTGAGACCATAGGAGCACTACTTCCCCTACACCGTTTCTTTTTTGGCCCCTGGCCAGAGAACTTGGCCTTTGCTGGGGCTGCTGCCGAGGCTGCTGTGACTGAACAGGCCAAAACTGGAAGACCTTCTATTTTGGTTTATGGGCCTTAAGATCCTTCTAGGACAATGCCACAGAGTCCAGTGTTGCACTAGACTTCTAAATCCTAGTGAGACTGACCCCAACGAAGCAGAGGCCTTCTTGTGGCCTTTTAGCCAAAGCTTTGATTCCCTATCGGCCAGGCGGCTGAGAAGTCAGGCAGCACTGTCTGGCACAGGCCACAACCTCAGACATCATGTGCAGCCCCCAAACACTAGAGGCAAGATACATGTGGGTCCATTCATTACATTATCTAGCAGCACGAAATGCAGAATTTGAAGCCGGGAGCTGG
This sequence comes from Neoceratodus forsteri, assembly GCA_016271365.2. NCBI lineage: Eukaryota > Metazoa > Chordata > Ceratodontiformes > Ceratodontidae > Neoceratodus > Neoceratodus forsteri. The sequence goes on from CM057455.1 coordinate 1,236,776,786, forward strand.
CTTCATTTCCTCGTGTTCCACTTTCTGCTGACGAAGCTGGAGCCGAACCAGTGGGGAACACAAAGGGTAGAGAATATTTGTAATATTCGAAGGAAAAGCTGGAATCACCAATGACATACTTGGTAGCCTATAACACGCATAGCTGCGAAGGAGAAAACCAAACTCTTCCAGCAGAAAGAAGATCTGATGTCACGCGGCAGAGTCCAGTGATATACCACCAGGGAGGAGCTTAGCTTGAAGATGTTCGGTGAATCAGTACATTCCAGTGGAAACTGCCAATTTGTGGATACTGAACTCTATCCATGCCCCTAGAAAAGTCAGTTTCCATTTCGAATTTAAGGAGACAGTATACAGCAATATACAAAGGCAACTAGCTTATCCCTGCTCTCAAGCAATGAGAGGACCTCCCTGAGGAAACTGGTTTTCAGTAACGCTAGGGGGGGACCAGGAGTCCTTACTTTTTGGGGCGGGGGGGGTCATTTGCTCTTCAGGTGCTTCTTTACGAAGTGGTACAAGGGCTGCTCTGCTCCAGCATGTCATGTCTGTATGGCTGAAATGTTACTGTTCTTTTAACATTAGTTGTATGAAATTAAGTGCTCCTCCTGTATACATCATTGATGGAAACTATGAAATGTTGTGGTATGTAAGAGGATGCCTCTTTAACGTCTATGGATAAACTGTTCAGAATTTTTTTTTTTTTTTTAACAATAAAAAGTCCCCTGCTCTTTGGTTTAATGCCTCATATGAGAGGTGGAACCTAAAGACTGCCTCACATCCCTTGTGCTGCACTACAGTGACATTAGTGGGTAGTAGCCAACATTCCTGCTGTTGTACTTTAACTCATTACATTCTGCTCTTCCAGCCCACGAACTGAGCATGCATAATATTGAGCCACTGACACTGCTTACTTAAATTCTCATCTTGTTATTCACAGGCACCTATGAATCACTCCCCATTTGTTTTTCAGGAAACGGTTATAGAGGTTATCCATACATGATAGAGCTAATAAATAGCTGAGAGCGCCAATCCATGGATGGCACATAAAATCAAAGTGAAGAATACCGTAAGTCACTTTCGAGAAGGACCTATTGTTAAAACAAAGCATCTATAGTTCAAAACAGATAATGAGCAGGTGCGTTTGTTTTTGGTGGTTAATCTGCTAATTGACAGAAGATTATTTATACCAGATTCAACAGCGACTGTGGTGGGTTCTACCATGGGGCCATGCACCCCCCTCCATCTGTCAGCTTAACTCACAGGGGAGACCCAGCTCAAGTTTAAAGACTACATTCATAAAAAAAAGAAAAGAAAATCAAACTCCAAGTACCAGTTGCTCATTATTATGACAATGGTGTTCTAATACGAATGACTGAGTGACAGCCAAGAGAGCGCACTCCATACTATACGTCTCATACTTCTGTACGTTTCATTAGTGCATGTTTGGACCCAAAATCCAATTAGCCTGGAGGGGAAATGATAGTCTTGTCTGCTCTACAACTCACCAAATACAGATTCTTGTAGCAGCTACTGTAGTTGTTTTTATGGGGTTAAGGCACAGTTAGAGAATAAAGAGGCACACACCATTCTCAGAGCTGTAACGAGATCTGTCCAATTTTAGAGGTTACCTGGTGTTTCAAATCCCCATTTTTCTGATCCACCCAAAAAAGTTTTCAAGGCTGTTTACTGGCACAATGACATTCTTGCATATGGAAGCATTATTCAAATAATGATTTATCCTATTATGTCATGTCCATTAAAGAATATATAGGATGGCAACATGGAAATCCCACAATTGCAGCAGCCACTGGCATTATTGAAGGCATGTTACGTACATGTCTGTCTGCTTTTAGTTACTTTATTTTATATTAACGTTCTTATTTTGCATGTACTTTTAAAACTGTATAATCGCTTTTTTGGCAAGTTTTATTTCTTTACTGGGATTTTTTCCCCTGAACTGCCACCTCCAAAACTGCAAATTTGATAGCAGGTAACCAAAATAAGCTTGGCAACTTTTTTTTTTCCCCTGTATTCTTAACTATATTCTACATCTAGCAAAAAGGTTTTATGAAAATGATACGGGATCGAAGTGATTTTATGCATAAAAGCTTACAAATATTTCATCCATTTTTGAACATATTAAGTCAGAGTATTGGTAATTTTCTCTATAGGTTTTGCATACGTGGGACAAAAATGAAGCAAACATCATTACAAATGATGTGCCCTTGATTCTCTTTTTCTTTCATACTTATGTTAACACTTAAAACACTGATGTTATAACTACAATTCAACCCCTTATGGATTTTCCATAAAAAGAGGAATTAAGGCTCAGCATGCAACTTATAAATAAAATGGCAACCCATTTTTTTTTTTTTGTGGATTTTAAATATTTAGATGACCATCGTGTACTGGGAAAAAATATGACTGACATGGGGTTGCCAAAACACCAGGAAACATCCTTAAGTAAATGGTTATCAATCTCACCCTAGCCACTGGAGCTTTCTGTCATCGAGTGGTAAAGAACCGGGGGGCATAGAAACATAGACTTTGACGGCAGATAAGGACCACTTGGCCCACCCAGTCTGCCCATTTCCCTACCTACTGGATAAGCTGCAGATTCTAGTTAACCAACAGCCTGCTTCCTGCAACCCCCCACTATAATTGCTTTGTGTCTGTCCCATGCATGTTTGAATTCCCAATTGTTTTAGACCCAACGACCTCCTCAGGAAGGCTGTTCCATGTATCCACCACTCTCCATGAAAAGAATTTCCTCACATTGCCCCTGGAGCCGCCCTCTCTATCTTTAAACTGTGCCCCTTGTTCTTACACATCTCTTTTTCTAAAAGATGCTACCCTCCTGGACTTTGTTGATTCCCTTCAGGTACTTGAACGTTTCTATCATGTCCTCCTTTCATCAAGGGTACATATTAAGCTCTCTCAGTCTCTCTTCATATGGTTTCTGATGTAGACCCTGCACCATTATAGTTGCCCTCCTCTGACTGCTTCCATCCTGTCTATGTCCTTGTGTAGATGAGGGTCTCCAAACTGCAACAGTACTCTAGATGGGGTCTCACCAACTGTCTGTATAGAGGGATAACCACTTCCCTTTTTCTACTTGTGATGCCCCTTCCTATGCACCCCAGTATCCCCCTGGCTCTCCTTACTGACTTTTCACATTGCTTACCCACCTTTAGGTCATCTGATATGACTACCCCAGGTCCCTTTCCATTTTTGTTGTTGTTAGTATCTCCCCTGCTATTGTGTACTCTTCTCCTGGGTTTTTGTTTCCCAGGTGCATTACTTTGCACTCTTTGCATTGAATCTAAGTTGCCATATGTCTGACCATTCCTTCAACCTTGCCAAGTCCCTTCTCATCTTTTCTACCCTCTTGTGTATCAGCTCTGTTACAGATCTTTGTGTCATCTGCAAAGAGGCATACCTTTCTCCATACCCTCTGCAATGTCACTTATAAAGATGTTAAAGAGGATTGGACCCAGTACTGAGCCCTGAGGTACTCTAATTAGTAACCCCTTCTTCGAATGTGTTCCATTCACTATTACCTTCTGTGTCCTGTTGTGCAGCCAGTTCGCTACTCAGGCTACCACCTGGGACCCGCCTCCCAGGCTGGCTAACTTGATTATTAATTTTTGTGTGGACTGTGTCAAATGCCTTGCTAAAGTTTAGGTAGGCCATATCCACAGCCCTCCCTGGTCTATTACTTTGGTCACCCAGTCAAAGAAATCAATTAGATTAGTCTGACATGACCTTCCTGTTGTAAATCCATGCTGCTTTGGGTCCTGTGCCCCTGCTGGCCTCTAGGTACTCAACAATTCTTTTCTTTCAGAAGTGATTCCATCAGTTTCCTACCACTGAGGTCAAACTTACAGGTCTGTAGTTTCCTGCTTCTGCCTTGCTCCCACTTTTGTAAAGGGAATCACATCTGCCCTCCTCCAGTCCTCAGGTACCACCCCATCCTGCCATGATTTGTTAAAAGTGTGGCTGTGGTGTCACTAGGTCCCCTTAGTTCTTTTAGGATTCTGGGGTGAATCCCGTCAGGCCCCATTGCTTTGTCCACCTTGAGTTTTAGGAGTTCTTTCAGGACTCTTTCTTCTGTGAATGGACTGGTGTCAACCCCCCTACCCAGAGTGCTTCTATTGTCTGGTTTAGGTAACTGCTCCTCATCTTCTTTTGTGAATACTGAGCAAAAGTGGGCTTGGAACATTGGAATATAAAGTTAACAATTTGATTCTTGTAAGAGTTAGAATTTTTATGAAATTTTTGGGGTATTCCCACTGAACCAGTGGGAGTCAAGAACTTGATGGATCAACGGTTCTCTTTCCTCCTAGAAGACATATGTATGTATGTATGTATGTATGTATGTATGTATACATGTATGAAGGGGATGTGCTACAAAAATCAAAAAGGTTAACTTTTTTTTTTTGTCGATTTACATGCTATCAACTTGTATGCTATGTTTTAATAACTTACAACTATCTCCCATTTCACAGAACGTTCTCTTGCACCCAGTGCCAGCATACCTCTGTAAAGGAATGCACAGCTGAGACCTCTTGAACTGGAGAGCAGTCATAAGAAAAAAAGGTAAAATCTAACCCATTTCATTCCACACTGAACTGGAGCTTCCAGATTTTCTTTTTCCAAGAAAAAGTACTGGCAAAGAAGGAAAAATTGAGAAATCATGTGGTTATAATTATGAACAGGCAAGAAATATTTCAGCGGCACAGTGGTAAACTGAAACTGTCGCTCTCCCGCTCCCTACAGTGTCCACAGCAAAACAACTGCCTCATTAAATCCCTGCAGTAAGATGAATATGCCATGGCTGCACTGCATTTATAACCTGGTACTCTATAAAGAGGGCATTTAATGGTAATATTCAGGATTTAGGTACAAAGTAGTACTATATAAACGTTCTACATCATCCTCCAAGCCAAAGGCATTCAAAGCTAATTACATGAGATGTATCAAATGTTTCAAATTTGCAAACAGCATGCATATCCTCTCCCGGCAAACCATGCTACTCTGGTTAGACAGCACAAGTAGCTTTGTCCTGCCATGTTGTTTGCAAGGCCTAGAATTCCAAGGATATAGAAAAACAGGAGCGAGAGAGAGCAGAGAAGAAAAAAAAAAAAAAAAAAAAAAAACAGCAAACTCAGCACAGTCTTCGGATTTCAGAGAGTCAACGCCCTGTTCTTTCCATAATAGCATCTGGGATTTCTAAGGGCCCATGTGAACACAAGAATATGTAGCTGACAAAGTATATGTGACACGACACACACAATCAACAACACTTAGTAACAAACAGAACTGCCACAAAAGCAAGGTTGATATAAAGCACGGTAGAGCAGTGCTAACAAGTGACAAAGGCCCATAAACTGGCACTGCCTTTTATGCATCAAATGTATTATATATAGAATAATGGGGTGGTGTGTGTAACAAGAATTTTGCACACATCCGAGGTGTTGGATGCCACATAAACCCTGAGAGCGAAGCTCTAGGGGTTTATCTAGGCATCCAACGCAGGGTGTGTGTAAAATTCGAGATTCCACACCACCCCATATTTTATTTAATAAAATTGCTGAGTTTCACTTTTTTGCCACAGTAATTACATGAAATAAAAGACGTTCCTGTGTGGCTGCAGTCCGGTTGTGTTTTACCTCTGTCTGTGGTCACTTGCTGAAAGTTAACTTTTTTCCCTTATACTGTAGCTGGTTTCTTTAAATGTTTTACTGCATGGATTTAAAAAAAAAAAATCACTGCCAAGTCAGAGTGGTGGTTCAGGCTCTAACTCCAACAGCAAGACAAGGCTGCCAGCAATGAAAATGGAAGAGCTGTGGCTGGCGTGTGCATGGAGCCAGGGAAACCCAACGCGTTTGCAATTATAAACACTCCATTATAACGGCAAATTATGCCACGGGTTTCCCTAAGGGAAAAGGCAGAATCCAGTTATTATAAACAAACATAGATTGATGTTGACGTTTAAAGGGAAGGTCCCCTCAGCCTTTTAATTCTGATTACCTGTGTAGTTTGTAGGCATGAACAATGATTGTCTCTACGGCACCCTTCTAATTTTATCAGGATTTAAATGTAAATGAAGGTACTTGCGTCTAGTGTGAAAACCTGCTTGATTCCATTGCAAAGATCATGACCCCGGCTCATGTAAGGCATCCTGGAATTTTATGATGCTTTAGTGCTAAAGCTTGCAGTGGTTTTACTGTGTTAGTCAGTGCTGATGCTGTCCTCTGCAGCTCTCATGTTCTTGTCTTATGCTGGCCATGAAACTTTTCAAGGCATAGTAAGCGCCCTGCTATTTTCTGTAGTTTAAACTGTACCAGAGTTAGGAAAAAATGCTTTTAGAGAATACAGGGACTTCACAAGACATGTAACAGAACTGAATCAGTATAACTTCTGCTGGCTTGTGCAGATACGCATCAACTCCTCTGTTGCCTTGCTTGAGTGAGGTCATGCCATTTGCAATGGAGACAAACAGGTTTTCCCACCAGGACAATACAGAGTGATGCATCCTCATTTATATTTAAATTAGGATGAAATTAGGGGGATGCAAGAAAGGGAATCATTGTTCATGCCTACAACCTATACAGGTGTGCAGAAAATGGGTTGAGGGGACTTTCCATTTAAAGCATGGCTCCAAGAGTGGAAACAAGTGACAGACAGTGGATTATAATGTCCGAAGCTAAAGGCTGCGGTTATTACTGTTCTGGAGATTACTTTTCCTACCCGAGGGTAAACATTTTCCCACCACTAGCTGAGAGCTCAGTCCATTTGTTTTACTAAACCTTTTTTATAAGAGGTTAGTACCCCTCTTTTTTGGTTTAGCTCTAGCACAGCTCCTTGTTGACCCACAGTAACATTCAGATAGCTGCAGGTACTTTTAATGAGCAACTACACAAATAGCTGCACTGCAGCAACTTTTATTTAGCAGCTGCAGCTTGTAAACTCAAGAGCAACTTTTTACAGGTCATCAACCAGGTGACAGAATACACTGCTCATGCCCAGAAGACTACAGACTGGCTTGAGGGCAATACTTCACACTATTGCCTGCTGTCATGACAACAGTGCTACAGCACAAACTAGGTTTGATTATGTGACTGAATTACTGTCAATCAGATTACAAGTTACTGTCCAAGGATTTTATATATTTATACAGCAGGGGTGAGCAAATAACTTATTGAATAAAAACATGTATTCTCACTGCAGTGGAATATTCTCACTGCAGTAAAATAAACCACTGTGGTGACAACAACACAGTGGAATTATTTATTCAATGGCTCGCGCAAAACATCACCGTTAGTGCAAAACAGCACAACTGAATAGCACTGCGCAACACATACTGCATGACTGCACTAATGGTAACTTCTGTGTTTGACCCCAACAGTAGGGGACCATACTGTATAAATCCAATATGTGATGGCCAGAACTGGAATATGGAAATATCTACACTTATGAACAGTGACCTCGGGAACAATCACTCGTGGCTCCGCTACGCCACTCGAGAGGTATCCCAAGGTCTGTTCACTTATGCAGATATCTTCCATATTCCACTCCTGCCCATCATGTATCCCTTATTAATGCAATGGCAGTGTGAATAACAAGTCACAAATATCGAGGTTAGTTTTGCTTGTTAGGTACCTACAGAGAGTATCACAATATTATCACTCTAGGTGGAGGACTGAGCAATTATTCTCACTGTAGGTCCTTCAGAAAAGAAGCTGGACAGCATTTCATTTTGGGACTGGATTGTTCTTAGTAAGGTCTATTTGCAGAACTTTTAATGTAACTTCCTTGGGACAACAGCACATCCAACAATTTTACCATACAAACTCATGCCAATGCACAAATCAAAAATGGCATGGGCCCAATAAAAATATACCAGATTATTTTACTTGTGATCCATGACCTTGTGACATCACTCATTGCTTCATCACCTGTGATGTGAAGCGGTCACAGACCACTCATAAAAAATATCAGGCAAGTTTCTACTAAGCCCATGCCATGTCCTGTATATAATATGCAAATACGGACTACAAGTAAATACTGGCCCTGTGGGGTGAAATATTGACTGACAACAGTTATACTACCCAAAGCCTAATATTTTCCCCATTATATCTCAAAACAACCCCAGTCAATAACTTTTTTTTTTTTGTTTTTTACTTCTCTTTCTTGCCACCACAAAATGGCCCCTTCCACTGCACCCCCCCCCCCCAAGCCCAGTCACCCCAGCATCCACTGGGCCTCATCTCTTGGCTTGTTGAGGTGCCAGCTGGCCAGGTGTGGCACCTGCAAGGGGCCGGTATCATCCCGATGGTCGATGAATTTTCAGCCTCCATTTTTCTCCCATCCCTGAGTGCAGAGCCGTTGCATGCGACGCCAATGGCCAAGACACGCATGCTTCCACATGTGGCATACTGGACGTCTGCTCCGTCTCTACCCCCTATCTTTTGAAGCCAGTGTGCTAGCCTCCAGCTGCCGCTAGGGAATAGGCACGCACTGGTCTCTGGTCCTACCTCTCCATCCCTGGCGACCCACTTGCACCATAAACACGGGTCGCCGGTGTGGCAGAAAATAAGGCAGTGATGCCTCAGCCCTCCTGGGCCGGCCCTCAATATCTTTTTTTCTGCGCTAGTTACAGTGCCCACCCCATCACAGATCACATGTTAAGTTTAGTTTTACATTTTTTCTTGGGCTACGAAGTGCAAATGACTGCAAGATTATAATAACCCCTGGTCCTAGTGGCAACCCATCACCATTTCCCTTTTTTAAAAGAAAAAGAAAACACAGGTTACTTACCTGTAACAGTAATTCTAGGAGTGGTATACGTTGTTCATCCTCACAGACCCACCCGACATCCTCTGGTTTAGGCGCACAACCTCTGCTTCCAGTGGGCAAGATCTGGCATCATGAGGCAGAGCCAAGGGATATACCACCTGGGTGGGTGGGAGGAGCCAGCTTGAAGACTTTCCAGCACATCTTAAAGGGGGAAAGGACCATTCCAAATAGTGTGGATGAACACCATACACCACTCCTAGAACTAATGTTACAGGAGAGTAACCTGTGTTTCTAGGGACATGAATATATTGTTCTATCCACACTATTTGGCAGACTCCTAGCAGTTCTTCATGAGGAGGGAGGCAAGGTGCACACCCCCTATTTAGGGAACAGAGACTGGAGAACTGAGGCCCCAAAACCAGCATCCCGGCGTGACTCGAGGTCAATGATTATGGGAAATGATGTTTGCCGACTTCCAGGTAGCAGCCCTGCAGATTCCTTGGATAGGGATGTCCCTAGAAGCAGCCACTGATGCAGCAGTATGATGGGTGGAATGAGCCCTTAGCCCTTCAGGAGGCTCCCTACAAGCCAACCTATAGCAGAGATCAATGCAGGAAGTGATCCACCTGCCAATCGTCCACTTGGCTGCAGGTCTGCTAGGTGCAGCTTCAGCGTAGGTGACAAACAGCTGGCGAGCCTCTCCCTGAACACCAGCCGAGCGCCCTCTGTAATAAAATGAGCGCTCGCCTTGGGTCCAGAGTATGGAGTTTGCGTTCGGCCTCAGAGGTGCGATTCGGGAAGAACACCGGAAGAGTCATCACCTGATTAAGGTGAAACTCCGACACAATCTTCAGGAGGAACTTCAGGTTGGAGCTCCAACAACCTTGTCCCTATGGAAGACAAGGTAAGAAGACTCCACCAAAAGCGCCTGGAGCTCACTGATCCTTCTGGCTGATGTGACAGCCACCAAGAAGGCAGTCTTCCACGACAGGTGAGACATCTCACACACCTGTGTAACAGTTCAAATGGCTTGCCCAGGAGCTTTGCCAAAATCAGCAACAAGTACCATGGTGGTGGTGGTTCACGCACCAGTGGGGAAATGTGATCCAAGCCTTTGAAAAAGCATCAGACCACCTTCTCCTGTGCTGACTGCTGACCAGCTCGTGCCCGGTAAGCAGAGATGGCTGCCAGGTTCACCTTAAGGGTAGTCGACTGAAGGCCCTTTTAGAGGGTGACCACAGGTAGTCCAAAATGCTGGCCATCCAGCCCCTTGCCCCAACATGAAATGAAGAATCTCTTCCATTTGAAGGCCTAACATTATCTGGTCGATTCCTTTCTAGATGCCTCCACCATAGTGAGGACATCTTTGGAGAGACCCAAAGCCTGGAACTCTAGCCGCTCAGGAATCAGGCTGTCAGGTGCAGGGATTGAAGGTTCAGGTGGAGTACCTGCCCCTGACTGATGAAGAGCAGGTCTGGGCAGAGTGTTAGATGCTTTGGGAGCCTGTTGCTTACGCTGAGGAGATCAGGGTAACAAAACTGGAGGGGCCAGTCTGGAGCCACCAGGATCACCTGTGCCATGTCAGTGTCAGTGTCAGTGGCTCAGCAGGTTGCACATTCGCCTCTGAGGCCAGAAGATCACAAGGCCGTGAGTTCTGTCCCCACACCAGGCTCTTGGGTTAAATCCCAATACTGGCACTGTAGTGCAGCATGTGAGGGGTGCTGCACTCCTGAGGTGCCGTCTTTCGGGTGAGACACTAAACCGAGGTCCCATCTGCCTGTTCTGGTGGTTGCTCAGGTGGACGTTAAAGATCCCATGGCGCTTCTCGAAATAAGTAGGGGAATTTCCCTGGAGTCCTGGTCAAATGTCCCCACTGACTAAAAGTACCACCAACAGCTTAATCTGGTTACCATCTGTATCCCCCCTCCTCCCGGGTCGCCCCTGAAAAAGGGACTTCTAGTCTCAGTGGGCCTACCTGGTCAACAAAATTCAATAAAATAAATAAAACTGTCCCTCCTGACCTTCAGCAGCACCTTGTGGATCAAGGAAAGTGGAGGGAAGGCACAGAAGAGGCCTACGGTCCAAGGTCTCAAGAAGGCATCCCCCTGCAGTGAGCCCTGTTGAGGGGGGTGGGCACAGAACAGCTTCAGCTTTGCATTCTCCCTGGAGGTGAAAAGGTCCACCTGAGAGGTGCCCCACTGGGAGAACAGGCTGTGAACTACCTCTGGATGGAGAGACCACTCGTGAGACGCCTCGCCTACCCGATTGAGGGTGTCCGCCAGCTGACTGGAGGCTCCTGCCTCATGGATGGCTAGGAGATCCGCCTCCAGGCTGTGCAAGAGGGCCAATATGCGGAGAACGTCCTTGCACAAAAGCAGGGAGTGTGTCCCATCCTGTTTGCTGAGGCAGTACATGGTCATGGTGTTGTCTGTCTGGACTTGGACCACCTGACCCCAAATGTGCAGAGCGAATGCAGTCAGCACCAGCCGAATTGCCCGGAGCTCCAGCAGGTTGATGTGCCATCGGGACTTCTTGGGGGTCCAGAGCCCATGGACTCTGTGTTCCCCCAGATGGGCACCCCAGCCCGTGAGAGAGGCGCTGGTCATCGGGAGGACTGTCGGCTTGGGGTGGACAAACAGAATTCCTTCCTGCAAATGCTCTGGGACTAGTCACCACTGGAGGGCATCCCACATCTTCAAGGTCACAGTGACCAGCTGGTCGAAGTGACCCTTGCGTGGAGACCACTGGCTGGCCAGCTCCCACTGCAGGAAGCACATATTCCAATGGACCCAGCGGACCACACTGATGCAGGACGCCATGTAACCCAGAAGGTGCAGGAAGTCCCGGGCAGGGCACAATTGCTCAACCTGAAATGATGGGGCAAAGGAGGAGAGAACCTCCACCCTGTCCACCGGGAGCCAGGCTCTGGCTTGGCAAGAATCGAGCTCTGCCTCGATAAAGCTGAACACCTGCGAAGGCATGAGTTCAGACTTGGCCTCATTGACCAGGAGGCCAAGGGAGGTGCAGGTCTGGGAGGGTCAGGTCCCTAGACTGCTCAACCTCCTGCCTGGAGGGACAGCCAATCATCCAGGTAGGGGTATACCCGGACCCTTCGGTACCTCAGGTAAGGTGCCACCACTGCCATGTATTTGGTGAAGACTGAGGGCCAAGAAGAGGACAAATGGCATGGCCTGGAACTTGGAGGATTCCCCTCGGCTTGAAAGCAGAGGAACCTTCAGTGGGATGGACGGATCGGGACATGAAAGAACACGTCCTGAAGATCCAGGGAGCAAAACCACATGTTTTGCTCTAGAGAAGGTATGATCTGAGAGACAGTGACCATCCAGAAGGTGTGCGACCTGAGGAACTTGTTCAGGTTGTGCAGATCTAGAATGGGGTGCCAGCCACACGACTGCTTTGGCACCAGGAAGTACCTGGAGAGAAACACTGGGTGTTCCAGAGGATCTGTTACTCTAACCACGACCTCCCTGTGAAGGAGCTGGGCTACGTCGTCTCAAAGAGCCGACCAAGTGGCTGTGGATACCAAGTCCTCACGTGGGGCGCAGGCTCGGCTTGGAGGGTACTGCTCGAATTCCAGAAGCAGACCCTGATCAACCACTTCTAGAACCCACCTGCCCATGGTGACAGCAGACCATGCAAAAAGGAAGTGGTGGAACTGGCCCCCCACAGCAGGACCCAGGGGAGGCATGACGAGTATGAGGGTGGCACCCAGTCATCCTGTCACTGAGCAGGTTTGGAGGAGGAGGACTAGGCCAATCAGCCACCGGGCCCCTTCCCTCAGGGCTTACAGACCACTGAGGCCACTGACTTGGGCCAGGGTTGCCAGGACTGAGCCTACTGGTCAGCCTGATGCTGGGCTGGTTTTGCTGCAGCAATAGAGAACCGAAAAGGCTTTCACTTCTGTTGCCTGGAGCCCTTTGGATCCTTCTGGGTGGATGTCAGAGAGTCCAAAGTGGCCCTGGACTTCTCGATGTGCTGGAGGTGACCTTTCACACCGGGCTCAAACAGGTCACTGCCCAAGAAAAGAACATCTGCCAGCTTGTGCCAAGTGTCTGCTGTGAAGATAGAGATCCGCAGCCAAGCCCAATGGTGCATGGCTACTGCAGCCACCACCTAGAGGTCAGATGAATCTCCCAGATCCAGAGCCGTCTGCAGCTGCTGCTTGGCCACAGCATGGCCCTGATCTTGGACCTGTTTGACCATGGTCTGGAGGTCCGCAGGCAGGTGAGGAATCACCTCATCCAAAGAGCCCAAGAGGGTGTGTGAGAGAAGTGTGCCACCAAGATGGCAGAGCTCGCCTGACAAGAGGCAGAGCAAGGAGGCAGCAGCACAGACTTTTAGCCACCTGGTCCAATTTCTTGGCCTCCTTGTCTGGCGGCTTGTCGATGTCCCCGATACTGCCTAAGCGTCAAAACACGGAGTCAGCCACCAGTTCCTCAGCCGAGGGCTGCTCTGTGAAACCCGAAAGGGTACCAATGGGCACCACATACTTGTGGGCCATCTGGGCAGAGGGCACAGGGCAGGACACGGGGCGCTGTCAAAGGTCCAGGGCTAGGCCGACAACAGCCTCGGCCACTGGAAAAGCTTCTGGAGAGTACCCTTTGTCCAGAATCTCTAAGGGGATAGTGAGACCGCTTCTGAATGGGCTCCATTTTCATCCCCATGGAGAGAGAAGGCGGAGGATGCCCAGAAAAGAAGTGGGACCTTCCTCCGTCGACAGATCCCCCATGGACTCCTCGACCAGATGGGAGTGCAATAAGGAATCCTCAGACTCACAGTCCACATAAAGCGGCCTACCGCCTGAGTCACCTTCAACCTTTCGCAGGCAGTCAGGTGTCATGGTGACAGACAGCCGACGGGGAAGACCCTTAGCCGGAGCGCCGGTCAACAATTGCTTGGGTGGCGGCTCCACCACAATAAGCGGAGAGGCCAGCTTCGGCTGAACTAAGACAGTCTTGACCGGCTCCTCTGGGGGAGGGATGGTCTCGACTGACCCCACAGGGGTAGTCTGTGTCCACTTTTCGGGTGACAGTCAAGTGATGGCCGGTGTGGAAACCGGAGTAGGCTTAATACCGGGCCATCATCAACTATTACCACACGAGATCTTCCTAGCACTGACGCAACTTGCACCAAAGCCTCTCCTCACCCAAGGACAAAGATGAGGAATAGCGGCGGCACCGCTTCCCATGATGCCGAGAGATGCAGCGCAGATGACGACAGGAACTCCTTGACCCACTGGAAGAGGACAGAGATCTCGACCTCTGCCACCGAGGGTGCGACAGAGGATCTCTGAGGGAGCCGGGGAATGCCGCGGCTCTTCTGGGTCTGAGACTGGAGGTGTTCTGGTCAGCAGACTGAGCAGCCCCTTCTATGGTCACAGGCAGGACCGGAGTCCTGAAGAGAGTTTTACTGGCCTCTTCGGATGACAACCAGTCGATAGGGTTGAAAAAAACTCTCAGCTGCATCATCAGACGCCGTCTTGACCAACTGGCATGATGGGGTCTCCATGAAGCTAGCGGACAAGGCCACAGTTTTGACCATGGTCAAAACCTGAGAGTCAGGAGACAGAGAATGCACCCGGTCCCATGAACGTCAACGATGAGTTCTCTTTTTTCGACCTGAACCTTCATCGGGAGGGACTGGCACAGCTCCTTGAAGAAGCCTGTAAAAGTGGAACCCAGTTGGAGTGGCACGAAGGCAGAAGCCAAAAGAGAAGTGAGTGGCGACCCAAACTGCCTCCTCCTCCTAGGCCGCAGGCTGTTCTAGCCATTCTGCAGACCCCGCAGCTGCAGCAGCCCAATGGGCATCTTTAGATTTGACTGGTGAATGCAGTTTTTCTGGGTGACCCAACTTAAGGCGGGCGAGATGGTCCACGAGGACCGTTGCGTGAAATTACCAACATATTGCAGGCCTGGATATCATGTTCATGGCCCAGGCAGTAAATTCACATGGTGTGGGGGTTGGTACGTGATATCATCTGCCCGCATGGGCACCAGCAAAACTGGGGCATGGTCTTGTTGTCCATTGTGGTTGGGTAACTCAAAGACAAAACCGAAACAGTGGAAGTTTTTTTGAAGCAATCCAAATGGATCAGAAAGTGGTAGGGCCTACAACGCGAGAGCGCGAAGGAGGGAACCTGCTTCTTCCAGCGGAAAAGATTTGGTGTCATGGAGTGGAGCCGAGGGATATGCCACCCAGGTGGGTGGGAGGAGCCAGCCTGAAGACTTTCTGGCACATCTTAAAGGGGAAAGGATCATGCCAAACAGTGTGGCTAGATTATATCCACGTCCCTAGAAAAAAATATTTTCTCTGATATCTCCTCCTCACTCCCCCACCCAAACCTGAGATGGAGCCAGTACTAAAGCCTCCACTCACCTCAGCTACTGACCACCATCTCACGTAAGTGTAATGACCCACGTTATCCAAGTGACTGTGCCAACACTGTATTTGACAAAGTCACTGAAATGGGATGAAGCATGAGTACGACTAACAGCAGAGGTGTGCAGAAGGTAAATACCAGCCACCATCTCTAGGTTGGGGGGAGGGGAAGAGGGCAGACGCGATTACCATGACTGGGAGGGGTGGGCCACAGGACCACCAGGGAAAAATAAAAATGTCAAAATACATAAAAAGTAGGGCGCAGCCGGCTCTGTGGCGCTGAGCGAAGGGGTTCGCTTGGTATGATGGCGACCCAGGTTCGTGCCCCAAGCCCAGGTGTCAGGAGCGAAGACTGGCAGGGAGGGATTCTAGAGTGTCCACTGGACACTTCCCTCCCAGGGGTGGGTGGGCAGGGCCTTGGCACCTGTGGTGGATTGGTGGACATGCTAGGGGTGTGTAGCCTCAACGTGCCCCACACCGCATGTCCTTGCTGCAGGTCGCCATTCCAGTCTGGCCCAGAGTGGGTGGGCAGAAATAGAGAAAAAGGGCCACCCATGCCGGAAGGATGACAGCGGCCCTGCCTCCCCCACTGTGAAGCAGAGAAGCCCCCAGGCTGCACCTCCATCTGACCAAGATGTAAGGAAGTGCCTGCAGGCACTTTCCTCTCCCCTACTGGTAGCCCCAGTAGGTGGGGGAGGCCACCCCCGATGAAGGAATACATCGGGACAGTTGGGACGGATGGTGGTAGCAGACAGTGGAATGGGGAAGCGGCAGCAGTGGGATGGCTGCCCGAAGGAGTGGGTGGCCAGGTTGGCAGGGGCAGATAAAAAGAGCAAGCAAAAAAAAAAAAAAAAAAAAAAAAGAGTAGGGAGCACTGTGCAACAGGGACTGGTGCCATGTTCTCCCTACCCCAAAAATGATTATGCCGCTGCATGAGTTTAGTAGGCAATAATTTTTCCTAATGACTTTAAGAGGCAAAATGGCCTGCTATTTTTGGTCATGGCACCAAGTTTTGGCCAATCACAGCCCAGAACTTATGTTTAAAGTTTAAAATATTTTTCTCAAATGGGAATCTTATACTTAATTTATTGAAAGTTTTGTCTTGAACAGATGAAATACATATAGCATATCTATAACATGGATTACATATAAGAACAACAGTATTTTAGTGGTTAATACAGATAGTTCAGCATCATTATAATTTCCTGGATAATCAATCATTACTGCTATAACAATTCTAAAATGAATAAGTATAGTGCAGTGGTCTAAGGCTCTGAGCTGCAAATCTGGTGACATCCGGCAGACCAGACCTGGGTTTGAATCCCACAGCTTCCACTTGCATACTGTGTGACCCTGAGCAAGTCACTTAACCTCCTTGTGCTCCCAGGTCACTCCTGCAGAAAAAGCTTTCAGCTTAGTGTGCTATACCTGGTTAAAAACTAAATAAAATAAAAAAAATATATATATATATATATATATATATATATATATATATATATATATATATATATATATATATATATATATATATACACACACACACACACACACACACACACATTATATATATATATATTTTTTTTTTTTTTTACAATCAGGATGGTCACACCTGGATGTTAAAATAAAAAAAAGAAAAGAAAATTCACAGACATCTAACTGGGGCAAGTACTATAGATATATACGGCATCAACTTTCTGTTGTCTATATTCTATCCAAGAGTCAATTTAGGGGGTATAATACAGGAGTACGGTGGTTTGTTTCCAGTAATCTTAGTACTAGGAATGGGGGGCTCAGACCTCACTTGGGGTGGGGGGGGTGCATCAGTTCCCATCTCATCCATCTTTGAACGAATGTATCTGTCCTATTCTGCAGGAAGTAAGTCATCTGCTCAAATTGTTGTATGCACCTCACAGTAGAGACCCAGTCATCCATAGTGGGCGGAGCTCTCTGAAGCCACTTCCTTGGAATTACCTTATATGCAGCTCCTAAACATATTGCCTATAGGTATCTAGAGTCCCTCCCCCGTAGTCACTCTGGTAAAATTCCCAGAAATAAGTGTTGTGGCTCAAGGGTTCGGGGCAAGTCAAATAACAGAGATGGATGAAGACAGGGCAGCCCAGAACTGGAATATGACTGGGCAGGTAAAGAAAATATGGAGCTGGATTGCTAACAGAGTTCCACAGCCCCTCCAGCAGGGGGCTGGCAACTCCAAGGATCTACGAGCAACAAAGGCTGGTACCAGGAAAAGCCTGGCCCTGACCTTCCATACAAATTCCCTCCAGGTAGGGGAGGAAGTGGTCATTCAGGTCTCCCGGCAGATTTTGGCCCAGGTGGGTTCATCTACTGGTGTAGAGAGATCTCTCTCTCCCATCTGCCCTTTAGGTCGTCCACCACATGGGAGGAGAGCTGTATTAGAGATTTATAAATTGTTGAAATAGCCTTCTCACCTTCTTCCGACTTCCATACAGTAATACACGGAGTGTTATCTATAAACTGTTGGGAATGTTGTGATTCCATTCATAGCTGTTTATGTAAATAATCTCTTAACTAATAATAGTGTAACCCATTTCCCTCCCTTAAAAAGAAAGCCCTTTGGGCCTCTTCAAGAGAGATTACTGAGCCTTTGTTAAGAAGTTGCCGGGGCAAGTAAACCCTGGTCTGCCTGGGTAGAGTACTACAAGTCAAGATGTTGGGGGGGTTTACATGAAAACCAGGTATATTTCCAGTAGTGGGGCTGCAGGGATTTATTTGATGTACCCTGTCTCCAACCCTCTACGATAGATACACACTTCTGGGAGGATCCCCATTGCCTGCTTAAGATGTGGGAGGTGGAACAACGTGGATCCCAAGGGAAATGGTAACTTCCTGGACAGGTCTATCATTTTCCAGAGGGCCTGATATTCGTTGTGTCCCCATAAGAGGGCCAATCTCATTTGAGACACTATCCAATATAAATTTAAGGAAGGCAGGGCTATACCCCCTGAGTTTTAGGCAAGTGAAGGAGTTATCGTCTAACCCTTGGTTTGCTACCGTTCCAAAGGAATGAGTTAAGCATGGTCTGCCTGCTAAGCAGCTCTTTGGCCGAGACTTGACAGGGGATGCATTGAAACAAATATAAAAACCTGGGCAGTACATTCATTTTTATGTTTGCTTGCACGCATGTGCAAGAAACACAGTGCCATCATCTGAGTTTTCGGAGGTGTGGCAGCAGTCTTCCAATTCAGTCAGTGTGTTTGCAGGCGCGGCCCCAGTTCTCCAATGAACGCCGTAGGTGTCTATGACAGCAGTTGAAAATGCAGTGCCGTACAGTTGAAAGGAGAGCTCCGGCTCAGTGAGCAGAGCTCCTCCCCCACACGATGCACGCCATGGCTCATGCGCCTCCCCCACGCGACACACTGTATGTCCCACGGTGCCCAAGCACATCATCCCGAAACAGAGCAAGCCTGTGCTCCACTCCGGCCAGGGGGATACCTTCAATTCCCGGTGACAACAGGATGTACCGAGTCAGGGGTTCAATAGAGTGTGTAAAAAGAAGGAGTGAGAGAGGGCATCCCTGTCTTGTACCCCTATCTAGTGGGGAAACTATGCAAGATATGACCATTTGTGCTGATACAGCCTTGTGGGGAATCCTAGAATTTAAAAAATAAATCAATATACTGGCGGGGAAATCCAAAGGAGACAAGAACCCCATGTAAAAAGGACCAGGAAACTTTATCAAATGATTTTTCTGCATCAAGGCTGAGAAAAAGTGCTGGGGTATTTTGTTTTTGGATATGGTCCAACAGGTAGATGGTTCTCCGTATATTATCCTGGGCCTATCTCCCCATTATAAATCCACTTTGGTCTAAGTTTACCAGATGGGTGGGCCAGGTTTTTTTAGGTGCTGTGCCATTATGGATGTTATCAGTTTGTAGTCTGTATTTAGACCTGAGATTGGCCTGTAAGGGGAGCATTCTGTGGGGTCCTCGTCTACCTTCGGGATCACCAAAATAATAGCATACTTCCAAGAGGGTGGGATAGTCCCCTCCCTGGAGGAGATGTAACTAAAAACTCTGCATGATAGAGGCTAGTGTTTTCTTATATAATTTACAAAATTCCCCCGGTAGTCCGTCAGAGCCTGGGCACTTCCCAGACTTTAAAAAGCCTATCTTGTCTTTATTTCTTGGCTACATATGGAGGCTATTAGGGATAATTTGAGATTCCGACAGGGTGGGGAGACTGAGCTGTGCAAGAGGAGAGGAAATGTCCTCTACTGGGGTCTCCGGGGGGGTGGAGTATGAGTGTGTGTAGTAGTCTAAAAAAGCTTGGGAGATACCTGACTGGGTGTGTTGTGGGATGTTAGAGGGGGCCTTTAACCCAGGTGATAGTAGCATTGGCCCTTTGGAGACGTAAGCGACTCGCTAGAAGTTTTAAAGATCTTGGACCCCTGTCATAATATCTTTGCCTGAGGAACACCAGCTTTAGTTCCACATAATAGTCCAATAAATCATTCAACTCCTTTAAGTCAGCTAAGTTCCTAGCTCGCATTTTACATATCTTATGGGTCTGCAGTTCCTCTAGGTCTGCTATCCGCCTAGTAAGTGAGTCCCTCCGGTAGTCCCTAGCCTTTTGCTTTTGTATAGACATTGCTATCAATTGTCCTCTAATCAGGACTTTAAGGGTGTCCCATAAGATAGGTGGTGATATATCTGTGTTATCGTTATCCGCTAGGCCCTGCTGAACTGCATCTTCTAGCAGTTCCCTATCCTCTTGATTCTTTAATATTGAAAGGTTGAGCCACCAAAATGTATTTTCTTCCCCTTCCCCATACTAACTTCCAGGAAAACCGGTGCATGGTCAGATAGCACCATTTCCCCTAACCATGATTCGAGGGTATTCCCCAAGTACTCCCATGTGGTAAAAATATAATCCAAGCAAGAGTAGGTAGAGTGAACTTGAGAATAGAAGGTATATCGTGGGGAACTGCCATTAAGAAAATGGCAGGTGTCTTCAAAACCTAATTCCCTCAGCAGCATAGAGACTTCTCTGGCAGTCTTTTTAAGCCTACCCCCTTGCTTTCCCGCCTGGGAATCATCTGCCATTAAGCCCCGATTAATATCCCTGCCACAAATAATTTGACCCTCCCCCCACTTTGATAACTGCAATAAGAAAGCTTTATAAACTGCCAGGTTTGTAGTCGGGTTTTGGGGAGTATACCAAACAAATGTCAGCAAGCCCCTATTAAGGTACTTTGGCCATGGCGCATCTTCCTTCTTTATCAATCAATTTATCTTTAATATCAAGGGACCCTATGGGGTGGGATGAGCTCCACAGTCCCTCTTTGTCTCCCCCCTTTATAAGAAGATGCCACCCCACATGAAAATCCCAGCCTCTCAAACTTCTTGTGTTCTATTCGTGAGAGATGGGTTTCTGAAATAAAAGATTGTCTCCACCTGATCGTCTCATGTAGAATAAGATATTGCTCCTCTTAACTGGGCTGGTAAATCCATGAACATTATAGGAGCAGACTTTGTAGGTTAACACCATGACCAAGGGACAGCCCATTTAGATTGTGATACTTGTCCTACCAATTATTCTGGGTTTGCAAAACATTTTCCTCTTCCAAGATTCCTGCCCCCCCTTCCCCCGACTCAATCCAATACATACTTGGCCCAACATAAAACGTAGTAAACTGTGCCAACATGGCAAATATAAAACTACATACATGTGAACTCTGCTGCTTCCAAGGTAGGAGGGCCCCAAAAGGGAACGGGCCTCTGTTTCCGACCAAAAAGGGCTAGAATGAAGAGGAATAAATGACCCCCCATCCCTGGGAGACCTCTTCTGAAGCCAGATAGCCAGTAGGCTCCTAAGAAATAAATGCCATAAGAGGCAGACGTCGCGCATGGTGTCAGCAAACATGTACCAAATCCTCCCCCCCTTCCTGCTAATCATTATATAAAGAGCCTAATAATGAGTTACAAAACGTGTCTCGACAATATACAGGGTGACTTTTCTGCAACGGTAGGCTTAGCCATCTCGGGTCCCAAGGGGAAAGAGAGAGAAACAAACAAAAAAAAAAATAGATCCCCGGAGCTTGGCACCCCAAATCCCATGTCCAAAATCAGCATCTGGAAACACATGCATAATGTCACTTTAAGTCTGGGCCACACTGCGAAGTTCTTTGGCTTGCAAAAGTAACATCACATTAAAAATAACCTTGCTGTGGAACTTGCAAAGTGAAACTTAGGGAAGCCGTTTAGTCTGAAAGTCTAATTTCTCTCAAAAGAGCCCTTTTGAGGTAAATGGATGGCTCCAGCAGCAAGTGTGAGTATCTGCAGGCACTCACAGTGTCTCAAACATTCTGACGGCTTGACTAATCAGTTGCAGTGGGGCTACGACAGAGAGGAGAATCGAGGTGTGCGTTGGTGTCGTCGGTCCTCTCACCCCATCCCATGTGCAAACAAGCTGAGGTGGTGCAGTATAGGAGAATGGGGTGAGAAGTTAGGACCGATGACCCCAACGCACACTCGGTGCCTGTTGGTGGGTGGGTGCAAGGTGGGAACCCCTAACATCGATTTCCCTCACTTTTGTCGCTGTGGAACAACCCTAACTAATGCATTAAACAGAGTTTTTTTGCCATGAATTTCCCTTCTTTTTGAGAATGTGCACTATAAATAGTGAAGTAACGGCAATGCAAACGCTAACGCACATGGTGATGCAAATGCAAATAACGCAAACGGTAATAAAAACACAAGCGCAAGCAATAATGAAAACAAATGCAAGCGCGTATGGAAACAAACCATAACGCACACGGGAACGATAACGTAATTGGAAACGAAGACACTTAAAGTAACTGCAATGATGTCACCAAAGGAAACGCAAACACAAACTGAAGCGCCATCGCAAATGGAAATGCGCACGGTGATGCAAAAGGAAACGCAAACAAAAACAGTTACGCAAACAAAAATGCAAAGGGTAATGCACATGGTGGCGTAGACTGGAACGGTAATGAAAACTGAAATGGAAACACAAGTGTGTATGGAAACACAACTGGTAACACACATGGTCACGGTACCACAATAGGAAACGCAAATGCTAACGATGATAGCAACAATGATGCCAAAGGAAATGAAAACGGAAGCGCGTACGCAAACGCTAATGGTCATTCACACGGTGACGCAAAACCAAAATGAAACGCAAACAAAAAAGTAATGGGAACGCAAATGTTAACAGTAATGCAAAAGCAAGCAAAAACGCAAAGGGTGACACACGGTGGCGAAGACGGGAACGCTAACGCAAACGGTTACAGAAACGCAAGTGGGAATGCTAACTGTGACAGTAACGAAAGTGCACACCCTTTTTTTCCACCAACAGCTGCATAGAGAAACACAGTGAATACAAAGAATGTATGCATAATAATGGGCCTTGGAGCAGAAAATTAGCACTTTGAATACTAAATTGCTTATATGTCAGGAACCATACAATGCAGAAAAAAATAATTAAAATTTCATACAAATTATGACTTTCCTGGCTAGTTTTGCACTTATAAACATTTTTGACGAAAAACCAGTATCTCGAAGCGTTTCCGAGATACGGGCCCCGAAAGGCACGGCGGACGCCATAATGACAGTCTATGGGAAAAAGCGTCAACTTCGGAGTACCGTAACTTTGCATCCCTGTAATATTGTGTCACCAAAAGGCACATCTGTGGGATGTTTGCTTTCTTCCCTCCAAATTTCAGTCCAAAAGACCAAACCGTTCTTTTGTAGCAGGGTGACAAAGAATTCCTGTTATTTTGGCCATAGTGTCGCAAAGTAGTGTTGCAAATCACTACACTTTCGCAAAACAAAATCATGAAAGTGTCACAAGTGCAACACTACTTTGCAGCATTTCAGTTTACAAAAATTTCAAAAACATATTTCTGGGGTGTTTAACTCCCTCCAAAAAAAAAGACATGGCTAGCATCCTCAGGGTCTGACTAGGTGAACACAAAAAGAAATGTGTCCCTAGAGGGTCCGAAATTTAAATGCCAAGCATTTCTGTGACCACTAACTGAAAAAAAAAAAAGAAAAAAAAAAAAAAAGGCTGACACACGACACTACAGGGGTCATTTGCGACACTAACTTTTTGTTAACTTTTCCCATTGACTATAACGGGAAACTTGTTTTTTGAATAACTTTTGATCCATTTAATATTTTTTTCACAAAATCTTCGAAAGGCACATCAGTGACCCTGGCTGCTATTCCCTGAATTTTTCGGACCGGTTGCGCAGACCGTGCGACCTATAGGTGCGAGCAAAGAATGCACAAAAAAGTGTCAATGTGCTATGGAATGTCGCTTTGTAACCCACAACCATTATATCCAACCGTTATTAAACTTAGCAGATCCAGAGATCTAAGGACGCTCGAGCCTGCTGAAATTTCAAAGCAAATCAAATGCGTATAGCGGCAAAGTTATTAAGATGCAAAATTTCAAACTTTAACCTTTAATAGGGTACTCAACCCCTAACTACAGTGGCACTACTGTGCTATTAGAAACAAAAAACTCAGTTTAATCTATCAGTTAGAGTTGTTCTAAGCGACAAAAGTGAGAAATCGGTGTTGGGTTGAAAACCCTCCTTGGACCCCAGCCCACCCCAACGCGGCACTGGGAGTGCAGCGTTGGAGTCATCACTCTGCTCACCCCATCACATGTGTAAAAGAAGCAGAGGTATGGGAGAATGTGGTGATGAGTTGGGACCGCTGACCAACGCCCAATACCGTTGGGGATGGCTGAGTCCAAGGGGTTTTCAACCCCAACACCAATTTCTTCACTTTGTCGCTGCAGAACAACCCTAACTGATGCAATAAATGGAGTTTTTTTGCCTCTAATTTCCCTTCTTTTTGAGAATGACGATGACAAATAGTGAAAGTAATGCAGCGGCGGGAGCGTGGGGCCTGACCGCCACGTGATGTCTTGTGACTTAGTAACAGCAACACAAACAGAAGTGCCAACAATGGTGCACATGGTAACGGAAATGTAAATGGTAAGGGAAACGTTAATAGAAATGCAAGCGCAAAGTGACGCCAAAGCGAACAGTGACGCAAATGGACGTTGAAGCACGTATGAAAAACAACTGGTAACGCGAACAGTGATGGCAGCAGTATTTTAAATGGAAATGTTAAGTGTCACAGCAAAAAGAACGCGAAAGGGAACAAAAGCAGAAACGTGCACACGTAAACGCAAACCATTACGTGCACAGCCACGGTACCACAATAGTAAACGCAAATGGTAAAGTTAGCATGAAGAACAATGCCAAAGGAAACGGAAACGGGAATGGAGGTGCGTACGGAAACGCAAACCGTAACGTGCATGGTCACGGAACCGCAATTAACGCAAATGGTAATGGTAACAGCAACAATAATGCCAAAGGAAAGAGAAATGCAAATACAGAAACGCAAACTGTTACGCGCACGGTCATGGTACCGCAATTGTAAATGCAAATGGTAACAGTAACAGCAAAAATAACGCCAAAGAAAACAGAAACGAAACAGAAATGCAAGCACGTATGAAAACGCAAACCGTAACGCACGTGGATGGTACCGCAATTGCAAATGAAACTGGTAATGGTAACAGCAACAATAACGCCAAACGACACAAACGCAAACTGTAACGCACACGGTGGCATAGACAGTAATGGTGCCACAAACGGAAACGCAACTGGAAACGCTAACTGGCACAGTAACAAAAGGGCACACCCTTCTTTTCCCCAAAAAATGCATTGGAAAACAGTGAAAACAAAGAATGAATACATAATGGGCCTCTGAGCAGAAAATGAGGACTTGGAATATCAAATTGCTTATATCTCAGGAACCATACAACGTAGGAAAAAAAAATGTAAATTTCATATGAATTATGACTTTCCTGGCTAGCTAAAAACGCATTATTCTTGTGACGAAAAGTCCGTATCTCGCACCGTTTCCGAGATACAGGCCCCGAAAGGCGCGACGGGCACCGTAATGTTATCCAATGGGAAAGTGTTAACTTCAGAGTGCCGTCACTGTGCCGCCCTGTAATATTTTTTTTCACCAAACCACCAAAAGGCACATCAGTGGGATGTTTGCTTTCTTCCCTTCAAATTTCAGCCCAAAAGACCAAACCGTTATTTTGCAGCAGGGCGACAAAGGATTCCTGTAATGCGGTGGATGCCGTAATGTTATCCTATGGGAAAAAGCATCAACTTTGGAGTGCTGTAACTTTGCCGCCCTGTGATATTTTTTCACCAAAACACTGAAAGGCACATCTGTGAGATGCTGGCTGCATTCCCTCCAAATTTCAGCCCAAAAGACAAAACCGTTCTTTTGCAGCAGGGTGCCAAGAATTGCTGTCATTTGCCACAGCCTGGAAAAGTAGTGTCGCAATTTGCAAAAGCTTTCGCAAAAATTTGCGACACTTTCGTGAGTGCGACACTACTTTGCGAAAGTACTTTTTTCAGAAACTTGAAAAACATATTTCTAAGGTGTTTAACCTCAAAATAAAGACATGCCTAGCATCCTCAGGGTCAGACTAGGTAAACACAGAAAGAATTGTGTTGCTAGAGGGTCCCAACTTTAAATGCCAAGCATTTTTCTGATCACCAACTGAAAACAAAATGGCGGATTTGAGAAAGTAAAGGGCCATTTGCAAAAGTAAAAACTACATTTGCGAACTTTGTTAACTTTTCCCATTGACTTATAATGGGAGCTTGTTTTCTGAATAACTTTTGAACCGTTCAATATTTTTTCATGAAATCTTCAAAAGGCACATCGGGAACTCCAGCTGCATGTTCCCTGAAGTTTTTGGGCCAGTCGCGGAAACCGTGCAACCTGTAGGCGAGAGCAAAGAAACCGCAAAAAAGCGTAATTGCGCAATTGGTTGTCACTTAGTAACTCGCAGCCGTATATCCAACTGGTACGAAACTTGGCAGATCCCAAGATCTACCATGCCAAATTGTGCAAACCACATTTCAGGCAAATCCATTGAACAGTGGCAAAGTTATTAAGGTGCAAAATTTGACCCTTTAACCTTAAAAGTGCTACTCTACCATAATATATACACATACATACACACACACATATACAAAAACCAGGGGAAGGTAGAAAGGGGGTGATGTGATGTTAGAGTCCCATCTTTAAATATATCATCTACAGTCTGAGTCAAAAACATTTAACAAGAGTCAACCACCTCCATCCACAGGAAATTGCTTATTCCCCTCAACTAACTTGTCCAAGTCCTCGTCACAGATGCTTTCAATAAATCCAAAGGAAGTAAATAACAATAGTGAGTATACTAAAACATTAATGAAATAAAAAATAAAAGCACAACATTTTTTCAAATCACAACTATCTGCAGCAAAACAAAACAAAAAAGCTACATCTGTCAAAGACGGCCACTCAGTCAAGATCCAATGAGCAGCAATTGTGAGTAGCAAGTCTCTATTTGGACAAAAATGAGAAAGTTGTTATAGTGAAGTCATCTTAAAAATAATTTTCCAGTACCAGAGAAAATATTTTAAAAAATACAGACAACTCAGTTTCTATTTAAATTTAGTTCCTGTATGTCTAGTCCCTCATCATCCGTTACTAATTATTGCCACCTTTGGGTGAGGTGAAAACCGCATACTAAGCCACACCTAAATCTCCAACCCGTTCCACTCCTTTATAAAGACTAATGAGTATATCGTGCTTCCTCCAAAGTCATTTGTAACATCAGAGAATACTTTAAAAAAGTGATAGGAAATCATTTTTATGCTGTTATATAGTGTTCCCCGTTCATTGTTTTAGTGCGGTGGGCCACCACCCTGTATCTTTTTACCACCGCTCTTTATTTTTTGCCACCACCCTGTATTTTATCCATTACGAATTTTTTTTTTTTTTTTTTTTTACAAAATCCTCCAAAATTGTCTTTTATTGACATCCTTTACTGCACTACAACCCGTTTTGACACCAGCACACTATATTTTACTTAAAATACACTTATGCACATGCACAGTGCATATCGACGGTCCAGAAAAATAGCGCACATTTTGACCTGATCACCACTGCCCCTATATTTTCAGACACTGGGGAACCCAGGTTATATTTTATTTATTTTTTGGTAATCAGGTGGGGCCCATTGGGCAAACAGTCCATTTACAGGGCTGACCTGGGAGCACAGGAAGGTTGAGTGATTTGATCAGGGTCATACAGTATGTGATTGGAGGACGTGGGAATCAAACCCTGATCTACAGTATGTACCAAGCTCATTCATAGCTCATTGCTCTAACCTCTGTTAAACAACTTCCCTTCTTCTTTTCCATGTCAGTCATATAGTCAGACATTCCTTCAAGGGCCCCTGACAGGATCAGGAAAACTTTGAAAAAAGTAATATAAACATATATATTTATTTATTCATTCAGCTCCATCTCATTTCCATTGTTTCAGTAATTAACTGCCTATTTTCTTTATTACTGAAAGTTGCATGAAAACAAGATCCCTGTCCCTTAAGACTATATCTACTCTAACTGCTTCTCTACATACGACATAAGCCCCTGTTTATGACATTATCTCCACAGCAACATATTTTGATGTCATAAACAGAATTATGATGTCAGGTGTAAGAAGGCAGCTGGAGCTAAAAGGGCAGAGATACTGTATTCATGCAAACACCATTCTAAAATAAGGAAATAGGGGTGAGAATTACAGAATAAAATGCAAAATATAAGCTACATTCATGTCTCAATATTACATTTTTTTTAAAGTTGTTTCAGCTGTATCAGGAGCTCTTTAACCTATTTTTGATAAATGATTCAAGTCTGTTACCCTCAGTTCTGCGTTTTGTTCCCTTTGCCCCAGTAGGTATGTCTATTTCTATCCACATTTCTAAGACACTTCACAACATTGGACACACTATTCCATGCCATTCATCTGAATGGCCTTTAATGGTGAAACTAACATGGAATGTCCAGGCAGTATGAAAAATGAGAGCAGTAGCTGCGGAGGATTCAGAAGAAAAAGGAGAAAGGATCAATGAAGTGAAAGGCAGTTAATTAGATACTTATTTTAACAAAAATTGGTCTAAAATATATATTTAGGAAAAACAAAAGGGAACACAGCACAGTACATCAATGTATAAAAACTGTTTGGTATCAAAGCAGTAAAAGACCAAGATTAAAATGCAGAGTGGAAAAGATTAGCTTTATTTACTGCTAATGGTCTTAACACTTATCACCTCCCCGACCCAGACTTTTTCTTCTCTCTCCTAAGCTGGTCTCCGGGCTTCATTCGCCCGAGGCTCCACCTCCTGATGACAGTTGTAGGCAGGACTAAAGTTGTGCAGCAGAGAACCTCCAACCGGGTCGCTTCTAGTTTACTTCCTGCCTTCACTGAAGCAGGTAATGTGGCAGCAGAGGCCCAGTCACTCGTGGCAGGGCTGAAGAGACCGTAAGCTTTTCTTTGGACATTATCTTTGGAGATCTGTGGTTCCGATTGTAATTTTTCGGTGGTGGGATCCAGTCTCAGCCTTGCAAGCTGCACAGACTGGCCCCACCTCGCAGCAGCACCTCGCAGCCTTTTTCCTGCACAAGAGGCCCCGTGTTCAAGTGCTACATCTAGCGACTGGTTCAGGGGACCACAGAGGGAATTGGAGCATTTCCTCAATCACTTCAGTGCCTTTTTTCTGTGCCGAAGAGCGGTTATTCGGAAAGCTTTAGACCGCTCGTCGCGGCTCCCCTTGGCAGCATGATTCTCCATGCGGGAAGGCACAGGCGACACCTCAGCACACCAGTCTGCTCCTCGCCTCATCGTAACTCATTTAAAAGGCGAGAGGGGCTTTCCTCTACAGAAGTAGCGCTGGGCTGGCTTGCGCCCCAACGTAAGCCAAGGAGGCTTAGAGCCAAAGGGCAGTTCTCTCTGCCAGGATTCTGTTGGTGGCAAGGAAGCAGTGCTTCATGAGGATCAGGATAACCAGTGCTAAGGGGTTTGCACTCTCTGCCCTGTCCATACTGTACTAAAAATCTGTAACATTTTGAAACCATTACAGACTGAAAGGTCCTGTGTACACTACCCTTGGAAATCCCCTCTGTAACATTACAGAGGGTCCAAACAGTTACCATAACGGTTTGCATTTACACTGGTAACGTTACAGAAACCTGTTGTGAGGTGGTTTCAACAACGGTTTCTGTAACGGTTTTAAATCTCTGTTTAACCCTGTCCACACTACACAAGTAAAATCCTGTAACATTTTCAAAACATTTTCAGTGGTAGTATGGATGCAGTGCAACGTTTTCAGTCTGTACCGGTTTCAAAACATTACAGGATTTTCAGTGCAGTGTAGACAGAGCCAAAACGTTACAGTGCATCCACCCTACCACTGATAACACTGCAGGATTTTACTTATATAGTGTAGACAGACCCAAAATATCAGTTTTCAACAACAGTTTTGAAACGGCTTTCTGTGACGTTACCACTGTAAACGCAAACTGTTACGGTAATGGTTTGGACCCTCTAACATTACAGAGGGAATTTTCTGTGTAGTGTGGACAGGGCCTTTTACTTGGGGAGCGAGGGGAGATAGCATATTGTCCAGGGAAGCAACGGGCACGAACAATGGCCTCAGAAAAATCAAGTAGGGGAAAAAATATCAGCACTGTAAGTCCCCACTCTTTATCAGTTTTGCTGGCTCTCTCTGCCTTACATGTGAAAAGGCAGCGGCCGCTATTGGGGAGGGCTCAGTGGATGCAACCTCTCTCTCTCTCTCTCTCGTCACAGGCAAATACCCAAGAGAGGTCTGACCGGACGGCTACTTCCAGGTTGGAGCAAGCACAGTCAAATGTCCCAGAAAGATCTGAACAACTGGCTGCCTCTAGGGGAACAGCAATGTCCAGAGATACCCCCACCCTAGACCCCGAACTGATAGGCTGAATAGGGCCTTTGCTATGGATCCTTCTTCGACTGGCAGCCTCCAGGATCACCAGACAGGAGACCCCACAAAAAGGCTAAAAGAAAAAGGACCCCCTTCCCATCCTCGTCTGACGAGGGGGGCTATCCTCTCATCGCTTTCACAAGAAAAAGAAATCCAGAGAAGGGGGCAGATCGTCAGACGAGGACGGTCACCATTACTCTCGCAGGAGGAAGAAATGGTCTCATTCCCGAAGTGGACCTATGGGCATGCACAAGGACAAACGCCGCAGGGGTTATTCCCCAGAATCCTCGGTCACCAGTTCCTCCACCGAGGAGGGGGAAATAGTGGACTCAGACTCCTACGACTCCCCATCCAGAAATTTTGACCTGGAGGACCTAAACTTTTTCATCAAAAAAGTAATTTCAGACATTCACCTTGACTCTTCTCCTCCTGTCACCTCTTAACCCAAACAGACTTTTCGCTTGGCATCTGCCTCCAGACCGGCTACAGCCTTCCCTATACCTCCAGTCATTGAAGATCTGCTCAAAGAAGAATGGCAAGGTCCAGAACGTGATTATCCGGTTCCCCAACAAATCTCCAAACTTCTGAAGTTTGACAAGAAGCAGTCCAAAAAGTGGTTAGACTGCCCTAGAATAGACTCCTTAATTTCTAACCTCACCAAGAAAACTGTCATACCAGCTGAAGGAGGGGCTTCTCTAAGGGACCCAGTAGACAGA
Organism: Neoceratodus forsteri; assembly: GCA_016271365.2. NCBI lineage: Eukaryota > Metazoa > Chordata > Ceratodontiformes > Ceratodontidae > Neoceratodus > Neoceratodus forsteri. The sequence goes on from CM057455.1 coordinate 1,236,807,601, forward strand.
AAGGTAGACTCCTTCCTCAAAAAAGCCTTTCAAGCCTCAGCAACTTCCCTCAAGGCAGCCACCACGAACCTATTCTCTGCCAGAGCCGCCCTATCCTGGGCATCGATTTAGCCTTTCAATTCACGGAAGACCCAGAAAAGAACTCCCCCATTATCCATCAGCTGCAATTAATAGGTTTGGCCTCAGCCTATGCAGCAGATGCGTCAGAAGAGGTGGTCAGATATGCTGCACAGACCATGTTTTATCAAACCCTCGCTCGCCGCAATCTATGGCTTCGGGCATGGCAAGCAGATGCATCCTCAGAGAGCCATTTGGTGAACGCACCCTATGAAGGCAACCTCCTGTTCGGGTCGGCACTTAAGGAGGCGGTGAAGGAATCCGGGGAAACAGCAGAGATGCATATGCCCCAGTCCAGGGGTCAGGCCAAAGTGTGGTCTTCAGGTCCAAGGCGCAATTTTCGTGACAGAAGTTACAATAAGGGACAGAACTCCAGCTTTTCAGGGAAAAGAACATGGTTCTCCCGGAACCAGCAGAATTTCAGAGGAGGTGGTGGCTCCAGAGACACCGGGAACACCACCAAAAAAAAAAAAAAAAAAAAATCACAATGAGGCCATGTGGGCCCATCCTCGAGTAGGGGGGCAGGCTTTCAGAATTCTTCGAGGAATGGGCAAGGACCACGTCGGACAGATGGGTGCTAGACATTATCAGCAAAGGTTACCTGATAGAGTTCGAGTCCAAGCCCCCATTACCTCATGTGGTACCATCTCCCATCTCAAACAACTCGTTCAAAAGACAAGCGACATGGCAGGCTATCACGGACCTTCTGCTAGAAGGGGCTATTGAACGGGTTCCCCCACCCCAGAGGCCAATCGGGGGGTATACTCCCCAATTTTCCTTGTACCCAAAGGTACAGGAGCTCACAGACCTCTGTTTTAGAACTCAAATTCCTAAATCAATCATTTTGTACACAGCAGACCATTCAAAATGGAAACTCATCAATTGTCAAGGAAGTGCTGCAAGGACATTTTCTGGCATCAATCGACTTGCAGGATGTCTACTTCCATATTCCTATTCACAACCTGCACAGGCAATATCTGAGATTCAAGGTAGGGAACCATCACTTCCAATTCAAGACTCTTCCTTTCAGCCTTTCATCAGCCCCAAGAACCTTCTCAAAGGTGCTAGTAGCAATGATAGCTCACCTTCGGAACCAATGGATCCAGCTGTCCCCTTATCTGGACGATATCCTCATCAAAGCTCCGCAGCTCAACCAAGCGGTGCAGGCAGTGATGGAAGTAGTCCAGTGTCTCATGGCACACGGTTTTGTCAGCAAGCGGAAGAAGAGTTCCCTAATCCTAAGCCAGAGCTTGAACCACTTGGGAGCAGTATTCAGCATACGTGACAACAAGGTGTTTCCCCCAGAGTCGAAATTCGGGGACCTGATGGAGCTCATCAACAAATTCCAAAGCTCCGCTCAACTGCCGGCACAGTCCTTTATGCAACTGATCGGGATGTTTGTGTCACTGGCAGACTCAGTCCCATGGGCTCTAGTGCACATGCATCCAATTCAAGCTCATCTGCTCAAGCTGTGGTCCCAGTCCAGGCACAGTCAGCACCAGCTCATTCCAATTCCTCAGCAGATAAAAACCCTCTCTCGCATGGTGGTCTCGGAGGGAAAATGTGACGAGAGGCCGGAAGCTAGGCCATCCACTCCAAACAAGAATCACAACAGATGCAAGCCTCAGGGGTGGGGGGGGGTTCACCTGGACCGATATCGCCCAGGGCAAGTGGTACCCGACGGAATCAAGGTACAGCATAAACATCCTAGAGATGACGGCAGTTCAGCTAGCCCTGATACACTTCTGTCAACAGGTGCGCAACTGGGATGTGTTGATTCTGACAGACAAGACAATCGAACAGCTATGGCCTACATCAACCATCAGGGCAGCACAAAAAGTTCAAAAATGCTTCGGGAGTCTCTTCTCCAGTTTCATTGGGCAGAAAAACACCTGGCGAGCATAAGGGCTGTGTACATACCGGGACAGGAAAATGTCACAGTGGACTGGTTAAGCCGCCAAGATGTCCTCCCGGGAGAATGGGAGCTGAAGAACACTACATTCCAACTCCTAATAGAGAGGTGGGGCAAACCACAGGTAGATCTGTTTGCACGTCAACAAAACACCAAGACGCAGCAGTTCTGCTCCCTGGCAAGAGACAATCTAGCACTAGCTCAGGACACTTCCTCCCTAAACTGGGGTTGCCTCGGCCTCCTGTATGCTTTTCCCCCCAATTCCGCCGTTATCCAGGGTCCTACATAAGGTGGCCAGGGACAGGGCGGAGAGGATTCTAGTCTGCCCCAGGTGGCCTCGACGCCCTTGGTTCCCACTCCTCATTCAGCTGTCGGAGGCATCACCCTTTATTTTCCAACTCAGCTCAGACCTCCTTCATCAGGGTCCGGTGCTGCACCACAATCTGAGCAATCTGTCCCTCTCAGCTTGGAGATTGAGCAGGAAACTTTCAAAGAGTTAGGCTACACCGCTCCAGTCATTGAAATGATGGTAAACTCCAGGCACCCCTCCTCCTCTAACATATATTATAGAATCTGGAGAAAATTCTTGTTCTGGCTCCAATCTAAGGCTATACAGGATCATCCAATATCCCTCCCGGTCCTTTTGCAATTTCTTCAGGAGGGTTTTGACAAAGGTCTGCAGCCAGCCACCTTACAAGTTCAAGTTTCTGCATTGGGGCGCTCTTGTTGGCAGATTTGGGAGACTCTCTGGGATCTCACCCTCATGTCAGGAGGTTTCTAAGAGCAGCAATGTTAAAACACCCCCCAATTAAGCCAACCGTACCACCCTGGAGACTTAATCTGGTTCTCAAGGCCCTAACAAAAGCACCCTTCGAGCCTCTGAAAGAGGCTTCCATCATGCATCTCACAATGAAGGTGGTCTTTCTGGTAGCTATTACGTCAGCCAGGAGAATCAGCGAACTGGGGGTGCTGTCAACCAAAGAGCCCTACACTGTTATTCATCAGGACTCTGTGGTACTCCGGACAGATCCAGGGTTTTTACCGAAGGTTATGTCTCTTCCACTGTAACCAGGAGCTAATCCTTCCTTCCTTCCTTTTGTCCTCACCCCAAAAATGAAAAGGAAAGAGTTTCATACTCTAGATCCGAGGAGAGCAATCAAATTATATATTAAGAGAACGGATGCTATTCGCAAAACATCAAGCTTGTTCATTTTAACTACAGACCAAAATGTGGGAAAAAAAGGCTTCAAAAGACTCTATAGCCAGATGGATTAGATCCGTAATCACTATGGAATATGATCAGGTGGGAGTAGTCCTGCCTGGTCCAGTGAGAGCTCATTTCACCAGGGCTATGGCCACTTCATGGGCGAACTTCAGAGAAGCATCCCCAGCAGACTTATGCAGAGCGGCCACTTAGTCATCCATTCACACATTTACAAAGTTCTACATACTGGATGTGATGTCCTCAGCAGACGCTTCCTTTGGCCGCCGAGTGCTTCAGGCAGTGGTGGACCCCCTAAGAGCACTTGACATTCTTCCCACTCGGCACATCCAGGGATGCACGGCTTTTGGATATCCCAGGCATAATGAAGCCCAGAGACCAGCTTAGGAGAGAGAAATCGAAATTTCGGTACCTGTAAATTTTCTTTCTCCGACGGCTGGTCTCTGGGCTTCGGATTCCCTCCCAGAATGTATATAGCTGGCTGGCCTCAGGGCCATTTAGACCATAACTGTTGTGTTTTTGGCCTCTGGGCCAATTATACCGTAAATGATGTGTTTTTTGTTTCCAAGTTCTTGTAGTACTGCCTCAGGGGGACTGCTCCTTATCCCCCCTGCTGCACAACGTTAGTCCTGCCTACAACTGTCATCAGGAGGTGGAGCCCCAGGCATAATGAAGCCCAGAGACCAGCTGGAGAAAGAAAATTTACAGGTACCCAAATTTCAATTTTTCTTTTTACACAAAGGTCTGTATTTATTTATTTATTTATATCTAGGATTACAATACCTTTGCGCCAAGGCTCTTTTACAAAGGTTCCATGTCAGCGTGTGCAACAGTCATCATTTTTAGTTACAAACATATAGTCATTGACTTACAGACATGTAATAACCAGTACAAAGACTTGCGCTATATGAGCAAGACAAGGGAGGTGGGGGGTGAGAAGTGAGAGTAGGAGATCTGGGAGAGGTGCAGGGTGAGGGCAGTGCGGGAGGTGGTTGGGGCGGGGCAGGAGTGGAGATATGGGGGAGGTGGGCGGGCGGGAGACAGTGCAGCCAGGGGCCTTGTCGACGGAATATGACAGATAAGGTGCTAGGGTGCATAGACGGATTGTAACAGCATGAAGGCAGAACATTTTGTAACCTGAACATGTAGCCGAAACAGTGCACAATTTGACACACTCAGTTTTAAGAGAATGTGAGCGCTCAATGTCCCAAAAAACAGACATTTAAGCAAAACCAGATGACCGGATAAGAAACCTAGAAACCGCATTATCCAATTTACAACCAGACAGGTGGCAACCCTTTGCTAAAAAAACACAATATCTGTCCCCCAGATCTCATCTCGGCCCTCTGCATTTCCCTCATAATTCCCCATCTATAAAACAGGAACAAAGATTGTGTCAGCAGAAAAAGACCCAGACATCGCATCCAGTCTGCCCATTTCCATGCCTAGCTCCACGTGCAACCGAACATTGTTCTGGATTTAGAGATCTAATAGCCTCCGAGGCCGTCACTCCCTTCCCCTCTTCTGACTGTGTCCCCCACTACACCCTTACATATGACCCATCCAAGTGTAAACCCAGTCACAGTCTTGGCTTCAGCCACCAACCTGGGCAGTTTTCCATTCGTTCACTACCCACTCCATGAAGAACTTTCTCACGTCCCTACTGAATTCTCTCCTCCCCCACCAGTCTCACCCCATGTATTCTACATAATGTGCCCTCCTTCCTGTGAGCAAGTCCTCACAATCCATTGTGTCGACTCCTCACAAGATCTTGTATCTCTCAATCATTATCAACCCTTTCCCTTCTGAGCTTTAGGCCCCATCCACAGTGCACCGCTCAGACCCCGTAACAGATAGAAACAGTTACAACCGTGGAGCGGTGCAGTGTGTCCGTTACGGGACTGGCACCGCCGGTCCACACTTCGGGAGCCGGGCGACCGTCACCATGGCACCCGATCCCACAATGCAGCTCGCGCTGCTCTAGGGGACCGGTGCCACGCGTCAACACTACGCCCGGTAACGTTACCGAGGCGTAACCGGTTTCATAACCGTTGTTGAAACCACCTCGTGTGGTTTCAACAAGTGTTACAAAAACGCCTTCTGTAACGTTACATGTGTAAACACAAACTGTTGCAGTAACGGTTTGGGCACTCTGCAACGTTACAGAGGAGTAGTGTGGACAGGGCCTTAGTGTATACATGTTAAAAGAGCTACTGTACTGCCTGAAAGTAATATTAACTTTTTCCCTTTGCCAATCAAGTTTTACCACGACAGTACCAGGTGTGATGTGCAAAATGCCACTCCTAAAGATCAACAGATCCAACTTCCTCCCTACACACCACTAGCAATGTAACATCAATCATTCTCACAGCAAGACTGTAAAGTCACAAACATGAGATAAAGGAAAGCGGCGGACGAGATGAAATCTGGGGGGTAAAGAATTAGTTTTCATGCACATGTCCAGAGTAATGAAGAATGAGAAAGACAAACACAGGAAAATCAAATATAGTAAGTAAAAGTGAATTTGTTAAGCACCCTTTCCCTGAGGTTCAGGGAACTGTGCAGTAGACAGGAACATAAAACAATGATCTGTTGTGGGTCTACAAACTGCACTGTAAGAAGTTTTCCTGGATTCCGGAACACTAAAAAAAGCAAAATTGCTTCCAACCAGTACGTGTTTGCACAGCACACTTTACACCTGCTTATGAAGGAGGAGTCTGGACATGACGGACAGATGGATTAAAGAGTCCCTTCCAAGCTTAGATTACTTTTTTACTAATGTAAATCCATCTTGACAGCGAAAGGAATTCACTACAATGGGAGTTTCATATCAGGAGAAACTCCCACTAGAGAGCCTATTGTCCGAGTCATAAGACAGGGGTAAACAAATTACGTTTCCCATTTGCCCATGGACCACTGGAAGTGTATAAGTCAGCTAAGTAAGGACTCTGCCTGCTCAGTCTTCCCACTGCAATTCTGAAAAGGAAGTGCTTACTCCCGCTTCAGAACAGCAGTATATTCTCGCAGACTTTAATGTGGCCCAATGTGGGCCTGGCCTCAGGTGTCATGTAACAAGACTATTTTTATTCATTTAAAAATTTTATACAATACGAGATGTGTGTGGAGTCCAGTGCTGGTCTTTTTTACAAGAACATCCCATATAGAAGAGCAAAAACACTAATAAATATCGGAATACAAACAAAATCTTGTAAAAGAGCTCTGCTCAATGATGTTCGCCTGGATAAATAAAGATTTTGATTGATTGAAAATAAAACACAATGACAGACATATTTCAAATATTCTGTCATAACTCATGTGACATAACCTAGACTGGCGGAGTTTTGTAAATTCTGATAGAGCCGTCCCTATAAGAGTATTGTCTTTATAAGCAGATATTCCCTGCAAGAGGGCCCCAACTGTATTATTTATTGTACAGGAAATACAGGTTACTCACCTATAACAGGAGTTCTACAAGCGGTATATGTTGTTCATCCACACTTACTGGCAGGCTCCTTGCCGCTTTAAATCTTGCCGGAAGGTCTTCAAGCTGGCTCCTCCCACCCACCCAGGTGGTAAAACTCTCGGCTCCACCCCATGACGCCAGATCTAGCCCGCTGGAAGCCAGGTTGCGCGTCGAAGCCGGGGAGGTCAGGTGGGTTGTGTGGATAAACAACATATAGCACTCCTAGAACTTCTGTTACAGGTGAGTAACTTGCATTTCTAAGGACGTGGATATGTTGTTCAAGCCACACTTACTGGCAGACTCCTAAGCAGTTCTCCAGGAGGAGGGAGGCAAGGCGTGCACCCCCTACTTGGGAAATAAGGACTGGAGAACAGAGGTCCCTAAACCAGCATCCCGGTGTGACTCAAGGTCGATGTGGCAGTGGGTAATGAAGGTGTGTGCTGACTTCCAGGTAGCAGCCCTGCAGATTTCCTGGATAGGGACGTCCCTGGAAGCTGCTACCGAAGCAGCGGTATGGCGGGTAGAATGAGCTCTTATCCCTTTGGGAGGCTCCATGCCCGCCAACCTATAGCAGAGATCTATGCAGGAGGTGACCCACCTGTCTATCGTCTGCTTGGCTGCAGGTCTGCCAGGTGCGACTTCAGCATAGGTGACAAACAACTGGCGAACCTCTCACCGAACTTCAGCCGTCTGCTTCTTATAATAAGAGAGCGCACTTCTAGGGTCCAAAGTATGTAGCCTATATTCGGCCTCCGAGGTGTGATTGGGGTAGGACACCGGCAGAGTCAACACCTGGTTAAGGTGAAACTCCGACACCACCTTTGGAAGGAATTTCAGGTGGGGGCGCAGGACAACCTTGTCCCTGTGTTAGACCACTTAAGAAGACTGATGGAAAGCACCTGGAGCTCTCCCATCCTTCTGGCTGATGTGATAGCCACCAAGAAGGTGGTCTTCCACGACAGGGGAGAGATGTCACACCTGTGCATCGGTTCGAATGGCTTGCCCATGAGCTTAGCCAATACCAGCAGTAGATCCCAAGGAGGTGGAGGTTCTCGCACCGGAGGGGATATGTGATCAAGGCCTTTGAAAAAGCACCCAACCACCTTCTCCAGCGCCACCAACTGCTTGCCGGCCCGCGCCCGGTAAGCAGAGATGGCTGCCAGGTGCACCTTAAGGGTCGTCGACCGAAGCTCTAGCTGAGAAAGGGACCACAGGTAGTCCAGAATGCTAGCCAAAGAACAGGAGGAAGGGTCCAACCCCTTATCCTGACACCAAATGGAAAATCTTCTCCATTTGGAAAATCTTTTCCATTTGAAGGCATAGCATTTTCTGGTCGACTCCTTATGGGATGCCTCAACAACGTTGAGGACCTTGTCGGAAAGACCCAAGGCCTGGAACTCTAGCCGCTCAGGAACCAGGCAGTCAGGTGCAAGGATAGAAGGTCCAGATGGAGTACCTTCCCCTTGCTGACTGAGATCAGGTCTGGGCGGGCTGGAAGCCGCCTCGGGAGCCTGGAGCTGAGGCTGAGGAGATCTGGATACCAGAACTGGTGGGGCCAGTCTGGGGCTACCAGAATCATCCGCGCCTTGTCCCTCTTCACCTTGAGAAGCACTCTGTGGATCAAGGAAAATGGAGGGAAGGCGTAGAAGCGGCCCGGGGTCCACGGCCTCAAGAAGGCATTCCCCTGCAGCAAGTCCCGCTAAGGGGGGGCCGGCATGATACAGCCTCAGCATCGCATTCTCCATGGAGGCAAACAGGTCCACCTGATGGGTGCCCCAGTGGGAGAACAGATCTTGTACTACCTCCGGCAGGAGAGACCACTCGTGAGACGCAGTACCTATCTGGCTGAGGGCATCAGCCAGAGTGTAGGAGGCTACTGCCACATGGATGGCTAAGAGATCCGCCTCCAGGCTGATAACAAGACACCAAGTGCAGACAGCCTCCTTGCACAGAGGCAAGGAGTGCGTCCCGCCCCGACGGTTTAGGTAGTACGTGGTCGTGGTGTAATCAGTCTGGACCTGGACCACTTGATTCTGTACAAACGGAGCGAAGGCGGTGAGGGCTAGTCAGACCACTCGAAGCTCTAGCAGGTCAATGTGGCATTGAGACTCCTGAGGGGACCAGAGACCATGAGCTCCCCCAGATGGGCACCCCAACCCATCAGAGAGATGTCTGTCGTCAGAGTGACTGTCAGCTCGGGGTGGACAAATGGGATACCCTCCTGAGATGAGCTGGAACGAGCCACCACTGGAGGCCGTTCCACATCTCCTGGGTCACTGTCACTGGCTGGACCAGAGAGCTGTGACCATTGGTGGGCCAGCCCCCATTGCAGAGAATGCATATGCCAGCGGGCCCAATGGACCACGCTGGTGCAGGCCGCCATGAGGCCCAGAAGGCGCAGGAAGTCCCGGGCAGTGCACAATTGCCCAACCCGAAATGATTGGGCAAAGGAAGAAAGGACCTCAGCCCTGTGCGCCGGAAGCCGTGCTCTGCCCCGATTAACTGAATCACCTATGATGGCACGAGTTCCGATTTGGCCTCGTTGATGAGGAGGCCAATCTCAGAGCAGACCTGCAGGACCAGATCCCTGGACCGCTCCACCTCCAATCTGGAGGGGGCTGCAATTAGACAGCTGTCCAGGTAAGGGTACACCCGGACCCTTTGGCGCCGCAGGAATGCCGTCACCACTGCCATGCATTTGGTGAAGAATCTGGGAGCTGGAGAGAGGCCGAAGGGCATGGCCCAGACCTCGTAAAGGGATCCCTCTGCCCTGAAACGGAGGAATCGCTGGTGACACAGATGGATTGGGACATGAAAGAACGCGTCTTGAAGGTCCAGAGAACAGAACCACATGCCTTGTTCCAAGGATGGAATGATCTGAGCCAGAGTGACCATCCTGAAGGTGCAAGACCTTAGGAACTTGTTCAGGTCGTGTAGGTCAAGAATGGGGCGCCAGCCCCCCCATCCGTTTTGGGACCAGGAAGTACCTGGACACAAACCCTGGGTCTGGAGGAGGGTCCGCCACTTCCCTGATCACCTCCGTCTGGAGGAGCAGGGCAATGTTGGTTCGATGAGCCAATAGAGAGGCTGCGGAACCCATAGCCCCCCGTGGGAGGCGGCAGCTTGATAGGGTGAGGACTGCTCGAATTCCAGAGGCAGACCCCTGCCTACCACTTCCAACACCCAGCGTCCGTGGTGATAATGGGCCGAGGTGGAAAGGAAGTGGAGACAGTCCCCAAGGGGAACCAGGGAGGTGAGCGGGTTGGGGGTGACACCCCTCAACCCGTCCCTGGGCAGGCTTGGAGGAAGGGCTGGCCGAGGAGCCGCCTGGACCTTTTCCTCCCGGCTACCTGCTGAAGGAAGCAGCAGGCTTGGCTTTGGGGTGCCAAGTGCGAGCCTGCTGGCCCTGATGCTGGTGCTGCTGGGCTGGACGTGCCGCAGGGGCTGAAGGACGAAAGGGCCTACGCTGCTGCTGGCGGCCTTTGTCCTTCTGGGCAGACATGACCGAGTCCAAGATGGCGTTAGACTTCTCAATCCGTTGAAGATGACCCTCCACCCCGGGACCGAACAAGTCGGTACCCAGGAAGGGAACGTCTGCCAGCTTGTGCTGGGTATCCGCCGTAAAGGTGGAGATCTGCAGCCAAGCTCTGTGGCACATGGCCACTACGGCCACTACTGACCGGGCACACGAGTCAGCGATGTCCAAGGAACTTTGGAGCTGCTGTTTGGCCACCGCCCTTCCCTGATCCCATACCTGCTTGACAAGTCATTTGAAGGTCAGCCGGGAGATAAGGAATCGCCTCATCCAGGAGCCTAAAAGGGCATATGAAAAGTGTGCCATCAGGACGGCCGAGGTAGCCGGACGAAGGCCTAGGGAGGAAGCAGCATAGACTTTCCGCCCAGAGTAGTCCAATTTCTTGGACTCCTTATCGGGTGGCTTGTCCACATTCCGAGCGTTGCTACAACACCGAAAACGCTTGTCGGGTCACCAACCCCTCCAAGAGAGGGGCTCCGAGAAACCGGAGAGTGAACCGCTAGGGACAGCATACTTCCAAGCCATCCTGGCCGAAGGTGCTGGACAAGAAGCTGGCCGCTGCCACAGCTTCAGGGCCAGGCCAACAATGGCTTCCACCACTGGGAAGGCCTCCGTAGGGGAATCCCCTCAGTCCAGTATCTCCGTGAGGTGATACTTGGCAGTTTTGAAACGGGTTTGAGCTAAATCCCAGTAGACTCTGACATGAGTCGAAGCATTCCAAGGAACGAGGATGGGCTCTCGTCCACCAACTGACCCCCAGTGGACTCCAGGTCAAGTGGCCTGAAGAACAAGGAGTCGTCGTCAGACTCCAAGGAGTCTACGAACAGCTGCCGAGCGCCTCAGCCACCTTCCACCTGCCGAGATCGATCGGCAGTGAGGGTGACCGACAACCTATGGGGCAAATCCTGACCCGACCGAGAATCCTTGGTCGGGGCCCCCGTCTTCAGTTGTGGAGGCGGAGGTTCCACCACAATGGGTGGCACAGCTGGTTTCGGCCTAACAACCAGTGCCAGCTCCGGCTCCTTGACCACTACGAGGGGTTGTTTCGGGCGCTCCAGTGACAGCCACTTAATGGCCGGGGAGGGCAACAGAGTTGGCTTATTCCCGGACAATAAGAGCTGCTGCCACATTAAATTGTAGCGCCGACGCACCTTGCGCCGGAGCCTATTCTCCGAAGAGGACGATGAGGATGAGTGGCACCGCCACTTTCCATGGTGCAGAGACTGCAGACGTCAGCGAGACTGGCTGGACCTGGAAGAGGTCCAAGACCTTCCGGGATTCCGAGGGTGGGTCAGAGAGGGGGGGGAAACCCACTCCTCCCTCGGTTCAGAGACCTTAACCGGGGACTCCGGCACAGGCAAGTCCTCGGTTTCCACTGGGGGAACCGGTGAAGGGTTGTTGGCTTCTCCAGTCGACAAACCGTCCATCGGGTCGCGAAAAATCTTGACCGCGTCGACGGGTGTCTCAGCCGGCTGACCTGACGGGGACACCGTGAAGAAAGCGGCCTTAGCAGATACCTCGACCGATGTAGAGTGTCGACTATCCGGGGAAGGGGACCTCTCCCGCTCCCACGAATGTCGATGGTGGGACTTACCTCTGGAGTCCTTCTTTTTGGACCGAAAGGAATGTCTCGATGGCCCTTCTCCCTTGGTGGAGAGGGACTGGCAAAGCTCCTTAAGAGAAGCTGTACAGGATGAGCCCAAGGAGAGCGGGATAAATGCCGCGACTGAGGATGATGATGATGATGCGGCCTGGGCCACCTCCCCCTCCTCGAGGGCGATCATCTGCTCTAGTTGTTCTGCCGAGCCCGCCGCCAGACACCGCCCAACGGGCCTCCTTAGACTTGACCGGAGGATAACGATTTTCAGGTCGTCCCAAGAGCAATCTGGCAGCGCGGTCCTCCAAGACCGAAGCCGAAAAGGATTTGCATAACTCACAAGCCTGTGAGTCATGGCCAAGTCTGAGGCAATAAACGCACGTGGAGGGCGGATCGGTCCGGGACATCACCTGCCCACAGAGGCACCGACAAAATACGGGAGTCGATTTGTCCATCGCAGCCTCGAGGGAAAAAGACCGAAGTCTTTTACACTTTAGAATGAGTTTTGGTTTAACCGAAGAGTGTGGATCCAGGCCTAAAACGCAGAGCACTAAGGAGGGAACCTGAGCTTCCAAGCGGTAAGGAAGATCTGGAGTCACGGGGCAGAGCCAAGAGTTTTACCACCCGGGTGGGTGGGAGGAGCCAGCTTGAAGACCTTCTGGCAAGATTTAAAGCGGCAAGGAACCTGCCAGTAAGTGTGGATTGAACAACATATCCACGTCCATAGAAAAATAATTTCACAAAATACCATATTCAGATCTTAATCTGAAGTAAGCCTCAAACAATGGACATTCAAACATGACAAGGGGGAAAAAAAAAAATAAATAAATCAGACTACTTATGTAAAATGACAAATGAGTGCAAGTGAAAAGAAAGTTACATTACCACTCAGAGTGTCCGCCTGCCCCGCACTTGGATGCTGGTCCTCTGCATCATTTTCTTCTACTGCCGAGAAAGAAAACAGAAACAACTGTCAGGCAACTGGCTAGAATCAATCTGGTTTACACTAGAATAGAATTTATTGCCAAACACAATGGCTGGTAAGGATCGCTAGCCTAGTGTAGGATCAGTACAGCTCACAAAGCCTCCATGCTATACCAATTTAATTTTTACAACATGGGAGGTGCATTAAGCTGCCCTGGAGTAACAAACAGGATTAAAATGCCTCATTCGCTTCCTGGACAGGAATGCAAAGGGACACTTCTCTTGAGAATAAAAATACAACTTCCAACCAGGCCTTTCTAGAGCTTTAACTGTGTTTAAAAAAAAAAAAAAAAAAAAAACTATCAATGAATAGGAATTGAAATACTACTTGTAACTTAAGGGTCCACTACAAAGTTGGCCCAGCTGTACGATTCAACACTAGCTGTCACTAGGTATTTAAAGCCCACCTTAAGTATTATTTGTTTAGACAGGACTTCTCAGATACTTTATGATAATACAGGTTATCAGTCCTTTTTAAATTAAAGAGATCATTTATATATAGTGATTTTTTGTATGCTGGGTTATCTTTATATATGTATTTTTAAATTAAAATGTGTGTTTTTGTGCGGCGCCCAGAGCCTCTGGGATTGGGCGCCAGAAAAATTACATTTGCCTTGCCACACACAACACACCTAAATACAAAAATGAACTGGACTGTATCCGCAGCCTCTAGCCACTCCCGTCTTCAAACATGAAGCTCGGCGCAGTCAAGGATGTCCGAGTTGTGCAGAACTCCAGGGGACAAAGTCAGTAAATGAGTGGATCCCCACTCTGCCAAAGCAAGGGACTGTGGAATACAGATGTCCATCTGCACTGCCATATATCCTGTTTGCCACAATTTATTTTTTTCTTCCTTCAATAAAAGTCCTACCACTTTACCTCCCAGCCCCACCCCACCCCAACCCAGGTTTATCGGGGCTAAAGGGCAACTGCTGGAGGTGGAAGCCATTCAAGAACCTGAAGACTCTGAAGCAGCTGGCCCAGAAAGTGCTACTTCAGGGGTCCACCCAGCACAGCATCAACATTTACTCTGTACCAAAAGCTATACATATCTGGAGTGAAGAGTTTTGAGGATCACAGCTCTACCACCTGCCTGCCCTTTCACCTGACCAAGGGCAGAAACGGTTCAAGCTGAAGGGGCTGGGCACTTCAGTACAGATGTGCAGAACGCAGCTCCTCTCATTTCTAGTCGAACCACATAGCACTGTCACCGGTATCAAGTGGACAGTGTGCTAGTGATCAATGGGACCCCTTCCTCCCTGTTGGAACGAGAGGGACCTCTGGGGCCCTCAATCCCCCCCCCACTAGAGTTTGTTCCAAAACTCTGATCACAGGCGTCACAAGCAGTAGTGCTACCACTGCGCCAGATGGGATGGCCACGTTAGAGTTTTTATAAGTTCTGATCTGTTGTTCGCTGGTCCACCTGTCCTCCTCGGGTTAGCCTGGGAGAACAGCAGGACCAATAAACTTCTGATTTGAGCTTATGAAAGGCCTAACATGCACTGCAGGCTACTGAGTCTCCCATTGCAACAGCCCAGCTCTGACATCAGATGCACTGGATTCTGGGATTTTGAGTTACAGCAAATATCAGCTTGGGAGTAAGCAGATTCAGCCTGATACAATAAGCAAACAAAACAAAACAAAGTTTTTGCACACCAAGTGCAAGTAGGGACCAGTCCCACAGTTGGATGTGGGGCTCTTAGTGTGGACTGAGCCACTTTAAATTCCTTTTCTGACAGCAACAAATGGAATGGGCAGACACCGCACTCATTCTGACTGTGTCAAACTATTAGTTCATTTCATTCGTTCTCGCGTGAAAGGAGTTTGGCAAACTCCTAGTGTTGGAAGCAGCGTTTCTCTTCACCAAATGTGATTTTTTTTTTTTTCCGGTGGGGGGGGGGGAATTGTGAAAATGCCTCCAATTCAAAACTGTTTGGATTTGTAATTCCAAGATGAATAAGACTTCTACAGGAGAAAGAAGGGACTGCCGTTTTCGAAAACCTACTTCATGTAGCATCACATTCCCAATCATGAGACCTGCTAGCTAGTGACTGTAAAACTTAATTTTGACCCTTGCCTGGGCAATGGAAACCTGCCATAACGTAGCCCTCAGCCATGGTAAAAAGTATGCTCATCACTGGCTGATGTACTACATACAGTGGCGTTAGCATTTTCAGGGACAGCGATTCTGCTTACACTCTAGCTACATGAGTGACTCCCATTAGTCAGGCCACATTCCAAAAGGGCAACGGCTTAAGTCTGAGCGTGTTTGAAATATCTTGGAAGTGTGTTCCTGCTTCCATGTAAACAGAGCTATTGTTATGGAAACCTGCATATTTCATGCTTGCCTGTTGTCCTAGCACGGACTTGCAGAACTGGCAACAGCTGTAAGCAGGGGTCTCGTGTAACATATCCAATGCTGGGCATGTGATGCAAAACAGAAGAAATATCCTTCCAAATACTCAGGTGGTCAAAGGAGTCCTACTGTCCACCACTCCCAAATAAATAATGTTACCAACTTCCACAAATCTATTAAGATCTAGGATTTAAATTTAAAAATAATTAGTAGACATTGTATTCTACTGAGAAACTTTAACACCCTTTACTTCTACTTTCACAGCATGGTGGCACTGGAAAACTATGAAAAAAAAAAATAAAGTACCCACCTCTTCTCTATAAGACATAAGTCTCCCACTCCAAAAAAGAAAATGTACAACTTTCTAGCACTGGTTCTGGAATGAATTTCCCATAATAAAACGTAACATAATCAAGAAGTGTTTGTCCTAGACCAGTCCCATGGTGCTACATGGTTCAAGAATCCAATGGCACTGGTCAAGCCTTCCTTTCTGCTTAAACCCAAGATACTTCATTATAAGCCATCTTCTTTATAAAGGACAGGACCAACTTGTACATAGGATAACGACAAGAAACACAACTTGCCATCCCAAGCAGAGCTATACAGTCTGCAAACCCTATCCACGCACATGCTGCCTAGCAAATCTGGGAAGGGGGGGCCCCTAGAAGGCCCACCCCCTTCTGCTAATCCCACCAATGGTTTGCATATGGCATCCTCTTGCCCGAGATGCTTCATCCTTTGGCATCTACAGTTTATTACACGTATATTAAAATACAACCGAAAAGGAGCTAGCAGTAATGTCTCCCTTCATGCAGTGGTGGTCCATTAATCTACGTCGATACATTTCTAGAAAAAATAACACTGTCTCCCCCAATACCTTCACCTTCTTGACAGGGACTCCATGAACAAAGCAAAGTATACGCTTTATTACTAAAGTGCAAATACCTCTTACAGGAGCTGCAGAGCGAAAAACCCACTACCTCCTTCCGGTTTCACCCAGAGCGTTTTTTCACTTTGCTTTTAATTTGTCTGTTCTGTTATTTCACGGTGCATGGTGCTGGAGTTTTTCGTTTTGGCATTTGTATTTCTCTACAGCACATCCAGCTTTTTGGGGCGGTTTTCTTGCTGAGACTTCATGAACAAATCCTGCAACTGCGCTAAGTATTAATGCAACCTAACCTTCCCTTACCATCACAAACATACACATCTAGAACCAGTAAGTAATGCCACTGAGCCCACTCCAGCTATTGTCTATGCCATGTCCCACAGCATGATGGCCATCTATAGATATTCCTGTACATAATGCAACCTAAATGGCTACGTAGAGAGAAAATATATGTATAAATACTACTGTCCAAGGCTTATACTCAACTTTATCTACTCTCCCATCCAAAGGCACTCTTCTAAAAGTGGCCTCCTACTGGAATTATTTGCTTCCCTTTTATAAACAAAACACACTGGCCATAGCTGGCTGCAAAGATAGCGTAGTGACTTGCCACACCCATAGCCACTCACACCCTGGCAGGGTTCCCATTCACGCACAGATGTACATGAATCACATAAAAAAGTAAATTCACGTTCATCTATGTGTGAAGGGGGTTCACTACACATAAAAGGAGACAGTGTGCATTTTTTAATGCAGGCATGAGTGTTTCTTTACGTGCAGTGTACACTGTGCCCTTTGAAGGTACTTTTTTCGTTATTTATAGACATATATGATTGGTCCACACTGCTATGCCACACAAAGCACTCACCTGATCACCTTTCTAGTATTTGCAAGTGGGCGTGCACCTAAGGAGGGGTGAGCAGAATCGCAGGCAGTGGGATTCATGTGTGAAGTGAGAGGACATCAAAGCAGTACAGCATCTCGTTTTCCTGACTGCTACCTGATCACCATATCATTGTATGTGTTAATCCTAGCTTTTTTTTTTTTTTTATTTTTATTTTATGAGGAAGAGATGTCTGAGATGCTGCATGAAGCTAGGACATCGAGGGGTTCCAGTACTTCAGAGCTAGTGAACCGCAAAGCCTGCTCACCAGCTCAGCAACCACTTCCATGGTCAGCCACCTAATGCGATTAAAATATTTTTTTCTTTTCATTCAGTGACATCAGATTCCCGATCCCAGTCAGTGGAGTACACATTCACGGTTTATGATCAAACGGCTACGGAGTCAGTTATTCCGTGGCAACCACATGTTGTCTCCATGTCCCTTCACTCCTCAGCCATAATCCCTCTGTCTCCAAGGCCCAGCATCACACTGTACTTGGCTGTTGATAATAAGTGCATTCCCATTGTGAAAGTGTGAATCTGGTGGTGCGTGGTAGTGTATGAGGAATGGAATCGGATGAATAGAATGTCTTGTTTACCTGGCATGCCCCTCCCCCCCCGGAACGCAGATATACTGTTGTGACGAGTTCAGAAGGGGGGGCATGTTTAGTTAATCATGCAAGGGGTGTGTCATGCCCTCAAAACTCAATTTGTACCCCTGAAAATTTTGGTGGAGGGTTCGCTGTACCTCCTGTAACGAGAGTCTGGTGAAAACACTGCACCCTGGACTCAGTTCATCTGCCACTGTCTTATTCCTGGATGACATTAGGGTGACAAGTAATTGACTATGGGAAAAACAATCGTGCGACACGTAATGATGGTTCATGATATTACATGCCTGAAAGTTTATCATTTCAAAAATGGTGGCAGTAGTCTTCCTTTTTTGCCATTTATAATGGTGTAAATTTTGTTTATGGTCTATTACTCTTTATTAACAGCAACACATTATTCTAAAGGGCAACAGGGGACAGAGTGTAGGGAATGCTAAGTGTAATCACCACAAGGTGGGTTAGACTCCACAGGTGCAGCAGACTGCTTTCAACCACCAGGGGGGCAGGTTAACAGCATATTCCACAAACTGTGGGGTGTGTTATTTCACTTATAAAATGTTGTGTAATGTTTAAAAAATAAATAAATGATTTTGTTAAAATAGTTAAGCCATCTTATTTTACTGGTATGTCCTATACGTAAATTATTCTGTTTTTAAAGGGTAGTAACTGTATTCACAACTGGTATGAAATTACTTGTGAATGGGTACTCTTCTTAAAATTTGAGGGTGGAACTTTTATGGGGTTCTATAATAAGTTTGAGATTGCACCTCATGAGACAGGTTATAGGCTACTGGTTAATTTACCCCCCATGTGATCAGGTTTTGACCACTCAGGAGGCAGACTTGAGCAGACCCCATCTTATAAATGAAGCTAAGGTACAACCAGAATCATGTCATCTGTGACAAGATAGCTTTGCATGCCTTGGTCTGCAAGTAGATCAAGTCAAACCACACCAACCAAGGCTATTTTGGTGGTACTGTGATGCCAAAAAGTAAAATTTACTGCACTAAAGTTCTGCTTTACACACGATAACAAAACGACAGTGCAATAAACATCACCAAATGTCCAATCAGGGACGCAACAATTTCATTTCTGATGATATAACTACCATTGACAGTAAATATCACTATGTGACTATTATGATGTAGACTGAAATACCTACTAATTAATATTTGAAGTCTGGTTGGTGCTTTTGGGGATTCATTTTCTTCCTTGCATATAGCTCAGCTGTAATTAAAAGCAGCAAAGGTACAGGAAGTCCAAGTTTGATCTACCCTCATATGCATTTTTCAAATTCTTGGCCATGGAAAAGTGGAGATCTTATTCCAGAGAACCATACGTTATAATAATCACACAATCTGACTACCATGATGAGATTATCCAGAAAGTGATAACTTCAAAGTGAGCAATGTTAGTGGCTCAGCAAGTTGCACACTCGCCTCTGAGGTCTTAAGATCGAAGGCTGTGGGTTCCACTCCCCACACCAGGAACTTGGGTTAAATCCCAATACTGACACTGTAGTGCAGCACAGCGCGAAGGGGGTGCTGCAGTCCTGAGGGGCCATCTTTCCGATGATCCTTTAAACCAAGGTCCCGTCTGCCTGTTCTGGTGGCTGTTACGATGGACGTTAAAGATCCTATGGCATTTCTCAAAAAAAGAGTAGGGGAAATTCCAGTGTTCAGCAGGGGTGTTCAAATCAAAACTTTTATTACTTGCCCAGCCATGACTGTAGCTGAATTTTCACTTGCCCCTATTAATTACAATGAAATTAGCTCTGTTTTGGTACTTGCCCTTCATTGAAATTTACTTGCCCCAGACAGGGGGCAGTGGAATTTGCACACCCCTGGTGTCCTGGCCAAATCTGCCAGATTCACTGAAACCACCACCAACAGCTTGATCTGGTTCAATGTCAGTTGGTTTCCATCTGTCCCCCCCGCCCCGACAAGGTTAAAAATAGGCAGAGTTGCCTAGTCCTCCATTCCCAGTCAACGAACACTAATTAAAATAAAATAAAAAAAATAAATAAATAAATCACATGCTCCACTATCGTTGGATGGCAAACTGTAGAGTCGTGGACCTGGAAGCAACTATGTGCTATGCTTTCACTTAACCCAGTTCAACATATGGTAAAAAGTAACTTACTCCACCCTTACCTCACCGCATCCCTTTCTACCCCTCCCTCAGATCTACGGACACTCTTACTTTGGTGATCACATGCTGCTCCACAAGCATTGGTCAGTCTGCTTCTTCCTACCGCTTCCCTAAAGTCTGCAATTCCCTCCCCCCTCAAATACGACACTCCTCCTCCCCCCCTCAGTTCTGCCCTACACAACTATCTCTCCCCTAGCTGCTCTTGCTATAATCCTCCTTGACCGCCTCCCAAAGCACTGCTCCTGATTATCTCACCCCAAATCTCCCACTCCTCAAATGTCATCTCCCTTGCCTGCTACCCCCTTTCCTACCTCCAAACTTCTCTACCTCCTCCTTCTGCCCCCACCCCTGCCCATCCCTTCTCCCCTCCTCTATCTTTTGCCTTCACTCTGCCCTCTGGCAGGGTTCTCAGCATCCTGTGGGGGCTCAATCCCCGGTATACCTCCCTCAAATCCCTTTCTTCCCCGTCCCCCTCCTCCTCCACTGCACTCCTCAGCACTAGCTCCATACTTACCTCCTGCCCCCCCCCCCGACCATTCTATTTGCCTTGTTTCTGCCCCCTGGCAGGGGTTCTCAGCATCCTGCAGGTGTCCGCTCTTGGCATGCTCTCCTCTAACTTTGTCTTGTTCTGCCCCGGCAGGGTTCATAGCATCCTGACGGGGTCTGTTCTCGGCCTGCTTCCCAACTCCCCTTCTCCTCCCCTTCTCTCCCCTCTTCCTCACCCCCACCTCACTCCTCTGCATATGCCAGCTAGTCCTAAACTTACATTGCATTTAAATCTTTAATTTTAATCTGCACTTCTTTGAACTATATGCGTACTGTTGTGCTATTGTCTCCTGCTCTCCTAGACCAATCTGCTTGCACTCTTTTTTTTTGCACTGTCTGCTAGCTTCTTCTTGTTCCCTTCCACTTGAATGTCACTGTATAATCATGCTGTACTTAATTCTTAATTGTATGCCATTCCAACTATGTATATTGTGGTTCTGTATTACTCTGTGTTCCATACCTATGTGATCCCCTCCACATCCCCAGGTCACAGCGTGAGATAAGCTACTTGTAGCTCAGTGTGCCCTCCTGGTGAAACATTTCAATAAATAAAATGCTATGATTTTTTTTGGGGGGGGGGGGGCTTTGCCCCCATGCCCCGCTATATTAAACTGTAATTTTAATAATTATAGAAACTGTATTGAGTGAGGCTCTCCGAATATAAATCAGTCATGAACACACGCCAAAATTTTACTTCCAGGATAACTAGAAAATCGCTATGCCTCACTACACTGCTACCAGAGCATGCAGGATGGACTCTGCATCTTTATCTGCTCAAACCTTCCTATGTTTCTACCTTCGATATCTACTGTATGAACAAGTTTCTGCCATGCTCATCTTATTCATCACATTATGGCCTGGAGACCTGCTGCAGTCAGTCCTTCGAATATTTATAATACTGTTCCTCCATGCCTACAAAACAAGTTTTTAGAGGCTCTAAATCACGTTTACCCATAAAGCAACCCTGGTGGGGGTTGGTTTATAGTTTATTCAGTATAGTACAACTGAGGTACAGTATCTTATTCACAGTCGTGTGCTGCTACTGCTACCCAACTTTACACCTGAAGAAGAGAAGCATCATAAGGTCAAGACTCTTGCTAAAGGTTACACATGGAAACAGTGGCTGTGGACAGCAAGTTTATACATATATTTTTTTGAATGACCATCTGCACTAATAAAATGAATGCATGTCTCCACAAATATATACTGTAAATTTTACCAGGTTGGTCTGCTGTGGACTGCAGTAGCACCAGAATCAGTTTTTTTGCCTACATTTTGTATGTCACCAGTCCTTTATTTACAACTCTGACCCCCCACAATATTCCAATGCCACAGTGACAGTGATGTTGCCTACTGTACAATGGAATTTGAATCTAGGAAGCTCTACAGCTACTACAGATGGCTTGAAATTATGATATTTACAACAATTATGTTTAACATTCCAGTTTTCTGCATTTCTCCCCATTCTCCTGTTATTGGTCTACTAAATATTTCAGACAATGCGGCACTCGTGTACTTCAAAAAGACCCCATCCCCCAACTGGTTTCTCAATTGGAGTTTTCAGTTTGTTGTCAAGCATAAGCACTACGATGTCAAATTATGCCAAGCTACCACAGTGTGTTATAAACCAGGGAATAGAAGACTGAAAATGTGGAGGTAGGGTGGGGGACACATTCTCTGGTAAATTGGAACAGTTGAAACATTACGTTTATGAAAGTACAGTACATGCTGAAATGCAGATCTGTTCTCAACTATGTTTTGGAATGATGGCCCTCTTTTTTTTAAAGATATATGGTATGTAAAAAGTGACGTGCATGCACAAATTAAATATTAGTATCTCAGAACTGGTCAATAAAAGGTTGAGAAACATGGCTAATATGTTTTAACCCCCCACCCCCAAGTGTGGCAACTTTTTGTTTGGCTTTATAGAGCATCTGCCACTGCTGCGGACCTTCTTGCTTCCTTCAGCACCTCAGGGCTTGGAACCCTGCAGAGGGGGACTGGAGCAGAGACAGGGCAGGAAAGAAAGAAACTTCTACACCACCTGTGCTGTTCAAGAGCCACTGCATACCGAACATTAAAGGCGGCTCCACTGTCGCTGACAGAGCAAGCAATTGGCACGCCGTAAAAACCTGGGATTCCCCAATCCCTGCCCCAGCCACACAATATACCATTAGGAGGAAACACACAAATTCATAAGGGCAAGAGCCCTTGAAAATAAAGGCTGAACTGAAGTCCCTGTTATTACAAACCATGCAATTCTGCTTAAAGTTGGACCAGCATAACATTCTGTGGTGATTTGCATATGCAGCCCATGATGCTTTGCATTGTGGGGGCATGTGTGATTTTGTATTTTGTTCCTCATGTCCCCTATCAACATGGCAACTGTGGTCAGAGGACAGGCAGCAGCCAATCAGGTTTCAGAGTCTGCAGAAGCAGCCACAAAGGGCTCATGGACCTGGTGAGGACTTCACTGATACAGGTGCGTGTTTGTGACCAGGGTCTGATCAAGTGACAGAATTTCAGCCTGCCTAGAGTGAACTGCAATAGCTGAAACTGACAGCTCCATGGACCAGTCAAGAGCAGAATTTCCCCAGTGAACCGCAGGAGCTGTTCCAGAATCTAGTCAGTCTGCGTGTTGTTGCAGAGGGATTCAGACTGGAGTGAACTACAGCGGATAGCTAAAAGGAAGTTTCCAACTTTCACTACTGGGCATCATAACCCGGTTCCTTATATTGCTAACAGTTCATCCAAGGCAATTTTAGATTTTTTTGCAGCACCTTAGTTTGGGAGGGAAGGGACCGTAATTCAGGCTAAACCGATGGACAGGCGATCCCTTCCACTTCCCAGTTCTCCAGTCCCAACCCCGCGCTCAGACATTTTAGGATATCTAACCCAGGAGAGCACAGTGGCATGTTGCATTGTAGCCTCTGGGGTCATTTTATAAACAATTTCAAAATGGTTATAGCATCCTTTGATTTAAATAAAAAAATAAAATAAAAAAAAAAAACTGCCTTTCAATTCAGTGTGTAAATAAAAATGAAGTTTAAGAAAAAAAAAGGGGGGGTTTTACTGTGGTAACACAAGATCTTACTTTGAGAGGGCTATTGCAGTATGTAATTATTTATAGGACTGCACCCCCTGGCGTCAGGACCACACGGTAACTTTTGCTAGCAGTGTCTGGCGGGGGGGCCTACCAGACATCACATGACGGACGTCAGCGTGACACTATATAGTGGGCAGTCCCCAAGTCTGTCCTCCAGTTCTTTCCCACCAACCTGCGCATGTCGGACCAACTGAAGCTCGTCGCAGCAGTTCGAATGCCTCTTTTTACTCAGACGAGTATCCGTTTATTTCTTATTTTCTTCTTTACAGCATGCTGTTTGCATGTCGTCCACTCCACCGGAATTGCATAAAAACAAGTGTGGTTCATGTGGTGTCCAACTACTGCACAAGGACCAACAAACAGGGGGCACCCGCTCTTACCCTTTTTGCAGAGAAGAGAAGCGGGTTTGGAACTGGCAGTTCTGCACAGAGTCAGTCTCCTGGCGGTTCATGTCCCAGGCATGCAGAACGTTCTAGCAGACAGTCTTAATCGCACCAGGGTAAGAGCTCATGAATCTGAGCTAAAGCCAGAAGTTCTGGATCACATCTTCGACCTTTGGAGTCATCCGGAAGTGGATCTGTTCACAGCCCCATCAAACACAAAACTTCCCAAGTTTTGCTCGCTCGATCCTGGGCACGGTGTTTCTGGCAAGACACTGTCGCCTTCTTGGACAGGGAGATTTCTGTATACATCCTTTCCTTTCCGATGTTACAGAGAGTGTTGTTCAAGCTTCAAATCAGAAGGAGCTCAGATGATTCTGATAACTCCTTTTTGGCCTCAACAAATCTGGTTCCCACTGTTGCAACAATTAGCTGCGAACCTCTGATCCCTCTACCTCTGTCTTATGATCTCCTCACCCGGAAGCCTTACTAGTTCATTTGGGGCTAAAGTCCCTTCATCTTCATGAGTGGCACCTCAAGAAATAGCTGCTTCTCGATATGGGGTTTCTCCTAGAGTAGCTCAGATTTTGGAAGAGGCGTGAAAGCCATCTACCAGAACTACTTATGCCATGAAATGGAAGCGTTTTTCCATCTGGGCCACCTCTAAAGCTCTGGATCCTTTTTCGTGCCTCGCTCCTCAAGTCATGGAGTACCCTCTCCATCAGTCAGACCTCTGTTTGAGTTATTCGTGCCTAAAGGTGCATTTAGCAGCAATCTCTGCCTACCATGATCCGGTAGGAGGCAGGACAATAGCTCAACTGGAGGTCTCCAAAACCTTTTTTGAAAGGCATTGTACATTTGAAACCCCCGGTGCGTAACCCTGCTCCACCGTGGGACCTTAATTTTCTGTTAGAAAAATTGACCTTGCCTCCCTTCAAACCAGCAAGTACTTGCGATATGAGCTTCTTGTCCTGGAAAGTGCTCTTTTTAGTTGCAGTTACCTCAGCTCGTAGAATTTCCGAGCTACAGGCCCTGATGTGTAAGGAGCCTTATTTGATTTTTCACAGAAACCGGATGGCTCTGTGGACAAATCCTAAGTTTTCCCAAGATTTTTTCAGAGACTACCCTTAGTCAGTCTCTTGAATTGCCGGTATACTACCCTGGGCATTCTAATTTGGGGGGGGGGGGCATTCTGCGTACACTGGACGTCCACAGAATTTTACGTTATTATACAAACAGGACAAAGGATGTCCACAAAACGGATTAGCCTTTTGTTACTTTCGCACCAAAAAGGGAGGGTGCGGCAGCTTCCAAACAATGCCTTTCAGAATGGCTGGCAAACTGCATTACTTTCTGTTACCAGAAGTACGGTAAAGTCCTGCTGGGTCAGGTTAAAGGACATTCTACCAGGGGAATGACTGCTTCCACAGCCTGTTTCAGGAATGTATCAGCTGCTGATATTTGTGCAGCAGCTACCTGGAGTTCAGTCCACACTGTCACAAAAAACACTACAGTTTGGACATTGCTTCATGGTGTAGGGCCAGTTTTGGACTAGCAGTCCTTCAGGGACTCCCACCTTGACTACCTACTGGGATTATGTCCCAGCCTCCCGTATAGTTTTCTTGTCCCTGGGACTCTTTACTGCTTGGGACTCAATCCTATAAGTAATTACCTACTGCAAGAGCGCTCTCGAAGTCAGAAAGTACAGTTACATAAGAACTTACCGTAACAGTAGATCTTTGAGAGAGGCTCTTGCAGTAGGTAACCTTTTTCCCCACCCACCTTCCCCCTTACCTTCTTTATTTCTATGCTATCTTTCCAGAAAGCCATTTTTTGGATTCAGGAGCCTGTTATCCTTCTCCCATCATGACCTTTTCTGGTCTCCGGCGGAGAACTGGAGGGTGGCCGTGGGGACCGCTCACTATATAGTGTCACGCTGACATCAGTCACGTGATGGCCAGTGGGCAACCGCCTCCCCCCCCGGTCCTGACACCAGGGGGTGCAGTCCTGTAATTAATTACCTACTGCAAGAGCCTCTATCAAAGATCTACTGTTACGGTAAGCTCTTACGCAACTGTACTTTACTCGCTCTCCTTCCCTTTCTGAACTGAGGATGGATGGATGGATATCCAGTCTGTACTGAAAAGTATCCATTTTCTTATTCCCATTCATTTTTTTCAATTTCAGATTAATGAAATCCAGTTTGCACACCCCACTGCCACCTCTCCTACATATTTTTACTGGCACAGAGCTTCCGGTAAACAAGCCGATTTAACAGTCTGGGTCACCATCATTGCAGGTTTTCAGGAGTTATGCACACAATCTGAGGAGTACCTCATCAAAAAACATAACTTATTTGAAAATGGTGGTTAGGAAAGTACATTTAAGAAGCAGAGAGAAAGAACAGTGCACTAAAGGACCGTACTCTTTCCTAGACAATGGTGGGGGTTGGGGTGGGAATAGATGGATCACAAGTCCTCTATATTCCCCAGTTACTACTCTTCTCACAAATAGCCCAGAACAAAAAAAAATATAATAGATAAATCACAGCGACCCTTACTATGGAGTGAATAAAAACTCTGCAACAAATTATTTAAAATGAACAAGTCCTTGATATTAGCTGTCGTTATTCAACCCACCCCTTCCCAGCACCAAGCGGCTAACACCTTCTTAAATTCAAGCTGCACCCTTTCTTCTAGTACTGGTATATCAGTCTCCACTAGAAACTATCGTTGTGTTTTTATATACATGCAAGGCAACAGTGTTATATATATATATATACACACACACACACACACACCCCAACAACAAAAGCTAAATGTGCTCACTGTACATCAAATTGAAATATAAGATGATACACATTGAATATTTAACAATAATCACTTACAAAATATAATTATATGTAAAGCAATACAGAGATGGTTAACATCTCCAAGCCTCCGAATCAAAAAAGGTACATACTCCCTCATGTAGTTGCAGCTTCTCCCTCCGCAACAAAAACAACACAGGGTTGCCTCTCTGATTTAATTGAAAAGGGATTAAAGTTGCCCCCTCCCCCACAGGACACACAGTGGGACCTTTGACACATTTCCCTGTTTGCCAATGGAAAATTCCAAAACTGCTTGATAAAAAGTTATTTGCCAGAGAATTCTTGCTTTTGAATAATAAGAAAATGAAGAAATCTGGTAGCACTTGGATCAAGCGCTTTTTTTTTTTTTTTTTTTTAACATTAATTCCACACCAAATGGGGGAGGGGGAGGCACCTGAAAAGCTTTTACAGTGGTGCCCTCCCAACCCCTGTACAAACGGGAACCAAAGCTTAAAAGAAAAAAGAAAAAGAAAAAAAAAGGTGGTTTGACAGGATAATATAATGATTTGGTTTTCCCTTTTTTCAAACCAAATATGCATGCAAGGCCACTGTTCTGCATTTTAATCACACTGAATGGTGGAACACAGAAAATAAAGAAACAGATCTTTAAAAACACACACACACACACACAGGCCACCAGAGGACCCAAGTCTGTTAAAATATGAATTAAAACCATAGCTACATTTTTTTGAATATATTAAAACCCTACTCATCTTTCTCCATACCAACTATAAAGGGAAGCATCTGCAAATTACACTATTATAAATGCCATCTAGGTTTTGAGAATTGCCATGAAACTGGCCATTACACACCAGAACAGGCAGCTAAGTCATCATTAGAGTGAGAGTATTCCTTTAAAAAAAAAATTCTCAGTTTAAACAGCAAAATGTGTTACTTGTTGCGTGCCCAGTTCAATTTGTGGAAAAACCCTTGCCGCTGAATGCAGTTTTGCATTACTGGCAATAAAGGGTTGCTGCACTTGTGTCATGGAAATATTTGGAGTTAAATCATGGTATTGTTATGGCCAAAATGACGGAAATCTTGGAAATCTTTGTAAAAAAGTTATAAAAAGTCATGGATCTAGTCACATTCCTCTGTTCAGACATACTTTCTCTGCAAGCACATCAATACAGATTAAAAAATTACTCACCATAGTAATGTTGTTTCTTCTAATGGAGTCTTGCTGTATTCAGACATAATGCAGTTAGCGCCAGCACTTGAACTGCCCCGGAGAGGAAAGAGTTAACTCCATGCAGAAGCATGGAACGTGCTCGGTTTTCAAACCTCTGTCTGTGGTACTTACCAGTGCAACCATCAGAGTCTTATGAGCTACTAACTAATTTGACACTAAAATGTGGAAACTGTTTGAACACATAGCCAAAAGGCAAAATACTTTTCAGGGTCCAAATAAGACTCAAGTCGAGAACCCAGGAAGAAATAAGGTAGTGACAATTCAAACTATGCAACACAAGAAGGAAAAACGTAACAGTTAACCCACCAAGAGGGAGGGTACAAGGTATACCCCTGAGGTGCAACACTGTGCCTGCCAACCCACTTCCCAAAAAACAGGTTCTGGGAGAGTCTGAATACAGCAAGACTCCATTAGAAAAACAACATTAATATGGTGAGTCATTTTTCTTCAAACATGAAATCTTGCTGTATTCAGACTATGTCTGAACTAAGCAGTTCCCTATGGAGGAGGGATGGAACCTACTTCGGACAGGCTCTGCAGTACTGCTGTGCCAAACCTAGCACCACTCCTAGACTGGATGTCCAGAGAGTAATGCTTGGTGAATGTATGTACCATTTTCCAGGTGGCTGCTTTACAAATCTCTAACAAGGGTATATCTCTGGCCGCTAGAGTAGCAGCTGTACCCCAGTCGAGTGAGCCCTCAGGCCTGAAGGGGGTGTTCGACCCAACTGGTCATAGCAAAACTGTATACAGGAACAATCCACCTGGCAATAGTTCTCTTAATGGCAGGCTTACCTTTCCCCACTTCACCATAAGTGAGGAACAATTGAAGACAGTCATTTCTGTGTGCCTCAGTATGCTCTATCTAGTAGCCAAGTGCCCTTTTAAAACATCCAAACTGTGTAATCTTCTTTCCCCTTGGGAAGTATGGTCAGTGAAAAATACAGGAAGACATATAGACTGGTTTACGTGAAAATCCAATACCACTTTAGGCAAGAACCTCCTATTAGTTCTTAGGACCACTTTATCCTTATGGAAGGATATGAAGTCAGGTTCAACTGACAGGGCCTATAATTCACTAATCCGCCTGGCAGAAGTAATAGCTACCAGGAACACAGTTTTCCAGGTCAAGTACTTCAATTCAGCCGAAGCCAAAGGCTCAAAGGGTGGCTGCATAAGCTGAGCAATGCAGACATTAAGATCCCAAGGCAGAGTAGGCTCCCTAAAGGGAGGGTTAATGTGAACCAGGCCTTTGAAAAACTTCCTGAAAACAGGATGAGATGCCAGGGAAGAGCCCTTCCCTGCTGAAAAGGAATGCAGAGACAGCTGCTAGATGAACCTTCAGAGTGGCAGGCCTAAGGCCTAGACTAGACTATTCAAATGAGCTAGATAATCTAAGGTTGTGGAAATGCCTGCAGAATCAGGCACAATACCTTTCTGAGAGCACCAAATACTGAACCTCTTCCATTTGGAATTGTAAGTTTTTCTAGTGGAATGTTTCCTGGAGACCTTCAGAATATCCAGAACTCCCTAAGAGAGATGTAGAGCTGCATATTCTAACTCTTCAAGAACCAGGCCTTGAGGTTGAGAGACTGGAGATTGGGGTACCAGATCTGCCCCTGGGAGGAGGAGAGAAGATTGTATCTCCTGGGAAGAGACAGGGGACGTGAGACAGCCAAGGACAGCAGTAGAGGATACCAGGGTTGTCTGGCCCATTCTGGAGCCATTAGTATCACTGTGCTGGGTTGAGTTCTTATCTTGATCAGAGCTCTGAACAGGAGAGGGAAAGGGAGGAAGGCATAGAGAAACCTGCCCTTCCAGTTCAGAATGAGGGCATCCTGGGAACTGTCCCCAGGACTGGAGGTCTGCAGAGGAAGTTGATGATTGTCTGGTGCTGCAAATAGATCTATTTCTGGAATGCCCCACTTGAAGAAAAATGATCCTCAGAATGTGAGGATTCAAGGACCATTTGTGATGCCCTTGTGAAATCCTGCTCAGGGCATCTGCCAGCACATTGTCCTTCCCTGGAAGATGAACTGCTACCAGGGAAGTCTGAAGGAAATAGGCTGGAGACCAAATCTTCATGGCCTCTGTGCACAGGGCCGTGGACCGAGTGCCTCCCTGCTTGTTGATGTACCACATTGTGGTAGTGTTGTCCGTCCTGACTTGGACCACCTTACCTTTAACTGAATCCGAAAAGGTCTAAAGGGCTAGAAAAACTGCCCCGAGTTCCAGGAGGTTGATACGAAGAAGAAACTCCTGCGGGGAACCAGATCCCCATAGCCGTTGGGGCTCCCAGGTGGGCTCCCCAGCCTAGGAGAGAAGCATCCATAGTCAGTACTACTGATGGAAGTTGAGGGAGAAATGGAACCCCTTGTCTGAGGTTGTCCTGGTCCAGCCACCACTGGAGAGCCTGGACCAGAGTTCGGGTCACTGGAATCAGTTGGGTGAGAGAATCTGTTCTCTGTGACCAAAAGGACCTTGGATGGAACTGAATGTCCCGCATCTGAAATCTGGCTCCCCGAACCACTGCAGTGGAGGCTGCCATGTGGCCCAGGAGTTGGAGGAACTGTCTCGATGGAAGAGAAACCTGAGGCCGAAATGAGGAAGCGAAGTCCACTAAGGCCTTCACCCTTGCCAGAGGAAGGAAAGCTTTTGCTTGGGTAGTATGCAATTCCACCCCTATGTAAGTGAGAAACTGTACTGGTTCAAGGACAGATTTTGGCAGATTGAGAAAAAAACCCGAGAAACTGAGCAAGTCCTGAGTGGTTTGCAGAGCTGACCTGACCTGGTCTGAAGACTGCCCTACTAGGAGCCAGTTGTCCAGATATGGAAAAATGGTGATACCCTGTCTTCTGAGGTAAGCCACCACTACTGCAAGGCACTTTGTGAACACCCTTGGAGCTGATGTTAGGCCAAAAGGCATGGCCTTGAACTAATAGTGGCCTGAAGGCAACTCTAGCCTGAGGTATTTTCTGTGGGAGCACCGTATAGGGATATGGAAGTAGGCATCCTTGAGGTCCAGTGATGCTAGCCAGTCTCCTGGCCTTAAAGAGGGAAGGATTATTCCCAGAGTTACCATTTTGAACTTGGATTTTGAAATGTGTTTGTTCAGATACCTTAGATCCAGGATGGGTCGCCACTTCCCTGTTTCTTTGGGGTAAGGAAGTACCTAGAGTACAGGCCTTTTCCCCTGTGTTGAGTAGGAACCTTCTCTACAGCTCAGAGCCAGGAGAGAAGAAACCTTTGCCTCTAGGGCAAGGGTTTCTGAAACTGATACAGGTGGAAGAGACTTGGCCCTCCTTTTTGTGAAGCTGAGGGCTAGCCCCAGGCTTACTACTTCCAGGACCCACTTGTCTGAGGTAACAGACTTCCAGGCCTGAAAGTAGTAAGCCAGCTTGCCTCCTAATGGGATTGGAGAGTCGAGCCGGGCTGACACCCGAGGGTGTCTGCTAGGCAGGAGCCTTAGATTGGGAGGAAAAAGCAGCCCTGCTCATCCCCCTTCTACCCCTCCCTTAGAAAAAACCCCTTTGTGGGTAAGACAAGGAGGCCTGGGCTTGGTAAAAAGGCCTGTGAAAAGGCCTGCCCCTGGACTGCTGCTTTCTGAGAAGTGGCTTGCTTTTCCTTGGCCTGTGCACTCCTGTAAGTGGTTCTATATTCGTCCATTTTCTTCAGGTAAGTCTCTGTCTGCTCCCCAAGAAAAAATTACTCACCTTAGTAATTATGTTTCTTCTAATGGAGTCTTGCTGTATTCTGACAATTGCAGTGATTCCCAACCTTTGAACTGCCCCGGAGAACAAAGACTTAACTTTCTATGCATCGCACAGAATGCTGAGATCGAGCTCAGTTGAAGTCTCTGTCTGGAGTGTTTCAAACCTAAACCGTCTGATTCTTACAAGCCCAACTAAACTAAAAATTCTATGTGGAAATTGTAAAAATTCCTACTAGCCAACTGGCTGAAGAAAGTTTGGGATTCCCAAGGAAGACTCAAGTCAGGAAACCCAAAAACCAATCTACTACAAACAATAATAAATCAGCGCCCAAACAAAAAGGAGGAGGGTGCGAGCAAAAAACATTCCTGGGGTGCAACACTGCACCTGCCCACCCACTTCCCAAAAACAGGTTCTGAGAGGGGAGGCAGGTCAGAATACAGCAAGACTCCATTAGAAGAAACATAATTACTAAGGTGAGTAATTTTTTCTTCAAACAACATGAAGTCTTGCTGTATTCTGACAATTGCAGATTACCAAGAAGTACCTCCAAGGAGGAGGGGCAGAACCTACTTTGGGAATAGGCTCTGAAGTACTGCTGTGCCAAACCGAGCATCACTCCTAGCCTGGATATCCAGAGAGTAATGCTTGGTAAAGTTATGGACTGTTTTCCAGGTGTCTGCTTGACAAATTTCTAAGAGAGGGATATCCCCGGCAGAAGCCAGGGAACCAGCTGTGCCTCTTGTGGAATGAGCCCTCAGGCCTGAGGGTGAGGTTTTTCCAGTTTTTCATAGCAGAATTGTAGACAAGACACAATCCACCTGGCAACAGATCTTCTGGTGGCAGCTCTGCCCTTTCCCACTTCTCCATAAGTGAGGAAAAGCTGGAGGGATTCAAACCTGTGACCCTTGGTATGCTCTATGTAGTAACTAAAGGCTCTTTTGACATCTAAACTGTGTAGCCTCTTCTCTCCTGAGGAAGAATGATCAGTGAAGAAAACAGGGAGAAACACAGACTGGTTTAAATGGAAGTCTGAAACCACTTTGAGCAAGAACCTTCTATTGGTTCTAAGGACCACTTTATCCCTGTGAAATGAGAAAATCAGGTTCCACTGACAGGGCTTGCAATTCACTGATACGCCTGGCAGAGGTAATGGCTACCAGAAAAACACAGTTTTCCAAGTCAAGTACTTAAGCTCTGCTGAAGACAAAGGCTCAAAAGGAGGTTGCATAAATTGAGCAGTGCAAACATTTAAACTTGCAGGCAGGGGCAGGGTCATACATAGATACATAGACAGTGTTGGCAGATAAGGGCCTATGGCCCACCCAGTCAGCTCCATTTGAGCTTGTAAGTTCAGTTTGTTTTCCTAGAAGTCTGTTTCCTTACCCTGACCTCAGAATTCCTTTATGTCTATCCCATGCATTCTTAAATCCGTGATTGTTTCAGCCCCACCACTTCCTCTGGCAGGGTGTTCCACTTCTCCTCCACCCGTTCTGTGAAGAAATTCTTCCTCACGTTTCCTCTGAATCATCCTCCCTCCAACTTCATCCCATGCCCTCTAGTCCTGGAACATCTTTTTCGCTTAAAAATAGTGTATTCCTGCACCCTGTTCCTCCCTGTAAGATACTTGTATGTCTCTATCATATCCCCTCTCTCCCTCCTCTCCTCCAGGGAGTACATGTTCAGTTCCTTCAACCTGTCTTCATAGGACTTGTGATGCAATCCATGCACCATCTTTGTTGCCCTCCTCTGAACCTTCTCTACCCTGTCTATGTCCTTACGTAGGTATGGTCTCCAGAACTGTACACTGTACTCCAGGTGGGGCCTCACTAGTGTCTTGTATAGCGGAATTATGACCTCCCTTTTCCTGCTGGTGATGCCCCTGCCTATACATCCCAGGATCCTATTTGCTTTACCTGATGCCTTGTCACACTGTTTCCCTACCTTGAGGTCATCAGAGATGACAACCCCAAGATCCCTTTCCTGCTTGGTGCATGCTATATCCTCACCCCCAACTGATATATTGTGCCAGGGTTTTGTGCACCATATGCATTATCTTGCACTTCTTTGCATTGAATTTCAACTGCCAAACCCCTGACCATTCTTCAAGTTTCTGCAGGTCCGTTCTCATTCTGTCTACACCCTCTGGTGTGTCTACTCTGTTACAGAGCTTTGTGTCATCAGCGAACAGTGAAATTCTGCCTTCTAGGTCCTGCGCAATGTCACTGATGAAGATGCTGAATAGGACTGGTCCCAGCACTGATCCCTGTGACACCCCACTGGTCACTCTTCCCTCTGTGGAGTGACAGCCATTTACCACCACCCTCTGTGTCCTGCCACCCAGCCAGTTACCTACCCACCACACTACTGTCCTGCCCACACCCATATTCCCCAGTTTGTGTAATAGTCTTCTATGTGGCACAGTGTCAAAGGCCTTGCTGAAGTCCAGATAGGCCATGTCCACTGCCCTCCCTGATCCCCTCCCTAGTCACCCAGTCAAAAATTCAATGAGGTTGGTCTGACATGACCTCCCCTGTGAAACCATGCTGCCTTGGGTCCTAGTCCATTGACAACCAGATGTTCCACCAATCTCTCCTTCAGAAGTGCTTCCATGATCTTTCCCACTACCGAGGTGAGGCTGACTGGTCTGTAGTTCCCTCTTCCTCTTTGTTCCCACTTTTGTATAAAGGGACTACATCTGCTGTCCTCCAGTCTTTGGCTACACCAGGATAAGCCAGAGGTTCAGCCACCACCTCTCTTAGTTCTTTAAGGACCCTGGGTGCACCCCATCTGGCCCCATTGCTTTATCAACTCTTATTACTTCCAGTTCCTTCAGGACCCTTTCACGTGTAAAGGGACTTGTGTCCATTTCTGCACCATTCTCACCCCTTGTACTCCCTTCAGACCCATTACCCTCCTCTTCCTCAGTAAAGACTGAGCAGGAATACCTGTTCAATATGTCAGCTTTACTGTTATCCTCCACGCGGCCCCCATCCTCCCCCTTCAGTCTCACTATCCCTCCCTTTGTCTTTCTTTTTTCACTTATGTACCTGTAAAAGGTTTTGTCCCCTCTACCCACTGATTTTGCAATGTGTTCTTCTGTCTGAGCTTTGGCTTCCCTTTGCTTCTCCTGGTACTTCTCCCTATCCCCTTCTGCCTGTGTCTTTTTGTATTGCCTGAATGCAATCTTTTTGGCTTTCACTTTCTTTGCTACCTCTTTGGAAAACCATAATGGTCTCCTCTTCCTTTTCCTCTTGCTAACCTGCTTAATGCATAATTCTGTTGTTCTTGTAATCCCCATTTTAAATACTGCCCACTGTTCCTCAACCCCGATTCCTGTCCCATTCCCCTTAATGCCTCTTTCAAGTATCTCCCCATTTTCCCAAAGTCTGCCCCCCTAAAATCCAGGAGCGTGTTTTTTGTGGTTTAGTTCTGCTCTTTCTGTGATTTCAAACCACAATGACTGGTGGTCACTGTTCCCCAGGTGCTCCCCATTTGTTACCCCACATCACACTGTCCCTGTTTGTGAGCACAAAGTCCAGTATTGCCTTCTGCCCGAGTTGGTTCCATGACCAGTTGCTTGAGGAAGGCACCCTGAGGAAGTCCAGGATAAATCTGCTCCTAGTTGATGCTGCTGCTGGAATGCTCCAGTCCACGTCTGGAATATTGAAGTCTCCAACCAGTACTACCTCACCCTTGTCTGCCATCCTTTGGATGGCTAGCATCAACTCCCCATCTGTTTCTTCCTCCTGGGCTGGTGGTCTATAGACCACACCTGTGCTGGATGGCTGTCCCCCACTTTCCTTTCAAGCTTAACCACAGTATCTCTCCCCATTTCTCTCCTGGATCTCCAAACAGCCCTTATGTCATTTTTCTACACACGGTGCCACTCCTCCTCCTTCCTGCCTGCTCTGTCTCTTCTGACTATGTTGTAGCCAGGTATGGCCATCTCCCAGTCGTGGTTATCATTACACCAGGTTTCAGTGATGGCCACAATGTCCAGGTCTGACTGCACCATGACAGCCTCCAGATCTTCCATCTTGTTGCTAAGGCTCCTGGCATTTGCACACATGGCTTTCCATGATTTGACCTCCCTAGACTGTTTCACTGTTCTACTCCAGCCCCTTCCTTGGTTGTCCTTTATCCCTGGTTCTCCTTGCTGTCTGCCCTTCTGCTGAATTTTGCCCCTTTTCTGTCTATCCACCTCTTGGGCACTAATCTCCAGGGGCAGGGTCTCTAAAAGGAGGATTGGTGTGAAGCAATCCTTTAAAAAATTTACAGAACACAGTATGAGAAGATAGTGAGGAAGACTTCCCCACAGACAAAAACGCAGAAACAGCTGACAAGTGTACTTCGAGAGTAGCTTGTCTGAGGCCTAGGCCATTAAGATGGACCATATAATCCAGAACCGTAGGCAATTCAGCAGTGTCTGGAGAAATATGCTTCTTAGAACACCAAATGCTGAATCTTTTCCATTTGGAGTTGTAAGTCTTTCTGGTAGAGGGCTTTCGAGAAGCCTTGAGGATATCTGGAACCCCTTGGGAAAGATGCAGATCTGCAAACTAACTCTTCAAGAACCATGCTTTGAGATTGAGAGCCTGAAGATTGGGGTACCAAATCCTTCCCTGAGAGGATGTTAACAGGTTGTAATTCCTGGGAAGAGACAGGGTAGATGGACTGCTAGGGACAGCAACAGAGGGTACCAGGGCTGTCTGGCCCAATCTGGAGCAATCAGAATCACCTTGCAAGGTTGAGACCTTATTTTTATCAAAACTTTTAACAGGAGTGGGAAGGGGGGGAGGCATACAGAAACTTCCTTCCCAATTCAGGATCAGGGAGTCCAGAGAGACTGAGACCAAGACTGGAGGTCTGCAACAAAAGACAGGGAGTGGGTGATTGTCTGGGGGTGCAAAGAGATCTATCTCTGGAGTGCCCCACCTTGAAAAGATCACTTTCAACACCTGAGGGTCCTGGGACCATTCGTGATGGCCCCGAGAGATCCTGCTCAGTGCATCTGCTACTGCTAGCACATTGTCCTTGCCTGGAAGGTGAACTGCTACAAGAGAGGTTTGCAGGGAATAAGCCAGGGACCACAACTTCATGACTTCTGTGCACAAGGCCGTGGACTGAGTGCCTCCCTGCTTGATGTACCACATGGTGGTGGTATTGTCTGTTCTGACTTGAACCACCTTGTTCTGTACTGACAGAGAAAGCGTTTAGGGCCAGAAAAACTGCCCTGAGCTCTAGGAGATTGATGTGGAGAAGGGATTCTTGGGGGGGCAGCAGCCCCTGGGCAGTGAGGGACCCCAGATGGGTTCCCCAGCCCAGGAGACGAGCATCCGTGGTAAGGACCACTGAACAAGGCTGAGTAACTAACAGAACACTTCGTCTTTAAATTGTCCTGATCCTGCCACCATTGGAGGGCTTGGATCAAGGTCAGAGTCACTGAAATCAGTTTGGTAAGGGAATCCTTCCTCTGAGACCAGAAAGCTCTCAGGTGGAACTGAATATCCTTCATCTGGAATCTTGCCCCTTGGACCACTGCTGTTGAAGCTGCCATGTGGCCCAAGAGCTGGAGAAAATGCCTTGCTGGTCAAGATAGCCGAAGGCTGAAAGAAGAAGCTAGTTCCATAAGAACCCTTGCCCTTTCTAGAGCAGAAAGGCTCTTGCTCCGAGTGTATCCAATTCTGCCCCTATAAAGGTAAGAAGCTGGACTGGTTCGAGAACCGACTTGGGAAGGTTGAGAAGAAATTCTAGAGAAGTGAGCACTTGCTGGATCACTCGCAGGTGAGACTTGACTTGGCCTGGAGACTGACCCACTATTAGCTAATCGTCCAGATATGGAAAAATGGAAATATTTTGCCTTCTTAGAAAGGCAACTACTACTGCCGGGCACTTTGTGAAAACTCTTGGGGCTGAGGTTAGGCCAAAGGGCATTGCTCTGAACTGATAGTAGCCTGAGGGCAACAGACCTGAGGTACTTTCTGTGGGAGCACCTGATGGGAATGTAGTAGGCATCTTTGAGGTCCAGGAAGGCTAGCCAGTCCCCTGGCCTTAGAGAGCAAGGATTATTCCCAGAGTTACCACCTTGAACTTTGGTTTTAAGAGATGTTTGTTTAGATGTCTTAGGTCTAGGATGGATCGGCACTCCCTTGTCTTTTTGGGGGTCAGAAAGTACCTGGAGTACAGTCCTTTGCCCCAGTGTAGGATAGGTACTCTCTCTATGGCTCTTAAAAACTAGGAGAGAAGAAACCTCTGCCTCTAGGCCAAGGGTTTTCTGAAAGATTTGCAGGTGAAAAAGATCTGGCTCTCATCTTTGGAAATTTTTTGAAGCTGAGAACCAGTCCCTGGCTTACTACTTCCAGGACCCACTTGTCTGATGTAATAGACATCCAGCCCAAGACAAAGTAAGCCAGCCTGCCCCCTACTGGGAATAAGAGAGTCAACCCGGGCAGGCCCGTCAGGGTGTCTGCTTCGCAGGGGCTCTAGGCTGAGGAGTGGATGCAGCCCTGCTCATCCCCCTTCTGCCTCTCCCTCTGAAGAATCCCCTCTGAGAAAAGGAAGAAGAGGCCTGTGCTTGGTAAAAAGACCTTTGAAAAGGCCTGCTGCTGCCCCTAGACTGCTGCCTTTGAGGAGTTGCCTGCCTTTCCTTGGCCTCAGCACTCCTGTAAGTGATCCTGTACTCATCCATTTTCTTCATGTAATTGTCTGCTCCCCAAACAGAGAATTAACCACTACAGAAAAATCCATGGCCTTAGCCTGGGTGTCCTGCGAGAGGCTAGTACATCTGAGCCAAGCCATCCTCTGAAGAGCCACAGATGTAGCCATGACTCTTGATGACATCATTAGAGTCCACAGCAGCATGAAACTGAACCTTAGATGCCTCAGTCCCATCTGCAGCCACCGCCTCCAGCTCCTTGGCTAGCTGGGGGGAGGCCTGTTTAGCCAGTGCCAGTACAGTGTCCCACCTGGACTTCTGGTACCTGGCTGTATAAGCCATGTAATTAGCCAGAGTCCCAAAGAAGATGCCATGTGCTGCTTCTTTGCCATGGCATCAATCTTCCGGGAGTCCTTGTCCGAAGTGTGTGTGAAGCCAAGGGAATATTTGCCTTGTCACAGGCAGCAGCTTGCACTACCCCAACATGGCTGCATCGCTGATATAAGAACTCCGTGTCCGAGCCTGAAAGTGTATACCACTTGTCCATTCTTCTGTCCACAGGAGATATAGTGTTAGGAGACTTTAGGATTTTTTGTGTCCATTTCCCAAAAGATGTGTGGAGGGGAACAGACAGTCTCCTGGACTCTGGGATGTCC
Source organism: Neoceratodus forsteri (assembly GCA_016271365.2). Taxonomy (NCBI): domain Eukaryota; kingdom Metazoa; phylum Chordata; order Ceratodontiformes; family Ceratodontidae; genus Neoceratodus; species Neoceratodus forsteri. The sequence continues at coordinate 1,236,846,435 of CM057455.1, forward strand.
ATCATCTCTACATAATCAGGCTCCTCTTGATGTTCCACAGCCTCCTCCATAGGAAGCTGGAGGGTTTCAGCTACCTTTCTGTAAAACAAAGTGAGAAGGGGACTCAGAAAGCCTAGGAGGGGAACACCTGAAGGTCTGTCTGAGGAGATATCCGGTTCCACAGGCACATCCAGACCCTCACTTACAGCATCCTCCTCAAATTCCCCTTCCTCTTCAAATTCCGGTTCATAAAAATCTTAAAGGGTATAATCTTGAACCGGGGGCACCAACCGAACCCCTGCCAGAAGGAGCCGGATCGGTCGCAACTGGACGGAGCGATTCCACAATCTGAATCGCTCTGGCCATCTCTTCGGCAGTTGGAACATGAACCTCTGGATCGAACCGGTTGATCTGTCTTTGCGGTTTTTTTTTTTTTATTATTTTTTTTGTTTTTTTTTTAAAAATCAGAACTGATCCCTTGGAATCGGCTCTCCTTTTGCCCAAAGAAGTATCGCCCTGGTCAGAGGGCACTCCTTCTGGTTCGGTCAAAACCGAACCGGGCTGGCCATCCATGTCAGCGGACTTCTCGGCCTCCTTTTCCCTCAGTCTACCTAATGTCTTCTCAAGGGTAGATTTGGGAAAGTTTTTACATAGTTGGCAGTCTGAATTGAGGTGGTCAAACCCCAGACAATAGACAGCTGGTGTGGGGATCGGCCTTAGCAAAGACCTCCCCACACTCACTGCAGTGTTGAAACCCAGTGGGCCCGTTTTTTTTCTTGGGTTTCTCAGACATGGCCAACCTAACCAAACTTACCCTTTTTTCGGCAACCGCCAGGCAAGACTCCCTTATTGGTTCCTAACCATGTCACAGGTGTTGGAAAAAAGTTTTTTTTTTTGGTTTGTTTTAGAACCGATAACCATACACTAAGTAAAAACACACAAATGTCACTATCAAATGGCCGGTTCAGCCGAATCGAGCTGCACTTTTACAAGTTCCACACAGAAAAAACAGAACAATTCCAATCTAGTACTCACGGCACCACAGACAGAGACTGAACAGACTATGTGGATACTTTTTCGGTTTAAAAACCGATGAAAACTGAAACTTTAACAGACTTTCGTACCGAGCTGAAGGAGAAATCTCTGGAGCAACCGTTTAGTGAGGCGGAGTAAAGAATCTGACGGTTTAGGTTTGAAACACTCCAGACAGAGACTTCAAGCGAGTTCGAGCTCAGCATTCTATGCGCTGCATAGAAAGTTAGCTCTTTGTTCTCCGGGGCAGTTCAAAGGTTGGGAAATCACTGCAATTGTCAGAATACAGCAAGACTTCATGTTGTTTGAAACAGAGTTACCAACTACAGGAAAATCCATAGCCTTAGACTGGGTGTCCTGTGATAGGTTAGTACATCTGAGCCAAGCATGCCTTCTGAGAGAGACAGATGTAGCCATGACTCTGGATGCCACATCGTTGGAGTAGACAGCAGCGTGAAACTGTACTTTGGATGACTCAATTCCATCTATAGCCACCTCCTCTAGCTCTTTGGCAAGCTGGGGGGAGGACTTTTTAGCCAGTTCCAGAACCATATCCCACCTGGGCTTCTGGTACCTGGCTGTGTAAGCCATATAATTTGCCTGCCTGAGTCCCAAAGAGGATGCCAAGTATAGTTTCTTGGCCATGGCATTCACTTTCCTGGAGTCAATGTCTGGGGGAGGGGGTTGGGGGTGGGGTGAAGCCAGAGGAATGTTTGCCCTGTCACAGGCTGCAGCCTGCACTACCCCAACATGGCTGCTATGTGAATAAAGGAACTCCGAAGCTGAGCCTGATTACCTCCTGTGGACAGGAGATGCATGTTAAGAGTTAGGAGTCTGTAGAATCTTTTTTGTCTGTTTCCCCAAGGACTTGTAAAGGGGACTAGACAACCTTTTGGACTCTGGGATGTCCATCTCCACAAAAATCAGGCTCTTCTTCCTCCTCAGCAGCTTCAATCAAAAGGGAGCCAGAGGGATTCAGCCACCTTTCTGTGAAACAAGAAGTGAGAAGGGGACATATCAGAGGGTCCGTCTGGGGAGATGTCCGGTTCAATGGGCACATCCAGACCCCCATTGTTGTAGTCATCGTCGGGATAGTCTTCGGCTCCCTCCTACTCCTCATAGAAAGCATCTGGATCGTAATCCGAAGGAGCCGGTTCCGATTGAACCGACCGCCTAACCGGCGGCACCGGTTCAGACGGAACCGGACGAAGTGACTGGACAATACTAATTGCTTTGGCTATCTTGTCCGCGGTTGGAGTAAGCAGTACTGGATCTGAACCGGCAGACTTTCGTTTCCTTTTTGACAGAACCGACCCCTCAGAGTAGGCTCTCCTTCTGCCCGAGGTATCGCCTAGGTCAGTAGGCACCTCCCCAGGTTCGGCCGTAACCGAACCAGGCTGGCCATCCAGGTCTACGGACTTCTCGGCCTCCCTTTCCTTCAACCTACTCAGTCTTTTTTCTAGAATGGTTTTAAGAAAGTTTTTGCAAATTTGGCAGTCTGACTGGAGGTGTTCAAACCCCAGACAAACACAGATGAGGTGGGGGTCTGCCTTGGCAAAGGTCTCCCCACACTCAGTACAGTGTTGAAACCCAGTGGGGCTGGTTTTCTTTTTGGGTTTCCCAGACATGGCCAACCTACTAAAATTACCCTATAGAAGAGTTCAAGCCAGGTAATACCAACCGATCGGTAACAACCGTGTCACGGGTTTGGAAAAGAACCTAGAAAAAGCACGGTTCTTTTGAAACCGATCGGTAGCGGAACACCACTCTAAAATAATAAATTTAAAATTAGAGGGAAACACAAGGTCGATTCATAACCAGACCGACCAGAAAGAAACCGAAGAAACCAACAATTTCCACAAGTTATTTAAAATAAAATACAGTCACTACCCATCTACCAGACTACCTTTACCGTAGACAGAGAGGCTGGAAATCTGAAAAAACGATAAAGAATAAGTTTTAAACAGAACAGTTTACGTTTACCGAACCGAGCAGAGGAATCTCTGGAGTGACTTCACTTTTAGGCGCAGTAAAGAATCTGACAGTTGCACTGGTAAGTACCACAGACAGAGGTTTGAAAACCAAGCTGTAGCTCAATGTTCCATGCTTCTGCATGGAGTTAACTCTTTCCTCTCCAGGGCAGTTCAAGTGCTGGGGCCAACTGCATTATGTCCGAATACAGAAAGACTTCATGTTTGAATTAAACATTTTTGTAGTTACATTAGTAGGCTGGCAGAGTGGCTGTGGGCAGACCACTGTGCTTCCTTCCTACTTGGAGACCAAGGCTTGCTTGCATGCAGGCCCCAGAATCAACTGGGGACTAAGTAAGCAATAATACCCGACAGGGTGGACAGTACTGGGCAATACCGGACTGCCCAGGGGCGTAATGAGGACAGATGCCACAGGTGGAGGGCCTTACGGCCTCTGGAAGGTCCGGTATTGCCCAATACCGCCCACCCTGGAAGGTAATATTGCACTTAAAAATGGGCTGTTTCATACACGTTAAAAAAAAAAAAAAAAAAAGTTCACGTTAAAAAGTTGACTCAAGTATTTTTATTTATTTAGTAATAACAGTTCCTCTGCCCGCAATACAATACTGTTTTGTTTCTGTTTACATTTCTAAGCTTTCCTGTGCTTTGGTGTGGGACAGAAATCAGGAGTTGAGGAACAGTGGGCAGTATTTAAAATGGGGATTACAAGAACAACAGAATTATGCATTAAGCAGGTTAGCAAGAGGAAAAGGAAGAGAAGACCATTATGGTTTTCCAAAGAGGTAGCAAAGAAAGTGAAAGCCAAAAAGATTGCATTCAGGCAATACAAAAAGACACAGGCAGAAGGGGATAGGGAGAAGTACCAGGAGAAGCTAAAGGAGGCAGGGAGGTCAGTAAGGAAGCCAAAGTTCAGACAGAAGAACACACTGCAAAATCAGTGGGTAGAGGGACAAAACCTTTACAGGTACATAAGTGAAAAGAGAAAAGGGAGGGATAGTGAGGCGAAGGGGAGGATGGGAGCAGTGTGAGGATGACAACAGTAAAGCTGACATATTGAACAGGTATTTCTGCTCAGTCTTTACTGAGAGGAAGAATAATGGGTCTGAAGGGGTACAAGGGTGAGAATGGTGCAGAAATGGACACAAGTCCCTTTACGAGAAGGGTCCTGAAGGAACTGGAAGTAATAAGAGTTGATAAAGCAATGGAGACCAGGGGTGCACCCCAGGGTCCTAAAGAACTAAGAGAGGTGGTGGCTGAACCTCTGGCTATCCCGTTTAGCCGATCACTGGAAACAGGAGGTACCCAAAGACTGGAGGACAGCAGATGTAGTCCCCTTATACAAAAGTGGGAACAAAGAGGAAGCAGGGAACTACAGACCACTCGGCCTTACCTCGGTAGTGGGGAAGATCATGGAAGCACTACTGAAGGAGAGATTGGTGGAACATCTGGTTGTCAATGGACTACAGTACCCAAGGCAGCATGGTTTCACCAGGGAGGTCATGTCAGACCAGCCTCGTTGAATTTTTGACTGGGTGACTAGGGAGGTGGATTGGGAGGGCAGTGGACATGGCCTATCTGGACTTCAAGGCCTTTGACACTGTGCCACAAGAAGACTATTACACAAACTGGGGAATATGGGTGTGGGCAGGACAGTAGTGTGGTGGGTAGGTAACTGGCTGGGTGGCAGGACACAGAGGTGGTGGTAAATGGCTGTCACTCCACAGAGGGAAGAGTGACCAGTGGGGTACCACAGGGACCAGTGCTGGGACGGTCCTATTCAACATCTTCATCAGTGACATTGCTGGGATCTAGAGGCAGAATTTCACTGTTCGCTGATGACACAAAGCTCTGTAACAGAGTAGACACACCAGAGGGTGTAGACAGAATGAGACGGACCTGCAGAAACTTGAAGAATGGTCAGGGTTTGGCAGTTGAAATTCAATGCAAAGAAGTGCAAGATAATGCATATGGGGCACAAAACCCTGGCACAATATATCAGTTGGGGTGAGGATATAGCATGCACCAAGCAGGAAAGGGATCTTGGGGTTGTCATCTCTGATGAACCTCAAAATGAGAAACAGTGTGACAAAGGCAGCAGGTAAAGCAAATAGGATCCTGGGATGTATAGGCAGGGGCATCACCAGCAGGAAGGAGGTCATAATTCCGCTATACAAGACACTAGTGAGGCCCCACCTGGAGTACAGTGTACAGTTCTGGAGACCATACCTCGTAAGGACATAGACAGGGTAGAGAAGGTTCAGAGGAGGGCAACATAGATGGTGCATGGATTGCATCACAAGTCCTATGAAGACAGGTTGAAGGAACTGAACATGTACTCCCTGGAGGAGAGGAGGGAGGGGGATATGATAGAGACATACAAGTATCTTACAGGGAGGAACAGGGTGCAGGAATACACTATTTTTAAGCGAAAAAGATGTTCCAGGACTAGAGGGCATGGGATGAAGTTGGAGGGAGGGCGATTCAGAGGAAACATGAGAAAGAATTTCTTCACAGAATGGGTGGTGGACAAGTGGAACACCCTGCCAGAGGAAGTGGTGGGGGCTGAAACAATCACGGGATTTAAGAATGCATGGGATAGACATAAAGGAATTCTAGAGGTCAGGGGTAAGGGGCAACAGACTTCTAGGAAAACAAACTGAAATGGGCAGACTGGGTGGGCCATAGGCCCTTATCTGCCGACACTGTCTATGTATCTATGTGTTTGTCTACAGTTCAGTTACTGAGCAAGGCTACAATAAAATCAGTGGATCGGGAGAGTAGAGTCGAACAGCGGTGGTTGTGCTGGGCAGCCGCACCGTGGAGCCACAGAGGATGGACGGAAGGGTCCGTGGATTTACATCAAAGGAGATCGACTGAGCTAGATGGAAAAAGAAAACTATATTGCTCTGCTTTTCTGTGGTTTTGCGGTTACATTTTCAGCTGGGGCAATTAGCAGGGCTATAATTTAAAAATTCAATGGATCAGGAGAATCTGCCCAAGGAGTGGTGACAGGACTTTCCTAAGTTCTGCTCCCTGTGGATGTAGACATGCTGCCGGCTCGATATTCAGGTTGCAGAGTTTTGGTTCCTTCCTGCATGATAGCATCAGGAGGTACAGCCCATCAGTATGGAAGCCCAGAGACCAGCTTAGGAGAGAGAACTGGTGGTTACTGGATTTTGAACTTTCAACTGGCACAAGGATAACCAGTTTGGCTTTGGGGCATGCAGCGGGTGCCTTTTTTATAAGGTTCTATCGAGGAATAGATACATGTCATTGGAATGTTGCCAGCCAATCAGGAAACTAGGATTTTTATTGCCATTTTCTAAGTGTATTGCAACTGTGAGGCACAAAATTATGGGTCTGACATTTGCAAACACCAAAACCTATGGTGTTATTCATGCAAAATGCAAAAAAACACTGGCATTTTCATAAAAATGAGGGGGGGGGGGGATCCTCAACTTCCATGACAAAGATACAGCCCCAGCAACAATAATAATAATAGATCTGATGTACGTTTGTACTGTGATATACGGACATCAAGAGTGTGTTGCAGTATGTGTAAACACACCAGAAATGTCCATATAGGGCAGTATGAATGTACAGCCCCAAACCATATGTTACTGCACTCATAAAACAGTCACTAAAAATAAGTTCACAAACATTTTGAAACTGAAAACACACCATATTTACTTCACTCCTGCCAATGAAGCACAGGGAGGGGGGGTGGCAAGATGGAACTAGGATCCTTCAGAACATAAATTACTATCTTATACTTGTTAGGAAGAAAAACTGGTTGGAAGCATAACACACAACAGTTTTAGAAAAAGAAATAGTGCTGGTTCAGTGGCACTGAGACCAACGCCGCCAACCCAGGATCGAGAACAAACCTGGATCGCTTTTGGGGGGCATCCCAGCAGATGCTCCTCCTCCTCCAGGGAGAGAGGGCAGCCTGCTCTGCCATAACACTGCCACCTCAGTGAGCATGGGTGGCTCTGCGGCTAAGAGCAGCAATTCCAGGAGTGGGATGCTCCTAATGGAAGGCGTCAACATGACCAATGACGTACAAACGTCAAGCTACGAACTCCATGGGTTGGGAAACACTGAACATGGAGAACACTGCCAGCAGCAGGATGAAGCCCTGCAACTCCTAGCAGACCCCACATTGCCTACTGGGTGCAGGACCAGAGGCTTGAGGAACCCAGACGGCCCCACCACAGGGGAAAGGCTGTGGAGGAACAGGTGGATCCTCAAGGTAAGTCCCAGAGACAGTCAGTGATTTTGAGGCGTCTGGATAAAGGGATAGCCTGTTTTTTTATTTAGTTGTTTCGGTGATTATGTTCGGTTTTTAACAACTTGTAATGATGCATCTTCCGGGGGGACGACTTCTGGTTCCAGAGCTGCCATTTAGTACCTTTCATAAAGACTAGAAAAAGAAATTCACACAGGACAAAAAAAAAAAAAAAAAAAAAGTGAAAATGATCCAATGAAAACAGAGTGTACAAATTATAGTATTTTATTAAAAATAGAAGTTTTTGTGATTCACTCAAAAAATCATTAAAACAGATATTACCAAATTTTTTTCTCTCCGCCTGCTTTGCACAGAGCCTGCAGGACCTACCAAAAGTCCAAACTAATGCACAGCACCCAATGGGGCCTGAGCATCCTGCTTCCCGCAGTGTGGAAGTGGGGCAAGTTAGGACTCACCTCTTGCTTTGGGCCCCTGTGTGAAGCAAGTCAAGTCAAGACTCTAAAGAAACTCATTGCAAAAAATATGTTAACGTATCATTATAGCGTTAAAGCTACAAAAATGAGGGAAGTGTGTTATTAGGGTTTTTCCACCATAACATCCACACCGCCCCCTAGCCCCAAGCCTCGTCACCCAAGGCCAAGCTACAGGTCCAGGGCCATGCTTCATGAGTCTGTTGCTTTAAACTACAGGTCTGACGCAGTGCCCCATAAGTCTGGTGTTTCACATAGGGCCAGCAGCTGCAGCATACTTTCTTCATGCAGGGCAGGGCCCTGGGTCATAGGTGTTCACCCCCACCCCAAAAACAAAAAAAAAAAATAATAATAATACAGGTTACTCACCTGTAACAGGAGTTCTAGGAATGGTATATGTTGTTCATCCACACTTATTGGCAGGTCCTTGCCGCTTTAAATCTTGCGGAAGGTCTTCAAGCTGGCTCCTCCCACTCACCCGGGTGGTAAAACTCTCGGCTCCGCCCCATGACGCCAGATCTAGCCCGCTGGAAGCCAGGTTGTGCGTCGAAGCCGGGGAGGTCGGGTGGGTCGTGTGGATGAACAACATATACCATTCCTAGAACTCCTGTTACGGTGAGTAACCTGTATTTCTAGGGACATGGATATGTTGTTCATCCACACTTATTGGCAGACTCCTAGCAGTTCTCCGGGAGGAGGGAGGCAGGCGACACTACTAGGTAGAAAGACTGGAGAACCAAGGCCCGACCAACACCCGGCGTGACCCAAGGTCGATGTGGAAGGGCAGTGAAAGCCTGCTTCGGGCAGAAGCCCTGTGGATATCCTGGACGGGTGTCCTTGGAAGCAGCCACCCATGCAGCGGAAGGGCGGGTTAAAAGGGCGCTTATCCCTCAGGAGGCTCCATGCCCGCCCGCCTACAGTGGAGACCTTGCAGGGTGACCGCCCGCTTGTCTTCCACTAGGCTGCAATCTGCCAGATGCGGCTTAGCGAAGGTGATGAACAGCTGGCGAACCTCTCCCGAATTAAGTCTACGCTCTCAGTGAGGCGTTAGCAGTTCCCACGGAACCTGGATATAGCCTCAGAGGTGTGAATGGGGATAAACCCCCGGCAGAGGCAAACCCGAAGGGAAGACTCTGCCACCATCTCCTGGAGGAACTTCGGGTGGGGCGCAGGACAACGTAGTCCCTGTGGAAGACCGGATAGGGAGGTTAAAGGCGCCTGGAACTCTCCCAGCCTTCTGGATGGCGGAGTGGCCCCAAGAAGGTGTTCTTCCACAACAGGTGGGGAAAAGCGCACCTGTGCAAAGGTTCGGATGGCTTGCTCATGAGCTAAGCCCATACCAGCAAGGATCCCACAGGAACGAGGATACTCTCCCAAAGGGGGAGGTGTGGTCGAGGCCTAGAAGTGCCGAACCACATTCTCCGGACCACCAGCTACCCTCCGGCCCGCGCCCGGAAGATAGTAGTGACCGCAGAGGCACCCAGAGGGTCGTCGACCAAAGCCCTGATATAAGGATGGACCGCAAAAGGTCCGGAATGCTATGCCCAGGGACGGGGCAGGGCACCGCCCTGACCCATCATTGGAAGAAGGAAACTTCTCCCAAAGGACAAGCATCTTGGCCGACTTCTAGCAGGATGCCTCGAAGGTCGAGGACCTTGCCGAAAGACCCTAGGCCTGGCCCCTAGCCGCACAGGGGACGGCCAACAGGTGCAGGGATTGAAGGTCCAGATGGATAGCCTTCCCCTGAAAAGAAAGACCGGACCGGCAGACTAGAGACTGTCTCGGGAGCCTGGGGCTGAGACTGAGGAGAGCTGGATACCAGCACTGGCAATCCAGTCTGGGGCTACCAGCATCACCTGCGCCAAATCCATCCTCGCCTTGCCCGTAGGTCAAGGGAAATGGGGGAGAGGCACGGAGGGGCCCGGGGTCCGTGGCCCCGATGGCATCCCCTCAGCGGGCAAAAAACAGTCTCGGCCTAGTATACTCCCCGGAGGGAAAGGGAAGATCCTGTGCTACCCGGCAGGGACGCTCATGAGGCGCAGCCTATGCCCAGCTCAGGGCCGCAGCCAGGGAAATGGGCTCCTGCCATGAAATGGCTAGGAAGCCTTGACTGCGCAACCGCACAATCGACGGAGAACCTCCTTGCACGAAAACAAGGGATAGACCAAACCTGGCAGAGTAGGTAGCACATGGTCTAGGAATAATCCAACTTGGACTTAGACCACTAGACCCGATACAAGCGAATGACGGTGCAACTAATTGGACCGTCGTGTCTCCAAGCGGCCCAGGAAGGACATCGGGACTCACAAAGGACCAGGCGGCCCTCTGCATTCCCAAGATGGGCACCCACCCATCCAAGAAGCACAGGCGGAGAAGACCGGCAACTCAGGGAGAACAAGCAGGATAGTCTCCTGCCGAAGTTAGAACGGTCCAAGGGAGCGTTCTCCTAACTCCTGGGCTATAAGTCATGAACTGGTCCACGGGACACAGCATTGTGACCTCTCGCTGGCCCCTCCCACTAAGGGAAGGCCGCCGAGGCCCAGGAGGAGCAGGAGGTCCTGGCAGGACGTAATTCCCCAGCCAACCCAACCGGAAAAGGAGGAAAACCTTGCCCTGTTCACCCGGAGCTGAGCTCAGACTCAAAGTCGAGCTTAGTCCTGAAAAAGCTTCACCACTAAGATACGAGTTCTCACTCGGCTCCCGAACAGGAGACCAGTCTGCCTTCCGGGTGGGGTGACATCCGGACCCTTCCATGCCGCAGAGACTGCTAAGCAAGGAAGTGTTAGGAACTCATAAGCAGCTCCCCCAAAAACGGACGGAACGAGGAGTAGGTACATCCTGGAGACCAGGAGTCCGCTACACACCACGTCCTGAGGATGGAATGTCTGCAGAAGAGAGACCCTCCAGGCGTGCGGGAGGATGGGCGCAAGCCCCCGTCCGTAAGAGACCAGGAATACCTGGACACGAACCCAGGGTTGAATGGGCGCCACGGCCTTCCTGATCATCTCTAAACTAGAGAGCCAGGCATGGCCGGACGACCGACACAGGGGAGTGAACTCAAAATTCCCGTGGGGCAACGGCTCAAAGGATCAGCTCACAACTTGCGACAGGATCCACCTAAATACCTCCAGAGCAGTGCGGGCCGTCCCCCAGGAAAACCCGGGCAGAGACGACGGGGCCGGAGCAATGCCCCTTGGCCCGTCACTGAGCAGGCTTAGAGGAGGGAGCTGAGGAGCCCCTCGGTTTCCTGCCTCTCCGCTTCCTTTTGGAGGAAGACACTGGATTGGCAACAGGGCTCAGGGGGCAAAGGGGCTTACACAAAGGCTGACGGCTGCCCTTGACCCCGTGAGCGAGAGTGACCGAGTCCAGAGTGGCATCGGACTTCTCGGGCCCATGGATGAATCCCTCCACTCCAGGGCCGAAAAGGTCAGTCCCCAAAAAGGGGAGGTCCGCCAACTCGTGCTGGGTTTCCGAGGAGAAGGATGTTAACCTCAGCCACGCCCTGCGGCGCATGGCCACTGCGGCCGCCATCGATCTGGCACAGGAATCGCTTAGATCCAGAGCAGTCTGGAGCTGCTGTGCATCACCGCCCTACCCTGGTCCCGCACCTGTCGAACCGTGGTCCATGGAGTCGCCTGGGAAGAGAGGAGAACCTCGTCAGGAGCCCAAAGGGTGTGGGAGAAATGTGCCATCAGTGCACACCGAGCTGGCCTGACAGAGGCCCAAGGAGGGCCTTGAGTGTAAACCTTCGCCCGACGATAGTCCATCCTTCTGGACTCCTTGTGAGTGGTCGATCACGTGCCCGGCGTTTCAAGACATTGGAAAAGCGTGGTGAGTAATAACCCCTTCAGCCGATGGGTGCTCCGAGCCGGACGAGAACCGACCGGGATAGGATACCTCCGAGCTACCCTGGCCGAAGGTGCAGGGCAAGAAGTAGGCCGTCACCATAGCTCCAAGGCTGGGCCCACAATAGCCTCAGCCACCGGGAAGGCCCCCGTGGAAGAACCCCTTCGATCCAGAATCTCCAGAAGGGGTAAGGAGCTCAATCGGAGATGGGCAAGCTACATTCAGTAAACTCTGAAATGGGCGAAGTAGACCCTTAGAAGGCGATGGGCTGTCGTCTACTAGATGTTCCTGGGAAGATCAGGGTCCTCCTGTCAGGAAACATGGCAGAGCCTGCTCCAGGCTCCGAAGGGTCTACAAAGCTGCATTGAGCCGAGGCACTCTTAGGTCTGCCAGGGGCGAGCAAGTGAGGACGAGAGACCTGAAGGACAGACCACGGTCCAGCCTGGGCTCCGCCAAAAGCGGAGGGGCAGCGAGTCAGCCGAGCAACCGGTCCTGGAGAAGACTCCTCGACCGACATAAATGGCTGCCGACCAAGCAGAGACTGCTTGCTATCTGGGGAATGAATCGGGGTCGACTGAAACCCAGACAACTGCTGTCGCCACATAAGTTCCTCGAAACACTGATGCCAACGGCATCGAAACCGCTCCTTATCTAAGGAGGGGGACGAGGAAGAACGGCTAAGCCACTTAACCCGGTGCTCCGACCGAGAATGCCGAGATCGGTGTGAGCGGCTAGACAGAGAGGTAGACCGAGACCCAAATCCTTGGGGTAACCGAGGGCTGGCCTGGGAAGAAACGGGTAGCACCCGCTCTTCCCTCGGCTTGAACGGACTGAGGGCTGTCGGCCGAAGTGGAGGACAGAACCTCGACTTCGCCCGGCAGCGGGAAAACGGCCTCAGCCGACCCCGAAGGGGTTTTGGCCGGCTGACCTGACAGAAGTACCGTGAGGCCAGGGCGAGCGAGAACCTCGGCAGTCGGCGTCGGCCAATGAGAGAGGAAAACTTCCGCTCGAGAAGAGACCCGCTGTGACCCCTTTAGAGATAGGCCGAGAGACAGGCCAGGTTCCCTCTCCTCCAAGACTAAGCTCCCTGAACGAAGTTGAATGTAAAGAATCCAAGGAGAGCGGGATAAGCTCCGCAACCGAAGGAGAGGGAAGGGGAACCCCCGTCCCTTCCCTGGCAGGAAAAGACTGCAGAGAAACAGTCGAGGTGGGCACCCGCCGGTCCGATGGAGACTCTGTAGCGGAGAAAAACACTGGATGTCCGAGCCCCAAACGGACCGCGTGGTCCTCCGGAGAGCTGACCGAAAGGTCAGTACAAAAATTGCAAGCCCGAGGATCGTGATCCAAGTCCAGGCAAAAAGAGCACGTGGAGTGCGAGTCCCTCCTGGAGGAACTAACCGAACGTTTCTCGGGGCCGGAAAAAGCCATCGCCGCAGCGAAGAAGAAAGATCGAAGATTCAATACTTTTTAATAAATTTGAAAACCGAACTTTTCAGGAACCAGTCAAAAACGCAGAGCACTAAGGAGGGAACCTGAGCTTCCAAGCGGTAAGGAAGATCTGGCGTCATGGGGCGGAGCTGAGAGTTTTACCACCTGGGTGGGTGGGAGGAGCCAGCTTGAAGACCTTCCAGCAAGATTTAAAGCGGCAAGGGACCTGCCAATAAGTGTGGATGAACAACATATCCATGTCCCTAGAAACATATTTAGGAACAGATTTGCAAGGTAACACTTTTGTGGTCATGAAGCAGAGTAGAAATATGGGCATCATAAAAACTGGGCCCAAGATGATCAAGTTACCAGTAAAAGAAAGGGGGGGAAAAAAAGAAAACATGAAAACAAAAACCATGTCCCGAGAGGTGCGATTAGCACATTTCATTTTTAGTTCTTTTGTAGTTTTTCTTTTCTTTAGCCAACAGCAGCCAACTGTGGAGCAGGGAGGGTTGTACTGGTCATCCACCAAGGGCCTCAAATACCAGAGTGGCTTGGGGGAAGAGGGAGTCTGGAGAAAAGAGGGTGGCATGGGTACTAAAGGGTGAGGGGGTTGTTTTACTGTTTGGGTAGGGTACTTAATGGTGGGGGGGGGGTTGTTTTACTGTTTGGGGGTACCAGTAGCAGGGTTGGACACCTGCCTCCGGTAATTTTACTGTCTGAAAGCAGGGTACTAACATCGGGGTTGGGTAACTACCCTCCGGCAACGTTACTGTTGGAAAGATAGGGTAGGACTAGTTACATAGCAAGTCACTAGGGTTAGGCATCCAGTGGCTGCATAAGAGTGGGTGGAAGGGATTCTGCAATTTTTATAACTGCTACGAGTCATGAACACAGCAAAACCCCTTAGTTGCACACAAAACTGGTGTAAAGCCACTAACATTTTCTCAGAAATCCAGTTGTAGAAAGTTCACGTTGTCAGCCTGGTGAAACACAGAATTTGATGTCAGACAAGGACAGTTTGGCCCACCCAGTTTTCCCTACCTGCAGTATCACCGCAGAGTGACCCTACTTTCTCTCTGGCTTTCTTACTTCCCCCTTCCTTTCCACTACGATTTCCTTATGCCTATTCCATGCATTCTTGAACCCACACCACTGTTATTACCCCCACCACCTTGGCTAGTAAGCTGTTCCAGGAATCAACACTCTTATTACTGTGAAGAAGTACTTCCTCGCATCTCTCCTGGAGCTACCCCACCCACCCCCAGCTTCACAGCATGTCCCCTTACTCTTCAGCACCTTTTCTTTTTTTTCCTGAGCAATATTTTTCTCTACCTTATTTACCCACATGAGGTATGTATAAGTGTCTGTCATATCCCCCCCTTCCTCACCTCTTCCAGGGTGTACATAAAGAGTTCCTTCAGCCTCTCCTCACAGGGCTTTTGGTGCTGTAGACCCCGTACCATTTTACCTGCCATTCTCTGGACCACCTCCACTCTGTATGTCCTTCCCGAAACGTGGCCTCCAGAACTGTACACAGTATTGTAGGGGAGGTCTTAGCGATCTACATCAAGGCAGCACCACCTCCCTCCTGCTGGTTCTGTGTCTGTGTCTGTCTCTCTCTCTCTCTCTCTCTCTCTCTCTCTCCCCCGCCCTCCCAATTGCCTTGTTGCACTGCCTGGCCACCTTCAGGCCATCAGAAATGACTACCCCCAGGTTCCTCTCCTGCTTGCTGGTTGTCAGTAACATTCCCCCAGTTTTGTGCTCTGCACTGCAAGTGCATTATTTTGCATTTTTTCACATTGAAACCCAACTGCCATACCCCTGACCACTCCTCAAGTTCTCTCAGGTCTCTGCTCATCCTTTCCACTCCCCCCCCCCCCCACAAAAGTTCTCCACCCTACTGCATATTTTGGTGTCATGCGCCAAGAGACAGAATTTCCCCTCCAGCTCCTCTACAATGTGACATATAAAGACATTAAACAAGACCAGTCCTACCACTGATCCCCATCCTTCCATTTACCACCACCCCGCTTCAATTTTCAATTTAATTTTTATTTAGCCAGGCAGAACATCCTTGAGCAAGCTCGTTTACAAGACGGTCCTGGGAGTACAATAGTCAATTACATCAAAACTGCAAAGAGCTACAAGCAGACATATAATGGTAACACATACGAAGTACATTCAATTTCAATTCAAGTTTATTACAGGAAATACTCCAGTAAGCAAGCTCATTCACAAGGAGGTCCTGATAACCCTGACGGCAACAAAAACAACAATGTAATTTATGCAAACATACTGGATAACATAGGTACATTGCAAATAGAACAACAAGTAAGGCACTGCTATAGTACTAGTACGGACACACTAATACATATGAAGGAAATGACTTGTATGAAACGTTATGCTAAACTTATGATTCAGCTGAACTACCTTTCAGAGCAGAAGAAACAGAGAAAGTGCATGGAGCAAGTGTTGTAGGTGGACTCGAGAGCGGTGAGGGGTACAGCAAGACAGAAATACTGACATTTAGAGAGGGGGCTATAGGGTGCAGGGGGTCTTGTAAGTGGTGGTTGGGGGTAGGGATAGGGGTGAGGAGAGAGAATGGGTGGGGAGGGTTGAAGAGTAGGACAACTGGTTGGAAAGTGGGGGAGGAGAGACAGGGCAGGGATAGAGGAGTGGGTGGGGGCGATGCGTGAAGGACAGACTGGATGGTTGGTGGAATAACAGAGTGGCAGAAGGAAGTGGCAAAGTAGTTCATATATTAATTTAGCATTTGGTAGCAAGGTCAGCTCCCAGGGTGGGGGCTGACCAAACGAGCAAACACAAAAGACCATTAGGCTTATTCTGCTGGCATTACAGTATGTTAGTATTTGGAGCAATGGCATACCACTTTCAATGCATTCTTGGCCAGGGTCTTAAAGCAAGATAATGAGACTAAAGCAGTTAGCCTCAAAGCATTTTGCAGCTGGTTCCATATTGTGGGGAAGATGTAACTAATGGCTCCTCTGCCCAGATTAGTGCACATCCCGGGGACGTTGTGGGACTTGTGTACTAGGGAGCAGATGTACTGTGGTAGCTTGCCTGTCAGCAACTTCAGAGTCCACTATCCAAAGTGAAGCATGCACCTGGTTGATAGGGAGGTCCAGTCTAGTGATGAGTAGTGGGAACAGTGATGCATCCTGGCTGGTGCATCAAGTATGAAACGTTAACGCACGATAGTATAGGACATTGCAAGTGTGAGTTGTGGAACTACAACTGTAGATAATGTCTCCGTAGTCCAACAGTGGTAGGAATGTGGCCTGTACCAGCCTTCTCCTGCAGTTGAATGTGAATAGGGATCTGTTACTAAAAAGTAACCCCAGCCTAGCTTTTAGTTTTATTTTATTTGAAATTTGGTAACCGTGTAAACCCACTGAAACAATGCAGTCCCTTTTTCCAGGGCAACCCAGGCAAGAATACAACACAAATACATTAGATAATATACATACAGTATACAACGATTATATAAAAAAAAAAAAAAAAAAAAACAGATTATGTACAATTGGTGTACAGAGAATATATATGTACACACACACACACACACACACACTCAAGTCCTAGGATTATGTTACCAAGGTACAACAGCTAAACAAAGCACGTACAGGCTTTAGGGTGAAGTAAATAAAAGGACAGGGAGCACCTAAAGGTAGTTAATAGTTAAGGGAGAGAGTGGGAAAAGGGACTGAATTCCAAAGGGTGGGGGCAGAGTAAGCAAATGAATGCCTGCCAATTGCTAGGCGAGGGGAAGGGGTGAACAGAAGTGGGGAAAGTGAGGAACGGAGTAACCGAGGTGAAGGTTTACGTATCAATAGGTCGCGCAGACGGTGGGAGAAAATAGGAAGGTAAGTTTGTAGGTGAAGCAGAGAGAGAAAACCTGTAACCTATGGTCATAGTTTGGCCAGCCTAAAGCAGTTAACACTTCGCAGTGGTGACTCCAAGAGTTGGCTCCAAGGACAAAGCACTCTAAATTGAGTGAGAACAGAGGTTTTGGCTGGGAGGAAGAGAGGGGCACCGTAGAAAAGTATGGGGAGGAGGTGGCAATCTTTCGGCAGGAGGGGGCGAGTGCAGTAAAGCAACCTGAGCTTCTGGTTAAGTTTCTTTGTGATCACTGTCACTGTTACATGCTCGTCAAAGGAGAGACAAGGGTCCAACAGAATAGCAAGGTTTCAAACACCATGAAGTCTTGCTATATTATGACTAATGCAGTTAGCCACTGCACTTGAACTGCCCCGGAGAGGAAAGAGTTAACTCCAGGGAGTCTGGAGTTCTACAGCGCTAGAGCGCTATGCCAAAGCTCTATCTGGGCAGTTTCAAATGAAACTGTCAGATTCTTTACTCCGCTTCACTGAACAGTCGCTCCGGAGATCAGCTCCTTCAGCTCAGTTCATTTCTCGGTTCAAGCGAGTATTTTCGGTTCATTTGAACCGGCAAAAAGTATTTATTTTACCGCATTTCGGTTAAAAGCTCTATCTGGTAAACCGTAAGTACAAAATTAAAGTCTTGTGGAAATTCAATTATCGGTTCGGTTTTGAACCGATCGGTTTGCTGAAATTAACGTTTAAAGTGTTGGTTGGGCTTTTAGAGTGCGGTTCCGGTTCTTATCGGTTCTAAAAACCTTGCTTTGAAATTAGGTTTTCAAATACCAGTGACAGACGTTAGGAACCGATAAGGCGTCTTGCCTGGCTGCCATCAAAAGGTCAAGTTTTTGGTTAGGCTGGCATTATGTAAGAAGAACCAAAAGAAAAACCGGGCCCACTGGGTTTCAACACTGTGATGTCTGTGGGGAAGCCTTTGCCAAGGCTGACCCACACACCACTTGTGTTTATTGTCTGAGGGCTGACCACCTCCTGTCAGACTGCCAGGTGTGTAAAAATTTCCCTGCAGCCACCCTGGAAAAGAGACTGGGCTGGCTCAGGGAACGAGAGGCCAAAAAGTCCGCTGACCCGGATGGCCAGCCCGGTCCAGCACCCACTGAACCAGAGGTAGTGCCCTCTGACCAGGGCGAGACTTCCTCAGGCAAAAGGAAGGCTGGTTCAGAGGAACCAGTCCCAGTGAAAAAGACAAAGAAATCAGTAGGTTTGGAGTCCAAAATTGTCTCTCCAACTGCTGCAGAAATAGCTAAAGCCATACAGATTGTCCAGTCACTGTCTCAGGGTCCTGTCAGACCACCAACAGTTGGTAAAGGGTTGGTTCGTTCAGTTCCAGTGGTTCAGGAGTATGATGTTGAGGAATTTTATGAACCACAGGAGGGAGGAGGAATTTGATCAATATATATGTGGCTGGGAGGGTCTGGGCGTGCCCATTGAACGGACATTTCTCCAGACAGACCTTTAGAATCTCCTCCTATTCTGTCTGAGTCCCTTCTCATTTTATGTTTTACAAAAGGTTGCAGAAACCCTCCAGCTTCCTTTAGAGAGGCTGTGGATGAGCAAGAGGAGCCTGATTATGTAGAAATGATGGATATACCAGAGTCTAGAGGTTGTCTATTCCTTTGCATAAGTCATTTAGGAAGCAAACAACAAAGATTTTAAAAATCCTCATTCTGTTCCTCCTGTAGATAAAAATGGACAGAAGATATACTTTGTCAGGCTCTGATACAGACTTCCTCACTGAACAGTGTAGTCATGTAGGTGTGGTTCAAGCTGCAGCCTGTGACAAGGCTAATATTCCCCTGGCCTCACATCCTCCTGATAAGGATTCCAGGAAGATTGATGCCATGGCGAAAAAACAGTATATGGCAGCTTCTCTGGGACTCAGGCAGGCAAATTATATGGCTTATGTAGCTAGATATCAGAAATCTAGATGGGACACAGTATTGCAGTTAGCCAAGCAGGCACATGGCCAGCTGGCTAGTGAGTTGGAACAGGTGGCTGCTGATGGCATTGAAGCCTCTAAAGTTCAATTTCATACTGCTGTTGATGTTAGTGATGTTTCCTCTAGGGTCATGGCCACTTCTGTAGCTTTCCGTAGGTTGGCATGGCTCAGATGCACTAATCTGTCCCAAGATACTCAGTCAAAGGCTATGGATTTTCCTGTAGTGGGTAATTCTCTGTTTGGGAACAAACAGAAAACTATATGAAAAAGATGGATGAATACAGAACTACCTACAAAGTGCCCAGGCTAAGGAGGGCATGCCACTCCACAGAGGCACGCTCCCAGAGGTAGGGGCAGGCCTTTCCACAGGCCTTTTTACCAATCTCAGGCCTCCACTGCGTTTGCACAGAGGGGTTTCTTCAGAGGCAGAGGTAGACGGGGCACAAGTAAACCGTCCCCCTCCCCTCAGCCTAAGGCTACTGCCAAGCAGGCACCATGATGGGGTGCCCAGGGCCGATTCTCCTGTACCAGTGGGGGGCAGGTTGGTTTATTTCAGCCAGAACTGGGTGTCCCTAACTCCGGACAGATGGGTTCTGGAGGTAATAAGCCAGGGTCTGTTCTCAGCTTCAAACAGTTTCCAAAGATGAGAGCCAGACATTTTCCTGCAAATCCTACAGAAGCCCTTGTTTTGGAAGCAGAGGTTTCTTCTCTTCTGGACTGCAAAGCAGTAGAAAGGGTCCCTCCTTGCCATCAGGGCAGGGGCTGTACTCAAGATACTTTCTTACCCCAAAAAAGACAGGAGAATGGCGGCCCATCCTAGATTTAAGGTACCTGAACAAGCATCTTTTGAAACCAAAGTTCAAAATGTTAACTCTGGCAATGATTTTGCCTTCCCTGAGGCCAGGGACTGGCTGGCTTCCTGGACCTCAAGGATGCCTATTTTCATGTTCTGATCAGGCCTTCTCACGAAAGTACCTCCAGGTTGAACTGCCCTCAGGCCACTACCAGTTCAGGGCAATGCCCTTCGGCCTTACCTCTGTGCCAAGGGTATTCACAAAATGTCTAGCTGTGGTAGTGGCTCATTTAAGAAGGCAAGGGATTGCTGTGTTTCCCTACCTGGACGACTGGCTCATAGTGGGTCAGTCCCCAGATCAGGTAAAATCCCACTTGCAAGTCACCCAGCAGCTTCTCACTTCCCTGGGATTCCTGCTGAATTTACCAAAGTCAGTTCTGGAACCAGTTCAGGTACTAACTTTCATAGGTGCAGAATTGAACACAAAGTTAGCCAGGGCATTTCTTCCCTCGGAAAGGGTAGACAGGCTCATTGCCCTGGCATCCTCCTTTACCCTGCGGGTTTCTCGACCAGCAAGGCATTTTCTGCAGCTCCTAGGGCACATGGCTGCTTCCACAGCGGTAGTGCAAGGAGCAAGATTCCAGATGAGGGACATTCAGTTCCATTTGAGGGTCTATTGGTCTCAAAGGAGGGACCCCCTTTCCAAATTGGTTCCAGTGACCCAAACTCTGATCCTGGCTCTACACTGGTGGCAGGATCAAAGCAATCTAAAACAAGGGGTTCCTTTCATTCCCGTCTCCCACTCCCTCACCACGGATGCCTCCCTGTCAGGGTGGGGAGCTCACTTGGGCGACCTGTCCACTCAGGGAGTGTGGTCTCCTCAGGAATCTCTGCTCCACATCAACCTTTTGGAACTCAGAGCTGTCTTTCTAGCTCTTCAGGCGTTTTCAGCTTCTGTCCAGAACAAGGTAGTTCAAGTCAGGACAGACAACACCACAACAATGTGGTACATCAACAAGCAAGGGGGCACTCGGTCTTCAGCCTTGTGCACCGAAGCAATGAAGTTGTGGTCTCTGGCTTACTCCCTGAACACCTCCCTGATAGCAGTTCACCTTCCAGGGAAGGACAATGTCCTGGCGGATGCCATCAGCAGGATTTCTCAGGGCCATCACGAATGGGCTCTGAATCCTCAGGTGCTGGGGTCGGTCTTTGCCAGATGGGGCACCCTCAGATAGATCTTTTCGCAGCCCAGACAACCATCAACTTCCTCTGTTTTGTTGCAGGCCTCCAGTGCTGGGCTCAGTCCCCTGGGCGCCTTTCAGTTGGATTGGAAAGGGAAGTTCCTGTATGCCTTTCCCCCCTTTCCTCTTCTTTTCAGGGTACTAGTAAAAATCAGATCTCAGCCCTGCAAAGTGATTCTGATTGCCCCAGATTGGGCCAGACAGCCCTGGTACCCACTGCTTCTGTCCTTGACAGTCCACCCTGCCCTGAGCTTGCCCAGAGTCCACGACTTGCTGGCCTGTGCACAGGGGAGAGTGTGGTATCTGGACCTCAAATCCCTCCATCTCAAGGCATGGCTCTTGAGGAGTTGGAATTTGCTGACTTACACCTTTCTCAAGGTGTTCTGGATATTTTAAAGGCTTCAAGGAAACCTTCCACTAGGGCCACTTACAATTCTAAGTGGAAAAGGTTTTCCATCTGGTGCTCTGAGAAGCAGATGATCCCAGAATCTGCTGATCTGCCCATTTTACTGGACTATTTGGTCCATTTAAATTCCTTAGGCCTTAGGCCAGCTACCTTAAAGGTTCATCTGGCAGCTGTCTCTGTTTTTGTGTCAGCAGGAAGCCTGCTTCCTTTCTTCTCACCCTGTGTTTTCCAAGTTTTTAAGGGTTACTTCACACTAACCCTCCTTTTGAGAACCAGCTCCGCCTGGGACCTGAATGTTTGCATTGCTCAGTTAATGCAACCTCCCTTTGAGCCTCTGTCCTCAGCAGAGCTCAAGTTTCTAACGGAAAACTGTTTTCCTAGTGGCTATCACTTCTGCCAGATGCATAAGTGAACTACAGGCCCTGTCAGTGGAAGAAGATTTTATCTCTTTCCACAGAGATAAAGTAGTCCTCAGGACTAACAGAAAGTTTTGCCTAAAGTGGTTTCAGATTTCCACCTGAACCAATCCATATCTCTTCCAGTATTTTCACTGAGCATTCTTCCTCAGGTAGAGGAGACTGCACAGCTTGGACGTCAAAGAGCCTTAAGCTACTATTTGGAGCACCAAGGGTCACAGGTTCGAATCCTCCAACTCTTCCTTACCTAAGGCGAGGTTGGCAAGAAACCTGCCACTAAGTGGACAATTGCAAGGTGGATTGTCTCTTGTATCAATTTGTTATCAAAACTAGGTAGAGAACCCCCTCAGGACTGAGGCTCACTCCCTGAGAGGTAC
This sequence comes from Neoceratodus forsteri, assembly GCA_016271365.2. Lineage (NCBI taxonomy): Eukaryota > Metazoa > Chordata > Ceratodontiformes > Ceratodontidae > Neoceratodus > Neoceratodus forsteri. Next base: position 1,236,868,519 of record CM057455.1, read on the forward strand.
AGCTGCATCTCTGCGGCTGCTAGAGATATTCCATTCTGGAAATCTGTCAAGCTGCTACTTGGAGAAACAGTTCACACTTTTGCAAGCATTATTCCTGGATATTCAGTCCAGGAGAGATGCTCGTTTTGCACAGCTGTAGCTTCAGAGCCTATTTCCTAAGTAGGTTCTGACCCTCCTCCATGGAGGTACTGCTGTGTAATCTGCATTAGTCATAATACAGCAAGACTTCATGGTGTTTGAAGAAAAAATTACTCACTTTAGTAATTGCTTTTCTTCTCATGGAGTCTTGCTATATTATGACCACCCTCCCTCCTGCCCCTCTCAGAACTTCTACTTGGGTAGGGGTGGCAAATTAGTGCAAGCACTGTGTCATGCCATTGTAGTTTTTTCCCTTACCTTCTTTTATTTAGGGTTAGGGAACTAGGTTATTTTATTTAGGTATATATTGGCCCCCTTCCTGGACTTGAGTCTTTGGGTGGAAGGGGGGGTCCTAATGGTGCTTGTCAGGGGGGTAACTAATAATACTATTATTCATTGTTATTATTGTTTATATTGTTTTTTCTACTAGTAGGTAGCCATTTGGCTAGTGTAGAGCTTTCCACACAGACTTGTTGCTTAGTATTAGCTTCGTAAAGATCTGACAGTTTCATTTGAAACTGCCCAGATAGAGCTTTGGCATAGCGCTCTCGCGCTGTAGAACTCCAGACTCCCTGGAGTTAACTCTTTCCTCTCCGGGGCAGTTCAAGTGCAGTGGCTAACTGCATTAGTCATAATATAGCAAGACTCCATGAGAAAAAAAGCAATTACTAAGGTGAGTAATTTTTTCATTTGAATGACTTCAATTCGAGGGAGTCACCTGAAATGGACCGAATATGGAGTGTACGACCAGAAGCAACTTTCATAGTGTGGTTGTGAAATAACATCGCTTTGGTTTTCTTGGTTTTGAGAACTAGATGATTATCAAGGAACCAGTTCTCAAGAATGTGAAAGTCAGCTGCTAGGTTCTGACTAAGCCACTCAATCTCTCTATGGGACCAGTATAATATGGCGTCATCGACATAGAGCTGTACTGAGGACCCCCCGCACTCCAAGGGAAGGTTATTTATAAATAACGAGAACAAAAGGGGCCCCAGGATGTGTTATAGTCCTGAGTTTAACTAGGCAGCTGATATGCACTGAATGATAATTTACTGTCTAACCATACTTCAAGAGATACTTAAACTGATCCACAACCTCGAAGGTGTCCCCAAAGATAGTAGTGATGGGTAGTACGGTGTTCTGTGTACTGATGGTAGAGGTCGTATGGGTTGAGGTGAAAAACATCACCTTGGCCTTTTTTTGCATTTAAGAGACGCTTTGAACTGGCCAGGTTGAGCTGCAGCTGGTTAAAAATCGGATTGTAATTCAGCACAAGCTTCACGTAATGAAGGCCTAGAGATTTAGAGAACCATGCCATCGGAGGGTTGTGTGATCTGGCAGTCAGTGGTGGAGCTGTTCAACCAAGACTCTGTGATTATTAGCACGTCTGGGTTGGTATGGGCAGCCCAGGTTTGTATCTGACAAATATTTTAGGAGACTGCGGGCATTAATTAGCATAAACTTAATGCCAGAGGCTGATGCGAATTCGGCCAGCGAGTCTGAGGTAGACAGAGGTCCAGGGTTTAGCTCCACACTGCCAGAGCATAGGAGCAATAATAGAATTAGTCTTTTGAGGGTCGCTATAAGTGCAGCTAGTTGTTTTTTCCTGGGTACCCTACTATTCAGGGCAGGACTGTCCAGATGCCTCATTTCTACCTTGAGGTGCGAGGTGTGAATTGAACTAAAAAGCGCCAAGGCACTTAAGCAGAAGGGCTGCTGCAAATTGGCTATAGATGGTAGTTGAGTATATACTTTGTCCCATGTAGAGCTAGGGGAATAAGGGGAAATCGCAGGTACATATGCCCAAGGTGGAGAATCCAAGTTAACAACAGCCAGGCCAGGTAATGAGGAGGGGTACAACGCTATTAATAAAAAAAAAAAAGGGGCTGCCTGCCAGCATGCGGAGTAAGCCATTGCTGAGGCAATAAAAATGAGTATAGATCAGCCTAAGATATCTAAGAGGGTAGAATCAATCGAGCTTTATTTTACCAGGCGAAACATCACTGAGGAGAACTCATTTACAGGATGGACCTGGACATATAACAAACAATGAAGACAGTGCAAGATAGCATATCATTACACACAGCTGGAGCATAATCATTTTATGAAATGATATGCATAGGGGAAAGCATATTCATAAGTACATATAAAGTCCAAGTCACAGCAGGTATGAGAATCAGTAGAGAAAAGGAGGAAGACAGGGAAGCAGGCATGAGGACAGATACATGCCGTATAGTTAGGAGGAGACAGTATAATAATGCTAGTTTTGGAGGCAAGTCATTTACTTCAGTTGCAGGATTCAGAGAAGGCTCAGGAGAACAAGGTTTTGAATGTGGACAATTTCACAGGCAAGGCTAATTTGACTCTGGGGATAACCAAGGATATACAAGAAAGGCTTCTCAATGTGTAGCTTCCAAGGGGACAGATAGGTAGACAGTCCAAGAGATACTGGGGGAGCTTCTTTATGATGGCTTGGTAAGCCCAAAGGACTCATTTCTCTGCCGTCTGAAGCAGTGACGTCTGACCCACTAGTCCATACAGTGAGCAGTGATGCGGAGAGTAGGGTGCCCTGTAATGAATCTTATAGCCCAGTGGTATAATGTGTCAAGTTTATAATTTTATAAGGATAGTGAATCCAAGTATGTAGCAGCCTGAAATATATAAAGAGGGTAGGGATTCTCAGTCTCCATGGTAAAAAAAAAAAAAAAAAAAAAACCCTACACCCCCCCCCACTGGATTGTTTGTTCTTCACATCTGAGTATCCGCATATCTATAACCAATGTTAATCCTCCTGTTTGCACTGTTCATTATGTGTTTTTGTAAATACTGCATTACAAAATCTTGTTCCCGTGCACCACTGATTGTCTACTCTATTTGTATTGCCTTTATGTAATCCTATGCATCCATGTATTCCCAGGATCACCATGTAAATGAGTCTGCTCAATGGTGTTTTCTCCTGGTAAAATAAAGAATTGCAGGTAGTGGGGAGGGCTGGGGTAGTCAGAGAAAAAGATCCTCTTGATTCAAAGTGGCTGGTGAGCTTAGGGGTGGAGTAGTCAGGCAGAAGAAACTTCTGGTGGGTGGGCTGTCTTGCAGGAGGCGAATTTAAGGAGTGATGGGGCAGTGGTGGGTGGGCCAAAAACTCCTTTGTGCTGGCTAGCAGGAGCTCCTCCATACCTTGTTAGATGCAAACGCCAGTCCACTTGTGGAGTGAAGCAGCAGCAGCGGCCGCAGGCGCGGTGGTCCGGACGGGGCCCCCTCAGCCCAATCAGGGCTAAAGGGACCTAGAAGGAAGAGGAGGGCAGCACTAGTAGGCAGCTAAATCAGTGGGAGGGGGCAGAAGGAGGGGTGAGAGACGAGGCAGACAGGATTTCTAGGGCTGAAAGGGGGGGCTCACAGGGATCGGAAAAGCAGGAGAACAAAAGAAAGAAGCAAAGAAAAGGCTAAACAGCAGGCTTGTTCTGTATTCAGGCAGCTGCAAATGTATTGGGATTAGGCAGCTAGGTAATGAACTAAATGTAAGCAGTAATACAGTATACCTGGAGGTGTGCCTTACATAAATGAATTATACACTATAAGAATTAATACAGCAAAGGTAAACACAAATAAATGGCACAGAAAGACTGATTGGTGGAAAGAAAGAAAGACAAAAGGAGAGAAGCTGGTGGTTTCAGCCAATCGGAGGAGGCTGCAGAGGCTAGCAACCTATCAGGAGAGACTAGGGTTTCAGTGCCAATAATTCAAAACGCCTTTGTGCTGGCTAGCAGGAGCTCCCTCCTCCCGTACCTTGTTAGATGCAGACTCCGGTCCACTTATGTAGTGGAGAAGCAGCAGCAGCGACCACAGGCGCAGTGAGCGGGGGAAGGGGGGCGCTCAGCCCGATCAGGGCTAAAGGGATCTAGCTAGCAATAGTAGGGAAGGAGCTAGGAAAATGCGAAGGATGGGAGAGTGGGAAGACAGAGTTGAGGACAGCAGAGGTATTTCCCATGAATTATGATCAAAAAAGGAGCCCTAGATTGTAAGAGAACAGAGCGTCTAGAAGGAGTAGTGAAATAAGGCCCAGGGAAAGCCAGGTGGAAAAGAAGATAGCTGAAGGGAGGATAAATGTGTGTTAAGGTAGAGAAACATCTAGTATTAAGTGTTATAACCTGCAGATGGGAAAAGGAGATAGAAAAACTCCACAACCCCGCCTATATCATGTGGTTCCTTCTGCCTAGAAATTCAAGGCCAGCTAAGGGTGGGAGGGATTGGGGGGCAGGGGGCAGTCGCATAGCAGCTGTGGGGAAGAGTCAAATCAGCTTGGAAGCACGGCTCCTCAAAGTGGTAAATAGCAGCTGTATTAGGAATGCATTACATTACTTGAGCACCATCACTGCCGGGGATAAAGATGAACAGCTTCTTTACAGGGGATTCGTTTAAGCAAATCAGAAATCTCAGGATTAGAAGCCCATGGAAAAGCTAATAGCTGTAAAAGCCCCATAAAATCCTAAAAATGGGTAAAGTCCACCTTGCCCAGGAAGCACTACGACTGAAATTAAATGAATTAGTCTGCAAAAAAAAAAAAAAACCAACACAGGCTATTCGAGGAGTACAGGCAAGTAACAGGATGAGGAAAAATTGCAGAAACAGAGAGCAGAAAAGGCCCCAAATTCAAATTGCAGCACAAAACTTGTGTGTGATTTCCAGCAGAGTCTTACCTGAAGATGTCTGGCAGGTAGCGAAACAGGAAATGGGGCAGCTGAAGATGTCTGGCGGGTGGGGCTCAGAGCTCGTCCAAGAGTGGGTAGTGAAAGAGGTGGTGGGGGGAGCTGAAGATGTCTGGTGAGTGGTCACCGAGCTCATCCAAGGGTGGGTAGCAAAAAAAAAAAAAATGGCAATACACATAGGGAGTGGCATACACGGATGCACCTAAAAAAGTGCACGAGAGCAAAATGTTTACAGAGGATTTCGTGACATCTAGTTGTGTCCAATATCAAACACTACACACATCCTTGCACAGGATACACTAGAAGGAAATGTTCTGAAGAGTGGCAACTGAGGTTTAACGAAAGAAGTGCGAAATCATGCACATGGGAAGAAGGAACCCTGAAAAGAGTTGCAGGTTTTTTTGGGGGAGGGTTGCTGACAGACACCGGGAAGAAAGACTTGGGGGGCATTATCACAGATGACCCGAAAGCCTCCAAGCAGACCGAAAAGGCAGCAGAGAAGGCCAGAGGGATGTTGGGGTGTATTGGACAGGGCATCACAAGCCACAGGAGGGAGATAATGATTCCACAGTACAAAACGCTGGTGAGGCCCCATCTGGAATATTGCATGCAATACTGGAGGCCACATCTGCACAGTGACTTCAACAGAATAGACAGTACAGAGGAGGGCAACCAAGATGGTGCAGGGTCTGCAGCACAAAGCATATGAGGACAGATTAAAGGACCTCAATATGCATACTCTGCAGCACAGAAGGAAGCGGGACGATATGATCGAAATATTAAAATATCTCAAAGGCATTAATACGGTTAAAGGAAAAAACATTTTCCAGTATAAAAAGAATACTAGGACAAGAGGACATGACATGATAAGATATTGGTAGGAGGCCGTTTAAGGGAAAATGTGAGAAAATTCCTTTTCATTGAGAGGGTAGTGGATGCATGGAACAGCCTGCCCCAGGAGGTGGTGGGAACGCACATGGTGGAAGGATTTAAACATGCATGGGACAGGCACAAGGGAACTGTAGAGATGGGGAGGATTTAGCCAAGGGCAGTGACGAAGTAGAATCAGCTGGCACAAATACAGGTGGGAAAACTGGATTGGCCTGGCGGTCCTTATCTGACGTCAGCTTCTATGTTTCTAGGTTTCCTTTTTCCAAACGTGGCATGGGGGCGAAATCCGCAAGGGTACTAAATGAAGGCAGCTTTGGAGGAGGCGAATGGTGGTCTGTGGAGGCAGGAGCAGGGCTGAGAAGTCATCACGACTCCCGAAACAGCTATACAGGGGAAAAAGTTAAAGTGAAAGCTAACTGGGCATGCATGAAGAGATTTAATTTTCCTTAAGTCATTTAAAATCCGCAAATTTCTCAACAATGCCACAAGCAAATAATCGTCCTTGGGCCAAAATGCTAACAAACCTGAACTACATACAAGCCAAATCTCATGTTATTTCATTCAGGGATGGCTAAACTATTAAGGTACCCTCCTCCCCACCAAAAAATAAATAAATAAAAATGATTTAACAAAAAGTACTTGCTGAGGTTTAAACCTTACAAGTAAATTATTTTAGCTACTAAACCATTTAAAAAAAAAAAAAAAAGAATAAATCATACATTCTTAATTTTGGTTATTTTTTCCACTTAAGTCACGAAGGAATGCTAAACCAATGGGACAGCATCTTTAACAATGGCTGATGACATCTCAGTGGTCTCTGCTGTACTCAAAACAGAGCAGTGAAATCAAACAGTTAATGCTTTGAACAACGGTAATTTAAAAGCTTTATAAAATGTAAAATACATTTTATAAAACTAGAAAAACACAAGGGCCTAACACAAAATAAGCCATTTATCATCACTTGTGAGGGGCAGGACTTGCATAGCTCACTAGTGGTGCAGCCACTCAAGAATTAAAGTATTGCCAACTCACTTGTGAAAATAAACAGCATATTCTGAGTCAGCCCACTGTGTATCCCCTATATATGCCACCGATTATGGAAGGCAAGTCGAGCCCTGAAGGGCTGTGGAAGCATGACAGCATTCCCACTGTGTGTTTGTATGTTACATATTTCCATGTACCAGTCTGGCGTCTCTTACAGTTACAAAAGTGTTCTCTCGAGTTCTTTGGGACAGAGAACTGTGGAGTGGAGCCGAGTGGTTCCGGCACACAAAGGACTTGAGAAGGCACTCATAACCATAACAAATGCCAGAACTGTACATGCAAACATATTATAAATCATGTTTAGACTTCTCTTCAAAAATGGAACTCAGAACTTAAAAATCAAGATGTTTTAGTTTGTAGAAAATAAGAAAACCCATGTGTGGGAAATGGACACCATCAACTCAACTTGCAATGACACAATTCTGGATATGTTTGTATGACAGATCCACTAATGGTTGTAAGAGTGTCTAATCTAGAATGTTTATTTTTTGATTGTTTAAAAATAATGTCATGATTTAAAAGTTTTTTTTATGTTTTTTTTTTTTTTGTGTCTCACTGGTCATTAAAACCAGTTCTGTATGTATGCCATTTTGACTTAATATAACAGATGTTTCAATCATAACCAAGAAAAAAAAAAAAAAAAAAGTTCAACGAAGATTTACAAAGTCTATTATAATGGACTAAGGGGGGTGGGAATATGAGGAACGCCTTTTTTCCTTAAACTTAATATCACTTACAACTTGGCGTATACGAGGGGCAGGGTTTTAAATAAGCTGAAAAAATTGATTAGCAGTTTGACGCGTGAAAGTACTAATCATTTGTGAAAATGCATAGCAGTTGGCAGACTGATTAGCAAAATAAAAAAATATATAGTTTTATAAATGTTCTGTATTGTGTCATGGACTCACAAAAAATGGTTAGCAGTCTGCTGCTAAGCATTTCTGAAAATGGTTAGCATTACCCAGTTATGCACAGCATTCTATTGTGCTATACCAGCAATACCCTGAGGGGACATGTTAATTTATGTATGATATCATGCAGGCTCCAACTCTACTTACTGAATTAAATATCACATTCAAAGATGGAATTATGGAGACTAGGGGACACTCATTACAAATTAAGTTTAGGGGTAACTTTAGGAAGTATTTCTTTACATCAAGGGTTGTGAACGCATGGAATGACCTGCCACTGGAAGCAGTCATTAGTAGAACTAAGACGATTTTTTTTTTTTTTTAAATACTTTATTTTTATTGATCAGAGAGAAATCTGATTTCATTACATCAGTTTCATCTAATGCCACATCTCAAAAATCAAATAAGTACAGCAATCCCAAAAAGCATAAAGAATTTTTTTTAATTTTCAGGGAGTCTCCAGTTTACTATTTTAAAACTCAAAAACAAGAGCCTAATTAACTAAATTACAATAATAACTTATCCCATACTCCAAGCTTTAATCATCCCATCAAAAAGAGAAAATTATAAAGCTTATTTCAGGCAACTACCAATATCTTAATGTAGTATTAGGTGGAATAAGGCTGAACAGCCAAGAGTTGAAGTCCCATTTACAAATTCAGGAAGACATAGGGATATATTGAGTATTGTCCACTATTTCATCTTCTTGCTGATCCAAAATTTGTAGGAAGGGCAACATTTTTTTCCATAGAAAACCCAAGCTGTGTCCACATCAAGAAAAAAAATCTTCATTCTGGAAGGTAACCTTCAGCTCCGTGGGGGACTGTAGAATAGCGGGCACACCAGCTTGTAAGAATTATGATCCAACAGTTAAAAAGCGCTTCCTTCATCTCGGAGTTGCCAAGACAAAAACCAGGGTATAGGTGAATTTTGGTACCCTCGTACATAATTCCCTTTTTTGCTCTGCCAGCTTGCAGCATTGTATTCCTCCGAATAATAGACATAAAGGTGCAAATCATGTACCTTGCCACTAACAGATTGAGATACACCTTCCTTTTTCAACTGCAGATTCCAAAACAGGTTGATCTGGTGAGAGAACCGATATCTTATCAATTTCATGTTTCAACTCCAGAGTTCATGATTTCTGAAGAGTCCAATCAAGCGCAAGTTTCTAAACAAAGTATTTTTTCTATTTTAGCCATGGTACTCAGCTGCTCGTGAAGAGAGGCATTAACTGCCCCTTCTACAGTTAAAACCCTTGCTGAAAGTTTTTCAATGTCTTTTTCCGCGGATTCAACTGCTCTTCAATACTGACCATTTTAGTCTCAATATTTCCACATCGAGTAGAAATATCTGTGAGGGAACTCTGGACTTTTTCAAACGAGTCTTTAATGTCAACTTGAAATTCCACTAAAAAAATTCTGGATTGAGACCAAGGTTGGCTTTGTAGTGGTCTTTGCGCCCGGTTCAGGATGCGGTACTGATGGAGAAGTCATCTCCCCAGTTCGGAGCGACAAGCCAGCTGTCTCCCGTTGCAGAACTAGCTTCCCCATGGCAGTTTTGAGGGAAAAATACTTCTCCAATGATTCAGCTCTAAACTCTGCTCCTTCTTTAAAGAGCAACTTTCATGGTCCTTTTGACTTCCATGCATAAATTACTCCTTCATGCATGGATTCTGGAATTGTATTTCATTACTGTCCACTGCAGGCAGTTTTTGCATTCTGAGGTGCTAAAAACTGCAGGGTGTACCAGGGCTTCTACAGGTGTTGCTCTGGGTCCAGGGTTGTACTGCTGACATCACTGTGGGGCACAGTCAATTTAACAAAAAAGGAACAAACGAACAAGGTATTTACATTTTTGCATAATGCATTGCTTGGGTAAGGAGGAACACAGTATATACAATGAGCACTGGTAGTTTTCCCTTGCAACACTGTTGCAACTGCACGGTACTGCACAGTGCGAGTCACTCCTCTGCCCTATAGTGATGTCAACAGAAGATAGTAGCCCAGCAGCTGAACAGCAAAGACAAGTGCTGCAGGGCTCCAAAACAAATCCAAATAATGGAAGCCAGAATTAATCTTGGCCAAAAATAACAAATGCACACACTCTCTCAGGTCTAGTACTGCATATAATGACTACAAGCTGACATTTTTGGACCATCAGGAAAGTTTCTCTTAAAGTTTGGTGCTTTTCTGTGTGGCCATTTAACCTGAAAGGTAATGCAATGCTGGGGAAAAAGCAGTTTGAGCGTACAAACAATGGAGCTATGGAAAGGTACGCGCAGCCATGTTGCTCTCATCAACGTCTCCATTACTAAGACAGAATCCAAAAAGAAACTAGATATTGACATTTTAAAAGTAGGTAGAATTATGTACTTTAGATCCGCCCTATAGGCACAATAATAGGCATATGCCTTCTAACTCCTGACAATTCATAGTATTGACCACAGCATCAGTGACATCACTGGCTGCAATCAGTCAATGGTTTCCGATACTTGCAGGGGGCAAACACTTGTATGGGCTATTACAGCGATGAAAATGGAGCACATCCTCCAAGTACTTAATGAGTACCTCTCTCAATTTTTGTATGAGAAATTAAAATCAGGGGAATCTCCCTTACCGCCATAGGAGCTCCTCTGGGACACTTTCATGATTTTCTGTACTGCCCTGTAAGAAAGGGAAGGGACTGTAATTTCCTCAGAGGGGCTAGCTGTGCGATCCCTTCCACTTCCTTACTGCCAGCTCTGCTCCAGTGCTTCGACATTTGGCAACATCTCCATAGGGAGAACGCAGGGGTGTGCTCCATTCACGTCTCTGGGAGCATAATTTACAAACCCATTTTCTGCCCATTTAACCGGACGTTTGGTGAAATTGTAGACCAGGTTCAACTAACAAGAACTTGTTAATCAAACCAGGGCTCCGGAGACATGAATGGAGTGTGTTACTGCGCTTTCCCTATATAGACGACACAAAACATTGAAGCACTGGGGCTGAGCCAGCAATTAGGAAGTTGAAGGGATCATCCTCTGAGGCAAATTACGACCCCTTCCCTTTCCTGAGGGGGGGGGAGCAGTACAGAAAATTATGGAAGTGTCCCAAAAGAGCTCTATGGAGGTCAGGGAGCATCCTCTTTTTGTTAGCAGCACCGAGGAAGGCATACTTTAATTTTCAGTCAAGTGGCAACATGCAAATGGCAGTCTTTGCATCAGAAACCACTGACCAATAGGAGCTTCTACAATTGTGCAAAAGGGGAGCTACGTACTTTAGAGACCAGCGAGCTATAAAGAGAGAAACATATACAGGAGGAGAACATCTCCATCCCTCTTTCTCACTGTCATTCTTCCTCTTACATTTTCTTAAACCTTCCACTCTGTGCACATCTTAACAGCTGCTGTCAGCTGTTTAAGGCTTGCAATGCAACATGTATGAAAGGCACTGTATAAAACCAAATGTCCCTCCATTCTTCCCTGCCCAAGCTGTAGTTACTGTTGTTCTTGGGTATTTCCCAGTTGTACCTCGATCTCTCTGTGCAGGTGGACACCGTCCACCAGAAACTCTACCCCAAACTTAGTGCGCTTTACAGGAATAAAGGGAGCATCCCAGCTCCTGTCCACAGTGAGATGGTCTCGAATATGACACTCCCCATCTTACACTGTGGTGACACTGTTTAGAGGGCTGCCCCCCCCCCCCAAGTCCACCCTAGCCAAACTGGATCCCCTCTTTCACTCCTGCCGGTTGCCCTGGACTCCCCCGCACTTCACCATTGTTCACTGTATTCCTCCCTCCCCCTTTCTGCCCTCAAGGTGAGGTGCCTTGCCCACCGTACTTCCTTTACCTCCAAACTCTGGTTTAGCTCCCTCCCCCCTCACTTACACCACCCCAACTCTGACTCATTCTCTTGCTCTCCCTCCAGTGAAATCATCTACTGGTCATGCAGCCTTCTCCTCCCACCCTCTGCCCCGCTCTTTCCACTTTTCTTTCTGAAATCTCTGCTCTGTGAGTTCTCTCACTCCTGCAGTTGCCCCATTAACTGTGCCCTAGGTGCTAACCAGTTGCTCTCAAACTCCAGTCCCTCTGTTATCTGGCACGGATACTAGGGCAGCTCTCCTTCAGCCCCTACCGTTTTTAATCCAGTCCCCAACCCTGGCTCCGTACTGCTTTGCTGCACACGGTGTACTGTACTTATTGTTGTTCTCCTGCACTTAATTGTACTTTTTTCTGTACAGCAGCTTGCCTGCTCATTGTTGCTGCTCCTTGATATTCCATATTTATTGCCTTGTATTTTTAAAAAACAGTATTTTTGTACTCTCCTCTCCCCCCCAGCCCACATCTGGAAATGAGCTGTACCAGCTCAGCATGCCTTTCCTGGTAAAAGTTCTGTAATACAGAAAACAATATCTGTCTGCAGGGGACAGAACTGAGCTTTGCTCACTCGTGGTCAAGAAAATCCACAGGACCCAGACAATCCACAGGCATAGCTGATGCACCATTTACTCTTTCAACCACAGCTCGCTGGACTAGTTTAAGGAAAGTTGTGCTTGATCCAATACAAAACAGCCATTTGGACAGTAGTCTGGCGGCAATTTTGTATCATGGCATAATTGTCCCCAATTCAAACATGACAGGAACTACAATAACGGTTGTGGTTCTCCTTGATTGAATACCACTAGTATCTACCAATGCAGTGGCCAATAATACATCCACCTACATTTAACAGTCTGACACGGTAGTATAGTAATTTAAAGCACTAGTGTATGCCACAGTACAATATCTGACCTATAGTTATTTCTTTATAAACTGCCCCTCATCTCCCGTTTCGTACAATACCCTACTAGTCCCATTTTTTTGTATGCTTTAGCACGTTCGTTTACATTTTAAATAAAAATGAAAACACTACATTTAATATGGCTCAGATCGCTATTAAATAGATACACAGATACATGGACAGTGTCGGCAGATAAGGGCCTATGGCCCAACCAGTCTGCCCATTTCAGCTTGTAAGTTCAGTTTATGTTTTCCTAGAAGCCTGCTGCCCCTTACCCGACCTCTAGAATTCCTTTATGTCTATCCCATGCATTCTTAAATCCAGTGCTTGTTTCAGCCCCCACCACTTCCTCTGGTAGGGTGTTCCACTTGTCCACCAACCGTTCAGTGAAGAAATTCTTCCTCATGTTTCCTCTGAATCGTCTTCCCTCCAACTTCAGCCCATGCCCTCTAGTCCTGGAACATCTTTTTTGCTTAAAAATAGTGTATTCCTGCACCCTGTTCCTCCCTGTAAGATACTTGTATGTCTCTATCATATTCTGTCTCTCTCTCTCTCTCTCTCTCTTCCAGGGAGTACATGTTCAGTTCCTTCAACCTGTCTTCATAGGACTTGTGATGCAATCCATGCACCATCTTTGTTGCCCTCCTCTGAACCTTCTCTACCCTGTCTATGTCCTTACATAGGTATGGTCTCCAGAACTGTACACTGTACTCCAGGTGGGGCCTCACTAGTGTCTTGTATAAGCGGGTGCAGACCTCCTTTTCCTGCTGGTGATGCCCCTGCCTATACATCCCAGGATCCTATTTGCTTTACCTGCTGCCTTGTCACAGTGTTTCCCTACCTTGAGGTCATCAGAGATGATAACCCCAAGATCCCTTTCCTGCCTGGTGCATGCTATATCCTCACCCCCCAACTGATATATTGTGCCAGGGTTTTTGTGCCCCATATGCATTATCTTGCACTTCTTTGCATTGAATTTCAACTGCCAAACCCCTGACCATTCTTAAAGTTTCTACAGGTCCCTTCTCATCCTGTCTACACCCTCTGGTGTGTCTACTCTGTTACAGAGCTTTGTGTCATCAGCGAACAGTGAAATTCTGCCTTCTAGGTCCTGCGTAATGTCACTGATGAAGATGTTGAATAGGACCGGTCCCAAAACTGATCCCTGTGGTACCCCACTGGTCACTCTTCCCTCTGTGGAGTGACAGCCATTTACCACCACCCTCTGTGTCCTGCCACCCAGCCAGTTACCTACCCACCACACTACTGTCCTGCCCACACCCATATTCCCGGTTTGTAATAGTCTTCTATGTGGCACAGTGTCAAAGGTCTTGCTGAAGTCCAGATAGGCCATGTCCACTGCCCCCCCTGATCCACCTCCCTAGTCACCCAGTCAAAATTCAGCGAGATTGGTCTGACATGACCTCCCCTGGTGAGAAATCATGCTGCCTTGGGTCCTGTAGTCCATTGACAACAGATGTTCCACCAATCTCTCCTTCAGTAGTGCTTCCTTGATCTTCCCACTACTGAGGTAAGGCTGACTGGTCTGTGTTCCCTGCTTCCTCTTTGTTCCCACTTTTGTATAGGGGACTACATCTGCTGTCCTCAGTCTTTGGGTACCTCCCTGTTTCCAGTGATCGGCTAAACAGGATAGCCAGAGGTTCAGCCACCACCTCTCTTAGTTCTTTAAGGACCTGGGTTGCACCACATGTGGCCCATTGCTTTATCAACTCTTATTACTTCCAGTTCCTTCAGGACCCTTTCTGTTAAAGGGACTTGTGTCCATTTCTGCACCATTCTCACGCCTTGTACTCCTTCAGACCCATTACCCTCCTCTTCCTCAGTAAAGACTGAGCAGAAATACCTGTTCAATATGTCAGCTTTACTGTTGTCATCCTCCACGTCCTCTATCCTCTCCCTTCAGTCTCACTATCCCTCCCTTTGTCTTTCTTTTTTCACTTATGTACCTGTAAAAGGTTTTGTCCCCTCTACCCACTGATTTTGCAATGTGTTCTGTCTGAGCTTTGGCTTCCCTTACTGACCTCCCTTTGCTTCTCCTGGTACTTCTCCCTATCCCATTCTGCCTGTGTCTTTTTGTACTGCCTGAATGCAATCTTTTTGGCTTTCACTTTCTTTGCTACCTCTTTGGAAAACCATAATGGTCTCCTTTTCCTTTTCCTAACCTGCTTAAAGCATAATTCTGTTGTTCTTGTAATCCCCATTTTAAATACTGCCCACTGTTCCTCAACCCCTGATTCCTGTCCCATTCCCCTTAATGCCTCTTTCAAGTATCTCTCCATTTTCCCAAAGTCTACCCCCTAAAATCCAGGATCGTGTTTTGTGTGGTTTGGTTCTGCTCTTTCTGTGATTTCAAACCACAATGACTGGTGGTCATTGTTCCCCAGGTGCTCCCCCACTGTTACCCCCATCGCACTGTCCCTGTTTGTGAGCACAAGGTCCTGTATTGCCTTCTGCCGAGTTGGTTCCATGACCATTTGCTTGAGGAAGGCACCCTGAAGGGAGTCCAGGATAAATCTGCTCCTAGTTGCCGCTGCTGGGATGCTCCAGTACACGTCTGGAATATTGAAGTCTCCACCCTTCTAAGCTATTTATGTATACCCAATGTTTCAAAAAGTCAAGGTACAGTGTCTGCTGCATGCTAGTTCATTAGTCACAAGAAAAAAAAAAAAGTGATTTTAAAATACAGCTGTGAATACCGATGAAAACTTGGCCAGAATATTATAAGGAACACTCCTTTTATTATTTCAAATATTAAAAAAATGCTAAAGCAGTCTTAAAATGGAGAAAGGTATTACGCAAAACAGGACATAAGGGGCAATCAAAAATCGAATTAAAAAATATGTCAAACTTTTAACTGCTAACATGCACCGCTTTTAAAGCTGCAGTACTTGTTAGCACAGAATTTCACTGTATTTTTATTTCTAGACCCTTATGTTTATCAGTGTATTTCTAATTCCCTGAAAGGAGTTTTCAAACCGCTTTCATCACTAGTTTTGTAACCAAATGATGCAAGTCACTGAAAATGGCCACCACTCAAACTTGTAAAAAAAAAAAAAACCTTCCATTCGAGTTACCTTTTGACTTCACATGCTAGATTACATACTTGAGTGCATAAGGATGGTGCAGGCACATGTTTCTGCACAGCACCTCACCAAGAGGTGTAGTTTTTCATGGCGGGCAAGGCAAGGGAGTAGAGATTTTAAAAATGCCAAAATCCTTTATTTCTGTTTATGAATGAAAGAAGAATGGGTATATTGCTGTTTTGGGCAGATACACAGTATTAAAAGAAGAAATACATGGTGACTAACAAATACTGCCATTTTATGGTCGGAAGAACTGTTGGTCCATCATGTCTGGGTGCCCTCCCAGCTTCATAAGCAGGGATAAAAGAAGTATACTGTGCAAAAACACACAGATTCCCTAAGCACTCCACTCCACAAGGTACCCAGTGACTCCCTTGGTAAGCAGACATTTGTCAACCCTTACTTTAAAAGGCATGAACTTATTCAGCTACACTGTATCTGCTGGTAGAGGTTCTTCACCCTCTGGAAAAAAAGTGCCCCATACCATTACCCCTGAATCTACCAATCGAGTTTTTTTTTTTTCATCTTTATGCTCCCAAATTGCCCTGCCTTGGCCTCCATCTGCTTAGCAATCACCCGACTCAGATGCTAACCCAGACCCCAGGAGCACCCTTACCTGCTATAAGGAAGACCCCCAGGGCAAGGCCACTGAGTACAACCATACCCTCCTCTGGACTTTGAATTCAGTAGCTGGGGAGCTCCATCGTGCTGGGCAGATGAGCAGCACAGAGCCCGGGTGATACTGGCATCATCCTGACAGGGCTAGTTTCCCCTGTTCTCCTACCCAGAGACACTTGACTGAGAACGTATGGGGTGTGCATGTGCTATGAAGCCAGTGCATCTCCCATCGCACTGCACTCCCAGACTGGTCTGCACCTCATGGACATCCCCAGGAGGTGCTCCTGCAGCGGTGACTGGACGTCTGCCCACCATAAGAGTGCATCCCATAGTCGCTCCATCCTTCTCCCTGGTCAGCCCGCCACCATCCCAGGCTCATTCTTCAACCTGTGTTGCCAGCATCATAAGTGCCAACCCTGCTACAGCACCAGTGGGCCAGCCTACCACACCTGAGCTTTGGGACATGTCCCAGTGTCCTGCTGCAGGACACCAGATCAAACACCTCCAACGGTTTGATCCTGTTGATTGATTACGCACAGAAAACGGTGATCACATCTTCTCTCAGCCTCCTTTTCTCCAGGGTGACATGCTGAGGGCCTCAAGCCTTTCTGTATGAGAGCCAAGGTCTAGAACCTCTTAGCAAATGTGGCTGAAATGCACTAAATATTTTTTTGCCACCCATGTAAATTGAACAGTAAAAATTTATAACCACCAAATGCCTTAGCTAAAGTGGTGAATGGGAACATAAAAGTTAGCCATGTTCAATTTAATGTAGCCACTGGCATTCATGGTGATACTTGGTGCACACCGAGCCTTTCCACATTGCTTGTGTTCCCCATAACACTGATCACTGCAGTGACCCTGTGGTGCACCCAGACTGCCTCACTGTCCGTTTTGTATTGAGGAGACTAAAGCTGCATGCAGTACTCCAAGTGGGGCCTGACAAGGGCCATGTAAAATGGCAGGATTGCTTCCCCTACACTGCTGGTCACCCCTATCCTTTGATGTACCCTAGCACTTGGCCTCGAGAGCAGATGTGCACTGCTTGTCCTGCTTCAGCTTCTTGTCAGGTACGACATCCAGGACCTTCTCCTCATCTACTGCAGTAAGAGACCCCCCCATAGTGTGTAGGTTCTACGTGTTTTTCCCTCCTCAAGTACAGCACCTTTAATCTGGATGCACTGAATCGGAGGGTCCAAGAGTCGGACCAAATTACCTTGGTTGTTCCGATCTTCCTTAAGTCTGTCCCTATCCTTAAGTGTGTCCACTACATGGCTAGCATAGTTTTCCTGCAAACTTAAGCAGCCTACTGGAGACTCCCTGCTTCCACATCACTGATTAAGATGTTGAAGAGCAGTGACCTTAACACCGATCCTTGAGCACTCCTTCCCACTGAAGAGTAGTGCCTGTCCACAACCACTTCATTTTCTGCCATCAAGCTAGTTAGCAATCCGCCTTGTGTACGTCTCAAGTATACCACACTGTTTTACTTTGCCCAAAAGCTTGTTGTATGCCCCACTAACTAACGCTTTACTGAAGTCACAACAGATTATATCCATAGTCCTTCCCCTGTCCACTTCCCTGGTCACCCCCTCGAAGATGGTGAGCAGACTGGTTTTTCATAATCTACACCTCATAAAACCATGCTGAGCCATGGCAAGAGCCCTGAACAGTTTGCCAACTGATATGACATGCTTCGATGCATGGAAAGCTGTACAGACATGACATCTGATATGTCAACTCCACCCCAAGCTTTCATTTAAACAAAATTAAGTTCAGAACCCAATCAATTCCTCAGTTAGCCCTTTTCAAAGATTATCTTTAGAATGGGCTAACTACGTAACCATTAAGGCTAGGAATGTGATTGGATGAGGTCATATGGATGCTGTATGTTAATGCAATGTCTCCGCATTGATACATTAATATTTACAGCTACGTACTGTCTTTATATCGCTAACGACAATACAACGTTTAAAATTAAATATCTTGGTAACTGTACGCTACACAATGTTAAAAGGCCTGACCCACACCTTTCAAAAAGGTGCATAGCACTAACTTCTAGCATGTATAGTTGCGAATATACTGGTCTCTAAGTTTACACTGATGTAAAAACACTACCTCAATATAAAAACAATACATCCAAGTAGTACTTCAGTGTACCAGTACGAAACAGCGAACATTTTCTAATTTTTGCTTCACAGACATGAAAAATAAAATATCAGTTTCATAATTTAAGGCATGATAAAGCATTTCCAAAGTAGACTAAGCCAATTATAGAAAATCTTTTTCCTTCAAGAAAAAGAAATTGTCCAATGCTTTCTCACGCTATGCCTGGCAAAAGCATGAAGTCGTCAAAAATATATTTGCAGGTTTAAAAACTGCCACCACTAACACTGATCTTTGGGATGCCATCAATTTGTAACTGACCAAGAAATATACTAGGTCCTAAAAACAATTCTAAAATAGGAGAACTGTGGCACAAATTAAATACTTTTTTGTATGTCTGTCTTTATCGAGCAAACCCAACTAAGATGCAACTTCTCGTTTCAGCGGCACGTAACTTCAACCCAGTGTTTAACTGGCAGTGACTCAAGTACAGGGAGGTCAAGTGACCTGCTTATTGGTGACACAAGGCATCAGTGGCTATAGCAGGATATGACAGTGGCCATAATCTAATTCTCCTACTAGCCCACACTGCCATAAAGGAGAAAAAAAAAAAAGGCAAAACACACACACAGATGCAAACTCTTATCCTCTTATCCAGTAATTTGAACAAAATAAAAAAGTGATGCACTGATCTTTCGTCAGTTTGACACCTAGACAAACCACAATTCTCTGGCTGTCACACTCCGCCATATAAACACTGGACTAG
Source organism: Neoceratodus forsteri (assembly GCA_016271365.2). Taxonomy (NCBI): domain Eukaryota; kingdom Metazoa; phylum Chordata; order Ceratodontiformes; family Ceratodontidae; genus Neoceratodus; species Neoceratodus forsteri. The sequence continues at coordinate 1,236,887,567 of CM057455.1, forward strand.
TGATAGATCCAGTATTCAAGTCAAACTAAGCTGACAAACTCAACTTATATAGACAACTTTGGCCAGCAGGACTTGTAATGTTTACTCAACTCACGGTCTAGTAAAGAAGGTTACCATGCTGAGCTTCTGTTGTCATTAGTACTTTCCCAGTGCCAAATCTAGAAATCTATGGCACTGCTAAAAATAAGTAACCTCATTTGGGGGAAAGCTAGTAGCTGCACACGCGAAAAAGGGACAGCCACCTGAAGGCCTCAAAAGCCCACTGCTGTTTACTTAAAAAGAAAAAGAAAAAAAAAGATTTGAACAACCATTAAAAACACAAAACTGCAGCTGTATTTGTTCCGTTTAGAAAAGTATTTTTTTTTTTTTTTTTTAAATAGAGTCATTTATTTTAAAAATGATGATCTAGCATTGCATGCCTGCTAGTAATGAACGTCTGCAGCAGCCACCCAAACAGTGGACTGCAGTTTGATTTTCTTTTAAACCTCGGTACGAACATAATCTCTATATAAAAACAGCCCCAGAAAATCAGTGCTTCGTGGGATTTCAATTTCTGTTCAGACTATTTAGCAATGCCTTTCCAGGGGCCTAAGGTGGTCAGTCTGTGTCCCTTTAAAGACACTGCTTCCAACTCACAAACGGGAACTGGTCCGATTTCCCTGATTACACATCTCTCAAGCCTTTCATCTGCTAAACAGGGAGCTGTAACAAAGTGAAAAGCCCATCATAAATTTATGGAGACAGAAACCTGGAAGGTCAGGGCAGTAAGTGATGGGCTGCATGCAAGGTCTCCTGTTACCCTGACAATATCATTATCACCGCCTCATGCTAAGTCTCGGATTACACTTGCCGGACTACAGAACTCTGACAACATCCAACTCCTATAACAAAGAAGAGCATCCTCTGGTTGTTAAAAAAATAAATACATAAATAAAGCTTGACTCCTACATACAGATTATATATATACATATACACACACACACACACACACACACACACATATACACACACACACACACACACACGGGAAAAAACATAAAATATGCATCTCTTCAATTCTAATATATAATTTTAGCTGATCTTCACATCTGATGCCATCACCATTTCAAGCCAATAATGGGTCATTTATTGACATTACCACTAAACAGTTTTGATTTATCATTCCAGTCAGTGTTTCCCCAAGTGTAATTTGGTTTGGTTAAAATGCCTCCACCGTCAACAGCGTTACTGCACAGTATCAGGGATGCTGTTTAACCTACTGTCCTACGTCAAGGCATGTATGAGGCAAACAAAAAATGCCAGGATGGCTTTCCGTTAAGTTACATTTTAAAGAACAAAATACAGCGGCTCATAACATCCAGCCTATTCTAGCATGGGTTCATTATAATTTCTCCTTCCATCCCCTCCGGACTGTGCTGCGGCCTGTTGGTAATTTTTTTTTGTATGTCCAGCACAACCCCTCTATGTTCCATATTAGTACACTGTTCACTGTGTGTGTGTGTGTGTGTGTGTGTGTGTGTGTGTGTGTGTGTGTGTGTGTATACAAATTACATTCTATAGCACTGGATCGTAAATTTTTGCTCGACTAATTTCCATACACCGTTGCCTCTATACCACTGTTTGCCTTGGTAGTTCATACACACCTGTATACTGTTTATTACATGGACTTCTTTACCACTGAATGCACTTGTACATCCATTCTTCCACCCCCCCTTCCCCACACCCGGGTCGCACCTGGAAAGGAGCCTTGGCTCAGTGTGCCTTTCCTGGTTACCGATTTTCAATAAATAAGATCACGCAGTAAACATTATAGCCTGGATATTAAGAGTGCATTAAAAGGAAAAAGGTGTAAGAATTGGGGACATAAAAAGCAATTAGGTGGAAAGAGTATAAATTACTCAAAAATAGTTTCTTTCAGGTGCAGTAAAAGCAATACAGCTTGGCAATCTAAAATGTCCATTAAATAAGGCCATCATGTCTGTTCTACATCACGGACAGTTCCAGCCACAAGCAGGCTGGCAGAAATCACTACCGTTTCAAAAAAGTACTAAAGTTTACATTCCTGAATTCATGTAAAGCATGAAACAATCAGTGGAAGATTACAATACTGCTCGCCCCTCCAAGGCAAAAGAACCTCACTTGAATAAAAACTGCCAGTGAGAACTGTAAAGCATATTAACTCAGGCAGAGAATGCAATAACTTTTTACTTTATTAATGAGTTTTTGTTTTTAATTTTCTTCCAGCCAACCAGTTATCTTTTGGGAGAGGGGCAACTTTTATTTTGTTCACTTTATTTTCCCAGCTACTGGCTGGCCCCACATCAGTCCGCTTCCTCCCCCATCTCCTGTCTTCTCCAGAACTTACCCTCATTCTTAGAGTGCACCCTGGCATATGCCCAGTGTGGGGCCATCGGGGGGGGCAGGGGCTCTACCCCCAAATATTCGGTCACTAATCCAAGGACAGTGTGCCTCAGTCAGCAATGTGGGAGCAGACGTCCTGTTGCATAGCACAGTGGTTTTCCCCAGTTTCTTGCCAGTCCCCTGGGATGCCAAGGAAGCTACAGGACATGTTTGAGCACGATGACATTCACTCACAGCGGAGCCTGGCGGTGTCCCCCTTCCCTAGCTCGTCAACTCATCTGCACAGTCACCTGTGGTCAACGAGGTGGCAATCGAGTAGTGGAGCTCGAACCCCCCCAACCCGGGTGGAAAGCATCCAGTGGAACGCTCATCACACCTCCCCCGGCAAGCCCTCTGATGAGTTGGGCTCGTTCCCGAACCCAGGTCATGAGTATCATAAGCGGTAGAGCTAGTGGGCTGGCATGGAAGGGGGCAATGCCTACTTTTCACTAAACAGACCAAGAAGTTAAAATCTGAAGTAGGAATATAAATATTTTATGAATGTGGGCAGGTCATACAAGCACTTAAAATAATGAAGCAGTATTGTTCCGATTAAAGCATTAAATACACGTGGAAAGTATAATTTCTTGAACTTGCATTACAGTATATTATGTATGCTTTGAAGCTGAAAACGTATACACTAACAGGCATAATTGTAACTGTCCGAAATTGTCCTCCATCCATAATAACCACAGTATTACTGAAAGCAACCCTGTTTTGTTTGTTTTTGTTTGGCAGTTGCTGGGTCAGCAGAAGTTCTACTCCTCCCTCCGTACAGGTGTAATAAAAACACTGCAAAGAAAACCCAGTAGTCCATGAGAACTGAAGATAAGCAGCTGTGTGGTCTAGTGGTTGGAGCACAGCTTTGGAACCCAGAATTAATTCCACTCACAGACACTAACTCACAGTGCAACCTCAAAAGTGACTTAACCTCGCACCAATTTTCAGTTCGTTTTTGGTGATATACTTTTTTGTGTCTGGTGCGCTTAAGGTTATTTTCAAGCACAACCTGGGAGGTTACAATACGGTACAAAGTGGATGAGTTATATACAAAACAAGCAAGGTGAGTCAAAACCATGACAAAGTTACAAAAAACTGAATACGTAAAAGCAACAAAATACTAGGTATATCTGAAATACATGGTCCACAGAACAATTCTATGGGGAGACAATAAAAGAAAAAGCAAGACCCCAAGTCAAACAAGACCCAACTGGATTATCCTCAGAAAATAAAATTAAAAAGGCACCTTTCAAATACTCTACTTTCCATCAAAGAAAGCAGCGATACAGATGCAGTACAATACAAATAAAACGAGAACTGAAAATATATTCAGACAGCGAAGGAATATTTTATGTGCCGTAAGTTCAAGTGTTAAATTGGGCAGTGGTCCACAGGAACTCAGTTTCACTGCCGCTTCTTACAAAATGATCCCAGAGTTACTACACCTGTGTCATCTTTCACTACCGAGTACCATCGTGCAACTCCACCACCAGGACACGACAGTTTCCTCACCTACAAATCTAGATGTGAGTCTTCCCACTCCCAAGCAATTCCAATTAAATCACTGCACAGGTTTACTGTCTGCTCAAAGCTAATCAACATTTTTGGGGTGCCTGAGAGGGAAATGGTACAAGTAGGTAGGTAATTTCAAAGTTTAACAGCTTAAATAGAGAACTAACAAGCAGAGCTGTGCATTTTGTAAAAGTGTGTTTGTGTAACTGGGAAGGGCATGTCAGACACACCCAGCTCTAGCATCAGAGATCACTCCAGGGGCCCAGCGAGAACATACCATGTACTGGTACAAACAACCTGGGATAAGAGGAGTCCCTCAAGAATTGATCTCCAGACTAGTGGACGGGACATACCAACAGATTAACAGGTATGGCTAGCCTTAAGGATAAGCAAACTATGCAGCCACCTAGGTGTGCCAGATCAATAAATTCTTGTTTATTGGCTGTCCGGACACTCCCAAAGGGGGTGAACAAGGGGAGGGATGGGGGTCACCAAAACCAATTATAACACTTGTTCCGAAAATAGTCTTCCGATTCATCCAAATGGGTGACCTGACCACTGATTAATCCCAGATATACCCACAGTTGCATGTTCACAGGGCTTTATTTTGCTATTTCTTTAGGTAAAACTCTAACATAACATTGCCCATGTTATAAGAGGATTAACCCACTTCAGGGTATGGGTTTACTGAGCATTAATCCACACATGGGTGGTTGAAGTCACTCCAAACCCCCTCCCCCCTTTGGCGTGGATTAATGATCAGTAAACCCATACCCTGTTGTGGGTTAATCCCTTTGTGTACCTAGGGGTGCTTTAGTCCTAGGGGTGGTTGTTGTATGACAATGATAAACCCACGTGTGGAGAGCCAAACAATGTTAGCCTAGGCCTCCCCCGAACCACCCCCTCACAGGAGAACAAAAAGGGAACACTGGTGGTACCAACAAGTGGCAATAAACAGGAAATATGTAAATTATTTTTAAAGGTTTTAATGAACTGTTCTCGGGTCCATACACTTCAAAATAATAAATGCCATAAATGTCAGTGCTCACTGCCCAAGCACAAACACACGTGACTCAGGCCGACAACATGAAAATAAAAAACAAAACGTGAAAAAATAAACCTCATATCCAATGTTTCTACAGAGTTTAGAGGTCTTCATGGAATTAAAATAGCTAGCATGTAAGTCACTTCAGATTCCAAAGAAACCAACATAAATTTCTGGCAGCCTGCCTCTAACCCCCACCCCAAAACAATATGGTCTAGTGTCCGAGTAGGTAGTTCAGCATCCGTTATAAGGGAACCTATTTACAGTCGTCTGTTATTTCTTCTGCAATAGCTACAACCAGCGCCTGCGTCCCTCTCCTTCCACTACGAGTGTCGGTGTATCAGCAGCAGCAACCGACGTCGGTCACGTGACGCGCCCAGCCAAACTCCAACATTCCAACACAGTCCCGGCAGCTCTAACTGCAACCTCTCCTCCACTCCATTCAGCCACCTCGCACGGGGGAGGGGGGCCTGTAACAGCGGACACACGCCAAAATACTCCAACACCGCATCCCCAACCAATTATCTCACACCATAAATCACAGCCTAAAACAACAAATAATGAAACACGGTGTTTGTAAATGTACCCGCGCCCCCCAATAAACTGTCGGATACTTCTGCCCCATCCCAACATACAGCCCCCACCTCAAAAAAAAAAAATTACCATCGACATTAGTGCAAATCTACGGACAAGTTTCAACACTGGAGTGGCATTCCTGCAGTTAAAACACCCCAGAACTTTCACCCTAATTATTTGCTACAAAGTGTAAAGCGTTAAAGTACCCCATTCCCCCAGCCAAGGTGTTTGAGGATATTTTCGAAAGGGGGCGCGTAAACCATACAGAAATGTGTTATTTCTCTGCCCCATCCGGCAGCGCGCAAGTCCAGAGGAAAAGTCCCCCCTCCTGCCCACCACCATGATGAAGTCACTTTAACAAAGTCTTCAGTTGTCGTAAAAACGGAGACACCATTTGTAGTACCTACCTTTTAATGATCTTGGTTTAGCTTGCTTGCGGCGAGACATCCTAAAAGCAAAGCGCTGAAGTTGTTCAACGTGAGTGAGTGAGCAGCCCTAGACTGCTGAGCCCTGGTCTAGCCGCACCACCGACTATACACTAGCTGTAGCTGCAGCCCAGGAGTCCCGATCCCGCTCGCTGACCAGCTAGGGCGACTGTGGACACGGCTCTGCAGCTGGGCTCACTCCTCTTGCTCTCGCTTGCTCGCTCTGTCTCTCTCTCTTTCTTTCTCTCGGATGGGGGAAAACTTCAGATCTTGCGGTGGGGAATATAAATCCTTGCAAATAAAAAAAATGCCAATGATCTTGAAAAAAAAATGTAATAAAGGATTAGCACATAAAAACATGGACTGAGCCAAACCGCTCAAAAAAAAGATGGACACAACACTTCACAGAGGGAATATAAATCACATTCTGTGTCGCTTCTCAGTTTTTTGGAAAAAAATCATTTAAAATAAGTAAATGCATGGCTATATTTCAATCACAAAACGCTTGCTTTCTCGTTGTTTAGAGAAAAAAAATCAGTTTAGAAAAAGCCAGGCGACGGAAATCGGCAATCGCCCACTGTCTCGGTACCTCCAATAAAATAAAATAAATGATTAAAAGGAAAAAAAAAATACTTCTCCCTACATTCTAAACTAATTTAAACAGTTCTCTTGTTTTCCTCGTTGATTCCTGCTTGCTAGCACTGGATTTGGAGCTGGAGCTGCTCTAAGTCTACGTCTGGATTGTTAAAAGAAGAGCAGAGAGAAGATGTGAGCTCCCTCCTCATCACAAACCTGCAAGGTCTTGGACTGCGCTGTCGCTCCGGTAGTCCACATAATAATGGAAAATGGAAGCAAGGCCCCCAAAGCCATCAGGATGGCTCCAGAGGGGGCCCCTAACCCGCAAGGACTCGCTCTGTACGTAATCACTGAGGAAATCATTGTCAGCCTGCCTGCACTCACACACAGACAGAGGGGCATGATTAAAATCCGAAGGGCGCCGCCAAGATGTGGACTCCCGGATTCCCGGCTCAGCCCTGGATCCGGAGTCTGCCTCCCAGTTCAGCTTACTTTGTAGTAGCAGCAGCAGCAGCAGCCGGCCTGATGGAAGGCGGAATGGTCCCCCTTCTGGCAGGACTGAGGCTGGGAGGGACGGTTCGCTCTCTCCACCAGATACCAAAGCTTCCACATATGTTTCATGAAGAGTAGCGCTTGTACTAGGCAATATATTTTTTTTAGCAGGGAAGGAAATAAAGAGCAAATGAGAGTTAATTCAAGCAGTCTGTATAGACAAGATCAAAAGGATTTTTCCCCTTCAGGGGCATTTATTTAATATATGGATATCCAACTCTTGGAAATGTATGAATTTGTTGCTATGTAAACTAAATATTTTACTAATGGTAATCTGGGTTGGCAGAGTTTGTTTTTTAACCCCAATAAAAAACTGAGAGGCAAGTCTCAACATTGGACTTTGCTGTAGCCTATTGACTTTTTTTTTACCTAAAATGAATACCGTTTTTTCATGTCTTGAAATAAAAGGGGAACTTTTTTGCTCAAAACTATGTTATGGACAAATCTGTATATGCAATGCAGGATAAGAAACCTACATTTACAGTTGATGTTTTAAACTAGATTTCTACTTGAAAACACTGTGTAAATTGCACATTTTTCCTTGTTGTTTTTCACTGAGTGTGCTTTTCTATAAAGGCCACACAATGCATTGTTACTGACAGAATACACGTTGTGGAATCACAATAAATCTATTAAATAAAGGAAGCTGAGTAAGCAATAACACAGGTGGAGTGTGCATTAAAGCAGCAGTACTTGTTTATCTGAAAAAAAAATCGTAGTTCTTTTTAGAAAAATGTATTTCTGACATCCTTAGATTCCTAATCAATGTATTTTAAATGTTCTCACATATTTTTTAAACGACTTTGAAAGTTAATTATATAATTAATGACTCACATTATTAAAAGATGGCCACCACTCGCAATGTTTAAAAATCTTTTCCGCTGAGGTTACCTGTTGAATGTAAATATTAGATTCATACTGTGGATGAATTAGAAAGGTGTTACGACGTGGTTCTGATGGTAAACAGCACAGCACTGTACAAATATATTTGATTTTTTTCATGGTGGGCATGGTGCAGGAGCAGAAACTTTTAAAAACTTAACAATCCTGTATCTTAGTTCAAGAATAGAAGAAAACAAAGGAAAAATATGTAGAGTGATTTTTTTTTTTGCCAGAATTGCTGGAAAAAAAAAAAAACATGTTGATGACTGACAAATACTGCTGTTGCTTTTAGCTGCAGTCACCTCATGCCAAGGGTGTGTACTGTTTAGTGAGGCATGAGGCCACCATCTAAGTGCCTTACAGCACCACAGGCCCGATATTCAGAAGTTTGCATGGGTGCTAATGGGTCTTTGCTCATGCTCACTGGGGTTTGCGCTGGAGCCCCATATTCAAAAGGGGCCTTTGCACAAGCAAAGCAGGTTAGCGCCCATGCAAAACGTAATGTATACGTGCGGGGAAGGGGCGTGGCCATGAATATGTACACAACCCCATATTCAGCGGTTCTGTGCTGCGCATAAGGGTTTAGTGCGGTTCTTTTGTGCAGGGCAAATACTGCCAAACAAAACTCCGACTTCACTCCAGGCAACCCTAGTGCCCACCGGAGGTAATGCTGCCACCTAGCTGGTTCACCACTGGGGGGAGCACACCCACCCTTTGTGGTCCCTGGTACCCCCCCCACACTGATCGCCAGCCTATTCTGTAAAGAAACACTATCCCTGGTGCTAGTGGTACCCCCCCAGCTGATCGCCAGCCCATTCTTGAAACTAAATAGATCACTGGTGCTAGTGGTAAACCCCCTCCCTCTGATTGTCAGCCGTGGCTTCGTGACTTTTATCCCTGGTGCTAGTGGTAACCCTCCTCCCTCCAACTGCCAGTCCCAGCTTCATGACTATTATCTCTGGTGCTAGTGGTAACCCTCTCCCTCTCACTGCCAGCCCTGCCTTCATGACTATTATCCCTGCAGTTAGCAGCAACTCCCCTCCCTCCAACTGCTAGCTCTGGCTTCATGACTATAATCCCTGGTGCTGGTGGTAGCCCCTCTCCCCCGATTGCCATCCCTGGCATCATGACCATTATTCCTGGTGCTAGTGGTGCCCTTCCACCCTCTGATCCCAGCCCCATCATAAACTCTTATATTCCTGGTGCTCGTGGTCCTTGCCCCCTCTGATCCCAGCCCCATCATAAACTCTTATATCCTGTTGCTAGTAGTACCTCCTCCCTCTAATTGTCAGCCCCAGCTTCATAACATTTATCCCCATCGTAAACTCTTATATCCCTGGTGCTAGTGGTGCCCTCTCACCCTCTCATCCCAGCCCCATTGTAAACTACTGTATCCCTGGTGGGAGTAGTGCCCTCACTGATCAACAGCCATGATGTACAAAAGACCCCTCCCTGGCATCCAGTGGTTCCCCTCTCGTGGCACAGGGCACACTACCCCCACTCAAAATATCCACAGAGGTGGTGCTGCAGGTGCATACAGAACTCGGCACAGCCCTCCTCATACCTCCTCAGCCGGCTGCCATATGTACAGTCCAGGAGTGCACCTCTTATTTATAGAACACAGCACGTCACCCTGTACTATAAATAAGAGGCACACTCCCAGACTGTACATACAGTGGCCGGCTGAGGAGGTGTGAGGAAGGCTGTGCCGGTTGCTGTGTGCACCCGTGGCACCACCTCTGTGGATACTGTGAGTGGGGGGGTGCCCAGGGGTCTGTGGGGGAGGGAACCACTGGACACCAGGAAGGCATCTTTTGTACGTCAGAGCTGGTGATCAGGGGGGCACCACTAGCACCAGGGATATAAGAATTTGACGGGGATGGGATCAGAGTGGGGGAGGGCACCACTAGCTCCAGGGATATACTGTAAGAGTTTACGACGGGGCTGGGATTGGAGGGGGAGGGCACCACTAGCACCAGGGATATAAGAGTTAATGACGGGGCTGGGATTGGAGGGAAGGAGGGCATCACTACCACCAGGGATAATAGTCATATGGTCAGGGATGGCAATCTGAGGGAGGCCAGGGTTACAACTAGCACCATGGATCTGTTTATTTTAAAGAATGGGCCGGCGATCAGCGGGGGGGTTACCACTAGCACCAGGGATATGTTTACATGGCTGGGACCAGGCAATTGGGGGGGGCAGCAGCGCCACATGAACCTGCCTTGTAACCCATGTAATGAGTTTACACGGGCATGCAAATGGGCCTTTAGCACCTTGCATGCCCAATGGGTTCATTTGCATGGGTCCCTTTGAATATTGGAAATAGTGCTCCAGTGCTATCCATTCTGGTGGCATAATTCAGAAGCCTGATGGGGCAGTGCTAAGTCACTTAGCACTGGGCCAACATGGCCCTATATTCCATCGTATAGTGCCAGTGCACTGCTCCACGAATATAGCATGTTTGGGCACCTGGGCAACCACAAGGCACAGTGCAATTTTTTTGTTCTGCGCTTTGCACATATTTGAATATTGGGCCCCAGGTGTGTGTGGCAATTAAAGCTTAACACAAACCTTAGAGTGTGCTATTATTACACTTATAAAAGGGATTTTTAAATGAAATATTTAGAAAATCAAAGCAACACTTGAAATGGTGCATTAAGCAATATCACATTTTATAGTTAGCTTCTGACAGAACGCTCACAAGGTGAATGTTAAGTCATAAGCTCATTAGCACACCTAGTGTCCCTTTATTGGTTCATTAGTATATCTAGTGTGCTTTATAGTCTGATGATCTGATTGGCTGAGCGGGTCTGCACTCTCTTTCTCTATCTATACATATATAAGAAAATGATTATTGCCTAAGCCCGATTACACACAGAATACCATGGTGTAATCTACTGTTACAGCCTTGTGTATTAGCAGGTGCAAGACAGCATTTAGTTGTCAATCATTAATACAGACAGTGGGAAGCATGTTTCCGAACACTTCAGATGACTTACCTTTTTTCCACAAACAATGCGACTGGGAGAAGAAAAGTGGTACCAACGGTATTAAAGATGCCAAAGAAGGTCAGTATGAAATACTTATGTTGCCAGAAAGAAGGCTGACAGGCTTCCCCTGCCAATGAAAAGGGCAGTGGCTTGGGGGTGGAGTCTGAGACACAGCATCTATGAGCTGTAATGAGAAAGAAAAAAATGTTCTACTCTGGGGATCAAACCCAGGTCCCTTACTCTCTACTATTTGGTGGCCTGTAACTATAATGCTGTGCTAAGCTTCTTAGGCAGAAGTTGTATGCTGTAGCAAAGGACATCCTGCACTGAGACATCCCACACACACAGTTGCAGTGAATTTTTCGTAATGAACAGTCTGCCTATTTGTAGTAATGGTTCCCAAGTTGCATTTAAACCTCAAAATCTCAGCTGGAACCTTTCAAGTTACCAGCAATACAGAATGTCAAGCCTTGCTGAAAGTATATTACTAATATCAGCAATGATGTCTAACAATATCTCAAGAAAGAAAAAAAGTTCCACTCTGGGGATCGAAACCAGGCCCCCTGCCCTCCACTGCTTGGTAGTCTGTAGCTTTACCACTATATTATGCATCCTGTACAAGAGATGTATGCAGTGGCAAAGGACACCCAGCAGTGGGTACAGACCCCCCTCCCAACACATGCGCACAGCTGCAGTGGATTTTCGTATTTAACAATCTGAGTATTTGAAGTAGTGTTAAAGTTTGAGCTAGAACTTTTCAAGTTATCAACAGTACAGAACTGCAAATCTTACTGAAAATATATCACTATCGTCATTAAGGACATCTAACAATTTCTCACATACTACATAAATTGTAGCAAGAATGATAACATTGTTCTACACTGGAGATAGAACCCCAACTGTGTGTGGGTCTGAAACCCTATGCCAAGATTTAAAAACCATATCATTGACATTACCATTGACATCATGCAGCTGAATCACTCTCACTGAATGTACCTTTGAACTTGACTAAATGCAAAAAAAAGAGTGCGCATTACCACAACAGGCACTCACAGCTACGCTGCTGCTGCCTAAAAAATGAAAACACCTCTTGGTGTTTAACTTTACTCTCCCCAACCAAACTGCCAACTCTAGGAAAGCACAAGTTGGGTGGTCATCAAGAGCGTCTCTCCTTGTGGCCCAGAATAAAGAGGCCCTCATGGGAGCCATAGGTGCCTTTTACCATGCCTGCCTGTATTTTCTCTATTAAATCTCAATTAGTAGTCAGTAATTACAATAAAATAATGTATGTGGAGTGGTTTTGTAATTGGTTTTTACACATACCCTTGGTGTGTGATGTCTGTACAAATCACTCAGTCTTCGATCTTGGGGTTTCAGGGGCATTCTGCACCTCAAGTGAATAAAAAACTCATAACACTCCCCTCCCCATACATTATTTCTTGTGTATTGTTTGCCTGCTCTCCCTGCCCCCACCCCATGCTGAAATGAGATGTAGAATGTTTATGAATTTTAACATGAATCTTAATAATATTTTTGTAGAAAATAAATACAAATTTATATTAGAAAAAAAATAAAAGCTTAATCCTTCACACATCATGTCTCTTGAAAAATGTGCCCATTTGCAATACTCGTGACCACAGATAAGTATGGCACTTGAATTTGTTTTCCAGAAAAAACAAAAACAAAGCTGTAAGCAGTTTACCTGCTTTAGCTAATATTTACTGTTTCCTGAGTGGCTTAAAATGAATGTGTCCAGTATGTCCCAGACATAATGTACAGTACTAGAATGGACAGTTCCCCTTTAAGAATTATTAGTTATAAAAACATGTTATCTCTTGAGGTTTTTGGACCAAATGCCGGTGCTGCCAACCCCATGAGAAAACATTTCTATAGTGAAGCATTTCCACTAGACCTCTCCGAACCCTATAATAATATCTTTTTCACAAGAAAGATCTCAGAGTGATAATTATGGGAAACATTAAAAGGCTTTATTAATTTTTCATTTTAATTATTAAATTTGGTCTTTGATGCTGACAAACACATTTAAAGCAAATATGGGGGACTTATGACAGCATTTGCTGGATAATGTGCAGCCTACCCAATAAATTATTCAGTTCCTTACCAGTCTTGAACTTAACTAAAAGCAACAGGAATTTCTCCAAGCACATTTGTAAAGAAAGAAAGAAAAAAAAGAACAGCTTGATGTGAACTAAATCTTGGGGGCTGTGACTTAAAAGGACTGGACTGACAGAGAGAAAGGTCAGAAGATTAAGTTTTCCCTGAGGGTGAATACATTCGGTGGAATCATTAACCCCCCTTCTAGGGCAGTGCTGAAAAAAACAAAACAGCAGGAATTCATACTGCTGGTAGAAAGATGGGTGCATCATGCACCCCCCACTGACCCAGCAAATACAAGGCACACATAATTGTGTCCACAATTTTTCCCTCAGGCATGGCTGATCCTGAATCATTTTAAAGCTAAATATTCTCTGACTGAGACTTTGTCTGGAATTAAGACATTTAGAATTGTGTTATAACAGTGCCTTTCCCCTAAAGGAACTTTATAGCAAGGCATTGCTGCATCCTAACATTTGTCGATCCCTCCAACCTTAGAAACTCTGATTTTATATTTACCCTTCTGGGTGGCTGTGAAGTGTTTTCATTGAAATGCCGTTCTAACACCAGTGAGTGAAAAGCAGTGTTTCCATTGGCACAGGATTCACTCCAAAGAAATGAATGGACACGCACGTTGCTGGTATTTCCCTGCCTTACTGTAAGTTTTATGATTCATATTTTCTAAATCACTATACAGTAAACGTAGCCAAAGTTAACTTAGCATTGCTCCATGAAGAAGAGATTGGTTTAGTTACAGTCCATGCAGTGCTGTTTCTTGAGGACCACCTGTACTGTTCTAATAATTGTCAGTGCAACTAATTTGGACCCCCCCCCGCCCCTCCAACAAGAGGGCTGTGGGCTCAAGTCTCACACCAGGAATTTGGCTGACATCCAGTGCTGAAACAGTACTAGGAGAGTAGTACAGTATACAATATTATGTGGTTACTCCTTGTTGTGCATGGATTTCCATCCAAACCAGAAAGCTGCTGTACCATAATTCAGAGATCATAGAATGTTGTTGTACCCTTCTGTGATGCAACAGCTTTATTCCCTAACATAAAATGTTCCATTGTTTCATCATTTTAAAAAACAGAAACACACTCCTCAACTGAAGGGGGGGGGGCAGCAACTGTGTGAGGTTGTTACATTTTTTTATATAATAAAACAATTAAACTGCAGAGATCTTGAGAAAAAATATATATTTTTTATTGTATGCTGTAAACCATATGCTATTATTGGCAACCATGAATAACTCAACTGTGTTTCCATCATGGGGTTCTGATGACACCGAATCTTATAATGTCATTGGAACCCCTCAGTAGAAACACAGTTTTATTGTACATGGTTACCCACACATTATTCTCTATGTTATATGTGCTAGCCTTTGCTAAATATATATATATTTTTTTACTTTTAGTCTTTGGTAACCGGGTAAGTCCCACTAGGCACAAGTGCCTGTTTTCAGGGGCGACCTGGGAGCACTGGGCAGTTAAGTGACTTGCTCAGAGTCACACAGTATGCAAGTGGAGGTTGTGAAAATCAAACTCAGGTCTGGTCTGCTGGATGTATCAAGCTCATTCACACCTCGTTCCTCTAACCTCTAGGCTATACTGCTAGCCCATAAGGCTGGTCTCTTCTGCCCATCTCCAGTGGTTGATCACGTGTAAGTTAAAGAACCCTTGGAAAGGAAGGAAAGGAATTTGGTCCGAGATTGCACCTTTCATAGGACCTGTATCCTAAAGAACTTTACAATCCAGGTGAGGGAGAGGAGAGTGCTATTGCCACACAAGGTGCACAAGAAGATTCAAACAGCTAAGAGATAGATTAGGGAGGGACGTTATATTAACTTGTTCAGGGTCACACAGTGAATAAATGGTGGTCGTGGGATTCTAACCTGAGTCTCCAGGTTCACAGCTCTGCTCTCTAAAATTAAGCCCAACCAACTCCACATGGCAATATTTTTAAAGAGCCGGGGATCATGTGCTGTGTAAAAGCCAACATCCCCTCTCTTAATCGGAATTGGTTTAAATGCCATTGTCTCGGGCTGCGTGTGGAATGGTGTTGCACCCCGGTGTTGAGCACAAGAAAGCTGCTTTGCTTGCCTTCTGCAGTCAATGTGCTACATGGATCTAGGTTCTAGAGCAACACTTGTAAAGTGTTTTGAGGCGCTTGGTGAACGAGAGGCTCTGTATGAATACAAATTCAGTTTTCATCAACTTGAATGTTGAGAAAAAGGCAAAATGTGTTAAGAGAAATAGTGATGTTGTGGTTGTGATGGTGTGTGTGTGTGTGTGTGTGTGTGTGTGTGTGTGTGTGTGTGTGTGTGTTTGGAGGGTATTTCAGAAAAGAGAATTAAGCCTTTAGATGAAATTTACAATTCTTTTCAGGCCCTGCTAGGAAACGGTGTGCAAGCACTTTATAGACCATTTGAAAAAGGAAAGGAATAACAATTCTGTGCCCTAAAGGATGCATCTAGACCACAGACCGACCACAATGCAGGAAGCAGGTATCATTGTATATCTAATTTTCCTAGGGTTAATCACTTCATAAGCAGGGATCGAAAACCATGGCCCAAAATGCACAGCCAGACTAAACACATTTACATTTTCTGGTACGAAGAATTGCCTGAAGTGTATTTCAGTTGTTGGAAGGGACGGTAGCCAGCAGCTGGGCAGTAAAGCCCCTAAAATGCTACCTTTTATGATGAGTGTCACTGAGCCAGTGTGAAAAAAAAAGTTTAAAGTTATAATCTGCTACACAGCCCCAAGCCCCCTACAGGCCTTCAGCAACACTAGCATGGTCCAGCATCTTCTCCTAGCAAACCAGGTTCTCTGCTGGTAAACGGGCCATTATCCCAGCTTTGTCGGCCCATGCCTACTCTTGCTTCTGTTCTACTGGGTTCTTTTTCCCTTGGCATAAATCTCCATTGCTTTGATTCTGTGACTCATGAACTAAAACACACAAACCTTTTCAGAATTCGTTAAAAAAAAAGTTTTTATGAGTTTCATACATAAATCCCTTACTGGGCTGACTGTATCAGCAGCTTGCTGCCACAAAATAACCCCACAAGCAGGGGATTGTAATTGAATTTAGTAGTGACAATTGTTGTGGGGTTGCATCAGCATATAACCATCTTGTGTTTTATGTGTGTTTTGCTAAGCTTTTTTCAACTGCAAAAGCCCCCCGAATATCACTGTAATTAAGGATGTGCTCAAGGGCTCTCAATCAATCAAAATCTTTATTTAACCAGGCGAACACCATTGAGCAAAGCTAATTTTCGAGGTGGTCCTGGATATAGATACATAGTCAAGTACAGAAGGGTTACATACACAACAGAATCGTAATACAAGTCATAATACAATATAAATTGAAGATAGAACAATGTACAGAATTCCGATGGATAACAATACTAATTCTTGGTAAATATACAGTATATATACAAAATTATACATAAGATTCTCTGGACTGTATGAAGGGAATAATAAATAGAGTTACAAGGAATATACAGGGTGCAAGAGAGAGGGCTCGTAGGTTAGATATGAAGTAGAAGGATAGATCCATAAAGTGAGGGGGAAGGGGCAGACGCCTAAAGGGAGGAGGCAGAGGGATAGAAGACTAAATGGGCAGTCTCAGCCATACGATGGCCACTGATCGCAGAGCGCTGCTGAGACCACCAGTGGAATGAAGATGGGCCCCAGGCATCTCTCTGCTCTGCTATGGATTGAAAAGGACATTAAAACACTGACCATTTTATTTTTAAAGGGCTGTGATATTCGCACATAGAATATCGTGCCCCTTGACCATGTACATTTCGTATTTTTTTTTTATAAGATGGCATTTTACAAACTGTTGTCTTCCAGGCACAGCATCTTTTGTCCCAGTTATTTTTTTTTTTTACTTACAATTTTTCCCTCCTACATTGTGCTCCCTTTCCACCGACTACAGATCTCCACTTGAGGATGCTTGCTTCAGTCCTTTTACGCACTGACTGAAGTTGCTGATCCCTGCGGCTTTCCCTCTACAGCAAAGCCTGCTATGGCTCCCCCTTAAAAAGGACCAAGCAATACAGAGGGCCCCCTGGTGACCATATGTGAAACAGAAGCCAAGAAGGTGTGTCATACCATACAATGGCCTCTATGAAGTAAGGGTGCTGCTTGGCTACCCCACCCAAGCCACTTGGAGGTAACTAAGCAATTGTGTCCACAGCCTTCCCTCCCAAGAGGAGACACATATTCCACAGGGCTTGTTCAGCTCACTCTTCCATTACCTAACTAAGAGCCAGGCCCAGACATTGAACCCAGGTCCACCACAAGGCAAACCAATTTTTCTCCCAAATATTACTACATTTGCATTTTGCCTCCAGCTTGGTGGGGGGAGGAGCAGTTGCCTTCCCAGCCAACATTAATTAAGCTTATAACACTTTTGACCATTTTACAAATGTTATAAGTGTAATAATCCACTTCTGGTGTGCATCAATGCCATAATAACCTCACTTTCTTGTTGTTCTATCAAGCTTGTTTGGTTATTATACAATATTGCTGCAGACCCAACCATGGATTATGACTTACTACAGACATGACAGCATTTATGTTATTGTTGGATAATGGCACACCTTGGGAAGCAAGACATGAAGCAATGCAGAGTGCATTATGCACCTGAGATGTGTCGTTATCCTACAATCAAATACACCCTGGAGTGCTTTATTGCAGTTATAAAATGGCACTTTTTTTACAATCATGTTTGCTGAGGCCAGCCTGCTGGTGCAAGCGGTAGTACTACCACTTGCGGTGCCACTGACTGGAGCTCAGGACTGAGCCCAGATCATCAAGGCTGACTGGGGGGAGGTGTACAAGCATCCAACAGAATGCTGTCCTTCAGGGTGGGTGGGGTGAGGTTGTTGGCAGCAGACTGACATTCGTCAGTTGCCAGGAGTTAGTGTGCCTGAGACCTCTTGTGTATGCAGGGTCCAGGGCTCTGCAGACACTGGCATGTGTGCATGGTGTGCCTTGGACTTCATTGCATGTCTGAGCCTTGGAGGGGGGAAACTATGGTAAAAACCCTGTGGCAGATTGTAGAATGACACTGGAGAATCCAGGATAGCCCACCTCCTGAAATGGCAACACAGCCTAAGACTTGGCCAGGACCCAGGGGTGATATTGGTCCTTCCCTTCAGGGATCTCTGCCATGAGAGGTAAGACCAGGCAGCGGGGGGTTGGGGAGAGTGCCTGGTGCTTGCGGAAGCCTGAGTTGAAATAAGGGGTACATCACCATCTAGCTGTAGAGATATAAATAAAATAAAGAAAAAAAAATGGTATTTTCTGCTTCATTCACCTGGGTCTGCCCGATGGCACCATCCCACCCCAGTACTATCAATGACCTTCTCGCAGATTTAGCGGTCATCCACCACTTGCACAGGAACTTCATTTGGTTGATGGCAAGCCATGTCTGTCATGTGAGAGCCTGTGAGGGGTACCAGCATGTAGCAGCCTGGCATTTTCCTCCTGAATTTTCTCCCCTTGAGCCGGAGCTTGCGGTCACATATGCCAGCATGTCACGCTCCAGCTCTTCCCCGTGTGTGCAGTCCCACTGCGCTGCTGCCTGGCCTCTGCAAGGTGGCAGTCTGTGCAGCAGGAATTGGTGTCTCCCCTCCCCAAGGATGTATGGCTGCCATCAGATGCTCGATTCTCCCTCACCCTGCCAGCCCCGAATGATCCTGTCTGTCCCCAAACTTGGGTCGCCATTGTGGTGGGCAGAACTGCAACTGCTCCTCCACTGGGCTAGCCTATAAAATGGTACTTTTGATTTTTATTTTAAAAACTGAGCAATGAGGTTCAGAAAATTAGGCATTTCTGTACTGTGTTGTCATGCTGGAATAACTCATGGTCATGTGATCACATCCGGCCAATCAGAATTCTTGCTTTCTCATACTCATTTTATAATATTCCTTCATGATCAGCCAGCATGGAGTGTGCAAATGCCATGCAGCCTGCACCCACCCTCCCTGGGGATCATGCACCTCCCATCTGTGACGCGACTGGCCCCCTAGTCATCTGCAGCCTGGGATTCTGGGACTCACACATCAACTTAGTGTCCCTGGAAGCAACGTGATGTGCTGCTGCCACATCGCTGGGATAGCACTTTTTAATATTTCTATACCTCAGACAGCCCAACTGACATGCAACATCTTGTCTGCAGTGGGATTGGACTTGTAGCCAGTTTTACAGCTCGACAGACTGAAGCAAAGGGAAGTCAGGTGACAACTGCCCTGGGTTACATAGTTACCCATTGACTGAGGAAGGATTCGAACCTGGGGTGCTCTGTTTCCCATCAAAGTACTCTAACTAAATGATCATGCTCCCTTCCCTGGGCTTCTATATCAATGTATTTGCCCTGCCTGGCCAAGCAAAAGACAGGAGAAACAGCCTGGTTAATAAAGCAGTCACACCAGATAGTGGAGTGAACTGTAATCTGTAGTGACTCCTTATCATCCTTGGATACAGAGCATAATGGAACAGAATTAGCACAGTGTAAGTGCATTAGTGCTAGATTAATGCCACCCCCCAACGATACATCAATCCCTAAACAATCAGTTAATCAGTTCATTGCCCGAGTGTTAGGCTAACAGCTGCACACTATACAGAAGCTTTGTGAAACACAATGTTTCTAACCACATTCTCAAGCTACTCAACGCATATATTATACTGGTTTACATAAAGATGTCAAATGATGTAACTACATCTGATCTCCAACATCAAGTATCATTAACAACGCTCATCCCAAAAACCCACAACTATGCTTTGTCAAGCTGATATATTTGCAGGCTTCCCAGGATCTTCCTAAAGCAATCAGCATAATTTATTCATTTTTTCCTAGCTCATTGATATTGATGGGCTATGGAACGGTAAACATGTACCTAATTTGGAATTCACAAAATATGTTTAACTTTTTATTCACAAACCATTACATGAGGAAGACTAGAAAAAAGTATAGAGTCACATGATAGAAATTATTTTAATAAAATGAGGAGCCAAAAAGATAGTAGGAGTTGGGACCCGTGGTACACCGGGGCATGGAGTGAATTGTGTGTTGGTCTGTTTCATGGAATTAAATTCTTGTGATAGAGTGTACCTTGACTGTGAGGTGGCTGGCAACGGAGTGGGGGGGGGGGGAGAAGAGTGGCACTGTGCCAGTAGGCAATGGATGAGTGATTGTTTGCTCCTAGGCTCTTCACCAAATGCATGGCAGTGGTGGCAGCCCACCTATAGCAGCTAGGGGTCAGGGTGTATGTACCCTAAGGGATGGACAGAGGAATTTTAAATCCGCTCCAGTGATATGTGTGTGTGTGTGTGTGTGTATGTATATATATATATATATATATATATATAATGTGTGTGTGTGTGTATGTATATATATATATATATGTGTGTGTGTGTGTGTATATATATATATATGTGTGTGTGTATGTGTGTATATATATATATTTCAATACTACCTACTGTTTGATCATTATGTACTCTACCAACTCCTGTCATAGTAGATCACTACATGCCTGTTTTGTGACTCGATGTATTAAGTTACAAATTGTACTTGTTTACCTGCTGTGTTAGCAGCTGATGTATCTGTAAGCCTGTTGTACTCTACAGGTCGTTCCTAAATTAGCATCTTTCTAAAAAAGTGTCACGAACAAGGGGGCACAATTTGAAGATAGAAGGGGCGGCTCAGAGGTAATTTAAGGAAGTATTTTTTCACAGAGAGGGTTGTGGATGCATGGAACAGCCTTCCGGAGGAGATTGTGGAGTCAAAAAGAGTGGTGGAATTCAAGCATGCATGGGACAGTCATAAGGCAATTCTAGGGGATGGGGGTAGGAAGAAATAGGCTGCTGGTTAACTAGGATCTGCAGCTTATCCATTAGGTAGGGAAATGGGCAGACTGGGTGGGCCAAGCGGTCCTTATCTGCCGTCAAATTCTATGTTTCTATGTTTACTGTGACTTGCAGGGGAGTCACCAGGTTGCAACCTTGGTCTTCATTTGCTTTTAAAACATTTTAGGCGAATGTTCCAAAGTTCATTCAGAAGGCCGTGAGCTACGTCCACACCCCACCATCCACACTACCTGGTCCTTCAGTTTCCAAAATGTTACTGACTCTCCTGTGTGCCTAGGTATTTGGTTGTTCTTTGGTAGTGGGTTGATCTCAGACATTTGGACTGGCAAATTCCGATCTAAAAACTTTTATCTGCAATCAAATCAGCAACGCTGCATGCGTTGGCACCTCTTGAGAGCTCACACTGTATGGGGTTCCCACTGCTCTGGGAACCATTACCTTTAGCTGGTGCCCACATGGTCAGCAGCACTGCATGACTCTAACACTGGCTGCCACAGAGACAGGATCATGCTTCAGTTTTGGAAAGAAACTGCTGTAAACAATGCTTCAAAACTATTAATATGCAGGTAGCTTAAGCTGGTAGGCATTGTAAATTCTAGCATTAATCCACATCCTGGAGTGGTATATTGCGATTATACAATGGCCCCCCTTTTTTGATATACAAAAAAATAAAACTGTTTTTTTTTCTGTTTTAATCTATTTTTATTGTATTTGCTACTGTGCTGCAAAAAAATAGTCCTTGGTTGCTAGGGCTGTTGCCATGGCTGCTAAGTTGGAGGCAGAACAGGGATTTGAGAGAGGTTGTTGTAGTGTGGAGACTGAGAGAGGTTTGCTCAGCAAAGGGCAAATCAGATCAGGGGGAATGAGTGAATATCCAGCCATGGATGAGCAGGGCAGTGGGACTGGAAATGCTTGTCAACAGAAAACACTCGTTGACAGGGTTCTAAAAGTCATCGATGCTACACTCCGCAGGTCTGTACTGTGCCGCTTAGTTGGGAAGTGATTTTTTTTTTTTATACGGCATTTCCACTTTAGGTAACAATGTTGCGGGAAGTAGGGCATGCGGGACGGTGGTCAGTGCTAGGAGCGGTAATGGAGAGTCAGGCATTTTTCTACTGAACACTGAGCTATAATTTCTGTTTACTAGGTTGTATGTTTGTGTTTTTGGGAGGCTGATGGTCAGAATGATTTTAGGGGCAGTTCTTGGTGTGGCTCATCGGCGGCTGGTACCTTTTCCCATTGTAAATCATAGGATTTACGATGGGGAAAGGTGCCAGTGAGCCAATCAGAAGACAGGATTTTTGAGTCCTTTGTATAATTTCATTTATTTTATTTAACCTCTTCCCACCAGGTTGGACCTGGCTCAGTGTGTCTTTCCTGGACAGCATTTTGTTTTGCCTTCTCTTTATGCCCTCTTTATTTCTGCAGCACCTGCCTCTCTTAGGAGCTTCCAAGACACACCTGACCCCTTGTACTCCTACCTGTGATTGCCATCCTCCAGAGTCATAGCATGCTCCCCAGGTGGGAATGGGGTGTTGGGGATTTACCGAGGATATCTTTGTTTTGTCAGTAAGCACCGTAGGCAGTAGCACAGGACCCAGATGTGCCAGGGTCCATTATCCCACATGCTGGGGGCATTTTACATGTTTCTCCCAGCCCACTAGGCACATTTGCACACAAGGGGTACAGTGCAACGGCACGCATGATGGTGCATGTGTGGCCACACATCCAGCCAGTGTCCTCCCATCTATGTTGCCCGGTACAGTACTACCATTCCAGGTGGCAGCACTGCAATGAAGTCATCAACCCTCCATCCTTGGAGGAGGAGGCGAGCATCTTATTGGGTGCTCAGCCATCCTCCCACAGGCAGTCCTCCAATAACTCAAACTCCTTCCCAAATGTGGGTCACTGATGTCACAACCGCTAGCCCTATCACTACACTGATGTACCACCTGGACAGCAATTTTTAATAACTACATTTTGTTAATTTATCTGAAACAATTGTACAGGAGCACACACTGAGCAGGGAACAGCTCATTTCTAGGTGTGTCCTGAGGAAGGGGGACTTGGGATTCAGGGATAGAAAAACATGGTAAAATGATACGCACGTACAAAAGAACCTTGAACTAGGACAGCAAAGTACAGGATCTTGAAATATGAGGACTAAGTACATGGATCTATAGCAGTGATTCTCAAGTCCCAAATCCTGGCCACCTCAAACACTGGCCACCAGAACTTCCTGGTGGCCTTACCTTTAATTTTTTCAACCAAATACCATATGCAGTCTTTCCTTTCTTGTACAGTAAATCATGTCACTACTGTCTAGTCTCTTGACATGTACCTCCAATAATTCAGCAAGGCAAGAAATTGCAGTTCCATGCAATTTTTATCTGGATTTTTTAAGACCTGTGTGGCCAAACAAAGTTGCGCTGGCAGCTGCATGTGACCACGGTAGCCTCATTTGAGAAGCACAGGTCTACATTAAGGGTAATGCAGTCAATAAAATAGACTTGAACACTGTGCAAATTAGCAGTATGGTAGACTGAAATTCAAATAGCTCACAGTAGGCATTTAAAAAAAAACATAAGAGAACATAAAAGTATCAGATGAAAGTTAGCACATGTGTTTGAGACCAACTCCTATTTAGTAGTAGTACCTATCTAAATTGATCTCACTTATATGCTTGTCCAGGCCAGGCACAAACTTGTGCAAGCTTTTCGTGTACGTGTACTGTACCATGGCTTTTGGCAAACCATTCTACACTCTCACTACTCTTTGCATATAAAAGGCTTTCCTGTGGCCCCCCCTGAATGGTTCTCCCTGCATCTGTAGCCTGTGCCCTCTAGTTATAACTTTACCTCCTTTCAATTCCAGTCAGAAACAGTCTCAGTACTGAATCCTTTGATAACTTCTACATTGTTATCAAGTTACTTCTCACCCTGCTCCTCTCCATTTTAAATATAGTCAAACCCTCTAGCCTATCCTCATAAGGGTTATCCTCCTTCCCTCCAAGCATCCTAGTTGCTTTTCATTGGATCTTCTCAACTCCATCAGTGACCTTTCTTAGATATGGTGCTCAAAATGTGCAGCAATACACTGAGGCCAAATTCTCTTAAAGGAAAACTGCATGTTAAAATCAGGAAAATATATTATTTACCATCCATTGAGTGTTCTTAGTTCATCCCAGTGTTATTTTTCAGCTCAGTCTGTGTGAGGTGTTTTTTCTAACTTTCTCTTGCTGTTTTATGGCCCTTGGGGGCTGCCATTTACCTTTCTTTTATTGCTTCTTGTCCCAGATAGTCTTCCCAGAGTGTCCTCTGCTCTGAGGTCTAATAGCCCATGCATCTGACCAGTGTCTTGTTACAGTGTCTATATCAGCAGCACTCACTGCTGCATGCAACCTGTATATAAACTGTTACTTTGTTTAGACTTGTGCTCTCTCTCCCCCTTTTTTTCGACATGTACAAGCTGCTCTTTAAATATATACAGTTGAAGGCAATGATACGAGCTGGTATTAAGAACAAAACAGGACAAAATCATGCAGAGGGCTTCTGGTGCAGATCACATGAACACAAAAATACTGAAGGCTGCTTAGCTAGTGGATAACAACTGCTTTAAAAGGATTACATTGGTCTACAAGCATGAATCTTCTACACAGGACACAAGCAACTGAATCAAAAATACAGAATATTTATTTATTTAAGAGATTTACCAGAGAAGCATACTGAACGGGGACCGCTCGTTTCCAGATGCGACCTGGGGGTTACGTACAATACAAATAGGTGCAAAAACAATGGTGCTTACAACAGGTTCAGAGTGGATACATATAGGGTGATAACATCAGGTCCAGAAAAGTTACAGGCTGGACTATGTATTAGTTAGTGATATACAAGTTTAGACCTACATACCAGAGTGCATGAGTTGCTATGTCATAGTTAGGGTCTATGCCCACAGTGCATAACAGACAGTGACAATAAGTAAACAATAATTATAGTAGGTTGCTGGTCAATTGTACAGGTCATGGCACGTTACGATTCCTCGTGATTTCAGATCTGGGCTGCAGGTTGCAGTTACATATGTCTGAGAAGTGGGCCTGGAGGAGAGATTTCAGGGGCCTTGGGGTGGAGGACTGCCTAATAACTGCAGGGAGGTCATTCCAGAGTTTGGGCAGCCGATATTTGAAAGCAGATTGGCCCTTTAAAGTGTGCATGAAAGGGATTTGTAGTAGTTTGAGTCTGAGCATCTCAGGGAGTATGCCGGGGAAGGGTTGGGTTGACAGGACAGAGCTGAGATGGGGGGAGGGAGTTGGTCCAGTGCTTTGCTATGAGATTTGTGCAATGAAGCTGACTGCATGGAGCGCAGAATGAGGTGGAAGAGCTAGCTATAGGTCGTGAATGGTGGGTGGTGGGGCATTCCAGGATGAGCCGACAGAAAGAATGAAAAAGGGGATCCAAGCTGGCCAGGGTGGATGGGGAGGCTGCGCTGTAGACCACGTCTCTGTAGTCAAAAATTGGGAGAATCATTTTGTGCACTAGTTCCCTCCTGACCGAGGTAGGTAGGCAGCCTTTGTTTCAGTATAGTGAACCTAGTTTTGGGTGTAGTTTTTTCTGTAGGGAGTCAATGTGGACGGAGAAATCTAAGTGATGATCAAGCCATACACCCAGGTACCTAAAGGAGGTGCAGGATTCCAAGGTGGATCCATCCAAGGTATGGAAAACGGGGGGAGCAGCTAGCCGAGAGAGTCTAGGCTGCATGCCGAAGGTTATGGAGACTGTTTTCTTTGCGTTTAGGGCAAGTTGGTTTGACCTGAGCCAGGTTTGAACGGCATCAAAATCCTGTTGTTGGGCAAAGTTTAAAGCCCCACTAGATGGGCCGGAGGCATACAGAACGGTGTCATCAGCGTATATTTGTACAGCTGAGTTGGAGCATGTCAGTGGTAGGTCGTTTAAAAATATGGAAAAGAGAAGGGGGCCCAGGACAGAGCCCTGGGGGAACCCCATGGAGACTGGGAGCGAGGGGGATATGTGTGGGCCAATTTTTACTGCTTGTTTCCTGCCTGTCAGGTAGGCTTGGAACCAGCTAGTGGCTAGATCGGAGAGGCCTGCATCATGCAGTTTTGTGATTAGCTTAGGGTGGGAAACGGTATCAAATGCTTTTGCCAGGTCAATGAATATGGCTGAGGTGAAAAACCCTTTGTCCATACCTGAAGCAATATCGTTTGTGAGTCTTAGAAGCGCTGTGATGGTGGAGTGTGATTTGCGAAAGCCCGACTAATAAGGGGTGAAGAAGGAGGTAGTATCGAGGAATTATGTGAGTTGGGAGAGGGCTAGGTGTTCCTGTAATTTAGCCAGAATTGGTAGAAGGGAGATAGGGTGGTAGTTTCCGAGCGCAGATGGGTCGCCACCCTTTGGGAGCGGGATGACTACTGCCGCCTTCCAAGCTGTTGGAATTTGTTCTGTGGAGAAGGAAAGGTTCAGGAGGTCAGCTAGGGGGGCTGCAATGGCAGGGGCTGATAGGTATAGGAGTCTGGCGTCAAGTCCTAAAGGGCATTTGCCTTTATTAGGGTCAAGGGAACGGAGGGCGGCTAGGACTTCTGTTGTGGCGACTGGGCGGAAAGAGAACGTGGTGGCGTGGGGGGAATGCTGGGTGGACGTGGGAGGGTTGGGTGCGGTTGTGGTGATTTGTAGGTTTGTTAGGAGAGATTTAGCACAGTTGGTAAAAAAAAGGTATTGAAAGCTGAGACAACTTCACTTGGCTCAGATACATTTTTGCCCTGAATGGTTAGGATAGGGGTGGGCGGCTGGACAGGGGGAGTGAACAGGGTTTTAATGGATTTCCAGAATTTGGATGGGTGGCTAAGATTAGAGGAGAGGGCCGCCCGGAAGTAGTTCTTTTTAGCCTGTCTTATGGCTTTAGTACAGTTGTTGCGGAGGGTACGGTAATGCTGCAGGGATTCAAGGGAGCCTGTTTGCCTTTGTTTTTTCCAGGCCTGGTCTCTGGCACGACATCTGGAGATGATGTCGTCAGAGACCCAGGGGAGATGGGTTTCCCTAACCCTTTTGCTTCTTAGGGGGGCGTGATAGTCCCAGACAACAAGAATTTGATTTCTGAACATGTCGAAAGCATGGTCGATGGAAGGTGCCAGTTGGATGAATGACCAGTCAACAAGGGCGAGGTCATTCGGTAGGGAGTTGAGGCAGAGGGATTTTTAAGCTCTCATGAGGAGGGTCCTTGGGGGGAGGTGGTTTGTAGGTCTGTGCAGCTTTCTGATCACGTAAATCATGTGGTGGTTGCTCAGTGAATCAGGTAGGAGGCCAGCTTTAACTATCGTGTGAGGGTGTGTTGTAAGAGCCCAGTCCAGGAGGGAGTGGTTCTGTGTTTTTGGGTTTAGGCGGGTGGGTTGCTCAATTTGTTGGGAGAGGTTTAGGGATTTAATCTTGCTGCATAGTTTTGAGCAGTCTTTAGCTAGCCAGTTGTAATTAAAATCCCCAAGGATGTAGGGCTCACTGGTTACAGCCATATCTTTAAGAGTAGCTAAGTGGTCTATGATGATAGATGCTGGGGTAGCAGGGGCGCAATATATCCCTGCCACATACACCGGTGAGGTATGCGGCAGGACAAGTTTTATCATCTTGGTTTCAATTTGAGGATTATGCCCAGGGAGCTGGACAGGGGTGTACTGGAATCTGTTTGATATATACATAGCTATTCCACCACCTTTCTTGTTGTCTTGTCGGTCCTGCCTTATTACTGTGTAGCTGGGGATGGCTACTTCAGAGTCATCATGGTGGGGTTTTAGCCATGTTTCGGATATTATGCAAATGCCAGGTCGGAGGGTTTGGGCAGTGATTTGCAACTCTGGGACTTTATTTAATAGGCTGCGGATGTTGAGGTGAATTAGGCTAAGACCCTTTGGAAGAGTTTGGGGGTGGGGTGGGTCAGTGGTCCAGGGTTGGTTTCGACACCGCCCACCAGGAGGAGCATCAGGGTGAAGTATCGTAGGGCGGTGTGCCATTTGCTTCTAGTTTTAAACTTGGGCTGGTGAATTGCGGGGTATGGATGGAGACCGACGTTGCTAGGCTGCTTAGGGCAGATAGGCGCAGGGTGAAAGAGGGGGGGACGACGGAGGGGTTAGAAGTCCATGATAGGGTGGGCATGTGAGCCTGGTGCTCAGAGGGGGTTGATAGGGGGCACGGGAGAGTTGTCACAGAGCAAAAGAGTAGGAGGTTGGGGTCATTTTGGGGCTAGGTGGATGGGGGTAGCGATACAAGAGGAGTAGCAATGGTTAACATAGTAATTATGTATAGGAGCATGTTTGAAAGATTAGACTTGCAATAGCAAGCTTGCAAATTTTGGTAGCGGCCCTCTGCTGGTGAGATTTGATAACCTGCAGATCTGAAAGTGGGCTGATAAGTTTTTGCATGTCACCTGACCTCTCAGCTACCTATATAGTCGAGTGTTGACCAAGGGTGATGGTGGGGGCAGCGGGGCAAGACCTCAGCAGCACTGTACTAGGAGGCCCTGTGCTGTGCCGCTCAGCCGAGGATTGAAAAAGTTTGAATTTGTCACCAAGGCAAAACAAAGGCTTCTGTTCCTGACTCACTCGCCTTGTCATACCTGGGTTAGTTCTTCAGTGCTCGGGGGGGGGGGGGGTTCCGGCATGTCCTGGGGAAGGTATGTCCCTCGTGACCTCATGGGGTGTCTGGGGGAGGGCAGCAGTCCCCTACCCTCTCGACCCGCTGTGGAGGAGAAAAGGAGAAGGTAAATTACTTATAGCCCAGGTTGTGGGGCGTAGATTGCTTTCCAGATAACATGAGCTTTTTCAAAAATGTTCTGTGCAATGTAAGTGATTTTACTGGCTGGGCTCCCTTTTTGATGTAACAAAATTTGATATGCCCCGCTTGCTCTTTGCTTGAGTATATTTTAATTTACTTGCTTCCCTTGAGTTAAAATGGCCCCCCGAATGTTTTATTTTAATTTGCTTTGCTTCCCTAGGTTTAAAGTGGCCCCCGAATGTTTCATTTAATTTGCTTCCCTTGGTGTAAAATGGCCCCCGAAAGCTTTTGGGATTCGGCGCTGCTGCTCCCTTAGTGTTGAACAGCTGTTATTCTGAATAAAAGTAGGCTGCTTTAGCTTCCCTCGTTTAAAAAGTGGCTACCCGATTACTTTGCACAAGTCGGTGCTTGCTGAACCCTTAGTGATGAACAGCTGCTAAGACCTCAAAATGTGCCCTGCTACTTGCTTCCCAGCGTTTACTGACTCCCGAATTACTTACAAAAACCCCGAACACTTTACAAGATTTGGTGCTGCTGGACCATTTATGCCTAATTTTGCCACATAAATTTACGATCTCTTAGCTTCAGGCAATCAATGCTCAACCCAGCAGTAATGCAGTCAGTACAGGTAACATTTACTTTTGTTCGGCTAATGCAGGAAAACAGTATAGAATGAGGCAGACTCTTAAAGTAAATGTGCTTTACAACAGATATTACTGTGCAGGAAGCTTAAAAGGTAATACAGAAAAAACGGTCTTCACTTGTGCACCGATTTAAAATGCCTTTAACCACAGCAGCACTGTACTAGGAGGCCCTGTACTGTGCCGCTCAGCTGAGGATTGAAAAAGTTTGAATTTGGCGCCAAGGTAAAACAAAGGCTTCTGTTCTGACTAGCTCACCTTGTCGAAGCTGGGTTAGTTCTTGATTGCTCGGGGGTTCCAGCATGTCCTGGGAGGGTATGTCCTTGCGACCTCATGGGGTGTCTGGGGCGGGCAGCAGTCCCCTCTCGACCCGCTAGGTTACTTCTTATGTGCTCGGGGGTTCGGTGTGTCCTGGGAGGTATGTCCCTTGCAACCTCGTGGGGTGTCTGGGGAGGGCAGCAGTCCCCACACTCTCAACCGCTGAGTTAGTTCTTTGGTGCTGGGGGGTTCCGGCATGTCCTGGGAGGTATGTCCCTAGCGACCTCGTGGGGTGTCTGGGGGAGGGCAGCAGTCCCCTACCCTCTCGACCCGCTGGGTTAGTTCTTCAGTGCTCGGGGGGAGTTCCGGCATATCCTGGGGAGGGTATGTCCCTTGCGACCTCGTGGGGTGTCTGGGGGAGGGCAGCAGTTCCCTACACTCTCGACCCGCTGGGTTAGTTCTTTGGTGCTCGGGAGGGGGTTCCGGTGTGTCCTGGGGAGGGTATGTCCCTCGCGACCTTGTGGGGTGTCTGGGGGAGGGCAGCAGTCCCCTACCCTCTCGACCCACTGGGTTAGTTCTTCGGTGCTCGAGGGGGGGTTCCGGCGTGTCCTGGGGAGGGTATGTCCCTCGTGACCTCGTGGGGTGTCTAGGGGAGGCAGCAGTCCCTTACACTCTCGACCAGCTGAGGTTAGTTTTTCGATTGCTCGGGAAGTTCCAGCATGTCCTGAGGAGGGTATGTCCCTCACGACCTCGTGGGGTGTCTGGGAGGGCAGCAGCCCCTACCCTCTCAACCCGCTGGGTTAGTTCTTCCAGTGCTCGGGGGGTTCCAGCGTGTCCTGGGAGGGTGCATGTCCTCGCGACCTCGTGGGGTGTCTGGGGAGGGCAGCAGTCCCCTACCCTCTCGACCCGCTGGGTTAGTTCTTCGGTGCTCGGGGGGGGGGGTTCCGGCATGTCCTGGGAAGGGTATTTCCCTCGTGACCTCGTGGGGTGTCTGGGAGAGGGCAGCAGTCCCCTACCCTCTCGACCTGCTGTATATGTCGAATAAAAGGGAAAGGGAGACCAGGAGTCTAAGCAAAGTAACAGTTTATATACAGGTTGCATGCAGCCGTGAGTGCTGCTGATATAAACTCTCTCCTCTGCTATGCCCTGGGGGGGGAGTAAATTAGCATTGTTGGAGCTGACAGACTTGTTAGTTGTGCTCCATGATGTTTGCAAACCATAGAAACCATTCCAATGCTCCATATAGTCTTTCATCTTGTGACTACTCTAAACAATACAGACACTGTAACAAGACACTGGTCAAATGCATGGGCTATTAGACCTCAGAGCAGAGGGCACTCTGGGAAGCCTATCTGGGACAAGAAGCAATAAAAAAGGTAAATGGCAGCCCCCAAGGGCCATAAAATAGCAAGAGAAAGTTAGAAAAAACACCTCACACAGCCTGAGCTGAAAAATAACACTGGGATGAACTAAGAACACACAATGTAAAAAATATATTTTCCTGATTTTAACATGCAGTTTTCCTTTAAGAGCAGGGCAATAACTTCCTGCCTTGACTACTGCAACGCCCTATACCCAGGGCTACCGGGGTGGATATCCACTACTTGCATCTGGTGCAGAATGTGGTGGCCAGGCTGTTGACTGGCTTACCAAATTCTTGTCATGTCACTCCTGTGCTCTGCGACCTGCACCAATTGCCAGTACAGCGGCAGATCACCATCAAGGTTGGGTTACTAACCTATAATGCCCTCCATGGATGGGGACCATGGTACTTGCAAGATCTTCTCTGCCCCTATCGCCCCCTCCGCTCACTCCGTTCCTCTGATGAGGAATTGCTAGAGGTTCCCAGGGTTCGACTTAAGACCTCGGGGGCCTGTTCCTTTGCTTTTATGGCCCCCACCCTGTGGAACTCTTTACCTTGTAGGGTTAGAGAGTGCCTGACCATCGAGAGTTTTAAATCTGCTCTCAAAACTCAATTGTTTGGAATAGCTTTCTCTGATTTTGATTAATTTGTTTTTTTTGTCTTAATAATTCAAGAATTTTAACTGTAATCTGTCTGCATTTATATTACTGCTTTTATGGATTATTTACTTATACAAGTGCTTTGATCTGAATGGAACTGTGCTTTTAAAAATAAACGATTGATTGATTGATTGATTGATAACTTCCCTCAATCTGCTGGCATGGGGGGGAAGGGACATTTTTTAACCAATGAAAAGCACACTAAGCCGAAGCTTGTTTCCAGGTGCAACCTGGAAGCACAAGGAAGTCAACTGGCTTGCTCAGGGTCCCACAGTATGCAAGTTGGGGCTGTAGGATTCAAACCCAGGTCTCCCGATTTGCAGCTCAATGCCCTAAACCACAGCACTATACTGCCTCTTAGGCATAAGGTTTCCACAAAAACTAATATTTAGTTAACATTTTTTTTTTAACATAGTATTTATCCTTCCTACTGCCCCCTTTCACCACTCAATTGGACTTCCTCTGTTGCGCTATCCTTCTTCACACTGGAGTCTGCCCCTAGAGCACCTGGTTCATATTTATCCTTGATTGCCAGATTTACCCCCCCGGTGGGGTGGAGGGAGCCCCCTACTCCCCCGACCACTGATTGTGGACACTGTGCAGCGGAGTCTGCCCCTATGCTCCGAGGACACGCAGTGAGGAGTCGTCACCTAGGCGAGGAGAGGGTGATTTTCCTCTGTTTTTCTTCCACAAGCACCGGCGTGCAATGAGGGCCAATGACCAAGGGAGCATGATGAGACGCACCTTTTGCTCCGCCCCTCTGCCAACATCTGTCCCGGAACCCAAGCTGCTACCTCCCTCTACTGCACCTACCTCCCGAGCTCCCCCAGGAGGCGGTATTGCGGCGGGAGCTTGCAGGTTGATCCCCCAGAGAAGAGCAGCGTTGGGTGCTCAATCCTTCTCTTCCTGGCCGACATTGTGGTTCGTGCTCTTTCCCGAACACGGGTCGCCGGCGTGGCACAAGGTAAGGCGTTCAGCGCCTCAGCCCTCAGCGCCACCGGGCCGGCCCCTAGTAAACATTTTTAATAGCATCTTCACAATGACAGAACTGCTTTAGGTCTTTTGTTATTAAAACTCCCAAATCCCTTTCTTCCACTGTTTCCTTACGTAATTCTCCATTCTAGCTTTCCAAGTGCATAACTGAGCACTTTTTTTAATTTATTTTTATTTATCTATTTATTGAAGTCTTGGATGACACCTGTGAGCAGATGCTCATTGAGAGGATCCACGTCAGATACAGTAACACAAGAAGACACAATATAGTTACAGTAAATTGTATATACAGAGTACAAAAAATTCAACAGTACATGGATTGCAGCGAAACGCAGTTCACATACTGTGCTAAGACATTGTACATGGTATGCCAGCATCCTGTGGAAGAGAGAAAGGCAGAGGCAGACTGTTAGGGTGAGGTAGGGAGCGGCAGTGGGAGCTAGGATAGGGAGGGCAGAGGGAAAGAAAAGAGCCAAGGGGTAGGGGATGGGAGGCAAGTGCTAGGGCAAAGGGGGGGTGAGAGGCAAGTGTTTGGGCAAAGACTTAACCTGGTGGGCCAGGAGTTGGAAGTGCTGAGGCAGACTAAAGCTGTGGGCGCAGACTAGCGGGGGCACCTACAGGTACTAATGTCGGTGAGGTGCTGACGGAGTCTGCACTTAAAGGAACCAAGGGGTTGTGGTTTCGGCGATGTCAAGTGGTAGACCATTTGTCCACAGAGGGGCCTGTGAGCAAAGGATCGCTGGGCCATAGTTGTGCGACACTTGGGCACATGGAATACTTGTGTAGTCGAGCTCCTGGTGTGCCTGGCATGTATAGGTGGTGATAGAAGGCTCAGAACTCCTTGAGGAAGTAAGTTTAGTGAGACCTATTTTGTGAGCAGGCAGGTTTGATAAAGTATTCTGTCCTTCAACTGAAGCCAGTCCGATCGCACATAAAGCTCACAGGTGTGGGTGAGTTTTGGGGCATTAGTGAGTAGGCGGCAGGCTTTGTTTAAGGCTGTTGATAGGCGCTGGAGTGCTGTGTCAGTAGCGGAGCGGTAGACAGCTAGGCCACAGTCAGTCACGGTGATGAGTGAACTGTTAATTGCCAAGTTCAGAGCTTCATAGGTCAGGCAATGTCTGTGCCTGTAGAGGATACCGATCCTGGTGTTAAAGGCTTTGGCCGCGATGTCAATGTGCTGTGTGTAAGACAGGGCAGTGTCCAGTGTGATTCCCAGGTACTTGAAATGAGGGACTAGTTCCAGGGTGTTACCGGAGTCATTCTGAATTGCCAGGGGATAGCCTTTTAGCTTGTTTTGGGCAGTGGCGAAGAGCAAGGTCTTGGTCTTTTTACAGTTCATGTCCAGTTTTTGTTCTTTGAACCATTTTTCAGCTTCTGCAAAGCCGCTCTGGAGGTCGTATTCCCACAACAAATTTCATATCCCACTTCTTGGCCCAACTAGCGTACCTCTCTAAATTCTTTTGTAGCCCATTTACTTCTTCCTCTATCTGTCCACTACCCCACCCAGTTTGGTATTATCTGAAAATCTGATTGCCCAGTTGTCCACTTCATTGCTATGGTCTGTTAGTAGCAGTAGTTAATTCTGTGTATTCAATGAGTTACCATGGAGTCATAGCTCATTTACACTGGAAATCCTGTGTATGGCATTTCAGGAAGCAGCACAATAGCTAGCAGGTTACAGGTTATGCATAACTAACAAGATCCTACCAGCCAAATTCAAGTCATAAGAACAACCTCCCCTACGCTAAGGGGTAGTGTTATTACCATAGTGCCCACTAGAGGGATGTGGTGTCTTGGCATCACCTTATGGTACTTTAGTGTGGGGGGAGGAGCTTAGCTAGCAGAGTTTATAAGGTACTATTGAGTGGGAAATAGGAATCCCAGGAGGCTGAAAGCTGTGATGAGAGAGAAGAGACAGAAAGAGAGCACATGTAGGGTCCTGCAGTAAGTGTGGCAGGGTGCATATCCCCTTAGAGGTGTAGTGGCATCCTGTCTTCCATGTGCTACTTGCTGAGCACCAACAGGCAAAGTGTGGAGTCGGCCCAGTGACTTTGGCTGAGTACAGGTCATGTGATACTGCAGCCACTGCCACTGCAGCCGTGGAGGTCCAGGGTGCAGAATAGCATGGCGGGCTGGGTACATGAGGAGCTTCCCAGGAACTGACTCAGGACTAGGTCCAGGGTGTTGGTTCTTGATGCATACACCCATGTGGTGACATCAGTGTGATATCCCCTATGCCACCGGATGGCATGAGGTCTGACACTTTGCTTGTGAGGGGGTCTCATTCCACCAACACCTGAAGTGGGCATTTAGGACATGCCCTCACCCTGAGGTGTTGGGAGCAAAATCTTTGTGAGTCTAGTAAGGAGTGTCACCAGGATGGAAAAGAAGTTCCAGGGAGCACTCACCCAATGAATGGTTCCTGATTGTCCTCGGGCCTTAGGCAGACTTCCCTGAGGAGGGTTGTTTGTACATGAGATATGGGGGGTGTTTCAGTAAGGGCCCTCATCAACCACAGATCTCATGGTTTGTCCTCTTATTGCACTCCTTTTGCTGTCAGAGAGCCCTTACTGAATCAGCCTAGTACAGACAGCAGTGGTAGGTGTCATATGGGGCATCCAAGATAAAGTGTGGCATACGAATGTAAATGGCATCAAGTTTTTCATTTGTTACTGGGAGGCACTACCTTAGAGCAGATCATCAAAAACTGGGGTACATTACTTCTATGATTTCATGCTTTATATTGGAGATCAGGCAATTCTTATGTTAAAATAGCTAGCCAATATTTGGGCCAAGTTTACTTATTAAGCTCTCAATATCGGTGCACCAAAATACTAGAGCATCAATTTATACTCCCAGATATTTTTATTTACCTCCCTCAAAACACAAACAGATATACACACAACACCTTTGTTTAGTCAGGTAGGTCCATCTATAAAAATGCAAAATAAACATTGTAATACTACAGCCGAAGCTCCACCAGTGCCACCACCAGAACCACAAAAGGAAAACATCTCACATACCATTAAGATGCTATAAACATATTTATTTATTTACATGAGTTCAGACCATCACTTCCAGACAACATTTTGTGACTTTACCTGCTTCCCTATGGCGGTGGTTCTTTGTTATACAGTAACATGTAGAAGAGAAATATATAGAAAACATGCAGGAATGCCGGCCCAGTGGTGAGGATGGCTGAGGTGCTGTATGCCTTTCTCCTGCCATGCTGGTGACCTGAGTTTGGGAATGAGATCGAGTCGCTGGGGGCTGGCCAGGGAAGGAGAGGATTGAAGGTCTGCAGGACAGTTATATTCTCCTGGGGTGGGGAGCTATGCTGTCTTGGCCCTTGGCTGCCCCCAGTTGGAGGCCCAGCATTGGAAAGACGAGCTACTAAAGGAAGTCTGAGAGTTGAAGATGGGTGCCTCTGCAAGGGTCTCCCCCATGGAACAAGATTCTGGTCCCTTTCAGGACGTGACTGCCACGGGAGTGGGAGTGCACCCTCAGGCATCCACTACTGCAATACAGCCGATGATCCCAAGTCACACCCCTGATGCCTGTCAATCTCTACAGGGTGGGGTGCTACAGTTGAAAACCGTAACACCGTAGGCGTGTGTTGGTATTTTCACTCCAAATTTTCAACATGGGCTGTTTGTGAGCCCACCTCATGCAAAGCGGCACAATCAGTTTGTTAGCTAAAAGGTGGTTTTGCACAGTGGCTATGCCATTTGGTGACACAGGGATGAAAACACATTTGGGCAGGATGTGGAAAATGACAACTGTATTGTTCATGAGGAGGCGTAAAAAAATGGCAATGTTGAAAATCTGGAGTGAAAATATGAAAAATTGGTGAAGTCATGAGTATGCATAGAAACTGTACAACACATGTCTGTAACCCAATTATTTTGGAGATTTTTTTAACCACATGTTTATCATAGGCATTTTGGGACCTCCCCTCATGAACAGTGGCACTGTGATTTTGTTAATTTGTCCGAAACATTGATTTCGCACAGTGACCACGCCTTTGTGCGCCACAGGTGCAAAAACACATTTAGGGCAGGATGTGAAAAATGGCAGCTGTACTGTTCATAAGGAGGTGTGAAAAAAATGCCAGTGTTGAAAATCTGGCATGCAAATATTGCAAATTTGCGAAGTTACAAGAGTGCGTGGAAACTGCGCAACTCACACTTGTAACACAGTCAGTTTATGGAATTTCGTCACCAAATTTTTAACATAGGCATTTTAGGACTTCTGCTCATGAACAGTGCCACCGCCATTTCCTCAAACTGTCCTGAAAACTGATTTTGCACGGTGACTGCGCTATTCTGCGCCGGACGTGCAAAAACACATTTCGGCCAGGATATGTAAAATGACAGCTGTACTGTTCATAAGGAAGGAGGTGTGGGAAAATGCCAATTGTGAAAATCTGGAGTGAAAATATTACAAATTCACAAAGTTACGAGTGTGCATGGAAACTGCGCAATGCACGCCCAAAAAACAGCCATTTTTTAAAATTTTTTCCACCAAATTTGCAACATAGGCTTTTTGACAGCCCCCCTTGTGAACAGTGGCACTGTCGTTTCATTAATCGGTCCCGAAAGGTGATTCCGCACAGTGATCGTGAAATCACCTTTTGGGACCGAATAATGCCATGACAGTGTCAGAATTTATGAGGAGAGGTCCCAAAAACCCCATGTTGAAAATTTGGTGTCAAAATTCCCAAAACCGCCCGAGATATGCACCAAAGTTGAAAAAAACCCTATTTATGTCATTATACAGCTTACCAGCATTTCTTCAGTTCACGGTCAGCTTAGAAGAGTGCAGACGTGTTCCCGGTCCACTGAAGATCATCGCGCCAGGCTCTGGAGGTAAGTATGGGGTGAGCGGGGTGTGGGGAGGCAGGGTGTGCAGATGGTGGGCGCGGGTTACGGAGGGCAGGAGACTGAGAGGGACCGTTTCTTTTTACAGGTAAAGCGAAAAAAAATACATCTGAGGACTTTTTTTTGGGGTATTTTTGCATGGGGTGGGCTTCAGCATGCCACCAGTGATTTTTTTGGGGGGATGCAGTAGCCAACAGGGGATTGGGCTGCCCGCCGGCACATATGGAAGGGGAGGGGGGACACGAGCCGAGGGGGATTGGACACCCCCCTCAGCACACAACAAAGGGGGGGACATCATGCCAATGGGGAGTAGGCTCCCCCATCAGCAGACTGAACTGGGGAGAGGGACTGAATCCGATGGGGATTGAGCCCCCCCATCGGCAAAGAAAGGCGTTTTTTCAGGGGGCACATGATGCCGAGAGGGATTGGGCACCCCCTTGGCACACAGTGGAAATGGGAGGGGAAATTATGCTGACAGGGAGTGGGCTCCCCAACCGGCATTGTGACAGGCGGCAGTCATGTTGGGAGGCGTGTTGTGGTCCCGCTGCATGACAGCTTCGCTCTCATTGCAGAAGACCTTTTCTTAGATCTGGTGGCCACATTAGATATGCAGGGTGTCGGCCCTTGCTGCTGGCTGATTGTGGAATGAGGGCTGCACCTACTGATGCGTGCCCTGCAGTCGCCAAACAGTGACCGTGCCTCCAAATCTGCTAATACCACAATATGTTGGCTGTGCATGCACGAGCCAACATAAAAGGGGGCTGTTAAAGAACCAGAAAAAGTATACTTCCACCCAGGTGAACTCTTCGGGCCCCGCTGGATGCCGGACTATGAAGAAGCCTTCCATGAGATCATATACCAGCTCACACACGCCCCCATCCTCACCTATGCTGACCCCACCAAACCCTATGTGCTGCATATGGACGCTAGTCTGCAGGGTCTAGAAGCGGTGTTGTATCAAGACCATGAGGATGGCCTGAGACCAGTAGATTTCGCCAGTAGGAGCTTGACCCCATCAGAACGAAACTACCCTGTGCATAAGTTGGAGTTCCTTATGCTAAAATTGGCCATCATTGACCAGTTTCATGAATACCTCTGTGGGGCAAAGATATTGGTGAAGACTGACAATAACCCATTAACCTATGTACAGACCAGCTAAGTTAGATGCCACTGAGCACCGTTGGCTTTCTGCATTATCAACCTATGACTATGCTATTGAATACAGACCGGGCCTGAACCATATTGATGCTGACACCCTATCACAAAGACCCACTTCCAAGAGTGATTGGGTCAGGCTGTCTGAACCTGACATACGAGCATTGTGCCAAAAGTTTGATAGAGATGAACAAATGTCTGCGGACACAGTGGAGTGTTTAGTAGATTGCCTGGGCCCTTCTGACACCTGCATACCAGCTGCTTATTGCCACTTCTCTGCTCTAGATATTAGTGCACTACCTCAATTTGACAATGACAGCATTCAATGGGCTCAATCCCAAGATCCTATGATTCAGCAAGCACTTGATGCCCTGCGTGTGGGGAAAGATGTGTCTATGCTACATTCCACTGACTTGCAAACTGCTTTATTGTTTAAAGAAGGCCCCAGATTGAAATTGCTCAATCAGTTGTTGTATAGAGAGACAGTAGATCGTAGTGGCAAAGTAGACAAGCAACAATTGGTCCTGCTCACGGCCTTTAAAGATTTGGTACTGAGGTTCCTCCACAATCACATGGGGCACCTCGGTATTGAGAGAACCCTTGACCTGGTACGATCTCGCTTCTACTGCCCCAAAATGGGGGCCAATGTTAAGCACCATGTAAAGACTTGTAGTCGCTGCCTGCAAAGAAAAGCCCTGCCTCAGAGGGCTGCCCCCCTTGTTAATACTACTACCAGCACACCCATGGAACTAGTCTGCATAGACTTCTTGTGTTTAGAACCTGATCAGCGGAAAATTGGCAATGTGTTAGTGGTAAAGGATTATTTCACACGGTATTCACAAGCTTTTCCCACCAAAGATCAAAAGCCATCTACCATGGCCAAACTGCTAGCAGAAATTTCTTCATCCACTACGGCGCCCCCCCCCCCAGCGGATCCACTCTGACCAGGGCAGAGACTTTGAGAGTCGACTAATCAAAGAAATGCTCTCTCTATGGGGAGTGCGAAAGTCAAGAACTACCCCCTATCACCCGCAGGGAGACCCTCATCCAGAACGTTTTAACCACACCCTTCTAGACGTGCTGGGCACCCTCCACCCAAAAGACAAGCATAAATAGAGCCAGCAGATTAGCACCTTGGTACACACATACAATTGCATGAAAAATGATGCTACTGGGTTCTCCCCCTACTGCCTCATGTTTGGGAGAGAGGCCCGGCTGCCAGTTGATGTCTGTTTTGTGGTCTCTCCAGATGGGGTCCGAGATGAAAACTACTTGCAATATGTACAAAAACTGAAACCTCAGTTGAACCATACCTATCAACTGGCCCAGACAATGGCCTCCAAGAGAAATCTAGCCAACAAAGAGAGGCATGATAAAAAAGTAAAGGCTCAAGAGCTTCGACCTGGAGATCGTGTGTTGTTACGCAATTTTGGACTGCATGGCAAACACAAAATTGCTGATCGGTGGCACCATCTTCCCCATGTAGTAGTTGGAAAGTTGGATGATTTACCTGTGTACAAGGTGCGCCCAGAGAACAACTCCAAAGCTGTCAAGACCATGCACCGTAACCACTTGCTACCTATTGGCCAAGTCATAATTGAGGCTGAACAATCAGAGATTGATTCCCCTGGGCCGGTGACTCATGCTGCTGCAAGGAATAGACAGAGTCAATCTACCCCAGTGGATACAGATTTAAGGGTCCCCCCAGCAGGTCCAGACTGATGATGATTGTCAATCAGATTCTGATGATAGTGGGTGTGACAATGCCTATTACCCCTCCTATGAATTGAGTCAGTTATTTCGAGGAAATCCTATGACTAATTGCGGGGATGAAGCTGGGCCTTCTGGACTGTCTAACCCCTCAACTTCATCCTTGGAGCCAATGCTCCCTGAAAGTGAAGTGCAGAGTATCACATCTGAAGATGCTGATTCCCTTTGTATTGTGGAACTGTATGATTTGCCTGAAGGAGGGGCTGATGGTTTGAGTCTTTCTGGTAACATACCAGAACTTGAAGAACACTATGAGAGTGCTGACAACCCCCATTCAGGGCCTCAGAGTTTGATTGTGCCTGAGCCTTTGCACAATGAGTCAAGTGTTATAGAAACAGAGCCTGCAGAGCAAGGAGCCAACAGTGCCCCAAGTTTGGATGTTCCCATCCAGGCAGAGGCACCACTCACAAGTAATGAAAGCCCCAAGGCTGTTTCTGAAAGTACAGAGACTGTGGTTGTTCCCCCTAGAAAGACTGGCCAAGCTGTCAAGCCAGTATTGCGTTTCAGCTATGATTCTCCGTGGAGGCCTGTGGACTTGCCTCTCCATGTGGTTCACAAAGGTGTTTGTTTCACCAAGCTCACTGCCCAAATTGAGCTTGACAGCCCATTCCAGTTTACTTGTTCTGCTCTCTCAACATAGTGCCCCTGCCTCATCCAGCCCCAAGTTAGCTGATAGGGAAGGGCCCCCTCTTACATTGTTCAAGGCATAAGAAGTTATTACCTGATTTAGTATAATGATGTTCAACTGACTTGTGTGAAATATGCCTAATGTAGTGTCAGAATGGACAAAGTATTGGTAAATGTAGTGAATAGGTATAGTAAAGTAATAGGTTTATGTTAACTGATGCATGATGGTACAGACTTGACGTGGACACCAAGTTTTCTCCAGGCAGGGAAGTGTGTAACCCCCCTACAAATGGGGGTTCCCGAAAAGTCTTCCTCGAGCTTGCCTAAATGCTCACTGCCAGGCTGGTGTCCTGCGTTTTAGCAGTTTAAATGTGATTGCCAGAGAGTGCCTGTATAGCCTCTGTGTACTGTCTCTTTATGAGCTGCCTGGATTACAGTCATAAGTAATCTGAGAGGGAGCCCTGTTAAAAGATGTAATTATTTGCTGAAAATCATTTAGAGTGATAATGATAATGTAGTTTGTCTAACCTGCCTTCTTTGCAGCAAGGACTGTTTTGTTTATCTCCACTGTCTTGGTCCTGGACTGCCAAATTGGACCAATCAGTACTGGTGG
This sequence comes from Neoceratodus forsteri, assembly GCA_016271365.2. NCBI lineage: Eukaryota > Metazoa > Chordata > Ceratodontiformes > Ceratodontidae > Neoceratodus > Neoceratodus forsteri. Next base: position 1,236,929,260 of record CM057455.1, read on the forward strand.
GACCTAAAATGGAGCTGGACTACAGGAGCTGTCTGGAGTCAAAATCTGTAGGAATTGTAGTTTTGGGCTTTGGGCGCCTTTTTGCACCTGAAGGGGGAGCCTTTGTTGTGACTGACAGGCAGATCAGCCAACCAAACCTTTTGGATTCTGGGGAAAGTCCCAGGCTTGCTGGCAGTTGAGTCAGATCTAAGTTGGGAGCTGAAGAACAGTCAAGCAGCCGTCTGAGTAGTTTCATGCGGGAGAACTGTGGAAAGGCCTGAGTTGTGGCCTGCATATCTGCCTGTTGCCCCTGAGAGGGAGAGAAGAGAATTATTTCGGGCTAAATCCAAGTTTGTGAAAACGAAGTAAGCCACTGATTTTTTTACGAGGCTCATACCTGAAGAGGACCAAAGATTTTGCTGAATGCAATCGGCCTGTCAGGAATTCCAGCTGCTTTTGAATCACCCGGTTGTGCAGAGACTTTGTGATCATGACCGGCGAGCAGTTTGCCTGGTACAGTAGAATTTCCTTATATGTAAATGTGCTGTGAGTTGTTAATGGGTCGTGATTTGGTTCTCCATTGTGTCAACTGTGTTCTGCTTGCTGGAAGCTGTATCCAGCCCAAAACGGACTGTAACCGAATTTGTCTCCATTTGGCCTGGGCCTTACCACACTGGCCCAGCCAGACTACCCACTGCACAGAGAAAGCCATCGATGAGAGACCTGCCTGGGGATCAGCCCCCTGCTCCATGCTTGAGCAAGAATGACGCCTTGGCGATTCGTGTGGGCCCTGATTCTCCTGGCACTCCAGATTAACCATCTGCTGTCTCGATTTTCATCCAGCCTGTGTCCAGTCTTGGATATCATGAGTAATCATCAGGGTAGCTCCCTGCAACAACAGCCTAATCTAAAAGTGTGTCATCTGATTGTCTTGTTGTTTTCCTTTCACAAACTGAGCCCTCCGGCTCTGGATTACAAATAGTGTGTGTTGTTCATGTTGTTTTCTTCCATCACAGGGCCCCAACCAGCTGCAACGTTCCTGGCTAGCCCACCATTATCCATCTGGGTACCCAGGGTGTGTGACTGTTTATGGACCCTGAAGTGCATGCCTAACTGTTTGATTGATACATCCTTTAAGCAAATTAACCTGATTATGCCCCTCCCTTGTTCAAGTCCCTTAAATAAATCAGATCTAGCTCTTTTTTGCATTTACCCAGACTGTGGTTCATGTTTGTACAAGAGTACTGTACTGCTGTTATTTGCTGTGTATAACCTTGTTTTACAGGGGGTCCCCAGGGCCGAGACAGAGGAAAGCCCTGGTGGTAAGTGCAAACAGTGTGGGTACTTGTGTGGTGTATCAGGGGTATTGTGAAAGTAATTATTGTGTATTGTTCTGGCCACTAGTAAGGAAAGAGGGGGGTTACAATGTCCCGGAGGGCTGTGCCCAAGTTAGCTTGACCACTGCCAACCCTGACCATCGGGTGGAGGCACCCATTTCAGAACTCAGGCCACTTAACCTGCTACTAGCCATGCCGGCAGGGGTAGTAGCCCTTGGGATATCGCCACCTGGGGGTTACACCTGAAAACTCAATAAAAATATGATACAAAAACAAAAAGAAGCTGGTGACCACCAGACAGAATAGTTTGATAATAAACTGGAAGCAGAGAGGAATCAGCCCCGAACAAAGATCCTGGATTTTAAGAGGACAGAATTTGATAGGATGAGTGAGATGTAGAATAAACTGGAAGGAGGAAGAGGGGCTGGAAGTAAAAAGGGAAGTGATAAAAAATTGGATTTCAAAAGTCAAAAATCTCTGAGTTAGGGTAATAGGAAAGAATAAGAGGGTAAGAAACCACTGTGGTTCACAAGGGAGGTGGGGCTGGCTGTGAGGGAAGGCATTTAAAAAATACAAATCCAGACACCAGGAAGAAGATAGGGTAGAGTTTCATAACAGGATGAATGAGGCCAGCAGGGCCATAAAAAGGACTGCTAAGGCCAATGCATAGTTGAGAATAATGGAGGGAATGAGGAAGGGAGCTAAAACCTTCTTTTGTTATGTACGAGAGAAGTGAAAAAATAAGGAATGTTTGTCAGACTGAAAAAAGAGAATGAGTGAGAGAAGGACAATAAAGGAAAGGCCTACATCCTAAACACATATTTCCGTTCAGTGTTCACAGCAGGGGAGATGGGGCCACTGCCTGACTTTGGCATATGGGCAGAGGGAGGGAGGGTGTCGGTGACACGCCAGTCTTGGTGGCAAGGGTACTGGAAGACTTAGGTGCACTGAAGGTGGATAAGTCTCTGGGCCCAGACGTCTGCATCCACATATAATAAAGTAAACGAGGCAGGTTCTAGTGGAGCCACTGAATGAGCTGTTTATCAGCTCATGGGAGACATGGATAGTACCCAGAGACTGGAGGATGGCAAATGTAGTTCAGTTGCAGCGGTAAAGATGCATATAATGTTGGGGCACACAGGGAGGAGGATCAGCAAATGGAGAAGAGAGGTGCCTCCACCACTGTGTAGACTACTGGTCCACTCTCATCTGGAATACTCTGCAGTTTTAAAGAACACATTTGGAAGGACAGGGATAGAGTGGAGGCAGTGCAGAAGAAGGTGATAAAGATGATCCATGGAGAGCAGAGAAGGACTTATAAGGAGAGATTAAAACACCTAAATGTAGCCCAAGTGCCGAATGCCAATGGGCTACCCCCCTTGCCAACTGTCTCTGATACTGGACAAGAGGCCTGGATCCTGCTATGGTGACAATTGGGGGTTCGTTCCCAGAAATATTGAAAATAGTGCGGTGCCTCCACCCAGAGTATAGTATTAGTGGGCCGGATATCTGCATGGCACAATCCCCTAGGATACTGTGCCTGCCCACATCCCCAACCAACCACTCTACACACTGTGTCCCCCAATACCTTGTTCCACCATAAACCATATATCTCAGTAATGAGCACATGCAATGAATTTCACTAACACTGCAAGTTCAAACAACAAATTCACAGCTTTATTCATGGGTTAAGGAGTAGGGAAGGGGATACTGGGACATAAGGTAGCTGTGAAGGCAAAAGAAAGGTTAGTGAATTAAGCAATTTCAACATGTGGGCCCACAGGTTAAGTCCTCCCCCACTGGTGCCAGTGTCCCTATACTGTCCCTAGGAGTACCCACTAGGTGCAGGCCTGAACGATGCCGCGAGTTGGCTGGCTTGTGGGGCCCTGAAATATTTTTAGAAAACTTGTAGGATGGGCTTTTTTCAATCCTTTCAGATGCTGAAACAAACATATCATTTAAGTCAGCAAGACCTCTATAGATGTGCCCCCCCCCCGCTCATCTAGGGGCATACTTTTACTTCGCAGATCTTCCAGGCAGGTAGAAGAGGCCACTCAAAGACTAAAACATATGAGACCTCTTCTCACATTAGAGCAACAGGAAAAACAGTTGCAGCCTACCTGCTGGAGTTCTTCAAACCAGTAACTGTTAACTTCTCTCGCTTTCCTCCAACTCTGGTCTCCTCCCTAGTCCTCCCAACTCTCACGGAGGTCTAGGAGCCCTGCAGCCCAGCTAGGCTGGATCTCACTCCGGGAATACAACTTGTAGAAAAATGTATTAGACTGCAGATACAAGGGGGTACAAATAATTTTATTTCATTTACCTCCCTCTACAGTCAAATAATGCACAGACTACCGTTTCTCTCCCAACTGGCTTTTATTTTACTCCTGCATGGCAAATGATTTAAGCGATATTGGGGCCACAACACTTTATGTCGAAACAAATAAATAGCTCCATGTGGCTTTAACCTTCGTACAATATAACTGGACAGGATACACAACAGAAACTGGGACTTAGCAGACAACGCAAGGATTCTCCTCTGCCAGAGTGTTTCCCCTCAGGTCCTCTACCCAAGATTTACTGGAACACAGATCCCTACAGTCTCCTGGCTTTCAAAATGGATCTGGTAAGACAGCCGGTTTTTGCTCTTTTCTTAAATGAAATGAATCCCTTATTATACCAGCACTGGTTGTCCCCCCTTTCACTGGCACGGGAGAGTGAGCAGCTTTCCCCACCTGGACCCCTGGGTTGTTTGCCCAGTCCCTAGGGCACTCAGGATTTTTCCTGATGACCCAGGCCCTGACCCACCTGTAAATGGCTGGCACTAACAGTGCTGAGGCCACACCTGCCACGATCACTTCACTCTGCCTCAGCCCTCCATGACCCCAATTCACTCCAGGGAGTACCACTGCTATTTACATCTTATGGGGAAAAATCCCTGCGAGGCCCACATCCCTGCTACAGTTCCTGGGCTTGAATTAAGCACCAGCATGGGGACCACTCTCCAAGGTCTACCATTTCTTTGGTCTGCGACCCACCCGGACCTTAATGTATGGTGCCCCAGGACCTGTCCCTCCAAACAGGCCCCTTAATTTGGGTGAAAGGCTCTCCAGCTCCCTCAACCCCCCAATCCAACCCGCCACACCAGGATTGAGGGAAACCACTGCCACCAGTCCCCCTAATGAGAGGGCCCTGCCACAGCCCTCCCAGCCCTGGCGAGCTGGAACACACCAATGGGCTTCCTAAGGGCTCCTACTTCTCTGGGCTTGCTAAAGCCTCCCTAATGTCCTAGCCCCCCAAAGCAGGACCTGGCTACCTGGGTCCCCAGTGGAGCTCCATACCCCCACTCCTTGTTGGCCACAGTGCATAAATCTGTCCTGACTGCACTCTTTGGGGGGGTCCTCCCCACTGGCCCACCTGGATCGCTGAGCTCCCTCACTTGCCCACCTTCTCTTGTTCCTGCTTCTACTCTTCCATTCTCCCCTCCAGCTCCAGGCCTAAAGCCTGGGCAGGAAAGGCCCCAATACTTCCTGTCAGTCCCCTTCTATACCCTTTTTCCACTCTCTGCTGCCACCTTGAGGCATCCAGAGCAATATCCCCACAGCACTGAACCCATTTCCAAGCTCGGTGGGTGGGAAGGGGAAAGGGTTGCCTAAAAGTGGAAATGTAAGCCCCAGTTTTACAGGGGGCTTACACTCTTCCCCCACCCAGGAACTCATTCCCTCCTGGGAATGATGGCAAGGGTCCAGTAATGGTCCTCTTCCATCAAGCTGAGTATGCGCACTCCCCAGCCTTCTGCTGAGGGACACACCATGTCTGGCCACCCGGCACCACCCAACCTGCCTACCAACCCCAAACTATACCCTAATATCTAATTCTTAAACCCTACCTGCACCAGGAGATAAATCTAAAGTACTAGTTACAACCATCATTATTTCTTTCTTAAACAATAAATAGCAATCACTTTTCATAATGATTATGCATTTCAAAAGACTTTCATTAAGCTTTTTGCTAAACATTAATACTGAGGTAGAAATTGTTCAGACATTCCCCTAGATACCTCCCACCAACATTTTAAAATAAGTTTCTCTATGTACAAACCCCAAACCTCTCACTCACACACGCACACACAGATATTCGCTCACCAATCTTTCGAAACATACTTTATCATGATCATAAAACAGTAACCATAAAACTTTTTTTTTCAATTTAAGAGCTTGATTGGTAAACTGAATCAAAGTCACCATATCAGATCCATAGAGCAATTGTCCTGGCGCAGTCCACAAGACATCAGACCTAAAGGCCTAGGTTGCAGGCCCCCCACCTAGAGGGAAATAATACGCTAGGTCTGGCTTGGTGGTCACCTCTCCAAAAGAATCCCGGTACAAAAGATAATACTTGGTCTGAGTCCCAGTTAAGTCCTGAACCATAGTGAAATGGTTGAAAATGGTTAGTCCAGATCAGGTCCCTGTGCGGCACATCGACTGTGCCTGCTGGAACAACTTTTGAGATGGGGCACTTCCTCCTTCTGGACATTTCTTCAACTTCTCCAACTGCTCCTTGAAAATCCAGTCCTCCCGCATCTCCTCAGTAATGTCCCAAATTCTTTTTGGCACATAAGGTTAGCTCAGATTGGAACATTCTACCCGCAGCCTCCTGCGAACCCACTTTTTAGCCTGACTCCACTCAGGCAGGTCCCTCACGCTGGTTCTCCTTGCTTGTCCCCCATATTCCCTGTCAATATTTTAGGTTCAGCGGGTCATTTGAGTTTAACCTGTCCATCTGGGTCTGGAGGGTCTTAGCCCAGACCAGGAGTTGTGGGGTTGTATCCCCAAAGGTGATAACTGGGCGGTGGTAGGGTCCAGTGATTGCCCTGACCACCATGTGGTCCTGGAACTGGAACTGGCTGCCAACATATTTTTCCTCATCCAGCTCCCTTAGGTGTTGTGGTTCACCAACCCTTTCTCCGGCGGAACCGGGTGCAGGTCCAGACTCGGGGCCACTTTCCATCCATCTGGTGTTGTTCCTGGCACCAGAGATAGGCTCCGATTTGCTGGATAAAGCCTGTGGGCTACCACCAGACACAGGCCACAGTGAGGGTGCCTCGGGCCCTGGAGGATCCCCAACCAGTTGTCTGAGGCCCCTGCCCCTCTCTCTGCCAGTAGGATAGCCAGTAGCCGGTGGCGGAGAGCTGGGCAGACGGCTGTGCTCCCCGTCACCTTTGTCCCTTTCTGGTGCACCTGCACCCTCTTCCTCAACAGCCTCCACTATCACATCTGGGGATTCACTTTGGGTTTCCTCCACCTGGACATGTGTGCTCTCTCCCAGGGACAAACTTTCGAACCCCTCCAAATCCCCACTGGCTGGTGACCACAGGATAAATAAGCTGGCGGTGGAACTGGGAGCATACATCCCTCTACATGGTACTGGTGGACTGGTTAAGCAATAGGGGCATACAGGCAACCGGGTTATTGCCTCTCCCATAAAGCCACACCTCACACAATGTTCATGTCCCTTGCATTTTCCCCTAGCTTTCTAAAGCCAGGAGAGAAGTGAGGTAGGAACGGTAGCCAGGGGTTCCTACTGAGGGGGTTGCTTCAGGCCTCTCTGCATCTCCTCTTGCTACCACTTGCTGCCAATCCATGTGGATGCCTGTGCTTGATTTTTCTTCCCTCCCAGTCCCACAGTCACTAGGAGCACACAGTTCTTTTGCTTCAAAAAATATGCAGTCCAGCCCACTTGCCTGCTCTGAATAATGCGCTAAAGAAACAATCTCTCTTGCTCTGCTCTTGTGATCGTTATCCTCCTCTAGTATTCTGCTACTGCTGGTCTCACTCCTTCAGCTCCACTCGCTCTGATACCCCAAGATAGTGCTTCTTCATGCAGCTGCTATAGCTCCCTTTCGCCCATCCTCCAATCAAAACCTTTCCTGAGGGTTAAGTAACCAGCAAGTCAGGCGCGCACACCACACCAGCAGGCCAGGCCTAATGCCTGCTCCAGGCCTACGCCACAGCAATTATGTAGTGTGCAACAGGGCCCAACCAGACAGGGAAGCCTGGTATACTGCGGACTGCAAGGCTCGGGGTCCGGCGGCGGTTTTTGGTGTTTGGGGAATATCCCAGACAAGTAGCCCCCACAGTTTAACCCCTCCCCTTCCTGCCCCGTTTAGGGGCATACTTCTACTTCACAGATCTTTCAGGCAGGTAGAAGAGGCCACTCAAAGACTAAAACATGCAAGACCTCTTTTCATATTAGAATAGCAGGGAAAACAGTTGTAGCCTACCTGCTGGAGTCTTCAAAGCGGTAACTGTTAACTTCTCTTGCTGTCTCCAACCCTGGTCTCCTCCTCAAACCTTCCACTGGACTGAGACCTCACTAACTCTCACGGAGGTCTAGGAGCCCCTTCAGCCTGGCTAGGCTGGATCTGACTCCTGGAATACAACTTGTGGAAAAATTAACTAGATTGCAGATATAAGGGGATACAAATAATTTCATTTCATCTACCTCCCCCCTACAGTCAAATAATGCACAGACCACTGTTTGTCCCCCAACTGGCTTTTATTTTACTCTTGCATAGAAAATGATTTCAGCGATACAGGGGCCACAACACTTTAAGTCAAAACAAATAAAGAGCTCCATGGGGCTTTAACCTTTGTACAATATGACTGGACAGGATACACAACAGAAACTGGGACTTAGCAGACAACGCAAGGATTCTCCTCTGCCAAAAAGCGTTTCCCCTCAGGTGCTCTACCCAAGGTTTACTGGAACACAAATCCCTACAGTCTCCTGACTTTCACAATGGATCTGGTAAGACAGATAGCTTTTTGCTCTTTCCTTAAATGGGTTCCTTCCACACCGGCACTGGTTGTCCCCCTTTCACTGGCATGGGAGAGCGAGCAGATTTCCCCACCTGGACCCCTGGGTGTTGGCCCAGTCCCTGGGGCACCCAGGATTTTTCCTGATGACCCAGGCCCCGACCCACCTGTAAATGGCTGCAGTTCCTGTGCTTGAATTAAGCACCAGCATGGGGGCCACTCTCCAAGGTCTACCATTTCTTTGATCTGCGACCTGCCCAGACCTTAATGTATGGCACCTCAGGACCTGTCCCTCCAAACAGGCCTCTTAATTCAGTTGAAAGGCTCCCCGACTCCCTTGACCCCCCCAGGCCACTCTGCCACACTGGAAGCAAGGGGAACCAGTGCCACCAGTCCCCCTTCTGAGACAGCCCTGCCACAGCCATCCCAGCCCTGGTGAGCTGGAAATACACCAATGGGCTTCCTAAGGGCTCCTACTTCGCTGGGCTTGCTAAAGCCTCCCTAACATCCTAGCACCCATGGTGTAGGACCTGGCTACCTGGGTCCTCAACGGAGCTCCATACCCCCATTCCTCATCGGCCATGGTGCATAAAACTGTCCTGACTGCACTCTTTGGGGGGGGTCCTCCCCACTGGCCCACCTGGATTACAGAGCTCCCTCACTTGCCCACCTTCTCTTGTTCCTGCTGCTACTCTTCCAGCGTCCCCCTCCAGCTCCGGTCCCAAAGCCCGGGCTGGAAAGGCCCCGATACTTCCTGTCAGTCCCCTTTTATACCCTTTTTCCACTCTCTGCTGCCACCTTGAGGTGTCCAGAGCAATTTCCCCCAGACCACTAAACCCATTTCCTAGCTCGGGGTGGTTAGGGATGCCTAACAGTGGGAATATAAGTCCCGCTTTTACAGGGGACTTACATAGATATCTACAAATCAGGCATTATTTGGAGTACTGCGTGCAGTACTGGAGGCCACACCTTCACAAGGACATTAACCAAATTGAGGCAGTCTAGAGAAGGGCAACTAAAATGGTGCAGGGACTGCATCAGAAAACATATGAGGACAGATTAACGGAGCTCAATATGTATACCCTAGAGCAAAGGAGGGAGAGGGGTGATATGATCGAAACATTCAAACACCTTAAGGGCATTAACAAGGTGAAAGAGTCTAACATGTTTGAATATAAAAAAAATAGCAGGACAAAAGGATTCAGCATGAGATTAAAGAGAGGCTTATTAAGGGGTAATGTGAGGAAGTTCTTTTTCACAGAAAGGGTGGTGGATGCATGGAACGGCCTACCTCAGGAAGTGGTGGATATGAATACAGTGCAGGGTTTCAAACAGGCATGGGATAGGCATAAAGGAGCAATACAGATGAGTATGAATGGCTAGGCCATTGATAGAGTAAAGGCCGATGGTACATTTATATGGTAGAAAAAGAAATGGGCAGACTGGATGGGCCTTACGGTCCTTATCTGCTGTCAACGTCTATGTTTCTATTCTTTTGAGCAATGCTTTGGATTACAGTGGTCTCGGGTAGAGGTCCATCCATTAGTTCAATTAATTATTACAACATTAGAGACACAAATGCCGGCAGACATTATTTCCTTGGTTTATAAATCCATCTGGGCTGGCTTGGAGTCAACTACTGAAAGAGTACAGGCAGGATGGGGAACAGATTTGATCTTGGAGATAACAGACACAGACTGGAAAGCAATCTGGCGGATGCAACATCAGGTAATGGCTTCTTATATATGGAAAGAGTTTGGATGGAAGTGTGTACTCCATTTCTTTAGAACACCACAGATTACAGGCAAGACGGGAGGGTGAGCTGGATGTCGTTATCCACCTCGGTACTAATGATCTGGCAAATGGGTAGCCTAAGGAAGTTCAGGAAGAGTTTAGAAAATTGGGGAGGAGTCTCCAGCAAGTAGCTACATTTGTCACCTTCTCTGAAGTACTACCTGTGAGAGGCATGGGAGAGCGTAAGGGCACATGCGCCAGGAACTTTAACACATGGTTGAAGAACTGGTGCTGCGAGGAAGAGTTTGGATTCATTGGTGGCTGGGGACCCACCTGGAGGGATGGGGGCTTGTTCAAGCCTGACGGCCTGCATCCATCCTGGAGGGGAATCCAAGCACTCAGTGATAAGTTTGAATGCTACATGGACAAGCATTTAAACTAGCCAAGGGGGGTGGCAGGCCAGCAAGGAGGGTACCTAATTGCCCATCCCCCACAGCTAGCAGTGGAACCAGTGAACAGGAGGAGGGGATATCTCTACAAAGCAGTGTGCAAAACCTGGAGATAAGCACCCAAGGGGACAGGCAGAAATAGGGCAAAATTCAGCAGAAGTGCAGACAGCAGGGAGAACCAGGAATAAAGTACAACCAGGGAGGAGGCTGGAGTACAACAGCTAAACAGTCCAGGGAGTTCACATCATGGAAAACCATGTGTGCCAAGCCAGGAGCCTTAGCAACAAGATGGAGGACCTGGAGGCTGCCATGGTGCAGTCGGACCTGGACATTGCAGCCATCACAAAGACCTGGTATAATGATAACCACAACTGGGAGATGGTCATACCCGGCTACAACATATTCAGAAGAGACAGGCTAGGCAGGAAAGGAGGAGGAGTGGCACTTTATGTGAAAGATGGTATAAAGGCCACAGTGATCCAGGAGGAACAAAATGGGGGAGAGATACTGTGGGTTAAGCTGGAAAGGCAAATGGGGTCAGCCATCTGCACAGGAGTGTTCTACAGACCACTAGCCCAGGAGGAAGAAACAGACAGGGAGCTGATGCTAGCCATCCAAAGGATGGCAGATAAGGGGGAGGTGGTGCTGGTTGGAGACTTCAGTATTCCAGACGTGGACTGGAGCCTCCCAGCAGCAGTATCAACCGGGACAGATTAATCCTGGACTCCCTTCAAGGTGCCTTCCTTAAACAACTGGTCATGGACCCAACTCGGCAGAAAGCAATACTGGACCTTGTGCTCACAAACAGGGACAGTGTGATGGGGTAACAGTGGGGGAGCACCTGGGGAACAGTGACCACCTGTCACTGTGGTTTGAAATCACAGAACAGAACCAAGCTGTACAAAAACACATATCCTGGATTTTAGGTGGGCAAGACTTTGGGAAAATGGGGACATGCTTGAAAGAGGCACTAATGGAAATGGGGAGGAAATCAGGGGTGGAGGAACAGTGGGCAATATTTAAAACAGGGATTACAAGAGCAACAGAATTATGCATTAAGCAGGCTAGCAAGGGGAAAAGGAAGAGGAAGGCTTTATGGTTTTCCAAGGAGATAGCAGAGAAAGTGAAAGCCAGAAAGATCGCAGTCCGGCAATACAAAATGACACAGGCAGAAGGGGATAGGGAGAAGTACCAGGAGAAGCAAAGGGAGGCAGGAAAGTCAGTAAGGGAAGCCAAAGCTCAGACAGAAGAGCGCATTGCAAAATCAGTCGGTAGAGGGAACAAAACATTTTACAGGTACATAAGTGAAAAAAGGAGGGCAAAGGGAGGGATTGTGAGACTAAAGGGGGAGAATGGGGGCTACATGGAGGATGACAAAAGTACAGCTGACATACTGAACAGATATATCTGCTCAGTCTTTACTGAGGAAGAGGAGGGTAATGGGATTGAAGGGAGTACAAGGGGTGGGAATGGCGCAGCAATGGACACAAGTCCCTTTACACGGGAAAGGGTCCTAAAGGAACTGGAAGGAATAAGGGTCGATAAAGCAGTGGGGTCAGTTGAGGTGCACCCTAGGGTTCTAAAGGAACAAAGAGAGGTGGTGGCTGAACCACTGGCAATCCTGTTTAGCTGATCACTGGAAACAGGGGAGGTACCCAAAGACTGGAGGACAGCAGATGTAGTCCCCTTATAAAAAAGCGGGAACATAGAGGATGCAAGGAACTACAGACCAGTCAGTCTGATCTTGGAGTGGGAAAGATCCTGGAAGCACTGCTGAAGGAGAGATTGGTGGAATATCTGGTTGCCAACAGACTACAGGACCCAAAGCAGCATGGTTTCACCGGGGGAAGTCATGCCAGACCAGCCTCACTGAATTTTTCAACTGGGTGACAAGGGATGTGGATCAGGTGAGGGCAGTGGACATGGTCTATCTGAACTTCAGCAAGGCCTCTGACACTGTGCCACTTAGAAGGCTATTAAACAAACTGGGGAATATGGGAATGGGCAGGACAACAGTGTGGTAGGTGGGTAATTGGCTGGGTGGCAGGACACAGAGGGTGGTGGTATATGGCTGTCACTCCACAGAGGGAAAAGTGACTAGTGGGGTACCACAGGGATCAGTGCTAGGACTGGTCCTATTCAACATCTTCATCAGTGACATTGTACAGGACCTAGAAGGCAGAATTAACCTGTTCATTGACGACACAAAGCTCTGTAACAGAGTGGACACGCCAGAGGGTGTAAACAGAGTGAGAAGGGACCTGCAGAAGCTTGAAGAATGGTCAGGGATTTGGCAGTTGAAACTGAATGCAAAGAAGTGCAAGATAATGCATATGGGGCACAAAACCCCCTGGAACAACATATCAGTTGGGGGATGAGGATATAGCATGTGCCAAGCAGGAAAGGGACCTTGGGGTTATCATCTCTGATGACCTCAAGGTAGGGAAACCGTGTGACAAGGCAGCAGGTAAAGCAAATAGGATCCTGGGATGCATAGGCAGGGGCATCACCAGCAGGAAAACTGAGGTTTTAATTCCACTATACAAGACACTAGTGAGGCCCCACCTGGAGTACAGCGTACAGTTCTGGAGACCTTATCTATGTAAGGATATAGACAGGGTAGAGATGGTTCAGAGGAGGGCAACAAAAATGGTACAGCGATTGCATCACAAGTCCTATGAGGACAGGCTGAAGGACTTGAATATATACTCCCTAGAGGAGAGGAGGGAGAGAGGGGATATGATAGACACAAAACAAGTACCTTACAGGGAGGAACAGGGTGCAGGAATGCACCATTTTCCAGTGAAAAAAATGTTCCAGGACTAGAGGGCATGGGATGAAGTTAGAGGGAGGGTGATTCAGAGGAAATGTGAGGAAGAATTTCTTCACAGAAAGGGTGGTGGACAAGTGGAACACCCTGCCAGAGGAAGTGGTGGGGGCTGAAACAATCATGGGATTTAAGAATGCATGGGATAGATATAAGGGAATTCTGGAGGTCACGAGTAAGGGGCAACAGACTTCTAGAAAAATGTAACGGGAACTTACAAGCTCAAATGGGCAGACTGGTAGGGCCATAGGCCCTTATCTGTGAACAGTGTCCATGTATCTATGTATGACCTAGTACATGGTACAAAATGCTGGAGGGACTGTGGTCACACCAGGGCAGACCATGTTCATATTTTCTGGAACTGTCCAGTGATATGATCATTTTGGCAAGATCTAGAGAGGGCTGCATTGGAGCTCTTTTTGGAGCTGGGAGGTTTGCATCCCCCCCCATAACACTTTTACACTATTTCCCTACCCATATCAAACATTTGCATACCAAAAAAATGTTGACTATTATGATGCTTGCTGCCAAAATGGTAATAACTCGAAAATGGCTACAGAAAGAGCCCCCAACACAGAGGGAATGGGAAGATGCTGTACAGCAAATGTATATATTACAGAAACTGACTGCAGGGCTTAATCTAAGTGTAAACCCCCTACAAATGGGGGTTCCTGAAAAGTCTTCCTCGAGCTTGCCTAGATGCTCACTGCCAGGCTGGTGTCCTGCATTTTAGCAGTTTAAATGTGATTGCCAGAGAGTGCCTGTATAGCTTCTGTGTACTGTCTCTTTAAGAGCTTCCTGGATTGCAGACATAAGTAATCTGAGAGGGAGCTCTGTTGAAAGACGTAACTATTTACTGAAAATCATTTAGAGTGATAATGATAATGTAGTTTGTCTAACCTGCCTTCTTTGCAGCAAGGACTGTTTTATCTCCACTATCTTGGTCCTGGACTGCAGAATTGGACCAATCAGTTCTGGTGGGACCTAAAATGGAGCCGGGCTACAGGAGCTGTCTGGAGTCAAAATCTGTAGGAATTGTAGTTTTGGGCTTTTTGTGCCTTTTTGCACCTGAAGGGGGAGCCTTTGTGTGACTGACAGGTGGATCAGCCAACAGAACCTTTTGGATCTTGGGGAAATTCCCAAGCAGCTTGCTGTTAGAGGCAGATCTAAGCTGGGAGCTGAAGAAGCAAGAGCTCAATATAGTCTCTATGGAAAGACCTGAGTTTTGGCCTGCATGCCTGCCTGCTGCCCCTGACAGGGACAGAAGAGAATTATTTTGGACTAATTCCAAATTTGTGAGAACAAGGTAAGCCATTGATTTTTTACCAGGCTGATAGCTGAAGAAGACGGAAGATTTTGCTGAATGCGATCAGCCTGTCAGGATTTCCAGCTGCTTCTGAATCCCCGGTTTGTGCAGAGATTTTGCAATCATGACCGGAGAGTGGTTTGCCTGGTACTGTAGAATTTCCTTACATGTAAATGTGCTGTGTATTGAAAGTGGGTCATGATTTAGATCCCCACTGTGTGAACTGTGTTCTGCTTGCTGGAAGCTGTACCCAGCCCAAAATGGACTGTATCCGAATTTGTCTCCATTTATCCTGGGCCTTGCCACACTGGCCTAGCCAGACTACCCACTGCACAGAGAAAGCCATCGACAAGAGACCTGCCTGGGGATCAGCCCCCTGCTCCATGCTTGAACAGGAACAACCCCTCGGTGAATTGTGTGGGCCCTGCTTCTTCTGGCACTCCAGATCAACCACCTGCAGTCTCAATTTTCCTCCAGCCTGTGTCCAGTCTTGGGTTTTGTGAGTAATCATCAGGGTAACTCCCTGCAACAATAGCCTAATCTAAAAGTGTGTCATCTGATTGTCTTGTTGTTTTCTTTTCATGAACTGAGCCCTCCAGCTCCGGATTACAAATAGTGTGTGTTGTGCATGTTGTTTTCTTCCATCACAGGGCCCCAACCAGCTGCAACATTCCTGGCTAGCCCACCATTCTCCATCTGGGTACCCAGGGTGTGTGACTGTTTATGGACCCTGAAGTGCATGCATAACTGTTTGATTGATATAACCTTTAAGCAAATTAACCTGATTACACCCCTCCCTTGTTCCAAGTCCCTTAAATAAATCAGATCTAACTCTTTTTTGCATTTACCCTGACTGTGGTTCCAGTTTATGCAAGAGCACTGTACTGCTGTTATTTGCCGTGTATAACCTTGTTTTACACGGGGTCCCCAGGGCCGAGCCAGAGGAAAGCCCTGGTGGTAAGTGCAAACAGTATGGGTACTTGTGTGGTGTATCAGGGGTCTTGTGAAATTGATTATTGTGTACTGTTCCAGCCACTAGTAAGGAAAGAGGGGTGTTACAGTGTCCCGGAGGGCTGTGCCCAGGTTAGCTTGACCACTACCAACCCTGACCTCCAGGTGGAGGCACCCGTTTCAGAACTCAGGCCAGTCTTAACCTGCTACTAACCAAGCAGGCAGGGGTAGTAGCCCTTGGGATAGCGCCACCTAGGGGTTACATTTTGGAGGCTCACCACTGGGATTTTGTGTCTTCTAGTGGCCAAAAATTATGAGTTATTGTTAAAGATTAATGGCTACCCCAGTAGAAATGGCTGTACACCAGCTGGTGGGGTGGTGTACTGGACAGGAGATAGACTCCCAAAAGGCTCTGCTTATACTGGATATTCCCCTAGGTACCAGTAAAGACACTGTAGAGGGAGTACTCTCCAAAGTTGATGTTTAAAAAACCCTGTGGTGGTGGGTCGACAGGCTGATTTGATTGCTCAAACGTTCATAGCCTTAGTAGAGTGTAGTGACCTTGTGGACAGCTCTAAAGTGCCACAGACTATTGCCCCAGAAGGGGGGGGGTTCCAGCTGCCTGGAGTGTGATAATAAAAGACAATAAAGACTCTGGAGAGGATGAGCTCCCACCATTATCTGAAACTTCTGAGGAGAAATTTGCTAAGTTGTTGCTGGAGGAAGGGAAAATCGTAGAGGACTGTAAGAAACTATTCCTGCCACTTGGGGGTTTTCCTTCCCCAACACCCCTTACCACTCCAGCACCTGCTACTGCTCCACCTTCTGTGCCCGTGCCAGTGCTGGCCCCTGTATCTATACCTGCCATTAGTCACGACTCCTACCGAAGGCTGAGAATCTTCTCGGGCACCATCTCCACCCCCCGGGAGGGGGGAGGATGACTGAGAGACCTATATAGACTATGTTCCCCCTCTAGTACTTGAATGCAATGTTCAGAAGCAGAGAAACAAAAGAGGTTGAGTCAGAGCCTCCGAGGTCCTGCCCTGCCTACCATCCATGCCAAGCGGGCCAATAACCCCGGAGCAACTGCACAGGACTATCTTGATGCATTGGAGAATGTGTATGGAAGCCTGGATTCAGATGAGGATCTGTGGTGGAGAGTAAGAAACGCTCAGCAGTACCCAGGGGAGCCATTGTCTGTATATGTACCTCGGCTTGAAAAGCTGCTACAAGACTGCCTCAGAAAGGGTAGTTTGCCATCAAATGAATTAGATTGAACTAGGCTGGATCGGATCCTTAAGTCTGCTCCGTTTTCAGAATAGTTACTGCTTCAGTTGCACCTTGCCACCCGACTGGAATCACCCCCCCCCTCCTATGACGAGCTAATGAAAGAAATTCAGGGGGGGTGAGCAAAGGCGACCCCCTTGGGGAATTGCACCCATATCTTCTGTGGCTGCGCAAATGACCGAGAATGATCAGCCAAGTGAGGCTCAGGGGCAAAATTTGGCACTTAACGAACGCTCTGAGAATGCAAAGGTCTTCCCACCCTGGGCCCAGCATTGGAAGGATGAGATACTAAAGGAAGTCCGAGAACTGAAGATGGGTGCCTCTGCAAAGGTTTCCCCCATGGAACAAGATTCTGGTTCCTTTCAGGATGTGACTGCCATGGGGGTGGGGGTGCACCCTCAGGCATCCGCTACCGAGGGTGGCTCCAAGGCTGAGATCACTGGATTGACTGCCACTCTAAAGGAACTATTAAGACGCATTGCACCACTCTCAACGCTGCAAGCAGATACCAGACCCCAGTCTCTTACTACTGCTTCAGTTCCTCATACAATGTTCTCTCCCAGGATTACCCATGAGTCTATCATTTGTCACAACTGTGGAAAGGATGGCCATATGAAAAGAGAATGCCAGTCTCAGAAGGACTTAGAAAGAGTAATAAACAGACTCCAAGGGGATCTCCGAAAAGCAAATCAATGGCCAAGGGGTGCCCGAAATGACCGCAGTGAGGGTTTGAGAAACCCTAACTCAAATTTCTTTGTGGCTAAATCCTCTGTCCAGGCCTCTGCTACTGCCTCTCCAGACTGGTCCAAAATATTGGGCCCTTCAATGGAGGCTACGGTGACAGTGAATGGCTGTGCTTGACAGTGGGTCACAAGTGACCATAGTATTTCAGGACTGGTATGACAAACACTTCTCTGATGTGCCTTTGCAATCCCTGGAAGGCCTACATGTGTGGGGCCTGAGCGACAAGTCTTATCCCTACCTAGTGTATGTCCACCTCTGGTTGTCTTTTCCTGCAATTGTAACTGGTGTAGAGGAGCGAGTAGAGACATTGGTCCTAGTGTGTCCCACTCCATCGGACTGTATGATGAGGTCCCCCTGTTAACTGGGACAAACGCCCATATGTTTGGAAGACTGGTGCAACTCTGTCACGAGAAACAAGGGCGATGGCCTGGGAGGTCCCTGAGAATTCCATCTCTGATCAGGAGGGCCTATGATTTGCAACAAAAACTCGAGGAAGTAGACCAGGATGAACCGGTGGGGATCGTGTGGAAGAAGGATCCCAATTCAATGGTACTGGCCCCTAACACCCAGTGTACCATTCAAGGGGAGGTCCGCCTCTGGAAAGATGTCAAGAACAAAATACTGATGTTGGATGTGCCAGGCGATGAAAAATTGCCAGAAGGATTATTGGTCAAGCCCAGCATCTTGCCTGCTCGTGCCCATGCCTATGCGCAATGAGTGATGGTCCAGATTCACAATGTGTCAGATCGGGAGATCCGGGTGAACAGAGGGTGCACCCTAGCTATGATACACTGCGCAGACACTGCAGTATTGCCCAGCAACAAGCACCCTGGTGAGAAGGGGAGAGTGACCCCAGACTTGTTTGACTTTGGTGACTCTCCATTGCCAGCTGAATGGAAGGCTAGAATTAGCAAGAGACTTGCCCAGAGAGACCAAGTGTTTTCATTGAAGGAATGGGATGTGGGATGTGTCCAGGGTGCAGAGCATCACATATGCCTGCACGATGAACGGCCATTTCGAGAGAGGTCCCGATGCTTAGCCCCAGCAGACATAGACGATGTGAGAAGACACCTGCAGGAAATGCTCACTGATGGTGTGATACAAGAATCCAGGAGCCCATACACCTCTCCCATTGTGGTTGTGCATAAGAAGAATGGGTCTGTGAGGATGTGTGCTGATTATTGAACCCTGAACCGGCGGACTATCCCAGACCAATACACTATGCCTCGTACACAAGATGCCCTGGACTACTTGAATGGGAGCAAATGGTTCTCAGTGTTGGATCTTCGCAGCGGATACTACCAGATCCCGATGGCCCCGGAAGACCATGAGAAAACAGCCTTCATCTGTCCTTTGGGGTTCTACGAGTTTCTGAGGATGCTACAGGGGATATCGGGCACCCCGGCCACCTTTCAGTGACTGATGGAATGTGATGTGAGAGATATGAATTTGCTGGAATGCCTGGTGTACTTGGACGATATCACTGTGTTGGGAGCACCTTAGAGGAGCATGAGAACCAACTGTTTAAAGTTCTAGACTGACTGGAAGACTTCGGCCTCAAGCTGTCCATTGACAAGTGCCAATTTTTCCAAACCTCCGTGAAGTATGTGGGGCACATAGTATCTACAAAAAGGATAGAGACTGATCACAGTAAAGTTGAAGCACTGACTACTTGGCCCCAGCCCCATAATCTGAAAGAACTACATCGTTTCCTGGGGTTCTGTGGCTACTACCGCAGGTTCATAAAAGACTATTCCAAGGTGATTCGCCCACTCTTAAACCTTACCCAGGGTTACCCTCCTACCAATCATAAATATAAAAAAGGGGCCATTAAAGAACCAGAAAAAGCATACTTCCGCCCAGGTGAACTCTTCTGGCCCTGCTGGATGCCCGACTGTGAAGCAGCCTTCCATGAGATCATATACCAGCTCACCCATGCCCCCATCCTCGCCTATGCTGACCCCACCAAATTCTATGTGCTGCATACGGACTGCTAGTCTGCAGGGTCTATTAGTGGTGCTGTATCAAGACCATGAGGATGGCCTGAGACCAGTAGCTTTCGCCAGTAGGAGCTTGAACCCGTCCGAACGAAACTACCCTGTGCATAAGTTGGAGTTCCTTGCGCTGAAATGGGCCATCATTGACAAGTTTCATGAATACCTCTATGGGGCAAAGATATTGGTGAAGACTGACAATAACCCGTTGACCTATGTACAGACTTCAGCTAAGTTAGAAGCCACTGGGCACTGGTGGCTTTCTGCATTATCAACCCATGATTATGCTGTCGAATACAGACCGGGCCTGGACCATATTGATGCTGACGCCCTATCACGAAGGCCCACTTCCAAGGGTGATTGGGTCAGGCTGTCTGAACCTGACATTCAAGCATTGTGTCAAAAGTTTGATAGAGATGAACAAATGTCTGCGGACACAGTGGACTGTTTAGTAGCTTTCTTGTGTCCTTCTGACACCTGCATACCAGCTGCTTATTGCCACTACTCTGCTCTAGACATTAGTGCACTACCTCAATTTGACAATGACAGCATTCAGTGGGCTCAATCCCAAGATCCTATGATTCAGCCAGCACTTGATGCCCTGCGTGTGGGGAAAGATGTGTCTAAGTTACGTTCCACCGACTTGAGAACTGCTTTATTGTTTAAAGAAGGCCCCAGATTGAAGTTGCTCAATCAGTTGTTGTATAGAGAGACAGTAGATCATAGTGGCAAAGTAGACAAGCAACAATTGGTCCTGTCCACTGCCTTTAAAGATTTGGTACTCAGGTTCCTCCACAATCACATGGGGCACCTCGGTATTGACAGAACCCTTGACCTGGTACAATCTCACTTCTACTGCCCCAAAATAGGGGCCGATGTTGAGCACCATGTAAAGACTTGTAGTTGCTGCCTGCAAAGAAAAGCCCTGCCTCAGAGGGCTGCCCCCCCTTGATAATATTACTACTATCACCCCATGGAACTAGTCTGCATAGACTTCTTGTGTTTAGAACCTGATCAGGGGAACATTGGCAATGTGTTAGTGGTTATGGGTCATTTCACATGGTATGCACAAGCTTTCCCCACCAAAGATCAAAAGGCATCTACCGTGGCCAAGGTGCTAGTGGAAAATTTCTTCATCCACTATGGTGCCCCCCAGCGGATTCATTCTGATCAAGGCAGAGACTTTGACAGTCGACTAATCAAAGAAATGCTCTCTCTATGGGGGGGTGAAAGTCAAGAACCACACCTTATCACCCGCAAGGGGACCCTCAACCAGAATGCATTAACCGCACCCTGCTAGACATGCTAGGCACCTTCCACCCAAAAGACAAGCATAAATAGAGTCAGCAGATTAGCACCTTGGTACACGCATATAATTGCATGAAAAATGATGCTACCGGATTCTCTCCCTGCCGCCTCATGTTCAGGAGAGAGAGGGCCAGCTGCCTGTTGATGTCTGTTTTGTGGTCTCTCCAGATGGGGTCTGAGATGAAAACTACTTGCAATATGTACAAAAACTGAAAGCTCAATTGAACCATGCCTATCAACTGGCCCAGACAATGTCTGCCAAGAGAAATCTAGCCAACAAAGAGAGGCATGATAAAAAAGTAAAGGCTCAAGAGCTTCAACCTGGAGACCATGTGTTGTTACGCAGTTTGGGACTGCATGGTAAATACAGAATTGCTGATCAGTGGCACCATCTTCCCCATGTAGTAGTTGGAAAGTTGGATGATTTACCTGTGTACAAGGTGCACCCAGAGAACAACTCCAAAGCTGTCAAGACCATGCACCCTAACCACTTGCTACCTATTGACCAAGTCATAATTGATGCTGAACAATCAGAGATTGATTCCCCTGGGCCAGTGACTCGTGCTGCTGCAAGAAAGAGACACAGTCAACCTACCCCAGTGGTCACAGATTTAAGGTCTCCTCCACAGCAGGCCCAGAATAATAGTGACTATCTGTCCACTTCTGACGAAAGTGAATACGACCATGCCTGTTACCCCTCTTATGAACTAGTCAGCTGTTTCGAGGTAACCCCCTGATAAATTGTGGGGATGAAGCTGGGCCTTCTGGACTGCCTTACACCCCAGCTTCATCCTTGGAGCCAATGCTCCCTGAAAGTGAAGTGCAAAGTATCACGTCTGAAGATGCTGATTCCCTGTGTATTGTGGAACTGTATGATTTGCCTGAAGAAGGGTCTGAGGGTTTGAGTCTTTCTGGTGACATACCAGAACTTGAAGAACACTATGAGAGTGCTGACCACCCCCTTCAGTGCCTCAAAGCTTGACTGTGCCTGAGTCTTCGCAAAATAAGTCAAGTGTTGTAGAAACAGAGCCTGTAGAGCAAGAAGCAGACAGTGCCCCAAGTGTGGACTTTCCTACCCAGGCAGATGCACCCCTCACAAGTGTCAAGAGTCCCGAGACCAGTGCTGAGAGTATAGAGACTGTAGTTATCCCCCTCAGAAAGACTGGCCGAGCTGTCAAGCCAGTCATATGCCTCAGTTATGATTCTCCTGGGAGGCCAGTGGACTTGCCTCTCCATGTAGTTCATAAAGGTGTTTATGTTTCACCAAGCTCACTGCCCAAATTGAGCTTGATGGCCCATTCCAGGTTACTTGTTCTGCCCTCTCACCACGGTGCACCTGCCCCATCCATCCCCAAGTTAGCTGATAGGGAAGGGGCCCCCCTCTTGCATTGTTCAGGGTACAAGAAATTATTACCTGATTTAGTATAGCAATGCTCAACTGACTTGTGTGAAATATGCCTAATGTATTGTCAGAATTGACAAAGTATTGGGAAATGTAGTGAATATGTATATTAAAGTAATAAATTTATGTTAACTGATGCATGATGGTACAGACTTGACGCAGACGACAAGTTTTCTCCAGGCAGGGAAGGGCGTAACCCCCCTACAAATGGGGGTTCCCAAAAAGTCTTCCTTGAGCTTGCCTAAATGCTCACTGCCAGGCTGGTGTCCTGCGTTTTAGCAGTTTAAATGTGATTGCCAGAGAGTGCCTGTATAGCCTCTGTGTACTGTCTTTAAGAGCTGCCTGGATTGCAGTCATAAGCAATCTGAGAGGGAACTCTGTTGAAAGATGTAACTATTTGCTGAAAACCATTTAGAGTGATAATGATAACGTAGTTTGTCTAACCTGACTTCTTTGTAGCAAGGACTGTTTTATCTCCACTATCTTGGTCCTGGACTATAGAATTGGACCAATAAGTTCTGGTGGGACCTAAAATGAAGCAGAACTACAGGAGCTGTCTGGAGTCAAAATCTGTAGGAATTATAGTTTTGGGCTTTTTGTGCCTTTCTGCACCTGAAGGGGGAGCCTTTGTAGTGACTGACAGGAAGATCAGCCAACCGAACCGTTTGGATCTTGGGGAAATTCCCAAGCTGCTTGCTGTTAGAGGCAGATCTATGTTGGGAGCCGAAGAAGCAAGAGCTCAATACAGTCTCTGTAGAAAGGCCTGAGTTTTGGCCTGCACGCCTGCCTGCTGCCCCTGACAGTGAGAGAAGAGAATTATTTTGGACTAATTCCAAATTTGTGAGAATGAAGTAAGCCACTGATTTTTTACCAGGCTGATACCTGAAGAAGACGAAAGATTTTTCTGAATGCGATCGGCCTGTCAAGATTTCCAGCTGCTTTGGAATCCCCAGTTTGTGCAGACTTTGCGACCATGACCGGAGAGTGGTTTGCCTGGTAAAGTAGAATTTCCTTACATGTAAATGTGCTGTGTATTGAAAGTGGGTCGTGATTTGGTCCCCACTGTGTGAACTGTGTTCTGCTTGCTGGAAGCTGTACCCAGCTCAAAACGGACTGTATCCGAATTTGTCTCCATTTATCCTGGGCCTTGCCACACTGGCCCAGCCAGACTACCCACTGCACAGGGAAAGCCATCAACTAGAGACCTGCCTGGGGATCAGCCTCCTGCTCCATGCTTGAACAGGAACGACGCCTCGGCGAATCATGTGGGCCCTGCTTCTCCTGGCACTTCAGATCAACCACCTGCAGTCTCAGTTTTCCTCCAGCCTGTGTCCAGTCTTGGGTATCGTGAGTAATCATCAGGGTAGCTCCCTGCAACAACAGCCTAATCTAAAAGTGTGTCATCTGATTGTCTTGTTGTTTTCTTTTCACGAACTGAGCCCTCTGGCTCTGGATTACAAATAGTGTGTGTTGTGCATGTTGTTTTCTTCCATCACAGGGCCCCAACCAGCTGCAACATTCCTGGCTAGACCACCGTTCTCCATCTGGGTACCCAGAGTGTATGACTGTTTATGGACCCTGAAGTGCATGCATAACTGTTTGACTGATACAGCCTTTAAGCAAATTAACCTGATTATGCCCCTCCCTTGTTCAAGTCCCTTAAATAAATCAGATCTAACTCTTTTTTTGCATTTACCCTGACTGTGGTTCCAGTTTGTGCAAGAGTACTGTACTGCTGTTATTTGCTGTGTATAGCCTTGTTTTACAGTGGGTCCCCAGGGCCAGGCCAGAGGAAAGCCCTGGTGGCAAGTGCAAATAGCGTGGGTACTTGTGTGGTGTATCAGGGTATTGTGAAAGTGATTATTGTGTATTGTTCCGGCCACTAGTAAGGAAAGAGGGGGGGTTACAGTGTCCTGGAGAGCTGTGCCCAGGTTAGCTTGACCACTGCCAACCCTGACCTCCGGGTCAAGACACCCGTTTCAGAACTCAGGCCGCTTAACCTGCTACTACACAAGCAGGCAGGGGTAGTAGCCCTTGGGATAGTGCCACCTAGGGGTTACATAAGGATGTGTAAATGCAGGGAATTTTGGAACAAATGGATAATGTGGATTATGGAATGTAGATCAGCTGTTATACCATAAAGTGTAATTAGTGACTGTTCTGCATTGACACTGGTAGTGGAATGTGGGAATTCCACCTTGGGGTTGCTGAAGTGTAGCTGCAGAATATTGAATGATTAATGCCATGTACAAATGTAACTATCTTTGACTCTTAAATGAAGATTAAATAAACACATATTGCGCCTGAAAAACCTTTTAATAAAAAGTAAATGAAAAAAAGAAAACCTGTAGGATGAATAACAGTAATTCCCCTTTTCCCTTTCAGGAGACAGGTCCTGGGTTCTCATGGTTGGTCGATCTCAGCACCAGGGGAAATGGAGCTCCTTGAATTAATGCAGCAATGCAGAAAGCAGGCAAGCAAGGATCCCTCCGGCTGGACGGAACTTGCTTGAGGATCTTGCAGCTGGTCACCATGATTGTAGTTCTGGCCGCTTGTCACCTTCAGCTGCTTCTGGCGTATTGCAGAGCACTGTGGCAGGACAACACCAGCCCCAAAAGGCCCAGACCCAGGAGTGGCTCCGCAGCCCAGCTCCCACAATGGGTCGCATAAATCCTAGCACCCCAGCAAGCGCCGGTGACCTCCTGAGACGGTGATTCCCACTTAGAAGGGGTTAGCAAGTTCCCTCCCTTGCTCTGAGTGAGGACTCCCAAATGGTGGGGGTCTTTCTGCAGTCCCTGCACTGAGTTCTCAACAAAGACAAGTTTTTAGGCGGTTTCTCCACTAATGTCCAGTGCCACTTAGTAGGGGTGCTAGCCTCAGATGCAATAAGCGCAAATGCAATTCAGCGGGGGGGGGGGGTGCTCAGGAATAGCAACTCCCTGCACACCAGTCCACGCTTTTCCAGTTTAACAGTCCCCACCTTTTCTTCAGCTGCAGCTGGGACTCAGCTCTCAGCCACTTTAACCAGTTCATACAGGACACACACACACAGCTGCTGCTAGCACCCCAATGACCAGAGATGCTCTGCCCCTTCAGAATTCAAATTGCAGTCCCAAACAGACAAAATGGCGTATCAGTCCTGGCTGTGACACTCTGCCAATCCGCACAGCCCTTTCAGCAATTTCAACTTGTCAGTGCAGGGTTTCTGCAGCATTCAGTCTCCTTCATTAACCATCAGCAAGTTCTCCATATCTGGGGAATCATAGTCCAGTCTCTTTCTCTCTTTCCCCTTTTCAATCAGTCCAGCAGCAAGTACCTGGGGAACCAGAACCTCAGCACAATCCTTCCTGCTGTCCCCTTTCCAGTCCACTTCTGCTGACACACAGCTCTCCAAATGGGGGTCTGAGGAAGCTCCTGAAGCGCAATGTTCACTCTCTCAGCACAGTCCTGACTCGTACAGAGTCCAACCACAGACTGAAGAAATCTCAGAAGGTCCACACTGTATCAGTCGAAAAAAAACAGCATTCTGATTGGCTGTTAAAACCTTTTACTAGTCAATAACCATAGTGATCAATATTTTCTGCTTGTTTATTGGGGCATGATCTAGGTACCAGAATTAGTCCTCTCCTTTTCCCAGGAGTTCCTTGGTGTACAGTTTGGGTGCCTAGATCTCTGATTGACTGCAAGTCTGTGGTTAAATGTCAACAACATGTCTGCTCCCATTTGTTTACCTGGAGTCCCATACAGTTTTATGCAGCCTCTCCCCTTTTCAGCTTTAATGCAGCCCAACACAGTGCTTTATTTGCACCGGTGCACCACTGGAATGTAACCCCAGCTGTCCTCTATTAGACAAGCCCACTCTCATTACATTTGCCCCAACCATTTTACTATCGCTGCCGCCGCAATTCCACCCCCCCCAGGTGGCAGGCAGCACTCATTACTATTCATGGTGCCGCTCATTAATATTCATAAGCCCCCGAGTGGCCCCCGTCGTGTAAACTCCCCTTGTGCTGCATCCATGGCTTCTGCCTGACCATCATCAAGTCTCTGGTCCTCAAGAACACCAGGAGGGGCACCGGGACCATGAAGAAACTCCCCGTTTTCCAACCGCAACGCGGTCAGCAACATCAAAGCACTCCTAGGCACTGTTGCGAGTGCCAGCCAAAACACCATGCCAACAACCCCACTGAGTACACTTCTTTCCCTCAAGCCTGCTAGATACCCTGTTCACCTCCCTCTTCTTCTTCTGGTCACCTTCCCCTCAGACCTAGGGGGTTTAGCATCAACAGGGCACATAACCACCTTCTGTAGAGATCTAGGAGTAATGTACACTCCCTTATGCACTACAAACAAAGGTAAGTCTGTAGGAACCCCAGGGGCATCATGCGTCAACTTAAGAACAGGCCATATAATCCTCCCTGTCCTTCGAGGGGTCTCTTGAATACCTGCACCCCTACCTACCCCTGGGTCAACGATGATTTCCTCATCTTCTTCACCCTCCTCTTGTTCCTCAGCTAACGGGATGAATGACTCCAACACTTTGTCCACATCTGGCACAACTCTGGGGGGACTAACCTGGGCTGCTTCAAGGGCACAGTTGGATCAATATTCAGTTCTGATGTGGGCCCTTCAAAAGATGCACCTTCACCCTCATCTTCCTGATCCTCAGAATCGCCCTGCAACCATTCCCTGGGTGTATCTACAGGGAAGTTGTTCCAGTACCACACAAGCGGCTCAGCCAGACCAGTATTCAGGTCTGGAGTGGCCCCCCCTGGGGCAAGTCCGGAACAGACTCCCCGACCCTACCCTGTCTTCTAGGCGTATCCCTTGTCAGGGGCGATCCCTAGAATAACCTGGCCAATTCCCTGGTAGGGTAATGATTCTTTGGGTTCTCATCATCCTCCCCCTCAGACCCATCTTCGGTGTCTCTCTCAGTGGAGACCTCACCACCCTGGGCAGGCCCAGCCCCCATGGCATCACTCTCTTTCCGCCTCTGCCTTCTGCATGCAGCAGCTCAAGTGGTGGGGTGTGATGAAGGATCTTCCACAACTTCCTCTGCATTCACTACTTTGTCACCAATAGGCAGCAGATGGTTACGATGAATAACCTTGTGCCCTCGAGTCTCTCCCTCAGGCCGAATCATGTACACCAGTAGGCCTGCAAGCTTCTCTACTTTGACATATGGGGTATCCCTAATCTGTGGTGGTCTTATGCTTTCCTGGTATGCCCAACTGATGTAGTAGCACTCTCTTTCCTGCTTCTAAGTCTTGAGCTCGCACTTTTTTATCATAGCATTCCTTATTCGCCTGGTTCCTCGTAGTAGCCATCTCTAAAGTGAGCCAGTATGCATCATCTAGTTGTTGTTTCAGGGTTTTCACATACTGCAAATAGTATCCTGCTCCCAGTCCATCTGAGGAGGCTCCATAACACAGGTCAACCAGCAGATGGGCTTCCTTCCCAAGCATGAACTGGTAGGGAAAGAATCCTGTAGCGTCATTTCATGTGTAGTTGTAGGTGTGGACCAGAGTGCTCACCTGCTGACTCCATGTGCGATTGTCCTGGGGATCCAAGGTGCCCAGCATATCTAACAGGGTCCTGTTGAATATTTCAGGTTGGAGGTCACATTGGGGATAGTAAGGCATGGACCGGGACTTCCTGATGCCCCACAAGGACAATAGTTCTTTGATGAGCTGACTCTCAAAATCACAACCCTGATCTGAGTGGATCCTCTGGGGGGCACCATAGTGCATGAAAAACTTCTCCACCAGTACTTTGGCCACAGTGGAAATGTGCTGATCCTTGGTGGTGTAGGCTTGAGCATATCGGGTGAAATGGTCAGTAACAACTAAAACGTTGGAGATATTGCATGAGTCAGCCTCCAATGCAAGGAAGTCTATGCATACCAGTTCCATAAGGCTGCTAGTTTTGATGTTAACTAATGGAGCAGCCCTCTGGGGGAGTGCCTTCCGCTTTCTACATCTCATGCAGCTCTTGCAATACGCCTCTACATCTGCCCCTATCTTTGTCAAATAAAATCGATGCTTAACCAGGTCCAAAGTGCATTCAGCTCCCAAGTGGTTGGAAACTTGGCAGCTGGGGTTCAATGCCAAGAAATGCAAGGTGCTACATTTCGGCACAAAAAACCCAAGGAAGGAGCTACCAGCTGGGGGCGGGGGATTCAACTAGCCAAGATGGAAGAGGAGAAGGATCTGGGGGTAATCATAACGGGAGCAATGAACAATTCAGCACAGTCTAGAAAGGCAGCTGCAAAGGCCAACAGGATGCTGGGTTGTACTGCCAGAGACATATCCTTCAGGAGGGGGGAGGTAATCCTGTCGCTACACAGGTCACTGGTTAGACCACACCTGGAGTACTGTGTGCAGTTCTGGTGACCGTACTTGAAGAAGGACATCGGGTTACTGGAGGAGGTGCAGTGCAGGGTAACAAAAATGATCCAGGGGCTAGGGGACTTACCTTATGAGAGCAAGCCGAGGGAGTTAAACATGTACTCCCCGGAGGAGAGGAAGGATGGGGGGACATGACTGAAACCTTCAAGAACATGAAGAGAATAAATAAGATGGGCACGGAGGGGCTTTTCAAATTAAGGAGGGGGAAGGACACTCAAGGGCACGATCAGAGATTGGAAGGGGGAAGGTTCAGGGGGTAAATAAGGAGACACCTTTTTATGGAGAGGGTGGTGTCTGGGTGGAATGCATTGCCAGAGGAAGTGGTATTCTGTAGAACAGTGGGCTGCTTCAAAAGGGGATGGGACAGTGTAAGGGGGAAGGTCACTGGAGGGGGGAGGAGAGGGAGGGGTAGCTGCAGTATAAGGACTACTAGCTGCACAATCGAGCAGACTTGATAGATCATAAGGCCTTTATTTGCTGGCAGTTTTGTATAAGTGCCTCATATCATCATGAAGGGCCTTCAACACAGTCTTAACATGCTTCTCTGGGAATACCAGTTGCTCTCGTGGGGCCTCCTGCTGGTCCTGGATCTCTCGGTACGGCAACCCCTTCTTTAACTGTAGCTTAGGCCATTCACGTAATAGTAGCCATGCTTGAGGAATAATGGTGTCCACCTGTTCCTGGTTCCCCTGCCATCTCAACACTTGCACGATCTGCCCAGTGATGGGTCTGGCCCTTTGATCCCATTGTAGGTCTTGAGTAGTTAATTGTGGGAGGGATCTGACATCTAGGGTGGCCAGTCAGCAATAGGCAACTGGAAGACAATCCCCTGGAGCCCCCAGACAGTCTACCAAACAATGGGTAGCTTCGGTGGCAAAAATCTCTTTGTCATCATGCTTCTTACACAAGGCCTTTACAGCTTGTTCCGAGATGCTTACCCAGGTTGAGTA
This sequence comes from Neoceratodus forsteri, assembly GCA_016271365.2. Lineage (NCBI taxonomy): Eukaryota > Metazoa > Chordata > Ceratodontiformes > Ceratodontidae > Neoceratodus > Neoceratodus forsteri. The sequence continues at coordinate 1,236,958,753 of CM057455.1, forward strand.
TTTATCATTACAGGCTTGGGGCCACCTGGACAAAGCAACCACATCTATGTGGTTCAGGCCTGGGTGGTACTACACACAGTAGTCATAGGTGGACAAGACTGACAACCACCTATGACCAGCTACGTGCAGCTTGGCCGTGGCCTGCATGTAAGTAAGGGAATTATTATCCATCTTCACAGTGATCATGGCCCCATACAGATAGTCATGGAACTGATCAACTACAGCCCACTTCGATGCCAGGTACTCCAATTTATGGGCAGGATACCTCTGCTCTGAAGGATTTAAACTCTGACTGGCGAATGCAACTGGATGTAAACCTTTGGGGTGTTCCCGATACAACACAGCCCCCAATCCACTAAAATGTGGCATCGGTATAAAGGACGTAGTGTTTCTGTGGGTCTGCATAGGCCAGCACCAGTGCATGGGTCAAACAAAGATGATGTCCTTAAAAGTTCTATCACAGGCCCCATTCCACCTCTCGCTCGAATGATTCAGATGGGCGGAAATAACTTCTGGGTTTTGCAGAGTTCTCAAGCATGGCAGTTTTCTTGCTTTTGTTAGCGGGCAGGTACCCCTGTAGCAGGTTCAAAAAGGGCTGCACCGCCCAGATGTAATCCTTTACAAATCTTCTTTTACAGCCACAGAAACCCAGTAACCGCTGTAAGTCCTTCAGGGTGCATGGCTTAGGCCAGGTGACAAGGGCCTCAAGCTTGCTGGGGTCAGTCTGTATACCTTTCTCCGAGATGATGTGCCCCACATACTTGACTGAAGTCCAGAAGAACTGGCATTTGTTGATGGACAGCTTCAGTTCAACCTCTTCCAGGCGGTCCAACACTTTCATCGACTGGGCCTCGTGCTCCTCCAGGGTTTCCCTGAACATGATAATGTTGTCCAGGTAGACCAAACATTCCAGCAAGTTCATATCCCTGACAGCCTTCTCCATCACATGCTGAAAGGTGGCAGGGGCACAAGAGATCCCTTGTAGCATTCTCAAAAACTCATAAAATGCCAGGGGGCATATACAAGCCATCTTCTCCCGATCCTGAGGGTCCATCAGGATCTGGTAATAGCCACTCCATAAATCCAAAACTGAGAACCATTGGCTTCCATTTAAACAGTCCAGTGCATCCTGCACTCTGGGCATAGTATACTGGTTCAGCACCGTCTGCTTGTTCAGGGTGCGGTAGTCCATGCACATTTGTATGGCCCCACTCTTCTTCCTCACCACCATGATGGGTGACACATAGGGGCTCCTTGATTCCTGAATAACCTCCGCAGCCAGCATCTCCTGCAAGTGCTGCTGGACGTCATCATTATCAGCTGGGGCCAGCTACCTTGACCTCTTTCAGAAAGGCTTGTCATCAGTGAGTCGTATCTGATGCTGTTCTCCACTCACACACCCTACATCCCACTCATGCAGGGAAAAAACATTCATCCAAGCAGCCAGTTTTTTCCCCTCACTCTCTCTTTCTGTTCCTCCAGGATGGGGGAGTCGCTCAGGTCAAACAACTCTGTATCAAGTCCCACTGGGGCACCTCTGCTTGCTGCAGCAGTATGCACTGCCGTGTTGGCCCAATATATCTGAGCCAGTGTTTGTCCTTTCTGCACCATCACTTCCTTATTCGTGACATTCTTCACTTGCACGTTCACCTTTCAAACATATGCATGTGCTCTGGCTGGCAAAACTCTAGGTTTGGCTAACAGTCCCACCAGCAATCCATGACATCCTTCTTCAGCCTCACCACACTGGCAATGTTGCATTCAGTGTTTGGCGGAAGCACAATTTCATCTCCATCTCTTTCTCCACACTGTTCCCACTGGATTGTCAGACTCCTCCACAGGGAACTGCCTCTTCCTTCAGTAAGCCTCCTGGGCCAGGGGATGTAACTGGTACTCCTCTGCTCTTTGTTCAGCCACTCAATCATGACATAGCTGGGCCAGATGTCCAAACATATGGGCATTTGTGCCCACCAATACCAGCACTCCATCGAAGATGTTAGCTTTAGGATAAATTAAAGCTAAGGTCTCTACAGCTTCACTCACTCCAGCCACTTTAGCAGGGAATGCCATCCATACCTTGACATAGCCGAGATAGGGGTATGCCTTTTCACTGAGGCCCCGCATGTGCAGTCCCTCAAGTGGCTGTATTTCCACGTCGGATAAATGCTGATCATACCAGGATTTAAAGATGATGGTAACCTAGGAGCCGCTATCCAAAACAGCGTGGGTGGGGACCCCGTTGATAGTGATCTTAGTCTTGGTTGTTGGTCCCACTAACTTTTGCATATCTAATGGTGTTGTTGTGTTAGTTCTGCCTGATGAAACTGTTGTATGAGCCATAGAGCTGGACCTGCCAGGGGCCCCAGTGCACTCCTTTACTGGGCCCCTCCATAGTTTCCCTGCTTGCGGGCTGTGTTGGCGGGTGCTCTATCTCTGTTAGACAAATGGTCTAAAGGCACCCTACACCCCCCTCTGTATATGTCCCTCGCCCCCAACACGAATAACAAATAATAGGTTCCCGGGGTCGCAGCCATGTCTGGTGGAGCAGGACAAGACCCAGGCATTCCCACTGGGGTACTCTGCTCTGCGTAATTCCATTCTACAACCCGCTCATTTCCCTGGGCAGCAACTGGCACCCCCAACCTCTCTAACTCAGCCATCCTATGTACCAATTTCTCCACTTGAGCCTTAACCCCTGTGTTTGAAGGGTGATGCCTGGACAGGGGGCCCAGTGCCAAACGTGGTTGGGCCTACATTAGGGACTATACCACTCATCCCTTGAGCTTCAAAGGAACCTGAGCCCACAACTAACCAACTTAGCCAAGGTGACTACATTCTTGTATTCTCTTAATAAAGTCTTTAATTCTTGTACCTCACCAGGAGGCACCTCTCGTTCCACCTGTGTCACGGCCATGGATAGCCCGTACACCCCCCAGTGATCCTGCTCCTCTTCAGCTTTCTGGACCTCCCATATCAAAACCCAATATGGAGGGGGGTTATTTTTTCTGTCTGCTAAATGCAACTGTAACACTAGTAAGGGGGAATAACAAGCGGCCTTCACCATGTGCTCCACCCTGATCTGATTTAGATCTTGGGTCGCTATCCCTCCCCTTTCTGGAACACCTTCTGCAAGGCCCTCTCCACCCAGGCCAGAAAAGGAGACAACAGTCCCCCCCTCCAACTGCCTAGTGGTTTTGAACTTCCACATGAGGTCCTCACAGGTTTCAGGGTTCCCAAATACGCTTTCCAAAGCTGAGATATATATCTATGCTGGGGCTTCGGGATCTGTGTCTCGTAAAGAATGTATATCCTCTAAGGTGGGACCCCATAAACTCTCCAATAATCGTTTCTGCTTCTCAACTTCAGAACACTGCCAATCTTGGACTAACAGTGTGGCACCATCCATCCAGGCCTCCTAGTCATCCTCACCATTTGGAGTGGGTTTTACCCCTGAAAACATTCTTAACTTGCAGTACAACTTGAAGGCCACAGGCATGGAACCAGGCTCGGGTCTCTCAAACTTTGGCACCTTAGAGATGGATCCAGCTCCTCGATCCCTTCCCCCCCCGGGGAGATCACACTGAAGGAGGTTACTACCGACAGAGCCTCAGCCAATCCCTCCACCACCACCAAAGCCCCAGGCATCCAACTGGCTTCTACGGTTTAAGTGCTCTCTATTAGCATAGTCAGTGTACCTCTAGCTGAATCAAACATTTTCCCTTGAATTTTGACTTTTCCCAATCTCTTTATGGTGGATACACATTTTTCAACATCCTCCTCTTCCATCTTAGGAGGTACCCCCAGCAAGAGAAAAGACTTCTGGGGATCCATTTTCATTTCCCACTCCATTCCACCAGCCTCATCTTATTCTCCTCAGTAGGCCTGAACTTAGGCTGGGGCAGATTGGGCGTGGGCCCCTTAGGGGCCTCGACACTCTGATCTCCCGGTGCAGACATGGCTGGTCAACTGGAGATCCCAATGGTGCCTCCAAAATGTAGCCCCGGTGACATATGCCAGTGCGTTACCCCCCCATGCCAACTGTCTCTGATACCGGGCAAGGAACCTGGGTCCAGCTACAGTGACAATTAGGGGTTCGTTCCCAGAAATATTGAAAATAGTGCGCTGCCACCACTCAGAGTAAAGTATCAGTGGGCCAGATATCTGCTTTGCACAGCCCCTTTGGATACTGTGCCTGCCCACCTCCCCAAACAACCACTCTGCACACTGTGTCCCCCAATACCTTGTTCCACCATAAACCATATATCCCAGTAATGAGCACATGCAATGAACTTCACTAACACAGCAAGTTCAAACAACAAATTCACAGCTTTATTCACGGCATAAGGAGTAGAGAAGGGGATACCAGGACATTAGGTAGCTGTGAAGGCAAAAGAAAGGTTAGTGACTTAAGCAATTTCAACATGTGGGCCCACAGGCCAACCCCTCCCCCACTGGTACCAGTGTCCCTATACTGTCCCTAGGGGTACCCACTAGGTGCAGGCCTGATGTGGGTTGGCTGGCTGTTGGGGCCCTGAAATATTTTTTTAAAACTTGTAGGATGAAAAACAACAATTTCCCTTTTCCCTCCCAGGAGACAGGTCCTGGGTTCTTATGGTTAGTCAATCTCAGCACCAGGGGAAATGAAGTTCCTTGAATTAATGCAGCAAAGCAAAAAGCAGGCTGGCCAGGACCCCTCCGTCTGGATGGAACTTGCTCGAGATCTTGCAGCTGGTCACCTTGATTGTAGTTCTGGCTGCTTGTCACCTTCAGCTGCTTCTGGCCCATTGCAGAGCACTGTGGCAGGACAACACCAGCTCCAGAAGGCTCAGACCCAGAAGTGGCTCCACAGCTCACCTCCCATGACAGGTCGCAGATGTCCTAGCACCCCAGCAAGCACCGGTGACCTCTTGAAACAGTAAGTCCCACTTGGAAGGGGTTAGCAAGTTCCCTCCCTGGCTCTGAGTGAGGACTCGCAAACGGTGGGGGTCCTCCTGCAGTCCCTGCACTGAGCTCTCAGAAAAGAAAAATTCTTAGGCAGTTTCTCCACTGAAGTCCAGTGCCACTTAGTAGAGGTGCAAGGTATCACTACATGATACCAAAACTCAAACTCTCGACACCCACCAGCCTGAAACCAACATCCTGACTCACGGAATCCCGACGGTTGAGAATTACTCCCATCTGTCGAGAATTTCCTGCAGCGGAGTTGACAATCTATAGTAGGCGTTGTATAAAGACCCCCCTCTCAGGGGGAGGAAATGGACAAGGAAATGATAGAAAGTATACTTAGAATGGCAGATAAAGGGGAGATATTGCTGATGGGTGATCTAAATATGCCAGATGTTAACTGGAGTGTAGTTGCAGCAGCCACTTCTAAGAGTGGGGTTATTCTAGATGCCCTACAGGGGGCATGCCTTAGACAACTAGTATTGGAACCCACTCGAGAGGGAGCAGTCTTAGACCTGGTCCTCTCAAATGGAGATGGAGAGAGGATCACAGATGTAGAAGTGGGTAGCCATCTGGGAACTAGCGACCATCGAACAGTATGGTTCACAATAAACACAGCAATAGAGTCAAGCCATACAAAGGCAAAAGTATTGGACTTCAGGAGGGCTGACTTTGCCAAAATGGGTGAGTGCCTAAGGAATGCACTAGCAAATGGGCAGGAAGAAGGGGTGGAAGAACAATGGGAATAATAAAACTGCCATCACAGAGGTAACAAGCCTTTGTGTGAAAGCAAATAAACAAAACAAAACAATGTAAGAAACCACTATGGTTCTCAAAGGAGGTGGCAGTGAAGGTTCAAGAGAAAAGAAAGCATTCAGAAAGTACAAGGAATCACAGAAGGAGCAGGACAGAGAATTGTATCAGTTAAAGCAAAGGAAGCTGGGAAGGCAGTCAGAACAGCAAAGGCCGAACTGAGGAAAAGATAGCCAACTCAGTTAAGAAGGGGATAAAACCTTTTAGGTACATCAGGGAGCGAAGGAAGACTAAGTGAGGATAGTGAGGCTTAATAAAGGGGAGGGGTGGGCAGAGGGTGACTGTGAAAAGGCAGAGATACTAAATACTAAACAAATATTTTTGCTCAGTATTTACAAATGAAAAGGGGAGGTGCCTAAACCAAACAATAGAAACACTCTGGATACAGAAGTGGATACCAGCCCATTTACAGAAGAAAGGGTTCTGAAAGAACTCTTAAAACTGAAGGTGGACAAAGCAATGGGGCCTGATGGGATTCATCCCAGAATTCTAAAAGAACTAAGGGTAGAACTAGTGACACTAGTGACACCACTGACTACCCTCTTTAACAAATCATGGGAGGATGGGGTGGTACCTGAGGACTGGAGGAGGGCAGATGTGATTCCCTTCACAAAAGTGGGAGCAGGGCAGAAGCGGGAAACTACAGACCAGTTAGTTTAACCTCAGTGATAGGGAAAATGATGGAACCACTTCTGAAGGAAAGAATTGTCGAGTACCTAGAGGCCAGAGGGCACAGGACCCAAGGCAGCATGGATTCACAGCGGAAGGTCATGCCAGATGAATCTAATAGATTTCTTTGACTGGGTGACCAAAGTAGTAGATCAGGGAGGGACTGTGGACATGGCCTACCTAGACTTTAGCAAGGCATTTGACTCAGTCCCACACAAAGATTAATATACAAGTTAGCCAGCCTGGGTGGGTCCCAAGATGATAGCCTGGGTAAAGAATTGGCTGGAGAATAGGACACAGAGGGTAATAGTAAATGAAGTCCACTCTGAAGAGGGGGTTACTAGTGGGGTGCACTGAGGTTCAATATTAGGACCGGTCCTCTTCAATGTCTTTGTAAGTGACATTGCAGAGGGACTGGAAGGAAGAAATGTCTCTCTTGCAGATGACACAAAGATCTGCAACAGAGTTGATGCACAAGGTGAGGTGGAAAGGATGAGAAGGGATTTGGCAAGGTTAGAGGAATGGTCAAATGTATGGCAGCTTAGATTTAATGCTAAGAAGTGCAAGGTAATGCACCTGGGAAACAAAAACCTTGGGGAAGAGTACACAATGGGGGGTGAGATACTAACAACAACAAAAATGGAAAGGGACCTGGGGGTAATCATATCAGATGACTTAAAGGTGGGCAAGCAATGTGAGAAGGCAGTAAGGAGGGCTGGGGGGATATTGGGATGCATAGGGAGAGGCATCATCAGTAGAAAACAGGAAGTTGTTATCCCTCTGTACAGACAGCTGGTGAGACCCCATCTGGAGTACTGTGTGCAGTTCTGGAGACCCAATCTCCACAAGGACATAGACAAGATGGAAGCTGTCCAGAGGAGGGCAACTAAAATGGTGCAGGGTCTGCACCGGAAGACATATGAAAAGAGACTAAAGGAGCTTAATATGTATAGCCTCGAGGAAAGGAGGGAGAGGGGGGACATGATAGAAACGTTCAAGTACCTCAAGGGAATCAACAAAGTCCAAGAGGGTAGCATCTTTCAAAAAAGAGGTGTGCAAGAACAAGGGCACAATTTGAAGATGGGGGGCGGCTCAGAGGTAATGTAAGAAGTATTTTTCACAGAGAGGGTTGTGGATGCATGGAGCGGCCTTCCAGAGGAGGTTGTGGAGTCAAAAACAGTGATTGAATTCAAGCATGCATGGGACAGCCATAAGGCAATTCTAGGGGGTGGGGTAGAAAGAAGTAGGCTGCTGGTTAACTAGGATCTGCAGCTTATCCATTAGGTAGGGGAAATGGACAGACTGGGTGGGCCAAGTGGTCCTTATCTGTTGTCAAAGTCTATGTTTCTATGTAAGCCCCCCGAAACATAGTAAAAACCTTTGCTACAGGCAATTCTCGACAGACTGGATTCCGAGTGTTGTGCTATTAGTGTCGGGCTCCCGGGTGTCGAGATTATAGGTTTCTATATTCAGTAGTAAAAACGGGTGCTAGCCACAGATGCAATATGCGTAAATGCAATTCAACGGGGGGGAGGGGGCTCAGGAATAGTAACCTCCTGCACACCAGTCCACGCTTTTCCAGTTTAACAGTCCCCACCTTTTCTTCGGCTGCAGCTGGGACTCAGCTCTCAGCCACTTTAACCAGTTCACACAGGACACACACAGCTTCTGCTAGCACCCTGACAACCAGAGAAGCTCTGCCCCTTCAGAATTCAAATTATTGTCCCAAACACAGACAAAATGGGTTATCAGTCCTGGCTGTGACACTCTGCCAATCTTCACAGTCCTTTCAGCAATTTCAACTTGTCAGTGCAGGGTTTCTGCAGCGTTCAGTCTCTCTCATTAACCACCAGCAATGTCTCCATACCTGGGGAATCACAGTCCAGTCTTTTTTCTCTCTTCCCCCTTCTCAACCAGTCCAGCAGCAAGTACCTAGGGAACCAGAACCTCCGCACAATCCTTCTTCCTGCTGCCCCCTTTCCAATCTACTTCTGATGACACACAGTTCTCCAAATGGGGGGTTTGAGGAAGCCCCAATAGCACAATGTCCACTCTCTCAGCCCAGTCCTGACTCGTACAGAGTCCAACCACAGACTGAAGAAATCTCAGAAAGTCCACACTGTATCAGTCGAAAACCCAGCATTCTGATTGGCTATTGAAGCTTTTCACTAGTAAATAACCATAGTGATCAATATTTTCTGCTTGTTTATTGGGGCATGATCTAGGCACCAGAATTAGTCCCCTCCTTTTCCCAGGAGTCCCTCGGTGTCCAGTTTGGGTGCCTAGATCTCTGACTGGCTGCAAGTCTGGGGTTAAATGTCAACAACATGTCTGCTCCCATTTGTTTACCTGGAGTCCCATACAGTTTTATGCAGTCTCTCCCCCTTTCAGCTTTAATGCAGCTCAACACAGTGCTTTATTTGCACCAATGCCTCACCGGAATGTAGCCCCAACTGCCCTCTGTTAAACGAGTCCACTCTCATTACATTTGCCCCTCCATTCTTCACTGCAATACTGCCAATTGGGTAACCACAGACAGCAGTGTAGCTGGAGATGGATGAGGAAGGGGGGATATTGTGGATATCGGCATGCTGATGCCCACACAGTGTGTGCAGGCACGCCTTACCATCACTGCACACAACATCCCAGGAGCAGAAATAAAAAGATCACGACCCCAGCACCTCTGCAATGATAATCTTGGTATATCCAGGTCCCCGCATCCCCAGCATGGCACCGCCTGACACAACCAGAGATCCGCAGCATGTTCCCCACCCTGGCCCTGCCTGGTGAGCAAGCCAAGGCTCCATGGAGGTAAGTTACCATGTCTGGGGGAGGTGGGGGATTGGGAGGTGCCTGGAGGTCATGAGGTACAGGAAGGCTGGCAATCAGGGGGCATAAATAGCAAATAAAAAAGGAAAAGAAAAGAACATTCTACAGCCATTGAATCACTGAGTTCCAGAGGCCTTGTATATAGGGATTACCTACCCACTCCTCTACCTAGAGAACCTGTGTGATTCCCTTAGTTGGCAGAAATTTATCTTGGCTTGAGCTGGCCTGCCAGCACAGCAACAGCGCTACCACTTGCAATACTGATGAGGATGGACACCGACGTGCTCTGGCATGCGTGGCATGCATCTGCGTGCACATACACAAGGGAGCTCACTATCATCATCTAAGGGAAACCAGAAGGAAACACCCCCATCTTCAGCAGAAGGACGTCTGCCTCTCACTGCAGGCCATGCACTGCTGACTAAGTCACACTCTCCCAACACCACCCTATAATCTGCTGGGGTATGGTCTCACCAATGGCTCCAACCTGGAGGGTAAGCAAAGGAGGAACACAAGAGTCATAAGTGCCAGGAAGGCAGGTGACGAGGTTGGATGAGTGGGCTACACCAACGTGGGCCAGTCAGAGATGAGGCAAAAAGTACACTAATTCAACATAAAAAAGAAATTTGTCCCAGCTTATCTTAAAAGCTTACACTGTCTTCATAAAAATGCAGATTAATTATTTTACATACCCCTCTTTAAAAGTGCTGGATACAAGACGAATATTACCAAGACATCCGATTGCAAAACGAATAGTCAGTTTGGCATCTAAGAGGCACTGCTGTCTGTACTTATTTATAATCAGATGTCTTGACAACTTTCATCTTCTATCCAGCACTTTAAAGGAGAGATATGTGACAAAATAAATCTGCTCTTTATGCACTTTTCACAATCCTGCCTTGTGTGCCCCCTTTTGAAGAAGAATCAGCATTTATATAGCACTTTTCATACATCCAAAGCGCTTTACAAGCAATGCTAGACTGGTAGTGAAGTGACTGAATGTGTGGTGGCAGCCATATCGCACATCATCACCCACACACAGCCTGGATAATTGCATGAACCGGTTTATGGGAAGGGGAATGTTGGCCAGGACACCGAGAATGTTCCCTACTCTTTTGCGAAGAGTGCCCTGGGTTCTTTTACTTCCACCTGGACAACACCAGGATGGGCAGAAGGGACCTCGGTTTAACATCTCATCCGAACACCCCAGCAGTACAGCACCCCCCAATACTGCACTCGGATGCCAGCAATTTTTAGGTGCAAGTCCAATCCCGGTGTGGGACGAGAACCCACGACCTTCTGGTCCAGAGGCGGATGTGCTACCAACTGAGCCACGCTGACACCTGCTTTTGCTTGGTAAGTTTTGCGTGTGGTGCTTCATGCACCAGTTAGCAGTGCATTCAGGCATTTATAAGTCCACTGTCTTGACTTGTAGACTGTTTCATATGTTCACCACCCTCCACGAGAAGTGCTTCCTAGCATTACCGGAATTTACCACCCTGAGCTTCAGGGCACATCTTCATACCCTGCTGGAGGAAACAAGATCAGACATCTCTGCTCAATCCTGTTTTTGCCCTCAAGTATGCTAAAAACTAAGATCATGTCCCCTTAGCCTCCATCTTTCCAAGAATATGTTAAAAGCCACCAACCACTCCTCACAGCTCCTGTCCTGTCATTTTGATGATCTTGCACTGTGTCATAGTGTAACTGTAACATGGGAGTTCCCTGTAGAGTGAGCTAGTACATAGAAAACCTTGCAGAATTCTTCTTGAAGCTATTTCCTGCATTAACAGTAAGAGCAAGGCTACAGTGAACACAGTAAGGTTTCTGCTGAGAACATGTGTGTAGTATATATGTATATGTACTTATCACAGGAAGTACTCAGGTAGCCAGAACTGTTGTAGATCATGCCTGTCAGTACTGTAGTCCTACTGTGCAGTTCCTGTCATGCTCAGTGGGGCACGGGGGTAGTGTATTGAGTCACAGGGATTGTAAAGGTACCACATGATTCTCCTGTCAGAAAATTGTCCAGTCAGGAGACCTGTGCCATGCCACTCATTGTGTTTACTGTTTCTCACATTTAAAAAGCAAGTTTTTAGCCAGCCCGGTGGCACTGAGGGTTGAGGCGCTGGACACCACACTTCGCGCCACACTAGCAACCTAAGTTCGGGAGCGAGCTTGGGTGCCGGGGGTCGGCAGGGGAGGGATCGGATTGAGCGCCCAGTGGGCTGCTCTTCTGTCCCGGGGGGAGGGCATCGGGGATGTCTGGCGCTCTGGCGGCCTCTGGTGGAGATCGGGGGTGCCGCAGAAGCATGGACAGCATGTAACAGCGTCCAACGCGGCAGGATTGCCGTGGCACCAAGGGTGCATGGGGAAGAGGGACAGAACAAAGGAAAAACCCGGCTCGCAGGGATAGGCTATGGCATCTATCCTCCATGCTCAACGCTGGGTCCGACTCGGTCAGGCCTCATCACTCCTCCACCTGGGCCCCGCCCACTTGCCAGAGTCTGCTGGAGTTGGGCTACCCTCCCTGGGTGGGTCAAACTGGGGGTGCTGGCAGCAGGGGGGGAGAGAAGGCACGGGACTGCAGAGGACCGCAGGCGGGCAATCACAAGGAGAGGATGCCTGAGAGAGTTCCTTCAAGCCGTGACCGGAGGGAAAAAGACTTAAAAAAAAAAAAAAAAAAAAAGCACATTTTTATTTACTTAATCAAGAACACAATGAAAATCACTCTGCCACAAATCAATAAAATGAGGACACAAAAGTTAAGTGTCAGGTAGTGTGCTGTGGGTTTTGCTGTCCCGACACTTAACTTTTGTGGCCTCATTTACTGATTTCTGGCAGAGTGCTTTTCATTGTGTTCTTCATTCTAGTTTGGTTTGTATTAGCACCCGCTCACTCCATGGTGTGCGGCCGCCCCTGTGATTTTCTTTCTTTTATTTACTTAACTTCTCTCCCTCCCCCCCTTAACCTATTCGGTAGCTTACTGTTCTGCAAAATAATTCTTACGTAAGGTGTAATTTTATCTTGCCTCAGTTTCTTGTAAAAACACTTGTAAAAAACGCTCCCCATACTCACAGCCAAAATGCTCCTACTTCCCATGTTAGAGGCACGCCCCCACGCTGGCATATTTTGTGATGTCAGTACTGGAGTAGCGCGGGGGCGCGCTCCATGGACTATAATGGGGGCAGTTTTGACATGCTTTTTTCAATACTTTTGAGTGCCGGTTTTGAGAAAAGAAGGCCATTTCTCAACTAACAAGGACTTTGTTAGTTGAGCGGTGATCTTCTTTTCTTAAATAAGGCACTTTTGGGCACTCTCTGCAGATGACCCATAGTTGTGGCATTTTTCTTGACATAAATAAAAACTTGCTCTTTAAGCCTCTTTTTCCCATATATTTACTATGACAGGAGAATTTCCCGTCAGGACAATCTCGTGATACCTTTACTATCCTACCATGTTAAGTCCGAAAATAAAGATGGCTGCAAGCAAGTTCCTCTGTGTCTGAGTCTGTCTGTCTATCCTAGATTATCACAGTGGCAACAAGGTGAGTGACTCCATATGTGCCAGAGGAGGTTTGGTTAGCTGCTGCTGCTTCCTTTGGGTATAGCAAAAAAAAGAAAAAAACTTGGCAGAGTTTGTTCTTTACAGTGTCTGTAGCTGCTATAACAGAAAAAAAAACAAGAAAACCCTCACCAACCAAAATACAGGCAAAAGCCAAGCCTGTGGGGGATAGACAAAGAAAGCAGCAAGAAATATATGACTTTCAAAACAAAACTGCACCTGCAAAAGCAAGAAGCAAAACGTATCCAAAGTCCATGCTAAATCTTCCCAGCAGATCTGCACAGCAACAACTACGAGAGTAAAAAATAGAAAGCTGGTGCCACCTTTTCCCAGCCTGCACATCCACTGCACAGCAAACCTGCAACAGTGCCCTCTAGGTTGGAGGACTGTACTGCAGTCACACAGCAGCAAAGGCAACTCAGCAGCGTCATCTTGTGATGTAAAGAGAAATTGCAGCAAATACTGCAGAGGAACTGAAACAAAATAAAATAAATTCTGGACAGTGGAGGTATGGAGCAACGTGCCACCAGTGTGACACTGAAGATAGCACTTCAAAAAGTCACAGGGGCTACGTGTCATGCGTCACATCACTGAATTGCTGGTGCCATAGTGTCAACTGGACAAGTGCTAGAATTCGTCAAATCAAAAGAGGATCTTGATGCTTACTTGGAATGCTTTGAACGCTGGTTGGCAGCGAACGAAGTTGCTGATGACAAAAAGGTAAATGTCTTCCTGGTAGTTTTGGGACCTACAGTGTATGGACTCCTCAAGAGTCTGACTGCACCTGTTAAGTTGGTGGACATGCAGTATGCCCAACTCACCAAGACACTTTTACGGCATTTCAAACCCAAGTCGAGTTTCATTGCAGAATGCTTCATATTTCATCACCTGAACCAAGAGGAGGGGTTAGCTTTTGCCAATTACATCATTGCTTTGAAGCATCTGGCAAGTTTCTGTGAGTTTGGCCAGTTTCTGGATGATGTCCATTTGTCTGCGCTCTGAGTGGAGAAGGTTATCACAAATGGCTGTTGTCAGAAAAGGACCTACCCTTCAAGTCAGTCTGTGATATTGCACTCACTTTGGAGCACACCTGGAAGAATACCAGGGAGTTAGTGGGACATTCTGAACCACCAAGGAGTGGGGTTCACAGAGTCACCTATGTGCCAGGAGCCAAAGGACATTCCAGACCACAAAGTGGTCCACCACCGCTTTGCCAGCAACCACAAGGTCATCAGAAGCCGGCACCACAAGCCAGTTCCACAAGGTCCAAACAACCTTGTTACCGTTGTGGTGGTAACCGACAGCAATGCTCATGCAGATTTTGTCAAGAAGAATGCCACAACTGTGGGTCATCTGCAGAGAGTGCCCAAAAGTGCATCACGTGCAGCTCGTGCACAGTATGTCACCAACACCATGCCAGAGACTGAACCAGAAGAAGAGCAGCTGGAGCTGTTTACTGTTTAGACAACTCAAGGGAATGGAGAAGGAATGTACCTCCAGATAGAGTTGGCAGGTAAACCAATTAGCATGCTGCTTGACACGGGGGCATCAGTGTCTCTTGTGCTGGAGCACATCTACAAGGAGAATCTCAGGAAGTGCCCATTGCACCCATCGCATATTCAGCTCATGTCTTACATGGGAGACTGAATCCCTGTTCTAGGTGAGATTCAGGTACCAGTCACTTATGAGGGAGGAGAGTGAACCCTACCTCTTGTGGTAGTGCAAAGAGAGAGACCTGCATTACTAGGAAGAAACTGACTCGAGAAGATCAAGTTGAACTGTGAAAAGATCTTCACCCTATGAACTGTGACAAAGTACCTCAAGATGCAATGAGGAAAGTGTGGGCAAACATAGTCCTATTTTCCAGGATGGCTACAGCACAATACAAGATTTCAAGGTAAAGGTCCGAGTGTGAACAGGAGCCACTCCCATTTTCCACAAGCCTTAACCAGTACCCTATGCCTTGAAAGAAGCAGTAGAGAAAGAACTGGATTGTCTGTAGATGCATGGTATCATGTCATGAGTAGAAAGGAGTGACTGGGCTGCCCCTATCTTCGTGGTACTAAAGTGCGACAAAGCAGTGAGACTATGTGGGGGCTACAAGGTTACAGTTAACCATAGTATAGAACCAGAAGCATATCCACTACCAAAGGCTGAGAATTTGTTTGCCACCCAGGCAAGTGGAAGGTTCTATAGCAAGCTGGAGTTTTGCATACCAGCTAGCGTTGCCAACTGTCCCATATTTTATGGGATGCCCTTATTTTAAATGATTTTCCTGTGCTACGTTTCAACTTGATACGGGATGCCCATTGTCTCATATTTCACGGTGGTCCCAGTCCTGTAAAAACCTCGCTGTGTTGTTGTTCCCCCAGTCTGCTCTGCTGACTGCTGTGCTCTGGGCTGTCAAGTGTGGCCACAGATGGAGGGCTGAGGCAGAGCTTGCGTGCAACTGTGCATGCACAGTGTTGTCGTTACAGTGCCATTGCCATGGAGATGGTGCCATGGGTGGGACAGGATGATGACCAGACTGTGCATCAGGAAGGAAGAGTGTGGACTAGGAGCCAGTCAGCCGAGGTGGTGCCTGGGGGTGGAGTGAACTGAGTCGAGAATGGGAGAGAAGTCGCGACCGCCTGTCACACCACCACACCACCACAGAGTGAGACATGCTGCCAGTGGTTGTGGACCCATGCCAGTGAGTGCCTACTAGCTGCAGCTGGCCAAGTCAGTCAGTTGGTGAGAGTCCTCCTTTCAGGTCGAGTCGGGGGCCAGGGCCACTCACGGAGTCACGCTGGGATTGGGACGGGAGTGGGCGCTAGCCTTGGCCACTGCTCCTGCCTGCAGCAGCACTGTTTGGGGGTCCTGCCGGCCTTGCCAGTAGCCACAGAAGAAGAATGAAGCTGCCAACTAGGAGGACTAGAGTTGATAGGCAGTGTTGCAGTGAGGACGGTGTGTGGAGTCAGGTTAGATCAGGAGGAGACAGAGAACTGTGGATTTGGAGTCTAACTGGATGGTTTACTAACAAGTAAATAAGTGCACAGTACATAGAAACATAGACTTTGACAGCAGATAAGGACCGTTAGGCCCATCTAGTCTGCCCATTTCCCTACCTACAGGATAGGCCGCAGATCCTAGTTAACCAACAGCCTATTTCTTCCTACCCCCCACAAGAATTGCCTTATGTCTGTCCCATGCATTCTTGAAATCTCCCACAGTTTTAGACCCCACAACCTCCTCAGGAAGGCTGTTCCATGCATCCACTACCCTCTCTGTGAAATAATACTTCCTCACATTGCCCCTGAACCGCCCTCCTTCTATCTTTAAATTGTGTCCCCTTGTTCTTGTAAGTCTCTTTTTCTGAAAGATGCTACCCTCTTGGACTTTGTTGATTCCACTGAGGTACTTAAAAGTTTCTATCATGTCCCCCCTCTCCCTTCTTTCCTCAAGGGTATACATATTAAGCTCCTTTAGTCTCTCCTCATACGGCTTCTCTTGCAGACCCTGCACCATTTTAGTTGCCCTCCTCTGGACTACCTCTATTCTGTCTATGTCCTTGCGGAGATGAGGTCTCCAGAACTGGACACAGTACTCCAGATGGGGTCTCACCAACTGTCTGTACAGAGGGATAACAACTTCCTGTTTTCTGCTGCTGATGCCTCTCCCTATACATCCCAGTATACCCCAGCCCTCCCTACTGCCTTCACATTGATTGCTAACCTTAAGGTCATCTGATATGATTACCCCAGGTCCCTTTCCTTTCCTTTTTGTTGTTGTTACTACCTCCCCACCCATTGTGTGTTTCTTCCCTGGTTCTTGTTTCCCAGGTGCATTATTTGCACTTCTTTGCATTGAATCCTAGCTGCCATACTTCTGACCATTCCTCCAACCTTGCCAAGTCCTTTTCATCCTTTCCACGCCCCTTGTGTATCAACCCTGTTGCAGATCTTTGTGTCATCTGCAAAGGCATACTTTTCCTTCAGTCCCTCTGCAATGTCACTGATGAAGACATTAAAAGGACTGGACCAATACTGAACCTCCGGTACCCACTAGTAACCCCTCTTTCTTCAGAGTGGACTCCATTTACAATTACCTTCTGTTTCCTGTTGTGCAGCCAATGTTTTACCCAGGCTACCACCCTGGGACCCATTCCCAGGCTGGTTAATTTGACTATTAATCTTTTGTGTGGGACTGTGTCAAATGCCTTGCTAAAGTCTAGGTAGGCCATGTCCACAGCCCCTCCCTGGTCTACTACTTTGGTCATGCAGTCAAAGAAATCTATTAGATTCGTCTGACATGACCTTCCCGCTGTGAACCCATGCTGCCTTGGGTCCTGTGCTCCACTACCTACAGTTGCACAGTTTGATGGCTCCGACTCTCTTTTGTAGTTTTGTACAACAGTATGCAAACTATTTAAATAACATCTCTGCAGTAGTAAGCACAGGGCACAGGGCAGTGTTGTTAAAGAAAGGAATTTGTGTTCCCCTGAGTTTTTCCACTTCCTGGAAGGAATCCTGCCTGTAAAGAAAATAAAAATGTAAGTAGCTGCACCTGCTAGGTACTGCAGGCTGGAAAAAAATTAATACAAATAAAAATAAAAATAAACAAAACAAGGTGTGTGTCAGTGTGTGTGAGAGCCTGAGGAGAGCTCAGCTGTGGCCTGTGGGGACAGACAACAGGGCAGAGACCAAATCACGTCTTTGTGCTTGACAGAGCCAGGTCGGAGGATACAGCTAGCAAGATCCTGATTCAATTCCATGCCATACCCCAAAATAATACCTTTCCATGCAATGTCAGCCTCGCATGTGGCCGCCTGGCTGGGGTGGTGGTGGTGGTGGTGGTGGTGGTGGTGGTTGGGCGGAGCAGGGGGTCCATCCCATACTTTTTAAATCCAATGTTGGCAACCCTAATACCAGCAGTTGGAACTGGAGCCAGAGTCAGAGATGTATTGCACCATAAACACCCACAAGGGACTTTACAGATATCATTGCTTGGCCTATGGAGTTTCTATGTTGCCAGCAATTTTCCAGCACACAGTGAACCAGATACTGAATGGGTTGCACCATGTAGTCTGCTTTACGGATGATATCTTGGTGACAGCACCCACAATGGAAGAGCATCTGGCAATCCTAGACAAGGTCATGTCCATACTGCAGCAGTATTTAGTGAGAGAGAAGCTAGCCAAATGTCAGTTTCTACAAGATTCTGTTGAGTACCTGGGCTATCAAATCGACGCCCAGGGCCTGCACCAAACTGAGAGCAAAGTTGAAGCAATTGTCAATGCACCGGCGCCAATAAATGTGACAGAGTGTTGGAGGGTGTGAGTGATACAGATAGACAACAGTCAGGAATTTTTGGTTTAACATGCAGGTTGCATGGTTTTATTGTACACTACCACAAAATGGGAGCAAAAATAACAAACTAAAAAAAAATAAGTAAAAAAAAAATAGAAACAGCAATTCTTCAGGATAGGACCACTTTGCCATAAGAATGCAGACCCTATATCTGCTATTGTTTTTTTCAAGGAAGGTCATAACCTTCTTCTAAACGAATGGTTTGTGGACATGAAAAACTGACATGTCAAGCCAGCCTGGTGGCACTGAAACATAGAAGCATAGAATTTGATGGCAGATAAGGACTGCTTGGCCCACCTAGTCTGCCCATTTTTCTACCTAACAGATAAGCTGCAGATCCTAGTTAACCAACAGCTTATTTCCTCCTACCCCCCACTAGGACTGCCTTATGTCTGTCCCATGCATTCTTGAATTCCCCCACTGTTCCTGACTCCATGACCTCCTCAGGGAGGCTGTTCCATGCATCCACAGCCCTCTCCATGAAAAAATACTTCCTCACATTACCTCTGAGCTGCCCCTCCTCTATCTTCAAATTGTGCCCCCTTGTTCTTGCACACCTCTTTTTCTGAAAGATGCTACTATCTTGGACTTTGTTATTTCTCTTGAGGTACTTGAAAGTTTCTATAATGTCCCGGCTCTCTCTTCTTTCCTCAAGGGTGTACATATTAAGCTCCTTTAGTCTTTCTTCGTATATCTTCTGGTGCAGACCCTGCACCATTTTGGTTGCCCTCCTCTGTCAGCCTTCACTCTGTCTATGTCTTTCCGGAGATGGGGTCTCCAGAACTGCACACAGTACTCCAGATGGGGTCTCACCAACTGTCTGTACAGAGGGATAACAACTTCCTGTTTCCTACTATTGATGCTTCTCCCTAAGCATCCCAGTATCCCTGGGACAGGGTGAGGTGCTGGACACCACACCTCGCGCCATGCCGGTGACCTGAGTTCAGGAGTGAGCTCGGGCCGCCAGCTGTCAGCTGGGGGGGTGAGTTTGGATGAGCAGATACCAGGTAGCTCTCCTCTCCCAGACAGGGAGACAACTTCTCCTTGACTGTTGGCTGCTGCCGAGTGGAGGCTCGGTGGTAGTACCAAGCCAGCGAGAGAGGTGGTGTTAGGCCAGGTGGGGGGAAGGGACCATTACCTAGTTCTCGACGTGCATGGTGCCTCCACATCAAGCACACTCGCAGTTGCCAGGGGCCCCAGGTTAGGTGGGGAGAAAAATCAGGTGGAAAGGAGTTTGGGGAGCTGTAGGCTACATGAAGCCCCCTAGGAGGGATTGAAGATGGATCTCTCTGAGGAGAGAGCCGAAGCTACCTACGAGCCCCCAGAAGGAGAATAAATAGAAGGTAAAAAAAAAAAAAAAACTGGCATGTCCTTCTCCTGCCCAGGCTAGGGCTCTTCTGAACATTAGATATGTCTAGCATCCCAAGCACTGGGGTTATATACCCAACCCCATGACATGTGATCTGCCCCTTTTTACAAAATACAGAATAATCATTTCAAGTTATTATTGTTACTTACAAAAATACTCAAGATTTAAAGTACCACAGAAGACCATGAAGACATTCATTTAAAAACTTGTACCTCTGGTTTATATACAGAAATGAATAATAAACAAGCCTTAATGAGCTTTAACTCCTCCCACATCTCTGATGTCATCCCCCCCCATTTCAGGACTTTTTGGATATAAACCCTGCCATTAGGGGCTGCTGGCTCCTACAGGAATACATGAGAGCACTAGGCTAGACTGGAGGATCATAGAAGCTCCTGGTTCAGAGTAAGGCAATATTTTAAACACATAAAAACAATATCTTTTTAGAGGTTCAAACACCACGCAGTAACTGTTTAACAAGGGTTTTCATGTGAATATTTATATAAGTAAATGTTATCCTTTTTATTTCTCTTTTTGGATTTATTTGTGTTGTGGTACTTAATAGTTCTATAACTCTTTTAACAGTTTTACTCAGTTACAGACGCACTGTAACAACAATACAGCAGCTAGGGCTGCTTTACTTTATTTATTTCCCTGATCCCTGCTCTCTTTTCTTTGTTCAGATCCAGTTTGCCTAGAGCCACTCGCTCTTGCTGTCTGTGAACAGCTGTAACTTACAAGGGCCACTCTGTGTGCTGCTAGAAATTGGCATGAAGGGAGCTGCTCAGGATCACAGTTGTTTACAAAAGGCCGCATGAAGCAAGCAGCTGAAATTGACTAACAGATCTGAATGCGGCTCTATTGTTTTGCAGCTGGGAGGGAGCTCTGCTGTTGTCCAACAGTCTCATAAGCAGGACCTCCTGACTACATTTGTAACTGCACTGAAGCTAGGGCTCTCCTCCTGGGTAGGGAAAATAGCAAGCCCATAGTGTACCACCATTGCAGTATATTGCAAGCGCTGCTGAAAAATACACCATAAAAAAATTAAAAAATATTGGCTTTCGGACTGACTAGCATGGTGGCTGAAATTGACATAGTGCTGTGTAGTCAGATAAAAACCATGAAGCCAACTAGTGGCTTCTTTTCTTCTCAAACTGCCAGCAGCCTTGTGGTCGGCAAACACAAACTGGGGGAAATGACCATAACTAATATAGTACTAAATCTATTCAATCCATTCAGTATATCCATAATATACCATTGAGAAGGGCTGCCTTTAAATGAAAAGACATACAGAAAGAAAGTAAATGGGGGGGGGGTTCTGTAGGTGGCTAGTCTGACAGAACAGATGAAAATAGAAAAGGATAGAACAGGAAACAACGCTGTTGCAACAGACTTGAGAGACATGAAAAAGAGAAAATCCCTTCTTAATTTTCTTTTCATTTGTTTACATCTAGCACCAATTCAGGGAGTCTTTTGTGACAGTGCTGCTTACCACTAATCCCTGAGAGACAGAATAACAGACCCTGTCACACAGAGCAAAGATCATTCTTGGGCCTGTTGAGCTGCTATGGACATTTCCTGGCAAACTTGTCCACATTGTTGTAATCACCAACAATTTACTACAAACAGATTTGAAATTAAATTGGTCATCATAGTGTGAAGAAGCATTCCAATCGTGCAAGCGACTTCTGAACAGCAAGTGACTAGCGTACTATGACCCAGCAAAACCACTGAGATTGACATGTGATGCATCCCCATATGGGATGGATGCAATAGTCTCTCATATGTTACCTTCAGGGGAGGAACACCCAATTGCTTTTGCTTCAAGAACTCTGTCTCCAAGTGAAAGAAATTATACTCAGATTTAGAAGGAAGCCTTGAGCATAATCTTTGGGGTTAAGAAGTTTCATATGAATGGAAATTAAGTTTGCTAACAGATCACGAACCTCTACTGGCCATTCTGGGGCTAAAGTCAGCAATATCAATGCTCATAGCACTAGATACAGCAAGGGCCTTGATTTTGTTGGCATATGACTATGACATTGAATACATTCTCAGGATCACACAAATGCAGATGCACTGTCAAGACTGCCATGCAAAGATGCAACACAAAAGGAAGATGATGGGGCAGTTTTCCAACTTTCACACATCGAGGAGCTACCAGTTGCTTCACAGGACATAGCAGAGAAAACAAGATGGAATGCATTCTTCTCAAAGGTCTTGGATTTCACCATCAATGGTTGGCCCAACTTCACGAGAGACCTGACTTTTTGTCCTTTTTTTGACAAGAAGGATCAGTTGTCCACAGATCAAGGCTGTATTCTGTGGGGCGCCTGAGTCGAGATACCTCCAAAGTTCCAAAGGAGGTTACTTTCTAGCTGACATGAGAGTCATACCAGAACCTCTAAGATGAGGATGAAGGCATTGGCTCAGGAATACCTTTGGTGGCCTGGACTTGATCGAGATATTCAGCATCTTGTCAGTCAATGTGCCCCTTGTGCAGCTGTCCACAACCAACCTGCAACTGCACTTCTGCATCCTTGGTCTTGGGCTACCACACCTTGGGAGTGCATCCTTGTTGACTATGCCGAAGTGGACGGACAATATTTCCTAGTAGTGATCGACCTCTACTGCAAATGGATCGAAGTGCTTCCCACGCAAGTAACAACTACTGTCTTCTAAGATATCACTTTTCATCTTCTGGACTACCACAGGAGCTAGTGTTGGACAATGGTCCCCAGTTTTCTTCACAAGAGTTCAAACTGTTCTTAAAGTGGAATGCAGTCTGACATATCTTGACTCCACCATACCATCCTGTATCAAATGTAGCAGCTGAGCGGGCTGTACAGACATTCAAGAAAGCCTGGATGAAACAAAGTTCTCAGTCAATACCTGCAACCCAAAGGTTGGCTTTGGCTTGTTTCTTGTTCACTTAAAGAAACACTCCTCACACTGTAACAGAGTGAACACCTGCTGAACTGTTCCTCAGATGTCAACCCAGTACCTGTTTGGCATTGCTCAAGCTGGACAAAACATCAACTACAACAACAGAGAGGTCATGACAAGTTGACCAAGCTAGTTTGAATCTTCCATCCTGGGTAGAGGGTGATGGTTTGTGACTTCAGGCATCTCAAGCATCTTTGGATTCCTGGGGTGGTGATGGAAAAAAGTGGACCTTTGACTTACGGAGTCTGTATGGGACATCAACTTGTTTGTGTACATGTAGATCACCTGTTACTTTCAAGGGTTCCAGCACATTCAGCAGAAGGTGTCACTCCAGAAGAGAACAGTGACACTAAGGATTTTGCTTCTGCTTGTGAAATTCAAGCAGGAACTTTGCCAACTAATGCAGAACTTCATGCGTCATTGGCAGCAGTTACTCCAGCCTGGAGATGCCCCATGCAGCAGTGAAGAGCATCACAGAGACTTGATCTTTAAGTCGTGAACTGAACCTGTGTCTCTGTATAACTGGACTTGTTACCTGTTGCGTTGCTTAGTTATGCAACTCGGGCGGCATGTACCAGTGGGCTGCTTCCCCTGCCTGATGACCACAATACAGGTTGAGGGGTCTGGGCTCTGTTCTGATAGTGATTGGTGGTTCTTTTCCCAGAACAGAACACAATAGCATGGTGCCTCCACCTAGAGTAGATATAGTGGGCCAGCTGATAAAAAGATACAACCCTCTGAGATGCTGTACCTACTAACCTCCCCTTACAATCACCTCACACATGGAATACCATAAACGGTGGCAATACTTATCTTTGCATGCATTTAATGAGTGTAGCTAATAATAGGCCCTATGCACACAAAAAAAGGGTGCCTACACACGCGTACATGAGGTGTGTAGGCAACCCTAAGTTGGGATTCCATGCACGGGGCCCCCATGCGGCAGTCACTATCCGTGCCCAAGCCGCCAGCCGCATGGACAGCACCATGCCGAGGGCGAGCAGTGGGCATGCCTACACTACGCACCATTCACAAAGGTGTGTAGTGCATACCACAGGGGAGCATAGGTGTCTACAGGTTACGGCAGGGAGGAGCCTGCTGTAACTCACTGCGTGCCCCCACAGACAGCACCCTTGGACTGCAGTGGAACCTGGCATCAAGCCTCTGTGCTGTCCCAGGCCACTAGGCAGTAGGGGTGGGGCTGGGGCAGCTGATCGGGTGAGTGCCCATTTGCTCGCCACATGGGTCCCATTATGGTGGATCTGCACCCGGCAGTGCACCCATCCACCCAGACCTAGCGAGCCACACATACCCCACCCCCCCCCACACACACACACACACAGGTATGGCTGGTCCTGCCATAGCAGCCCCCACCCCACTCAGGTTTTCCCATCCGCATGGCTGGTATGCATATCCTCACCACACAGTGCTGCCTCATCCCCGTAGTAGCTGTGGACCCCCCAGTACGTGTGCCCCCTCCAGGTATGTGTGGAACAATCCCCCCACCACACATGGGAGCCCAGCCTGGTGTAGCACATGCATCCCCCTGCCTCCGACACATCTGTGCTCCATCCCTGGTATTGCACATGACACCCCTCCACACCCCCTGTACCCCATCCACACATAACTGAACCCAGTACCCACGCAGCAGTATTAGGGGGCGGTTGCACCCCACTTCCCACGGCACCATCAGCACCACCCCCCAGTCCCTGTACCTGATGACTGGTGCTGTGGCCCCGGATGACCAGAAGCACAGCCCTCTGCACACCTCCTCAGCCACTGGCTGCTCAACTGATGCTGGGAACATTCTACAGCTGTGCTACTTGTCATCTGTGGCTGCGGCAATGACTGTTGGGTACTGGGACTGGGAGGGGGTGGTATTGTCAGTGCCTCGGGGATGGGGGGTCCACTGAATGCCAATGAGGGACAGGGGAGACAGCAGCGGTGGACAGGGGGTGGTCGGGTCATGCTGTACTGGGCGGGATGTGTGCAGTCATCTATGCAGGGACAGGGCATTGGTGTGTGTGTGGGGGATGGGGCAGTCATGTGTTTCAGGTGTGGGTGTCTGGAGTAACAGGGTCAGCAGCCAGATGTGTACATCTGTGTGTGTGTTTCTGCACCCTGATAGGGATAGGGATAGGGATAGGGAGTAGATGTGTCAGGGGGGTGTCTACAGTACCGTGGCCGGGGCACCCGTGTGTTGTTGAGGGGCTTCCCAGCAGCTGCCAGGTCTGGTGCTTGTGCTCTATTTTGTGTATGTGTGTATGTGTGTGTGTGTATGTATGTGGGGGGGGTCTGCAGTTACGGGGACAAGGCTGTGCTGTGTGGTGGGGGGGTCATATTCCAGGCCATGTTTGCACAGCGGCATGTCTGCATGGGTGCAGGTGTCTATAAGGGCTATTCATGCACCCGGTCCCATGCCTCCATGCAAGGGATCCACTCCTGGACCCAGAATGGGCATCCGATTGGATGCCCACCTGGGTCCACTACTCCATCCCCGGCCACCCTGCTTGGTCCTGTGCACCTGGGGGAGTGCCCCACAGATGCAAGCGGTTGTGCATACTGCGCACCCTGTGCCTATACGGGCCATGAAGCTATGCCGAATTGTGCATAGTGATCCCCAATCCACCTCACTTGATAAGGGCTAGCTGGCCCCTTACCTGGCTCCAAGGCAGCTGGAACAGAAAACTTCTGTAGATGATTCAGGGATGCTCCAGGCTTAACAGCAAACAATCTCTTAGTGAGTGCCCCAGTTTTCAAACAGGAGGATTTCAGCAGTATTCTCTGGCTCCCAGACACAGGAGCTCCATGGGCTTCTTCCCAATTCTGGCTTCAGACCTCAGGCTAAACTTCAATTTCTGGGAAACAGTTCAATCCTTCGAACGGGCTGAGGGCTGATGGATGTAGGAGTTACTCCCAAACAATCTGGTCACTCTCAATCTGGTGCTTTCAGATGCTAGAGAGTTAGATAGGTTCCTAGTCTTTGGCTGTGAAAGCCCTTGTTCTGGTCACTGGCTGTATGCCCTCCTCACTCATGGAGAGCCTCTGGAGAACTGCCTCAAGCTGTAACTGTACCTGGCATCTGATGGAAGATTGGCAGCATCCCAATGGTTGAATTTAGCTGTCCTTCTTTAAAATGAATAAACATTAGGTACTCGCAACGCCTGATTGGTAGCTCATTTGGGTGCCAAGATATTGTCCATCCCTCCTTCCCAAGAGCCATAGCTGCAGTTCTCCAAGGCTCCTAGGCTACTGATTGGTTGATGCTGGGGTCATAGGTTGTCAAGATGGCTGCTGGTATAAACAGTTTATGGGCAGTCCAACTTTAAGTTCATATTGCAGCAAAACAATGTTTTCACATTTATTCCCCCTAGGGTCCATTAGTTTCCCCTCTGCCTTGATGTCCTGCAGCAGAGTGGAGCTTTCATAAGGCTTCCTCTGCCTGTCACTGCCTCTGATTTAATGTCCCCTAGGCAGCAAGCAGGATCTTCAGGTTCTGGCAGCAGCAGTGGCATTTAAAGATATAGGTGATTTTTAGCGCCACAACTAAGTTGATTTCTGCACTCTCCTTACCCCTCCCGTGTATCTCCAGACCCTGATTATCTGCCCTGGGGTTGGAGAACACAGATGGGAGCTGAATTATGGCTGCAACAAGCGACATTAACTTCAAGCACCGTAGTGCTGTTCTGCGCATGCGTGGCCACCAGTCTGCACATTCGTGATGCGCGCTTGACCTTTTCACCAAATGGATGAGTTATTTTCTTTAAAACAAGCACTTCTCCAGTTCCTCTTCTCAGGAGTTAACACAGGAGCCAGCAGGAGGCAGGAAGACATGCCAGGAACCCAGACAGGTGGCGTTGAGTGGGAGGAGGCAAGGCAAGCAGAGCTGGTAATCACTCCACATTTGGGAGGGTTATACTTAATAACAAGTTACTACATGCAGGGCAGAATAATCCCTCAAAACTTGTTACTTCAACCTAGAAGTTAGACAATGTTAATGTTGGGCATTTTTAGACTACATTTTGTCTAAGGGGGAGGAGTGTAGTATACATATATATATATGAGGCAAAAAACTCCTTTAATGCATCAGTTAGGGTTGTTTCCCAGCGAAAAAAGTGAGGAAAATTGGGGTTAGGGTTGAGAGCCCCCCTTGGATCCCCCCAACCGGCATCGAGGTGCGCGTTGGGGTCGTCACTCCTAACTTTCACCCCATTCTCCTATACCTCAGCTTCTTTACACATGTGATGGGGTGAGAGTTAGGGCCACGACCCCAATGCACACGCCTGCCAGTTGAGGGGTGGGCTGGGGTTCAAGGGGGCCAACCCTAACCCCAAATTTCTCACTTTTTTGCTGTGGAACAACTCTAACTGATGCATTAAACTGAGTTTTTTTGCCTCTAATTTCCCTTCTTTTTGAGAATGAGGATGATAAATAGTGAATAGAATGCAGTCACGGCAGTGTGGGGCCCTTTGGGCCCCGTGCTCCCCCCACATTGTGTCTTGTTACACAGTAACAGGAACTGCAAAGCAAACGCAAGCAGCAATGGTAACGCACATGTCAAAGCAAACGTAAATGGCAAAGTAAACGTTAATAGAAACACAAGCGTAAAGTGACACTGAAGCAAACAGTTACGTAAACGGAGACATCAAACAGAAGTGCATACAGAACGCAACTGGTAACACACACATTCACTGTACCACAATTGTAAATGCAAATGGTAACAGTAACACCAACAGTAATGCCAAAGTAAACAGAAACGCAAGCGGGTATGAAAATGCAAACCGTAACGCACACACTTACGGAACCACAATTGTAAATGCAAATGGTTATGGTAACAGCAACAATAAAGCCAGCAGAAACAGAAATGCAAGCTCGTATGAAAACGCAAACTGTTACACGCAAGGTCATGGTACCGCAATAGTAAACGTAAACGGTAACAGTAACAGCAACAGTAAAGCCAAAAGAAACAGAAATGCAAGCACATATGAAAACGCAAACCATTACACACACAGTGGTATAGATGGGAATGGTGATTCAAACGGTAACAGAAGTGCAGCTGGAAACGCTAACTGACCAGTAACAAAAGGGCACACCCTTCTTTTCTCCAAAAACTGCATTGAAAAAACAAATTGAAAACAAAGAATGTATGCATTATAATTGACTTTGGAGCAGAAAAGTACGACTTGGAATGCTAAATTAGAAACATAGAAACATAGAATATGATGGCAGATAAGGACCGCTTGGCCCACCTAGTCTGCCTATTTCCCTACCTAACAGATAAGCTGCAGATCCTAGTTAACCAACTGCCTACTTCCTCCTACCCTGCCACTAGAATTGCCTTATGCCTGTCCCATGCATTCTTGAATTCCCACACTGTTTTTGACTCTATGACCTCCTCATTAAGGCTGTTCCATGTATCCACAACCCTCTCTGTGAAGAAATACTTCCTCACATTATCTCTGAGCCGTCCCCCCTCTATCTTCAAATTGTGCCCCCATGTTTTTGCACATCTCTTTTTCTGAAAGATGCTACCCTCTTAGACTTTGTTGATTCCCTTGAGGTATTTGAAAGTTTCTATCATGTCCCCCCCCTCCCTCCTTTCCTTGAGGCTATACATCTTTAGTTCCTTTAGTCTTTCTTCATATGTCTTCTGATGCAGACCCTGCATCATTTTGGTTGCCCTGCTCCGGACAGCCTCCACTCCGTCTATGACTTTGCGGAGATGTGGTCTCCAGAACTGTACACAGTGCTCCAGATGTGGTCTTACCAACTGTCTGTACAGAGGGCCAACAACTTCCTGTTTTCTACTATTGATGCCTCTTTCTATGCAACCCAGTATCCCTCCAGCCCTCCTTACTGCCTTCCCACATTGCTGGTCCACCTTTAGGTCATTGGATATGACTACCCCCAGGTCCCTTTCCATTTTTGTTGTTGTCAGTATCTCACCCCCCATTGCGTCCTCTTCCCCTGGGTTTTTGTTTTCCAGGTGCATTACTTTGCACTTCTTTGCATTGAATCTAAGCTGCCATACATTTGACCATTCCTCCAACCTTGCCAAGTCCCTTTTCATCCTTTCCACCCCACCTTGTGTATCAACCCTGTTGCAGATCTTTGTGTCATCTGCAAAGAGACATACTTTCCCTTCCAGTCCCTCTGTAATGTCACTTATAAAGACATTAAAAAGGACCGGCCCCAGTACTGAACCCTGCGGTACCCCACTAGTAACCCTCCTTTCTTCACTGTGGACTCCATTTACTATTATCCGCTGTGTTCTGTTGTCCAACCAGTGTTTTACCCAGGCTACCACCCTGGGACCCACTCCTAATTTGTTCATTAATCTTTTGTGCTGGACTGTGTCAAATGCCTTGCTAAAGTCTAGGTAGGCCATGTCCACAGCCCCTCCATGGTCTACTGCTTTGGTCACCCAATCAAAGAAATCAATTAGATTTGTCTGACATGACCTTCCTGCTGTGAATCCATGCTGCCTTGGGTTCTGTACCCCACTGGCCTCTAGGTACTCAACAATTCTTTCCTTCAGAAGTGATTCCATCATTTTCCCTACCACTGAGGTCAAACTGACAGGTTTGTAGTTTCCTGCCTCTGTCTTGCTCCCACTTTTGTAAAGGGGAATCAAATCCACCCTCCTCCAGTCCTCAGGTACCACACCATCCTCCCATGGTTTATGAAAAAGGGTAGTCAGTGGTGTTACTAGTTCTTCCCTTAGTTATTTTAGAATTCTGCTTGCTTATATCTAAGGAACTGTACGACGTAGGAAAAAAAATAAAATTTTGTATGAATTATTACCTTCCTGGCTAGTTTTGTGCTTAGCCCCCATTTGGGGACCTATGCATTTTTTGACAAGAAGTCTGTATCTCACACCATTTCTGAGATACAGGCCCTGAAAGATGCAACGGACGCCATAATGTTATCCTGTGGCAAAAAGCGTCAACTTCGGAGTGCTGTCACTTTGCCACCCTGTAATATTCTTTCAACAAACCTACAAAAAGGCACATCTGTTGTATGTTGGCTTTCTTCCCTTCAAATTTCAGCCAAAACGACCACAGCGTTATTTTGCAGCAGTGCGGCAAAGAATTCCTCTAATGCGTCCAATGCCGTAATGTTATCCAATGGGAAAAAATGCCATCTTCATAGTGCTGTAACTTTGCCATCCTGTACTATTTCTTGACCAAACCACCAAAAGACACATCTGTGGGATATTGCCTTTCTTCCCTCCAAATTTCAAGTCAAAAGACCAAACTGTTCCCAAGATATTCAATATTGAAGTTTACTAACATTTTCCTGTCTATTCCATTATAAAAAATCTGTCCATCTTGTCCCTCTCTCATGATCAAAGAACCTCACGATCAAAGAATTTGCAGGCTTATGATCAAAGAATTTTCAGGCTCATGAACAAAGATTTAAAAACCTTATAAATCAAAAAAATTGAAGGAATTGCAGTAAACCACCACCATGGTTCGACAGAACGAAGCCCCCTGAGTAAAACACACCCTCATTTGACTTCCTACGACACCTCTGGGCTGAGAAAATTGTTTTTTTAATTGGGCCATCTTGTCTCTTGCTCACGATGCACGACAGCAATCAAAGAATCTCGCGATCAAAGAATTTGCATGCTCGCGATCAAAGAATTTACAGGGTCACGATCAAAGAATTAAAAGTCTTGTAATTTTAAAAATATACATAATTGTGGTAAATTACCACCATGGTTCATCAGAACGAAGCCCCCTGAGTAAAACCCACCCTTGTTTGACTTCCTACGACACCCCTAGGCTGAGAAAATTGCTTTTTTCATCTGGCCATCTCATCCCTCGCTTGCAATGCGCGATCAAAGAATCTCACGGTCAAAGTTTTTGCATCCTCGCGATCAAAGAAATTTCTTGATTGCAAATAAAGATGAGATCAGATGGCTGATTTAAAGGTCTTCAGCCCAGGGGTGCCATAGACTGAGAACAAAGTTGGGTTCTGTCTAGGGACTCTACAGCCCCATCTGCATGCCCAAAATAATGATCCCTTGTAGTCTAGTGCCCCCCAATAAAATATTTACATCCCTGGTAGTGTAGTGGCCCCCAATAAAATATATAAATGAAGTAATGCCCTGGTAGTCTAGTGCCTACCCGGTTTTTTAGATCCTTCGTAGTCTAGTGGCCCCCCCGAGCTGTATTGTTGTTATAATATGTTATTATAGGTCTATCTTTATATCCCTGGTAGTCTAGTGCCCCCCAGTGTAATGAAAGAAATAGAGAGTTTATAATATACCTGGTAGTCTAGTGGCCCCCCAACCCCTCACCCATCCATCCAAGCACACCCAGCACCCCCCCTACCCTTCGCCAGCTGGCAACTGGCACAGCCCTCCTCTCACCTCCATGGCCAGCTGCCAACTGTCTGCATTATGAGTGGTAATGCAAAGAGGCACTCAGAAATATTTTCAGGGAGTGGGGGCACTCGACTACCTGTGATCATTATTACATTATTTTGGGCATGCAGATGGGGCACAACGAAGCCCCCTGAACAAAACCCAGCTTTATTTCACAGTCTAGGGCTCCCCTGGGCTGAGAAAATTGCTTTTTAAATCTGGCCATCTCGTCCCTTGCTCGCAATGCACAATTGCGATCAAAGAATTTGCAGGCTTGTGATCAAAGAAATTGCACGTTCACGATCAAAGAATGAAAAATGGTGAAACACAATTTTTTGACCGATCTGAAGCAAACCAACACCATAGTTCAATAGAATGAACACTCCTGAACAAAATTCACCCTCATTTGTGTCCCTAGCCCACCCCGGGCCAAGATATTTGTGTTTTTAGGTCACGATGCAAGATCGCGATCAAAGATTCTCGCGATCAAATAATTTGTCGGCTCATGATCAAAGATCATTAGCGAGCCGTGAATGAAGAATTTAAAAGATAAAAACTATTTTTGGACCAATTTGGATGGAACCAAAGCCATGGCTCGATAGATCGGGGTCCCGTGTGTAAAACCCATCAAAGTTTTACTTCAGAAGTGACCCCTGAGCCGAGATATTTGTGTTTGTGCAATCGGAAAACTGAAAACAAGATGGCGGACCTCATGGTCAAAGAATTTTTGAAATTCCTCAGGGTCAAAGATTCTTGAACCATGAGGCTACAAATTCTTTGACTGCCAGGCGGGACGAGATGGCCAGAACCCCAATTCTTTGATCGCAAGATATACATATAAATTTTCCCATTGACTTATAATGGGAACTTAAAACTGCCATAACTTCTTAATGCCTTAATATTCTTTCACCAAACAGAAAGCAGCATGTTCAGCCACTAAAGCTCTTTCAAATGAGCCATCTCACAGAGTGGCATGCCAAACAACGGCCGTGCAGGATCACATTAATAATGCCAAAAGGTGTCTCCAAAAATGAATAATTTTGCATTTTTCAGTGCTTTTGTACATGAAGACTGGCACTCTGACACAAACACAATTTGACAAGTCAAGAGATCTAGTATGCCCCAGTGCATGTACCAAGTTTTAGGCAA
The DNA here is from genome assembly GCA_016271365.2 of Neoceratodus forsteri. Classification (NCBI taxonomy): domain Eukaryota; kingdom Metazoa; phylum Chordata; order Ceratodontiformes; family Ceratodontidae; genus Neoceratodus; species Neoceratodus forsteri. Next base: position 1,236,990,755 of record CM057455.1, read on the forward strand.
ATTCATTGAATGGGTCCAAAGTTATTAACGTCCAAACATTTGACTTTAGTGTGTAACTGGCCGCTCAACCCTAACTATAGAGACACGACCGTACCACTATAATATATATATATATATATATATATATAAAGCAGATCAGCACTCAAAAGCAAACCGCTCATCATGACGTACACAGTGGAAAAAGCAGCAGGTTATCACTTCTGTGATTATGTATCGACTGTTATCACCACTGTGTACACGTCATTAACAAAACACTGCTGAACACCGCGAGAACACCAGAACAGAAAAGAACACTCCACGGAACAGCTAAAAAATTAAACAAGAAAACACATTTTATTTATTGATACATATCGGAATTTACAACCTTTGATTCAGACACTCATTTACAAAGGCTCCATGTCAGGAGATTACAGTGTAATTACATAGGCAATTTACATAGAATAGAAAAGAATAACAAGTGTTTACAATGAATGTTTTAAAAAACAAAATTCAGAGACGTCAAACATAACCTCAAGAAAAGGTGAACCCCTATTATATAAAATGAATACGTGATGGGCAGTCATACCCCTATTATATAAAATGAACACATGATGGGCAGTCATATGATAGTGGATTCATTAGTACTTCTGGCAAGTGAGCTCAGAGTTTTCTCACTCATGGCTCCGCTTCGTGGAGCCACTTGTGATAACCCCGAGCTCACTTGCCAGTCATACTGATAAATTCACTATCATATGACTACCCATAACATATCCCCTTATTACCATTTGCAAAGTAGGGGGAGTGGCTTAGCTAGAAGGATCCAGATTAAAACCAGATTTAAACACTGCCCTAGATAGCTTCTGCCAGAGAACAAGCAGAGCACCAGAAGGAAGGAGCTGCTGGTATAACTAAACTTCTCTACTGGGACTAAAAACTAGAACTCTTGTACTGGGACCTTAAATTTAGGGTAAAAAAAAAGTGAGTTTGTCAGAGTTAGTTGAAGTGAATTGTTATCTGTGTATCTGTTATCTGTGTAGTTATCTAGGTGCTTGTCACAGGTGACTGAAGGGAATTATCTGTGAAATTAACTAAGTGTAGAAAGATTTGCAAAGTAGGGGGAGTGGCTTAGCTAGAAGGAGCCAGGTTAAAACCAGATTTAAACACTGCCCTAGATAGCTTCTGCCAGAGAACAAGCACAGCACCAGGAGGAAGAAGCTGCTGGTATAACTAAACTTCTCTACTGGGACTATATTGCCCTCCTTCCCTCCCCTCCACCTGCCCACCCAAAGGCAGTTCTACTTTTATAGGCACAGAATTTGACAGGATTTGACTGACAACAGGAACTTCCTGTTTGGGAGCAGGAAGTGAGTGATCACAGAGCCACCAAAGACTCACCAGCCTAAAAGGGCAAGAGTAGCTCTCTGTCCCCCCTAGCTGCTGGAGGTCTGACTCTGAGCAAGTAAGGAGACAACTGAGAAATAGAGGAACTTCTTGTCTCAGAACAGGAAGATCAGGAGCTAAAAGGGCACAGAGTAAGTAGGGAGTGAAAAAAAAAAAAGGAAAAATAAACAAACAGAGGAAAGAGTAAATATTCCAAACAACAATTAGGGGACCAGAAATAAGACATGATGTGAGTGATGCAGTGCAGTGGCTGTGGAACAGCAGTCTTCCAGTAGACGTTCTGGAGGATGCAGTGTTGTCCCATCTGCAGGCACCTCTCTGGGCTGAGGGAGGAGGTTGCTCTTCTCCAGGCTGAGTTGGCCAGGATTTGTGGGACCTCCTCTCCCACCCAGGGACCACCAGGGTCACTGCCGTTGCCTCAGAAGTTGCCAAGAAAGAGGAGCGGTTGGACCACAGTGGGCTCAGGGAGGGTGAGGGTGGTGGAACAGAGGTGCATCCCTCCAGTTGTACCTCTCCACAATTTCTATGCCCTTCTGGAAAAGTGTGGTTCCTCTATGGAGGCACCCACAGTGGATACCAAGGAGGATGCTGGGAACCTCCACAAAGGAGACCCAAAGGAGGGTGGCATGGGACCCCACTGGGGAAGGAAACAACTCCTGGTGGGGGACTCCATTGTTAGGAAGGTAGAACTGGGGGAGGAAGGGGAGAGGGAGGTAAGGTGCCTGCCTGGTGCCATGGCTTGGAGGGACAGGGAGTGAATCCTCAGGATCACAGAAGCAGCTGCACAGGGGAGGGAGCTGGATGTCATTGTCCACCTAGGAACAAATGACCTGGCTAAGAAAGGGATCAGAGCAGTGCAAGAAGTGTTTGTGGAGATGGGGAAGGGCCTAAGACAAATAGCACACACGGTTACCTTCTCTGATTTGCTACCTGTCTATGACATGGGTGAGACTAGGGTGCTCCACACCATGGGAATCAATCAGTGGTTGAAAAACTGGTGCAGAGCTCAGGGATTTGGCTTCATTGGGGACTGGGGGTCCACCTGGAGGGAAGCAGGCCTATACTGGCAAGATGGTCTGCATCTGTCCAGGAGGGGAACCAGGATCCAGGTTGATAGGTTTAAATGCTTCATTTGCAAGGATTTAAACTAGCCAAGGGGGGGAGGCACTGGAGAGGAGCAGGGAAATCCTAGCCCCTCCCAAAAAATCAGGGTACTAAGTGAGGTAGACCCCAACATAGAGATGTTGATAGGGAGAAGCGCAGGGGTAAATGGAAAAAGTGACAAATGCAATAAGGACAGGGATATGGTAAAAATGGGTAAGGCCATCAAGAAATGGAGGGTAATGAGTACCAATGGCCGTAGTCTGGGCAACAAGCTCCCTGAACTGGTGGCCTTGATGGAAGAGGGATGCCTGGCTATCGTAGCAGTCACAGAAACATGGTACACAGAGAACCATGACTGGGATGTTAACATACTAGGGTACACAACCTACAGGAGAGACAGGGAGGGGAGAAGAGGGGGCGGAGTAGCTCTCCATGTAAGGGAACAGATAAAAGCAACTGAACAAAAGAGTAAACAGGGAGGAGAGAAGGCACTGTGGGTCACCTTAGAGACTGGAAATGGCACCACAATCCGCACAGGGGTTGTATACAGACCCCCATATCAGGGGGAGGGAATGGACAAGGATATGATAGAAGGCATACTTAGGATGGTAGAGAAAAGGGAGATACTGTTGATGGGGGACCTTAATATGCCAGATGTTAACTGGAGTACCTTTGCTGCAGCCACATCCAAAAGCAGGGCCATTCTCTATGCCCTTCACGTGGCATGCCTCAGACAGCTAGTTTTGGAATCTACTCATGAGGGAGCAATCTTAGACCTCATACTCTCAAATGGGGACAGTGATAGGATCTCAGATCTAGAAGTGGGTAGCCATTTGGGAACAAGTGACCACCAAACAGTGTGGTTCATGATAAACTCAGCTACAGAGTCAAGCCATACAAAAGTGAGGGATCTGGACTTCAGGAGGGCTGACTTTGGCAAGATGGGAGAGTGCCTTAGAAGAGCACTAGCAAACAGGCTAGAAGGAGGGGTGGAGCAACAATGGGAAAATATCACAACTGCCATCACAGGGGCATCAAGCCTTTGTGTGAAGCAAATAAACAAATCAAAATGAAAGAAAAAGCCACCATGGTTCTCAAAAGAGGTGGCAGTGAAGGTTAGGGAGAAATAGATAGCATTTAGGAAGTATAAGGAAACACAGAAGAAGCAGGACAAAGAACTGTACCAGTTAAGGCAGAAGGAAGCAGGGAGGGTAGTCAGAATAGCAAAGGCCCAAACTGAGGAAAAGATAGCCAACTCAGTTAAGAAAGGGGATACAACCTTTTATAGGTATATCAGGGAGTGTAGAAATACAAAGGGAGGCATAGTGAGGCGGAATAGAATGGACAGTGGGTGGACAGAGAGGGACAGTGAAAAAGCAGGGATACTGAATGAATACTTCTGTTCTATATTCACAAAAGAGGAGTGGCGGAGGTGCCTAATCCAATTAAGAGAAGCACTATTGATGGGGGGGTCAATCCCAGTCCTTTCACAGAAGAAAGTGTTCTGAAAGAACTCCTAAAACTGAAGGTGGACAAAGCAATGGGGCCAGATGGAATTCACCCCAGAATTCTAAAAGAATTAAGCAGAGAACTAGTGACACCACTGACTACCCTTTTTAACAAATCATGGGAGGATGGTGTGGTACCTGAGGACTGGAGGAAGGCAGATGTGATTCCCCTTCACAAAAGTGGGACCAAGACTGAGGCAGGAAACTACAGACCTGTCAGTTTGACCTCAGTGGTAGGGAAAGTGATGGAATCACTTCTGAAGGAAAGAATTGTTGAGGCCAGTGGGTCACAGGACCCAAGGCAGCATGGGTTCACAGCGGGAAGGTCATGTCAGATGAATGTAATTGATTATGGAGGCACTCCTTAAGGAAAGGATAGTGCAACACCTGGAATCCATAGGGATACAGGATCCAAGACAGCATGGGTTTACAAAAGGAAGGTCCTGTCAAACTAATCTCATAGATTTCTTTGACTGGGTAACCAGAGTGGTGGACCAAGGAGGAGCAGTTGATGTCGCCTACCTTGACTTCAGCAAAGCTTTTGACACTGTTCCACATAGAAGATTGATAAATAAGCTGGGTAGGCTTGGGGTGGGTCAGAAGTTGGTCAACTGGGTGGAAAACTTGTTGACAGGCAGAAAACAGAGAGTGGTGGTAAATGGTATACAGTCAGAAGAGATGCAAGTCACAAGTGAGGTACCTCAGGGATCAGTCCTGGGGCCAGTCCTCTTCAACATCTTCATTAGTGACATTACAGATGGACTAGAGGGTAAGGCTTGTCTGTTTGCAGATGACACCAAGATCTGCAACAGAGTAGATGATCCAGATGGGTGGGCAGAATGAGAAGAGATCTGGATAAACTAGCAAAATGGTCAGAAGAGTGGCAACTGGGATTTAATGCAAAGAAGTGCAAGATAATGCACATAGGGAAGAGAAACCCTGAAGCCACCTATAGGCTGGGAGGGGAGTTGCTAGCAGTCACAAAGGAAGAAAGAGACTTGGGCATCATCATCAGTGATGACCTGAAATCATCCAAGCAGACCTCTAAAGCATTAGGTAAGGCTAGGGGTGTTAGGGGTGTATTAGTAGGGGTATCACAAGTCGTAAGAGGGAGGTAATAATCCCTCTTTACAAGACACTGGTTAGGTCCCATCTGGAGTACTGCGTGCAGTATTGGAGGCCACACCTTCACAAGGACATTAACCAAATTGAGGCAGTCCAGAGAAGGGCAACCAAAATGGTGCAGGGACTGCATCAGAAGACATATGAGGACAGATTAACAGAGCTCAATATGTACTGTATACCCTTGAGCAAAGGAGGGAGAGAGGTGATATGATCGAGGCATTCAAACACCTTAAGGGCATTAACAAGGTGAAAGAGTCTAACATGTTTAAATATAAGAAAATAGCAGGAAAAGAGGACACAGCATGAGATTAGAGGAGGCCAATTAAGGGGTAATGTGAGGAAATTTTTCACAGAAAGGGTGGTGGATGCATGGAATGGCCTACCTCAAGAGGTGGTGGCTATGAATACAGTGCAGGGCTTCAAACAGGCATGGGATAGGTATAAGGGAGCAATACAAATGAGTATGAATAGATAGGCCACTGACAGAGCAAAGGCCGATGGCACATTTATAAGGTAGAAAAAGAAATGGGCAGACTGGATGGGCCATGCGGTCCTTATCTGCCGTCAACTTCTATGTTTCTATGTTTCTATGATTTCTTTGACTGGGTGACCAAAGTAGTAGACCAGGGAGGGGCTGTGAACATGGCCTACCTAGACTTTGGCAAGGCATTTGACACAGTCCCATACAAAAGATTAATAGTCAAATTAACCAGCCTGGGAGTGGGTCCCAGAGTGGTAGCCTGGGTAAAACATTGGCTGGACACCAGGACACAGAAAGTAATTGTAAATGGAGTTCACTCTGAAGAAAGAGGGGTTACTAGTAGGGTACCGCAGGGTTCAGTACTGGGTCCAGTCCTTTTTAATGTCTTTATAAGTGACATTGCTGAGGGACTGGAAGGAAAAGTATGCCTCTTTACAGATGACACAAAGATCTGCAACAGGGTTGATAAACAAGGAGGTGTGGAAAGGATGAGAAGGAACTTGGCAAGGTTGGAGGAAAGGTCGAAGTATGGCAGCTTGATTCAATGCAAATAGTGTAAATAATGCACCTGGGAAACAAAACCCAGGGAAGATTACACAATGGGGGAGGTAGAACAACAACACAAATGGAAAGGGACCTGGGGGTAATCATATCAGATTACCTTAAGGTTGGCAAGCAATGTGAGAAGGCAGTAGGGAGGGCTGGGGGGATACTGAAATGTATAGGGAGAGGCATCACCAGCAGAAAACAAGAAGTTGTTATCCCCCTGTACAGACAGTTGGTGAGACCCCATCTGGAGTACTGTGTCCAGTTCTGGACACCACATCTCTGCAAGGACATAGACAGGATGGAGGCAATTCAGAGGAGGGCAACTAAAATGGTGCAGGGTCTGCAAGAGAAGCCATACGAGGAGAGACTAAAGGAGCTTAATATATATACCCTTGAGGAAAGGAGGAAGAGGGGGGACATGATAGAAACGTTTAAGTACCTCAGTGGAATCAACAAAGTCCAAGAAAGTAGCATCTTTCAGAAAAAGAGATGTGCAAGAACAATAGGACACAATGTGAAGACAGAGGGGGGATGGCTCAGGGGCAATGTGAGGAAGTATTTTTTCACAGAGATGGTGGTGGATGCATGGAACAGCTTTCCTGAGGAGGTTGTGGGGTCTAAAACTGTGGGAAAATTCAAGAATGCATGGGACAGACATAAAGAAATTTTTGTGGGAGGGGGGTAGGAAGAAATAGGCTGCTGGTTAAATAAGATCTGCAGCTTATCCTCTAGGTAGGGAAATGGGCAAACTAGGTGGGCCAAGCGGTCCTTATCTGCCATCAAAGTCTATGTTTCTATGTTACCACAGAGAGTACTCAAGTAGCCATAACTGTTATAGTTTATGCCTATCACTATTGTAGTCTTACTGTGCAGTTCCTGCCATACTCAGTGGGGCACTGGGGAGGGGGTAGTGTATTGAGTCTGAGAATACAGATGGCTGCAAGCAAGTTCCTTTGTGTCTCAGTCCACCTGTCTACCCCACATTATCTCAGTATGATGACTGTAGAACAAAGATTCAGATTTAGTCATCAAGTTTGTTTTTGGGGGGTTATGATACTACACACTGCATCCTTTAGACTGCCTCAATTTTCCTCAATGTTGAGGAGCCTAGAACTGCACACAGCACTCCAAGTGAAGTCTGAACAGGGCTTTGTCAAGTGCAGGATTACTTCCTTTGCCCTGCTGGTCTGCCCATCCCTTTTAATACACCCCAGCATTCTGCTGGCTCTCTTAATAGCAACTGGGCACTGCTTGTTATGCTTTAGCCTCTTGCCTAGTATGACTCTTAGGTCCTTTTCCTTTTCCATTACAAAAGGGGATCCCCACACAGTATGTAGGTCCTACCTCAGTTTTTACTCCTGAGGTGTAGCATCTTGTGTTTGGCTACACTGAATCTGGGACTTCAGTAGTCCAACTAATTTGCCAGCTTGCTCAGGTCCTCCTGAAGTTTCCCCCCATCCTTATCAGAATCCACCATCCTGGCCAGCTTTGCGTCATCAGTGAACTTGAGCAATCTACTGGAGACCACAGCTTCCAGATTGTTGATAAAAATGTTCAGCAGTGGTGGTTCCAGAACAGATCCCCAAGAGATACCACTGTGTACCCCTCTGCAACCAGATTAGTGCCTGTAAACCGCAACCATCTGCATTCTGCCACTGAACCAGTTAGCTATCCATCTTGTGTATGCGTTGAGTGTGCCACAGTGGTGAACTTTGCACAAAAGGTTATCATGTGCTACAGTGTCAAAGGATTGTTAAAGTCCAGATGGACTATGTCCATGGCCCTGCTCCTGTCCACCTCCCTGCCAATACCCTGAAAGATGGTGATCAGCTTTGTGTGATCTGCCCTTCACAAATCCATGCTGAAAGGAGGCAGAAACCTTAGCCTCAACCCTCAACCTTTACACCAATTAATCCTTGAAATACCCTGAAAGGCTCACCTTGAGTTTTCTGTGCATGTGGATGCAATCCAGAAGAAGCTCCACCCCAAAATCGATGCACTTTACAGAAATAAGAGATACATTCCACTTCCTGCTTGAAGAGAAATCCTCACTAAGATGATGCTCCCCATTTTTGACTATAGAGACATTGTTGACAGTGCTGCTCCAAAGTCTACTTTAGCTAGACTGGACCCCTCTTTCACTCCTTCTGTCAATTTGCCCTTGGCAAACCCCAGCATACGCACTACTGTTTATTGTATACCTCCCTCTCCCTCTCCTCTCTTGATGTCTGGCGCCTTTCCCACTGTGTATCATTCATTCCCAAATTTTGGTTTAGCTCTCTCCCCTCAGATCTTGCTTTTTTTCAGTCTTCCCCTTCTACCTCTTACTCCCTTTGCAATGCTTGTGTTCGCTCCCTTACTCTCCCTCCAATGAAATCTGCTGGTCAAGCTGTCATCTCATTCTGCTTCCTTAAAATTTGGGACCCTCTCCCTCCCTCCATTCACTCTTCTTCTTTCCTTCTCACTTTCAAATCTCTCCTTTGTGATTTCTCTACTCACTTCTGCAGCTGTTTCTGATACTGGGGTGGACTTCTGTCACCAGCCATCCTCTCTACAGTGTCACTAACCTATCTCCCCACCCCCAATTTATCAGTCACTACTCCCTGCTCCTCATATTATTGTTGTTGCTCACAGTTTAATGATCTTTTGCTTGTTTTGTAACTTTACTGTACAATAATTACTGCATGGCAATTTTTATTCTGTAATGCTTTCTTGTAATTTGTATATATCATTCTACTTCCATTTTACTGTATTATTTTTGTATATTATGCCTTGAATCTGTTCTGATCTCTTTCCCCTACTTCCAGGATGCATCTGGAAATGAACTGATACCAGCTCAGTATGGCTTTCCTGGTAAAAACGTTTGAAATCAGTCAATTAATCAATTGGATAGATTCCTGCAAGATTACTGAAAGCAGCAGTATCATTTTTTCCCTTAGCTACTCTTTGATCATGAGGTGTATCCTGTTAACCCCATGGGACTTACCTGTTTTTTTTTTTAATATTTTCTTTATTTTACTTCACAATGACATGTCACTGTTTTTACTTTAAACAAGTATTCCATTCTGAAACTTAAGCTCTTACAGGAGTCTTCATCATTATTATCAGGCAGTTTTCACAGTCCAAGTCTTTGAAAATAAAATAGAGTCCCATATCTTTTAAAGTTCCATTAATATAAAATCTTCTGGCATTTTGACAATTGTATGTCAGTACTGCAGAACAACAAAACAATTAAGTTGAATTGTATTTTCAGTGAAACCACTCCTTATGATAAAAATACAAAAAGTAAGGATAAGACAAACAATCAACCAAGTGAAGCAGCAGGCTGGTTTCTTATTCATACACAATACAGTAAAGTTAGTTATGATCAGTGGCAATTTGGGTGGGTACAAGGACCTGACCCAGAACTGAGGGCACTTTTCTTACTCTCAAGTAACAATGTTACAGTTCCCCTCACCCCTTTTATCTGGGGAAGAGAAAATCTCCAGTGATGACTTTGTTTGGCCATCCCATTCAGATACCCACTTACCCCCTCTGTGTCTTCAGTGTAATACAACCTGTGTCTAGGTTTGTCTCTTCTAACCTTCAGCTATCATCCATCTTTCCATAAATTTTGGCATTTTATCCTGTGTTAGGTGTGTTGACCTCTTCATTTCCCTGAATTTCTCCCATTATTGTCACCCACTCTGCAAAAGTAGGGGGCTCCTCCTTCAGTCATTTATATGAGACTGCCTTACCTACCGCAGCCACACAAATATTCCACAAGTATTTAGCATCTGCTCCTTTCACTGAAATGGGAGGCAGGCCCAATATGACATGACAGATCTGGAGGGGTATGTCTGTTTGAAAAATTTCTTTCAATGTCTGGGTCACTTTCATTAAGAACCCCCCAATTTTGGGCAAGCATAAAAAATATGGGTGTGCGTGGCCTTATTCTCCCCACCTTGTCTCTAACACATCCTCTAAATGTCCCATTCCACTTAGCCTTAAGGTGGGGCATTAGGAAATACTTCACTCTAATTTTCCAGGCAAATTCTTGCCACCTTGGTACTGATGTAGTTTTAAATGCCCCCCTCCAAATATGTTGCCAGTCTCTGGAGGTCAAGAGGACAGCGGCCTCTTCCCCCCACCTCGTTTCTATGTATTGGACTATGATTGTTCTATGGCTTTGTGGGGACCGGTAGATGTTGGAGAGCACTCTTTTGGGGGTAGCTACACAAAGCAGTTCCCTGAGAGTGGGCACCCTCAGAGGACAAGGGGATTGATCATATGCTTTTTTAAATGTGTTTGTATATAATTAAAGACTTGGAGGTAATGAAACCTCTCTGTAGGTCTCCAGCCAAATTCCTGTTGGCATTCCTCAAATCTAAGTACCTGGCTTGATCTTCTGTAGGTAGACAGGTACCAGTGTGGTTGTGATGTACTCAGGCTGCATCATGTCTTTCCTTGACGCTGTGGGCCTTCTCACTGAGCACCCTCCCTCCCAGGGGCCCTTTGTTTAGCACCAAGGTGAAACTTCCATTCAGCTTCTCCACTGACATCCTTGGCTCTCTAACTGGTTCCTCCCAATTTCTCCACTTCCCGGTTTTCACATGCCCAATTCACTTCTTCACTTTCCCCTTTCCTTTTATGTACTGGAAGCAATCTTTGGTGTTGTCTGCAGCTTTCATTACTATACTGTCTTCCAGTCTTTCCTCAGCTTCCCTAATTCTGGTCTCACAGTCCCTCAGTGCTGCTCTCTACTCCTCTTTTGTCTGGAGGCAACCTATCTCTTTCCAGTTTTACCATTATAGTGCTTTACCACAGCTTTAGCTGCCCTACAGGGTTAAATATTTGCACCTGGAGGCTTCCTCATTCAACCAAGACCTGCACATCTCCCATGTGTGCTAACTATAGATGATTCTTGGGTTTGACCTCCCCTCTAGAATGCAACATCAGGATCTCAGCCCCTAGTGAAAGCTAACACTAGCTATTAACACAGTCCTGATTTAAATTCAGCAGGACATTTACTCACTATACTGTATATGAGCATACCTCTCAACCTCCCTCATCACAAATCAGGGACAAGGCTTAACATGATCAGGGACAAATGACCAAAATCAGGGACACATCTGAAAAAATAGTAATATTAATTCCAGAAGCTGTGTACAACATGCTTCTTAGTGTGAATAGCATTTTCTTAATGAGAACTAGACTGTAAAACCAATGGCTGACATTATTTAGTGGTTCAAATCCCTACTCTTCAATGACAGAAATGCCAAATTTAGGAGGGACAGAAGAAATTTCTGAGGCAAAATCAGGGACTTCCCTGAAAATCAGGGACAGTTGAGAGGTATGTATATGAGTGTAACTGATATAGTAGGGTTAATATATTTATGTAAGTCCTGCATTTCCATCAAGAATTACAGTTCCATTATTTTCAGTTAAAAAGTTTAGGTTTTTACTCAAATACGCTAAATTATGGGGATAGCTACACAAAAAAACCCTCAAAATTCTGGGGTAAAAACGTTGGGTTTTATACCAAATAATGGCTCATTAGACTGTGGAAAATTTAGGATTTGATTAAACCAGCTGTCCCTTTCCATGGTGATGTATATTTCTCTGTTATGGGTCCTTATGTTAGTTCATTACAGTGCATTTTCTATGCTTCCAAATGTGGAGGAATTAAGAGACAGAACAACTAAGCAAGGAAAAAAAAAAGAAAACTATACTTCTATTAATATAATTTGAAACAATAAGTGAGAGTACAGATAATAAACTAAAAACACATGTTTGTCATTGGATTAGGTGAGACTGTTATGTTAGCTGCATACTACTGATTACATTAGGAGTAAGTAACCCAAGGACAAGAAACAAAATAACACTGACTAGAGGCTTTATGGTGGTTTTACTGAATTTTTTTGCAGGGAACAAAATGAAAGCCACTGTACAGTATGTGTAAGTAACAATTCCTTAAAGACTTGCTTTTCAGAGTTGAACCTTTCTCACCGGTAGAATATGTCAGTTCTTAAAAATTATAGATAGATTGCCAGCACGGGGGTTGGGGTGGGAGCAGGATCAATCGTTGACTTTCCTCTCTTGGTGGGTGAGTTGACTGCCTGTAGTCTTGCCATCACCAGATGGAGGTCTGGTGACAGGCGCAGGCGGCAACAGATTGACAAGTAGGGTGGGGCATCCTGTAGGGTTTGACATGCATATGCCTCCACACAGGTGTGTCATGTTGGGGACGCGAGGGCTAGGGGACTAGGGGGAAAAATTAAAAAATGTACAAAAATTACCTATGGAAAGAAACTATAGATAGATATAAAAGTTATAGATAAATAGATAGATAGATAGATATATAGATAGGTAGGTAATGTATAGGCAGCCATACATAACAATCCTGTGTATGCATCGAGAGGTTTCTATGGCAACCAGGACCTTTGAGAGCAAAGTTCGCGAGGTTCACTGGTTGCCACAGAAAACTCGAGATGAATGACATATGCTTATCTGTGTATGGATGCTCAATCATTATTTTTTACAATGTGTGGGCATCCATGCACATTTCAGACACTCCGCTTACTTTCAGTGAACTGGGGTTTGTGGGGAAGCATCTGAGGGTGGGTGGTGGGCTCAAATTACTGATTCAATGTGCTGCAGTTTTTTCTGGAAGTTCAAGTTAAAGTTAAAAAAAAAACAGCTTCCAGCTCAATTGGATAGAGAAAAGCAGCTCTGTGGCAGCATTCTAAGTTGTTGTACTGCAGTAGTGACATCACTACTGCAGCACAACAATATAATGATGTCACTGCTGCAGCACAGCATACATATTCCAGGCATGGAATTCCATGCATAACAGGGTTACACAATGCACTATATAGAGGACTGTATATGAGCAATCATACACAAAATGTTATTTTTCAGTCGAGACATTTCCGTGGTAACAGACCTCGAGAGCCCAGCTCAAGAAATCTCATTGCCATGGAAATGTCAAGATTGAAAAATAACATGGTTTGTGTATGATTGCTCAGACACAATCTTTATAGCATATGGGCAATCATCATTGACATCTGAAGTCTAAAACAAGATCCCCCCAGTAGTAAAATTGCCTTACTTTACCGCATGCTGTTGCAGTTCTCCCCAGCGGTGCTCACTTCCTTGACCAGCTCTCACTGCCGCGGCCGCTTCATCACACAGTCGCGAAGGCATTTGATATTTCTGTGCTGCAGTAGTGATGTACTCATTGCAACATAATAACAATTTGACATCAGTACTGCAGCACAACAGCACAGTTCTAGGCATGGATTTCCATGCAGTACAGCATTCTACCATACACTATATGCAAATAACTTTGAAACAGAAAAAAGAGAGACCCACCCTTGTTGTACAAATCAAATATGACATAGGAGGGTGTGAGATAGCAGAAATGTCTCCACTTGTTGTCACTCGTGGGATATCAAGAGTTCAGTCACAGCTCGTGAAGATATTTCTGCTGTCTCATTCCCACCCACATCACATATCCCATATATATATTTGTGTGTATATATATATATATATATATATATATATATATGATAGAGTGATACTGAATGTAGATAGAGTGATTGATAGATAGATAGATAGATCGATAGATCGATAGATCGATACTGAATATAGATAAACAGGTAGATAGTGAAAAAAACTATTTTAATGAATCAGGGTTTCAGCACAAAGCCTAAAAAGTAAAGAAATTTGTTGTTATGGCAAAAAAACCCTTGAACCTTTGTGAATCTGTGGAGTGGTGCTCCTATGGATTTGAACAACCGTTTGATGCAGTATTGGTGTTGCTCAACTTTGGACCTGTTGTTACATGTACAGAAAAATGCTCCTACACCAATGCTTGAGAGATGGTGCCAAAGAGGGGGCAACACCAGTGCTGCATAGCGTGTCAGTTAGCACACTAGCCCTGTCTTACAGACTCAAATATGACTGAGGGGCTTGGATTGATAGTGGGGATTCATTTCCCACAGATGTCAGAGATGAAATTAGTTTAAGGTGCCTCTGCTCAGGCAAAGATTAAGTGGGCTAGGTCATATGACAGTACTACCTCCTGGGAAACAGTACCAACCCACTGTGATCCCCACTGCTGCAATACATCCAACTCCCTCACAGTACTACAACAACAGTTCACTGTGAACATAATACTTTGCCACATTAGAGATAATGGGCCTGATTCTCAAAGCCCCGAGAGTGGCGCAAGGTGCCTACACCACACTAATATGGTGCAAGTGGCATCTTGCGATGGATATTACCCCCGGAGCGATTCACAAAGGCAGCCTGCAGCAACCACAGGCTGCCTGCCCTGAACAGGGCTTGTGCTGCCTGTGCACCCATGACTGGGCTGCAACACGGCACAAGGGGGCATGCGGCAGATGCAAGTTGCCACAGCCCCAAGTGGGATTCACAAAACTGACCCAGCGGGAGAATTTTTAAGTACCCTTAGACCAGCCAGGGCTGGCATAAATGTACTTAGCAATATCTCCCCTGGAAGGGCAGACCTGTTCACGGCTATGTAAGGATGCCTTGGTAGTCCAGTGGTCCCACCCCACTGTCCCATGAAAGGTACAAGGCCAACCATCATATCTGGTGCTATAGTGGACCTGTCCCATCCCGATATGCCCATATGTATCCCAGGCATCCTGGTGGTTTAGCAGCCCCCCCGCCCTGGCAACAAGTTCCTAGCAACCCACACCCTCCAACCCATACCCCAAGCTGGGACCGGCACAGCCCTCTGCACACCACCTTGGCTGGCCCTGAATGAACCGTCACTGTGCGTGAAGAATGTAGGCGCCACCGTTAAGTGAGCTTACTGTATTATACACACACAGTGACCGCTCAGTTGAGGCCGGCCGAAGTGGTGTGTGGAGGACTCTGCGAGTTCCGGCCCGGGGTATGGGTTGGGGGAGGGTGTGTGGGGTGCTGGGCACTTGTTGCCAGGGTGGGATGGGGGGAGTGGAACTGCTAGACCACCAGGATGACTAGGATAACTCCGGGCATATCATGGAGGGGAGGGAACCACTAGAACACCAGGTCACCAGCTATTATTTGATCGGGCATATCGGGGCTGGGGGGCACAAGCCACTGAGTGCACTGCTGGACCAGTGCACAGCTTGTGGCATGCCCTTCTGCTGCACCCTCCTGCTGCACCGTGTGTTTGGCACCCAGTCTGACTGATGTAAGCCTCAGGACTTAGCCACTGGGACCCTGCTTGTAAGAGAACCTGGCGCAGGGTCCCTGGCACAGTGGGCTTTGGCACAAACTGCTGTTTGCCGCAGCTTGCACCAGTCCAAGCCCACTTTGAGAACCAGGCCCAATATGTTCTCACTACAAATATTGGCCCCTATGCACATAGGGGCATAATACATACATGCTGCAGGTCCGTGGCATGTAGGCATGCCTAAGTGTCTGAGTCATACATCAGGAGTCCTGTGAACCCCTGGCAGCATTCATGGAAGGGGCACACACCCCTTCTGCACTCGATCCCCTATCTGTTCATGTAGCTATGCACACATATGGTCCAAGGAGTGTCACGGAGTGTGCCCACACTCCATGTCATTCACAAAGGTGTTGAGTGCTGGGCGAGAGGTGCAAGATATGGTTGCAGAGATCCTGCCATAGCTGTTTTGCACCTCCTAGATTACACCCACCTGCTGTGGTGGGACAACCTCCCCCACCCACCCATGCTGCTACAGCCTTCTGTGAAGGCAGAGAGTGCTATGGGCATCCATTTGAGTAATCGCACATCAATTCTAAAATTTATGGTCCCACACAGTCCCATAATCCCCTGCTACAAGACAGGCATCTGACTGGGTGGCTGCCTGTGCCCTCCGATCTGCCCTGTGATCCTGTATGCTGAGGGGGCAGGGCTGTGGATAGGCAGCTGGCAGTATGCTGGCCACTGCGTGCCCATCCATGGGTGGTGAATTGTGTGTGTGGGGTACACACCTTTCACATGTACCCAGCCAGCAACTGTGCATAGCCATCAATATGCACATGACACATAGAGTATATGAAAACAATAACAAGTGATTTATTAGGGTTAAATATGGTCAAAGTTCTATGAAAGGAAGCCTAGAGACCCAGGTTGTTTAGCATAGCAGGCCCTATGACAGTTGTACATGGTTGTCTGGTCTTAATGCATCTAAACAAACAACAATATTTATTTCAAACCCATATTTATAATCCCAGTCAGAGGAACTAGTCCATTAACTGAAGCCCACCTCTCTGGCCCTATGCAAACTATCTACAGATGTGTAACCTCCCCCTTTGATGGGTACAGCCTAAGGCAGGGTACAGTTCATGCCCGTGGGTAATTATTGGGTACATTTCATGCCCTGGGAGATAATAAGCTGGGAATGGCAGTATGGCAATGTAAGGGTTAATCTCGGGCTGCCCCTGGGGCATGCTGCAGGTGGAAGGTTGCCAGGAGGCAGGTGGGATATATGAGAAAGCAGGGAAGGAAAAGGGGAGCGAGATGAGGATGAGGGCGGGGGTAATCGCCCACTCGCGTCAGCTGCAGTATTCTTTTTCTTTCCTGGGCTGAGGTGCCAGACGAAACCTGTGGGAGCACATGGTGGTGGCCGTTGTCTGAGCCCTGTGTGGGATCCCCCCATATATGGCATCTCGGTGGGACTGGAGCAAGATGCCCTGGTGGGACCATTCTCTGAGAGTAGGGTGTGAGGTCAAGCTGAAACAGTACAAGTGTTCCGGTGGAAACCTTTAGTTTTGAAAGAGAGAGAGAGAGAGAGAGAGGAGAGAGAGGAGAAAGAGAGAGAGAGAGAGGATCAAGAAGAGAAGAAGTGTTGTGGGCTGCCAGTTTGGGGACATGTTGCATGGAAGTTGTGGGGACAGTCACCTGTGGGAAGCCACTAGAAGCCGAATTGAGAGAAGCCACAGCGTGCCAGTGAGATGGGACCCAGGATTGAGTTGGCGGCCCTAAGGTGAGAGGCTAGTCAATTCCATGGGAAAGAGAAGTTCAGCGAGTGCTAAGAGAAGAAAAGTTGGGGGGGCATATCGGCCCAACATTCCAAGGGATCCTGTGCTGTCTGAGTTGTGAGGGCATTCGAATCATGCACCGTTGAAGTATATGTGAACTGTATGACTGTTTGCCTATGTGAACTACTGCTAATGTTTGGGATCACAGCGGTCTGGAAACATATGTGCTGCCTACCTCAAAAGTGCTGATTTTTTTGCTCCATGGAGTGGCTATCAATTCATTATTAAATGGGATCCTCACTGTTGTTCTATAAAGTTGTGGACTTCGGTTATTTCTTCAGTTATGTGTTTCAGTGTTATCAAGGCTAACCTCGATTGCTTTTCAGCCCAGCACCCAGAGGAGCCATGCACCCTGGTGGGACTGTGAGACCTGGTGAACATAAGTCATTTCTGGAAAAGTGTCTGCTTTGGCCCCCTCACCCCACAGATAGTTGCCACCAGCATACACCTAGAGATGGGGGAGGAGGGTGGGCCACAGATACTTGTGGTGCATGACCCAGAAGTCCGGATGAGTTACTGATGGTTTATGGTAGAAGCCTCCAACTGGTCTCTGTAGTCCTGGCTGACTTCACCAGCTCTTGTCTGCAAATTTGTTCAGACCTCTGATCATTCTCTTCAGTTGTTCTCTGCTGGTCTCCCTCTGGTACCTCACAGGTCAGCTGGGCTCTTCCCATCAGTCTCCCACTCTCTCACGGTGGTCAGATAAACACTGGGCTGGCAAGTTCACCTTCTGCACTGCCCAAGGCATCTTCCACTGCAGGCTGCCACCTGGCTGTGGGAGCAAGCATGGAGGCTTTCAGTCCTCACTGATTGTCACAGTTCGGACTATTCAGGTCTGTCGTAGTAGTCTCTCTGGGACACTTTTCAGCTGCAGGGTAACTTTTCTGCAGGTGATCCCCATTCAGCTGCTGGGTACAGAGTCTCACTCTCTGGTGTAGCAGTCTCCTTTCTCTGTGGCTGATTAAAGCCAACTGAATTCTGGCTCTGGACTGTGAAAGCCTTAGTCAGGTCTCCATGTGCTGTCATGCTCAGGCAGCAGCTTTCCCCCGAAGCTGTCTCTGACCCAGAACTGAAATGTTCTGGAACAGCTCCTGCTGTTTACTGGTGGATCTAGACCTCTCATTGGTTGAGATCTTCTGTCAGTCCCAGGAGAAGGCCTATCTGACTGATCCTCAATGGCTGATTGGTCTCCTCACTCTCAGGTATATTAATTAAGCCCTCCTGTGTCTCAAAAGACAGTATAGCACAGTGGTTTAAGGCTCTGAGCTGCAAATCTGGAGAACTGGGGTTGAATCCCACAGCCCCCACTTGCATATTGTGTGACCCTGAGCAAGTTCCTTAACTTTTCTGTGCTCCCAGGTCACACCTGTATACAAGCTTTCAGCTTAGTGTGCCACTCTTGGTTAAACAAATGGTTAAACAAATGGCAAAAGCCATCTGTGGATACCATGCAGGCTTTAGATCTGGCTGTTCTTCATCCTCTGATCCCATCCCATGTCTCTTAAGGGTCAGAGGCTTAGCAAGATGGTGCTGACAATGTCCCTGAGGGCACTGGCCCCAAAGTCTTTATTTTGAGTGCTCCTGCCATTGGGCAATAGTTCTGTACTCCAGTCTGGGTGCATGCAATTAGTCTTAGGTGTCTGGTCAGATGTACGGTCAGTGGGGAAAGTCCCCAGTTTCAATGGGAGTGTCAGTCAAGCTTGTTATTATATGGGAAAGGTGGTTTCTCTGTGTAGTGCAGAGCAATGAGTCTGGATGGCACAGTCTGACAGAGTCTCTCTCCTCTTCACTCTCTTGGTTCCCATTGGCAGCCCTGGGGGCCAGAGAGCAGAAATATCTGCAAGCTGAGCTCTGTGGAGCCGGGTAAGCCACCATACACTGGAGGTGGGTGGGTTACACTCTCTCTCAGTTGAAAGTTTGATATCTATGTGAAGAAAAAATATAGAATCCATCTACAAATCAAATGAAACTAGATTTATGCAGTGTATTTTTACCCAAACAACTGGTAATTATCTGATCACCTCTCAGTAAAGCAATATTATAAAATGGGTCCGAGAATTATAGTGTTCTGATTGTCTGTAACCATTGCATAAACCTTATACTAAGCTTTTGTAAATGTAGAGCCTAATTACATGCTGAACGAGTTACACTATTTAAAAAAAATCATTTTTGATATAACAACAATAAGGCATTTCTAGCGGTTATGTTAACGGTCATTTGATCATTCTCTAGTTGCATGTGGCACAAGGCATAGCATGTGGCATGTGGCTACGCCTTGTGCCATATTACAACCCTAAAGGGTGAGTAACAGTCCATTAACATAACCCCTGATCAGGTATTATTGCTGTATTAGACAGTCCTGTCTATACAAATGTATCTACCTAAGCACTGCTCAGCAGTGGCAATAATAAGTTGCCTAGACATCAAAGGCCTATCTAGTACAGGTGACTTCAAAAACATATGTTAACAAATGCATCTACCTAAGCATAAAATTGTTCAACAGCAGAGTACACAGGCTAGCTCGACAAATGTTTTCCTGTCTAACATGACCTACATTATCAGACATTATCCAGGGACAAGAAGAAGAGCAGTATGGGGCAAGGATCGATGTGATGAAGCTGGGGGGGGGGGGAACATGCAATGAAGCTGGGGGGGAGTTAAGAGAGATGTGAGGAAATATTTCTTCATTGAAAAGGTGTTAGAGGCTTCCGGTGACGTCAGCGGACTAGATGGCAGCTTAACTTGCGGAGTCCGCCGGCCCAAAATAAATCGATTGGCATCCCCTAATAAGAACAATGCACTCACCGGCCAAAAGCACCAGATCGAAAGCGCGGACTCACAAGCACATCCAGACGCCAGCACAAAAACTACATTTACTGCTACAAGGAGACAGAACGCCGAAAAGCTCTGGGCCTACAGAAGAGGATAACGCCAACGCGATGGAGACGTCACCCGAGGAGGACTACTCCCAGCTCGTAACTTCGATACTTCAAACAGCAAAAACAGTACAAAAAATAGACACTACACTGTCAGAGCTGAGATCGGACTTTGCTAAAATTGAACACAGAACTGATAAACTGGAGTTGGGTTTCATTACTATATTGGAGCAATCGGACAGACAAGATCGATTGATACTGTACTTGCTGGCTCGAGAGAGGGAGTTGCAGGCTAAATTAGAAGATATAGAAGGATGAAATAGAAGACAGAACTTAAGGATTTACGGAGTCCCGGAGGGTGCTGAGGAAGGGGTTCAAGATCTAACTGCCTTTATCCAAAAGCTGCTTGCAGATCTGTTAAAACCTCCCCCAGAGCTGGATCTCTCGATGGACAGGGCCCATCGTTCACTGGCCCCGAGACCCACAACTCCAAATGCGAGGCCGCGCTCGCTTTGTGGTGAAGATGACCAACTACACTGCCAAGGAAGAAATCCGGAGAGCCTGAAAGCTAAAAAGCTGGCTGCTGGGGGCACAGGAATAATAATTTGACAACGACTACATGACTGGGGTGCAGGAGGCAAGGCGGAACATGTGGCCTATCGTGAAACAGCTGAGGGCTCGAAATATGAAAGTCCAAATGCTTTACCCGGCCAGGTTGAGAGTGGAGACGAGACAAGGTATAAAAACTTTTGGAGACCTATATGCTGCCAAGCCTTTTCTAGAGGAGATCGGGGTGCCAGTTCCAAGCTTAGAGAAAGAAAGACTGGAGAAGGAACTACAAAGGGTAGCCTGGTCAGTGGCACGAAAGGGAATATCAAATCATGCCAGGCCCCACACTACAAACCTCAGGTCAGACGTTACAGCACTTATCGGTCCTTACACTTCGAGAATACAGCTGAATGGACTTTCACCACAGGAATTGGGTCCAGAGGAAACAGACACATAAGAGATTGATAAGGGACTTGGGGTGAGAGACTATAGCTCAAATGGGCCTGAATTGAAATTGAGATATCCAGGGGGGAAATACAAAAAACAAAATAATAAAATCTGGAAAACCATTAAGATTTAAAAATGGGCCTAAATCGGTCTACTCTGAGTCATAATGGAATTGGGCCCAGAGAGGCTCTGAGGGGGAACCCTAATTGTGCTGGGACCTATGGGGGAGGGGGTGACCTCCTGCCAGTCCAACACACCAGAAGTTCTCGGGTGAGTAAGTGAATTCTAATGAAGCTAAATGCAGAGGTTCGACATAGAGATTTCTGGGACTATCAAAAGGCATATCTCTATATTAGAAATGCGAAATAAGTAGGACTTCAATGGGATCTCGAGAGACTCCTACAGTTGGGGTGGGGGGGGTTCCCTCTGGTCCACTGTCTCTCACACTCAAAGGAAGGGAGCAACTAGCCCCCTTGGTAACAAGACAAAGGATTAGGAAGGAGAGGGAAAGGGACTGGGGCTGGGGAGGGGAAGGAGGCCTCGACGGGTCCCCTAGGCTCTGGGCCTTAGAATTGAAATGTAATCTGGGGTTAAAATGGAGATACATTGGTCCCCAAAGGGGAGCTAATGCAGAGAAAGGTGGACGATCCCCTCTCAAGACTGGGAGCCCTTTATTGGGAAAGAGGGGGAGGAGAAATCGCTCCCCCACGTTTCAAAAATAGGGCCGGAGGGAAGGTAATAAGACCATGGGCTTAAGGGAGAAGATGACCTGCCATCTGGTCCTCCTGATGTTGTTTATACCGCAGGGAAAGGGGCTAAGACCCCAAAGGGATTCCCTGAGTGGACGGAACCCAGAACAGCATACGGGGCACAGTGCCATGGACAGGGCACGATCCGGACTGCCTCCACAAAGGCAGTCTGACCTAGGAAGTGAAATATGTTTTAGATCACCTATAACGTTCCTGGAGAGTCTAACAACTCGAACTAGGAAATTGTCAGAGCAAGGAAACATGAAAAGGGATTCATTCACACTTGAGATGACAGGGATCATTAAGGTGTGTGATTTACCAACTTGTTTTTTTGTTAATGTACTGTTTTATGTAGTTAAATTGTTCTTAGCCCGAATTAAAAGGGCAACAGTTCTGAAAATGGTTAGAAATAAACAAATGGATAAGGGGGAGAGAGAGTATCTCCCTCAGTTCTTAGTTCGATGCAGAAACTATGAATGGCACGAAGTACATGATAAAAGAGGGCAGGTGAAGGGATCAATCGCAAAATGGATGTGTGAGGGTGACCTGGGAACACAAGGAGGGAGGGTAGTAACAGGGACAAGACAACCAGATGGTGTATTTACACCAAAACCTAGTACAACAGATCAGATAAGGAAGTATGATCATGGATAGAATGAAGACTAAAATTGTTTCTTTGAACATAAATGGGATAAAAAACCCCATGAAGAGAAAGCGCCTACAGAAATTTTTAAAGAGACAGGCATGTGATATCCAATTCCTGCAGGAGACACACCTCTCTCCTGAAGAAACCCTTAAAATTAAAAGTAGAGAATTTCCGACCCTATACCATGCCTCACTGCCTGCTGGAAGGAAAAGGGGGGTGGCTATTATGCTTTCGGCCTCTCTCCCATTTGAGGAGGAAGAGGTAATAAAAGATGAGGGAGCTAGGTATGTGTTAGTAGTGGGACGGATTCAGGATTTACAGGTTTCCTTACTAAATGTGTATGCCCCGCCGGGGACACACCTGACCTTTTTTGTTGAACTATTTAAACTGATAGCCGAAAGGGCTAAAGGTATACTAGTGGCAGGAGGGGACTGGAATGTAGTACTGGAAAGAGCCTTAGACACCACCTCAAAGATACCGGCCCCAAACCAGAATATTTCTGGCCCCTTAAAGAAGCTTATGAAAGATATGGGTGTGTTAGATGTCTGGAGAGAAAAATACCCGAAGGCAAGAGACTACACATACTATTCTCCGAGATATAATATCTTCTCGAGATTAGACATGTTCTTCACATATAGCAGGGATATATCAACCTTTGACTCAGTTTGGGTGGGTACGGAAACCATATCAGACCATAAACCAGTATATGCCTGGTTAGATCTCCAGTTACCAAAAAAACCTACGCATTGGAGGCTCAATATAAGTCTCCTACGGAATGAAGAAATCAGGGAAGAAATCCAGGAAATAATAAGACATACGATTCAGTCAAATGAATCTAATGGGGTTACCCCTCAAATTCTTTGGGACACGATTAAGACAATGATAAGAGGCAGATTGATCTCAATAGCCACGTACAAAAAAAGAGAGAGGGAAAAACAAAGAGAGTCAATTAAACAAAAATTGCAAGATCTGGAAGGACAACAAAAAATAAAGTTTAATATGGATAGGAGGGGGGAGATTCAGGAGCTCGCACAGAGACTTCAAAGGCTACAACTCATAGAAACAGAAAAGACACTAATACACCTAAAACAGAGATATTACGAAGGGGGCCCAAGGGCCATCCGCTCCCTGGCACACCGACTTAATCAACACTCGGCTAGAGTTAATGTCACTAAGATCAGACATCCAAGCACGGGTACACTCTTGTTTAGATGGGAACAGATAACTGAAGGATTCGTCACATACTACAAAAACCTATACCAACCACAACAGAACACTAGACCGGAGGAGGCAGTTCACTTCTTAGAATCCCTAAGACTCCCGGAGCTCTCTGAAACCCACAGACGGGCCCTACAGAGCCCAATTTCGCAAGGGGAAATTTTGGGTACAATAAGGGACTTGAAGGGGGGTAAATGCCCGGGCCCTGATGGCTTTGGGGGGAGTTTTATAAAATATTCCAGGCAGACTTAACTCCCATCCTGAATACGGTATACAACCAGATATGGCTGGAGGGAGCCACGGTTCCCCCATCATGGAATTATACCTCCATTACAGTGATCCCGAAGGAGGGTAAGGACCTGAGTGAGTGTGGATCATACAGGCCGATCTCACTACTTAATGTAGATTATAAACTCTTTACAGCAATTATAGCCAGGCGCCTACAGTCTTTCCTGGGAGATCTCGTGGATTCGGACCAAATGGGATTTGTGGAAGGTAGACAGGCTCTGGAAGGGGTGAGGAGAACCATTGACATAGTAGATATAATAAATAAGAGGAAGTTACCAGCATGCATAATGAGCTTGGATGCAGAAAAAGCATTCGATAAAGTTGACTGGAATTTTCTCTTTCTGGTACTTAAGAGGATGGGCTTCCCATCGAAGTTTCAAGAGGCGATTAAGGCCCTATATGCTAACCCACAGGCATATGTAAAGGTTAACGGGGGCATCTCACAAAGGTTTAACTTGGGATAGGACACAAAGCAGGGATGTCCACTGTCCCCCCTTCTATTTGACCTTTATATAGAACCCCTTGCCCAGGCAATAAGGGAATCGGAAGAAATTAAAGGGGTAGTGGTAGGCGGGGAAGAACATAAAATATCACTGTACGCAGATGACGTACTTCTTTACCTAACCAAACCGAATGAGTCTATCCCTAAACTTTGGAGCATTATTGATAAGTTTAGTCAATATTCGGGATACACCCTTAACAAAAATAAAACAAAGGTTTTAAAATTCAATTTCTGTCTCTCTGAAGAAACCCTACGGTCTATGGATACGCAGTGGAACAAAGGGAAAATAAAATATCTGGGAATTCAAATCCCCAAAAACTTAAGATTGCTGTTCGCAGACAATTTTGAACCTATATCGAATCAGATTAAGCAAGACATAAGGAGATGGGAGACTCTCAATCTGCCCCTGTACTCCAGGATTCAATCTGTTTCAATGAATATACTTCCTAAATATTTATATATGTTCCAGTGCGTACCCATAAAAATACACAAGAATATGTTTCAGATCTGGCAGAAGATTCTCACTAGATTTATATGGAATAACAGAAAGCCAAGAATCAAACTCTCTGCCATGCAGGCTAATAAAAAAGTAGGGGGTAGAAATATACCTAACTTGGAGGACTACTTCCTGGCCACCCAGCTAAAATGGGCCTTAATGTGGTCGGCCAGCTCATGCAAGGCGAGATGGAAAACAATAGAGACAGCCCTGACAGATGGAATGCCACTAGAGGCTAGGGTGATGGGGATGGGGAACCAAGGTGAGCTCCGAGAAGCGAGCCTGCTGGCGGTCAGAAACACTCTGGGCTCATTGAAGAGACTTTGGAACAAACATAGATTGGAGGGAGAAATATGGACGCTTAGATGGTTTGCGTGGGACATGGGGTTCCCCCCATCTAGACAAGACCTTACCTTTAAAAACTGGGGTAGGATGGGGCTCCACTTATTAAATCAGTTTCTTGACGGGAAAATGGTCTTAGAATTTGCCCAAATCAAAGAGAAATTCTCCCTGAGACAAGCAGACTATTTCAGATATCTCCAAATACGTTCCTATATACACACCCTTCAAAACACTTATAGGGGCCACCCCCCACTAACAGGGTTAAAAGACACTATAATAGAGATTTTAAACTCAACAAAAACCAAAGGCTTGATTTCGGTGCTCAATGGAGCACTGAGAGACAGGAGGGGAACCCAGACCACACAGATAAAAAGAAGATGGGAAAAAGAAATGGGGGAAAATCTAGAGGACAAAGCCTGGTCCTCCACTCTGGCTATGGCCCTTCGTACCACGTCCTCTCCATATTGGAGGGATTTCGAGTGGAAGATTCGGATGAGGTATTTCTACACCCCAGAGATACAGAGTAAATGGGATAAGAAATGCTCCGGGGCGTGCTGGAGGGGATGTGGAGAAACTAAAGCAAACTATTTACATATGTTTTGGTCCTGTCAAGTTCTCACTAAATATTGGGCCGAGATAAAACAAAGGATAAAAGAAATACTCTCCATACAGGCAAACTTAGGCCCTGGGAACCTGATGTTGGGACTGATCCCGGAAGAAGTTAGGGGCGCAAATAAAACATACATGTGGAACATCCTGATCGTGACGTCCCATAAGACATTGACTAGGAAGTGGTTCTCTCCGAACTCACCGACATATCAAGATTGGGAGAAAACTGTGAATGAAATTAAGGATATGGAAGAAATAACATATAAAATAAATTTAAAAACACAGAAATGGGTGGAGAGGTGGACCCCATGGTTAATCCCAACAGACAGGCAGGATAAGATACAGAGAAAAGAGGAGCGGGTCTAGGGAGAGAAGACTGGGGGGAATTATAGAAACAAATAAACTGCATAGTTCCTGGGTCGCCCTACACACAATGTATTATTTACTTACTGAAAGATATTGTACACATAGATATATGAAGTTGGATAATTAAGTGATTATAAAGTTACTGTACCTCTTACTGCTCTATAAGCTGAAAATGAAATTATAATGAGCTTGTTAATGTGCCAAACCTACAATAAACTTGAGTATAAAAAAAAAAAAGAAAAGGTGTTAGACACTGGGAACAAACTGCCTGCAGAAGTAAGTGGTGAGGGCGAAAATAGTGGGAGGCTTCAAGCATGCCTGGGATTGACAAAGGAGTATATTAGAAAATAGATAGTGAGGAGGGAAGGTCACCAGCAATTAGGGTCTGTGGAAACAGATTAGGCAGGGAACATCTGGGTAGACTTCATGAGCCAAACAGTCCTCTTCTGCTGACAAATTATATGTCCCTATGTTTCTATCCCTTGGTATACATTTTACATGAACAGGTCAGGGGAGGCACCCAGTCATTTTTCAGACTGATGACAAGTCTGACTTCCCCTTAGAGCAATGCTACTAAACTTTCACTTCTCCCTCAGAATCTGAGTAAACTCTTCCAGTTTCCTCAACCAGCAAAGGAGTATCCTTGATCAAAATGGCCTCCATTTTATCATGTGGTTCCAGAGAATCTCATAGATACATAGACAATTATCATTAAGTCTGCCTGCTCTTCCTGACTACTCAACACTGGCCCTAGTTGCCATCCCTCCCCTTTGTTTCTGCCTGCTCCCTTTTCTAACTAACCCCATATGTCTGTCCCATACTTGCTTGTAGCTGTTCACTGATTTGGGCTGTACCACTTCCTTCGGCAGCCAGTTCCACTTGTCCACCACCCTTTCTGTGAAAAAGTGCTTGCGGGTGTCCCGTTTGAATTTCCTCCCTGCGAGTTTAAGTGAGTTCCCTCTTATCCCTGTATTTGAACCTCAAGGAGGAAAGTTCCTTGGTGTCCACCCTTTTTATCCCATGCAGGTACTTGCATGTCTCGATCATGTCATCCCTTTCCATCTTTTTCTCACCGGTGTACATGTTCAAGTCCTGCAGCTTTTTCTCATTATTCATGCCCCCAACCCATGGATCATCTTGGTTGCCCTGTACTGTACTGCTTCCACCTTGTCAGTCTCTTCTCAGGTGTTGACTTCAGTACCTTATGCTGTATTCCAGGTATGGTCGCACTAATGACCTGTACATTGGGATGATCACCTCCTGACCTCTATTGCTTATCCCCCTCCCCCTCCCTCCCTATGCAATCAGCATACTGTTTGCCTTGCCCACTGCTCTATTGCAATGTGTTGTTGTTTTTAGTCTCTCTGATATAATGATGCCTAGGCCTCTTTCCACTGTTGTGCTTTCCAGCACCTCTCTCCACATTTCATATTGCCCTCTTGGGTTACTCTTCCCAGTGTGCATTACTTTACATTTTTTTATTGAAAGCCAGCTACCAGATCTTTGATCAGCTGTCCAACCTGTCTAGATCCTCTTTGAGTTCCCCAATACCTTCCTTCGAGTCCATCCTTGTACAGATCTTGTGTCATCTGCGAAGAGGCACATCTTGCCCTTGATGCCTTCCCTTATGTCACAAATGAATGCAGTGGAAAGGACCAGGCCAAGCACCAACCCCGATGTACTCTACTTGTTACTTCCCTTAATCTCTGAAAACTCCCCATGAATTGCTACCCTTTGTTTTCTTCCCCTCAGCCAGGTCTCCACACAAGTTGTCAATTTTCCCCACCCCTAACTCCCTTATCGTTTTGACCAGCCTCTTGTGAGAGATTAAGTGAAAAGCCTTGCTGAAATCCAAGTATACCACATATACGGCACGTCCCCTATATGCTGTCATGGTGTCCCAGTTGAAGAGTCAACCAGAATTGTCCAGCAAGACCATTCCTTATTGAACCCATGTTGTCTTGGGTACTGTAGCCCACTTCCCTCCAGGATGTCCACTGGTTCCTCCCTTAGTAAAGATTCCATATTTTTTTCCACTGTAGTCATCAAACTGACTGGTCTATAGTTCCCCGGATCAACCTTTATTCTGCTCTTGTGTAGAAGGACCTCATCAGCTGCCCTACAGTCCCTAGGGACCACCCACATGGCTAGCAAGCAGTTGAATATGTCTGAAAGTGTTTCTTGAATCACTTCTGCTATTTCCTTCAGCATCCTTGGGTGTAAGCCATCAGGTTCCATAGATTTATTTACTTTCAACCTTGTAAGCTTTTCCAACAACCTTTCCTCCATTATTTTGACCATTCCACTTGAGCCCTTTCTCTCCTCCCTTCCCATCTTAACCTCACATTCTGGCAGTGGCCAATCCTTCTCCAAAGTAAATATATCCATCTTCCAACTCAGTGGTATTCTCTTCAGATTCTGGCTGGGCATCTATATGCTCAAATGGATCAACACTAGTGTCCCCCTGGGGCTCCTCATGGAGTTCAAACAAACTGGAGTGATCTACCATGAAATAGTATTTCTCTGACACCATTTCCTCATCGGTGAGGTCTGAGGCTGATCTCTCAACCTACAGTGAGGAGGCAAATTAAGTGCATGCTACTCCAGCACTGCTTCTTCCTTCATTGATATGCAGAACATAACGCTCTCTGCACATCTTTCTGTGCCTGTGGCAACCTCTGCCTCCAAAACCAGTTGAATATATTTGGTTCTCGGGGCCAAGCAGTGGTGGACAAGACGGTCAAACTGCTGGAGCTTTCAACATCACTGGTTCTTGGATGCTCCTCTACTGCACACCTATTAATGGTCCTTAGATTCAGAGTTCAGCTGCAGAACTGCTCTCCAAGTTACCTCATATGGCATAGTCCCTTTGAATGTCCTTTTCCACATCTGAAACAAAATATTTGCTTCCTACACCTCATCCTACGACCTGACAGTTCATTGAAGAGTACCCAGTCCCTACCAGTCTTGGAAGGGTCACCTCATGGCAGATCACTAGGTCACCTCACCAATATATTTCCTTGCTTGGTATATTTAAACATGGTTCACTGGCAAGATAATAGTCCTGGGCACCTCATTGCAGTTTATCCTTTCTGGGTAAGTTCCTCCATGTGTACTCTCGCTGACTGTGAGCTGCATTTTTGGTGTCAGAGCTTGAACACTTGATCCTGTAACTCACGGCCCTGGGCATATTGCACCTGTGCACTGGACGCATGCGTGGGCATAGATAGAAATGCCACCCTGCATGGTGTTTGGAGGGCCCACTCATAAGACACAGTAGCTTCCAGCTCATGTGCCTCCCACATGAGATATCTTTAGAAAAGCAACTGCTTCATATGGTCCCTAAGGCCCAGCCTGGCCAGTATCTGTTTAGAGTACATTGCACACTACAGTACCTGCTCTGCGCAAACTTTATCCATGACTGCTGCAGACAGTATTCCTTCTTGGTATACCATCTGCACTAAGTACTCCTAGTGCATCAGAAATGCTGGGAGCAACATTCTCTCTCCCTATTCTGTAGGCAGCAATCTTTTCCACACTCCTTCATGCCCGTCTCTTAAATTCCAAGGATAACCCCATACCAGGTACTTGGGGTAATATCTATAAATTACATTGTAGTGTGTGTGTGTGTGTGTGGGGGGGTGCTACACAATTGAGGTGCCATCCTTTGAATGAGATGTTAAATTGCAGTCCCTTCTGCCCATCTCTGGTCATTGTCCAGGTGGAAGTAAAAGATCCTATGTCACTTATCAATGAAGAATAAAGGAGTTAAACCAGTGTGATGGCCAACATTCCCCCATCGATGCAACAGGTCTATGTAACCACCCTGCAGGATGCACCAGGAAATAAGTTATCACAGCTTAGTATGCCTTTCCTGGTCAAAAGAATTGTAAATAAAATAACAGTCTAGTGGTGGGCTCCCCCTCAGGCATTCTGGTGGCTGTTAGAATCCTTTCAGCATCCAGCTTGACCCTGGCAAGAGAGGGTGCCAGTGTACTGAGACAGAAGTTTGATGTCTTCGCTGGACAGTTACAGTAAACTAATTGTGGGGCAGACTGAGGCTAGGGGAACCATGGTGATAGGAGAGAGGAAAGGGAGCCTACCTAGTACCCCCCGATGTGGGGGCTTGTAGCAGCATAGTGGGCAAAAAAAAAAAAAAATGAGACTCAAACTGTGCTAGGAAAAGGGACCAAGGAGGGAGGTCTCACAAAGCCTGCAATCAAAATGAAAAACAAGACATTAAGGAAACTAAGGAAGAATAAGAGAGAAAAACAAATAAAAGCAAAGGGGGATCAGGAGTTAGATGGAAGGGGGTCTGACTTGATGTCAAGAGTCTGAGTAATAAAATTAGCTAACTCCAGATGATGATGGCAGACACTAAGGTGAACCTTGTAGCCATCACAGAAACTTTAGCCTCAGAAAATAATGACTGGGACCTGACAGTCCCTGGTTATACAATGGTTGGGGGAGTGGATAAAGGAAAAGGTAAGGGGGGTGTAGCCCTATATTTCAGGGAATGCATCAAGATTGTGGAAGACAGATACATCAGTGGAAGTAATGGGGAGGCAGAGTTGCTGTGTGTACAGCTCATGGTGGCCTCAGGCAAGTGGTGGTGATCTATAAACCACCAGGACAAGGGGAAGAGAGGTTTAGGGAGCTTGGGGAAGAACCAGGAAGTGGAGTGGCAAAGGGGGACACAGTGGTCGTGGGTGATCTATTCTGAACTTGCTGTAATTGATTGGGGTGTTTCAGCTGCCAGGAGCACCAAAAGTCAGGCACTGCTGGATATATTCCAGGGCTGTTTCAGGAACCCACCTGGCAAGCTGCTATTCTCAATGTGGTGTTCACCAACTCAGAAGTAATAAGAGGTGTGCGAGTAGGGGAGCTACTAGATTTAAGCAAATATAACTCTATTTGGTTTGAGCTGTCTTGGTATTGGAAAGCCCAAGTCAAGGGCTGAGGTGCTTGATTTCAGAAGGGTTGACTTCAACAGGGTGAAGGGATTGGTCTGGGACAAGTTAGTCGAGGTAGACAGATTGGAGTTGAGGAGGAGAGATGAGGGCAATTAAGTGAGCCATCCTCAACGCATCTAAGTTATGCATGAGAATGGTAACAAAAAGAAACAGGTACAAGAGACTAAGATGGTCCTCAGAAAGGGTTAGGGAAGCAGTGAGGGCCACAAAAGGCCATCATCAGGTGCAAGGAAATGCAGTGGGAGGAGGAATGGGGAGAATACTAATTGAGAACCAAGGAAGGAAAACGAGTGGCTAAGGAGGCAAAAGCAGACATTGAGCTGCATATTATGGAGGGGGTCAAGGGCAGGGAAAAGCAGATATTCAGGTATATTACAGAAAAAAGAAAGGAGGTGGAAGTTTTAGGCTATCTGAGGGAGGTATGGTAATAGAGGAGGATGTGCAAAAGACAGCTGTCCTTAATGATTACTTTTGCTCTGTCTTCACAGGGGAAGACAGCAGGCCTCTGCCAGACAGTGGCATCAAGACACCCTTAAAGGTGGGTCCTGGAGATGAGGCATCCAGTATTTACAAGTGAAAGGGTCCAGAAAGAGCTAGCACCTTTAAGGACAGATAAGGTCTGATGGGTTGCCTCTGAGGGTACTCAAGGAACTGGCAGCTGAACTGACTGTACCCCTAGTAGGGCTATTCAACAGTTCATTACAGATGGGGGTACTTCCAAAAGAGTGAAGGGTGGCAGACATAGTTCCACTTCATGGGGGTGGGGGACAAGTAGCAAGTGGGAAATACAGACCTGTCAGTCTTACCTCTGCCATGGGTAAATTAATGGAGTCAGTAGTCAAAGGACCTTGTGGACTACCTGGAGGGCAACAGTCTCCAGGAGAGTAAACAGCATGGGTTCGTGATAGAGAGATCTTTTCAGACCAATCTGATAGTTTCCTTTGTCTGAGTGACGAGGTTATTGGATAGGGGCCATGCTGTGGATTTACTGTACTTTGACTTCAGCAAGGTTTTCAACTTGGTACCTCATAGAAGATTGCCGAAGATGGTGACGGGTCTGGGTGCAGCAAGGGACATAGTAAATGGGTAGGAAATTGGCTAAAGGAAAGGCGGCAGAGTGTTGTGATTAGTGGTGTCAAATCAGAAGAGAGAGAGAGGCCATGAGTAGGGTGCCACAGTGATCCATCCTGGTTCCTGTCCGCTTCAATATGTTCATCAGCGACTTTGATGAAGCAATTGGGGGCAAGCTGTGCCTTTTTGCAGATGACACTAAGCTTTGTGGGAGGGTAGATAGTGATGAGGGAATTAAGGAGATGCAGAGTGTGCTGCAAAGACTAGAGAGGTGGTCTAAGGTTTGGCCATTGAAACCAGAAAGTGCAAGGTGACGCACCTAGAGAACAAGAACTCCAGAACAGAGTACTAGATGGGAGGGGTAAAGCTTAGCACTGTGGCTGAGGAAAGGGACCTAGTAGTAATCATTAATGACTCCCTAAAACAATCAAGCCAGCACATTGCCTATAGTAAGGCAAATAGGATGTTGGGGTGCATCTAAAGGGGTATTCACAGTAGAAGAAAAGAGGTATTACTACCTCTTTATAGATCATTGGTGCAGCTGCACCTGGAGTAGTGTGGCCAGTTATGGAGCTCTCACCCCAGGAAAGATATGGATGGGCTAGAGACAATACAATGAAGGGTGACCAGGATGATTCAAAGCCAGCAGGACAGATCTTATGAGGTTCAGCTCAAGGCACTGAATGTGCATATACTGGAGATTGGACGAGAGAGGAATGACGTGATAGAGACCTTCAAGTGCTTGAAAGGAACAAACAAGTTGAACTTTGAGGAACTATTTAGGATGAGTAACAGTTCAAGGACATGGGGGAAATAAAGGGAAACTGATGGGAGGGAGGGAGGTTCAAGAGGGATATGGGAAAGTTTTATTTTACAGAAAGGGTGGTGGAACCATGGAACAGTCTGCCAGCTGAGGTGGTGGGCACTGAAACAATAAATGGTTTCAAGCATGGCAGGGTAAGTGAAGAGCATAGTGGTTACTTAGGGCAGTAACAGTGGGGAGGGGAACGGAGGTGAACAGTGAGGGCTAGTACCCTATATAGACAATAGGTCCCGGGGTTTGATAGGAAACTATGGGCACACTGGAAGAACCATTAATGTTTTTCTGCTGTCATGGTCTATGTTTCTGTTTTTATCTCCTCAACACAGTGCAGACCTTTGACTTTGAGGAAAGCCAGTTCAGTTTTTACAAAACATTTTCAAGGTGGGGAAGGCAAAACTGTTCCCACTTGCACTTTGTGTCTTCAGGAGTGTCCATCTTTTTTTTTGTCTGGCTCCCCCACTCCCCGAAGGGAACTCAGCCCCCCCAACTCGCCACCCCCCCATGCCCAAGCTTACCCACTTGGGTGGGGCTGCTGGGCGGTGCTCCCTTCCCGTGGTCCATGGTAACATGCCCTGGCTTACCTCCCAGGGTGGGGCCACAGGAGCGGGACCCTACCCGGTGGACACTGTTGGCAACGGGGGTGGTGGCGGAACGTGACTTCATGCTCGGGGTCTGGATTTTGTGTGCAGCTGTACCAGGGGGCGGGGGCATGCAATAATGGCCCGTGTCTGTCCCACCCCTGCAGGTTATGGTGCCGGCACAAGGGATCCCCCCATCCTCCACCAGGGATCCGTGACATGCTGGACACACTACCCCCCCTCCCCAGAGAAGGAGAGCAGTCCCAAGGATGCTCAGTACTTCTCCCCCCGGCTGGCCCTCCGACACCCTGAGTCTGTTTCCAAACCCGGGCCATTGGTGTCACAGATGGACACACTGCCTCTGTGTTGGCACGCTGGCCAGGAGTGTCCATATTGCAAACAAGAGATCATTGCAGTGCCTCCAGACTATGTACTGGGTCACTGTATGTCATTAAACTACCACTGTCTCATGGACAGCACCTGGGTCGATAACTTCTGTTTGGATTCATTACCCACAGATTAAATAAGTTGCACAGTGCATCCACCTAGGGAAGTATTAAGTGGGCCAGGTCATAAGCTAGTACTATCCCCTGGGAAACAATATATCCTAGAGGTTAGAGCAATGAGCTGTGAATAAGCTTGGTACATCTAACAGACCCGGCTTTGATTCCCACAACCTCCACTTGCTTACTGTTTGAGTCTCAGCAAGTGTTTTAACCTCCCTGTGCTACTGGGATACACCTAGAAATGAGCTTTTGCTCAGTGTGCCTTTCCTGGTGAAAAATGGTAAACTAAATAAATAAACAAAACCCACTGTTGTCCACACCCTCCACACGGTGCGACAGCAATTTACCTAAAATATAATACTTTGTCACTTTACAAATAACAAGCTCACACCCCCAAAAATTATGCTTATGACACAGATATGCAAACAGTAACAAGTGGTTTATGAGGGGTAAGCAGGGTCAAGGTTCTCTGGAAGGAAAATATTAAGCAATGCAAATTTATCTATACATAGGGTGTGAAGTTGTCACTTGTATAGCTGTCTTGTGAGTCCATCTAGGCACAGCCCGTCACAACACACTGCTGTGCATGACTATACTGTTGGGTACTACCCAGGCTCCACTGATATCAGTGTAACTACCCTTAGTCCTATGGAGCTCAGGGAGAGGCCTGGGGACCCAGGAGGTGATGAGTATCAGGCCCGATGACAGTTGCACATGATTGGCTGACATTGGTCCACTTAAAGACGTTCACGGGTGTTTCAAATTCCCATTTTTCTGATGCAACTGAGCATGTTTTCAAGGCTGTTTACTGGCACAAATACATTCTTAAAAATATAGAAGCATTACTAGAATAATTATCCTATTATGTCATGTCCAACTAAGAATACGTACAGGATGTCAGCGAGGAAATTTGTTTCCAAGATTGCAGTCATTGACATCATTCAGAACACTTTATACACATGTCCATCTGTCTTTGGTTACTCCGTTTGTTTTATATTAAAGTCCTATTCTGCTTATACTTTTGAATTGCTTGAATAGCTTTCTAGTAGATTTTATTTTTTATTGGGAATTTTAATTACTTTTGTCCTGAGCCAACTAGCTCTGAACTGCAACTTTGAAAGCAAATAAAAGCAGCATGGCAACCCCTATATTTCATTCTTTTGCTATATTCACAACCATATTTTACAACTATCAGAAACCATATTTTGAAAATGACATGGGATTTAAATGGTTTTATGCAAAAGATCTAATGTTTTTGATATTTTTTGGAACGTTAGTTCAAAAGGGTGTCATAGTATTGCCTTCCTACTTAAGATTGCTAGAAGATAAAATTATAAAAAGCAGGACTGGTAAATTGTTAATCAGCCAGACACAGATTAATCCTGTTTGTTGGCATAACTGGGATACTGGTTAATGCAGAATCTATGTATATTTTTCTGCTTTCAGAGTTCTTAGAATTTGTACATATAATTTGTATATTCTGTATAACATATGCTTCTTTGTTTCCTTGTAACAGTTTATGTTTTTGTATTTTATCTTTTGCAACAAATCTATGCAATTATATTTACTGTAAAAAAAAATACCTCATTGAAAATGAGCACTGCTAAGATGAGCCTCCTGTTCCTATGAAACATGAATAAAATTTTACCGTACTGTACCGTACCGTACCATACCATACCATACCATACCAGAAACCCAACTGAGGGTTCCCCCTCCATCAGAGGACTTCCTTGGACTCCTGAGCAGTGAGGCCAGCCCTGAAACAGCTGCTGCCCGTGCTCCCAAGAACCGCCGACTCAGCTCAGCAGTGGGAAACCCAACCGTGGGTTCCCCCTCCACCGGATGACTCCCCTGGACTCCTGAGCGGTGCGACAGGCCCTGAAACAGCCGCCAGCCATGCTCCCAAGAACCTGCCACTCTCATTCAGCCAACCGAATTACCGCTTCCCTGAGTCTCCCTGATTGGCTGCTCTCTGTTTCAACTCTATCTTTGTATTCTAGGCGCCTTCTGCCACTGTGAGACTCCGTTTACAGCACCTGTGTGGTACAACCTCTGTTTAAAAAAGCTATAATTTCTTTTGCATTGTGTAAAGTTTAAATGTGAGCATAACTGAATGTATATTTCTTGAACTTGTAAGCCACGTTTGATCACAATCTGCTGTTTTGCCTCTCTGCTTCCCCTCACTCTCTATCTGAAACTCTGTCTCTCTCTTTCTCTTTCTCTCCCTGTCCCTACCACCTGCAAATTGCCCTGTCTTCCACCTCCTGCTGTTTCACTGTCTCCCTAGCCTGTCTGCCCATGCCCATCGCTTAACAGAACAACAGCTCTTTTCTGATAGACCCACGCCCCTCGATTTAGAGTGAAGTAATAACAGCGCTTTCCTGCTTGTTTTTTCAGTGGGAAACCTGACTGCAGGTTCCCCCTCCACCGGAGGACTTCCCTGGACTCCTGAGCAGTGTGGCCGACCCTGAAACAGCCTCCTTCCGGCTCCCAAGAACCGCTGACTCAGCTCAGCAGGTATGGTGCTCTCTCAGCTAACCAGAATTGAGTGCTTTCCCCTGAGTCTCCCCTGATTGGCTGCTCTCTGTTTTGACTCTATCTTTATATTCTAGGCGCCTTCTGCCACTGCGAAACTCCATTTACAGCACCAGTGTTGTACAATCTCTGTTTAAGAAAGCTGTAACTTCTTTTGCATTGTGTAAAGTTTAAATGTGAGCATAAATGAATGTATATTTCTTGAACTTGTAAGCCACGTTTGATCACAATTTGCTGTTTTGCCTCTCTGCTTCCCCTCGCTCTCTATCTGAAACTCTCTCTCTCTCTCTCTAGCTCTTTCTCTCCCTGTCCCTACCACCTGCAAATTGCCCTGTCTTCCACCTCCTGCTGTTTCACTGACTCCCTAGCCTGTCTGCCCATGCCCATCACTTAACAGAACAACAGCTCTCTTCTGATAGACCCACGCCCCTCGATTTAGAGTGAAGTAATAACAACGCTTTCCTGCTTGTTTTTTCAGTGGGAAACCCAACCGTGGGTTCCCCCTCCACTGGAAGACTTCCCTGGACTCCTGAGCAGTGTGGCTGGCCCTGAAACAGCTGCCACCTGCACTCCCATGAACCGCAGACTCAGCTCAGCTGTATTCTTGCCGGCGCTTCACGCTGGCTCCACACCCACCCTGGGCAGGCTGTTGTTTGTATAGATCTCAGAAGACTAAGTGTCTACTCTCCCATTGGACGCTTATAAGAACCAACCACTAGGGGTTTCTGTGCCTGCTAACCCACTGTATTCTACCTGGTAGGTAACTCTGGCAGAGTTTAAGGACTGCAGCTAAGAAATGGATAAATATATAATAGTACTACTACTCATAACCACCTTGACATTTTTACACCCGTCCCTGACTGCAGTACCCCCTACTAACCCAGCAGACCCTCCTATCCAAGCTCTCTCACATGACTGTGTTTTCTCAAACCTCCTCGTGCCCCATTTCGATGTGATTCCACCCCTCTCCTGCTAAATAGGATCTCAAACTTCATAGCCTGCTGTAAACTTGCAAGATGCCCCTTGCGGCTTCTAACCCTCTCCCCTTTCACCCATCGTTAATTATGGTATCTTCTCATCTTGGCTATTCTGCTCTCTGGGTATATGCAATTGAATCCTGGCCCAGGCCCTACAAGCTCAGTGCCCACCACCAGAGGTCTCGTCATAGCTCACCGAACATTAGAAGCCTTGAACATAGCTTTGCTGAATTAGAAACCTGGACTGTCCTCCACGAACCTGATATAATTTGCTTAACTGAAACTTGGCTCAAATCCATTGTCCGGGATTCTGTCCTCCAAATACCCTCCTATAATCTAATGAGGAACAACAGAGATATAAGTAAAAGAGGTGGAGGCATGGCTATTTATTTTAAAAACCACCTAAACCTTGCTGCTACACACTCCTCATTCCAAGGCCATTGTGAGGTGCAACATGCAATTCTCTTACCGGGGGCAAAGAAATTGCATATCGTCTGTGTGTATAACCCACCGAAAAACCGCATAAAGGGTCTGGATGATCTGCTTGATAAAACATCACTATTAGCTGGTAGAAATGAAGTACGTATACTTGGGGACCTAAATATTAACTGGCTTGGCAATACCCATGCTATGTCACTCTCAAAGATCCAAAGCTACAACCTACACCAGTTGATCACTGAGCCTACCAGGTTAGCCCCAAACTCAAATAGTAGCACCCTGCTGGATTGGATTTTGAAAAATCATCCTGAAAAAATTCTCAACTATGGCACCTTAGATGATGCTATTACTGACCACTCCCCAACTTTCTGCATATGGGGCAAAGCTGTCCCACCTCCGACTAAGCCCCTTCTCATCACCTTCCATGATTATGCAAGCCTTGCACCCCAATCCTTTCTACAGCATGTCTTCTGCATCAACTGGACTGATTTGTGTAAGGCTACTGATGCTCAATCTGCCCTAAATATCTTCCTAAACAACTTTCTAGCCAAACAAGACCACCATTGTCATCTGGTTACACATTGAGTCAAGCTGAGGAAAACCCGATGGTTAAAGACCGATCTCCTTACCAAGTTAAAGAGGAGGGATAAGAGTTGGCACCGGTTCAAAACCTCCGGCCTGAAAAGTGGCTATAAACTCTACAGAGCTCAGAGGAATGCCTGCAAAAAAGACATCAAGCATGCAAAAAGCTCTTACTGCAAAGAATTGCTAACAAACTCTTATGGTGAATCCAGAAAATTCTGGTCACATATCAAGTCTTTTCTGGGTTCTCACCAGCTCTCATCACCTAGTGACATGATTCTTGAGGCATAAATTGTAACAACCCTGAGACCATTGCACACTTTTTTAATCGCAAAATCTCTGACCTCTCACTTCTTACCTCCTACCTCCCAGTGTTGCAGCTTCCTAATATTCCTCCTGATAGGTCAGTCTCCTTCTTCTGTTTCAGGTCAATTACATGTAAAGAAGTCTTTACTCACCTACAGAAAGTCTCGGAAACTACGGCTACTGGCTCAGACACCTTGGAACCCAGACTATTAAAACTGGCGGTACCTTTTATGGCTGCACCACTAGCAAGGATCTTCACTCTCTCCCTTAGTCAAAGTCAAGTACTTGATATCTGGAAGTCCACAAGGGTCACCCCTGTTTTCAAAAAAGGAGACCCCAAAGACCCCCGAAAACTATAGACCCATTGCCATCCTACCTGTCCTTGGAAAGATTCTTGAAAAGCTTGTAGCAACCCGAACTATTGAATTCTTACATGAATATGACCTTCTAACTGTGGCATAGCATGAATTCCGCAAAGGTCACCTCACAACTACTCCTCAAACTCACATCCGACACCCTATCTGCTATGGATGCTGGTCTTCTCACAGGGGCAATCTTCATTGACATGACAAAGGCCTTTGACCTGGTTGACCACCCTATCCTCCTCACTACCCTGCATTCACTAAACTTTGCACCTAATGTTGCAAATTGGTTTGACAGCTACCTATCAAACAGGACTCATATGGTCAAATACAACTCTGCCTTCTCATGCAAGACTGGGCTAAATATTGGGGTGCCCTAAGGCTCCATCCTCGGCCCACTTCTTTTCTCCATCTTTATCAATGGCATCACATCTACCCTATCGGAGACTTCCTCACTTCTGTATGCTGATGATATAGTGCTCTACACCAGTGCCAAAGACATACATGTCATAAATCAGCGACTCTCGACTGACTTTCAAAGTACACAGTCATGGTTGGCAAACCAAAGGCTGCTGCTAAATGACTCAAAGACTAAAGTTATGCTTTTTTGAACAAACCCTAAAATCAAGCACTCCCAAAGTAATGTCAGAGTCATGGCCTTGGATGGCTCCACCATAGGATCCGTGACTTCTTTTAAATACCTTGGTGTTACCCCCGACCAATCACTAAACTTTGATCTCCATATACAGGATGCTTGCAAGACAGTGAACACAAAACTGGACATTGCCTACTGCACCAGCTGTTAACCCCATAAGGCTAGCATGTACGGTATTTTACTCCCCTCGCTTACCTATGGTGTTGCCACCTATACTATTGCGACCAAATCTAGTCTATACAAGTGGAGAAGAAATAAAACCTCTACCGGTTTCGCAACATATGCATCATCAGGAGGTTTAGTAGGGCTGATGCTGATGTTAGCGTTTGGGTGCTCTTTTTAATATATCACAATAAAGCTGCTGTTTCGTTCAGTGTCGTGTGGTGCGGATATTTGTTTTATTTCTTTGATTATTTTATATTCCACATGCACTTTTCCATCAGAGCGGTTTTGTTTTTGATCTATACAAGTGGGACATCACTTACAACAGCATCTGTCGCTATGCCTCCTTTGCCCACCAACTTAAACACCACTGTCTCCTCTACTCGGACCTGGGCTGGCTACCTCCAAAGGAGACTAGGCTCTACTCTCTCAGCACTACCATAAATAGGATCATATCTTCACAAACTCCTATGTCACTTGCTGGGTACTTTGTCAGACAGCCCTCCCACTATGGATTGTGCTCGGTGGACAAATCCCTTGTCTCTGTATCCCTAGGTACAGTTCCTCCAAGGGTGCAAGTGCTTTTGCCGTTCTAGCTCCACAATGTTGGAACTCCATCCCCCTAGCTCTGCATCTTGCTCCCTCTCACAAGGCCTTTAAGACTGAGTTCTGCAAGTATTTAGTGTCAACAAATGTTTGCTCCTGCTTCAAACCCCCTTAGCCCCCAATACTAGCACTGTCCTGCACTTACACTCAGCTCCTTTCTCTAATTCCTTTTCTCTCTCTGAATCTATCTACACTCTTCATGGCATTAACTATTGTTAAGGTTTACTGCTGTAATGTTTGCTGAAGTTTACCCATCTCTCTTGACCTACTTGTTCTGTTTGATATTTACTCCCTAAAAGATGTTCCTGCAAACACTGATATACCTTATTGTTTTTTTGTACTGTATCTTCCTGGGTCGTGCCTGAAAATAGTCATGACCATGGCTAGTGCACCTAACCGGTAAACAAAAACTAAATAAAATAAATAAAATACCATACCATAGGTAATTTACTCGTTCTTTTTGTATTTGTGGAACAAATGAAGCAAACATCATGACAATTGATGTCTCCTTGTTTAACTTTGTCTCCTTGTTTAATGTTTTCTTTTACACTCATGTTGACACCTTAGATGGCCACCACACTGGGATCACTGAGCTCTGAGTGAGCTTTGCTAAATTTTTATTTTATGTCCACCTTTTGCTCAAACTATGCTAATTTCTGCAGCCTGTTAGCTAGTTTAGCGCAAGAATAGATATGGTTTTTACAGCATTTTAGTTAATGTAGTAGGTAAGGCAGTTTTACTGGATTTTGTTTGGCTCTGTTGCTGCTGCTGTTCCACGTTCTTCTATCCTGGCTGGCTAAATCTGCATAACTATAATGCCACTGGATTGATAACACACATTTTTTGTTAAGCACTGACTTTTTATTTGGATTCTCTCCTACCTAACTTTGGGACTTACAGTGTTACCTCTAAAGTTTCCAAGCCACATTGACATCTCGCCTCAACTACTATCTTGCACTGACTCTTTGCCCTGCACGATGTTATAATTAGTGGTCCCTTCCGTTCTGCTTTGACTGTGGCACAGGAGCTGATTTTTTATTGGGATTGCTGCTGGGTTTCTGTTAGTGACATCAGGAGACTTAAAGCGGTGGTGATTTGGGGGAGCGGACTGTTCTCACTTGCTCCTCGTGCTCAGCATGCTGTTTGGTGGTTTGCATGGGCTGTTGCTGCTGATTTGATTCTACTCTGCTGCACTCTGTGGTTTACAATCTCCTCCCCTGTGTCAGCTTTGATGTGGGGATTGCATTCATTGCCTGTACTGTTGCAGATGGGTTCCATTGGGGGGCTCAGAGTGGTGTTGGTCGATGAGTGGGTCTATCATCACCTACTTCACCAGCCTCTCCATTATCTCACTGTGGGCTTTTCTTTTTCTGCCACGACTCTGTTTAGGATGGAATTAATGTTTTAAACTGCCTG
Organism: Neoceratodus forsteri; assembly: GCA_016271365.2. NCBI lineage: Eukaryota > Metazoa > Chordata > Ceratodontiformes > Ceratodontidae > Neoceratodus > Neoceratodus forsteri. The sequence goes on from CM057455.1 coordinate 1,237,032,990, forward strand.
AACATACCTGGTTGGACTAAGCTATAGGATAGGTAGTTTTTGATCCAAGATTTGCTGGTGGGTATGCAGGTGGTCTGGGTGGTGATTTTGTTTGGTGACCCAGCAGGGTCGACCTTGTCTGTGTGGCTTGCAGCTGCTGGGTGGTTGACCTGTGCTTGGATTCCCCATGGACAGCTGTCCCAATCTGCCTGGCCTGTTGGGTGTCTCTGACTGTCTTATCCCTACCTTGTCAATATTTCACTGGGGCTCTTCATGAGAGGATAAGTCCTTTCTGGATTTTTTATCTGTATCATCAGGCCTCCTCTCAGTTCCTGGTGAGAGCAGGAAAAGGAGAGGGAGATTAGGCTTTGGACTCTTTGGATGTGGTTTCCTTCAACATTTTGGTTCGTGAGTAATGACCTTTCTTTTTTTCAATTTTCAAAACGTTGAGCTGTGAACACTTCATCTACCTATGTCATATTTTTATCACCTTTTTTGGTTGAAGTTTTGGACCTTTGAAGAATGGACTACATGTGGTAATTTATGTTACAGCTTGAAGTAATGTCAGTGCATTTGTTGATAATGGAGCCTTTTTACGGACTTTAGAAATTGTTTTAGCCAGTATTTAGTGGAGTGTTTGGGTGTGTGTGATTGTTTATGTTCAGTAAACTGTTTGTATAGTTAACATTGATTGATTGGTGGCATTTTTGGTGGGTGGGTTAGGTAATTTTAATTTTCGGTGATTTGTGTGGTGTGGTGAGTTTCTGTGGAAGTAGTTGGGGATTTTATTTATTTGGTTAATTAATGTTGGGTAGGATTGTGTGTAATGTGCTACACAGCATCTAGATCTCTGTTGGTTTACACTATGGAGCAACTGTGAGAGTAGTGGCTCATCAGGGGGCTCCTTGTACCCTCTCTGTGCAGAAATGACTGACTCTTGTAGGAGGTTGGGGGACTTCCAGAGGTGCTGCTGAAAATACAGATCAGCTTCACGGGTAGACCAAGAGAAGGGGTGCAAGATTAGGAGTGTGGTGTCTAGGAGGCACCTTGGGAGTAGATTTTATCAGGCAAGGGTTCCCTCCTGCTTGATCCCTATTCCCAGGGCTACTGAGATTTCTGGAGTCCCTCCCCTTAGGATGGAGGCTTTCATCATGGATTCCTTAGCAGATCTGGTATGTATCATGGAGACCTGGTTGGGGATGACTTGGGCCCCGTGCTTGAAGTATCTATTCCACCAGGCTATTCCGTGGTTCATTGTCCTAGGTGGGAGCGCAGGGTAGCCAACTTTTTGAGATCTACTTTGGGACTGATGGCATACCCCATGGAAGAGACTAGGTCATTTGAATGTGTGATTGTGAAGGGTGAGTTGGCTATAAGTTGCACGTTCATGCTCCTATACCATCCTCTGGGGTATGGGCATGAATTCTTGCAGGAACTCAAGGGCTTCTTGACAAATCTAGTGTTGGATTCACCCAGACTTCTCAGTTTGGGTGATTTCAATGCCTGGGTTGGCAATGAAATGTCTATTTTTGGAAATCAATTCCTCCAGCTGATGTCTTCTTTGGGCTTTGTACAGGCAGTTGCCTCTACTACTCACCAACATGGCCGTGCCTTGGATCTGGTCTTCTCATTGGGTCTTGACATTAGTAATGTCATACTTGATCTGGTCAGTTGATTAAACCATCATGCTATGCAGTTTGTTTGCAAGGCTACTCATTTAGCCTTCCCTGTGGAGATGGTCAGTTACCACAGTTTTAGAAATCTGGAGCCTCAGGGTCTCCTGACAACACTGGACATCTCGGGCTTGGAGATGGCTTGTGTGATGGGAGCTGAGGCTATGGATGAGGGCTGCAGTGTGGCTCTTACTCTGGCTATCGACTCCCTAGCTCCTCTCCATGTATGCCCCTTCATTTTCTGCTGCAGGTCACCATGGTTTGATAGTGATCTGATGAAGTTGAAGACTAAGGCATTGAGGTTGGCATGCTGTTGGTGAAGGTCTCACTTGGAGGAGGATGAATTGGTGCTGAAGGCTCACTATGATGAGTATCAGCAGGCAATCACTCTGATGACTTGTCGTGGGATTTGGAGGACCTGGACCTGGCAGGGGCATGATTATATTACAACTGAATACCGGTTATCTTTTAATCCTACTAGTCACCAACATTCCTTGTAGGATCCTTGTAGCGCTGGTGCTCCCAAGACCAGTTCAGCTGCAGGCACTGATTTTGGCACCTGCAGCTACTTGGCAGTGTTCCTTTAGCTGATTTTTGGCCCCCACCCCCCTGCCTCCGACCTTTATTAAATGCTTCTTCCATCTCCACCCCAGCCCCTAACTGGTAATCCACCTTTGATAGCTCTCTGCTTTTAAAGGGGCTACTCCTCTGTCAAGTGCTCACTTCCAGCAGCTGATGTTCATTCCTCTGCTGCATGCAGAATGCAGGCATGACTGCTTTCACACTTCCGGTTACTGCTGCAGCTCTTACTTCTGTCTGGGTAGTCTCTTGGGTCCATTATAATCATCTTCTTTTCCTTTTCAATCATTAGATCTCTCATTATGTTCTCATTTGATGCCCTGTCAGTGAGAGGCATGCTATTACTCACTCTCATAACCATCTTAGGCCAATCAAGTGCAGTTCAACCAGTTATAACCTTACCAACTCTGGCTGGCAGTGTCCTCTCTGCCTATAGCACTGTGGCTCTATCTCATTGCCTTAACTTTCACACCACTCCCCAGAACTTGCCACCATCCCTCAATAAAGGGCTGTTTGCATAACTCCATGGCTGCCCCCCCAGCCCTCCTCCCTGAGATTTTCAGCTATCGTAATATACTCACCACTTCCCACTACCATAGAAGACTAGTTAAAATCAGCAACAAACAGCTGAAAGTATACTTCTGTCATTTAGCATTATTGCTATTACTGCTCTCAGGAAATATCTACCCCGACTCTGTCCCCTTCTCAAAGCACCACCGTTCCCATGAGAACTGCAGGGCAGCTAATAATTGCATCAATAAACATATGTAGCCTTCTACCTAAAATGGACAATTTGAACACATGGATTCTGCAACAAAATCCCAATATTCTCTCAATAGTTGAGACTTTGCTCTCCCCAAAAATACCCAATGCTTCAATCTCTATCCCTGGATATACCATTTACAGAAATGACCGCTTAACCAAACGTGGTGGTGAGTGTGCAATCTATCTCAAAGATAGCTTTCAGGGCCAAATCCTTCTGCTACCGAACACTAGGGGTAATATGGAAGCACTTGCTTTAAAAGTGCTCCTTGGGGCGCATAATAAATCCCTCACTGTTCTTTTTGTTTATATCCAGCCCAAACAGAAGGCACTAGGATTAGACGCTCTCATGGAGTGTCTAGGTGCTCTGAACCTAAACTCAGAAACTGTTCTGCTAGGTGACTTTAACGTCAACTGGCTCTCCCATGATGCTTACCCCTACAGGGATGCTGTCACAGCAGTGCACCTTTCCCAGCTTGTTGACTCTCCCACTCGGATGAACTACAAGACTGCATCATCTAAATTACTGGACTGTGTACTCTCTAACCATCCAGATCACATTTCACATACAACTGTACTCTCTGATGACTGTAGCGACCACTCACCGGTCCTGTTCCATTGGTCAAATAATTTCTCTAAACCCCCAGCTAGAACAGTTACAAATAGGGTCCTTAAACATAGACACCTTGAACTACTGAAAGATGAACTCCATCATTAGGGATGGGCTAAAGTCTACTCTTCCGGCACAGTTGACACAGCACTTGCTGAATTCACCTGCCTTTTCGACAATGTGTGCCACAAGCATGGCCCCCTAAGAAGTGGAAAATCAAAGGGCATAGCAACCCGTGGTTCTCACCTGACCTTCTTGAGTGTATGAAAGCTAGGGGCCACTTCTGGCACAGAGCTCGGGCCATGGGTAAACAGGCTGACATCCAGAGCTACAAAAAAAGCTCACAATGGTAGTACCAGGGCCATACGACCTGCTAAAAACCAGTACTACAAGAAAGCTCTTACACAGTCATGGTGAAATGGCAGGAAATTCTGGGCAAACCTAAATGATGTCACAGGTAAAAAAAACCAAACTGCCCCCCTGATGCTAAACATTGATGGTGTTCCTACACTTGACCCCTTTACCATCGCAAACACTTTTAATAAAGCCTTTTCAGATCTGAGTGGCATACTCCCCCCAGACTTCTTCCTCCGCACAAACTCAGCAACTGAAGACCAGTCCCACTCCTACCTGTAATTCTTCTTCAGATGTCTTACAGTTTGGGAAGCTAGGAAATACTTCCTAAAGGTCCTAGGGAAGTCTAGATTCAGTGGTGATTACCTTGACCTAAAGCTTGTGGCAATAACCTTGGATGATATCCTAGCTCCACTTACACATGTTAGTAACACTTCTCTTAGATTTTGTCAGTTCCCCCAAATTTTGGAAATCTGCTTTGGTGACACCTGTCTTTAAGGCTGGAGATCACACTCTTCATGGAAACTATAGACCTATCTCCATTCTTCTGCCGATATCCAAAGCACTTGAAAGAATAGTGGCACATCAATTGGTTGATTGCTTAGAAAAATACAACATGCAATGCCCGCATCAACATGGATTTTGTAAAGGCGCCCTTGTTGGTGCAGCTTTTATCGACTTGAGTAAAGCGTTCGATACAGTCAGTCACTCCCTATTGGCTGAGCAGCTTACATCCATTGGCCTCTCTGCTGATACGGTTGCCTGGTTTAATACTTATCTTACTAACCGTTCTCAACAAGTAAAAATAGCTAACGTTCTCTAAGAAATCAGACCTGTTCACTTTGGTTTCCCTTAAGGGTCTATATTGGGTCCACTCTTATTTAGTATATTTCTCGACCAGCTCCCTTATTCTTGACAGAGTCAGATTCTGCTATATGCAGACGATGCAGTCCTGTTCACTAGCGACCCTGACCCATAGTTACTGCAATGCAAGTTACAGCAAAGTTTCACGGATGTTGAACGGTGATTCAAGGAGTAAAAACTGATCATGAACTACAAAAAAACGAAAACAGTTCTTCAGCTCCCTTAATGGGCATCGCTCCCATCCCCTCACCATCACTGATGTGGAAGGTACTCCCTTGGATCAAGTGCAGCGCTTTAAATACCTGGGGGTCACACTTCACAGCACTATGGCATATGCACAACATGTAGACGACACTGCCAAGGTTATCAATGTGCTCATTGGTATACTGTATAGGCATCGACATAGTTTGATTCTGGAGGCTCTAAATCTTGCTATTCTTTGTTCTGTGGTCTTGCTCATTGACTATGGTCTTGTAATTTATGGTTCCACCTCAGAAACAGCCCTCCATCGCATTAAAGTGGCCTTAAACAAAGCCTACTGACTTTTTTCGTAGTCTGGGTGCCTCACACATACGTGTGACTTGTATGAACAGGCAAATTGACTCCAGTTCTCTGGAAGACTCAGGTTCCAAACCTGCCTATTGGCCAAAAAAGCTAGTCTCAGCCTATTGCTGTCTGGTGTACAGATGCTTCTCACCACCTTTGAAAACAATTGCTGCATCATAAACTCAGAAAGCATGATTTCTAAAATTCCCAGATGCCATACCTCATTAGGTCAGAGAGCTTTTTTCCACCACACTCCTGCTTGGATTAATTCACTTCCTCCTGACATCGCTGCTGCTGCTAACTTAGGCACCTTTAAACAAAAGCTCAGGAAACATTTAATCACATTGGCCAGCTGTGATTGTTTCCACTAACTCACTGTATGGCACAGTACTGGTCTCACCTTCTCCCCTCACCACCCACCCCATCCCCCTTCCCTTGTTACCTCAACTGGTCTCTAGCTCATACTGTCTGGTTTCTCTATTACCTTGTCTTACTTGTGGCAACTTACTGGGTCCATTTCCACACTTCACTTCTATTTCTCTCTCTCTCCTATCAATTTTCCTTCTTATCTTCCTCAATATTTTCTCATCCTCATCTCTGCAGCGGGTCATAATTGCCTCCTTATTACTTGTGTTAGTTTCCTCTCTACCTATCTCTCATGTGATGAGGCCTCTTGTCTGGTTTCTGTCACTAATGCCAGTACTTCTTGAGAATTCTTCCTAGATTGTGGTTCATACTATCTCATCCTGTTACTGTTGACAATAATGGCATACCTTGTATAATGCCTTTGCTTGTTGTTTTTTCTGTATGTTTATGATTATTTTCATATGCATATATACTTTCTTAATTGTTAGATTTATATATCTTTATTAATATTTGTTGCTGTACTGCTGTACTTTGCACCATTGTTTCTTTTTATTTTCTACCCTGATGTGGAACCTATGTAATGAGCTTGTTCTCAAAGGCATTAATCCAAGATCACAATAAATAATTAAAAATAAATAAAAAAGTTAGTACGCCTGTCATGGGTGATCACTGCTGGAAAGAACAGACCAGCTCAGCTCTTCAACTCTGTGAACAGATTATTATATCCTGGGCAGGATTTTCAAACATATTAGATCACTGCAAGCCCCAGTGCACCGATGATATGGCGCATGGGGCTTGAGGTGGACTAACAGGATTTTCTATCCTGTGCGATAATTGCAGCAAGGTTGACCACCTTTCTCTGGCCTACCTTGTGGCAATCCTGGGGGCCCTTATTATGGAGCTTGTGCCAGCTATTTGGTGTAAGCTGCTGTAACTCATGGAAACCACTGCAAATGCACCTGAGATTAGAAAATCGAGTGCAGTTGCGGTGAAGGTTTGGTGCATGGCCAGAACCTAAGTGTGGTGGGGGTGCAGGGCTAGACGAAAGCCCTGCACCACCCTTCACAAATCCTGCCTCCTATGTATTTGCAGTCCTGTAGAGCATTTTCCACAGAAAAGTGTGATGAGTTTAATCAGTTTTTTTCTGGACAAGGTGTCCCTTATCAGGGCTGGGATATCCTCAAGTGATCTGTCATCAGCCAACAGTGTCCAGCCTTCAGACAGGGGCATTTTATTGTTATGGGAGGAGTTTGAGCTAGTTTGGGTGGAGGATGTCCTCCAGGTAGTTTCTAGACTATGCCCCACCTATCGTGTATTAGACCCTAGGCTAGTCCAGCTTCTTTTGGAGTGGTGGGGTACATTTTGTCCAGATTTTGTGGAGATTGTCAGGTGTTCACCTTGGGAGGGGATTTTTCCCACCACTTTGAAAAAGGTGCTGGTGAGGCCCCTTCCTTATTTATCATCTCTGGACCCCAACGTTCTGTCAAATTACAGGCCTGTCTCGAACCTTCCCTTTCTGGGTAGGTTGCTTAAGAAGGTGGTGGTGGTGCAGTTGGAACAACACCTGTAGAATATGATAACTATGAGCCTTTCCAGTTTGGTTTCTGGCCTTGTCATAGCATGGAAACTACCCTGGTTAGGGTGCATCACAATCTCCTCCTTGAAAGGGGATTGTGGACATAGTTCCATCTTGGTTCTGTTTGATCTTTCTAGGGCCTTTGACATGGTGGACCAATGGGTGCTGTTGACCCATCTGGGGCACAATGTAGGACTCACAGAGACAGTGTTATGGTGGTTTGATTCCTACTTGTCTGGCAGGGTGCAACAGGTGGCACTTGACTCTTTTATCTTGGGCAGTGCTGTGCTATGCTGTGGTGTACCTCAGGGGTCAAGCTTGGTTCCCATGCTGTTCGCTGTGTAGGTGTTGCCATTGGGTGAGATCATTAGACAATATGGCTTGGGGTTTTCACTGTTATGCCAATGATACTAAGCTGTATGTGTCTTGTACTCCTGATGATAGGGCAGCTGTCTTGGAACTGACTGAGTGCCTTAGGGAAATTCAGAACTGGATGGCAGCCAGCTAGCTTGGACTGAATCCTTCAAAGACGGAGTTTCTACTGGTGGAGCCAGGTCAGTTTGGAGTTGTTTGATTTGATTTTGATTTTTGGTAACTGGGTAAAAAGCAACTGCGTCACATAACCCTTTTACAGGCTTGACCCAGTGAGAGTTGAAAAAACTCTCAGTACATCAATACAAAATTACATACAGAGTAAGAAACATGCAAAACATCATTTGTAGGTAATAATAATAATAAATAGGTAAAAAGGCATTTTACACAAAGCAGGGACATTATGCAGTCTAAAACAGGTTAAAAATTATGGATTGTAGGTATACCAACAAGTAATCATGCACAGTTACATACTGACCCTTCACTAAGTACACTTTTCAATGATTTTCTAAACTGGTATAGGCTTTGAGCATTATGCAAATCATCTGATAAATCATTCCAAGTTTTTATGGCAATTTGTTTAAAAGATTTTTGACACTTTGTAGTTTTAAAAGTCAAGGCAGTTAACAGGATTGAATTTTGGAAACACAAAGTTCTAGTAGATATCCTCAAAGAAAAAAAGTTATGCATAGGATTAGATCTGTACTTTGAATTGATTTAAACACAAAACAAGCCCTTTGTAAAGTACCTCTATGTTCAAGTGATAACCACCCCATTCTACTGTACGTGTCACAATGATGTTCCCTGGGCTTGGCCCACAGAGCAAATCTACATATTGTATTACGCAAAATGTACCTCCGGTGTCCAGTTTTCTCCGAACCAGTACCCTAAACTAGGCTTCCATAGTCCAATACGGGCATTAAACAGGCCGTAGCCATGGTCTTTCTAGCATCATCTGTAAGGTAATCGCTCACAACATAAAGGGCTCCAATTTTCTGACCTAGTTGTTTGGTAACATTATCTACATGAGTTTGAAAACTAAGGTTACTATCCAAAGTAACTCCCAAATATTTAAAATCTGGGACAATATCTAATGTTGTATCATCATCTACTATTATATTAAAAGGTTCCTGTAACTTCTTGGATTTGTGGGCTGAGCAGAATAACATTCCCTTGATTTTTACTTTTTAAGAACTAATTGATTTTCCTTTAGCCGTCTTGTCAAGTTGTAATATTTGTTACCCAGAGTTAGTTGGACTTTCTCAATATGTTTGTTTGCTACATACAACACAACATCGTCTGCATACAAAATAATCAATGATTCCATACAAATAGATGGTAACTCATTTATATAAATTGAAAACAATAAATAACCTAAAATTGAACCCTGGAGAACACCTTACTCTATGTCTCTTGATTCAGACATTACTCCATTAACAAGGACTTGCTGTGTCCTTCCAGTAAGGTAACTATGGAACCAATGAACTACAGAGCCCCCAAAGCCCTGCTTCCTAAATTTAAGTTCCATTAGGGGGTGATCTACAAGATTGAAGTTGTTGTATCATTTTAACATCCTTGGACAGTGTCACTCTCGAAGTTGTAGCTAAGATAAGGAATCTGGGGGTCATTGTGGACTCTCAGCTAACATTGGAACATCGGGTGTCAGCTGTTGTCTACAGCGGCTTTTACCATCTTAGTAACATCTTCTGGATCAAACTTTTTCTTGAGCGGTCTGAACTAGCAACATTGGTTCATGTGCTTGTTTCATCAAGACTGGATTACTGTGATACTGTATACTAGGGGTTATCCACGAAGTTGCTATGTCACTTGCAGCTGGTCCATAATGCGGCAGTCCAGCTGGTTGCTGGTACCTCCCGATTCAAGCATATCATGCAGGTTCTGTGTGCTGTGCAGTGGCTGCTGGTGTAGCGGTGCATCAATTTCAAGCTGTGCTTGTTAGCTAACAAGGCCCTGCACAGTTTGAGTCCAGGCTACCTGAAAGACCTCCTGACCCCATATGCTCCAGACTATCCCCTTCTGTCAGTGGATGTGGGACTTTTATCTGTCCTCCGATCTCACCTATAATCCTCAGGGTATAGAATGTTTGAAGTGACTGCTCCACTTCTTTGGAATGCCCTTCTCCCAGAGGTAAAGGGTGCCCCTTCCCTGACCATTTTTGAATCTAGTCTGAAAACATATTTGTTTACCGTGTGCTTTGGGGCATGATGCTGTTATTTAATATTCTGCTGTGCTTATTTGTTACCTGATTATTATTTATTGATTTAACTGTATCATGTTTTATCAAATTATTTGTTTCTGTGAGATGCTCAGAGCCCCTGGGATTGGGTGCCATATAAATAAAATTGCCTTGACTAAAACAATGATGATATACAAGTATATAAAAACTGGTTCAAGGCCTACCTTATTGGCAGAACCCAATCAGTTAAGATCTTGGACGCCACGTCCCCTCCCCTTCCGATTAGCACTGGTGTCCTCCAGGGCTTGGTATTAGGGCCCCTCCTATTCTCCATCTTCTTAAAGGACCTTCCCTCTGTTTGTTCCCCATCCTCCACTATACATATGTATGCCGATGATACAGTCCTGTATGCATCTGGCTCCTGTCCTGATGAGGTTACAACCAGCTTACAGCAAGACTTCGAAAAGGTTCTGCTCTGGTTTGCTAACCATCAACTTTTCCTTAATGCCAAGAAGACTGTCTCCATGACCTTTGGCACAAGACAGACTCTCTAGGCTTCCTTCCCTACCTACTTTTCACACCCTTGATGGGACTTTACTTGAGGACACATCCTCCTTCAGGTACTTAGGTGTTTGGTTGAACCAACACCTAAACTTCCCTGGACATATTGACGCCATCCAGAAAAAACTGCGTCCCAAGCTTGGTGCCCTGTTCAGGAATCATAGTTGCATCCTTCCTACAGCTAGGCATGAATTTGTTCAGAAGATAATACTGCCCATTTTCGACTACTGTGATATAGTCTATGGTGCTGTCACTAAGTCCTCCCTGGCCACAATGGACACCCTCTTCAATTCCTTCTGCCGCTTTGCCCTGGATGCCCCCCTCACACCCATCACTGAAATCTTTATCGTGCTCTATCTTTCCCCTCTCTTACAAATAGGTGACTCTCCCACTGTGCTAAATTCACCTCCAAGCACTGGTTGGGTGAGCCCCTACTACCCCACCTCCTCCTTTATAACACCCCCCACCCTCCATTCCTTAGATCAACCGACCTCTGCACCGGTTGTCCTCGCAGATCCACGAGGATTGTCAATCCAGTTACTCACTGCCTCCCAAAACTTTGGAATTTCCTCCTCAAATCTGGCACCATCCTCCCTACCCCATCAGCTCTGCCTCAATAATTACCTTGCACCTAGCTGCTCCTGCCATGTCCCTCCCTAATTCCCTCCTCTAAGCCCTGGACAAACCCTACCCCTCTACCCTCACCTTCATTTTACCCTGTGCAAAACCACCCCCCAAAATCTCTAGCTCTCCTCCCCTTCCCCAAATTGCTTCCCCTTACTGGCCTCCCTTAATCTCTCACAGAATGTAAAGGACCCTGAATGCTCTCCATGGGTCCCTTTCCCCCTTTTCTTTCACGTGAGAACTTGTTTACTTATTAACCTGGCACTTATTATTGTCCACTCTTTCTACATGTTATGCGCAACACTTTTGTAACACTGTTTGCAACATCTGCCTTACAACTGTATGTTAATGTTGCTCTTGTAACTTGAATGTTTAATGTCTCATTCCAATTGTACCCCTTCCCCCCAGGTTGCACTGGGAGATGAGCAACTTGTTACTCAGTGTGCCTTCCTGGTGAAACATTTCAATAAATAAATAAATAAAACAATCTTATGGAATTTCTCCATAAAGAGAAATTGCATCTAACCATGTAAATTAAAGGAGATAGGAAATGATTTTTACATAGTTAACTGCCCTTCCATCTTCATTTCCATGCCAGTTATGTATTCTGATATGCACTGACTAATTTTTATGTTTGCTTGCATGCATGTGCAAGAAACATAGTGCCATCATTCGAGTTTTCGGAGGTGTGGCAGCCTTCTTCTAATTCAGTCAGTGTGTTTGCAGGTGCGGCCGCAGTTCTCCAATGGCTGCTGGAGCTGTCAATGACAGCAGTCGAAAATGCAGTGGAGTACAATTGAAAGGGGGAGCTATGCTTCAGTGAGCAGCGATAAGATATCACCTGCTCATGCGCACTCCTCCTACATACACACACACGCATGTATACGGCTTGCTCGCCCCCCCATGCACACACTGTATAGCAGATGGGGGTGCCCAATCCCCCGTCAGCTGTGCTGCGCTCCCCCCCAAACAGAGTTCCACATGCCATGCTGGGTGCCCACCCAGCATGGCTATCATATAGCTGATGGGGTGCCCAATCCCCCGTTGGCTCCACTGTTCCCCCCCGAGAGTACAGGGTGCCACGCTGGGAGCCCACCCCAGCATGGCAACAGATGCTATCGCCAATGGGGGTGCCCAATCCCCCATCGGCTCCACGCCCCCCAAAAAGCTGTCCTTGTGCCACGCTTGAAGCCCACCCCAGTGTGGCAAACATCCCGCATCGTCGTCCTTTTAAAAAAAAAAAAAAACCTGAAACACAAAATGGTCCCTCGCTGTCTCTTCCCCACCCGCGCCCACCACTGTGCACCCTGCCTCCCCACCCCCTCACCCCATACTACTCTCGGACTCTGGCGCGATGATCTTGGTGGACTGGGAACACATCTGCACTCTTCAAAGCCGACCTCAACTGAGGAAATGCCGTAAGCTGTATAATGGGATAGATAGGGTTTTTTCAACTTTGCAGATATCTCAGGCATTTTTTGGAATTTTTGCACCAAATTTTCAACATGGGGTTTTTGGGACCCCTTCTCATGAATGCTCTCACTGTCATGGCGTTAATCAGGCCCGAAGAGTGATTTCGCAGTCACTGCGTGAAATCACCTTTTGGGACTGAGTAATGAAACAACACTGCCACTGTTCATAAGGTGGGCTCTCAAAAAGCCTATGTTGAAAATTTGGTGGAAAAATCCTAAAATGACTGTTTTGCTGCTATGCATTCAGTTCCACGCATGCTCATAAGTTCATGAATTTTCAATATTTTCACCCAGATTTTCAACATTGCCATTTTACCACACCTCCTTATGAGCAGTACAGCTGCCATTTTCACATCTTGCCCAAAATGTGTTTCACCATGTAGCGACAATGGCACAGTCAGTGTGCGAAATCAATGTATGGGACACATTAAGAAAATCACAGTGACACTGTTAATGAGCAGAGGTCTTAAAATGGCTATGTTGAAAATTTGGTGAAAAAATTCCTTAAAATGACTGTTTTACTAGCATGCGTTGTGCAGTTCCTACGCACGCTCGTAAGTTTGCGAATTTTCAATATTTTCACTCCAGATTTTCAACATTTCCATTTTATTACACTTACTTATGAGCAGTACAGCTGTCATTTTTCACATCTTGCCCAAAACATGTGTCCGCCCATGAAGCGTGATGCTAAATCTTGGTATGGGACAGAATAAGAAAATCACAGTGACACTGTTCATGATCAGAGGTCTTAAATGGCTATGTTGAAAATTTGGTGAAAACTCATTAATGACTGTTTACGAGCGTGCATTGTGCAGTTCCTACGCACGCTCGTAAGTTTGCGAATTTTCAATATTTTCACTCTAGATTTTCAACATTGCAATTTTATTACACTTCCTTATGAACAGTACAGCTGCCATTTTTCACGTCACCCAAATTGTATTTCCGCACATGTAGCGCACAATGGTGCAGTCGGTGTGCGAAAGCAATGTTTGGGACAGATTAAGAAAAATCACAGTGAGAGGTCTTAAAATGGCTATGTTGAAAATTTGGTGACAAAAGTCCATAAAATGACTGTGTTACGAGTGAGCATTGCGCAGTTTCCACGCACCCTCGTACGTTCATGACTTTGTAATATTTTCAGTCCAGATTTTCACAAGTGGCGTTTTTCCACACTTCCTTATGAACAGTACAGCTGTCATTTTTCACAACATGGCCGAAATGTGTTTTCACACTTACAGCACAGAGATGCGTGGTCGCTGTGGGAAATCACTGAAAAATACCACCATCAGCTTAATCTGGTTCAAGGTCAGTTGGCATTCATCTGTATCCCCCTCCCCCGGGCCGTGCCTGAAAATAGGCAGGATTTGTCTAGTTCACTTACCCAGTCAACAAAAGCTAAAATAAATAAATAAATAAATAAATAAATCATTGTTCGGGACAGATAAAGAAAATCACAGTGACACTGTTCATGATCGGAGGTCCCAAAATGCCTGTGTTGACAATCTGCTGTAAAAAATTCCCGAACTAATTACATTACGGGTGTGCGTTGCACAGTTTCTATGCACGCTCATGACTTCACCAGTTTTTTTAATATTTTTACTGAAAATTTGCAATATTGGCATTTTTTACACCTCCCCATGAACAGTACAGCTGTCATTTTTCACATCCTGATTGGAATGTGTTTTTACACCTGTGGTGCTAAATGCTGTAGTCGCTGTGCATAAGCAGCTTTCGGCTAACAAACTGGTGTTGCCACTGTTCATGAGGTGGGGGTCACAAAAGAACCATGTTGAAAATTTGGAGTGAAAATACCAACGAATGCCTGAGGTGTTAGGGTTTCCAACCATAACGCCTCACCCTGTAGAGAATGACAGACATCAGGGGTGTGACTTGGGATTCTTGCCTGTAATGCTCATACCATTCCACACCCTGCAGCTAGTGAGAGGCATCGAGGTATGCCTTGGACTCTTCGGCCCCAAAGTTCACCCCATTCTCCTATACCGCACCCATCTCACCGTATTTCCTGATGGAATGGGGTATGCATAATGGCCAAAGATCCCAAGGCACACCGTGACACTTGTCAGTGTCTGCAGGGCAGGGTGTGGTGAAATGGCGTGGCTGTTATGCCTGATGACCTAAAGGCACACCCCAATGCCTGTCACTCTCTGCAGGGTGGTGGTGGGGTTGGCTTCAGTTCAATACTTCACTGCCATAGCTATCATGCAGCTCTGTAACTTCTACACTACCAATGCCAATGCCAGCAAGCAAACATTCAGTATTGACAAATGCTTGCTGATAAATAATCTAGTGTTGGGGTACCCTCAGAGCTACATAGAGTTCCACTGTCCTCACCAGCTATGACTCTTTTCATATTTCTAAGACATTCTATGACTATATAACAACATTCCATGCTATTCATCTGAATGGCCTGGAATGATGTTATTGATGTCATAGAATGTTCAGGCAGTATGAAAAGAGAGAGAGAGCAGCAACTGCTGAGGAGAGAGGGATTCAGGATAGTTACAAAGCAACAAAATTAGATTATTAATTTTATAAAAATGGTCAAAAACAAATCAGAATATTGGATTTATGCTAAAAGGACAACAGGAGGGCATTTAGAGGTTAAAAGAACTGTTTCATATCACCTTTAAAACCAAGATGGCAACTTATATATTTTGTTGTGGATTTTAAAGGTTTCGATAACCATCATGCACTAGGAAAAAATTATGAATTTGAGATAGGGCTTCCACAAGGGAACATCCTTAAACAACAATATTTATTTTAAGGTATCACTATTGTTCTGGACGGTTGGCTCAGTTCAACTGTAGATCACCTCTGTGGCCCTATTTAAACTATCTACAAATGTGTTCGGTGCAGGACTCAAAAGTCATGATGGGTTACTGACAAGGTTTTTTACAGTACCTGATCTGCACCATTGTGAGTGGTGCAGATGAGTTACACTGGTGTAGATCAGGCAGTGTAAACATGCTGCAGACCATTATAAGTCACTCTGTTGCAGTGCAGGACAATTGCTGTTTTGCTGGGTACTTGTAGGTTTTGTCTGCTAGCATGTAAACATGCTGCACCGCCTGCACCAGAGCAGCCCCGTGGCCCCCTGTGCAAAGTCAGTTGAATTAGCAGTACACACTGTAATGAAAAGGGGAAAAGAGGATCTCGTGGTTGCAGTAAACACATGCTCACAAAATAATCTGGCCTGGTTGCTCACACTGCAAACAAGGTTTAGCCCAATCATTCTTGATTCAGATGATGGCCAAATGTACTGTACAAACTATAGAGCTCAGATTGTAAAATTGTAAGTTATATGCTGGTGACTTTTGGAATGACCACTGGCAGAAATACTGACTGGAATGCCAGATGTGATGGGTGCAATGCTACATGACTGAGTAAATATGTGGTGGGAGTACAGCAGGAGGAGGAGCAGCAGTGGAGTGGAGTAAAACAGATTGTAACTCTGCTCTCCAGGCAATGTAAACATGCCAACAGAGTACCCTTGGTGACAGCAGCTTCCAAACTGGTCCCTGTAGTGCTGGTTGAATTCACTGGCTCTTGTCCCCAGATTTGTTCACACCTCTGATGTCTCCCTCAGCTCTCCTTTGCTGATCTCCCTCAGGTACCTTGTAGGTCAGCTTGGCTCTCTCTGTAAGTCTCCCATGCTCTTAGGGTGGTCAGATGAACACTGTAGAGCCAGGTACACCCCCACACTCTGTAGAAGGTTATGTGTGATTGTTAAAACCCCAAAAAATGCCACACCACAAATTTAGCAAGGTTCAGGAATTTTTCTCTAACATCCCATTTGCCTACTTTTTAATCTCTGTGCCTAAAACCTAAGTGATGCATTAAAGTATTTTTTTTTTCCAATGAATTTCCTAACTGTTTAAAAACAAAATATAACAACACAGACACACAGTGTTGTAGTGAAAAGTGGTCTTTGGATTGACAATGTAGCTTTTGTCCAACATTGTCAATACTTTCAATGACAATCCCAGGACTGACAATGCTGGGTTTTGTCCAGTATTGTCAATACTTTTAATTAAAGACTATCCTTGGATTGACAATGCTGTATTTTTTTCCTGACACTGTCAATACTTCTTTCTACAAAGCTTTTTCTGTCCTAAGGCACAAGTGGGACTCTTCAGTCCCTGCTCACTCCCTGGCCCCCTACCACCTCCCTCAGAATTCTCCTGCTAGAGAGTGCCCCTGGACTACCCCCACCCTGAGGAAAGAAGGGAAGGTGTCTAGCGAGGTGCCTCAGGGATCAATGCTGGAACCAGTCCTCTTAAATGTCTTTATAAGTGATATTACAGAGGAGCTGGAAGGGAAGATCTGCCTCTTTGCAGATGACACCAAACTCTGCAATAGTGTAAACACTCTGGGGAGGTGGAGAGGAAGAACAGCAATCTGAGAAAAATTGAGGAATGGTCAAAGGTATGGCAGCTGGGTTTCAATGTAAAAAAGTGCAAAATCATGCACTTAGGGCACAGAAACCCAGGGATGGAGTACAAAATGGGAGGGGGTGGTACTGAAGACCATTAAGCATGAAAGAGACCTGGGATTGATCATATCGGATTACCTAAAGGTGGTCAGGCAGGGTGACAAGGCAGTTGGGAGGGCAAATGGGATGCCAGGGTGCATAGAAAGGGGTATCACCAGCAGAAAGAGGGAGGTGGTGTTGCCTCTGTATAGATCACTGGTAAGACCTCACCTAGAGTACTGTGTCCACTTCTGGAAACCACATCTGAGAAAAGACATAGACAGAGCAGAAGCGGTCCAGAGGAGGACAACTAAAACAGTGCAGGGTCTGCATCAGAAGCCCTATGAGGAGAGATTAAAGGACCTAAATATGCACACACTGGAAGAGAGGAGAGAAAGGAGGAATATGACAGATACCTTTAAATACCTCAAAGTGGAAAACAAGGTATAAGAGGGGAGTATATTTTAGAAAAAAGTGGTCAAGGACAAGGGGGCATGAAAAGAAGCAGGAGTGGGGTAGATTCAAGAGAGATGTGAGGAAGTACTTCTTCTTAGAAAGAGTGGTGGATTCCTGGAACAGACTTCCAGCAGAGATGGTGGGAGCAAAAACAGTGGTGGGGTTCAAGAATGCATGGGATAGGTATAAAGGAATCTTAGGGAAAGGGAAGGGGGTTGTGAATGGGCCAGAGATCAAGTAGAATCTGCGTTGATACTGTAGACAGGGCAAAATGGCATACTAGGTGGGCCAAGCAGTCCAACACGGGGTCATAATGTAACAGACAAAACCATTAACATCAAGAATGCTGCATGCAAATCAGCATGCGGCAAAATAATGTTGGTATGACATGCTGACCAGAACAAAAAAAGCGCACACTGGAGGAATATCTTTGGTTTGCAGGGGGACTGTGCCCCCGCACCTCCTGATGTGGGGGACGTTGCCCCCCACATCCCCTAGACTAATTATAATCAACTCCAGGGAGTCATGGACTTTGGGGGGAAAAAGAAAATCAGACTGGGGACAATTTTTTGTTTTGTAAAAAAAACATATCACAGTGGGACCTGGGAAAAATCAAACCACAGCCCCAGGTCCCCGCTGCTGCCAGAGGCAGGTGCTCTAGCTAATTCACCATGGGAGTGGCTCAGCCAGGCACCACCCCTGCAGCATCCTTCACCTTCCCTAATGGCAGCCTACAGTGACAAGGGTCATGGTTCTTATCGCATGCTGAAATGACCCCTGTCGCTGTAGAACCATCCAAGCATCTTACAGCACAGTATTCCATGAGTGGTTTTGTCTGTGCTATATTGACCTAGTACCAGCGATCCTTATCTGCTGGCAAATTTGATGTTTCTATATGGTACCTGGGCTTGTGCGGGCAACCCTGCACCTTTCATTCCCTTGCTGGGGGGTGTCGCATAACAGTACCATCACCCCACACTCACCCACTCAGCTCACTGGCACGGGATCCCAAAGCATTACCTACTGGGTCAAGACTGGCACTGCACACAAAGTTTCTTAATAATAATATTTTTTTTTTAAATATTGACCCCAAATTTTCAAGATAGTCATTTTATGACTCCCTTTATAAACATGACATGTGACATTATAATATATTGGCCAAAACATAATTTTGCACAAGAAGTGTGAAAACACAGCTCATCCAAGATTTAAAAAATGACACTTGCCACATTTATAAGGTGGTGTAAAAAAATGGCTATGTAGAATGTTTGGAGTCAAAATATTGAAAATTAGCAAAGTTAAGAGTGAACATTGAAATATTTCAAAGTTCACTTATAACTTGGTCATTTTTCATTATTTCACACCATATTTTCAACATAATCTTCTTATGACCCCACCTCATGAACCCAGTAGGTGTACATTTTCAGATCCCTGTTGAAACTTCATTTTATGCTACGGGTACAAAAACACATTTTGGCCAGGATTTGAAAAATGACACCTGTCACATCCATGACGTGATGTGAAAAAATGGCTTTGTTGAAAATTTGGGGTCAAAATATTAAACATTACCAAGCTGTGAACGATCGTTGAAAAATGTCAATGTGCATTCATAATGTTGATGTTTTTTAATATTTTGACCCCAAGTTTTCAACGTAGTCTTCCTATGACCCCATCCCATGAACCCGGTAGATGAAAATCCC
The DNA here is from genome assembly GCA_016271365.2 of Neoceratodus forsteri. NCBI lineage: Eukaryota > Metazoa > Chordata > Ceratodontiformes > Ceratodontidae > Neoceratodus > Neoceratodus forsteri. The sequence continues at coordinate 1,237,052,173 of CM057455.1, forward strand.
ACCCGAGAAGTGATTTCATGGAGTGTTTGTAAAATCACCTTTCAGGCCATATTCCAAAAATGGAACCTACTTTGTAAATGATGTGGGGTTCCAAACATGTCATGCAGAAGATTTGGGAGAGAAATATCAAAAAATGACCAAGTTGTGAGTAAAAGTTCAAAATGCATTGAAATACATTAACCACAATTACTTGATTTCCATTGTTCCTGGTCTGGCTTTGAAGAGGGAAGACATGTCTCCAGTCCAGAGAGAAATACAGTGTTGGACCCCCAGTAGGTAAGTAGGGCTGTGTGTGTGTGTGTGTGTGTGTGTGTGGTGAGAGATGGTGTTTACTGAGTGGGGGATCAGGGTGAAGTGGGTGGGGGTCGGGGTGGTGGTGTAAGACAATGAGGGAACATTTTCTTTATTTCCGGTTAAATATAAAAAAAAAAAAAGAAGAAAAACACTTCAAGGGACAGTTTCCCTTATTGCACGTACCTACTGACACTAGGGATTGGGCACACCAGTGTTGGCTTGACATTTGGGGGCACCAGGGATGGGCACCCTGATGTCCCTGACTGTTGGGTCAGGGGATGGCTACACCGACACTGGGGACTGGACAGTTAAAGATTGAAGTGGTGGGTGGTGGGGGGTGGGGGGTAAGCATTGCAGGGGGGATCAGCCAGCACTATGGGTGGGCACTCTGGCATCAGAATACTTTCACTATTAGCTGGCAGCAGGGATCGAGCACCATGGTGTTCATTTCAAATAAATTAGGCCACTGATGCAGCTAATGGTATATTGTTGGGGCAAAAAAAAACCAACAACAAAAAACAAAAGAATTCTCATGGACAGCTCCATTCAGCAGGAACAGGGCTACCCACTGCCATGGAGCCCCATCCCTGCTGAACAAACATAACATAAACTGACACAAGTGCCTCTAAATAGCCCTGCCACCTGAAACACAAAGGCATCCTCTTAAAATGACCACATTACGCAATGTTGTTGTCAAAACTGAGTTATTTTTAGATTGCTGATTTTTCTAACTGTGCATGCTCAGAAACAGAACCGTGTCCTTCTTAAATATTTTTTTAAAACTGCTTTATTTTGAGAGCTAAAAACTCAGAAACACACACCTTCTATCAAACCTGCAAGTTTCAGATTTCAGATTCTCCTACTTTTTTTAATTATAGGTGAGCAAAAAAGGTCTTAAGTACTTTTTGCTTTTTTTGCCTCTCTGTAACTTTGTCCCCAATGCACCAATTGCCACAAAAGGTTCAGGGTCAGGAGATCCTGGCACTGTGTTTGTTCTTTCTACGTTTCAAGTAAATTGGTTGAATGGGGGCAAAGTTATTAAGATGCAGAATTGTGGTTTAATATTAAAGTGCTTACTCAACCCTAATATACAGGTGTGATTGTGCCTATGTAATACATATTTATATAAATTGCAAAAAATGTTGTTAATGCAACAGTTAGGATCAAAGCGACAAAGTAGGGAAATGTGGTGTTAGGGTTTGCAACCCTAACAGCCCCCCTCCAGGCAACACATCAGGTGTGGGGTGTGCCTTGGAGTACTCAGCCTAACTTTCACCCCATTCCGTCTGTAAATAAGGTCAGAGGTACAGTGTAGGAGAATGGGGTGAGTGTTAGGCTCAAGTACCCCAAGGCACACCCCACACCTGAGGGGATGTGTGTGTTAGGGTTATAAACTCTAATGCCACATTTCTCAACTTTTGTCACTTTGACCCTAACTGGTACATTAACAAAGTTTTTTTTGCAATATATTTCCTTACTTTTTGAGATAGTATAATCATATCCTTATTTTTCTGTGTGAGTGCAGGGTTCTTCAGACCCTGCATTCCCTTGCATACATAATTTTGTCACATTTTATTTTTCTAACCGACATTTGTCTGTTCCTTGGTATTCACTAGGCTCTCCATCCTAAATTTGTGCCCGGTTCTCATTAATGTTAAGTGAATAGCGCTGGTGTCTTGTGGCACCCCCCATCCTCCAATTTCCATATATGTTTTATTATATTTGCATTGTTGTTCAATGGTACCCCCCAACCAGCAACTGTGCCGCAGTCCCCATTATTTTATAGTTAATAGCCCTGGTGTCTAGTGGCACCCCCCACTTTCCCAGTTCTATATATTTTTTACATATAATCATTGGTGTCCAGCGGTACCCCCACCCTCCAATTTTCCCCATTCAGTATCATGCCAAAATCTTTATTGCTGGTGTTTAGTGGCACCCCATCCTCCAATTCCCATATTACTTTAATTTTGTATCCTTGTTGGTGGCCAGTGGTGCCCCCACCCTTCTGTCTCACTGTGAACCTGAAAATAAGAAAATGGTCCCTCAATGTCTTTATTTTTTATTTTTTGCAAACCCGTAAAACAAAATAAAAATCCAGCTTTGGTCTGACCCACAACCCCACCCAGCCTTCCACTGTGCACCCATCACCCGCACCTTCCTAGACCCCCACACTTTCACCACCTGAAGTGTTCACACACCAAAGATCCATTCTCCAATCGGAAGATGCATCTTCTGCTGGAACCGTGACTGCATCTGACAAGTAAGGAAACTGTGATCAGAAAATACATTGAACTGCAGTCACCTTATTTCTCATACAACAGTTGCTGGTTCCAACAGCAAGACGTGTCTTTGATCTGTGGGTGGATCTTCACTGTGGGGCCAGTTCAGGTGAGTGAGAGTGTGTGGGGGTCAAGGGGGTGCCAGGTGGTGCATGCACAATGGGAGGATGGGTAGTGATGCGGATCAGATCAACAGTGGACATTTTTTTTTTCCTTTTACAGGTTTAAAAAAATGAAGACATTGAGGGACCATTTTCTTATTTTCAGGTTCACAGTGACAAAAAAGAGTGGGGGGCTGCCACTGAACACCAACAGGGACGTGAAATTAAAGTAATACAGGTATAAGAGTGTGCAGGGGTGCCACTAGATATCAGTGATATTGATTTTGGCGTGACACAGAATAAGGAAAATTGGAGTGTGGGAGTAAAACTGGACACCAATGATTTTACAGAAGATCTGGCACTGCAAATGGGGTAAAAATCCTTTTGCTTAACTATTAATTGCTTAGAGGGGCCACCATAAGCAACCAGATTGAGAAAAAGGGTCTGTACAGGGACATCTGGAAAGGTAGGGAGAATACCAGCGTCTACAAAGATTTTGAACCTGGCTGTTGCATGTCCTGTAGGGAGAAGGCCAGATCAGGTGTTACTCTGCTACCTTGAAAAGAGTGTGATGCCTGGGTCTTCCTCCTTTGTGTAATAGCCAAGGAAAGGTTCATATTTGGCTACAAGACTCAAGACTGGTATTGTGCCCTTATCCAGAACTAGATGGAGGCCGGGGATCCTCGTGGCAGAGGTGCAGTCGTGACCTCGGAAAGCATTCTAAAGGATGATGAGGGTATCCCTGTTCCCCCCTCCAGCATGGATTGCTCTTAAGGGTGGGTACTGTGAACTCAGTGGGCCTGACCCCCAGGAGTGGGTTTGTGACAGCTGCCACACACCCTCACTCACTTGAAGTGTTCACACAATGAAGGTCCACTCTCAGATCAAAGATGTGTCTTGCTGCTGTCTGACAAATAAGGTAACTGCAGTCGGTTTGAACAGCTGTTACCTTATTTCTCATATAGCAGTTGCTGTTTCCAGCAGCAAGATGTGCCTTCTATCGGAGAGTGGATCTTCACAGTAGGGCCAGTTTAGTAACTGAGGGTGTGGGGGGTCAAAGGGGGTGCAGGGTGGTGGGCGCACAGTGGGAGATCGGGTTGGGGTGCGGGTCAGATCAACAGTGGACTTTATTTTTCTTCAGGTTTGAAAGAAAAACTAAAGACATCGAGGGACTGTTTTTTTAATTTCAGGTTCACAGTGACAGAGAAGTGTGGGAGGTGCCACTGGCCACCAACGGGGATATAAAATTAAAGAAATATGGGGATTGGAGGGTGGGAGGTGCCACTAGACACCAGGGATATTGATTTTGGCATGACATGGTATGGGGAAAATTGGAGGGGGGGGTACCACTGGACACCAATGATTGTACGGAAGATCTGGCACTGCAAAGGGGGTACAAATCCTTTTACATATCAGTAAATCCTTTTTCGCTATATTTTTTTCAAAAATATTGGATTTTTTTAAGGTCTCATTAATGGTACAACATAAACCCCTTGCATCCAGTCCTGAGACTTTAAGGAAGCATAGAAAATGTTCAGCAGGTTTTCTGATATAAACATAATCTCACACATATACTATTAAATCACTATGTAAACTGTGTTGCTCTATTTGAGAATCTTTGCATTTTTGTAGTATTCTTTCCGCTGCAAAACCTATATTTATCTACTACTATTGTCACTAGCATCCATATTAGATTACACCTACTGATCTGTTTTATGATCTAACTTTAACCTCGATATTATGTGTACCGTCTTACATATACTGTCACCTCACCTTTTTGTATTGTTACCTGTCCTAACCAGGACCTCCTTATAAATGAGCATTGCTCAATGGAGCTTTTTCCTGTTAAAATAAATAAATACAAATACAATATGCACCTTTGTTCCTGACATGAAATGTCTCTAGTGTCGTCAGATAAAACTGATATGAATTTAGCATTTTTTGCTGCTTGCACAATTGCATCCATAATACAGGGTGTGGCAGATTGAATCATCCCATTCTGAGACTCTCCTGAGGTACATATTGCATTTGATGGGATGGAATCATTGACTTGATGCACTCTGTCAAACTTTTTAATCAGATCTAAAGTCTCCCTGAAATTTCCTTTATTAACACTCCACTCATCTTCTTTGTGACCATGGAAAGGTAACCCTAGCAAACCCAAACGTAGAGTTACTTCAACCAGTCTCTTCTTGTATTCTCTTCTTTTTAAAATATCCTTAACCTTGCCCTTGTCTACCTGTGTAATGACATCACCAGTTTCATTTTTGTACTTGTATGCAGACCATGCAGGCACTGCACTGCTGTGAATGAGAGTTGAGGCGTGTCTTCTAAATATTTTCAGGGACTTGTAAACCCACAAAATGTAAACGCTCCATCAGTGCATTCCGGCCCACGCATGAAACATCTACATGCAAAGTAGAATGCACTCTGTTTTTCACAGTGTACTCCAATCAACAAAAGTCCTTGTACCACTGATGGGTAAAGCCTCATCCTTTGCATCCATAAATGTTACTTCTGAAATGAATCATAGACTGAGTGGAGCCTTTCTCTTTATTGCAAAGGTCAGTAGGGGCATTGTAATTATCATCAATTGCAGAAACGGTATGGGACTGTGATAAGACTGATTCAATGTAAGTAAAAGACTGTTCAGTATTTACATCTATTGTTGGACTGTTGGAAGTAGTAATGAGGCCTTCAACCTGACATACTGAGTCACTTGTTTGATAACTGAAAAATGTATCTGTATTTCCAGTTATCATTAAGTCTGTGTATATTATCATACGCAGTAGATGATAATACTGATGAAGAACTGAATCTTGGTCTTTTGCCAGCTGTTGCTGTTCCCACATTAAAAAAAGACCTTATGTCATGACTCATTGGGTCCGATTCTGAAAGGGCCCTTAGAGTGATACAGGCTGCGGCAAACGGCAGCTTACATCTAACTCAGTGCACCAGGGACCCTGCACCAGATTCTGGTACAGAAGAAGTCCTGGTGCCAAAGTCCCCACATTTGCCACTGCTCACTAGAGCCATTCCCGTGCATCCAGCAGAGGGGAGGGGTTTGACAGAGGTTACCATCTGCAGGCATTCCTAGTTCATCTGTGGTGCAGGATATGATGCGGTAGCAAGCTATTACATTGGACACTGACTACCACATAGTGGTGGAGTACAACCCACAGATAGGGCTGTGGAATAACCGAAGTCTGAACGTCAGCAGAATACCACCTTTGGGCAGTAAGGTATCTGATGCTCTGTGTATGTGGTATATGGTATGGGTGATGTGGACGTAGGAAGCAGCATACATATAACCACAGCCCTGCAACCTGGGGGGGTGTATCACCTGGTCACTCCCACCCCATTCCATTCTGTGACCACCCACCTCTCCCTTACCAGTACCCCAGTGACAGGACACGGAGAGGCATTCAATTGCCAGCTACTGGCACTGTGCCAGGTGCTGACAGGAACATCAACTGCCCCCTTCCAGCCCATGTCCCCTCATTCTGAACAACAATAATATGTCTGTACTGTCTGCACTACCCCCACAGCTCCCAGCCTTGCATTGGGTAGTACAGTCAAGACCAGCTTGTCATCCTCCACCCCGCATGCCCTAGCCCAGCCTATGCTCCATATGAGACCTGTCTGCTCCTGCGAGCCATCCAAGCCCCACCATGTCCAAGTACCTGAGGCAAGCTGTATGTCAGACACCTGTAGATTGCTACTGGTGTACATGGGTATCCAAACTAGGAGTGAGTACTTGGGCTGCATGATGGTAATAGCGTAGCAATGGTTGTGTGCTGATTTGGATGTTAAGTGTGTTGTGTACCACCTATGGAATGAGCATCCTACACAGATGCACTGTACATATCCAGGAGAAACAGCAGCAGGTACACAATGATGCCAGATGCTGGCGCTGTCTGCAGCAACTATAGTAATGAGCCATGCCATCCCAATACCATATTGGAGTGTGTTCAGGATGTCACTTTGGAATAGCACTACTAGGCTAATCAGCAATCGGTGTAGACATTTACATGCACAGATGACAATGCAGTGGTCCAATATGTGCATATCAATAGCATTAGTCATAATGTAGATACAGATGCGCGTTCCATACCCTACCATTATAACCAGATATAGGTGAACACTCCTAATATCCATTGCTCTGCACATTTGTCTTTTGTGACACATGACTAGTTGACATATACTACAGGGTGGCATGCCGTAGTACAGAAACTGTAACTTGTCATGTGCATTCTGATATCTGCTCCAAGTGTCCGTAGACCACCTGGGGCTGGTCTAAGGGGTGTTTGTTTTCATTGGCACTGTACAGTTTGAGAATGTCAAAAAAGGGGATGGTGTGGCATTTCCCTGGCGCAAGCCCTCTTGTGCCCTGGCACAGCCAGCAGCTTGGTGCAGACTGGCACAGGGCTGACCTGGTGTACTGGGTCCTGGTTTGGTACAGGGGGCCTTTGAGAATCTCAAAATCCACAGGTTTTGATACAATGTGTCCCTTGCATCACTGCTGTGTGACACAGGCACCTTGTGTCAAATTCAGGGTTTTGAGAATCGAGCCCCTTGTCTCTTTTGCTGTTATTTACCTTTAGTAGAATTTGCACCAAAACAATAAAACAGTAACACAGGCTACATCAACTGAGGTTGTCTAGGTTGTAGCCAGTAAAGCAATGCGTGATGATGTGAAACCCCTGTGTCCAGAAAAAATGGATTGGAAGACAGCTATTGTCACACCAATCTTTAAAAAAGGGTTACACTACAAAGTGGAAAACTACAGACCCATTAGTCTTACGTCCATAGCTTGTAAACTTCTGGAGAAAAAGATTAAATACTTAATTGAAGAAGAGATGCTGTCTTTGAATTTAAATGATATTACACAACATGGATTTAAAACAGGTCATTCCTGTACAACTAATCTGTTATCCTTTTATAACTCAGTCAGCATAAACCTCGATCTAAATATCCCAGTAGACGTAATTTTGCTTGACTATAGTAAAGCCTTTGACAAGGTTTCTCACTCCATATTGATAAACAAACTTGTAACCCTAGGATTTTCTAATTATATTGTGTCATGGGTCCAGAGCTGGCTTTACGATAGATCTCAGGTTGTAAGGGTGAATGGAGAACTGTCTGATGAGGGGTTGGTGTTTAGTGGTGTGTCCCAGGGCTTGGTGTTGGGCCCCACACTGTTCGGTATCTTTATTAGCGACCTAACCATCTCATCCAATAATATCATATCTAAGTTTGCAGATGACACCAAGCTGGGGGGACGAGTTGATAGTGATACTAATAGGAATAGCCTTATAAATGATCTAAAAATAATTGAATCATGGACAATAACCAATAAAATGTCATTTAATGTGTCTAAATGTTTGGTATTACATATGGGAAAAAATAATCATAAACAAACCTATTACCTTAACAATACTATGGTCAGGGAATCAATCGTGGAAAAAGATTTGGGCATATTGGTTAACAACAAGCTATCATCCACTGACCATTGTAATAAGGTTGCTAAACATGCTAACGCCCTTTTACGTAGAATCAATAATACATTTGTCCTTAAATCTGAGGAGTGTATTATGGCCCTTTATAAAACTCATATCAGACCTCACTTGGATTATGGTTCGTCCTTTTGGAGTCCCTACTTGGTTGCGGACATAGCCAGAATTGAAAACGTCCAGACGAAGGCCACTAAAATTATACCACATCTCTCATCACTTGATTATGAATCCAGATTACAGAAAACGGGGCTTTATTCACTTAAATTTAGAAGATTAAGGGGTGATCTCCTCCAGTTATACAAGATCTCTCATTCAGCAACATTGATGAATTCATGTGGACTATCTTTTACATCTAGAAAAACCGTAGCTAGGATACACAACAAGCAAATTGGAGCTGATAGAACAAGATCGAACAAAAGGCAACAATATTTCACTGTTAGAACCCCTAGAATTTGGAATTCCCTACCCCAGGATATCATTGATAGTCAGACCATAAATATTTTTAAAGCTAAACTTGACAAATGGCTTTTAAATAAGAATATAACTTAACAATGATCCACAATGTGTGGATGACATCCTCGATGGGCTTCGGCCTTCTTTTGTCCATCAACCGAGTAACCGAGTAACCCCTCTCACACACACACAGTAGGCAGTAAAGTAGTTAGATAGTGATGTGATGGCAAAACCTGCTTTTTATGGCTGCGTGGGAGGAGCCCACAGCCACTTTACAGTCACTGAGAAAACAAGTGACCATGGCATGCTTCCATTTTGGAGTTTCAGATTAATTCTTCCAAAAACCCCCAACAAGAAGCTGTCAGCCACAGCCACTCGCAATACAGGCACGGTGGCACATGTGCCACTTCTTCATTCTAAAACAGAACTGCGCATGTGCATGTGCAGTTCTGTTGGCATCGCCATCTTGGGAATGGCACTTTGCCATTCAACAGAACTACGCATGCGCGAGTGCCACACATGTGTAGTTCCGTCGGTGCCACCATCTTTGTAATGGCATTCAATGACACTCATTCCCCAGTGCTCTTACAAGCTCACTGTAGCTGTATCAACTATCACTAGAGTTTGTTTCTGGTGCCAGAATAAATGATACACCCAGAAACAGGTAGGCAATAAAGCAATTAGTTACAAGATTTCTCTGGGCCCAGAAGGAATTATACACCCAGAAAATGAGAAAAAGGTAGCAATAAAACATTAAGTCATGTGATTTTTCTGAGGCCAGAAGAAATGATACACCCAGAAAAAGACAGACAATAAAGCAATTAGACAGTTAAATGATGATGGTGGCAAACCCTGCCTATATTATTTTCTGGAACTACACAAAATACCCTGTGGTCAATAAAGCAATTCAGACTGCGTGCCAGCAAACCCTGCTGTTATTTATTTTGTAGGACAAGAAAAAATACTATGTAGGCAATAAAGTAATAAGAGAAGGCAAACTCTGCCTTTTTTATATCCTGGGATATATCCAACCTGAACCAAGACTGTAGGCAATAATACAATTAAAGTGCCAGCAAACTCTGCTGATATTTATTTTCTGTGGTAGTTGATATACCCTGTGGCAACAAAGCATTACGGAAAGGGCCAGCAAACACTACTGTTATTTGTTTTGGGGCAGGAGAAATACCCTGTAAGCAATAAAATGCTACGTAGTCTTCCAGCAAACACTGCTGTTATTTATTTAGGGGTAGGACAACTACCCTGTGGGCAATAAATCACTATGGATTGTGTGACATGCACTGCCAGCAAACATTGCTGTTGTTTATTTTCTGGTGTAGGTGAAATAGAAATACCCTGTGGGCAATAATTCTATGGCTCTCAGTCCCCTGGCCTCTGTTCCCTTCTTTCAGTTTCACTCTGTCTGCTGTTTTACTCCTCTCTTTTTTTCCTTTCTTTTAATCAGCTAGTATATTTATTATGTATTTCTTTCCTTCCAGACAGTTCCTTCCTTGTTTGCCTTACTAACAGAGACAGCAGCAGCAGGCTACTGTCTGTCTGCTGCTTTTCCAGGCTGTAGCTGCTTACTGCAGAGTGCTACCATTGTCTCTCTCTTCCAGGTTCCTCCCAGTCCCTACTACCTACATATATAAACCTAGATGGATGCCTCACAGTGCCCTACACTTCCATGCCCAGATGTTCCCCTCATCTGACAGAGGGCCCAGAGGACCCTGTGTATCTGCATCTGTAACTTCACAGAAAGTGCAGGGCCTAGAGGGTCCTGTGCTTCTGCAGGCCGATGGACTCCACATTTGATGCAGGGCCTTTGGGCCCTGCACATCTGCATCTGTACCTGCATGGATCTGTTTACATAGGTCCAGAAGTGACCTGTGACAATGATGATATGATTCCACTTTCTCAAAAAGAAAGGAAATTTGTTACAAAAAACTGCATCAATGCAACAGTTAGGGTTCAGCTTAAAGCAACAAGAGCAGAAAAATGTGACATTAGGGTTTCCTGGGTGAATGTGCATTCTGAGGTGTGGTCTCCAGAACTGGACATAATACTCCAGGTGGGGTCTCACCAGTGAGCGATATAGTGGCAACACCACCTCTCTTCTCCAGCTAGATATGCTTCTTCCTATGCATCAAAGCATCCCACTGGCCCTACTCACTGCTTTGCCACATTGCCCTGCGACTTTGAGGTCTTCAGATGTGATAACCCCAAGGTCCCCTTCTGGGTTAGTGACTGGCAATACCTCTCACCCATCCTATACTCAGGTCCTTGACTCCTATGCCCTTGATGCATGATTTTGCACTTTTTGGCATTGAACCCCAACTGCCATGCTCTGATTACTCCTCAAGTTTTGCAATATCCCTATGTATTTTCTCCAGCCCCTCCTGAGTGTCCACCCATTACAGATTTTGGTGTCATCTGCAGAAAGGCATACCTTCCCTTCCACATCTTATGTAGTGTTGCTTATGAAGCTGATAAAAAGACTGCCCCCAGTACTGAGCCTTGTGGCACCCTGCTGGTTACTCTCCCATCAATAGACTGGGTGCCATTAACTACCTTGCTCCATCTCCTATCTGTTAACCAGTTTCTAACTCAATTCACCACTTTGGATCTCACCTCTTGGTTGCTCAATTTCAATATCAGTCTCCTGTATGACACAGCGTTGAAGGCTTTGCTAAAGTCCAGATAGGCCACGTCCACTGCCCTCCCCTGATCTATTTCCCTGGTCACCCAATTGAAACAAATGCAGAAGCACTGACGTGCTATGTTCATGGATTTGTATCTGTGGTATGCACATTGCAAGGCATACACACTCATGTCTGCCTGCAGATAGAAATCCATGCTACTCAAATCACAATACTGCTTCTGTCTGCAAAAGCACAGACACCTGAAGCCACAGATACAAGTCCACAATACCCAAAATGAGAACAATTATTTTTCTGCTAAAGTGCAGGCCACTATGGGGCCAGCACTTCTTCAGCCACAGGAACTATGCACACTGTAAAATATACACACAGTTCTGCACCTGCAGGTGTAAGACAAACTCACTGACATCTAGCTCCACAAGTGTATGCCTCACAAAACCCAGGATATCCAAATTGCAGCACTACTTCTGTCTGCAGAAGTACAGGCCCCTGAGTGGCATGCATCTCTGCAGCCGCAGGTGTAAGACATACACACTGACTTCTGGCTGCAGAAGAACAGGCCCCGTGGAGTCTTTACTTCCACTTCTACATATATAAATCCTTGACACCCAAATTGCAACAGTACTTGTGTCTGCAGAAGTGCAAAGCCCTGTGGGACCAGTTCTTCTGCAGCCACAAGTACTTAAGCATTCTGTAAAACATGCATATACAACTGCAGCTGTAGAAGTGGCAAATACAAATCCATGAAGTTAGCACATCCATGTTACTGCATTTGTGTCATCTGGAAGCAGTTTCATGTTGTTTGTCTTGCCTGATAATAGCTGTTTGTGGTTGCTTGTGTGGTCTTGTCCTTTTGCTGCTTGGAGAGATGGGGAGTTAACACTGGAAACCCTAGCACCACATGTCCTTACTTTTGCTGCATTAAGTTGAACGCTAACTGGTGCATTAATGCAGGTTTTTTGCAATGAATTTCCTTTCTTTTTGAGATAGTAAAATTGTAGCCTCTTTCACACAGGTCCCTTCAGTACCTTTGAGAACAGATTCAGACAAACAGGGCCCTCTGGGAAGGGAAGACTCCATCCACCTGTGGAAGTGTAGGGTCCTCTGGCCCCTGCGCTTCCAAGTGGCTACAGATACAGACATGCAGGGCTGGTAGTCTATCTGTTCAGTGTATTAATGAAGATGGTGCAGTTCTGCATTTTTAAGTGATATAAGCTAAATGTATTTACTGTAGGCATATCATTTCCTCAGCTGGACAAAGTAAGTGTTTATCAACAATGAGTGGTCTTTCCTAGTCAAAATCATCTTTGAAATGTAAAGCCATGATTCCTTTTGAAGCTGATTTTAACTAGGAAAGACTGCTTGTTTTTGATAAGCATTTACTTTGCCCAGATCAGGAAATGATATACTTGCAGTGCATACATTCCACTCATATCACTTAAAAATGCTAACTCTACATGGTCCCTCCCCCTCCCAGCTTAGCCATCCCTCCCTGCCTCCCTTTGATTAATTTTGTAAGTGGATTGAGGTGCCCACCCCTGGTACCGCTTCATTATATCCCCTACCCTCCAGATTGCCTGCTCCAAGTATATAGGTGGTGATCCCCCAGTGCTGTCAAAGACTGTCCTGACAGTGGGGTGCCCAATCCCCAGTGCTGGCTATCGTCCCCCTGTAAAAAAAGAAGACCATTATCTGTTGTTTTTTTAAATTTAACCTGAAAAGAAGAAAATGGTCATCAATCTCTGTCCCCCACACCCCACACCCACCCCACCGTGATTCCCCACTGAGTACCCACCACCCCACATGCCCCCACCTCACTCACTTAAACATTGTCTGAATACATAGATCCATTCTCTGATTGGAAAGACAGTCTTTTGCTGGAAACATGACTGTGGTATGAGAAACTACATTAAGTCTGGGTAATGTATTTCAATGCATTGTGAACATAACTGTCATTTTATCCTATTTTTCCACCACATTTTCAACATAGTCTTCTTGTGAACCCCACCTCATGAACCCCATAGGGGAAATTTTTTAAGTCTGTTCCAAAAGGTGATTTCATAGTTGCTCCCCAAAATCCCCTTTTGGGTAAGATTTGAAAATTTTTACCTACTGGGTTCATTAGGTGGGGGTCATAGGAAGACAATATTGAAAATACGGTGAAATGACCAAGTTATGAGTGACGTTCATTCAATGTTTCACTAATTTCCGCTATTTTTCAACCAGACTTTGAACTTGGAATTTTTGGGACCTCACCTCATAAACAACACATGACTTTTTTTAAATCCGGGCCAAAAGATGATTTTGTAGTCACTTCAAGAAATCATGTTTTGAGTGGAATTTGAACGTTTTCACCTATCTGGTTCTTGACATGGGGTCATAAGAAGACTATAATAAAAATTTAGGGTCAAACTATAAAAACTATAAAAAAAGTTATGAATGTATGTTGACATTTTTCCGTGCTTGTTTGTAACTTAGGTAATTATCAATACTTTCACTCCAAACTTTCAACACAGCCCTTTTTTTTCACAACACCTCATAAACATAATGTGTTGTTTTTCAAATCCTGGATAAAATGTGTTTTTGCATGCACTTGTGGTGTGAAATGATGTGTCTTTCAATAATCTAAAAATGTTGTGTTTCATTTTTTATGTTCGCCTTTGGACTTGAGCAAAGCAAACATATTGGTACGATAATGGATTTTGAGAAGTGTGTCTTTGTCGGTCCAATACAGGGCAGTCTACAAGGGGCTCTACAATGTCAGACCAATCATCAGCCAGGCTGATCATGACATTGTTCTGGTCTTTGGGTGGAAACTTCATGTTACTGAAAGAAAAGAGCCACTTGAATTATAGGGTGGTTCTTTCCTTTGGTCTGCATGATGCTGCCCAGCAAGCACAGCTGATCAACATCATAATCAGTCTGCTGTGGCCCTTCCCCAATGTAAAAAAAAATCCTTCTTATATCGGATTGCCCAATCCCTGGTGCTGGCTAGTCCCCCTGACCCATTTTCACTGTGCTTCACTGGGAGCCCACCACCAATGTTGCCAAACATAACACAGACACTGGGGTACTCAATCCCCAGGGCCAGTACCTGACATGAAGAAAATCATCCTCAACCCCTCCCACCCCTCCCTTCTTAATTTTCTGACACCTGGGTGCCCAATCCCCAGTGCTGAATACTACCCGCACCCCACCCATTTTCACTGTGTGACACTAGGGAGCCCACCCCTGATGCAGCCAAACATAACACCAACACTGTGGTGCCCAACCACCAGTTTCAGTACCTGAAATAAAGAAAACCATCTCTTTTTCATTTTTATACACCCTGTAAGAAAGAAAAACATCTATTAATGTCTGTTGCCACCACTGAGTCACTGCCACTGTTACCTTCCCCCCACCTGATCCCCCCACTCAGCACCCACCACCACCACCCCTCCTTACTTACCTACTGGGGTCCAACGCTGTAATTCTCTCTGGACCAGAGACATGTCTTCACGCTTCAGCACTGAGGAAATCAGTTATGTGGTTCAGTGCATTTCAATAGATTTTGAATTTGCCTTCATAACTTGGTCATTTTAGAATACTTTTTCTCCAAATTTTCAACATGCTTTTTTTGGGACCCCATCTCATGAACAATGGCAGTGAAATTATACAAATCCATCTTGAAATGTGATTCATGGTTACTGTGTGCACTCACCTTTCAGGCAGGATTTGAAAATTTTCTCCACCCTTGTTCATCGGGTGGGGTCTTAAGAGGGTTATATTGAAAGTTTGGGGTTAAAATATTAAAACGCAACAAAGTTATGAGTGTATGTTGAAATTTTTCAATGCATGCTTCTAACTTTGGTAATTTTCAATATTTTGACCCAAAATTTTCAACACAGACATTTTTTCACACCATCTCTTGAATGTGACAGCTGTTATTTTTCAAATCTTAGCCAAGCAGTGTTTTTGCGCATGTTGCATGAAATCACCTTTTTTGGGCAGGATTTAAAAAATTTTCCCACCCTTGTTCATGAGGCGGGGTCATAAGAAGGCTATGTGGAGTCATAAGACGGCTATGTTGAAAATATGTGGTAAAGGGTGGTGGTGTTGGGGGACTTAAACATGCCAGGAACAGACTGGGAGACTATGACATCCTCGGTGGCCAGGGAACAGAGGTTGTTGGATGTCTTTCAAGACGCGTTCCTAACTCAGCAGGTGGGGGAACCGACCAAGGAGGCGCTGGTACTGGATGTGATCCTGGCAGACAGTGACCAGATTGGGGGCCTGGAGGTAAGGGACCCATTGGCGGGAAGTGACCATGCCATGGTCTGGTTCTGCCTGGACCTAGGAGGGGTAGAAGGCTGCACAAAGATGGAGATAACTAACTTCAGGGGGGTGGATTTTAAGGAAATGGGAAGGATCCTTAAGGAGCATTTGGATGGGATTGGGTCAGACATGGGCGCTGATAGTAGGTGGAAAATCATCAGGAGATGGGTGCAGGATGCTACCAGCACCTGTGCAAGAATAAGACGAAAATGCAGTAGGGCCCGAAAACCCTGCTGGTGGACCAGGGAGGTCCAGGAGGTGATGCAGGGAAAGAAGGCAGCCTATAAGCAATTCAAGTGCTCAAGGAGTGAAAGGGATCGAGGAGAGTACGAGCTGATGGCTAGAAGGGCCACTAGGGTGATGAGGGTGGCTAAGGCAAGGAAGGAGCAGAACTTGGCCAGGGAAATTAGGAGAGGGAACAAGGGGTTCTTTAGATACATTGGGGAAAAATGAAGGGTGAAGGGGCAGATTAGCAGGATTAAAACAGGGGAGATGGGCACAAGACCTGGGGAGCAGGCTGAGGTACTAAATGAGTACTTCACCTCAGTTTTCACCAAGGAAAATGGGTGTGCTGCATCATACATGGGAGGAGACAGTGATACTGAGGAGGGGAGGACCCTTACCGATCGGCGGGTCTGAGGAGAGGGGGAGGCATCACTGGCAGGAGGGGGGAAGGCTAAGCAGGGAGAAGAGGTAGCAGAAGTGGAAATCACAGCCGAGAGAGTGAGGGAAGCCCTCAGGTCCCTTAAGATGGAGAAAGCACTGGGGCTGGATAAAATACATCCCAGAGTGCTGATGGAACTTGCGGATGTCCTGGCGAAACCCCTGGCGGAGCTTTTCACCATATCTCTGAGGACAGGGTGGGTGCCCCAGGACTGGAAGGTGGCACATATAGTGCCTATCCACAAGAGGGGATCAAGGGAGGTGGCAGAGAACTACAGGCCTGTCAGCCTGACATCAGTGGTGGACAAGGTGATGGAGGGCATTGTCAAGGAGAGGCTGGGGGACCTGAAAAGGTTAGGGTGCCTGGATGATGATAGACAGCATGGATTCATCCTGGGGAAATCGTGTCAGACAAACCTTGTGGAGTTCTATGACTGGGTGACAAGTGCCTTGGACCTGGGTAGATCAGTGGACATTCTCTTTCTAGACTTCAGCAAGGCATTTGACTCTGTTCCTTACATGGGCCTGTTGGATAAGCTGGGAGAAATGGAGGTGGGGAACCAGATAATCAGATGGATAGGCAATTGGCACCAGGACCGGACCCAGAGGGTTGTAGTTGGTGGGATAGTCTCATCCTCAAGGAGGGTCATTAGTGGGGTCCCACAGGGATCAGTCCTTGGGCCCCTCCTGTTCAACGCCTATGTCTCTGACATAAGGACAGGTATCAGGAGTGAGATGAGTCTCTTTGCAGATGACTCAAAAGTGGGGGCAGTGGTGGATGGGGACAAGGGGACAGTGGCCCTACAGGGGGACCTGGAGGCTCTGGAAAGATGGTGTAGAAAGTGGAAGGTGAGATTCAATGCAGGGAAATGCAAGGTACTGCACCTGGGAGCCAGAAACCCGGGCCAAGTGTAAACCCGGGGGGGAATGCTACAAGTTTCGATGGCTGAGAGGGACCTGGGGGTGGTGGTGGATGTCAAGATGAACAACTCAGAGACTTGTAGGAGGGCAGCAGCCAAGGCCAACAGGATGCTGGGATGCATCACTGGGGGGATCACCTCCAGAAGGAGGGAAGTGATACTCAGTCTATATAACTGCTTGGTGAGGCCGCACCTCTAGTACTGCATGCAGTTTTGGAGGCCACACTTAAAAAGGGACATTAAACTCCTGGAGAGGGTCCAGAGGAGGGCAACCAAAATGATTTGAGGCTTGAGGGACAGGACCTATGAGGAGAGGCTCGAAGAGCTAAATATGTACACATTGGAAGAGAGAAGGGACTGGGGGGACATGATAGAGGTCTTCAGGTACATGAAGGGGGTAAATAGGGGAGGAACAGTCAGGGTGCTTCGATGGAAGGAGGAAGGGGCCACCAGAGGGCATGGGTGGAAGCTGGAGGGGGGAAGATTCAGGGAGAAAGAAGGAGGTGCTACTTCACTGAGAGGGTGGTGGAGCCATGGAATGCTGCCTTGGGGCTGGTGGAGGCAGAGACGGTGGAGGAGTTCAAGAGGGGGTGGGACAGGAACAGGGGAAGGGTTCTGGAAGCAAAATCCAATGCAGCAAGAATATCCGGAACTGGGAAGGGAGAAACCAGAGAAGGCGAGGGGGGCAGCAAGGTCACCCAAAATTTCAACATAGCCTTTTTTTCACACCGTCTCCTAAATATGACAGCTGTAATTTTTCAAATCCTGGTCAAAATGTGGTCTTGCTTGTGGCATGAAATCACCTTTTGGGCAGGATTTGACGTGGG
The DNA here is from genome assembly GCA_016271365.2 of Neoceratodus forsteri. Lineage (NCBI taxonomy): Eukaryota > Metazoa > Chordata > Ceratodontiformes > Ceratodontidae > Neoceratodus > Neoceratodus forsteri. The sequence goes on from CM057455.1 coordinate 1,237,070,197, forward strand.
GTCATAAGAAGGCTATGTTGAAAATTTGGGGTAAAAATATTAAAAAACAACAGCGTTATGAGCACATGTTGAAATTTTTCTATGCACATTTGTAATTTTTATAATTCTTATTATTTTTTCCCCAAATGTTCAGCAAAGCCATTTTTCCACACCACCTCATGAATGTGACAGCTGTCAGTGTTTTAAATACTGGTCAAAATGTGTTTTCACACTTGTGGTGCTAAATTACCTACCAAGCAGAATCTGAAAACTTTGTCTGCCCTTGTTAATGAGATGGGATCATAAGAAGGCTATGTTGAAAATTTGCGTAGAAATATTAAAAAACAACAAAGTTATGAGTATATGTTGAAATGTTTCAGTGCATGTTTGTCACTGGTAATTTTTAATATTTTGACCCCAAATTTTCTTAAATAGCCATTTTTCACACCACCTCATGGACATGACATCTGCCATTTTTCAAATCCTGACCAAAATGTGTTTTGACACTTGAGGTGCGAAATTACATTTCGGCCACTGTTTTATAAATGACACTTGTCATGTTGAGAAGGAGTAGTCATAAAAAGACTGCTGAAAATATGGGTCCAGAATGTGAAAAAGCAACTAAGTTTTGAAAAAATGTTTGATTGTTCCAACGCTTACTCATGACTTTATCTTTGCAGATTTTGGCCCCTAATGTTCAACAAATCCCTGGTGTTACCTCACCTGCTGAACATGACAGGTGTAATTTTTCAAATTCCCTCCAAAACTTATTTTTGCAGGCACACTACAAAATCATCTTCCCGATGGGATTTAAAAAACTTCCACCTGTCTTGATCATAATGTCAGGTCATAAAAAGACTGTTGGCAATTTTAGGTCAAAATGTGGGAGCCCACTGAAAATTAATATTGCCTCTCAGCTGACCTGCCCCAGTAAATACAATCTAAAAATGTGTTGAAGCAGGACACCACTGAAAATGAGACATTGCATCTTTTCTGCTCTATTCTGGGTAAATATATAGTAAAAATGTGTAAAAGCAACACCCCATACAACAGTAGTGCAAGCAGCTGACATTCAGCATTGACAAATGCTTATTTTTATTTTTTTATTAAGCTTTTTTCTCTGCCACCTAGCCACCCTCCTTCCTCTTCAACTGCCCACCTCTGTCTCCCACCGTCTCAGGGACTTTCCTTGGGGAAGATTCCCCACAGATCTACCCCCCATGGTGGGATCTGAGGCAGAAGGTCTATCCTCTGCACCCCAGAAGCAAAATCCTGATGTCTTCAGGGCCCTGTAGGTGGCGGTTCTACGCCATGTCAGTGACTGCATAATAGCACTGAACATCACAGCGAGTGGAAGTCACCGAAAACTGCAATGGCAACTTGCAAAACAGCAACTACAACAACAGCTAGCATCAGGTGCATGTTAAAATGTAAAGAATTGCAGGATTTTTTTATGCGGGGAGCTGTGCCCCCCACACCTCCCATTATTAATATAATCAACTTCAAGGGTGGGCCTGACACAGGGGAACATTTAAAAAGTAAAATGCAGCAAATGTTCAGCAGGCCACAAGCTGTGAACCCAGAGCCTTCTGCGCTAGTGGCATACACCCTACCACTGCACTAGATGGGCAGCTCAATTTTGCCCCATCACGCTAACTCCCTTGCCATGTACTGCCCTTCCGCCATCTTTCACTTGATGTACTTCTGCAGCCGCTATTCATGTCCCCGAACCTCACTATCCACACAGTAACTATTGTTCCACAGTTACTTTTGTTATCGGCAGTCAAATTTAGTTACTTATATTGAGTCGCTCAAATGTGACAAATCCATATCACTGGATACCATAGAGGTTGTGGGAGCTCTAATGGTTGGAGAATCTTCCAGATGCTAGTGGGGGTGTTTTCTATTCATGGACCCTGCCCTAATCCCCTGAATCAGGTTTAGCCCCCAAAGTGGCCTCACACACTCTAGCATGCACCTGCAGGAGAGACAAGCTTCCTGGCCTGCTGCAGGGGTTGCTAGAGTGGCAGGGCCTGATGTCATCCCTCCCCAGCTGGGAGCACTGCCATGTGGCAGCACTCACCCAGCCCATAGGGTCACCTGATCGACTTTCCAGGCTCACTTCCAAACTAGCATCGCTGTCATAGGAGCATGCAGCACTACCCACTGGGTAATGGGGCAGCCCTGCCACATGTCATGTTTATAAAGGGGAGTCATAAAATGACTGCCTTGAAAATTTGAGGTAAAAATTAAAAAAAATAATAATTATTAAGAAACATTGTGTGTAGTGCCAGCCTTTATTCAAGTCAATAGTGCTTTGTGATTGTGCCAGTGATCTGAGTTTTGGTCCGAGCTCAGTGAGCCAGCTGGAAGGGCCAAGGCTGGGGGGATGGTGCTGTCATTCGGCACCACCCCCCAGACTGGGAATGGGAGGTACAGGGTTTCCCGCACAGGCCCAAGTACCATATAGTAAAGAGAAATGTTCTCTTGGCATAGGGCCCTGTACATCTATACCCCAGGTTCCAGAGAGCCCTATGCTTTTGCTGAGGCATGGACTCTTTGCTGTATGTGTTTGTATCTGGGGCCACAGGAAAGCACAGGGTCAAGAGGGCCCTGTGCTTTTGCAACCCACCAGACAGCCCCCCTAAATCTTGACATCCATGGCCACATGGAAGTGCAAGACCCACAGGGTCCTGCAAGTCCATAGGCAGACAGACTCTTCCCTTGACACAGAGATCTAAAAAAGAAAGGGAGAGGGCTGGCCCATCATTGCAGTGGTAGTGCTACTGCTCACAACACCAGCAAACCGAATTTTAGAACAAGCTTAGGTCATTGGGGGCCGGCTAGGGGGAGGAGGATTGAACATCTCAGAAGATGCTCACCTCCTCCAGGGAGGGAGGGTTCTATCTTCTGCCAAGATACTGCCACCTGGGTGACCACAGGTGGCAGTGTGGCTGGAGGGATGGGGAGGGTGGGATGTGGTTGACATTGGTGGAAGACACATGCACAGACCTGTGTGGGCCTGCATTGACATCCATGCAAGCAATGTTCCCAGAGAAGATGGGAGGAACAAGGAAAAAACTGGCCCCAGCACCTCCACAATGACAGCCATGGTACATGCCAGGTATCTGCCTCTACAGGTGCATGGCACTACCTGACAAAATGCAAAAATTTGGGGGTTAATCCCCCCGCCCATACCCCACCTGGGGGGTATAGCCAAGGATCCATGGAGGTAGGGGATGGTGGCTGGAGGCCAAGACATAGGGGGTGGCTGGTAGGTCTAGAGGCATAGTAGGGGCTGGAGAAGCAAGGGGGCACAAAAAGAAATTGCAAAAAAAAAAAAAAAATTAAAGGAAGGAAGGCCCTTGCAAATAAATTGCATTAATGTACTGTACCGGTTTGGGTTCAAATTAATGCTACAAGAGTAGGGAAATGTAGTTTTAGGGTTTCCAACCCTAACTCCCCCCAAGCAGCAAAAGGACAAGACCATGCACTTAACCACAAACAGCCATCATCAGGTAAGACAAACAACATACAACTGTTTCCAGATTACACAAATGCAGTAGCAATGATGTGCTACCTTCATGGATTTATATCTGCCACTTCAGAAGCAGAAGCCACACAGGGGCCTGTGCTTCTACAGTTACAACTATGTGTGTATGTCTTACAACATACATGAGCACCTGTGGCTGCAGAAGTACTGGCCTCACTAGGGCCTGCATTTCTACAGACAGAAGTACTGTTGCAATTTGGGTACCATGGATTTCTTTATGCAGTGCATAAATCCAGGCCCCACAGATGCCTGTGTTTCTGCAACCAGAAGCTGGTGTGTACCAGTACGTCTTTCACCTGTGTCTGTAGCCTGTAGGGCCTGTGCTACTGCAGACAGAAATACTGTTGCAATTTTGACATCATGGATTCTGTGGGGCCTGCCCCTCTGCAGCCAGAGGTTGGTGTGTATGTCTTATGCTTCTGCAGCCATAACTGCATATATCTGTGCATATCTCTTACAGTGTGCATAAGTACCTGTGGCTACAGAAGTGCTGGTACTACAGTATAGGGGCCTCGGCTTCTGCAGACAAAGAAACTCTTCTGATTTAGGCATCATGGATTTGTATCTGTGGCTGCAAGGGCATGTGCTTCGGTACACAGAAGTAGTGTTATTATTTGAGTATTGTGGATTTCTTTCTGTAGCCAGAAGTGACTGTGCATGTCTTGCAGTGTGCCTAACAGGGATACAAATCCACAAAGGTAGCACATCAGTGCTACTGCATTTGTGTCATCTGGAAACTGCTGTATGTTGTTTGTCTTACCTGATGATGGTTGCCTGTGGTTGCTTGAGTGGTGTTGTCCTTTTGCTGCTAAAGGGGTGGGGAGTTAGGGTTAGAAACCCTAACACTACATTCCTCTAGTTTTGTGGTGTTCAGTTGCACACTAGCAGGTGGATTAATGCATTTTTTTTTTGCAAAGAATATACAGTATATTCATGTGGGGAAGCTTTGTGATACTTAATTCATTTATACAAGTGGTATCTGACCTTGGGTAACCTCATGAGTGGCATAAGCTACGAGTGAGGTATCCAAGGGCAAACACCATGAGTATAGATAAATCATGTATAACATAAGTTCCCCTGCATATTTCATTTATGCAATATGGGAGGAGTTTGAGTGTAGGTTTAATGTAGTGAGACTGGTTTTTAAAATTAATTAAATTATGAAAATGTGAGGTTTTAATTTTTTATTTGTCATACAAATGTGTTCTTTTTCTGTGGTTGCTATGGGAGTCACTAAGGATGTGCTGTCATGACATCACATTGGTGGAATAACGTAGTTGCTGATTCATTAATGGCTGGGCTTGAAGAGTTTTTTGTAGAGCAAGATGGCAGACATGTTTAGCAAACAAGGTTAGAGTCATTGGGACTGCGCTAGTTATATGCCCCTGTGCCACTGTCACTGTTTTATTAATTTTTTATCTGTTTATGTCATCCTGTGTTATGTGAGTGGTGAGCAATTAGGACCAGCATTGAGAGCAAGTGAGACAGAAAGCAGAGTGGAGCGAGAGCAAAGTGTCACTGAGAGATAAGCAGAGTGGTGTGATTGAAAAGAAATAAAGAAAGTGGAAAGGTGCACCAGGACAATATTTACTGTCATAAATCTACAGTGTGTTAGGGTATAGCAGTATAGCACTATAGCAGTGGGAGCAGAGATGGAAAATGAGCAAGAGGACGGACAGCAGCGAAAGTGATTGTTCATGTAGGAGCAGGATTGTTTTTTAAAAGAACAACTTGAAAAGAAGCTGCTTTGCTTTTAAATGTTTTGGAAGCAGTTTCATTTGCACAGCTGCAGTGTGTGTAGCCCTGCAGCCATCTTGTGAGCACAGTAGATAGGGGAGCTTACCAGATACTGACTGGACTTTTAAATAGTGAAGGTGAACGGCAATCACTGCGTGTTCACTATACTGTTTAAAAGACCAGTCAGTAGAACAAGGCACTGTCCACCGTGTTCAAGATGGCAGCTGAAGTTTTCTGTGCATGCGCGATGACTAGCACATGTACACTGAACTCCAGTGGCCATCCTGGACACAGTAGACTGTGCTACCATGCCGCCAGAGTTCAGTGCGCATGCATGATTCATTGCACATGCACAGAAAACTCCAGTGACCATCTTGAACATAGCAAACAGTGTTGTGTTCCTCTGGCAGCTTGGCTGCAGCCCTATTGGCTCTGGCCAGACTTTGTTAAATAATGCAGCATGATGTGAAGAGGCTGCCTTTTGCGTGTGTTGGAGTGGAGTATTTTTTGGAGTGGAGTGAGCAGCAGCATTTAGAAATGTGAATGCTGGTGGAGTCAGTGAGAGATAGATGGTCATTTTGGCCATTGGAAAGTGGCTGTTTTTTTTGTCTTTTTTAAACGGAGGTGGGGGTTACTTAAACTGAGAAGGCGGAGGATGGAAGAGAGATGAGTGAGCAAAGAGAGGAGTGTTACACAGGCATGAAGAGGGATCTCTGGGTGTTGTAATAGCAATTGAAAGTAGTGCCATTGTTGGGGATGCAGCCGGCCTACTGGTGACATAGTAACTATGTGTATAAATGCAAGATTCTACATTTATACACATAGTTACTCAAATAAATGGATTTATCACACTCCATTTATGCCCACCCCTATTGTATAAATATATATACCTCAATGGAATGGGTCCCCTGTACCTTAATGAGCTTTTAGCAACCTGCACCTATTTCTGTGAATTACTCTCTGCTAGTATGGGCTTTTGGGTGTTTCAAAATCAGGATTAAAGTCAATAGGGGACAGAGCATTTTTTTGTTTCTACCTCTCTGTATCTAGCCATACTGTAAGTTTTTCATTTTCATTTCATTTTTTATTTTATACTGAAAGGTCTGTGAGCACAAGTGCTGTTTTCACACACGGCCAGTTTCAAGTAATGAAATACAAATAAATATCGAAATACAACAACATACAAACAACAAACAAATAATTATACAAACACTAGAAATAAAAAATCTTTTGAAACATCTACAGACAACATCAGAAGATAACTTTTGTTCTGGTAGTCCCTTAAAACCTACAACCCTACAGCAATTAATAATATTACTAGGTAATTGATTACACAACCTTGTAGTTTTAAACTGTATAGAATTTTGTGCAAAATTTGTTCTAAACAGAGGTAGTTTAAATTGATTTACTAACATACTAACATACTAATTGCCAGCAGATTAGGCCTTACGGTCTATCGAGTCTGCTCGAACCTCAGATCCCTAGTTGGGTGCCGAGACCCCCCCCTTGTGTTCCAGAAACCCCCATCATCCATCCCCACCCCCCTGAGCCAGGCCATCATCTGGTACATCCGCTTTCTGTGTCTGTACCACCCTCTCTTGAAGCCCTCCACTGTGGATCTCTGAACCAGCTGACCAGGCAGCGCATTCCAAGGGTCCACCACCCTCTCAGTGAAAAACTCCCCTCTTTCCCCTCACCCTTCCACCTTCCAACTTCAAACCGTGCCTCTGGTGATACCTCCTGCTTTAGTCTAAAGATCCTCCATGTTTACCTATTTATTCCTGTGAGGTACTTGAAGACCTCAATCATGTCCCCCCTGTCTCTCCTCTCCTTCAATGAAAACAGGCGGAGCTCCTCAAGTCTGTCCTCATACGTCAAATCTCCTAGTCCTCATATCATCTTAGTTGCCCTCCTCTGTATCCTCTCCAGGAGCTGTATGTCTCTCTTCAAGTGTGGTCACCAGTACTGTACACAGTACTCAAGTTGTGGTCTAACCAGTCCATTGTGCAGCAGCAGAATCACTTCCCTGCTCCTAGAGGTGATCCCCCTTACGATGCATCCCAACATCCTGTTTGCCTTGCTAGCCGCTCTCCTGCACTGCTCAGAGTTATTCATACATGCATCCACCATTACCCCTAGGTCTTTTTCCCCTGTTGAGGCCTCCAGCGCCTCCCCTCCCAGGGTATACCTGTGTTTAGGGTTTCTCTGCCTAAGATGTAACACCTTGCACTTGGTGATATTGAAATTTAATTTCCATGTGTGAGCCCAGCTTTCCAGGGTGTCCAGGTCTCCTTGCAGGGCCAACCTCCCCTCTTTCTCCTCAACTACTGCTCCCATCTAGGAGTCATCAGTGAAGAGACTCATTTCACACCCTATACCCTCCCTGATGTCCGATATGTATGCATTAAACAGGATCGGACCCAGGACTGAGCCCCGCGGCTTGGTCCTGGGTCCGATCCTGTTTAATGCATCTAGATCTACTAGATCTAGTAAAAGTGGAAGACTTATTATTTGGGAACAAGCTAGCAACACTGTTTGGAACAAAACCTAATTGAATTTTATATAGAAAAGTCAATGCTCTGAGATTAAAAAAACACCTAAGGGTAAACATCTTAATTGAAAAAATATGTCAGTGCATACATTAGTGTCATAAAAACACAAACTGGTCAAAGTAAGGAAATGAAAAATATTAGGAATCGAAGTCTTATAGGTCTTGGGAAATCTGTGATATTCCTTGAGGTTTGCAGCCCTAATGCCTAACCCCTCTCCTAACGCCTGTCCTCGTGACCCAAACTAACAAACTTTAGGAGTTAGAGGCATTGGAGCTGAAATGTTCGCAATGCAGTTAAAGGTGCAAGATGAATATATAGCAGGCTGCAAACTACACAGTTCCCAATAAAATAATGTGTAGTACTACCAAACTTCAGAAAAAGTGAAAACAATTGATAACATTTTGTTTAAAACGTCATACTTTTTTTTTGTATAGATACAAAAAAGTGTATTAATACAATCTATCAATTTAAAAAAAAATTAGGATAGATACAATCAACTGCACACTCAGTGCCATGCACACATTGGTGGTGCATGTGAGATATTGCACAACCAGCTTGGGGGCAATATTCAGACAGTTACTGTGCTCCGACCAGTGTGCTGTCTGAATATGGGGCTGTGTCGATGCAGTGCACAGTGACCATGTGTAGCGCTCACACAGCCCTCTACAAGAATGTGGCCAACAAGAGGGATTGGTGATAGCACATTCCAAATGGGATAGCTCTATTGCTACTGTGAGCTATATTCAGCCATGGTATGTGTCAGAGGATGTGGCTAAAACAGATAGACAGCACTCAGAAATTTCTGCTTTAACACGCAGATTGCATGGTTTTATTGCACTCCACCACAAATCAGGAACAAAAACAACAAACTAAAATAAAAAAAATATTTAACTGAAACAAACAGCACTTTCTTCAGGATAAAATCACTTTTCCTTTAAGACTTCAAATCATTTATCTGTTACTGTCCCCCAAGGAGCTTTCTTCCAATCAATGGATTTTGTAGACATGAAAGACTTGCAGATCCTCTTTTGCTCAGGTCAGAGCTCATCTGAACATCAGATCTATCTAGCATTCCAAGCATGGGGTTATATACCCACCCACTATACCATGCCATCTGCCCCTTTTTACAAAATAAAGAATAAACAGTTCAAATCATCACTGTCACATTCAAAATGGTTCAGGATTTAAAGTAATATATGGGATCATCTTAAAATTGAGGTAAAACATTTCAAAACATATTCCTCTGGTTTTTAAACAGAAATGAACAGAAAGCAAGCCTTAATGAGCTTTTAACTCCTCCTACACCTCTGATGTCATAGCTGACCTTTAGGATATAAGCCGTGTCATTAGGGGCCACTGGCTCCTATAGGAGTCCATGGTTTCACTCTTTCAGGTAGACTCCTTTTCATCTTTAGTATATTTTATTAAAGTACCAGAAGCAAAAGTAAATCAACTGTAGCATTAAAGGACTCCTTCTTTCATTGAGGGGAACCACACTGTGGCTTTTTTCTTAAGAGAACTTTGGGGGAGGGGGAAAACCAAAAGGAAAAACAAACAGTTGTCTGGGCTCGCTACACTTTTTATACTTTATTCTTTATATAGAGCAAGCTAGTATGCTGTTTATTTTAGTCAGGGTTTTAGAGAGGGGCCTTTCCTTCCCCAACCCTGTAACACTGTTGCAAACATTTGTGTCCTGCAACACAGCATGCCAAGAGGGAGAGAGAGAGCGCTTTTCCCTAGTGCGACCATATGGTTCTCTCCCCTCGCTTCCCTCGGGCTTCATGGCAGCACTGAAAGCTTATTTTAGTACTTTGTATAAAAAGAAGTAACTGGAGGGAGTTTCTGAAAACAGGGAAAATGTAAACAAACAATAGTAAAGTTTTATTTGACTCCACCAAAACAGAGACCATGGAGCAGCTGCCTGTATTACTTTTGGAGCTCCGAGTGAGACGCTCAGTGTTTGAGAGATGGCATTTTATATTTCAAACATTTTTAATTCATGTGGCAAATCTCTTTAGGGCTTCTAAGCCTAAATAATCCAAATAATATGTCAAAATTTGTTTTTACAGGGAAAGGGCAATGTTTAGAAATGGAGTGGCTGTCTGGAAGCAACAACATGTAAATTTCAAAGCCACTCCGTTTTCAGCAAACACAATTTGAAGAACAGCAGGCTCATTTTAAGCTGAAAATTTAGCTGCAGGATTTAAACAAAAAGAACCAAATGTATTTTTCCATGAAGGGAGAAAATAAAACATGGGTTCACAGTAGGGCGATCATGTCAAAGGAATATGATAGAAGTTTTTGATTGGGTGATGAAGGAAGTGGATCAGGGTGGTGTAGTGGATGTGGCATACCTAGATTTTATTAAGATGTTCAGCGCTGTTCAACATAGGAGACTCATAAACAAGTTGTGTAGCTTTGGAGTGAGTCCAAAGGTGCTAAATTGGGTAAGAAATTGGTTAGGGGATAGGAGAGAGAGGGTGGCGATAAATGGAGTTCACTCTGAGGAGGGGTGGTGACCAGTGGGGTGCTGCAGGGTTCAGTGTTGGGACCGGTCCTCTTTAATGTATTTATGAGTGACATTGCAGAAGAGCTGGAGGGGAAGGTATGCCTCTTTGCAGATAATACCAAAATCTGTAACAGGGTGAACATTCCAGGAAGGGTGGAAAGTAGTAGTAGTAGTCTTTATGTATTTGTGGTGCCCTTCCCTGGAGGCCCAGGGAGCCATTACAAAAAGTAAAATACAAAACATTAAAATGTATAAATACAATAAACAGTACCCACTAAAATTAGACAAAAATAAACCAATAACAAAATGCATATATTCAGATGATTAAGACAAATTAAACACTAAATGACTGCATCAATAGAAATGTTTTCAACTCAGTTTAAATACTTCCACCGAGGGTGCCTCCCTCAAAGTCCTGGGCAAGGTATTTCAGAGGACCAGGGCTGCTACTTCCAATGCCTAGTCCCTGGACAATTTTAATCTCACCCTAGGGACTATCAAGAGGCCTTCCTCGGTGGAGCAGAGAGGATGCACAGGTATGTGAGGATGCAGGAGCTCTAACAGGTAGGCTGGACCCAGTGCATGTAGGGCCTTATAGATTAGCAGACTGACCTTAAAGGATATGCACCACTTCACCAGCAGTTAGTGAAGATCATGCAGCACCAGTGACGTATGACAGGACCTAGGAAGTTGCGTCGACAGCCGGACAGCCGTGTTCTGCAGCAGCTGCAGACATTGCAGTGTACCTCCATTGGCCCCAAAGTACAGAGAACTGCAGTAGTTGTGCCTTGAAGTCATGAATGCATGTATCAGTGTGGCGAGGTCATCAGGTGGGACAAGGGATTTAATCTGGCAGATATTCCATAGATGTTACAAGCCATTCTGGACCAGTGCCATCACCTGAGGCTCCAGTGTCAGCCAGTTATCTAGAATGACTCCCAGATTTTTCACATTGGGGAAGCCAATAACTTAGAGGGATTGAGACAAAGCCCATTCTCCCTCTTGGTAGTCTTAACTTCCCCTTCGACCCAGTTCAACCACTAGCACTTTGGTTTTCTCTAGGTTCAGTCTCAACCAGCTCGATGACACCCAAGTCTGAATCTCGGTCAGGCACTTATTCAGTATATTGACTGGATCCAATGTCCCAGGTGCAAAGAACAAGTAGAGCTGAGTATCATCAGCATAACAATGAAGCCCGAGCCCATACCGCCTAACGATCTCACCCAAGGGCAGCATATACACTGCAAACTACATGGGTGACAAGACCGAGCCCTAGGGTGCTCCACAGGACAGAGCTAGTGGGCATGAGGAGTATTCTACCAACATTACCCTCTGGGTCTTGTCCTTGAAAAAAGACTAAAACCAGCTGATGACTTTGCTGGTAAGTCTGAAGTACTCCCTGAGCCAGTCTGCAGCAGCCCATGGTTCACAGTGTCAAACACTTATGAGAGATCAAGGAGAATGAGAATTTACCTTTCTCCTCTATCTCTTGCCCTGAACAAGTCATTGTGCACCTGAACTATGGGAAGATTAAAGCCTGAGGTTCAATGGGGGTTGGGGAATAGCTTCTCTCACATCTCCTACATAAATCACAGCACTTCCGCTGTTCAACTTTGAGCATTTCGCAAACGCTAGGGGCTCTTGAGCTGTGTGGTTGGTGAGGCTTGTTTCTCCTTGTTTCCGCTGCCTCTGTTCCTTCTCTCCTGTTTTTCTTGTCTCTCTCCCTCTTTGTTCATGCCCCCCCACCCATGCCTCTGTGTCTCTGCATATGTCTCCCCACACTCCCCTGCCTCCATCTCTCCTTTTTGTCCCCCCCCCCGGCTTCTTCCCATCTGGCTCCTTCCCCTTGTTCCTGGTACCTCTTCATTTGTTTCCTGTTGCTTTTATTCTGTTTGGTTTCTGGTGCCTCCCCAACTGCTGCTCCGTTCATAGCCTTCCACCGTGCTCCACCTTCACCAGCCTGCTCCAGTGTGCTTCCATTGGCCACCGTTATCACTCTCTGGCTGTGCCAGTCCCCTGCTCTGTATCCTCTCCTGCAACTGGAATCATCCCCTCCTGGGACTCCATTACTACCTGCCTCCCAGATGGACTTCTGCTGGACAGCCTTGTTCGGTGCACCTTCTCTGTTTCGCAGCGGGTTTTCCCAGGACCTTTCACCAGTGTGCAGGACAGATTTACTGCCTGGGCAGCACTTTCCTGGATTGTTGACGGTTTGGTTCACCTTCTACAACTGAATGATTCCTGCCATGTGTGCCTGCACTGCTACGTTTGGCTTCAGCTGCTATCTGTCTGTGTGCTCGCTTCTGCACCATACCGCCTGCTTTTTTGGTCCGAGGCCCTTCAGCAACGGCTGCCCTCCCCTTCCTTCTTCAACTCCCCAACTTGTGCTCTGCATTTCCATTTTCTATTTTTCTGGGGCTCAAGAACTGGTCAAAGCATAGCTGTATCATGGGGTATCTTCTCTACTAATGTTTCCACTTGCTGCCGTCCTTGAGAGTCTGTATCAGATGCTTCTCCATTAACTGCTGTGTGGGCTCCCATATTTCTGGGGACTCCTCCATTGTATGGTAACTGGTGCCATTTACTGGACAGTTGTTCCCATGTCTCTCCTCCCTCTGTCACTGAAATAAGGGACAAGGACACTCATCCTGAGGGATATTGATGGACACTTACTCTCATACTGTGGGGCACATCCTCAAACCTGGAGATTTGAACTCTGAACACTGTGGACACCTTGCCTTTATTTGTACAAAGTTTATTTATTTTATAGCATCTTCGCACATTGTTAAATTCTGCTTTACAGCACTTTCTTCATGTGCACAGCACTTTTCCACGGGGGACGAATAAGGGCCAGGGCAATTTGATGGACAAAATGAGGGATGTCCCTCATAATGCGAGACACTTGGGGGGCATGCTGTCTATGCTGGATAAGATTCTTCTATTCCTTCCTGGGCAGACCTGCGTGGGGGTCCTGCCGGTCCAGCTAGCCTACGTGGGGGCCTAGCTCAACTCACTCACTTCTACTCCTTCCTCAGGCAGACCTATGTGGGGGGTCCTGCTGGTCCAGCTAGCCTATGTGAGGGCCTAGCTTGAATCACTCGCTTCTGCTCCTTCCTCGGGCAGACCTATGTGGAGGTCCTGCTGGTCCATCTAGCCTACGTGGAGGCCTAGCTCAACTCACTCACTTCTTCTCCTTCCTGGGGCAGACCTGCATGGGGGTCTTGCCACTCCAGCTAGCCCACGTGGGAGCCTCACTTGTTAATCAATCACTTTCTATGCTTTCCTCTGGTGGACCTCTAAACGGGGGTCCCACTGGTCCAGCTTGGTCCATGTGGGGGCCTCGCTTCAGGGCTGGTGCCTTCCAGCTCCTTCCCATTCCAGTTCAAGTTCAAGTTTATTATGCAGGACATTTCCATTGAGCAAAGCTCATTTACGTGATGGTCCTAGGACAATTTAGGTAACTTCCTATCGAGGCAAACAATGGTATTCAACTTCTAAAGTAGAATCATGACAGTGTCAAGCAGGCCACTTAAGTCGATAAGACCATGAACATTCATACATTGTATACCTACCTGCTATCTATTCAACTTCCTGGTCAACATCCTGTGTATGAGCAATGCCATATAGCCATTTCGACATGTACAATATAATCCTATCTTTAATGCCTGCAATCTTGGTAAAAAGTTAACTGTCCAAGCAAAGCATATGTGTACATTGTACATCTTCCTTTTGCAACCCCTCGCAAAGGTCTCACCATTTCCACCCTGTCTGCATGGGAGCCTGACTTGCAACTCCATCATTTGACTCTCTTCTCTAGTGACCCTGCATGGAGGTCTTGCTGGTTCTGCTTGGCCTACATGGAGGCCTAACTTCTAGCTCGGACATTCACGATTCCTCCTATGGTGGACCTGCGTGGGGGTCCTGCTATTTCTGGTCCAGCTCAGGAGGCCTGGAATCCCAGCTTGACCACTCTGGAGTCTTGGTCTTCCTTCCTCTGCAACCATCTTTTCGGGCGACTGACCTGTCCTGCCTTGTCATACTGTATCATACCTGCTGCTCTGCTCCCAGGAACTCTGATGACTGATTTTGTTTCATTCTTCCAGGACCTGCAATACCGGACATTAGTGTGTCTTCACAATTGCTTCATCATTCTCCAAAACCTGCTCTGTTTTTCCTATGCATGCATGGAGCCTAGTTTAGCAATGGACTACCTGTAGTGGGGGGCCTGTCCTCACCGCTTCCTCCATGCCGCATCTGGATTCTCAACTTTTGGACTTGCCCTGGACCTCCATGGACATCTCATATCTTCTTCTTGGGTCCTCTGGGAATGACCTTCAACTATGACCTGAATGGGGATCTCCTCAAGCAAACTTCTTCACTCTCTGCCTCCATGGGGTTCCCATTTAGCTGCCTAGTGCCAACTGGTCACTGGATTATTCATTGATGCTGCTTATCTCATCGGGCTGCCTTCAGAGAGCTCCTTCTTCATCTCATTCTACCATGTTATGGCACCTCCAACATCACAGCCTCTTCCCTGAATTTCAGCGGCTTCATCAGATGCTCCTGCTCCTCTATCTGCTGGTCCTGCCTTCTACGATAACAGACCTGGCATTCTGGCATGCGTCCATGCCTTGACCTACATAGGGGTCATGGTTGATGCCATCTCAGGGCCCCCGTGAAGGATCCTCCTCGCTGACCTACATGGAGGTCTTTTCTCCCACTCGCACAGACCGGGTGTTACTGTCTAGTTCTCAATCATCCCTCGACTTAACTCCCTGAATTTATCCTTGAGTTCAGTTTTCAGTTCTTTATTACTATACAGAAACCCTGGACATAGTTTAACCACCTTCTCTCATCCAGACATCCATCCGAATCAGACTCTCCTTCATCTTCTAGAATCTTCATCCTTCAGTATTGACTTTCCGCTCACTGTCAAGATTCAGAGGACATGACTCATCGACCAACAAGACTAGGAATAAGACTTTTGGATATAACCTGAACCAAAACCTCAGCCCACATTTAGGATTATCTCCTCATTGTTTGCCCAGAGGATGGGCAGGTCAGTAGCCATGGGTCCTCAGAGGTTCCACCACAGAGGGGTTTCCTCTCCTGCATGCTACTCTCTGGAATTGGAAGAGGTAATATAACCATTAATGATTATTTTGGGCCTTTATTCCTGCACCTCCCCAGCATTTTTACCAAAGTTGGGAAACAGAGAAAAGCCAAAGTCTAAGTTCATAAACCTCAAGCATGTAACGTTCAAGCTCATAAGCATATACAAGCACTACGCTACGTACCACACATTGAATGGGAAGGCTAAAGCCTGAGGTTTAATAGAGGGAGGGAGGGAATAGCTCCTTCCACATCCCCTACTTAAATCACAGCACTTCTACTGCTCAGCTTCGAGCGTCTTGAAAACGCCCGCCATCCTCCCCAGCCTCCTCCTCCTCTGGCACTCTTATCTCACCCTTGACAATGGGCCTTTATTCCTACACCTCCCCAGTGTTTCTACTGAGGGTAGGAAACAGAGAAAAGCCAAAGTCTAAGTTCATAAACTTCGTAATCTTCAAGCTCATAGTACACACAAGCACTACGCTATGTACCACACAGCACAGTCTCTATGCTATGCATTGACCTTAACCCAGACTGGAAGGGCTCATAGATGTTAAAGGTGGTGAAGTGTGCCTCGAGCTGTAGTACAACCACCTTCTTAATAACCTTTCCCAGAAAGGGAAAGTTAGAGATAGGCCAGTAATTCACCAAGATGTCCAGGTCCAATGATGACTTTTTCAGAAGAGGCTTCACCAAAGCGCTTTTCAGTGACCTTTGGAAAACCACCTCTGACAAGGAATACCGGACAATCTCAGCAAACATCAGGATGAACAGAGACCTTAGAAAACCTAAGCAGTGGTCTAGGGTATGGCAACTGGGGTTCAATGCAATGAAGTGCAAAATAATACACTTGGGGTACAAAAATCCAGTGGCTGAATACCATATGGAAGGAGTAACATTGACAACAACCAAACAGGAAAGAGATCTCAATGTAGTCATCTTGAATGACCTAAAGGTAGCCAGGCAATGTGACAAAGCAGCTGGGAGTTAATGAGATGCTGAGGTACATAGGGAGAGGTGTCACCAGCAGAGGTAGGGAGGTGTTGTTACCTCTGTATAAGTCACTAGTAAGACCTCATCTAGGATACTGTGTACAGTTCTGGAGACCATGGCTCCATTTTCAAAAATAAAACTGTGATGTAAGGTGCCTGTGTCAAATGGTATGTATGAGGCAAGTGGCACCTTGCTTCACAATTTGTAGCGTTCCCGATTTTGAAATTCCATCTGTGCTGAAATCGGGATGCCATGTGGCAAAGCTCCCCTGCACCACCCATGCAGCAAAAGTGCCTGTGTGCCAGGTCGCAAGGGTGGTTGTGCCATGGTGGGGCTGCACTATCCTCTTATTTGGTATTCTAAAAGCCCCTCCATGGTCACAATGGTGGGGACTCAGGTTAGACCAGCCAGGAGGTCAGGAGGTAGTCTAAGGGCCCTGTACCAATGCTGGGCAGGGCAGTGATTGGGGGGGTTGCAAAATGGTGACTGGGGACAGAAGAAGCATGGGGAGTGTCATAAAGAGCAACGGGGACACAGTGGTAATGTGAGGGTGCTGAAGTGGCACCCTATGGGGATGCCCTGCGCAGGTGTAGGCAGCCAATTGGCCCAGATACTGGGGTTTGGCAGGAAGGGACTGGGACCCAGCCTCAGGTGCATGCAGCCCTAGTACCTGCTCCATAGGTACCAATGACCCAAACACCATAGGTGGACAGCAGTTTTCTTCCATGTGGGGAGCCGAGTGCCAGGGCACTGTCGTGGTGCCTGGGGACCATTACCATCCACCAACTGCATCCTGCCACTATTGCCCGCCTATGGCATTGGGGTCATTGGCATTTATGGGGCAGGTGTCAGGGCTTCATGCACCTGAGGCCAGGCCCTGGTCCTGGTCTCTTCCTGACAAACCCCTGTACCCATGCTGATCGGCTGCCTATACTTGCGCAGGGCACCCCTCTCTCAGGATGCCACCTGAGCACCCTCACATTGCCACTGTGTCCCCATCATTCCCTATACCACCCCCAAGCTCCTTCTGTCCCAGGTCCCCATCTTGCAGCCATATTCACCTTCACGGCCCTTGAGTGTTGCGCTGGGGGGGTTGATGGATCCTTCCATCAAACCCAGCAGGTGCGCCACTTCTTCGGTGCAACCCTGTGGCTGCAGCAACTTTCAGGTCTTGGGTGCAGGGACGTTCATTTTTATAAAATATGGTGCAGGGTTCCTGATGTACACCGAGATTGCTGCAGCCCTGGATCTCTGCAACTAGCAGCAATCTAAGGGCTCTTTGAAAATTGAGCCCCACATCTATGAAAGGACATAGATAGAGTGGAGGTGGTCCAGAGGAGAGCAACTAAAATGGTGCTGAGAGACTAATTACACCCTGGAAGAGAGGAGGGAGAGGGGGATATGATGGAGACCTTTAAATATCTCATGGAGTAAATAAGGCACAGGATGGTAGTATCCTTCAGAAGAAAACATGCTGAAAAACAAGGGGGCATGATATGAAGGTGGAGGGGAGTAAATTCAGAAAACATGTAAGAAAGTTATTTTTTACAGAAAGAGTGGTGGATGCCTGGACTAGCTTAGCAGCTGAGACTGTTGGGGAGAAAACAGTGGAAGGGTTCAAAAAATTAGGATAGACATAATAGAAACTTAGGGTAAAGGAAGGAAGGGTGGGAGGAAAAACTGGAGATCAAGCAGGGACTGTAGGATTAAATGGGCAGTCTGGGTGGACCAAGTGGTCCTTATCTACTGACAAAGTCTATGTTTCTGTTAGCTCTTCATACATTTAAAGCATACAAGATTTCATTGTACCATTCTGGTCTTGTAGGTATTTCACTGTCCATCTAATGCCTTAGGATTATCAGTTTGGCAACCACTGCTATCAGTGCTATATAGCCTTTACGTGGGCCAAATGCCTTCCCTTTGTAGTCACTTAGTATGCAAATCTGTGCCATAAAGGCATCCTTTAAGCCCAGCAGCAGGTCTAGGTGGTCTCTGATGTCCTTACAGAAAGATTTAACCCTTTAACATGTCCACGAAATGTGGCACAGGATACCTTCTTCTGTACAAGATCTAGTGCACACACGGGGGACTGCAGCTTCCACATCCATTAAAGCTTGCTGAGTGTATTGTAAAGGCTTTGTAATACGTTAAACTGTAGTAACATGTACCTATTATGTCTTATTTAAGGAATAAGACACAACAAGGTGTGGTTTATGGGCTAATAAGAGCACGCCCCAGTTGCCTAATGAAGTGCCTTGTGCCTTTATCAACTTGAAGTGCTCTTATCAGCCCATAAACAACACCTCGGAAATGTCTTACTCTGCTTATAAAATGGGTAGAAAATTGTCAACATAGATGTAACTGGGTCACCATGTAACTTCCGATTACTACCCTTGCCTTGTGGGCTCAACAAGGTTGAGGTGCCTGGGCTCTGTTTTTGGTCTAAAAGGGGAGTTCTTTCCCTATAAAAGTTAGTTAGCATGGTGCCTCCACCCAGAGTTAAAATACAGTGGGCCAGCTGTCTGTCTGGTACAATCCCCTGGGATGCTCTTCCTCCCCACCTCCCCTTGCAGTCACCCCAGACATGAAATACAATAAGCACATACAATACTCCAAATATGCATTAGCTTTAGCTTATTATATGTTCATGAGTCTGTCTTAAACAAGAACAACAACAATTTATTAAAGGGGTAGGAGAGTGGGATACAGAAATAAATAACTGTTTGAAATGACTGATGTAACTGATAAAACCATAAACAACAACAATAACAGTGCCCATCTCCCAAACAGCAGCACATCTGTACAAATGGCCACCTCCTCACTGGTGCCAGTGTCCCCACTAGAGTCATGACTGGGTACCCAGATGGTTTACGGTGCAGGCCCGACAAGGAGCAGCTGGGTGGCTGGTGTTGGTGCACTTACAGATAAAACAGAAGTCTTGTTGAAACTATATACTGTCCCAGAATCAGGGCAATCCCTGTGTTTACTCATGGTCCTGGAGATACCAGTCAAGATGGCCTCCAAGCTGGAAGATGCACCTTGCTCTGTCCGGCAGTGTTCAGGTTTTTTTTGCAAAAATGCAGGTCTCTCTGGCTGGGATGCAGCTGGGTCTGCTTCTCTCTCTGCAGCTCTCCTGGATGTCTTGTAGCTCTCTGGAATGGACCACTCTGAGGGCCAGGGGCCACACACCCCACCCACCCATTCAGGCATCTAGTCCTCAGGGTGGGGTGATAGGCAATGCCTGGCTGTGTCATTGCCCCGCTGAATCCACTGACTGTCTACTGTCTGGTCACCTTCTCTTGGTGCTCAGAAATGCAGATTGCGAAGGGCTTCAGCCACATTGCAGGCTTGCAGCTGTGGTGCAAAGTTCAGTGGGAACACAGTCTTCGGATAACCTACCAGACTGCAATAAGAGTCAGTCAATCAGTTTCAGGGTCTTAAATGCTCAGGTTTTGGAATCACAAAACAATATTCACTTTCTAGTGGCTTTCCAGGTATTGGAAACTAGTCAGGCTTTCCCTCGGCTGTTGACTGTGAAAGCCCCAGGTAGGCCTCCAAACTTTCCTCAGAGTCCACAGTAGAGCCTCCTCTCACTCTGGAAGCTCCTAGACAACTGCTCTCAGCTGGATCTGCTCCCCAGGTCAATCAGGCTGTCAATCCATCTAATCAATATACAGAATGTCCATTTGACGCCCGACTTGCTGAGGGAAAAGGTGCCAATACATAGTCCTCATCTTTTCCGAAGAGCCCCCTTTTGTAGTCTTTTAGTTTCCTGGCTTTCTCATTGGTTGCAGAGCAGATGAAGGCAATGAAGATGGCTGCTATATATTCTGGCAGTCCAGATTAAATCAACAGTCCCAACTTTAACTGTATTTTGCAGGCAAACTATAAAGCATTAACATTAACTAACCCCACAGTTTGGTAGCTGTCCCTCTGCCCTGTTACCTGGTGGCAGAGTGGGGCATGGCAAAGTATCCTCCTGCCTGTCGCTAGTGCCATAGCACTGTCCCCCAGGCAAAAGGCAGAGCATACATTCACATTGCAGTCTCGGCTGCTTTTAAAGCTACAGAGCTTAAAAAAAACAGAAATCACTTCTGCAGAATATCATTTTTTTTCTCCCCCAGTGTGTCTCCATACCCCCACTTATGTTTTTAGGGTCTCAGGGTTTGGAACACACAAAGTAGACAGTGACACTTTCTGAGATGCCAGGGCGGCTTTAACATTAAGAGTCACAGTGCTATTAAGATCTGTGAGCAGACCATAGCAGCTCACACGTTCTAGCAGGAGCCAGCTCGAACATGTGCACATTGTGCTGCATGGCACCTTACAGATTTGCTCAGCACTAATGCGCTCTACAGTCAAGGTGGTGGCTTTAAACATTTAACACACAACTTCTCCGGAACCCCCTGCAAAACAGTCACACAGGGGCCAGCAGGAGCAATAAAGGGCACCACTGGACCAGGACTGGCGAGACCAGACAGCTGCGAGGCAGACCAGGTAAGCCCTACCTGTGGGGTGGAGGGGTTACATAGATTCTCAACAAGTTAGTGCAGTTTGAAAAGTAAAATGTTATTTATTAATCTTTTTCTTTCACTTTTTTCTAGGTTTGAAGGAAATAGTTCCTTTTGTTGCAGTGCTATAGAACATATTTAAACCCATTTTAATATGTCAGGAAGATGATGTCTGTCTGTCTGTCCCCTCCCCTAACACACACACACACACACACACACACACACACAACAGTTTTATGTTTCTCTTTATTTTTCTTTTTTCTTGTGTATGTCTTTGGAGGGATCAACAGAGTGGCCTGTCTGACTGGGAGTGACTGTGTCTCCTGATGTTCCTGCAGCCCTGGCTCCCCCCACCATAGTCATAAACAGAGACTACCTATTTTGTTTTGTTGTACTTTTTTTTTACCTAAACTGTTTATTAGTTTATCTTATTAGCACAATAACAAGAGCAACAGTTATCACTCTAGTACATACAAAAAAAAAATTTTTTCCAAGACTTACAAATCTTTCCCAATTACGCTAATTACACTTCTCTATTTAATTAAGATATTGCTGCTTACAACCATCTATATATACACACACAAACACAGAATACAGAAAACAAGGGGGAAAGAAAAAAAACCCTACTCCCCTCCATCCCCCTCCCCACCCCCATTTAATCATAGGTTCACTTTATCTAATGTATACACTAAGAACTGTTTCTTTAGTGCATACTATGCCTCTCCTTGTCTCCTAATCCTCTATTACACTTTTATGTCGACTAGTTCTGGAAGATAAGGAGTGCTCAGTAGTCCAAGACTACTCTTACTGTCATATAGCAGCCAGTGATTACACTCCCTACCTCTTTATTCCCCTAACCCTTGCATTCAGCTTAACACTTCCTTTTCTATAGTGTTCATAGTGCGCCAGAATGGTGCCCACATATTCATGAACAGGTCTTCATGCCCCCTAGCTTTATAAGTTATACTTTCAAGCTGCAGAGCTTCCCATGCTAGATTCCTCCATTGCCTAAGGGTAGGTCTGTCTCCGGATACCCATGTATTTAAGATACTCTGTCTTGCCAGCACGAGAAATATTCTCAACCATCTTCCCACAGCCTCCCAATCCTCTTGGTTTGTGTCATCCAGGCCAAACAACATTAGAAGTGGACCCACTCTTATGTAGTAACCCTTCATAGTCGTCAGCTCTTTCACCACTTCCTCCCAGAAAGACTGGAGTATCGGGCATGACCAGAATGAGTGAATGTATGTACCCAAGGCATTGCCACATCCTTGGCAAGTAGCCGAAACTGCTGTGTTATACCTATTAACTGTCACTGGTGGACTATACAGCCTATGTACAAATTTATATGCTGCTTCTTTATACTTATTGCACAGCAGGAGCCCTCAGTGTATATCTTTCATCAAGGTCCATTGCTCCTCTGTTAAAGCCATTCCTAAATCCCTCTCCCAGAGACATTTAGTTCTGCTTGTCATGTCTGCTAATTGAGCACGTAAAAGGGATGTAGCTTTTCTTATGACACCTTTGGGCTCTTGTTTAGCTTGCTGCAGCAAACCTTCAATGGCCTGGATTTGAGAGTTTTGTTTTCATCTGCTTCTCTATATCCTGAATATATTTCCTCGCTTGAAAGTACATGAATAGATGGTTAGTCAGTAAACCAATCCTTCTCTGAGTTCACTAAATAAGTAAACCCCTTCTTTCTTTCTTAAATCATTGAGGCATAGGATTCCTCCCTCCTCCCAAATCCGAAATGAGGGATCTCCCATGCCCGGTATAAAAAAAGGGTTACCTACCAGTGGTAGTATAAACGCCTCCCCCTTCTGATGCCCAATCAATTTTTTATTTTGCTCCCAACTGTCTATTACACTATTCACTAAAATATTATAGTCTTTTTACTCCCGGTAGGCTTTTCTCCACCCTTCAGCCAAGTAAGAGGATAGCCGAACACCCTGTCCCTTCTCTTCTAGATCTAACCAGCTAGCCACTCTAGGCCGATATACTCAATCCTTGAGAATCCTAACTTGTGCTGCCCAAAAATACAACTTCATGTCCTGATAATTTAGCCCTCCCCTATCTTGGTCTACCTTCAGTTTGCTTAGACTTGCTCTTGGCCTCTTCCCTTGCCATATAAATTTAGAGCATGCTTTCTCAAATTCCTTTATGTCTTTCCCCGTTAACCCTATAGGCAACATTTGCAGTGGATATAACACTCTAGGCACTACGTTCATCTTAATTAAATTAATATGTCCCAGCCATGAAATAGGTAGGGCCCTCCATCTACCTAGTTCCTCCCTCACTGATCTCAGTAATGGGCTATAATTTAATTTATATAATGATCGGAGGTCTCTCCCTATTTTTATCCCCAAATAGGCGAAACACGATCCTACCCTGCGCAGACCCCACGTATTGTCTCCACCTCCCACCTCCTTTCCTATAAACATAATCTCGGATTTTTCCAAATTCAGTTTATATCCAGAAAACATGGCAAATTGTGAGATAACCTCTAGTAAAGCTGGCATGGACTGAGGGAGTCTCGTAATGTATAATATCATATCATCAGCATACAATGTAATCTTGCGCTGCATTCCACTTTTCCCTTCCACCCCATGTATTCTTGGATCCTGTCTAACAGCTATGGCCAATGGTTCCACTGCCATTGCAAAGAGTAGAGGAGATAAGGGGCATCTCTGCCTTGTTCCTCTATGTAGTGCGAATTGCTCTGACAGGGTCCCATTCACCAACACTTCAGCTTTAGGCGTTCGATATAGTGCTTCAACCATTTTTATGTAGTCCTCCCCCAGACCAAACCGTTCCAGAATTCCAAATAAGTATGGCCATTCAATCCTATCGAACAATTTTTGAGCATCCATAGACAAAACGGCGGCCCTCCCCCGGTCGAATGGATTGGCCTAAAACATTAAGGACTTTTCTGATATTATGATATGAATGCCTTCCCTTTATGAATCCAGTTTGATGTGGATGGATCAATTCAGGAAGTATGCCCTCCAATCTGGTGGCTAAGATTTTAACATATATTTTGGCATCGCAGTTTAAAAGGGATATGGGTCTATACGATGCACATTCCATTATGTCCTTATTTGGTTTGGGGATCACACACACCATAGCATTTCCACACATTTTAGGTAACTCCCCTCTCTCCTTCCTCTCTTTAAATAGCTCCCACATGATCTCTTTTACATCGTCCTTTAATATCTTATAGTATTCTGCCGGCCGCCCATCAGGACCACAGGCTTTCTCAGACTTCAAAGCACTGATGGCTAGTATAATTTCCTCCTTGGTAATCTCCTTAACTAGCATATTTTGTTGATGTTTTGTTATTTGGGGCAACTGGTGTCTTCTAAGAAAATCCTGCATACAGCCCTCCTTTCTCCCTCAATCTGCCCGGTATAGGGACTCATAATATTCTTTAAATATCCCTCTTATCTCCTCATATTTAGTGACAACTTGCCCCTTCCCATTTTTAATACCCATAATATGTGTTGGGCCTTTTCTTCCTTTTACCAAATTAACCAACAGTGGGCCTGGTTTGTTACCCCATTCATATATCTTGTGTTTCAAGTAGTGCAACCTCGTTCGGGCTTCATCTAGCAGTAGGGTGTTTAATGTTTGTCTAGCTGTCACCAACGCCTGTCGCATTTCCTCACCCCCCCCCTTGCCACCTTCCCCTCTAATACTCTCAGCTTCTGTTGGAGGTCTTTTTGATTTTCCAGTGTGCTCTTTTTATACTTAGCCATAAAGCCTATAACTGCCCCTCTCCTATAAGCTTTGCTAGAATCCCACAATGTTTGTTTAGAGGAGGCAGTCAGTGCGTTGGTGTCTAGGAAAAACTTAAATTGTTCCTTCAAGTAATCCTGGAACTCCTGTGACCCTAACATGTATGTGGGGAATCTCCATGTCTGTGCCTACCCCATTTCACTTGGCAGTCGGAAAGAGGCTGTTACACCTGCATGATCTGAAATTTGTGTAGGCCCATGTACCACCTTCCTCAACTTTTCATACCAGCTCAGTGCCACATATATATGATCTATTCTCAACCATGTTTTGTGTGGATTGGAGTAAAAAGTAAACTCTTTTCCTTGTGGGTATGCAGTTCTCCACACATCCACCATATTCAACTCTGCCACTCCCTCCCTCCATTTCCTGATGCATGGATCCCTGCGTCCTCTCCCCTCTGAGTAGTCCAGGATTGCATCTGGCGTACAGTTAAAATCCCCTCCCATAATTAGGTTTTCAAATTGTTCTTTTACTAATATAGCTAGGATTCCGTTAAAAAATTCCAGATCCAGATTTGTTGGTGCATAAATACTCCCAAATGTGAGCTGCACACCATGGAGATTCCCAGATACAAAAACATACCTGCCATCTTTTGGGTCCGTGATTACTTTTGTAACTTGTATAGACAAGTTTTTAGGTATTAGGACCGCCACCCCCTGCTTACGAGAGTTAAAGGAAGAGGAGTAACAGGCTCCTACCCAGCCTCTGCGAAGTTTCGCGTACTCCACCGAAGTCAAATGTGTTTCCTGCAATAGGGCTACTTGCACGTGTGCCCTTCGTAGGGCTGTTAGGATAGCACTCCTCTTAATTGGGGAGGAGAAGCCCCGTACATTCCAGGATTGTACAACTAGCTCATTACATACCATTATTTCTCTGCATTTTTTCCCTCTTTATCCTCCATGACATCATCAGGTTATTCCCTACCATTAGTAGTAGCTCATTTTTCGACATGAACCTTTTATCAATAGCATCCACCACAAAAAAAAAACATATAAAAGAACATTTAGCTTAAAATAAAACAATATACATTTAATCCCCTTTTGTGAGCCCATAATACCCCTTTATCTACCCCATCTCCTCACCTCCCCCTCTACCTCTCCCGTTCCAACAGTAATCACACCCCTAGTCTCTGATCTTATCACTCTGCTCCAGTATAACCCCCATCTCCCCTCCCCCAGCCCTCTTTTGTCTTGTTTGCCATCTTCTATCATGGCTACATGACCCACCATCTGCTACTTGAGCAGCTACCTTCCCTCACCCCCCCAGAGACCATTCTGTGTAAAAAGACCCAAACCCAACTCGATACTACAACGTGTATTGACATTTAAAGAGAAATCCCAAACAGCATAACTTTCACACAGAACTGCTTCATTTAGGAGTTCAGCAAAACAGGCTGACTCCTCAATATCTACAACTGCAGCTACTATATACCCCCTTATGCTGCTTAGTGATCTTAACAATCCATTTATCTAAATGTCCTCAGTTTGTAGCTGGCCCAGTCGGAGGTCAGCAGAGCAGGCCGCGCGAAGAAGAAAAATACACGCGCTAGGCCCTAGCCACCAAACACCCCTCCCGGTCTGCCTTGCAGGAAGAACTCCTTGGATGTTTCTCCACGCTTTGCCGCCATTCCTCTTCAGCACTCCCATTAATACAGCTGAGGCCCTTTTCAGATTGCCGCTCGATCGAAAAATTATGTAGACACATCAGCAGCTTTTCCAGGGTCCGCTTAGCTTTATAATCTAAGATATCCTACACAAGGGGTATTACCCCCAACCAGCAAACTGTAAGAATCTCTAGTCCCATTAACACTGCCAGTTGATTCCATCTCCGATTTCAGCCTATTTTCTTCTTGAGCTCAGTGATGAAGACATTCGCTTTCTCCACCTCCCAGAAAGAGAATGCAGCTCCTTCGTGCTTTATTTTTAAGGTGGCTGGATAAATCACGAAGTGTTCCACCCGCATTTCTCTTAATTGGGTCATCACAGCGCTGAATGCTCGACGCTTCTTAAGCAGCCTGGCCGAGTAGTCCTGCGTTACATGGACTCGTGGCCCATTTATTTCGACTGGCTGATTGAGCCTGAAGGCTCTGATTACTGCTTCTCGATCCTGAAAATTGTGGTATCTTATCACAATACTTTGGGGAGGTTGGCCCGGTCCTGGTTTTGGCATCACAGCCCGGTGCACTCTTTCAATTTTGTGCTTTCCTTCTTTCGGCTGCAGATTCAAAATTTTTGGCAGTTGTTCCACACAGAATCGCAGTATATCTGTGCCTTCTTGACCCTCAGGGAGCCCTCGTAGGCGCAAGTTGGTGCGTCGATAATAATTTTCTTGATAATCGAGGGCCTCTCTGAGGTCCTCCAACTCCCTCTCCAGCGCAGTAACTTTCCAGGCAACGGCTGCACAGTATCCTCCACTCTGGACGTGCGCTCCTTCATCTCCGTCAGCCTTTCTCCATGTGCCGCTGTTCGTTCCGCAATTTCCTGCAGCTTAGCCTCAGTTTTATTCTTCAACTTCTCTAAGCACGGGTTCAAGGCAGCAAGGACCTGTGTAGTCACCTCGCACCCCAGTACGGTTAGCTCTGCCGCCGAGAAAGATATGGGGCCTGCTGTTTCTGATGAGGGTCCAGTCAGTTGCTTCTTCGGGTTTTTCGCCACATTTCTCGTGAGTTTTCCAGGTATATTAGTTAGGTATTCATCCATCGTTATGCAGCTCTATCTTACTGAGTTATTATACTTGGCGTTTTGGTTCTTTTTCTTTAAAAAACAGCTTATTTTGGTCTCTGGGTTGTGGAGCTCGAGGAGATCATGTCTTGCTTCTCAGCTGCTCATTAGCGCCCCCTTGTTGTGCTTTTTATATCAGTTTTGTCATCTTCTTTATTAGTGATATTATGGAGTGAGGGCTGTGTGATTCCGTGGTTGTTGCCAGCTTTATCAGGAGCAAGCGTATCCCTCAGCAGCTGCCAGAGTGTGCTGCTTAGGCAGTATGGTGCTGTGGTTTAGGGCACTGACCTGCAAACCTGGAGACCTCGGTTTGAATCCCACATCCCCACTTGCATACTGTGTGGCCCTAAGCAAGTCACTTAACTTCCTCTTGCTCCCAGCTCGCACCTGGAAATGAACTTTGGCTTTGTGCCTTTTCTGGTTAAACAATTTCCCCTCTCCCCCCTTCACATTTTTGTTTTTGAACTCCACTGAAAGCAAATGGCAGTTTAAGTTTGCTGCTCTCTGTTTTAAAATACGTTGGGAAATGTCACAAATATTGTGGTATGGATGAGGAATAGGCAGGTGGGTGGCTTGACAGAATGACTTGCAGTTTGGTGTTACGATTACAGTCAAGCTACTGTTCGGTGGTAGGTTTTGAGCTTAAATAACAAAAATGAGACTCTGTCATGAGATCATGCCTTTCCTATTCACTGGAGTTTTGGCAGATGAGGTGGGGGTAACCTTCACGGCTGCTGGGGGGATCTGCTGACCTACGAGCAGTCAGACTTTGGTGAAATCAACTGCAGGTCAGAAATTGTCATTTGACAAAAGTCTGGGAGGTAGGGATCTCTGGCTGTGCGGCATCCATGTGAGACTAAGTAGGACCGATTGCTACATTGTGACTGGATAAGAGCACAGGTAAATGTGCCTCTTATCCAGTCAAAATGCTGGACATTTTCTATCCATTTTGTCAGTGTTTATAAACATCATTTCGTAGGTGCTGTCATTCCTAACCCTGCCATTTTAGTTGCAGTTCCCACTGCCAGGATGTGCACTTTCCATCTAGTTTTAACAGGTCCAAGAGTTGTAGTTCTGCCTGTATTTTGGAGATGGTGTGTGGGAGTTGGGCAGTTGCAATCAATTTGTCCAAAATCAGCCTTCCTTCCTTAGACCATGGTGTGGGACCCAATTGATGGTGGAAGGTGTGAATAAGTTACAAGAAAGCAAAGCATGTGGAATTTGACACATGGTATCTAACCTGAAGTGTGTTGAACAGGATTGGAGCTGCCCACCAGTAGATGATCTATGGAGGGTATCCCTACCCTCTCCCACATTCCTGTTGTAATCATCATCTGCTCTACTTGTAAATTTGGGTTGTGGGAAATCGGCTGGGTAACATCATTATGAAGATTAATTTCGAAGAATCTGCACAATTGTTGGTGGGCCTTAATGGACCAAAGAATAGGAGTACCATTCACTTATGTTTTAATTCTTGATGCTTACACATATAACAGGGATCTAGGTGAGATTTTCAGTTGTACACAGATTTCTTATTCAGTAGAGAACCACTGGGGTTCATATTGTCTTTCTTCCCTGTCTACATTCTGCTTCCCCCACTGCAGGTACAGTACTTGCTTTTGTACATGACAAAATAATACAGCAAGATGTTAGGTAGACAAAGGCCCCCACTGCTTATGGAGTGGCCAACTTATTGCACACCCTTCTAGCTGCTTTACCCCGCCATATAAAGTCAGATATAACACTATATAGGGTGTTAAACCACCTGATTGGCAGGACTATGTTTAACATGCCCAAGGGATTGAGAAGGCTGGATAGTACATTCATTTTAGCAGTGTTTATTCTACTCCACAGTGTTAACAGTAATGTCTCCATCTGCCCAGGTCCTGCTCAATAGTGATGACTAGCATGTCAAGATTTGTACATTTGAGTGCTCCCAGCTCTTTAGTGACTTTGATCCCCAGGTAAGTTAAAGAGGATGGCTCATAGAGTAGATCCATAGCCTCTATCTCCGATCTCTGCACCCCATGGTTGAGGTGTAGTACACATGCTTTGTTGATCCTCAGCCTATATGCTGCCACCTTGTTGAATTTCTCTATTTCATCTAATGCTGCAAAGATAGATGTGGTCAGGTTACTTGGGTGGAGCAGGACATCGTCCACAAAAGTTGAGATCTTAAACTCCTATTGACCTTTTTAATCCCCTGGATTACTGGGTTTTATTTGAGCTGTTAAGCCAGTGGTTTCACATAAAGATTAAGTAAAAGTGGTGACAGAGGGTACCTTGGTGTGTACACCTCTCTAGCTGGACCTTGGTAGAGAGGAGACCAGTACTTTGTATTTGCGCAGAGGGGTGCTGGTATGATACTTTGACCTAATTTACAAACTCCTCTGGAATATTATTTCTCCTTAACACATCATGTAAATACAGCCATGATACCCTGTTGCATGCTTTCTCTGTGCCTAGGGAAACTAAGATCACAAGGACATTGATCCCCCCCAGATGCAGAGATAAGATGGTACAACTTTCTCACAAGATCACTAGAGACTCTCCCAGACATAAAGTCGACTTACTCCAGATCAGTAAGGCCCCCTCCAAGCCATCCCCAGCCAGTTCGCCAGCACCTTGGCAAGAATCTCGATATCTGACTTAATCTGGTAGATGGGTCTATAGCTTCCTGCAAAGGTGTCATCTTTCCCTGATTTTGGGATCAGTGAGATCCTTGCTTCCATGAGCATGGAGTCTTCTGTCCCTTCCTTAAATAACTAGTTATATATGTTAGTTAACGGCAGAGAAATTTCTGAACCAAAACACTTATAAAAACTTATTGGTTAACCAGCTGGACTTGGAACTTTTAAGAGCAGTTATGTGGCCTGTTACTTGTTCTCCCTTTTCCTCCTAGCTGCTAACCTTATGGTCTCTCCCCACATCCTGTACTTTGCTGCCCCAAACCATATCCATTTTCTTATAATATTTCACATTTGCTTCTCTAAAGTTTGTTAAGCATTTCTGCAGCTTTTCTACTATGATTTTATCTTTTAGCAGCAGGGAATTAAATTGCCAGGTCTGATCTCTAACTATGCCTCAGTTGTTTGATAGCAATATCTGTCTCTGTACCTGTTACTTGTCCCTCTAACCTTGCTTTCTGGGCATCCAAGAGTTGTGGCAGTGGTATATCCTCCAGGTATTCTCCTGTGTTTCTTCTTTTCTGCTCCTGGTCTGCTCCCTTCACTGTACAGTTTCTGATAAAACTTCTGGAATACTGCTGCTATCTCTCTGGACTTAGTAATGAGCCACTGAGTCCCCTCTTCCCTCATCTCTGAGTGGTCCAGGAGGACTGGAGGAAGGCAGATGTAGTCCCACTTCACAAAAGTGGTAGCAGGGAGGAGGCTGGCAATTATATGCTAGTCTGCCTGACTTCAGTGGTGGGAAAGTTAATGGAATGTCTGCTGAAAGAAAGGATTGTGGAATATTTTGAATCCAGTGAGTTACAAGACCTGAGGCAGCATGGATTCGCGAGGCAGGAAAGTCATGTTAAATGAATCTGATGGAGTTCTTTGACTGGGTGACTAAGGAACTAGATCAGGGTGGAGCAGTGAATGTATCCTACCTAGATTTCAGTAAGGTATTCAACTCTGTTCCACACAGGAGACCAGTAAGCAAGCTGGGTAGCTTAGGGATGACCACCAAGCATGAAAGAGACCAGGTAATGATCATATTGGATGACCTAAAGGTGGTCAGGCAGTGCGACAAGGCAGTTGGGAGGGCAAGTGGAATGTTGGGGTGCATAATGAGGGGTACCACCAGCAGAAAGAGGGAGATGGTATTGCCTCTGTAGAGATTACTGGTAAGAACCCACCTAGAGTACTGTGTCCAGTTCAGGAGACCACATCTCAGAAAGGATACAGCCAAAGTGGAGGCGGTCCAGAGGAGTGCAAATAAAATGGTGCAGGGTCTGCATCAGAAGTCATACCAGGAGAGATTAAAGGACCTAAATACGTACACACTGGAAGAGAGAATAGAGAGGGGCAATATGAGCTAGACCTTTAAATACCTTATTGGGGTAAACAAGGTACAAGAGGGAAGTATTTTTCAGAAAAAAAGGTGCTCAAGGACAAGAAGGCATGATAAGAAGCTGGAGGGGGTAGATTCAGGAGAGATATGAGGAAGAACTTCTTCACGGAAAGAGTGATGGATTCCTGGAACAGTCTTTTAGCAGAGGTGGTGGGGGTTAAAACAGTAGTGGGGTTCAAGAATGAATAAGATAGGCATAATGGAATCTTATGGAAAGGAAAGGGGTGAGTAAATAGGCTGGAGATCATGTAGGATTTGAGGTGATACTATAGGCAGGGAAAAATGGGCAGACTAGGTGGGCCAAGTGGTCCTTATCTGCCAGCAAATTCTATGTTTCAGTGTTTCTGTTACCCTGGTGTCCTCCTGCTCTCTCAGCCTTAGGGCCATCAATTCCTCTACCTTCTCCCCCTGATCTGTATTTGACCCATGCCCTAAAAATTGCCATCTCGGCCTTTTCTCTAATGATGTCTGCATATCTGTCTGTAGGGAGTTTAATCACGGCTACTCCTCCTCTAGTGTGGTTGGCTTTAGGATGTTCTCTATTGTTCTTATTTTTAAGAGCAGCTCTGTGGCCTGTTACTTGTTCTCCCTTTTCCTCCTAGCTGCTAACCTTATGGTCTCTCCCCACATCATGTACTTTGCTGCCCCATACCATATCCATTTTCTTATAATATTTCTCATTTGCTTCTCTAAAGATTGTTAAGCATTTATGCAGCTTTTCTACTATGAGTTTATCTTTTAGCAGCAGGGAATTAAATTGCCAGGTCTTATCTCTAGCCATACCTCTGATGACACGCATCTTTATTCTGATTGGGGCATGATCTGAGAGGACCATTGTGTCCGTCTCACAATTCAGCACCCCTGTCAGGTGTTCAACTTGGATCAAAAAGTAGTTGATCCTGTAAAATGAGTTATGGGGCCTGGAATAAAAGGAGGAAGCCTTCTCTTTGGGTTGCAGAGCTCTGCATGGGTCGGTCAATCCCAGGGTGTCTGTCATTTCCTGCAACCCTCTCTGCCCCCTTGTTAGCCCTCTTCCTACATTATCTGTGTTATCAATGTCAGGCTGTTAGACACAGGCAGCCTGCCACCCCGCCTGCAGTCCCAAACAGCTATACTCCACGTAGAACTCCTCATGCCTCCACAGGCTGCACTCATCTTGAGAGATCCAACTCTGCAACAGTGCTCGGTCTGGGGAAAGGAGATAGGCTGCCACCACTGTCCACCAACAATCCAGGCTGCCACTTCTGGACCACGCCCCAGACCCCTCCTGCCAAAACCGGTCCTGCCGCAGTCCTCTTACATGCTCTCAAGGATGAACTCACCCATGGGTGACACTTCTAGATACACGAGACCCCTTTCTGCTCCACACTTCTCTCATTGATCCTGAATCACCACACATCACTGGTCTTCAAGGGAGGAGGACTGGGGTTGCAGACTGTCCACCCCAGTCCCGCCACGGCCCTCATGGCCAAACATAACGGCAGACCCCACGACTCTGTCTCTCTCTCTCTCTTAATTCATCTCTCGCACCCCTTTTTGGCACCAAACTATCCCTATTTATACCCTCTGGACTGAGGCCTCACCTGGTTACAAACAGTGCTCAGCTCCAGACCTACCGGCACCACAGCTTTTCCTGCCTAGTTGTACTTAGCTAAAAAAAAATTTAACTAGTAAGCTCCCACAAGGTGCTTACACTTATTCATTGAAAGGCTACCCATCTGACCAGTAAAATAGCTACTCCTTGTCACTTTGCACTATCCACAGCCCCTTAGAACTACCCAAACCATTTTCTCCTGAAGATCACTATTTGTTCTTTTTTAAGGTGGGTCTCCTGAAGATAAACTGTGTTAGCATGTTTTTTTTAAGGTGCCTAAGTACACAGTGTCTTTTTTCTTTAGACTGCCTACTCTTAATATTCCATGAGATGAATTCATATGTAGTACCATTATTTATTTTCCTAAAGGATTTGACTGCTGCTCTGTCCTGCATTTCCTCCATACTCTCACTCATCTCCTTGTGAAGATGCTTATGAGTCCTGTTCCAACCTCTGCCCCCCCAGTCCCTAATAACACCCCCTACCCCCCACACACAGAACGAACATTCTGTACAATGAAGAACATATAACTTCGCCTCCACTCCTTTCCTGGTCCTTAGGACTGACCTCCTTCCACATCAGTCTGTGATGGCCCAGCAACAGGCTCCTCAAGCAGACTCTCTCCCCACTCCTGTCAGTGACTTCTCTTCCTATCTTATGTTCTCCATTATTATGTGCCTCTGAAGTCTAATCCTGCTTCATTAAACTCCACATGAATTCCCTGGTCCCTCCCAAGCATGATATGCCTTGCTCTCTCTTACTGGCATCACTTTTCCTACTCACCACCATTTCTTGCAGCACCATCCCCCTCCTCCCCTTGCCTTTAAGCATATGTATAACTTCTATTGCAACTACATTTAACCAGTTTATTATTTCTGGCAGTGCGGTGCAGTCTGTTGCATATCAGTCTATTAACACCATGCCACTGAGCACTTTTGTGTTCTATGTCATGGGGGGTGGGGTACCTGTATACAGAATGAGAGGTTTGCCTCTTGTGCTAGTTCAAGTTTCATAGCCATGGAGAGATCAACAGCACTGCATGAACATAGCTCTCATTTAAGGAGAGCGACCCAACTGAGCTGATTGTAGGTGGTATTAATGATTGTCATGGAATTTTGGGTTCACTCTCAGCTCCACAGGCTCCACCATGAATAGTTGGGGAGATTGATTCCTCATGACTTTGCACCCCCTCTGTGTTGCTGATTTCCACCGCTACTCCACTCACTGTCCCATTCTAAGACACTGTCCATCTCCACGTGGCATTACCCCCTCACCTCACCCTCATGGAATGCAGTCACTACACTTACATGTGCAGCTTTTGTATGGAGTAGCAGCCTCTTAAATTGATTGCCATGGACGTTAACAAGTTCAGGACAGTTATAGGTTCTTGCATACAGTATTGCAAATGGGGGCCTCTGGGTACCATAGTAGTTAACAGTCCTATAAAACATGGGGCATCACCAGCCAGTGCATGTTCCACCTCCTGTTCATTCTTCTGGGTTTGTCTCCTTGATCGCTCCCTCTCACTGGCTGACACTCCCTGTGCTGTCTCCCTTCCTATGCTCAGATTTTGATGGCGGAATTGTAGGCAAGACTATATATTAATATGTTTAGTTACAGGTGTCTCTTATGAGATAAGAAGATTATCTCATGCTGGTTTGGACGAGAGGACCGCAAAGAAAAGCTGAGTGGTTCTGTCATCCCAAACCAGCATGAGATAACCTTCTTATCTTGTAAGAGACACCTGTAACTAAACATATTAATATATTATGAAGCAGTCGAACTGCCTCCAGCCCAAAACATCACAACTTTTCCTGAGTATCTTTATTTTCTTTGTGCTATTTTTACTGGTCTCCCCCGCTCTTTTATATTTATTTATTTATTTCAATTCTAGGATTACAATTACCTTTGAGCCCAGGGCTCTTTTACAAAGGTTTCACGTCAAAACACAATTGAGTCGACGAGGGAGGTGGTTCATTCCATCATCAGTCATTCTTATGCTGCTTACACGGCTGTCAGGGCAGGGGCTTACTATGGTGCAGATAAAACATTTTAATTTATTTGAACCTTTAGTTTTGCCACTATGTTTTCAATTCTGCATAGGGCTTTTGGCACAGAAACAGAGCATCACTTGTATGGTGGCAGTGGGGAGTAACTGTGGATGAAAGCTGCTCTGACAGTTCCTGACGAACCTGTGTGGGTAAATACACTGCTTTGCTGCTATTTGTTACTCTTGGCAATCAGTTCTGTGACTGAAACCATTCTCATCTTCAGATACTAACTGTCCGTCAGTAACTTTTGTGGGTAAATAGTACTGACTTGTTTGAATCGGGATTCCTCTCACAGCTGATTCCGTCATGGCGATTCTGATGGAAACAGCATGAAAAGTGACAGTCACCGAGGTGAGAATCAGCTGTGTGGAGGAGCACGAGGCAGCAACTGTATGCTCAATAAGAGGTACAGTAATGCTGTCCTCTGACTGGTGGAGGCAGCTTGACTGCTTTATAATGGTGTGTATAGCTGGCTGCAATGTAGGGAGGTAAAAATGGGAAACCATTACACTGGGATTATTTAGAACTTTTAACACAGTCCAGAAACAAGGTATGTAGCACTAACACAACTGGTTGTAGTTGCTGCCACTACTTTGTTCAGTGCTGCCATTCACTTGCTGATGCTCAGGGCTTTGAAAATCCTTCTGACCCCTGTTGGTTGTGACTGTCAATTTGGCTGGATACATAATTTTATATTCCCCACTTTTATTTGTAGTGGTAAATGGTATACAGTCAGAAGAGATGCAAGTCACAAGTGGGGTACCTCAGGGATCAGTCCTGGGGCCAGTCCTCTTCAATATCTTCATCAGTGACATTTCAGATGGACTGGAGGGTAAGGTTTGTCTGTTTGCAGATGACACCAAGATCTGCAACAGAGTAGATGATCCAGATGGGGTGGGTAGAGTGAGAATAGATCTGGGTAAACTGGCAAAATGGTCGGAAGAGTGGCAACTGGGGTTTAACGCAAAGAAGCACAAGATCATGCACATAGGGCAGAGAAACCCTGAAGCCACCTATAAGCTGGGAGTGGAGTTGCTGGCAATCACAAGGGAAGAAAGAGACTTGGGCATCATCATCACAGATGACCTGAAATCATCCAAGCAGACCACTAAAGCAGTAGGTAAGGCTAGAGGGATTTGGGGGTGTATTAGTAGGGGTATCACAAGTCATAACAGGAAGGTAATAATACCTCTTTACAAAACACTGGTTAGGTCCCATCTGGAGTAATGCGTGCAGTACTGGAGGCCGCACCTGCACAAGGACATTAACAAAATTGAGGTAGTCCAGAGAAGGACAACCAAAAAGGTGCAGGGACTGCATCAGAAAACATGAGGACAGATTAATGGAGCTTAATATGTATATCCTAGAGCAAAGGAGGGAGAGAGGTGATATGATCAAAAATTCAAACATCTTAAGGGCATTAACAAAGTGAAAGAGTCTAGCATGTTTCAATATAAGAAAAATAGTAGGACAAGAGGACACAGCATGAGATTAGAGGGAGGCCGATTAAGGGATAATATGAGGAAGTTCTTTTTCACAGAGAGGGTGGTGGATGCATGGAACAACCTACCTCAGGAAGTGGTAAAGTCTATGGCACATTTATAAGGTAGAAAAAAGGTCCCAATGTGCCAGTGCCTGCCTGCTGCCCAAGGACCCTGACAAGACTTGTAAAGATTCAGGGGCTGCCTGACCCTGACCCCACCTGGGGGGGTTTCTGAGGCTGGATGGAGGGACCGGAAGCTGCAAGGTAGGCACTGGTAGGGGCAGGCTCAATGGGTGACTCCTGATGGAGTGGCACTGGTGGGGCAATACGAGGGGAAAAATAGAAATATAAAAAAAAAATGATGCCTACTTGGCTGGCACCGACCGCATGCCACAAGGCGCTTCTCAGTCCCACCCTATTCTATCACCCGCTATTGCCAACCAATCCCATGCCCCATTTTGGGGGGAAAGCCAAGAAGGCAATGCAGGTGGGTATATCTGCTGGCACCCTTGTCCCGTTGTCGTGAGAATTGAGTTGGTGCAGTGGCTCCATTCTGGGGGATAATCCAGGGGGTACCAGAATAAAGAAGGTAAGTCCTGTGGTATCATTGTAGGGTGCCATGGGTCTAAGCAAAGGGCTGAGGTACAGGTGGCTTGCCACCCCAAAAAAAAGGTGTGAGAGGAGAATATGAGGAGAAAGAATGAGAGGAATGGGGGGGTGAACCCCTAGTGCTCTTTCTGTGCAGCAGAAAAAGAAGTCAGCAGAAAAAGAGGCACTGTGGTGGATCATCATGTGGTGGACAGGTCCCAGAGAGGTACACAGAGGGAAGTATGGGAGTAATGGAGCTATAGGTGGATTTAGGTGCGGTGTGGGTCACATAAGAGACTGTCCTCAGATCCTCCTACTACATCCCTCCATATGGCAGTGGCGCAGTTGTGGGAGGAGATAGGGGAGCTCTCCTGGGAAGGGGTTGCCATAATAGAAAGTATTGAGGTGTTGCTCCAAAACCAATGGAGCATTCTCAAGGGTCTTGCAGAACTTCATGGTGGCATTGCACCCTCTGTTCCCAGACCATAGAAACATAGAAATTGACGTCAGATAAGGACTGCTAGACCCATCCAGTCTGCCCATTTTCCCTACCTACTGCAAAAGCCGAAGACCCTGCTTGATCTCTGACTTTACAGCTCACAGCTTGATTCTATCTGTCTTTATGCTTTATTCCAGCTATGTCATCTGTCTTACTGTCTCCTTTATTCTTATCTTCACCTGTCGTAAAAAAATTGAAAAAGTAAAAAAATAAAAAGATAAAAAACACAAAAAACTTTTGTACATCTTAATTTCCCCCGTCCTTATTTCTGATACTGCTTCCTTCTGTCCATCTAAAATCTTCTGTCAGCTATCCTCCTCCTCCTGCTGGTTAACAAAATTAAAAAAAAATCAGATTTCCTCTCTATATCGTTCTCTTTCTTGAGCATCTGTGCACTCCCTACACTATCACTGTCTTCTTCTCTTAGAATTTTTCCAGACTACCAGAATAAATATCTCATGCTGCTGCTTTCTGCTATAAGGTGGAGTGCTATGATTCAGTTCCCCTTGCCACAGTTTGTGTTAGGCACTTTAGGGGAAGTTGTGAGAAAAGCACAACACTTTAAGGGAAATTATAAGAAAACCGCAACATACATAAATTCTGTGCTCCCAGAATTTTTCTCAACTAGTACAATAAAGGTGGAATGCTATGATTCAGTCCCCCTACCACTGTTCTTGTTACGCATTTTGGGGGAAAGTGTGAGGAAAGTACAATATTTTAGGGGAAATGGTGAGGAAAGCACAACATACATGAATTCTATGTTCCCATAATTTTTCTGAACTACCAGAATATATATTTTGTGCTGCTGCTTTCTGCTACAAGGTGGAGTGCTATGATTCAGTCCCCCTGCCAGTTTGTGTTAGGCACTTTAGGGGAAGTTGTGAGAAAAGCACAACACTTTAAGGGAAATTATAAGAAAACCACAACATACATAAATTCTGTACTCCAGAATTTCTCTCAACTAGTATAATAAATATGTTAGGCTGCTACAGGTAGTGCTATGTGGTACATCACTGTGTGTTTTTACTGCCCTGCAACACTATTGTTGTGACTCACTTCATGATAACTGTGCATAAATCACAATTTACATAAACTCTCTTCTCCCCATTTTTTCTCGAGTGCGCCAAAAAATTCGAAAGGCTGCTACATGCTGTTATACAGTAGTTCTTTTTTTTTTTACCAGGAGAGACACACTAAGCGGAAAGCTTGTTTACAGGTGTGACCTGGGAGCACAAGGAAGTTAAGTGACTTGCTTAGGGTCACACAGTATGCAAGTGGGGGCTGTGTGATTCAAACTCAGGCCTCCAGGTTTGTAGCTCAGAGCCTTAAACCACTGCGCTATACTGCCTCTTTCACAGTTCACAGTGTATAACTGAACCAAGCAGTCTTGAAATGAGATGTGCTCCCCAAAAATCTTACATGCTGCTACTGCTAGCTGGGACTGGTGCTGTGTGAGTCTCCACAGCAACTGTTAAGATGCATTTTAGTGCTTGGAAAACAAAAGTGAATTCTCATGGCTGGAAAAATTCTCAGGACACTAGAACTGAGATGTGCTCCTAAAAATCTTACTGTATATTAATGCTTCTGGTGCTGTACTTTGTGAATCTAGTTTACAACAACTGAATCCAGATGGTGATCTTCAAGTGGAGTATCAGATTGTAGTGACCTACCAGAAAGATAAGTATTATACTGCATATTTGTTGCCCTTTTTTTGATTGTTGGGGGTATGAGGGTACTTGAAAACACTGTATTTCTGTCTTTTGTTACTATTTCTCTCTTAGCAGGCAGTTATCAATAGAGTGATAGAATCCTGCTGTTACATGGGTCTTGCCCAGATCTGGTTATTTAATTTAGGAGTGTTTCCTACCATGGAAGGTAAGTATTTTTATTTTCCTTTTTTGTTTCTTAAATCTTATCCATATCCATATGCCACTGTATAAACTGTTGTCTCCTCCTATTTCTCTTGTTTCAGGTATTTTTCCAGTGTGTGTGAGAAATTGTACAATGAGGCAGAAGGATCCGTTTGAGGACTGTTATATGTGCTGGATACAGAGGATGTGTTAACTTTAATAACACCATATACAGTGGTGCAGAAGCTGGAGGAGGAGGTCCGAGCATTGTTCGGCAAGGCTGACCACAACAATGATCTGGTGGAGATTAGAAGATGGCAATGGTTTGCTTGGTGTAGGAGGACGAGGAATTCATCTTAATAGAAGAATGCAAACCGATCTGATGTGAATACAAGATAGAAATTATTTAGACTGTAGTATGCTCCATGTTGGAATACAGAACATCTGCGAAAGGAAAACAAAATTAAAAAAAACATAAAAGAAAAAAGAACATTTTGAAAGAATACCTACCATCACATTGGCGATGGCCTAGCCTTAAAATGGAATGAAGTTGCCCCAGACAGAGGAGGTGGAGGAGGAGAAGTCTTGCTTCCTTTTTTTTTGTTGACTCTTTTTCTCTCCTGCTAGTCCAGGTCTTCTCTCAGGCTGAACTCGCTCGACTTCTGCCCCTAACCGCCTGCCTGAACCACTCCTTCTGATGGATACACCGGTGTCAGGATCCCCACCTCTCCCGGCCCCAAAGGAGAAGGCCGAGGATCCCCAGGGGGTAGGGTTGGAGTCGTGGCCGGGGTTGGTCATGTGGAGCATCAGCCCCTGGAGGACCACTGTTGCCTCACCCAGCTGGCAGTGTATTTTTCTGCTTCTTCTTTCCCCCAGGAGTGCAGTGTGCAATGACACCTGTGCATGGCTATCCTGCTGGCATCTGCCTCACTCCTTCCCTTGCATCAGCTGGTGTATTTGCAATGCCCCTGATCTCCATCAAGGACTGCCAGGACACCAAGCAACCCTGGAATCTCCCCAGGA
The DNA here is from genome assembly GCA_016271365.2 of Neoceratodus forsteri. Taxonomy (NCBI): domain Eukaryota; kingdom Metazoa; phylum Chordata; order Ceratodontiformes; family Ceratodontidae; genus Neoceratodus; species Neoceratodus forsteri. The sequence continues at coordinate 1,237,110,820 of CM057455.1, forward strand.
TCACCGACGTGGCACGAGGTGTGGCATCCAGCACCTCAACCCTCAGCGCCACCGGGCTGGCTTAAGTCTTGCTTCCTTGATGAGAGGAGAGCAGGACAGGAGGAGACCCGTGAAGACAAGGGAAGATTATATAGTCTTTACTAAAGTAGTCACTGTGGATGACTGACCACTCGAACAAGTTTGCTCCTATAAATACCTAGGGATCCATTTTGGCCCCTCCCCTCTCCTTCCATGGACACATCACTGCCCTAGCCACTGCCACTAATATCCGATTGGGCATCTTACATCAGTATAAGCACTGCCTCCCCCCGGAGGCGCTTCGACTCGCAGTCACCTCTTCTATCCTGTCCCTAGTGGACTATGGACTGCTGGTGTATGGTGCTGCTGATCAGGCCGCACTCCATAAAATTCGCACTACTCTGAATAAGGCCTGCAGGTTAATTACTAGGGCACCTAGACTAACACACACCTGTCTACTGTACGCTAAAGCACTGGTACTTGATCTTGATGAGCGCCTCAAATATTTGACCTGTACACTTACAAAAAAGACCCTCCTTGGGCTATCCCCGCCAGGATTGACCACCACCATACGCCGCTCTGTCCCACTAGTTCATACTCGGACCTCTGGGAAAATCTCTCTTGTTATCCCTAGAGCTAGGACCTCTCACGGCCAAAGAGCCTTCAGCTTTAGGGCCCCCTCCTGGTTCAACACACTGTGCCCCCCTCCATCTCCGAAGCTCCAACTATATCGTGCTTCAAAACTTCCTTACATAACCACCTTATTAACACCCAAAGCTGTAATTGCCACTAGTCAAAGCCGTACTCAATACTTATGACAAAGCTTACTACATACTGCTAAGGACAGCATAACTCTGGTATTGTTTGCACCAATCCTACCTGTACCAGCTTGTTTGTATCTATGTCTTAAGTTACTGTTATACTGTGTTGTACTGTTATACTGTGTATTTTCGTTTGTCTTACTGTGACAAGGTACCTTTGTAAATGAGCCTATGGCTCAAAGGTTTTCCAAACTGCTGTTTAAATAAATAAATAAATAAATATACATTGTCCACTCAGAATCTTACTATAGGCATAACCTGTGAAGAAAAAAAATTAATTTAGCCTGACTTTTCCACTGTTGTGTCTGCACAATTGATCCATTGTCAAGTCCCTCTCTTTCTATACCTACCACTTGTGAAGAAAAAAAAGTCATTTAGCGAGACATTGCCACCATTGTAGCTGCATGGTATATCTGTTATGCACTTCTAGCTGTCACTTGTGAAGACAAGATACAAATTGTTTTTCCTCAGTGCTCCGGGGTTGCCCCTGAAAACAAGCACTTGTGCCTAGTGGCCCTTACCAGGTTACCAAAGAATATAAAAATAAATAAATAAAAACTATGGTGGCCACATGGTAATCCATTGTCAGTCTTACAGTCTCACTGCCACCACTGTCACCTATGAAGACAAGACTGAAATCATAGTTCCTCTCCCCAGTCAGCAGTCCATGGTGTGACAGGGTTAGTTAGGCCCTGTTCCATTTTTGTTATGTAGGAGGGAATCTGAAGCAATGATTCTGAATACTGCTATCTCTATCTTTTCTGACTTTCTGTTAGACTTGCAGTCAAATCTTACCTCTGCTGTGCTTTCTAATTTCTGATTGCTTCCTTGCTTATGTATGTTTGTAAGGCATATGTATGAAACTGGGTTCCCTGATGTATAAACTAGAAATAGCTGAAATGATTGTAGAGGCAGCTGTGACAGAGTGTGACCTCAGACTGATGTAATCTGTCACAACGTCCTGGCCATCTACTAGCTGGGTCACAGTCTAATGCCTAGCAACCAACAACTACAAAGCCTGTCTTACTGAGAAGATGGGTGGGAGAGATTGACTTGAACAAATACAGGACAGGCTGCTTTATGTCCTGGTGTAGAGACTGACTTGAAGAGAGACTAGAGGAGACATGCTGATTTCATGTCTTGAATTGTCTTCTAATTTGCTGGAGAAGGAGAAGAGATGCTGAAATGTTTTCCAGTTTGTTTATTTTTTTCTTGTGATTTAGGATAATAAATCACCACTTGTGGTTTTCTATGATTTCTCCTGGACTGCTTATGTTTCCTGACCTGGGCCTCCATTACAGTTAGTGTCAGAGGTATCTGGATTAGCTACATCTGGTGTCATTCTGTGTCAGAAGCCACACCACATCCAGAAGCCTCTCCACATTTGGTATGACAAGTGGGATGGATTTACACCGAGCATACTCTAAGGCCAAGAGTTTATTTGTGGGTTCCAGACCTGGTTCCAGGGAAGCATAGCAGAAAGGTATTGATCCAGCCAAAGACAGGCCAGGAGTGACCACCAGAAGTATGGTAGCCAAGCCACCAGAGAGGGGAGGAGAACATAAAGCAGCAGCAGAACCAGAAAGTCTGTCTGAGTTTTTCAAATGGTGGACAATACAACAAATAGAGACCAAGAAGCAGAGAGAAAAAGACCTCCAATGTTTAGAGGCACAAAGAAAAGAAGACATGTAGCTATGGCTGTCTGCCTTGCAGTCTATTAAAGATGGAGGAACTGGTACAGGTCCCACAGATCAGCAAACACAGGTTATTTGAAAGACATTAAACTGACAAAGCTGTGCCCCTTGGATAATATGAGACATACCTGACTACATTCAAAAGGGTCGCCAGTGCATGCCAATGGACAAAGCAGCAATGGGCAATCAGGCTGGTACCTTATCTCACAGGTAAAGCCCAGCTTGCCTACAGTACTGTGGACACTGCTCGGTCAGCAGATTATGACCTGGTGAAAAGAGAAATATTGAAAAGATATGACATCTCAGGAGAGGCCTACAGGCAGAACGTTCAGTCCCTGAAGTACCAGTCATTTGATAATCCCCAGGAAGTTTACACCTGACTCAAAGAACTCCTCACTAAATGACTACAACCAGAGGGCAAATTAGTCCCCAGCTTATCGATATTTTTACAATGGAGCAGTTCATCAATATCCTGCCTACAGACGTGCAACTTTGGGTAAAAGAGCACTGACCAGAAGATGGAAAAAAGGCTGTTTTTTTGGCTGAAGGTTATCAGATGGCCAGACAGACACCACAGCAGGGAGGTAATAGACCAGAACCAGTAAAACCTACTTTTCCCCAGTCTAACTCCAGGTCAGATAAGAACTCTGGTTGGGGTAACACATCTGCACCTAAAGACTTTATTTGCTATAATTGCAGTAAGCCAGGCCATATTGCAAGAAACTGCCATAAAAATAAGAAGGGAAATTTTTTTTTTACTCTTTCTTTATCCTCCTACTGCTGCCACTGATCACTCTCTCAGAGCTCCCCTCATAGGTCCCAATCTGCAGCCCCCCAAAGAAGTCTGCCCCTAGAGTGCTAATACTACCCACATACCTTCAGGACCTTGGATTACCCTCCATGCAGGGTGGCGGAGATCCCCCATATCTCCCCCAGAGCATGGTTTGGGAGCGTGCACAGTGGAGTCTGCTTCTCGGGTGCTGCCTCGGAACCAATGCTGAGGCTCGTCACCTAGACCAGGGCAGGGTATTTTCTGGTGTTCTGGTGGATCCTCTCCCCTAACGTTGGCGTGCAATGGGGACAAGGCTGCCAGCGTGTGTAGAGACCCACGTCAAAGCCGATCCCCTGCCAATGTCTACACTTGCGTAGAGCATCTCCCCAGCTGCACCAACCACCCTGAGGTTCCCCCAACAGGTGGTAGTATCACAGCGGAGAGTACGCTTCCCCCTCCCCGGAGAAGGAGAGCTGCCATTGGGTGCTCAATCCTTCTCCCTCCCGGCCGACCCCTGTAGACCCGAGTCCACTCCTGAACCCAGGTCGCTGGTGTGGTATGAGGTGTGGCGTCCAGCACCTCAACCCTCAGCGCCACTGGGCCGGCCATAAGAAGGGAAATATTGAAGCAGATTTAGCCTTAGCGAATTGGGGCAACTATTTAACAGAGATCAAGGTGGGAGATAAGGCTGTGAAAGGACTTATAGATTTGGAAAGCAGATGGACTCCTTATGCATGCTGATGTTCTGAGAAAACATTGTGTAAGAGAACCAGGTACTAGGATCATCTGTATTCATGGGGACACTCAATACTATCCCACCACTCATATAACTCTCAGCATTAATGGTGTGTCGTACCAAATGAAAGTGGAAGTGGTGCCAAAGTTACCTGTGCCAGTTACAATTGGAAATTACTTTCCAGGCTTTGCTAAGTTAATCACAGAGGGAGAAAAACCTGCAGTTTCAGCAGCTATGATGACAAGAGCACAGGCAAAGAAAAACTTGGATGATGAGGGCAGTTTTCCTTTTGGTACATTTGATCAAGACTTGTTTCAGCCCAGCTCCAAGATCCTGAAATCTTGGCAGGAAAGAAGACGCCTGAAACAGCAGTGGCAACAAAAGACTGATGGCCATAAGGGGTTAATTTATGAAAATCCCAAAACTAGACTGATAATTAACTGTGATATTGCTTCTGAACAAACTAATGATGTTTCTCTCCAAGGTTACTTTAACACAGAAAGGGGGAATCTGTTTTTAGACAGTGCAATGGGCTACTGTGCCGAGTTTGTGCTTATTCTCAGACACAGGAACAGGTAGAACAATTCGTCATCCCAAAGAAGAATAGAAATGAGTTGTTACAGATGGCACATGATAGCCCTACGGCTGGTCACTTGAGGAGGTATCGTACAGGTTTTACTGGCCTGGGATCCATGATGATGTAGCTACTTATTGCAGGTCTTGTCCTGAATGTCAGAAAGTAGCCCCAGTGTCTAAAAATGACAAGGTGCCCCTGCAGCCCCTACCTTTGATAGATGTACCATTTGAAAGGATTGCAATGACTGTGATTGACCTCTTAGATAGAAGTAAATGGGGTAACTGTTTCATTTTGGTAGTATGTGATTATGCTACTAGATACCCAGAGGCGGTGACTATGCACACTGTAACAGCCCAGAAAGTGGCTGCAGAACTTGCAAAACTCTTCAGCAGGGTGGGCATACCTAAAGAAATTATTACTGATCAAGGTAGTAATTTTGGTGCTGCTTTACTGAAGGAGCTGTACTGATTAACATAGAAACATAGAATTTGATGGCAGATAAGGACCGCTTGGCCCACCCAGTCTGTCCATTTCCCTACCTAGTGGATAAGCTGCAGATCCTAGTTAACCAGCAGCCTACTTCTTCTTACCCCCACCCCCTAGAATTGCCTTATGACTGTCCCATGCATGCTTGAATTCCACTACTGTTTTTGACTCCACAACCTCCTCCGGAAGGCTGTTCCATGCATCCACAACCCTCTCTGTGAAAAAATACTTCCTTAAATTACCTCTGAGCCGCCCTCCCCATATCTTCAAATTGTGCCCCCTTGTTCTTGCACACCTCTTTTTTTGAAAGATGCTACCCTCTTGGACTTTGTTGATTCCCTTGAGGTACTTGAAAGTTTCTATCATGTCCCCCCTCTCCCTCTTTTCCTCGAGGCTATACATATTAAGCTCCTTAAGTCTCTCTTCATATGTCTTCGTGCAGACTCTGCACCATTTTAGTTGCCCTCCTCTGGACAGCTTCCATCCTGTCTACGTCTTTATGGAGATTGGGTCTCCAGAACTGCACGCAGTACTCCAGATGGGGTCTCACCAGCTCTCTGTACAGAGGGATAATAACTTCCTGTTTTCTACTGGTGATGCCTCTCTCTCTATGCATCCCAGTATCCCCCCAGCCTTTCTTGCTGCCCTCTCACATTGCTTGCCCACCTTTAGGTCATCTGATATGACTACCCCCAGGTCCCTTTCCATTTCTGTTGTTGTTAGTATCTCACCCCCCATTTGTGTACTCTTCCACTGGGTTTTTGTTTCCCAGGTGCATTACCTTGCACTTCTTAGCATTGAATCTAAGCTGCCATACATTTGACCATTCCTCTAACCTGCAAGTCCCTTCTCATCCTTTCCACCCCACCTTGTGCATCAACTCTGTTGCAGATCTTTGTGTCCATGCAAAGAGACATATTTTTCCTTCCAGTCCCTCTGCAATGTCACTTATAAAGACATTGAAGAGGACCGGTCCTAATACTGAACCTCATGTACTCCCACTAGTAACCCCACTTTCTTCAGAGTGGACTCCATTTACTATTACTCTCTGTGTCCTATTCTCCAGCCAATTCTTTACCCAGACTGTCATCTTGGGATCCTCCCAGGCTGACTAACTTGTATATTAATCTTTTGTGTGGTACTGTGTCAAATGCCTTGCTAAAGTCTAGGTAGGCCATGTCCACAGCCCCTCCCTGATCTACTACTTTGGTCACCCAGTCAAAGAAATCTATCAGATTTGTCTGGCATGACCTTCCTGCTGTGAATCCATGCTGCCTTGGGTCCTGTGCCCCTCTGGCCTCTAGATACTCAACAATTCCTTCCTTCAGAAGTTACTCCATCATTTTCCCTACCACTGAGGTTAAACTAACAGGTCTGTAGTTTCCTGCTTCTGCCTTGCTCCCACTTTTGTGAAGGGGAATCACATCTGCCCTCCTCCAGTCCTCCGGTACCACCCCATCCTCCCATGATTTGTTAAAGAGGGTAGTCAGTGGTGTCACTAGTTCTACCCTTAGTTCTTTTAGAATTCTGGGATGAATCCCATCAGGCCCATTGCTTTGTCCACCTTCAGTTTTAAGAGTTCTTTCAGAACCCTTTCTTCTGTAAATGGGCTGTTATCAACTTCTGTATCCAGAGTGTTTCTACTGTTTGTTTTAGGTACCTCCCCCTCTTCCTTTGTAAATACTGAGCAAAAATATTTGTTTAGTATCTCTGCCTTTTCACAGTCACCCTCTGCCCACCTCCCTCCCTCCCCTTTATTAAGCCTCACTATCCCTCCCTTGGTCTTCCTTCACTCCCTGATTTTATATAAAGGTTTTATACCCTTCTTAAATGAGTTGGCTATCTTTTCCTCGGTTTGGGCCTTTGCTGTTCTGACTGCCTTCCCAGCTTCCTTTTGCTTTAACTGATTACTCGGTGTTACCGCCATAAGAACCTCCCATTATCACCCCCAAACGGATGTTCTTATTGAACGTTTTAATCTGACCCTAAAACACATGCAAAAAAGTTTGTGAAAGATGAAGGAAGAGATTGGGACCAGTATCTACCATACTTGCTTTTTGCTTACCGAGAAGTGCCATAAGCATCAACAGGGTTTTCACCATTTGAAATGCTGTATGGTAGACAACCTATTGGGCCACTAGATGTTAAAGAGGAATCAAGAGAAGACAACCCCTCTCAAAAAAATCTATTTCTGCATATATGTGTGCGCTGAGATTGCACGGTTCCATGTCAATTCGGTGTAGGAATAATAGCGACGGCAATATCAGCGACGACAGCACAGTGACTACAATTATGGCACCCATACATATGGGCAAGCACTGTTATGGTGACATTATTGCAAATGTTTGTTTCATGGGGGGCTTTGCCCCACCCCCCTATTGTGGGGAGCTTTGCCCCCACACCCCCTTACTAAAATAACCAACCCCGAGGTCCTAGCACCTAGGGGAAGGGGGAATACATTTGTCACCATAACGGTACTCGCCCATATTTACCATAATTGCAGTCACTGGCATTGCCATCACTAAAATTGTTATCACTATTATTTTTTCGCCAAATTGATGTGCTACCAAATTGCACTCAGTAACAAGGAAGAGGCCCAAAACCAACAGGAAGTGTATTATGATCATGGGGTAAAAGAAAAAGGTTTTGAGCTAGGTGAAAAGGTATTATTATTGTTACCTATTTCAGAAAACAAACTGCTAATGAAGTCGCAAGGATTGTATAATGTTCTTAGCCATACTGGCATAGTAAATTATGAGGCTGAGACCCCTGACCGAAGAAACCCTACTAAGATATACCATGCTAATTTCCTAAAAAATGGGTTGAAAAAAACTCCATGGGCTGCTTTGTTAGTGTTGCCAGAAACTGAAACGGGAAATATGGACATACTGTAGCTTATGGCAGGCTAGACTGTAACTTAGGATGCAGTAAAGATAAATGTTTCCGTAACCCCAGAGCAAACTGCAGAAATGCATAACTTGGTAGAGGTATTTAATAGCACCTTCACTATGGTACCTGGCCATGCAAAAGGGATCGAACGTGTAATAAGGACAGGTTGTGCTCACCCTATTAAGCAAAAGGCATGTAGTATACCAGAGAGCTTAAGAGCAGGGGTAGTTAAGGAAATAGAGAAAATGAAAGAACTGGGTATAATAGAAGAGTCAAGAAGTGTTTGTTCATCACCAATTTTTTTTTAAACTTATATTTTATTGTTTTGATGATAAAACAGCATCATACAGGTTTTATGTCCTACCAGGCGTACATCACTTGATAAAAGGAGACATTCAATGGATCACAGAAACATCTCTAGCCTAAGTAGTCTGATTTAAGGAGGAGGAATTCTAAGGGCATCACCAATGGTAATTGTGAATAAGAAGGAAGGGGGGGGGTAAGAATTTGCCTTGATTTTGGAAAACTTAATCAACTTTCTGAATTTGACAGCAATCCTACACCCAGGATAGATGACTTGGTGGATGGATTGGGAAGTGCCAAGTACATCAGTATCCTCGATCTTAGCAAGGGTTACTAGCAGATTCCCCTAGCAAAAGAATCCAGGGACAAAACTTCATTTCCAACACCTACTGGATTCTATCAGTTCACCACCATTCTATTTGGGTTACATGGTGTACCTGCCACATTCCAGCAGTATATGGAAGTAGTCCTAGCTCCACACTTGGGTTATTGTGTAGCTTACCTAGATGATGTTGTAGTGTACAGTCCAAACTGGAAAAGCCATCTAGATCATTTACGAGCAGTTATCCAAACTGTCAAAAATGCAGGTCTGACCATTAATCCTACCAAATGTGTATTGGGCATGCAGGAAACTAGATATTTGGGGTATATTTTGGGAAATGGGGAGATAAAACCAGAAATTTCTATGATAGAAGTGTAACCTCTAGGTGGTGCTATCCCAACAGATACTACCCCTACCTGCGAGACTAGGCGCAGGTTGAGAGGCCTGAGTTCTGTGAATGGGTGCCTCCACCCAGAGGACAGGGTTAATGGTAGTGTAGCTGCTCTGGGTACAGCCCTCTGGGACACTGATACCCCCCTCTGACCCCTCTAGTGGCCTATACTGGTCAGCACTTATACAGCTACAATAAACACCAGAATGCAATGTTATACCCACACTAGGCACACTTACCACCAGGGCTGGATCAGCTGCACTGGCCCTGGTGAACCCCTGCAAAACAAGATCTGCAATGGAGAAATGCAATAGCAACACAGTATCCCCACCACAAAGGTACACAATAGTCTGTGTAAATGCAAAAAGACTTAGATCTGATTTATCGGGGGACGTAAACAAGGGAGGGGCAGCAATCTGGTGTTTGATTCTGGATTTGATTAAAGCATGCATGCCTCTAAGAGTCCCTCAGACATAGTCGCACACACTCTGGGTACCCAGTTGGTCTGCAGGCTAGCCGAAGCATTGCCCGGGTAGGCCAACATTGCAGCTGTTGTTAGAGCCCTTAGGAAGGAAAAAACACAACATGCACTTTAACCCACAATTTGTATTCAGAGCCAGAGGCTCAATTAGTGAGATCAATCAAAACAATTAAATCAGGTGACTTACTTTGATTTGAGCTTTGTTGCAGTGAAGCTACCCGATGTTTACTCACGCTACCCAGACCAGGATGCAGGATGGATGAAATGAAGACCTCAGAATTATTATTGACTGCTGTGCCAGGAGAAGCAGAGGCCCACGACGCCTCATGGTGGTCCGATCCTGTTTAATGGTGTGTTGAGCAGGGGCCAAATCCCAGGCTGGTCTTTGTCAGATGATTCTCTGCAGTGTGAATGGCAATCTAGGCCGAGATGGTGAGACCCAGACCAGGTGAACAGTTCGGATTCAGTCCAGTAAAGTGCTGGATACAGCTTCCAGCTAGCGTGGCACATTCAAGCAATGTGGGGAACCAGATCACGACCCACACTGCACATTCAGCACAATTATAGTAAAGGATAGGCAACTACCACAGTTCGGATGACAGTCCGGTTGCAGTCAACAGTGTCTCTGCACATACCGTACACTCTACTGTTCTCTCAAGTCCTGACAGACCGATCGCACCGAGGCAAATCTTCGGTCCACACCATATTTTGGGAAATGGGGAGATAAAACCAGAAATTTCTATGATAGAAGTGTAACCTCTAGGTGGTGCTATCCCAACAGATACTACCCCTACCTGCGAGACTAGGCGCAGGTTGAGAGGCCTGAGTTCTGTGAATGGGTGCCTCCACCCAGAGGACAGGGTTAATGGTAGCGTAGCTGCTCTGGGTACAGCCCTCTGGGACACTGATACCCCCCTCTAACCCCTCTAGTGGCCTATACTGGTCAGCACTTATACAGCTACAATAAACACCAGGTGCAATGTTATACCCACACTGAGCACACTTACCACCAGGGCTGGATCAGCTGCACTGGCCCTGGTGAACCCCGCAAAACAAGATCTGCAATGGAGAAATGCAATAGCAACACAGTATCCCCACCACAAAGGTACACAATAGTCTGTGTAAATGCAAAAAGACTTAGATCTGATTTATCGGGGGACGTAAACAAGGGAAGGGCAGCAATCTGGTGTTTGATTCTGGATTTGATTAAAGCATGCATGCCTCTAAGAGTCCCTCAGACATAGTCGCACACACTCTGGGTACCCAGTTGGTCTGCAGGCTAGCCAGAAGCATTGCCCGGGGTAGGCCAACATTGCAGCTGTTGTTAGAGCCCTTAGGAAGGAAAAAACACAACATGCACTTTAACCCACAATTTGTATTCCGGAGCCAGAGGGCTCAATTCGTAAGGATCAATCAAAACAATTAAATCAGGTGACTTACTTTGATTTGAGCTTTGTTGCAGTGAGCTACCCTGATGTTTACTCACGCTACCCAGACCAGGATGCAGGATGGATGAAATGAAGACCTCAGAATTATTGACTGCTGTGCCAGGAGAAGCAGGGCCCACACGACGCACCATGGTGGTCGATACTGTTTAATGGTGTTGAGCAGGGAGCCAAATCCCCAGGCTGGTCTTTTGTCAGATGATTCTCTGCAGTGTGAATGGCAATCTAGGCCGAGATGGTGAGGCCCAGACCAGATGAACAGTTCGGATTCAGTCCAGTAAAGTGCTGGATACAGCTTCCAGCTAGCGTGGCACATTCAAGCAATGTGGGGAACCAGATCGCGCCCCACACTGCACATTCAGCACAATTATAGTAAAGGATAGGCAACTACCACAGTTCGGATGACAGTCCGGTTGCAGACAACAGTGTCTCTGCACATACCGTACACTCTACTGTTCTCTCAAGTCCTGACAGACCGATCGCACCGAGGCAAATCTTCGGTCCGCACCAGGTGAATTTCACTTTGTCACAATTCAGGATTAGGGTCACAATCTCAGCAAATCTGGATAAAATCCAAGATATTAATATAGACTTCTTCACTTGCGAAGATGGTAGCAGACAGGCCAGACACAACCTTCCCACTGATTCCCCCATGCTACTATGCAGGAGCAACTGCTCAAATTGTATTTATTTATTTATTTGCTTTTAGTAACCGGGTAAGTGCACTAGACAGAGCTGCCTATTTTCAGGCATGACCCGGGAGACTACAAATCAAGGAACAGGTAAAAATAAATACATACTGTATACAATGTTGTACAATAGGAGATTCCAAACAGTTATACAGAGGTGCAAGTTACATAGTACATAGAGGAGGTACATATCACACAGTATAATAGGAACAAAACAGACAAAAAGGCACAATTTACTGTTAATGTACAAAACATGACAGTGCTGTTGGTAAGTCAGCAAGGAGACAATTCCCAGGCAAAGACAAGGAACAAAGTGCGTAGCTGCAGCTGAGGAAGAGTGGGGATGGGAGGAATCAAGAGGCCACAGGGAGATTTAAGAGCAGGACAATGGTAGATTTGCATGACTCGTGAAGCTAGGGGCATTTGCAAATGTCAAGGGAGGTGAGGTAATTGGAGAGGCCTTTCTTAAAAGTGGGGTGGGATTTGGAGTGTCTAAGATCAAGTGGGAGAGAATTCCAAAATTTGGGGGCATAGAAGGAGAAGGCAAGTTCACCCATCCTGGTAGAACATTTTGGGACAGATAACAGAGCTAAAGACATGGAATGGAGGGAACGAGGACAGTCCATGGGGGTGAGCATAGCAGTGAGTGTGGAGGGGATAGAAGACTGAATAATGTTGTCAGTTGGATAACCTAATGAATAAGCCTGACACGAGGAAGGAGACAAACAGTGGAGGTCAGAGTAGAGAGTACAATGGTGCTTAAGACGAGGAGCAGATAGTGCAAATCTACAGACATTGTTGTAGGCAACGTCCCACATTTGCAAGATGCTTGCCTGTGCCATAGCGAAGACAGGCAGGGCGTAGCAGAGTCCAAGGAGGAGAAGGCCTTGGGCAGCAGAGATCCTGGCTGCAGGGGTCAGAAACTGATGGACTCGGTAAGCCAGTCCAGTTTTAGCATTGACTGATTTGCAGACAGCTTTGACATGCAGAGAGAAGTTAAGAGATGGATCCAGCATGACCCCTAGGTATTTGAAGGACTGAGTTACTTCCACAAGGGAGCCATCAAGACAAGAAACCTGGAGAGATTGAGTTGAAGCGACAGATTTCCTTTGTGACTCAAAGAGCATAGCCTGGGTCTTGGCAGCATTTAGCACCAGGCAGTGGGAAGTAAGCCAAGTTTGGATACCATGAAGATCAGAGGAGAGGTGGGAGTTAATTTCATGACTAGAGCTGGAGGAGACATAGAGAACTAAGTCATCGGCATAGAGTAAGGAGAGACTGTGGGAGGGCACAGAAGGTAGTTTATTGATGAACAAAGAAAACAGCAGGGGCCCAAGTACAGAACCTTGTGGGATGCCTGAATGAAGCAGGGCAGGGGCAGAGAGAACTTTATGACAGGAGACAGACTGGGAGCGGCTCCACAGATAGCTGGCAAACTAGGCAAGTGTGAATTGGAGGCACCAATAGAGCCTAGTTGATGCAGGGGCAGGTTGTGGTTAACCGAGTCAAACGCCTTTGACAAGGCAATAAAAACAGCCCCAGTAAGCTGGCCTTGGTCCATAGCAGATTTAATGTCACTGGTGAATTACACTAGAGCTGTCGTGGTGCTGTGGTTTGGCCTAAAGCCATGCTGAGCAGGAGATCGCAGGTTAAAGTTGCCAATGAAGTTAGACACCTGGCGATGGATAAGTTTCTCCAGGAGTTTACTGAGGGTTGGCAGGAGTGCAATAAGATGGTAGTTTGTTAGGTTTTGTGGATAACCCTTTTTGAAGACTGGGATAACTCTGGCATTTTTTCCAGGAGAGGGACACAGTACCCGAGCTAATGGAGAGGTGGAACAATCGCATGATGGGGGTGGCAAGAAGAGACATGCCTAATTTGAGAATTCTGAGTTCTAGTTCATCAGGGCCTGTGCTGCCGTGGGGAGACATCATGTTAAGATCTTGTAGGACATCCAGCCTGGAGACCGGGTGGAGAATCAGGGAAGGATGGGATGGGGGGAGGTTGGGGGGGAGGTGTTCACTCTCTCAGCTCCAACAACACACTGACTCACTGCTGCAGGCAGCTCTGGGACTTCCCAGTGATCCAAAAGGTTTGTTTGGTGGATCCATCTGCCTGTCACAGCAAGGGCACCCCCTCCAGGTCCATTAAGGTGCCAAAAAGTAAAAACTACAATTCCTACAGAAATTCACTCCCACAAGGCCCCTGGGGACAGTCTCCATTTTAGGGTCCCCAAAGATACTGATTGGTCCAAACTGGCAGTCCAGAATCAAGACGGTGCAAAACAGAAAGTCCATGCTGCAAAGGAAGGCAGGTTAGACAAACTACTATATTATTACTATTAAAGCAGATAATCAGCAAACAATCATAGATTCTAGTAGGGCTTCCTCTGCACAATTAGTGATGGCAGAATGAAGCAACTGTATTGCAGCCAGGGCGGGACTCGAGCCTGAAATCACTTGGCATCCACCCAGAATAATTATAACCCATGAAAATGATGCCTCTTAAAGAGACAGGCATGGAGGCTAACAGGGCACTCACATACAAGCACTTTTAAAACTCTTAGAACACAGAACACCAGCCTGGCAGTGGGCCTTTAGGCAAGCCCAGGAAGACAATTTAGGAACCGCCAATTGTAGGTGGGTTACAGAAGCTGTAGCTAACAGCCCTGTCCCTAAAATGAAGAAATATGTCAGGTCATTTTTAGGACTGGCTGGTTACTATCAGAAATTCATCTCCAACTTTGCCCAAATAGCTGCTCCCCTCACTGAACTTACAAAGAAAAGATATCCAAATAATGTAAATGGACCCTAGAGACTGAAGACGTTTTTAGGGCCATTAAGGCTGCTTTATGTTCAGACCCTGTTTCAAAAAGCCCAGACTTCGAAGAGCAATTTCTATTACTAACAGATGCCTCGGAAGTAGGTCTTGTTGCTGTCCTTAGTCAGAATATAGATGAGAAGGAGCATCCCATTCTATGTCAGCAGGAAGTTGCATGACAGGGAGAAATGGTACTCCACTACTGAAAAGGAAGCCCTAGCAGCCAAATAGGCAATGGAGTCCCTTAAATTTTATTTGCTAGGCCGGCCCTGTGGCACTGAGGGTTGAGGTGCTGGACGCCACACCTTGCACCATGTCAGCGACCCGGGTTCAGGAACAAGCCCAGGCCCCCAGGGGTTGACAGGGGAGAGAGAGGGTTGTGGATCCAGAGGACTGCTTTTCTCTCTCAGGGAGGGGAGGGATAGCTGTCCTGCTCATTGATCGCCCTCTAGCGACGGCTGGAGGGAGATACAGGTCAGGAAGCTCGGGCCGCCATACGATGTCAGCAGGGAAGGGGGAAGGGAGAAAACCAGGAAAATGGAACTGGCAGGTTCTGTGATGGCCCTGACAGCACCTGGCTCGACACCTGGAATCTGGATTTGTTCTCCGGGGTGGGGGAGCTGGCACTCCTCACCTCAGCCCTGTCACGGGGGTGGGGGGGAGTCAACCGGTGGGGGATCACCAGGATGGTCAGGTGGGAGAAAGTGTGGCTGGAGACCAAGTCCCTCCGAGGGAGGGACCGGAGCCACCTGCCAATCTCCCCAGAGGATAAAGAACAATAATTAAAAATATATATATATTTTTTTTTTTTATTTGCTAGGAGCTTACTTTGTGCTTATAACTGATCATAATCCTCTCTGTTGGTTGAATCAAATGAAGGATAGAAATCCCAGGCTCACCAGATGGTACCTGGCATTACAGCCATTTAAATTCAAAGTGTGGCATAGACCTGGGAAAGAGAATGTCACGCAGATTTTTTGTCAAGGTATGGTTCAGGAATTGAGAAATTAGAAAAGTTAGAGAAGGAAGAAAATAGTGATATATAGGACATGTATGTGATTAGAATGAAGGAAGGTTTTGGAAACCTGTTTTAAAGAAAAAAAGAAAAAAAAACAGTTTCCCTCTTAAGGGGGAAGGTATATGTGACAGGATTAGTTAGGCCCTGTCCCATTTTTGTTATGTAGGAGGGAATCTAAAGCAATGATTCTGAATACTGCTATCTCCACCTTTTCTGACTTTCTATTAGACTGTGCAGTCAAATCTTATCTCTACCAGCTGTACTTTCTAATTTCTAATATCTGCCTTGCTTATGTATGTTTATAAGGTATATCTATGAAACTGGATTCCCTGATGTATAAACCAGAGACAGCTGAAATGATTGCAGAGGCAGCTGTGACACAGTGTGACCTCAGACTGATGTTATCTGTCACAATGCCCTGGCCATCTACTAGCTGGGTCACAGTCGTATGCCTAGCAACCAACAACTACAAAGCCTGTCTTACTGAGAAGATAGGTGGAGAAATGGACTTGAACAAACACAGGACAGGCTGCTTTATGTCCTGGTGTAGAGACTGACATGAAGAGAGACTAGAGGAGACATGCTGATTTCATGTCTTGAATTGTCTTCTAATTTGCTGGAGAAGGAGAAGAGATGCTGAAATGTTTTCCAGTTTGTTTATTTTTTCTTGTGATTTAGGATAATAAATCACCACTTGTGGTTTTCTATGATTTCTCCTGGACTGCTTATGTTTCCTGACCTGGGCCTCCATTACAGTTAGTGTCAGAGGTATCTGGATTAGCTACATCTGGTGTCATTCTGTGTCAGAAGCCACACCACTTCCAGAAGCCTCTCCACACATGGCATGGACTCACGGTGTACTTGTGAAAGGAAAACTGAAAAGGAAAAAATCATGAAATTATATGTACTATCACATTAGTGATGACTAGGCCATGCAGTGGCACAATGGTACTGCAAAGGAGGAAGTGGCGGCTTGCTGGTTGCTAAGAATGAGGCAGCAGGATAGGAGACCTGTGAACACAAGACTGAAATTATTTTATTCTCACCCACAGGGAGTCTTCTGTACATGAAAAAGAAAATGAAAACATAAAAAAAAAAAAAAAAAAATGAAATGATACTTTTAGTCACACTAGTGATGTCCATGATGTGTAATAGCACAATGGTGCCCCATTGGGGCAGGAGGAAGAGTAGGTATTTACATGCTGCTTGGCATCTACATACTGCCTGCCTACTTGCTGGCTGGAGAAGGCAACAGGACAATAGAAGCAGGTTCACACAGTAGTAAATGTGTCTGGCATTTACGCTAGGCTAAGAGTCTGGGCAGACTGGATGGGTCTTGGGGTCTTTATCTGCAGACAACTTCTATGTCATGTTTTTGAGTTTATCTGTAGGTATGAGATGGAGTCGGAGGAGGAGGAGGTGGCGCATGTTGTTCCTGGGTGAGGAAGATTGGAGGAGGTCATAGTGCAAAGCACCAGCAGTGATGTCAGGCATGGCAGCAGGTTCACATTAGTCTGCTGTCTGGCATTTATACTGGGCTAAGAGACCGGATTAATCTGGAGGCATGAGATTGACCTTCCAGCATAAGACTGCTTCTTGCTGGAATGGACCCTCCCACTTCATGATTTAGAATTATCTTCTAATGCTTTCAAGACAGCAATGAAGCAAGAATTAAGCTTCCATTGTCAATGTAATAGGTGAATGTTATGCATGAAATATCAAACTGCTTTTGATTCTTTTAAACAAGTGTTTTGTCATGTCTTACGTGTATTTAATATGCTGTAATTTGTTGATGTATGTATTTTATCTTTTGTATTTTGTAGTTATTGTAACCATTAGAATGTTATACAAACAGATAGCCTTGTAAATAGGGTTTTTCTCAATCCATAATGGCTCTTTCTCTGAATAAATAAAATTTTACATACATACATACATACATGGAGGAGATAGTTCATGTTGTTCCTGGGTGAGGAAGACTGGGAGAGACCATAGTGTGGAACAACGTCAGTGGTGTCAGGCATGGTTGCAGGTACACATTAGTCTGGTGTCTGGCATTTACGCTGGTCTAAGAGTCCAGGGAAGGTATAGTGTGGCCCAAGCTAAGAGGGGGACCTGGTGAATGCATGTAGTGCAGGTTTGGGTGCAGGTGGGGCAGGTGCAGAGCTGTCATTCAGCAGCGGTGGCATGGTTACACTGTCTGTTGAGTCATATTAATTACCACTGTCTACTCCAATTTCAGTTATGACTTTATAGTTGTATCGGTCTCAGTTTGTCATTCATACAGTAGAGGATGCAGGCAGAGCACCCATGTGGCTCCCCTGTTTCCAGAAATTATGTCTGATTGCAGTTTGTCTTTCAGGGAAAAGTAGCAGGCAGAGCACACATCTTGCACGCCCAGTTCCAGAAATTATGCTTGGTTGGCTTTTGTCTTTCAGGGAGGAATGGAGCACCCATATTGCATCCCCAGTTCCAGAAATTATGGCCTCATCACTCACCACAGAGGAGGAGGCATTCAGCAGCAGCAGAAAGGCACAGCTAGGTACTTTTTTCAGGCAGCAGCATCAGTACTGATAGGAGGCGATGAGGTGGCTGGCATGCAGCAGGAGAGCACAGTCAGATACTTGTTTGGCATACCTCTCAACCTTCTGCCCCACAAATCAGGGACAAGGCTTAATAAAATCAGGACATATATATGTGCATTGAAAATATGATTCCAAACAAGAAAATATTAGAAAAATGACAACATTCGGTTTCCAAATGTGTCCTACCCACGTCACATAGCAACATGAGTTTAATATGTCCAATACTGCTGTTTTACTGGGATACAAGGAATTTGCCTTCATCATATTCAGTGCCAGAATGTTCTCTTCCAGGGAAGTCCTTCTCCATTCCCATCATGTCTGCCTCTGTCTGTAGTGAGGATGATACCCCTTGCTTGTCTTCACCTTCCATGTCCTCGTGAGTTAGTGGCACCCAAACTGATACTTTCCTACTTGGGGGAATATGATGCTAATTCATTTTGATAAATGTCAACATACTGACATTGCTGGGGGAAAGTTTAGTGCATCTGTTCATAATAATGACCCTGGCTGAGCTGCAAAATACATTCAGCACTCACACTAGATGGTGGGCAGCTCGGATATTTTAAGATTACTGCTGCCAGTGATGGCCAAACTTTCATCTTATTCTCCCAGTGAAGGAGTGGCTTCTCATCAGCAGCTAGATGTACCTGATCAGTCACGTATCCCTCTACTGCTCTCACCAGTGCCATTTTCTCCTCATCAGCTCATGTGTCCTCCTCTTGTGACTCATGGGCCCAATTTTAAAAAGGAAATCTTTGATGCAAGTGGCACCTTGCATCAAAGTTTGTGGCAATCCTGATTTTCTAATACAGGCTGTGCTGAAATGAGATGCCTTGCACCCACGCTGCCCCTGCGCCACCCTTATGCAGAAGCACCCTAAGTGCCAGGGTTACAAGGGCTTGCACCATGGTGGGGCTGCACCGATCCCCTTTAGAATTTCAGAAACCCCTGTGGATGCATCTATACGAGTCATAATGTCGTATGCTTAATAGCGTCACGACATTATATAGCTAACCCGAATCAGCGCTGTCCATGACAGCGTAATGGTGTAATAATCATGATACTGCTGTATGCAGTATTGCACCATCACACACCCCAGGCAGAGGATAAGATCTCTGTTGGAAGTGGGTTCCACCGAGCAGCTGCCGTGGCTCACTGGACTGAGCCACAGCAGCAGGAACAGGTGCTGCGTCTGGGACTGGGTTTGATTCCCGGTCCAGACATTTTTCCATGGATTGTGCACTCCCGAGTTGGCCCCCAGAGTTGAGAATCTTTAGTGGGGGTCTGGGGCACAGACCCCCATAACGGGGGTGTGGGAGGCAGAGCGCCCCACCGCTGTATTGGCAACGTGATTTTGCCATGTGGCATAATGTCGTCTGACATTATGACCCCGTGATGCTGCAACAGGGGTCTCAGGTTAGACCAGCCAGGAGGTTGTTTAAGGGCCATATACGACTGCGAACACTGTGGCGATGGTGGGGGGGCCCTGCAAGTAGGGGGCTGGGGGTAGAAGGAGCACAGGGTGCCCTAGGGGGCATCGGGGATATGGTGGCAATGTCAGGGTGGTGAGGTGGCACCAGGTCGGGGTGCCATGCAAAATGGCAGACAGCCAATTGGCCCAGGTAGTGGGGGATTGGAAGGGATAGACCATGAGCTGGCCCCAGGTGGGCACAGCCCTGGCACCTGCCCCATAGATGTCACAACTGACAATCCTGTAGGCAGGAAGCAGTAGCTGCAGGTTGAGAGCTGCCAGTGGTGGAGGTGAACATTCTTCAGGCACCACAACAGCTCCCAGGTACTCAGCCCCCCCCTGCATTATGACAGGCTGCTTCCCACCCACAGAGTTGGGGACTGTGGCACCCTTAGGTCAGGTGCCAGGGCTGTGCCCACCTGGGGCCAGGGCATGGTCCATCTCTGCCAACCCCCCACTACCTGGGCCAATTCACTGTCTGCCATTGCACATGGCTTCCCCACTGGGTGCCTCGTCTGCACTCTGACATTGCCACCATATCCCTGATGCCCCCTAGGGCACTCCCTGTGTTCCTTATGCCCCAGTCCCCCTACTTGCAGGCATACTCATACCCCCACACATTTGGGGCCCCTTTAGTGTTGTACCAGGCAAGGGAGGACAGATCCCTGCTTCAAACCCCGCAGGTGCACCACATGTTTGGCCCAAGCCTGCAGCTGTAGCAACTCCTGAGTCTTTGGTGCAGGGCCCCCAGTTTTATAAAATTGTGTCCAGGGCCCTGATGCACCCAGGGTTTGCTGCAGCTCTAGAACATCACAACTTACAACAATGTAAAGGCTCTTTTAAAATCGATCCCATGGTCAGCAACCCTGACTTGTGACAGCACCGCCCAAAGCAGACTGGATGATGTATGTATTTTTTTGCCTGCAGATGTATTGCTACAATAATTACCCTTCATTCCAATTGCCTTTCTCAAGCCAGATGCTCCCTCTGCCTTCTTCCGAGTAAGCTGCTCATGCTGCCTTTTCAAAACATTTGTTTATTCATTTATTTATTTGGATTTTCTTAAGCATGTAGGCTCACTGAGACTAAAAGTCCCTGTTTCAGGAGTGACCCAGAATTGAATACATTTAACAGACAAACATTAATGCAGGTAACAGTCCATGATAACAAAATATTGACAGCAACATAAAATAAACAGAGTGCAAACCAGTATTAGCTGACAATTTGAAAATCGTGACAAAGTCAAGGCACGTTGATGGGCTCATGGCAAGAAAAAAAGCAACAAGGTGAACAGCAACAGTCGTACTCCCATATGCCTTTTTTGTGAGATATTTTTTTAAAGATATGGGACCTGGTTATGTCCTCCATGAATGATTGAGGACAAGCCATGTTTGTATATGGGGTCCAGCATGGTCACAATGCTGAATTCAGTTGATGTTAGTATGCTGTTTAAGTGTTTGTTGTGTTCTAGGACCTTCAGCAAGTGCTCAACCAATGAATAACTGAATGCATCACCAGTCACCTCACACTGCCTCTGCATGTTCATAATGGCCTACTTCAGCACACAGAGCAGTGGTATGGCTTGGCTTAGGGAGGCAGTATCCGCACTCACTGCTTGTGTCGCATGAGTGAATGGGTGCAGCATTATAATTAAGCCATCTATAAGCCTCCACTGATTGGTGGTTAATGACATGGAAGCTCTTGAACTGTCCCTGCTTGTATGAAGCAGCCTATACTTGGACAAGGCCTTATATTGCTCATAATCCTTTCCAGCATATATAATGCTGAGTTCCACCTTGTTACAACCTCCTGCTTAATCTGGACATGAGGCAGGCCATTTTTTAGTTGCAGGGCCTGCAGCTGGTCCCTGGCCTTTCCAGACCTTGCAAAATGCACAAAGATTTGCTTGCACACAATCTGTAGTTGTTTAATGTCCACCTGTGACACAAACTCTGTAACCACCAGGCTAATACAGTGTGCCAAACAATGAACCCTGAAAAAAACATTATTAATGATCTTAACAATGTTTGACCCATTGTCGCTTGCAATAAACCCTGTCTTTGTTTCTATAATGAGCAACGATCTAAAAAAACTAGAGGAATGGACAAGGGTTTGGCAGCTAGGTCTTAATGCAAAATAATGCACAAGGGGAACAAGATCCCAGGGGCAACATACCAACTGGGGGGAGAGGTATTAACGGTCACAAAGCAGGAAAGGGACCAGGGAGGTGATAATTTCTGATGACCTGAACATAGTGAAACAGTGCGACAAGGCAGCGGGGAAGATTGGCAGGATGCTGGGATGCATAGGTAGGGGTATTATCAGCAGGAAGAGGGAGGTAATAATACCCCTGTATAGATCTCTGGTTAGACCACACCTCGAGTACTGTGTACAACACTGGAGGCCCCATCTCTGAAAGGACATAGATAGGGTGGATACAGTTCAAAGGTAGGCAGCCTGAAAGGTGCATGGCCTGCATCAGGAGCCCTATGGGAAAAATCTCAAGGAATTAAACATGTACTCCCTGGAGGAAAGGAGGGAAAGGGGGATATGATAGGAACATTCAAATACCTCACTGGTAGAAACAAGGTACAAGAAGGAAGCATATTTCAAAGAAAAAGATGCACAAGGACAAGGGATCACAAAATGAAGATAGAAGGGGGAAGGTTCAGAGGTAATGGGAGAAAGTACTTCTTCATGCAGGGAGTGGTGGATGCATGGAACAGCCTCCCAGTGGAGGTGGTGGTGACTGAAATGGTTACAGGGTTCAAGAATGCATGGGATAGACACAGAGGGATAATAGAAGTAAGGGGGAGGGGGGCCTGGAGACTGAGTAGGGTCGCAGAGGTCAATATAGGTAGGGAAAATATGGGCAGACTAGGTGGACCAAGAGGTCCTTATCTGCTGACAGCTTCTATTTTTCCATGTTTCTATGTCTTTAGTGAGAGTGGGTGCAGCCAGCTGTCTACGTCCTCTAAAAGTGAAGACAAAATGTTGCCTGCACCGTGCTGTACAACCATGCTTTTCATGGCAAGCGTGGTACACTTATACAGGGTATGCTTACCTGATGGTGACACTAACACAGCGACTTATCAATGCGTTGACAGAATCGACAAGTTACTGACAGGTCACTGTGTTAGTGCACCTGACACAGAGGCACACTGTCTCCCGGTCCTGCACACCCTCTCCGAATCAGCTCCAACTGGAGTTGATAATCCTATGTACAGGAGGTGCGGGGGATGAAAAAATAGGACTGGGAGACAAACGGGATGTATGTCAACTGCAACTTGCGGTCGACATTAATCCTGTCTCCGAGAGGCCGGTTGACAAAAGTGTTGTCGAACCGGCATCGTAGAACCCTTATACAGCAGGGAAGATTGGCTGCTGCTTTGGCCAGTGCTGGTGCCAGTCCCATCCATAAAGTTTGTTAAGTTGTATTTGATGAAAATAATCATGTCTTACCCCCTGGAAGTTCCACCCAGTGTGCAGTTTCACACATGTATGAGATTGCAGCCATTGGACCACTATTCCAGATGTCAGTGGTTATGTGGTTATAGGAACTTCAGGAATGCTGCACTGCATATTTTACTGCATTTTCAACAACATTCCTCAGTTCTGGAACGACCCTCTATGAAAAAGAAGTCCTGGAAGGAACCTGCCATTTTGGGCATGGTTTTGCCATAAGCCGGTGGAATCCCTCATTTTCAATGAATATGACTGTTAACAGATCAATGGCAAGCATCTCTGCTGTTGCTGCATTCACTTTCCTGGCCACAGCATGATTTGGGGGAATTTTCCCTACCAGGGCAGAATGATGGTGATTGTGGGCTGCACTTTTTTGGTGGTGCTTGGTGGATGTTTTACATCTGCACAGCATTCCTCAGGAGTCGTCTTTTGGTCACCAAGGGTTAAAGAGCCAATTAATTTTGGTGTGCTGGCTTTTGGTACAGAGAATGGGGGGTTTGGCAGGGTATTGATGACACTGCTGCTGCTGCTAGTACTGCTGATGGATCGATTGCTGCTAGTAGGGGTATAGTTAATATCCTCCTTGGCTGAAACATCTTCCTCTAAATTAACCTCTTCTCCCGCCTTTCCATGTGTTGGTTCTGTGGTACTACTTCCTACTCCACTCGCTGCAAGATGTTGATGCTGCTGCCACTTACCCAGGTTCTTTTTTTTTAAATGGGTGTGTTGCCCACCAGTACCCAGCTAGGATTCTTTTTTTGCCATGACTTACTTTTGCCTGGCATATCTGGCAAATTGCAACTCATCATGGAGGTCAAGAATAAAAAAGTCCAAACAAGGGATTTGGATGGATGGGACATTTTATGGAAAGACACAAGTGAAGATGATGACAATGATGTTGCAAGTGATGCCAGGGGCATGGCAACTGATATAGTTTTGGCGGGCAGATGTTTTCCAGCAACAGTCCTTTTTGTGGGGGTGGATGGTGGGGAATTATACAATGGCAAGAAAATTTCCTGGTCTCTGATTGGTCAGTCTTGGGTTGGACCTGTGATGTTATCCCAGCACAACATCACGGGTCTAGTCTCAGCCTCACTATGAACCAATGCAGATGAGCTATATGATGAGCTAGATGACCTCTTTTTTTGCATCTCCTCTTAAGAAACAAAAATATTTTTCCACACTAATAAAAACATTTTTTAAAATAATTTTTTTATTTTATATATAACAACGAGCCATTGTATAATAGCAATAATGCCCTCCAGGGTGTGTGTCATTTGGGATAACGTCATGCCTCAGGTATTGGACGCACCCGGCCTACGGCCTTGTGCCCAACCACCTGAGGTGTGATGTTATCCCAGCACAAAACACACCCTGTTGGGCATCATTGCTTAATTCACACATTGGTTCGGTTTTTTCTTTAACATCATCCACATTAATTTTTTTATTTCTGGCTCCCAGGAAGGATTGATTATTACCAGGTCATCATTACTGCCTTCATCTTCAACCATCTCCTCCTCTTCCTCACTATCCTTCACTTCTGCCGCTCCTCCTTGCCAGTCTTCCTTTCACTTCCCAACATCTTTTTCCATAGGCTTCACTTCTACAGGCTGCTGTTTGATTGATTTTATTTTTATATAGAACCCATCCCTGGGGCTCAGAGCACTGTACAATTTAAAACATCAAACACAACATAGCCAAATAGCAGCAATCACAGTAATAAACAATTCCTATAACTAACTTTAAATCAATCATCATAAATTATATGACATGTACTTATATCAGTTCAATAAAATGTTAAAAAAATATCAATATATCAATTCAGACAGTCCAATACAGCTATCCAAAATTAATTCTGCAGATCGTAAGCTTTAATAAATAAATACGTTTTTAGGTCCTTTTTTTTTTTTTTTAAAAAAGTTTATTATAGTTGCAATACATACATATAGTTGTTTATATTTCCTAGGCCATCCCTAAAAGGGACAAGACAATCATAACAAGAGTAACATACATTACATTCCAGTGCCAGTATATTTGTTCATTCCCCCTGTCCGGAGACCTAGATCTCCTGCCCGTCCCTCAACAAACCACTCTCAGATTGCGAAGGTCCACCAGAAAGGGCACCCACTCCTTTATAAATTGTTCCAATTTATCCTTAATGAAAAGAGAAAGTCTTTCTAATACTAACGTATGCAAGACAAGCGCTCGCCAGACTTGCACTGTCAGAATAACACAGGAAACCCAGGTGTTTTGGATGCAATGCCTAGCCAGGATAAGCAGAATACAAACCCACCTAGGCAGAGGGTCCCAGTCCCCATCTTCTACCACTTCCATCTCGAATAAACAGACCAATGGGTCCAATACAATCCCCCTTCCCCACATTCTCCCTATTTCCCCTATCACTGATGTCCAGAAATACTGCAGGGAAGGGCAGGCCCAAAAACAGTGCACATAGGTGCCCAGCGCCTGATGGCACCTTCCACAATATGGTGAGGTTGCAGGATGATATTTATGAACAACTACTGGTGGATTATATATCCGATGCACAAATTTAAAAGCAGCTTCCTTGAATTTATTACAAATAAGCAGCCCCATGTGCATGTTCAAGAGTTTGCTCCAATTCCTGTCACTTATCTGAAGGCCAAGGTCTCTTTCCCAGAGTCTCCGAACATCTCCCGATAAATCTGGTAAGCATTGCCTTGTGTCTCTTACTACTTTCCCCATAAACCCTCTGGTGTCCCACCTATACACCTGTATCTGGGCTTCCAATTTCTGTAGTTCCCCTATTCCCGGCCCGTCCCTTTCCAGCCCTAACATATATGCTCTAGCCTGAAAATATCAGAACAACTGCCCTTCCTCTAAACTGAACCTCTGCTGTACTTCCAAGAAAGAGCCCAGTCTCCCACCTACCCTCATTTCCTCTACACTCCTCACTACTTGTCCCTCTCAAACTTTAAATCCAGGATCTTCCCATCCCGGCATGAAGTAGGGGTTCCCAGTCAGAGGCACCAAGCAGGTATCTAACGCACCCACCCCTCTATATCGAAGCATCCTATCCCAGCTATCCAATGTCGCCTCTACCAATGGGTTTCTATCCTTCTGTCATTTATATGCTCCCCTGCCCCGCTGTTCTAAATATGCAGATAGTTGTGCAAGACAATCTCTCTGTTCTAAATCAACCCACCTAGTGGCTGGGGGTTTATAAATCCAGTCACTCACATATCTTTGTTGTGCCACCAATTAATATATGCCTATGTCAGGAAGTTCATTCCCCCTTTTCCCATATCTGTTTTAAGACGCCTCAAACTGATCCTCGGATGCTTTCCCTGCCAGATGAATCCAGAGAGCACTCTCTCTAACCATTTTGTGTCTCTATTGGAAATTCCCATAGGTAACATCTGTACCACATACAGCAATCTTGGGAGTATATTCATTTTGATCAAATTTATTTTCCCCAACCACGATATTGGTAGCGATGTCCACCATTTCAGGTCGGCTGCAATCTTTTAAGTATGGGGTTATATTTAAGTTTATACAGAGCATCTATTGACCATCCGACATTTATCCCCAAATATCTGAAATGACTGCCTACCTTCTTGAAACCCCATCCCTGTTCCCCCTTTCCTGTTTAGGAAGCTGCATGATCTCCGATTTATCCAAATTCAATTTGTATCCCGAGAAAACTGCAAACTGTTGGATTATCTGTAGGAGCCCAGGCATGGAGTTTGCAGGTTCTGTTATAAACAGTAACATGTCATCTGCATACATGGCAACTTTATGTTGCTCCCCCGACACCCCCCTCACCCCCTGCAGGAACATCTGCCAGAACTAGACTCATAGTGGATTCCCTGCAGGGGGAAGGCCTCAAACAACTGGTACAGCAACCCACAAGAGACAGGGCTATCCTAGATCTAGTACTGACTAACAAAGAAGGGATCACAGATCTCCAGGTAGAAGGTCACCTGGGGGCCAGTGACCATCACATGGTATGGTTCAATTTGGCTACTACATCTAAATCATCCCATTCCAAGGCAAAAATATGGGACTTCAGAGGAGCTGACTTTGATAAGATGGCCAACAGAGTTAAGCTAGCCCTGGCAAAAGAAACACAGGTGAGGGGTACAGGCAAAGTGGGCAAGCATTAAGGATGCAATACTTGAAGCAACATCCCATTGTGTTAGACAGAAAAGGAAGTGCAAAAGAAGAAGGAAACCACTTTGGTTCTCAAATACAGTAGCAGAAAAGGTCAGAGCCAAAAGGCTGGCCTTCAGGAAATATAAGGGAACACAGCGGGATGAAGATAGGGAGGCATACCAAACTGCCCTAAGGGAAGCAGGTAAGGCAGTAAGGCAGGCAAAGTCCCAAACTGAGGAAACACTATACGTAACAGTAAAGAAGGTGACAAGACTTTCTATAGATACATTAGTGAAAGGAGAAAGTCCAGAGGGGTATTGCTAAGCTTAATGGAGAAAAGGAGCATGTGAGGGGGAGGACCCTGTAAAGGCAGCTATCCTAAATATATACTTTTGCTCAGTATTTACTGAAGAGAAGGTAGGGCAGGGCCCACAGCTCAGCATCATGGACACAGGGGGGAGGGAGGTGAGCACTACTCCCTTCACAAAAGAAAGGGTCCCAACAAGAGCTTGCTAAGCTCAGGTGGATAAGGCAATGGGACCTGATGGCATACATCCCAGGGTACTTAAGGAGCTAAAGGAGGAACTAGCAGAGCCATTAGCAGAATTGTTTAGTGAGTCTCTGAGCACAGGAGAGGTCCCAGAAGACTGGAGAAGGGCTCATGTGATCCCGCTCCCACAAGAGTGGTAGCAGGGAGGAGGCGGGAACTACAGACCGGGTCAGTCTTACCTCAGTAGGGCAAGATTATGGAGACACCTTAAGGAAAGGATAGTGCAACACCTGGAATCCATAGGGGCACAGGATCCAAGACAGCATGGGTTTACAAAGGAAGGTCCTGTCAAACTAATCTCATAGATTTCTTTGACTGGGTAACCAGAGTGGTGGACCAAGGGGAGCAGTTGATGTAGCCTACCTTGACTTCAGCAAAGCTTTGACACTGTTCCACATAGAAGATTGATAAATAAGCTGGGTAGGCTCGGGTGGGTCAGAAGTTGGTCAACTGGGTGGCAAACTGGTTGACTGGCAGAAAACAGAGAGTGGTGGTAAATGGAATACAGTCAGAAGAGATGCAAGTCACAAGTGGGTACCTCAGGATCAGTCCTGGGGCCAGTCCTCTTCAACATCTTCATTAGTGACCTTGCAGATGGACTAGAGGGTAAGGCTTGTCTGTTTGCAGATGACACCAAGATCTGCAACAGAGTAGATGATCCAGATGGGTGGGCAGAATGAGAAGAGATCTGGATAAACTAGCAGAATGGTCAGAAGAGTGGCAACTGGGATTTAATGCAAGAAGTGCAAAATCATGCATATAGGGAAGAGAAACCCTGAAGCCACCTATAGGCTGGGAGGAGTTGCTAGCAGTCACATAGGAAGAAAGAGACTTGGGCATCATCATCACTGATGCCCTAAAATCATCCAAGCAGACCTCAAAACAGTAGGTAAGGCTAGGGGGTGTTAGGGTGTATTAGTAGGGGTGATCACAAGTCATAAGAGGGAGGTATAATCCCTCTGTACAAGACACTGGTTAGGCCCCATCTGAGTACTGCGTGCAGTATTGGAGGCCACACCTTCACAAGGACATTAACTCAAATTGAGGCAGTCAGAGAAGGGCAACCAAAATGGTGCAGGGAC
Organism: Neoceratodus forsteri; assembly: GCA_016271365.2. NCBI lineage: Eukaryota > Metazoa > Chordata > Ceratodontiformes > Ceratodontidae > Neoceratodus > Neoceratodus forsteri. Next base: position 1,237,139,566 of record CM057455.1, read on the forward strand.
TGCATCAGAAGACATATGAGGACAGATTAACGGAGCTCAATATATACCTTGAGCAAAGGAGGGAGAGAGGTGATATGATCGAGGCATTCAAACACCTTAAGGGCATAAACAAGGTGAAAGAGTCTAACATGTTTAAATATAAGAAAAATAGCAGGACAAGAGGACACAACATGAGATTAGAGGAGCCGATTAAGGGGAATGTGAGGAAATTCTTTTTCACAGAAAGGGTGGTGGATGCATGGAATGGCTTACCACAAGAAGTGGTGGCTATGAATACAGTGCAGGGCTTCAAACAGGCATGGGATAGGCATAAGGGAGCAATACAAATGACTATGAATAGATAGGCCACTGACAGAGCAAAGGCCGATGACACATTTATAAGGTAGAAAAAGAAATGGGCAGACTGGATGGGCCTTGCGGTCCTTATCTGCCGTCAACTTCTATGTTTCTATGTTTCTATGTATGCTCATCTCCTGCCGGGTGGCTGCCACCGCAGGTTTCACTGCCAAAGCAAAGAGCAGAGGGGAGAGTGGACATCCCTACCTCATGCCCCTGCCAAGACCAAAGGCCTCCAAGAGAGAACCATTGACCAGAACTCTGGCCTTGGGTGACCTGCAGAGGGTGTACACCCAATCCCCGAATGTCCCATCCAGACCAAACCGGGCCATCACTTCAAACAAATGTTCCGATTCCACTCTATCGAACGCTTTTTCCGCGTCCATAGAAAGAATACAGGTATCTATCTTTCTCTTCTCCGCCCCACAAATCACATTAAGAAGTCTCCTGACATTGTGATATGATAACCGCCCCTTAATGAACCTGGTCTGGTCTGGATGGATCAGATCGGATAACACCTCCTCCAGTCGGCTCACCAACACCTTTGTAAATATTTTTGCATCACAATTAAGCAATAAGATCAAGCGGAATGAAGTGCATTCCAAAACATCCTTCCCTTCCTTTGGTATTAAACAGATCACAGCGTCTGAGAAAGTACCCGGTAACCCCCAGGCCTCCCCTTCCTCCTGCTGAAATGCCTCACATAGTGGCCCTGACAGTTGCCCTGACAGTTGCCCTGCTCAGCATCGGTAATATTCTATGGGAAAGCCGCCCGGTCCACTTGCTTTCCCCAACTGCAGTCTTTGAATCGCCCTCAATACCTCTTCCCTCTTAATCGGGCTATTAATGTTTCTCCGCTGTGCCTCATTTAATTTGGGGAGTTTCAGTCTATCTAGAAAGGCTTTACCCTTTTCTCTTGCCCCCTGCTCCCCCTCTGCCTGCTATAACTACTCATAAAAGCTACGAAAGCATTCTCTAATTTGTTTTTCTACCTTGTGAAGGACACTGCATTTATCTTTATTTATTTATTTGTATTTTGGTAACCGGGTAAGCCCACTGAGACCAGAGGTCCCTTTTTCAGGGGCCACCAGTCGCTGTTATATAGGTTGGGCCTTGCCCTCCTCGCATTAATCGTACCAGTAGAGGCCCAGGTTTATTCCTCCATTTGTAGAACCTTTTACGTCCAAAGGTCGATGCTCTTCTGGCCTTCTCATTAAGCATGGTATTCAGAGCTTTCCTCGCCAGCTTTAAATTGTGCCGGTCCATATCCCGCCCTCCTTCTTCCACCCTCTTCTCCAGTTCTCTCACTTTGCCCTCCAGTGCCACTCCTCTGGCCTGCCTCTGTTTCTTATGCCTGTATACATATTTTATAATCATCCCCCTCATATAAGCCTTTCCTGCATCCCATATAATCCCTTTACTTATAGGTGAGGCCACGTTACTCGTTATCTAGCTTTCCCAACAGTCCTTTAAATACTCTTTGAAATTCTGATCCCCTAACAAATAAGTTGGGAACTTCCATGGGGGAGTGCCCTCCCTCAGCCTATTCATCCTTAATGATATTGTGACCATAGTATGGTCAGATATGTACATAGGGCTGTGTCATATCATCTGTAGCCTTTGATACCACCCCTGAGGAATAAAGAGGTAATCTATCCTTGACCACGTACCATGCGGGTTTGAGTAAAAAGCGTACTCTTTAGCTCCCGGGTTTGCCTCCCACCACCCATCTACCAGCTCTAACTCCCCCGTAGCCCGGCGCCACTGCCTAATTGCCTCGTTGCAGTGGCCTCCGCCCTGTGAATGATCCAGGTGGGGATCCAAGGTACAATTCAGACTCCCCCCCCCCAAAAGCAGGCCCGGGAACTACTCCCTTATCAATAGAGAGAGGATGGTGCTATAAACGACGCCTCAAACACTGCAGGGGCATATATGCTTCCAAAAGTGATGTGCTCTCCCCACAACTCCCCTTCTACAAATACATACCTTCTACCACTTTGATCCCTAACCACCGATTTTACTTGAAACGGGAGACTTTGATGCAAAAGGACAGCCACTCCTCTTTTGTGCACTTTATGCAAAGCCGCAAAGCATTTCCCCACCCATCCCCTCATCAACTTCATATGCTCTGTCACAGTGAGGTGTGTTTCCTGCAGCAGTGCCACCTGAATGCCCTGCCACTTCATTGCTGTAAGAAGCTTCGACTGCTTTACTGGTGTCGCTATCCCTCGAACATTCCTGGAGCATACCACTAAGTCCTGCTTATTAGCCATTAGTATAGAATTGAAAAGTCCCTTCCACTAACCCCCAGTTCCTACCCCAACCTACAGGGTGATGCATAACCCCCTTCATCCAATAGATCTCCCTAAAAAGATATATTTGGCACCCTCGCACTTTGTTCTTATATGTATGCATGAAAAAAAGACAGTTTAACAATAAAGCAACAGTATACACAACATGTATATAACATTTAAATGTACCCCGCCAATTGTCCAAACACTCGGACTCAACACATCCTCCCCTCTTTCACCAGTTTCTATAACTCGACTGGCTCCCTCTAATATGTCGAAATACCAACATTGCTGCCATCCTTCCTTTGCCGACATGATCTGCAAATTATGCATAAATTACGTAAAAATCCCCCACCAGATAGGCATGTCCCACCCCTCCCCAGAGCATCCATTAACATCGTCCTACTAAGTTTGTCCTTAGGTGCACTTTGTATTTCCTGGTTCCCCCCATGTTCCTTATGTTTAGTTCCCCTCCCTGCTGTTCTGCTTGTCAATCCAGGTAAATGTTTTCCCTTATTAAACAGCTTCCCCCTTTTTACTGGAGGATTGTATGTCATACCAGCACCCTTCCGCCCCTCTCACTTGGCAAATGTACCAACCCCCAGTTTTGTACGTTGTCCTCTCCATCACCTATAGCCCCCCTCCCTCCTTCCCACAACCCCCATTAACAACCCTTGCCCATTACCCCTGCTGCATTTCAATCCATATAACCATGGTCCTTGTACATTCCGTAGTTGACGAATATCCGTCTTCCCTCCTGGCCCTGCACCTCCTGCGACCGGAGAGCAGGTATGGGGACTACCAGGTCTGAAATAAGCCCTCCAACATGCCCTGGCACCCAGTCCAAGTCCAGTCCTTTATCCCTTTTTCCCCTTCAGCAAACAAAGAAAACCCAGGAGAAACTGTCCAGAAAAAAGAGTCAAAACAACCGGAAATCACAGAAGCCTGGTAGTTTCCCCAGTCCTGTAAAAGCAAGGCCACCAGCCTATCTTCTTCCCTCTGAATTGCACACTTCAGCCAATTCTTGGACGCAAGCCCTCCACAAACTTTGCCACCTTGTCCACCTCCCAGAATGAGTAGGTAACTCCTTTGTGCTTCACTTTAAGAGTCGCTGGGTATATTAAATAATTCTCTACCTTAAGGGATCTGAGCAAGGCCATGGTTTCATTAAATTTCTTCTGCTTATTCAGTAGCCTCATGGAATAATCTTGAGATAAGAAGATTCGGTGCCCTTCGAAAAGTACCTGCTCCTTCTCTTTAAAGGTTCATAGCACTTTCTCTCGATCTTGATAATTATGAAAGCTCATAATGATCTGGCGGGGCAACAGACCTAGGCATAACAGCCCTATGCACTCGCTTGAGCTTTGTCTAGCTGTGCTTCACCCCAATACCCAAAGGTTTTGGCAGAGCCTCTGTGCAAAAACCCAAGGCATTTCCACCCTCCAGCCTCCCTGGCAGGCCCCTCAAATGGAGATTGAGGCAGCAGTGATAGTTTTCTTGGTAATCTGCCGCCTCTTTTATGTCTTCCATCTCTTTTTGGAGGGCCAGGATTTGTTCAGGCACCCTCTGCATCTCATCTTCTACCCCCGATACTCGCTCCTCTACATCTGTAATCCTCACTCCTTGAGCTGTCTGTTGAGTGAGGACCTCTTGCAGTCTGTCGTCTATGCGGGTTTCCAGTTTACATAAGAGGGACTCCAAAGCCGCCAACATTTGGCCCGTTAATTCACGCCCCAGAGTGCTCACCTCAGCAGCAGATAGGAAAACAATCTGATGGCTTTCCGACGGCATACAGGCCGCTCCCTTTTTTGCCGTTTTACTGGTCGCACGCTGACTTCTACCGGTATGTTGTTGTACAAAACCTCCCGTAAAGGCACTCAAAGAGTTCACTTTAATTACTTCATTTTGCTCCGGTGATCAGGAGCAAGGCAGAAACATGTCTGTCGTGTTAAGTGCTCATTAGTGCCTCCAGGTACTTTTTAAAGGCTTCCACTGAGGGTGCCTCCCTCAGATGGCTAGGTAATGAGTTCCATAGGGCTGGTGCAGCCACTGAAAATGCCCTATCTCCTGATTGTCACAAATTAGCCCTTGGAACTATAAGGAGGCAGCCCTCAGTGGAACAGAAAGGGCGAGTTGGATGGTGAGGAACCAGGAGGTCCTGCAGGTTCTTCAGACCACTGCCATGTAGGGCTTTATAGGTCAGTAATCTGACCTTGAAGACAATCCTCCACCTTATCGGCAACCAGTGCAGGCCGCAGAGGACAGGCATATCATGTTCAGACCTACTTGCACCAGTCAATAGCCTGGCCACCACATTCTGGACCAGCTGAAGATGGCAGACAGTTCCTCTCTATTTAAGGGTTCGGCCCAATCCCCTATATTCTTCAGTTCTCGGACTTATATTTCTCACATATGGCAAATGGCAAATTAGGGTATGATGCAGTTTCTTGGCTCTCAGTCTATCTCCAGCCCCCCCACCCCATTCATTCTGTATCAACAAGAATGTTGGCCTCATCATCCGCTCTGATTTTGTACCACCACAGACTGCCTCTGCCTGCTGCCTTCCAGCTGCTTGTCCTTTTCTTGCTGTTGCCGCCTTTTCACCTCAAGCCTTGCCCTTATCTCTGCCACACATTTTACTGCTGTGATAAGGAAATATTGCGTTACACAATGCTAAACACTGCCAGTTTCTGAGAGGAGTAAACTTCAGTTTGGTTTTGTTTAATTTTTTAGGCAAGAAATAGCACACTGAGCAAAAGCTCCTTTCAAGGTGCACACAAAGTGAAGGGAATTGAAATGACTTGCTCAGGTTCACACAGTATTAAAGTGGTAGTTGTGGGAACTAAATCCTGGCCTCCAGAAAGATTACCTCATTGTTCTAATATGAGCCACATAAAATAACAAACATAGCTGCTGCTGATTCTAAAATGCACAGAAATGAGAAGCTTTGAAGGTACAGTCAGTTGAAAAAGGAATTATAAAAGGAATGCTGATTGCCCCTTCCCCACTGCAGCTTCTGTGCGCAGGGTGAGAATAGACTACACAGGAAGACAGACAGAGCTCCCACTACAACTTCAACTAAAAATAGTACAAAACTATAAAAACAGATAAAACAATCTTCACATAAAGCTTGACGATGATCTGTCAGTGCTCCCAGATGGATATGACATTTTCCCTGTAACCGCAGGGCAATTTCTCTGTGTTTTTCTGTAGAGTACATTATTTTCTATAGATGCTAAATTGCTGTGTTTTCCCGTATAACCAATGCAAGTCTATGAGAACCATTTCCCTGTAAAATGCAGGAACCCCTGTAGCTCTGGGTGCCCTGAACTGTCTACGGGTTTAAAATAAACCTTTTGTTTTTGAGACTTTTACACCAAGAAGTAGTTTCTTTCAGAGAACTTACAGAGCACAGAGGAGGCAGTATAGCACAGTGGACTAAGGCTCTGAACTGCAAATCTGGTGACATCCAGCAGACCAGACCTCAGTTTGAGTCCCACAGTTTCCACTTGCATACTGTGTGACCCTGAGCAAGTCACTTAACCTCCTTGTGCTCCCAGGTCGCTCCTGTTAAAAAACTTTCAGCTTAGTGTGCTATACCTGGTTAAACAACTAAAAAAAAAAAAAAAAAAAGATCCTGTTTCCTCACACACACTGCTAGGACTGCATAGAGTGCATTTCTACCAGTCAGTTTCCTACTGCAGAGACACCATGTGACCTTCTCACATGGTAGTCATGTAATCTGAGAACTTTGCCTGAAGCAAACTTTGCAGAGTCACACACTTCACAACTTCCCATAGGAGTGTGAAGTTTGACTTCATGTCTTTGAAGAACTTCGTGAACTTTGGTCAAAGCAGATTTTAAGCTTCGCTTAACCCTAGTCATTATGGGCCGCTTGTTTCTCTCGCACCTGGGGGCTGACGTCTTGAAAGATAATAAGTTTTGCACTCCCATAGCATGTCCTTAGTTTCTCTTATTTTATTCAGTTTCTGCACTTTATCAAGATAATTAAGTAGTCTGAAGATGATCATCCTGGGTTGTTCCACATCTGCCAACATAGGTCTCAGTGCTCTGTTGACCTGTTCAATCACATATGTAGGGCCTTTGTCAGAGGGGTCTGCCAACTTGGTACATAGCTTCTGTTCAGAGACAATTGCATCAGGGCTCTCTGATTCCTCTAGTAGCCGCATGATCACCAAGTTGTTGTGTCGACTTCTGCCTTTCTGATCTTCCAGGGTGACCACTTCTGGCTCCATCCTTCCACATCAATCCTCTGTTGAGCTGATCTGAGCTTCTGCATCCCCCACCCATTGTGAGAGATCTTCTAAGGTGGGATGGATGGTCCTCACTTTGCCAGATAAGTCCAGAATCACCTCTTTCAGTGGACATAGCTCTCTCAGAAAGAGTTACAAGATGAGAATGTCTGCAGGGCTCCCCGTTGCTGACAAGGGGGAGTCATTTGGCTTGTGGCACTCGTGAACATGTGCCACTCTTGGGGGGAGGAGGAGGAGGGTTACAAGGCAGTGTCGGCAAATCACTCTCCATATATGACTTCACTTGCCATATTTCCTCTACTGCAGCTTCTCTCTGTTGGTTGCAGTCTGGGGCATGTACTCTTGAGTTGTTTTTATGTCAGATTTGGAAGATAATGGCTAGACTAATGTCTGGGTTTGGGAGAGCCGCTCTTCCATGCTGCTGCTAGCTCTTTCGCATCACATTATCTCTCAGGAATGTATTGTTTTAATGAAAGCTTGGCATCAGCTAAGTTGCTATAACCGATGTTACTACAGCTGCCATATTTATTTTTATTTGTTAATTTATTTTATTCACATCAGCACAGTCTCAACAAAATAATTTCCTTAGACATGCCAGAAAGACCTCAGATAACAAGACAGCGAAGTGATCTACATCAGCAAGACAGAGATGCCACAATCTGGCAAAAATCTTTGTTTTCAAAATCTTCAATGAAATTTATTGTGAAGCACAAAATGCTTTTGCTGGCCACCAAATAAAAGTTCCAGCTTTTCACTGCTTCTGTGTAGCATCTCCAAGGTGGGTGTGCTTGGTACAAAAAAAATACTGAGAAAAAAATTATGGCTAACACAACCAAAAATTGAACAGTGTATCAGTTTTTTTATTCATGAGTTACCCAGGGAATTGTAAAAACTTACAAAAATTATGTTAAGTCCTACATTTAAAAAAATTTTTTAAACCACAAAACATAAAAATGAGTCAAAAACATGACTGAAAAAATCCATTGCATGTATTTTGTACTGTAAATAAAGTTATACATGAACAACGTTTTAAAAAGTTATGTCTCATGTCCTGCTTTGTACGTAGAAAGTTAGGACTTACTTCCTGCTTTGTGCAGTGGCCAAGAGGCCCTACGAGAAGCAAGTTATGACTCTGCTTTTTTCAAAAAGTGAGTAAATTCCTTGAAAAAACAACATTAATAGATATGCTAGGGTTAGAAAGCCACAAAAGGAGGGAAATGGGGCATTACAGTTTTTTCAGTCCTAACAACCACGCCCTCGTCTATCCCCTACCCTTGTGATGTAGTTGTTGATAAGTGAGAAAGGCACCCTCCTGGTGTATGTGCAAAAGGAGATAAAGTCCTCTTCTCTTCCAGTGGGCTAGGATTTGCCTCACAGGTCCTGGAACGCGATCTGGTTCCCCCAGAGCTTGTTGTATGGAGGCTTCCGGTGATAGAGTCCTGGGGTATTTTAAGAGTTTATGGGCCACCAACCAAATCCTCACCAGGTTTCTTGTAAGGGGTTCGATAAAGACATCAAAGTACCCCAGCCAGGGTCGGTGTGAGTATAGAATTATATAGAGATATGTCATTGTCTATCTCCTCGAGCTCCACCCAGGCTTTCTTGTCTGAGGGATCCTTATATTTGACATCTGCTAAGAAGGCTAGCTGGGCAGCCAGGTAGTAGAGATGAAAATTGGGCAAACCTAAACCCTCCATTCCCACCAGCTGCCAGAGTATTTCCTTTTAATTCTGGGCCTACTATTTTTCTACAAGATGGCAGTGTATTACTTGAAAGTATTTGAGTGGTACTTGCACTGGTAATGTTTGGAATAAATATAGACATTGGGGTAAGATGCACATTTTAATTAAGTTAACCCTTCCAATAAGTGTAACGGAAAGAGAGACCCACCAGTTGCAATCCTCTTAGATTTTGCCAATAAGAGGCTTGTAATTTAATTCCGCAAGCTATGAAATTCTGTTAGGGATATGTACAGTACAACCCACTTATGGCGGTCACCTCTGTGCATTGCAATTTCCTCCGTTATAACCGTTGTCCGTTTTATCCTTTTGAACTTAGCGTTACCCCCATTCACATAACCGCTAGTGCTGCATTAAGTGCGGGAGGTTCTAACACTTCATTATACAGTGCAAGTGTGTTTCACTACAGTTCTAAGCACTTTGTAATACAGTACTTTAGGTTTTTTTTTGCTGTGTGTGTTGTATTCAGTGCTTTTGTGGACTGTTTTTATTTTTTTTATTGCTACACCCGTATGACCTATACCCAGTATCGGAGTGCTTGTGATTTATTTTCTCCCCGCTGCTGAAGTAGTCATTTATTGTAGTTTGCCTTGGTCTACTGGAGCTGTGCCTAGCCCACTGGTGCTCAGTGCTGGCAATAATGTTCCAATCTGGAACGATATCCTCATTTTGCTCCATGGCATGGTGTGAAGTCAAAAGAGCATCTCTGACATCCTTGGCGGTTACCAGCAGCTCTTGTTTCACTCCCTCTGTTTCATTTTCATCCTCATCCTTGTCTTCAGCAGTGACTAGAGAAATGGAAGCAACAGCAGCTTCAATGTTGCCCAATTCTGGCTCTACCGTGATGTTATCACCCAGGTGGCCCAGTTCATCGAACTCCTGCTCGGTAAGTCCTGGTGGGGTGGATTCATCAGATTCGGATTCTAGCTCACTATCTGGTACTGTTTCGTTTGGGTGTTTGAATCCTGCTTTTGCAAAACAGCGGGCGATTATTTCTGCTGACACTGCATCCCATGCAGTGTCCATCATTCGTACTGCACCCAGTAAGTTTATACATTTGATGCAGTCAGAAGCGGACAGTTCACTGCCATCCAGGAGCTCCACTAATTTGGATCTCATCACCCGAACATAGTGCCGTTTAAATGAGTAAATGATCCCCTGATCTAGGGGCTGAATCAAACATATTGTGTTTGTGGGGAGGAAAAGCATTTTGATGTATTCCCAAATATTGGAGTGTTTTAACCAGAGCAATAGTTGCTCCAGCTGTCTGTATGGGAGAGCTTCTATCCTATATTGATTGCTATTCACATTTTGACCAGTTAATCGTATGCACTGATACTGGTCCATATATGTCAAAAAGAGTACTAAGAGCAGGGAGGACCTTATTGGGGTCAGCCAGGAAGAGCAACACATCATCAAAAAGGGAAATTATGTGTTTTGTCCCCTTATAGTCAGACCCCTGGATGTCGACGTATGGCAGTAGCCAGAGTCTCCATGGTTAAAACATACAAAAGTGGGGACAAAAGGCACCTCTGTCTCGTGCCTCTGGTAAGGCCAAAGACTGGGGATATAACATTATTGGTCAGGATCTGGGCTTTGGGGGAGTTGTACAAACTTGATATCCATGAATGAATGAGAGTACCAAAATTATATTTTGCAAGAACCGCAAATATAAAAGGCCATTCGACATGGTCAAATGCCTTTTCTGCATCCAAAGCCAGGAGCCCTTGACCACCGCCCCTCCCCCACCTCCCTCCCTCTGGGACCACTGTACTATTACATTGAAGGTGCGACGTATATTATTCTTGGCTTGCCTCCCCTTGACAAAACCACTTTGGTCTGGATGCACCAGACTGGGGAGGACCCCCTCAAGCCTGCCAGCTTAGATCTTTGCTACAATCCTGTAGTCTGCATTAAGCAGGGAAATGGGCAAGTAGGATCCACATTTGGAGGGGTCCTTCCAGGACTTGGGCAGTACCATAATGGTCGCCAAGATCTGAGTGGCGGGGTCTGCTTCCAGGCTATCTTTTATCACTGCATACATTAACGTAGATAAATCCCCCCAAAATGCTTGATAGAAATCCTTAGGAATCCCATCCAGCCCCGGAGCTTTGCCTGATCAAGAGGACCATATAGCTTTCTTAATTTCTTGCAATGTGACTGGTTGGTCTAACTTTTCCACCACAGAGTTGGGCAAAGTGGGGAGGGAGATGTTATTTAAGAAGGCTTCCAGAGTCACCCCCTAGGGGACCTGTAAAGTGTACAGGGATTCAAAAAAGGCCCAAAAGGTCTCATTAATTTGGGACTGATTGGAGGAAACCTGGCCGGTTGGTGTCTCTACTTGCAGAATAACCCTGACTGCTCACTTTCTCCTTAACTGCCATGCGAGCAACCTCCCTGCCTTATCCCCCTCAAAATAGGCTCCTGCGTTAGTCAACAGGAGGTTCCTTTCTATCCTCCTGGAAGCCATTTGGTTGAGGGTTCCCTTCAGTCTTTTCAGCTCAGATATACTAGTCCTGGTCTCTCCTTTTATAAGTTTCCCCTCCAGGTTGATTACCAGCTTTTCTAACTCCACCTCCTCCTGAAGTTCCTTCTTCCCTTTATATGCTGCATAGGATAAAGTACCCCCCTCAGATGTAGGACTTTAAAGCCTCCCAGGTGGTGCTGGGTGAGGTATCCTCCACTTTATTTACATTCATGAATTCTTGTATATAACTGGACATGTAGGTAAGATATTGTTTGTCTAGCAATAAACTAGAGTCCAATCTCCACTGTCTAGTGGAGGGAATCCCTCCATCCAGAGTCAGGAACAGCCCCTGGGGGGCATGGTCTGATACAGTAATGGGGCCATACACTGCTCCTGTCACTCTCCCAATCAGTCTTGGGGACATAAAAAAATAATCAATCTGTGTATACAAGTGATGCACATGGGAGTAAAAGGAAAACTCATGCTTGCTTGGGTTCAGGTGCCTCCAGATGTCCGTTAGTGCTCTTTCCCTGGCCAGGTGCTGAAGTGGCACCACACTCCTGGAAGGTTACACTTGTGATGTAAAGCCAAGCTCTGGGTCAGGGGGGCCATGTCCCATGGGTCTGCTGCTTCCAGCTACAGGTCTGGGGCCCTGTGTGAAGAAAGGTATGCCTGATTTCCTGCTTTGTGCTGGACCCTGTATGAAGAAAGTTATGACCAAACTTGTGGGCTCTTTTTGAAGCAGCAGACTTGAGGGACATGGCTCTGGACCTGTAGCTCAAAGCAGTAGACCCATGGGGCATGGACCCTGGCCTGTAGCTTGACCTTGGCTCACAAGGGTAGATGCTGGGGAATGGAGTGCATGTTAGAAAAACCCTAATGTCACATTTCCCTCCTTTTGTGGCTTGGTACCCTAAAGTATGCATTAACATACTGTTTTAGAATGATTGTCTATCGATCTATCTATCTGTCTGTCTATCTTTCTGTCTGTCTGCCCGCCCGCCACCCGCTCATCCATCTGTCTGTCTGTCTATCCATCCATCCATTCACCCATCCATCCATCCATCTATCTCTATATCTATCTATCTATCTATCTATCATCTATCTATCTATCATACATGAGGCCTCTGATGAAAGTTCAGCAACAACCTTCTTTACTACAATTTTCACAAATTTACAGGACACATTCACCAAAAGGGGGGTGCGTGCCCCATTACTAAATGGCTGGATCACACGCTATTTGACCACATTTATTGAACATGATAAACAATTGAATGAACTTAAGGCCTTCTCATCCCTCTTGAACTGGTCTGCCTATAGAACCCTGCACAACACATGTAAAATAGCTGTCAGAAAAAATGAAAGCTCTCACTGCAAAACGCTATTTAACTCCACTGCTCTAAACCCTAGACTGTTTTGGATGCAAGCTAAACAAATGGTAGGTCAGCTGAGGAATCATCCTTCCTCTGATATGATACTGAATGGAGTGAACTGCAATGACAGCACCACAATAGCCAACGTATTTAACTCTCATTTCTCAGATCTTTCCTCATATACACATGCCTTCCCTTACTTACTCCCTTTCCAACAAAATAAATGTACCCTCCCTGGGCTTCCACCAACCATATCAGAGCCCCCATTCTATTTTAAATTAGTCAAGTTTCAAAAATTTATTTGTTTGATTTTTACATCTTTACAAATTGATACATAAAAATAATGACAAGACAAGGATTAAAATCATGGTTTTAACATAAAAGATATAATAATAAAGTCAGTTTCAGTGTGTATAAAGTGGAATCTTGCTATTCTGGGTTTATTTTAAATAAAGGTCCTTGTAGTGAATACATAAGCCTATATATTGTATTATATACAGGATAATTAAGCTTGAATGATATTTTTTCAAGTTCTTTTCTCTAGGATTCATAAGATTATGAATCCATTGCAGAAATAGCAAAATACAATTTCTAACAAATTCTATTCGAGTCAGTCCTGCTGAGGTTTGCAAAGTCCTGTCTCTGAATCTGCAGGCATGGATGATATTGAACCCACACTTCTCCAAATTGCCGCAAAGGAGTTAGCCTTTCCAATTGCAAACTTAAAGAGCTGGTGGATCAGATTTGCTTTTAAAGGCTATAAGATAATATGAACAGTGAAGAATCAACCCAGGTTTTATTCCATTTTGCCCATATATGAATCTAAACTTTATTTATTTATTTTATTTACTATTTTACAAATTTTCAGTATGCCAAGCAGTGCAGATCGCAATCTGAGGAAAATAAACCAGAAGTGATATTGTGTGTGTGCGTGTGTGGGGGTGGGGGGAGCAAGAAGAGACCATGCTTATCTGCGTGGTTTATCACTTGTGAAGCCTGACAAGGTGATTACTAACTAACCATTTTTTTTCTGCAGCTGTCTTTACTGAAAGGTTTCCATCTGACTTGTGCATTTACAGAAAGTGTAATACCTGATTCTAAAGTATATTCAGGGTTTAAACCACTCTCTCTCTCTCTCTCTCTTATCTGCTTCCATTTCAGGGTGTCTAAGTCTCCCTGCTTCCCCTGTCTGAATTGCCCTCATCTCCCTCTGCCCCCATCTCCTGTTGACTCAGTGCTCATTGATATCTCTGTGATCTACGTTACCACCAGCTTTCTCCTGGGAGGCACAGTGATGCCTGTCACTGCTGTCAAGCAGCAGGAGCAGCTCAAATAGAGAAGGCAGCCTGGATCTGTGCATGAATGAACTGGGCTTACACAGCAGCAGTGGGGACAAATGGAGATTACTCCTGCTATCTGCAGGTCACTAGTAGGTGTGTTGTAGGAACAAAGCTTAGTTATAAAAATATATTTTTATTATAATATATTTATTCTTTTGCATTATTTTATATTTACTATTTTATATTCTTTATAAATGATTAATTATTAATTAAGGTAATTGGGAGGTCATACTAAGACATCTGGTCATCACCCTTGTCTGCATGAGCTCTACAAGTGAGGAAAAAAATAGCTTCCATGAACTCCAAAAAAAGGGAAGATGCCTGTCTAAGTGAGACTTTGGAAAAAAAAGGTCTAGTCTTAAAACTTCCTATTTAAACTAAGGACTACCCTAAAAGCTGACCTCTGTAGGAAGTAACATTACCTTTTGGATATCTGCTTGCAACAAGCTTATAAAAACAAGGACTAAAGAGGGTCGTATGGTAGCCATGTACCAATATGCCATTTTTTATTGATATTTATGAGGATGTTACAGCTTGTACAGCAAATATCTTCAAGAAAAAAACACCTGAAGTGAATCTCCATTTGGTTTAATATGTATAGAACTTTGTTACTAAAAAGAAATCGCAATATGCTACAAGCACCAAATTACATCAGCTGATAAAAGGTTTGTTGATCTATTAAGTGACTAAGCTTTATGAGTGCAGCAACTTTACAAGTCTTGTTATTTACAAAAAGTTGTGGTGCCAAAACTACAATAGTTAAATAAGGGTGTTTGATCTTAAATTAAAGCTGATGCCATGACAAATCCAGAAATTTAACTTTTGGATGGGTACATGGTTGTAGAAAAGCATCACATCATCTGAAAGAAGTATGAAAAACAAATCTGACTACTTGATTGATGTGCTTTCTTGAGAGAACAAAGAGACTTGTGCCTACAATGGAATTCTATGCTTTTAAGAATGTTCTTAAACTTGGATGTGAAAGAAACCTGCTTAGTTTTGGAACCTAGGACATAAACTGTAAGCTTGTTAAATCCTTTTTAAAAGATTTTGTTGAAAAATAGAGTTATAATTACTATTAACTTATCTCAGAAAATACTTGTCCTATAACTGCAAGAGACATCTTAAAATACTCCAGATTTTATGTGGAATCCAAAAATATTTGTTTGGAGATTGTATGTTGTCGCATCTAGAAGTTATAAAGAAAATGAATTTTAAGCTTTAAAACTAAACTTTGAGCAAGGGGCAGTCCATGGAAAGGGTAAAAGACCACCCCTACATCATTTTCATGATCCATTCAAAGTTGTAAATTGTGCAGGAAATTATTTCAGGATGATGCTTTTGCCAGATAAGTAAGACCAAGCTCTGAAGGCAATGCCTCAGATTCTTCTAAACTCTTGTACTGTTAAGATCTGTGCCTGTGGACTTGCTGAGTTAATTATTTTATTGTTTTTCTTACTGCAAAATCATAAGAGTCAAAAACCAAGCCTGTCTGGTGATGTTTGGACCAGCAAGAAACCAAGCCTTTATTGCTGAGCTCATACCAGAGCTGCTGAGGTCAAAAACCTGAGTTTTAAGCCTAAAAGAAAAAATTACAACAAAGTCAGCCACAAGAAAATAGCTTCCTACAGCAGAACTTTTCAAATTCTGGTGCAGTAAAGATTTCTGTTTGTGTACTGGACATTTTGATTGAAGTGATGTTTTGAAGTTCTTCCCAAAACCAAGACAAGGACCGAGACTACCTATTGATATCCATCAACTAAAAAGCAAGCTTGCATTGTTATGTTCATGCCAAATAGATTCAAAAACCATTGTTTGAGTGGAAAAAGAGTAAAAACAGAAACAGCCACAAAATCCAGTTACTAAAGAACTTTGCTATCTAGGAAAAAGAAGAAGATTTTCACCAAGATTTTGAAGTTAAAAGAAAGAAGACCAATTCTCTACCTATAACCAGATGTCTGAGTATTATTTGAATGCATTTTTATAACATTCTAATTTTGGCTTAACTGGGGAGGTGGTATGGTAAATTTAACTTTTTAAATACAGGATCTTGGGTAAATGGTTAAGCTCATGCTCATTATAAAGATACAAATATTTTGTATGCTATAAAGTATTGAAATAAGTTTTATACAGAACTATAACCCAAGACACTAATGTAAAGAGTTTACAAGTTCTTATGCAAGAAGGTTATGCTATATACAAAATCATGCCAAAGGCATAGCATATAGCTACTATCATTCATTGTGTTGAATATGGCTTATTTCTTTGTTGTTTTGCTTATTTTCTGAAGTGTTTGTTTCATTTTGTTTGATTTTCTGAAATCTTTGCTTTTATTTTGTTTGCAAGGTTTTATATCTATGCAAATTGATAGTAATTAGAGAAATTGTACAGGAATAAACAAAATCTATTTTTTCTACATATCACATCTGGGTGTGACAGAAAAGTTTTTCAGATTATCCAGAACTTATATACAATAGGTAAAAATAAGATCTGAGCCAATCTTACAATTATTTACATAATTATGCAAATTGTGTGACATGGGGCTAAAGGCCTAGCTAAGTGTCCATTATGAAAATTGGTATTCTGACCTATTGTTACAACATTTTGGGAGCTTGTCCAGGATAATTATTCAGTGAATAACAGTTCAAATCCTAGTATGTATATGAAATAAATATTATTATTATTTGCAAAATTTCAAAATTGCAGAAATAATATTTTTCTGTTTCGTTTTCTCTGAGTCTGAAGTTAACTTAAATGAAAGTAAGGAGCTGAAGTCTGAATTTAAGCAAGATAGACTTCCTGACTAACAGTATAAGAAACAAAAAAGCTTCAAGAAAATACCTTTGAAGTAGCATAAGAAAGATTTGGTTATTTGGTTATTTAAACTGTTGTGTTGTATAAAGGTCATTGCTATTTAACTGCTATTCAAATAGGATACTATTATTGTCATTGTTAAAGTTTAGTAATTAGTATTGCAAAGCCGTGACAGCCTTAATTGTGAGTGGAAATGTTCTTAACACTAAAGCAGTGATATATCTTCTAACAGCCTATCGGACTTCTAAAATTCAAGAGGAAAGCATAGGGGAACTGGTTAAAGCTAACCAAACATACTCATTGCTGCTTGATAGTAAAAGCCAGCTGGAAAAAATGCTAGAGGATAAATCTTTTGAATGTGGTAAACTTACAGGGCAGGTTGAAATATTACAAAAGCTGTTACAAGAAAGTAAGAAAGACTTTGCTAATAACTGCTGTGCTTTAGTTAAGTTAAAAATTGAAAATGCTGTTTTGCAAAGTGAGTTACATGCTGCTAAACAATGGCAAGAGCAGTGTTTGAATTTGGAGAAAGAAAAAGTTGAGTTAGCAAATGCATATAAACAGGTGAACAAATATTTGATTGTGTTAAATGAAAAATATGAAAGTTCACAGAGTAAAAGTCAAGTTAAAAGAAAATTAAAAGCATTTAAAATATTAGACTGTAATGTTGATTCTGGGATTTCTTGTATTTCCTCTTCATATTCAGAAAATGAATTACCTCAGAGCAAAAACAAAAATATCCTTAGACAAAAAGGTAATTCTGATTTTAATGCAGAGAAAGAAATAGTTGAAAAATATAAGCAAAGGCATAAAATAGACTGGGGGGGGTCATCTGTACCTCAGGCTAAGGAGTTTGAGGCCACAACCTCTAATACTCTGGCTAAGGGGGGAAGGAAATTTCCTATGTCTAAAAAGGAAAAAACAGTCAAAGTCTATGCTAAACCCAACTGTAGCTCAGCAGCCTTATCAAGACTCACATCAATTCCAAAATCAGGGTTTCTCCCAAAGGGGGAAGGATCATAGGGGAGGGTATGACAGTGAGCATGATAAGTACAGAGGTGACAGAAATTGTCATGGGAGGCACTACTATTCTAACTGCAATCAGTAAAGCTATAGTGCACTCCAGAACAGGTCTAGGTATAGTTCTCCAAGACTAAAGGAAATGATTAAAAATGCACAGGTTGAAATGGAAGAGTTTAAAAAGCAAATAGAGCAGGTGAAAGCTCTTGCTCAAAGTTATTTGCTCCATGTTGCTCAGTCGCCTTCTGACCCTCATTCTTCTGTGCAAAATACTTCTTCAACTGTAGCTAGTGCAGGTGGGACTAGTAGTGCTATGTGACTAGCAGATCTTGTCCGTCCTAATGCTGACATCGTAAAAGAAACAGCTATTGTTAAAAAGGGTAATGAGATTGGAATAAGATTTAAAAATGAAATGCCAAATAAAAATGAAAATGCTATCTCTGTGCCTAGACTTTCTCAAAAGGTATCCAGAGTTAGTACAAAAACAGTGTGAAATATCATTGTAAAACTGCTATGTTGCCAGGGCGGAAAAATTCTACCTGGGCAACTTGATTCCCAAAGGAAGAGCAGAAAGATTTTACTTTGACATAAACATTGACAACGTCTATATCATGAGGCCTTGCTTGACTCAGGAGCCCAAGTAACTCTGATATCCAAGTGTCTCTTTGATAAGCTGACTAATGCCTTAGGTAACTCAAAGAACCTGAAACCCCTTTCTGAATGTTACAGACTGTAGGTTATGGAAAGGAAGCTAAGAATACCTTAGGTAAAGTTTGGTTGAAATTGAAATTTGGTAAAATGGTAATTAAACATCCAGTGTATGCTACAAACAGAGCAGGTAATGATTTCTCAATTGGAAATGACCTTCTAGAAAGGTTTAAACCTATCCTGGACTACTTCCAGAAAGTTTTGTGGTCACAGGTAAAAAGGCATATTCCATTTAGAAGGAGTCATAAAGTTTCTAAACAATGCTACTTTATGGAAAAAAATTATGTAATGATTAAACTACATTTTTTATGTTCTAATGTAATGGGTGTATCTAGTTTTGGTAATTCTAAAGATTTGGCTAAATGGAGAAGTATAACTTATGTGGTTTGCTTGTCAACCAAGATGTGATAAATTTGAGACCATAAGCAGAGGCCTAACTTTCTTCACAAGGAAAGTAAATCCTGTTTTTCTCGGTACCATCCTGTTCCTGACAAAAGCATTAGACTCTAAGTATATGGCTCACCCAGGACTGTGGACAAGGGGTGCCACTAAATAAAACAAAAGGTAAATCAAAGGTGCCAGTCAAGACATAACTTGTAAATAACTAGTTCTGTGTTGTGCCTAGGCCTTGCATTGTCCAAACAGTGCACATTTTTTACCCAGTGTTAAAAAGAGTGGCTACAAGTGTTTCAAACCACAAAAAAAGTTTGAAAAATATAGGCACTTGCCTTGAACCTCCAAACAAGGTGAAAAAGTGTACAACAACCTGTATGTAATGCAAGGTTTAAAATCTCCCATGTCTTGAGTTAGACATACTTGTATAACTGGGTGTGTATATAAGCTTAGCCAATAAAATTATGTAGTCACAAATAAGGGGAGTCCCTCACCCAATACAAGTGACACCACTTGCCTTGAGGTTTGGACAAACTATTCCTTAAGTGTGCCACATAGTGAGTGCACTACAACAATTTCAGATAATGTAAAGACATGTCTGTTAGGGTTAATGGAAAAAAAGGCCAAGAGGTGCCTGACAAAACTGCATTGTGTGTGCCTAACCTGCAGTAGTAAGATGGATTTAAAGATCCATTCCACACCTTGCCTGAATATGTGCACTAGAGTGATGCATGTTTTTTAGTACGTACTCCAAAAGCACAAGCTGTCACTTTAAAAGCTAACTGTGGGTTAGAAGTAGTGATGGGGGGGAAGTCCTTTATGATTCAGAAATTAGTTGTTCCAGTTATTGGGGGGACTAACAGAAGGCATAATCTAGAAATAAAAAATGAAGCAAAAGAGTTTTAAAGAAGCATATGTAGTTAATAATAAAAAACTGAAACAATTAAAAAAAGGTAAATTCATGTGAAAACTTACTTTTTCTAATTTTAAAGAGCAAGTTAACCAAGCATATACTTGTAAAACTAAATTAGAAAAAAAAACTTGTTTCATAAAATGTTCTTTCCATTAAAAGACATGTTTTCAAAAGATGATCATAATTGTGGGAACAATTGGTTTGATACCTCTTATTGGACCAACATAGATGTAACAAAAGAAAACAGTGCTTAAGCTTTCGGACCAACCAAGTCCTTCCTCAGAAGCTTATGGCAGTTGTTTGGTAAATTATATACTATTAACACCCAGATTATACATAAAAAAAAAAATTGGTTTAAAATGCCTTTTTAAAAAAACAATAACAGAGGGAGGCAGCATAGTGTAGTGCTTTAAGGCTCTGAGCTGCAAATCTGGAGACCTGGGTTTGAATCCCACAGCCCCCATTTGCATACTGTGTGACCCTGAGCAAGTCACTTAACTTCTCTGTGCTCCCAGGCTCACCTGTAAACAAGCTTTCAGCTCAATGTGCCACTTCTGGTTAAACAATTAAAAAAAAAAGTAAGAAACCAGTTTTACTCAGCTGGCAACTATGAAGCACTCCAAGGTCTAATGTCAATAGAGGCAGATAAGAGGAATACTTTGAGGATCCAGGCAGTTTCATTAACTGATATCATGAATGAGTTATTGTGTTATGTGAATACACTCTTAATTAAATGCAATATCTTTAGATATGATACATACTTAAGTACATGTTAAAAAAGCTAGTATTCCAAGTTAAAAACTATAAAACAGAAATATTCTATTTATGGCGATAGGATATATAAAGAGACTTTTCCCTAAAGTGAAGAACCTGTTTAACACATTCATAAACAGTTGAACATATCTGGAGACTTTTTTCAACTATATACTCAACCAGATACTATATTTCCTTGACATTAAAACCTTCAGTGCTGTATCAAGACTTTCACAAGAAATATCAAATGTCAGAATTAGTGCCCAATAAAAAAAACTACCAAGGATCCCCTAGGGAATGAGATCATGCATCCTAATATGTTTACAGTTCAAAATGTGTCAGTATATAATTAATCTACTATACATACAGAAACAGACTTAGGAATGGAAATCAAAAACTAATGAATTAAACCCTCTCCTCCCCCACAGTAACATCATAATATAGACAACTAGTTGAAAAAAGTATAAATACACTATGTATGTGAACCAAGAGTACTAACACACTGTAACATCATAATGGCATGTACCTGAATATAAGCCTTACCTCATTAAACCACAACCAACCCACCACCCACACACACCCCCACACAACCAATGCACTATCTGCTTCCCCACCAAATAGTTTATGGAGAGATATCAAAATGTAGCTAACCAGTTAAAAGGGACCCTAAAACCATACAATATTAAAAAACAACACATTGAAGTCCATCCTTTGTACTTAAGGTCTGCGAAAGTTCAAGTATGGTAATGTGTCATAAACCCAAATCAATGTTCTTACCATCTTCTACCATACTGAGACATAAAATAAGTCTGACCTCAAAAGCCATCTCTGTTGTGTATTTTTGAAATGTCCTTTTAAGACCATTATTGACATATCAGACTGATTAGTCTGAGAGAAGTGCTGCCCCGCTCTCTTTTCAGTCATCTTCATATTAATAGTATGTCTGTGCGAGTTCAGTCTAGTGTGGAGAGCTTCCTTTATCTGTCCCACATACCCTATTTTTGGACATTTCTTGCATTGAATGAAATAAGCAACATTCCACAATGCACATGTATAATTCCACTGTATCCTGAACTGTCTGTTTTGTGAAGTAACTACACAATCCAAAGTGGAAATGTGCTCACAAGTCCTACATCTGGGGTGATTGCAGAGTTGTCTACCATTTAGTGTTATGGTATTCTGTTCTGGTGCAAGTTTACTCCTAGCATTCAGGTTGGCTAAATTAGGTGGTTGTTTAGAAGATAGTAGTGGTAGTTCTTGAAAAATAGAATTTAGGGTCTCATCCTCACTAAACAGTTGGTGGAAGTCCTTAATACTCTTTTGCAGAAGTTCAAGGTCAGGATGATACAGTATGTGACTACTAAGAGTATTCTGTTGGTAGTGGTCCTTTCTTTATACTGAAGATGTTCCCTTGGTACCTGTGTTGCATGTTTTACTGCTCTGTCAAATTCTCTGGAAGAGTATCCCTGCTCAATAAAGGTTTTTATCAATGTAGCCAAATCTGTATCTCTGTCTTCCTTGCATGAACAGATATGGTGGTATCAAAGGGCTTGACTGTACATTACAGATTTTTTGTGTGGCTTCGGTGATTACTATTTCTATGTAAGTACCTGTTCTTATAAGGACCAATATGGCAACTAACTATTTCTGTGTGTCATAATTGTGGGGTAACTGACTTTCAGGTTACCAGGGTACACAAACCCTAGTAATGGTCCAGTTTATGTACACTAGTACAAAACACCACATGCATCTTAAAAACACAAACAAGAAATGTTAAATAAGCCTGATTTTAATGCTAATTTTAATTTTCATTTTAAAAAATATACAAGAAATAGTAAATAATCTGATTTTGATTCAGTAAAAGTACAATAAGGTAGAAAAGCAGTAAAAAATGTGTAATTTCATTAACAATCCCAATATAACTATGATTACTGAAAATGGCTTATAAATGGACCTTAAACTAAAATCCAAGTACTAATAAAAAGGTAAATTCCAAGCAAGGAATGATATCCTGGTAAAAACTGGTAACAGTTACAAAGGCCCAGATATGTAGTACCTTCAGCACACAGTGGGGACAGAACTTATGAAATGTTAAAAGAAATAGCCTACTAACCTTACATGTATTGTAATACTAAAGATTAAAAAGGTATAAAATTATGTAAAAGTGGAAACAATAAACAATAGTTACTCTAAAAAGTTAAATGGTTATCGTCATATGTGTAAATGATGAACAAAGAATTAATCTGGTGTAAAATAAAAAAATCTGAAACAATGATAAAGGAAAAGGGTACATAGTTGTAATCATGTTTAATCCTGTAGTACTGTACATATTTCTATGCATAAATGTATATCTCCAATAATGTCATATCTGATGATGTCACATCTAAGGTTGTCATGCATTGATGATGTCATAAGTTACCACATGATAATACAACTTTGTGTTCCATGTTTCATTTTCCCTATAATGCTTAAACTATATACCCATATAGTAGGATTACAGTTTTGAATTAGAAAATACCTTATTGGGTGCATATTTAATTCAAAAGGGGGAATGTAGGAACAAAGCTTAGTTATAAAAAATATGTTTTATTATAATATTATTTTGCATTATTTTATAGATAAGATACATTTATTTATTCAGCATTTTGCCATTACAATACAAATAAAACAATCAAAAAGTTACATACATACGTACAAACACATATTACGAACAATCATTATAAAAACTTGTGCTGTATATTCCACATATTTCCTATTTTCATCAACTGGATCTAACCTTAGAGTCATGCTGTTATTTCTTATTGCACAATAAATCCTTGAATATGCTTGTTCCTTATGTTTTTAACTTCAATAAGGAATATAGTCAGTTCATTTAGCATTTCAGAGTTTTCGGAATTAAACAGAAGATCCAGTATAAATTTGTTAGTCATATATAAAGAGCCAATATATTTTCCTAACCTTTTGCTACGAAGATGTTCATACCAAGGTGCATCTCAGTACTACATGTTTTAAATCTGCAAGTTCCTATAACTGACAATAATAATTGCAGGAATGATGTTCCTCTTTGTTATACCTTGCCTCTATCACATTACTCGGGAAAACTTCAAACCTGAATTGAGTAATCACATTTCTAAATTCAGGATTCTTAAGTATATCTAGATAAGGTTTTAAGTTGTGCTCTCTCATATTATTAGTAAGTCAGATGGCCACTTTTGATTTTTTTCATTGTTTCTAGATCCATTATTTGTGATCTTTCTTTTAAAGTGCTTGTTACAGTTTTTGTATAGGCCTTGTTAAGACAGATTCCTTTTTCAACCCAATTCATCATATATTCCAGATTTACATTCTGCAAGATAGTTTTAACATTCCCCAGCCACTTGCTTTTACCATGTGCCAGGTATTGCATTTTTTCTTTAAGACATTCTTCCAGTATAGAGTTCTTTCTTTCTTCTGTTAATTTAATCCAATAGTTTACTTGTCTTATACATATCATATCTGAGAGTCTTATCTGCCCTAGTTCTGCTCTGACGAGTGCACTAGGAGTACCATTGAGGACCTTTATTAATTGTTGGTATGTTTTATTCAATATAGCTTCCATCTTGGTTATACTTTTGTTCCCCCAAGTTTCTGCAGCATATAAAACCTGATTAATCATTTTTGCATTTATAGCCTTAATCATTGTGAGAATGGTGTTGCCTCTGTAAAGGTAATTAAATCTCTTTAGGGCATTCAGTATACTCTGCAGTTTTTTTGTACACATTTCCCTGTGCTTATTCCATTTGAGGTTTTTTGATAGTGTTACTCCAAGATAATTGTATTCATTTACAAATTCCAAGGGTTTGTTCATGAACTTTAATGCTCTATATTTTTTCTTAGTTCCAAACACCATTACTTTTTTTTTTTTATATTTGGCTTTAAATTATGCTCTATACAGAGCATATCCATTTTATCTAGAGCCCGCTGTAGGCCTAAATGGTTTGTAGATATTACAACAAAGTCATCAGCGTATGCCAATATGGATATTCAAATTTTTCCCACTCTAGGAGGTTGAAAGTCTAGGTTATCTAAAGCTACAATAATTTTATTTATATATATATATATATATATATATATATATATATATATTGAAAAGAGTTGGTGCTAAAACACACCCTTGTCTAACACCTATGTTAGTTTGCACTTTATTAGTTAACAATCCTGTTCCTGTGTATTTGATTTTCACCCATGTATTTCTATATATTCTTTGTACTAATGTGATTAGATTCTTATCTATTCCAATTTCCCTCATCTTTTTCCATAACAATGTTCTCAATATTGTATCGAAAGCTGATGTAAAGTCTATAAATGTGACAAATAAGGTTTGCCCTTTTATGTTACAATATTTTTCTATAATATGATAGAATAAAAAAATCTAGTTCACACTTCCTGTTTTTTTCTGGAAACCAGCCTGCAAATCAGATATATTTTTATTTCTTTCTAACTCTGTCATTATTCTATTTAAAATTACTTTGGCATAAATTTTAGCAATAGTGTCAATTAGGGCAATGGGTCTATAATTTGCCGGATCAGCATACAAACCTTTTTTATGTATAGGAACTATATAACTCCCTATCCAACTATCTGGTGTAAACGCATACATGATCATTAAATTATATAGCCTGGTGAGTGTCTTCACCCACCAGTCATCATTTAATTTTATAAAGTCAATAGGTATTTTATCAGGTCCTGGTGATTTGTTATTCTTAAAACTCTCCAGAAGTACCTTGACTTCACCTTCTGTAAACCAGATAAAGCTGTCGTCAATTTCATGTATAGTTGTGTTTTGAGTGTCTTCCCCTAATAAGAATATATTTTGAAAGTAACTGACCCATGTTTCTGGCCCTATATAGTAATCAAATTGTTTTTTAAATGTGTTTGTTCCTTTAGCCTCAAGGGTCCAATAAGTTTTGTCATCATTTTAATAAATTGTATTCTGCATCCTGTCCCACGATTTCATCCAATGTCTATATTTTTGTACTTCTATCTCATCTTTACATTGTTTTCTATAACTATTCAACTCTTTCCTATTCTCTTTTGTTGAATTCTTCTTTACTTTCCTTGTCATTTGTGACAATTTTCTTTTCCCTTCACTACAGTTTTTATAAAACCACTTTTCATATCTTTTTCCCATGTTGTTATTATTGCCTTTTTCAATAGTTTCTTCAAAATTTTCATAATGTGCAATTATTGTATCATAGATATTTATTGGGTCTATTTCATGGTTGATTTTAGGGTTTAAACTCAGTATAAATTCTGTACTCAGTGCCAATGTTTTATGTCCCAACATTCTTCCCATTTGATCTTTTTATTAATAATTTGAATGTCTGATTGTTGTTCCCTGTTAACATCTTTCAAGTTTTTCCTATACAGTATTAATGGATAATGATCACTTTCAGTTCTGTTTATTATTTTTAGATCACAGTACTTGTGATAACTACATGGGGTGATTAACATGTAGTCTATAATGGTAGACCCTCTTGCTGTGACACAGGTTATATTTCCATCATAGTCTGAGGGCATATGCCTGTTCAAAATGATAAGTTGCAAACTGTCAATTAGTTTCTCCATTTGTTTGTTTTTGTCTATATGATTTTTGTCAATAGAAAGTCTCTGGGGTATATGCAGTGCACTTAATAATTCCTGTTGTTCACTGCAAGTTCCATATCGGGTATTAAAATCCCCCATACACAATAGATCTAAATGTTCATTTATATCCTTTTTTTAATGCCTTTTGCAATATGTTCTATTAGTTGGCAGTCATATATTACAGATTTTTCTGGGGGATTATAAATGTTTACCAAGATTACACTTTCTCCCCATGTTTTTAATACTGTAATTATATAATTAGTCTTTACTATATATTTTTCAATTTTAATGAAATCTACTATTTTAATATAGACAGCAAGACCCCCCATTCTTTGCCCTGCCTTTTTTCATTTTCTGTGCTGGTGCATGTATTAGAGTGTAACCATTTCTATTTATATTATCCACTTGTTCCTTCCCATGTCAGGTTTCTTGCAAACCTATTATATCCATTTTATCCAAGAAACTACGGGAGTTCTTCATCAATAAATTTTGAAGCCAATCCAGCAATATTCCAGTTCATAATACCCAGGTTTCCTTTGTGTTTATACAAATAGGCATTAACACTGTTATTTAGGACATCTTGGTGTTCCTCAATCTCCTGAGCATCTTGATGTTCTTCAATCTCCTGAACATAGAAACATAGAATTTGATGGCAGATAAAGACCGCTTGGCCTACCCAGTCTGCCCATTTTCCTACCTAACAGATAAGCTGCAGATCCTAGTTAACCAACAGCTTACTTCCTCCTACACCCCACTAGGACTGCCTTATGCCTGTCCCATGCATTCTTGAAGTCCCCCACTGTTCTTGACTCCACAACCTCCTCAGGGAGGCTGTTCCATGCATCCACAACCCTCTCAGTGAAAAAATACTTCCTCACATTACCTCTGAGCCGTCCCCCCTCTATCTTCAAATTGTGCCCCCCTTGTTCTTGCACATCTCTTTTTCTGGAAGATGCTACCCTCTTGGACTTTGTTAATTCCCTTGAGGTACTTGAAAGTTTCTATCATGTCCCCTCTCTCCCTTCTTTCCTCAAGGGTATACATATTAAGCTCCTTTAGTCTTTCTTCGTATGTCTTCTGGTGCAGACCCTGTACCATTTTGGTTGCTCTCCTCTGGACAGCCTCCACTCTGTCTATGTCTTTGCAGAGATGGGGTCTCCAGAACTGCACACAGTACTCCAGATGGGGTCTCACCAACTGTCTGTACAGAGGGATAACAACTTCCTGTTTTCTACTATTGATGCCTCTTCCTATGCATCCCAGTATCCCCCCAGCCTTCCTTACTGCCTTCTCACATTGCTTGCCCACCTTTAGGTCATCTGATATAATTACCCCCAGGTCCCTTTCTATTTTTACTGTTGTCAGTATCTCACCCCCCATTGTGTACACTTCCCCTGGGTTTTTGTTTCCCATGTGCATTACCTTGCACTTCTTTGCATTGAATCTGAGCTGACATACATTTGACCATTCCTCCAACCTTGCCAAGTCCCTTCTCATCCTTTCCACTCCATCTTGCGTATCAACCATGTTGCAGATCTTTGTGTCATCTGCAAAGAGACATACTTTTCCTTCCAGTTCCTCTGCAATGTCACTTATAAAGACATTAAAAAGGACCGGTCCCAGTACTGAACCCTGCGGTACCCCGCTAGTAACCCTCCTTTCTTCACTGTGTACTCCATTTACTACTACCCTTTGCGTCCTGTTGTGTAGCCAATTTTTTATCCAGGCTACCACCTTGGGACCCACTCCAAGGCTGGCTATCTTGTGTATTAATCTTTTGTGTGGGATTGTATCAAATGCCTTGCTAAAATCTAGGTAGGTCATGTCCACAGCCCCTCCCTGGTCTACTACTTTGGTCACCCAGTCAAAGAAATCTATTAGATTCATCTGACATGACCTTCCATCATGAATCCATGCTGCCTTGGGTCCTGTGCCCCACTGGCCTCTAGGTACTCAACAAATCTTTCCTTTAGAAGTGATTCCATCATTTTCCCTACCACTGAGGTCAAACTAACTGGTCTGTAGTTTCCTGCCTCTGTCCTGCTCCCAATTTTGTGAAGAGGAATCACATCTGCTCTCCTCCAGTCCTCAGGTACCACCCCATCCTCTCATGATTTGTTAAAGAGAGTAGTCAGCGGTGTCACTAGTTCTACCCTTAGTTCTTTTAGAATTCTTGGGTGAGTCCCATCAGGCCCCATAGCTTTGTCCACCTTCAATTTTATTAATTCTTTCAGAACCCTTTCTTCTGTAAATGGACTGGTATTGACCCCCATCTTCAGAGTGTTTCTATTGTTTGGTTTAGGTAACTCCCCCTCCTCTTCCTTTGTGAATACTGAGCAGAAATATTCATTCAGTATCCTGCTTTTCACTGTCACCCTCTACTCCACATTCCCTCCCTTTATTAAGATTCAGTATCCCTCCTTTGGTCTTTTCTTCACTCCTTAATGTACCTATAAAGGTCTTATCCCCTTCTTAACAGAATTGGCTATCCTTTCCTTGGTTTGGGCCTTTGCTATTCTGACTGCCTTCCCAGCCTCTTTCTGCTTTAACTGATAAAGTTCTCTGTCCTGCTCCTTCTGTGTTTCCTTAAATTTCCTGAATGCTGTCCTTTTCTCCTTAACCTTCCCTGCCACCTCTTTTGAGAACCATAGTTTTTTCGCCGTTGTGTTTTATTGATTTGCTTTAAAAGGCTTGTTGCCTCTGTGATGGCTGTTTTGATCACTCCCCATTGTTCCTCCACCCTCCTTCTTGCCTGTTCGCTAGTGCTTTTCTGAGGCACTCTCTCATTTTCCCAAAGTCAGCCTCCTAAAGTCCGGTACTCTTGCTTTTGTATGGCTTGATTGTATGGCTGTGTTTATCATGAACCACACTGTTTGGTGGTCGCTTTTTCCCAGGTGGCTACCCACTTCTAAATCTGAGATTCTTTCTCCGTCCCCATTTGAGAGTACCAGGTCTAAGATTGCTCCCTCCCGAGTGGGTTCCAATACTAGCTGTCTGAGGCATGCCCCCTGTAAGGCATCAAGAATGACCCTGCTCTTGGATCTGCCTGCAGCAAAGGTGCTCCAGTTAACATCTGGCATATTCAGGTCCCCCATCAACAATATCTCCCCTTTTTCTGCCATTCTAAGAAAGCCTTCTATCATTTCCTTGTCCATTCCCTCCCCTGAGGATGGGGTCTGTATACAACCCCATGCGGATTGTGGTACCATTTCCTGTCTCCAGGGTGACCCAAAGTGCCTCATCTGCTCCCTGTTTACTCTTTAGCTCTGTTGTTTGATCCCTTCCTTTACAGAGAGCTACTCCTCCTCTTTACCCTCCCTGTCCCTCCTGTAGATTGTGTATCCTGGTATGTTGACATCCCAGTCATGGTTCTCTGTGTACCATGTTTCTGTTACTGCCACAATATCCAGGCAACCCTCTTCCATCAAGGCCACTAGTTCAGGAAGCTTGTTACACAGACTATGGGCATTGGTACTCATCACCCTCCACTTTTTGATAGCCTTACCTCTTTTATCCCCATTTCTGTCCTTACTGCCCTTGCCTTTTTTTACATTTAAATCTGTTCTGCTCCCTAATAACTTCTGTACCTTGGTGTTTACCTCACTAATCACCATGTTTTGTGGGGGGAGGCTGGGATTTCCCTGCTCCTTTTCAGTGCCTCCCCCCTTGGCTAGTTTAAATGCTTGCCAATGAAGCATTTAAACCTCTCACCTAGGATCCTGGTTCCCCCTGGACAGATGCAGACCATCGCACCAGTATAGGTCTGCATCCCTCCAGGTGGCAAACATCTATTATAATTTCATTACTGAGTCATTCATCTACTCCATTGTCCAATGATTGAAGCTTATTAGAGGTTTCAGTATTGTAAATGATGCCTTGTAGTTCCATGTCAACTACTGACATTTCTTGAGTTCCCCCAGTTACTTCATTTAGATTTACTATTAGGATATCAAGACTATACAATTTAATGCTGGCTTTCAAAATTTTTTTCTGCCAGTCTTGTTATAAAGAACTAGATCAATTTGGTTCCCTTTAGTTGAGTTACTATGTACTTTCCTAATATCCTTTATATCATCTTTGTAGAACTCAATACCCAGGAGATTGTCCACTAAATGTCCCATCATTTCCATGAATTGTTCCTTTGTTTCCAATGTTCAACATGAGATGCCAAATATCGACAAAGTGACTTCAGTTTCACCATCACTTTCCTGTATGATGAAATCATGCAGTGAATATACCTCAGCCAATCATTTTGTTAATTCAGTCTTAGTTAAATTTTTCATGTGTTTCAATGCACTAATAGCTATAGGGTAATCCACGGCTAAATTAAATCCAGCTAGATAGTAGGAATTCCTTCAAACATAATGTGCAACCCTCTCGTGTCTAAAAAAGAGCAAAATCAATTATTGTGATGTTAAGTTACTAACTCTGACTGCATCAGTAATGTCATCCTCTAAAAGTTCCAGTCCTAACATCTCAGTACATATGATCTTTCCTAATTCCATTAGTACCAAGCAATTCTCATTCTCCTCTTTAGGGACTCCCCTAAGTGTCACTATAGAGCCTCCCTCCCACATTATCAGGGCCTCTTCTACCTTCTTTTCATTATTCGTAATTGTATTACTATTCTTTTTATTCTTTTCTTGTTGTTTGTTCAACATCTTAGTACTGTTCTGTTTGTACCTTAAATTGTCTGTTCCTTCTTCCATGTATAATTCATGTAAATTGGTTTTACATAGTACTATATCCATTTTTATATCATTCTGATCCGATCTCACCTGCAGAATATCTAGTTCTTCAGTTCCCTTATTTTGCAACAGATCCCTTCCCCCCCCAACTCGTGTTCTATTTAAGTAGTTGTTTCCAGGGGTTGTACTATCAGCATTTTGATTATCTACTTTTACCAACAAACTGTGAGGTAGAAGTCATTTTAGAGCATTCATTTCTGTTTCAAATTGTTCTAAATGGTATTCTAAACCTTGTTTATTTTGAACTTTACTCCCTCTCTGTTGTTCTTTATGCATTATTATTTCATTAAATTTTGTGCTGTTAGACTTATCCCCTACTTCAAGTTTTGTTAAAATTTTTTTTCACTCCACATAAGTATTCTTGCTTATTTCCCTTTCTATTCCTTCTCTTACTGTCATTTTTATTAACTTTTTGAAACTGTTCTTGTATGTTCTTCTCACTTTTCTTAGATCTTCTTGCCTTCCCCTTCCCCTTTTTTTCCTTTTTTCTTTTCCCTTTTCTTTTCCTTATTTGTTGTATCGGGGAAATCAATAGTTGTGAAGTCAGGTCTTCTGTACTTTCCATTTTTGCTTTCATATAGAACTGAATCTATTGATGTATTTGGAGTATCACAATCTATTTTATTTCTCAGTAAGTCAATTTTTGCATGATTAATAGCAACGTCATGTCTGAGGTTTCCCAGTTCATTTTTTATGACTATCAGTTGTTCCATTAAAATTAAGTTAGCTGTATGTTGACGTCCCAAGTTAAATGCTAATTCTTCATCAATTGGATCAGGCAAAAAAAAAAAAAAAAAAATTCTCCAAATCTCCTGTTGCAGTGTATTCTTTAGATTTTTTTATCATCTTAGGTGTTTGGGTAATATTATAGCTAGAAGTTAGATCTTTGATCCCTTTAATAGTCCACTGCAATTTAGCATTGACTTCTCTAAGTTCAGTACCAGATGCTAACATTAAATCCTTGTGTGTAAGTTGTGTGTTTTTGCTCTTTTTTCCCCTGAAATGTTTCCCTATATTTTGCAATTCCATATCTTCCATATCTAGTTCCATTTCAGAATTCAAAAAACTAATTTGCTCTGACATCTCTTGATCCAAATCCAGCACAAATTCCTGTCCTAAATTATAATTCACAATTTTCTTACTACCCCCAAGGTTACTATTTTCAATCTCCCTATCCTTCACATTCTCCTGAGAAATTATATTTTCCAAACTTCCATAAATAAGTGATGGGAATTCTGTGAGTTTAGGACTACTACTACGCATAGAGCAGGTTATGAGAGTGTTGGGAGTAGATGTTTTATCAATTTCTAGTTTCTTTAATTTCATGTGTTCTGTAATTTTTGTTTGCTTATTTTTTTTGTTGAGGTTTTACTTGTCCTCAATTTCCCATTGGCTAGAGCAGGGCTAGCCAGCAGCGGGGAGCAACATGATTTCTTCCTCTGTAATCTTGTATTTACCATTCTTATTATCTTTCTTAGCAGACCACCAGTGTCTTTTCTATCTGTAAATAGTATCTATTATAATACTTTCCAGATACCCAAAACTCACTATTTGCTATTCACACCACTTCACATCACTTGCTCTACTTGATGTGCTACAATAGGCTATGATATTTCCTTAAGGCCAAAAATAGAAATGGTATAAATGATGTAAAAATCACCTTGTCTACCCCCATTGGGCTGAAATAGTTTAGAGAATAAAATATAAAAGATTCAATACATTTATTAGTGCATTTTTGGTAAATATCTAGGTTTCTGAATATTGTCAACAGATCACCAGTTAGTTTACTTGAGATTTACTTAACAAATTGCGTTCTCCACAAATTCCAATAAAGTACCAGTAAAACCCTGATGTATTTGATTGATTTTTTGTCTTCTCAACCCCACTTCTCTACTTCTCCCAAAAAACACAGTTCTTTGCAGTTGCTTCAAGGTTAATCCAGAAAACTACAGCTTCAGTTGTCTTTATCAAAGATACCAACTTCAGTAAATCACCATTTCACAAAGAGGGATTTCAACCAAGTCCTTGCACTGGTCTCTCTCAATTTATCGATTTTATAAGAAGCACTTCTCGGCTGAAAATAAATGATAGAAATCCCAACAAACACCACTGCCAGATAGAGAAAAAAACAAAAAAATTCAGTTTTGTGGCCGTTTGGAAAACAGGAACTCACATGTAAAAAAAACAACCTGTGGCTATTAATATCTTGCTAGATGATTCCTGCTAATACACACACTCTATACATATAAAATATGATATTGTGTCAAACTTACTGTTTACTGTTAGTGTCCTTCTTATTTAATATTTAAAATAGTATTTAAAATATAATGCGACAGGCTGCTAACACTATGAGGAGCCGGTCAAGCTGGTCAGATTGTAGTTTTAGTAGCTCATAACTCATCTTACAGTTCTCTGCTCACAAAGTTACTATGTACAGCTTGCTCCTGTGTAACTCATTTAAATAAGAATGCAGATCAGATGAGTAAGTTGCTACTGTTTAAACTGATCAACTAAATAATCGTTACTCTCTTCATTCACCACAGCTCTGACAGCTCCTTGTTACACCATCGTTCCTATCAAAATGGAGCTTTGCGCATGCGCATTAAAGCCAGAGAGAGGAAAACCATTAGCTTATTGGAGGTTTTTGATCATATGATCTTACAACCCCGGGAAGTTTAAAGCAATTTTTTCAGACTTCATGAATATAATCTGAATTTAATATTTAACATAAAGTCATACAAATAAAATGGGTATGTGTTAATATATGTTGGATGCCTTGTTTACAAAGGCGATAAAAATGATACAATGATAATATAAAACAGCCACAAGCGAACTACGAAAGCACACAAAAGACACACAAGATGTGTAAAATGTATAAAAAACAATCTAAAAACTTCATATTTAAATAAAATAAAAATACAGCCCTTAGAATGAAACAATCTTCAACCCTTTTGGATCGCAGTATTTTGGCAGTATTCTCCGTAGATTATCTCCCCTTCTTCCCTCGCACGTCCTCCGTGTAGACTCTTCCTCCACCGGTCCAAATGGTGTTGTCTTCAGCCATTTTCTTCTGAGTGCAGCCACCCTAGCAGTGAGGAAACCAAACTCCTGAAATGGCAAAACAAAAGAAAGTGGCGCAGAGAGGACAGGACCAAGCCACAATAAAATTTTCTGGTAAGACCATGTAGCTCAGTGGCATAGATGGCATACCTTTTGTAGAATTAAAACAGGCAAAACAGTCCTGCTATCTGCAACTTCTCCTCAATTGCAGATGCGCGTAGCTCCTGCTCAGTCCCTTTCAGCCGCATTATTTTATAATTACCATTATATAATCTTTATAAATGCTCAATTATTAATTAAAGTAATTGGGAGGTCATACTAAGACATCTGGTAATCATCCTTGCCTACATGAGCGCTACAAGTGAGGAAAGAAATTGCTTACATGAACTCTAAAAAAAGGGACGATGCCCGACTAAGTGAGACTTTGGGAAAAAATGGTTTAGTCTTAAAACTTCCCATTTAAACTAAGGACTACTCTAAAAGCTGGCCTCTGTAGGCTGTGACATTACCTTTTGGATATCTGTTTGCAACAGGTTTATAACAAGCATTTGTCAATGCCCAGCATTCACTTGCAGGTATTTGCAGTGGTGTTTAACACTTGGACATGGCTTAAAAAAATCAGTGATAAAGAAGTTAAATGAGGGACACAGTTTAACAATTGGTTCTATCCCCTGAAGCAGGCAGCGTAAGAATATTGGTGTAAAATACTTTGTCTGCAGAACAGCAAGTCTGTAACTCTGACAATATTGTGAGCATATAGTATACCCACTGTTCAGACACAGAATCACAAATTTTAGGAGGGACAGGAACATTTTGAGGCAAAATCAGGGTCATCCCTGAAAATCAGGAAAAGCTGAGAGGTATGGTCCCTCTTTCCCCTCTCTCTTTTCCCTGCCCTGTCTCTCTCTCTCTCTCTCTCGCTTTCTCTCCCTCCCTCCCTATTCTCTCTTTTTCTCTCCCTCTGCCTCTCTCTCTCTGTCATTCTCCCCCTCTGTCTCTCTCTCTCTCTTCTCCCCCTCTGTCTCTCTCAGCAAACAAGCATTTGTCAATGCTGAATGTTGGCTTGCTGGCATTGGCATTGGTAGTGCAGGAGTTAGAGAGATGCACAATAGGATTGGCAGTGAAATAGTGAACTGACACTGACCCCAGCCCCACCCTGAAGAGAGTGACAGGCATTGGGGTGTGCCTTTGAGTCATCAGCCATAATGCTCATGCCATTTCACCTGACCCTACCACACAGACACTGACAAGTATCGTGGTGTGCCTTTGGGTCTTTGGACCTTACACTCACCCCATTCCATAAAGAAATACACTGGGATGAGTGCAGTATAGGAGAATGGGGTGAACTTTGGGGCCGAAGAGTCCAAGGCACACCTTGATGACTGTCACTGGCTGCAGGTTGGGGGTGGAATGGCATGAGCATTACAGCCAACAATGCCAAGTCACACCCCTGACACCTGTCAATCTCTACAGGGTGGAGTGTTATGGTTGGAAACCCTAATGCCCCAGGCATTTGTCGGTATTTTCAATCTGAATTTTCAACATGGGCTGTTTGTGACCCCACCTCATGAACAGTGGCACTATGAGTTCGTTAGCCAAAAGGTGATTTTGCACAGTGATTGTGCCATTTGGTGCCATAGGTGCAAAAACACATTTCAGACAGGATGTGAAAAATGACAGCTGCACTGTTCATGAGGAGGTGTAAAAAAATGGCATTGTTAAAAATCTGGAGTGAAAATATGAAATATTGGTGAAGTCATGAGCATGTGTAGAAACTGCACAATGCACACCCTTAACGCAATTATTTGGGGATTTTTTGTTACCAAATTTTCAACATAGGCATTTTGGGAACTCTGGTCATGAACAGTGTCACTGTGATTTTGTTAATCTGTCCTGAACATTGATTTCCCACAGCAACCATTCCATTGTGCACCACATGTGTGAAAACACATTTTGGGCAGGATGTGAAAAATGACAGCTGTACTGTTCATAAGGAGGTGTACAAAAATGGCAATGTTGAAAATCTGGAGTGAAAATATGAAAAATTGGTGAAGTCACGAGCGTGCTTGGAAACTGCGCAATGCACACCCATAATGCAATTATTTTGGGGATTTTTATAACCAAATTTTTAACATAGGCATTTTGTGCCCTCTGCTCCTGAACAGTGTCACTGTGATTTTGTTGATGTGTCCTGAACATTGATTTCATACAGCGACCGTGCCATTGTGTGCCACGTGCACGAAAACACATTCTGGGCAGGATGTGCAAAATAACAGCTGTACTGTTCATAAGGAGGTGTGCAAAAATGACAATGCTGAAAATCTGGAGTGAAAATATTAAAAATTGTCAAGGTTATGAGCATGTGTTGAAACTGCATAACACACGGTCATAACACAGTCATTTTTTGGAATTTTTCCACCAAATTTGCAAGATAGGCTTTTTGGGAGCCCATCTCATGAACAGTGGCACTGTCATTTTGTTGATCAGTCCCAAAAGGTGATTCCATGCAGTGACAGCAAAATCACCTTTCGGGACTGAATAATGAAATGACAGTGACTGATTTCATGAGGTGGGGTCCGAAGAACCCCATACTGAAAATGTGGAGCCAAAATTCAAAAAATGGCTGAGATATCCACCTAAGCTGACCTCCCCCCATTTATGCCATTATACAGCTTACTGGCATTTCTTCAGTTCACGGTCGGCTTTGAAGAGTCCAAATATGTTACCGCTCCACCGAAGATCATGGCGCCGACCTCCACAATTAAGTATGGGGTGAAGGGGGTGTGAGGAGGTAGGGTGCACAGAGGGTGGGTGTGGGTTGAGGGAAGGGACTCGACAGCAAGGGACCATTTTCTTTGTTTCAGATAAAAACAGAACACCGCGGACAGTTTTCTTTTTTACAGGTGTAAGAAAAATGTTTTGCACAGTGAGGTGGGCTCCCAGTGTGCCCCATGGCTTTGTGGGGGTGATGTTGGCCACACTGGGGTGGGCTTCCAATGTGGCACACAATGGGAGTGGGTAGGGCAGGAACATGCTGACGGTGATCAGCTTCTGGACACAGGGAGGCACACTGGGGTGGGCTCCCAGTGTGTCACACAATCTTGGGGGGGGTATTAAACATGCCGGCAGGGAGATTGGGCACCCACAAAGTTGGCTTTCTGGGAATTGTGTGTGGCAGACAGTGGCAGCCACTGCTGCCATGTTTGTTTAAATGCTTCACCAGGAAAGGCACATCGGGAGGTGTGTCATTGGTGCCACTGCATGACGAGCTTGTCTCTGATCACAGCTGCACTTTTCTTAGAAGTTGTGTCCACTTTACATAATGTTGGTGTTAGCAGTAGCATGCTGGCTTATTGGGGAATGAGGGGATACACCTACTATAGCATGCCCTGCATTTGCCAACACAGACACACATCTGAAATGTGCTACTAGAACAAGTCCTTCCTTGCACAAGGGTGCAAGTGAATGCTAAAACAAGGACTAAAGAGGTTCCTATGCTAACCATGTGCCAAAATGTCACTTTTTATTGAGATTTACAAGGATGTTACAGCTTGGTACAGCAAGTATCTTCAAGAAATAAAAATTGAAGTGAATCTCCATTTGGTTTAATATGTATAGAATTTTGTTACTTAAAAGAAATCACAATATGCTACAAACACCAAATTACATCAAAAGATAAAAGGTTTGTTGATCTGTTAAGTGACTAAGTTTTATGATTGCAGCAACTTTACAAGCCTTGTTATTTACAAAACAATTGTGATGCCAAAACTACAATAGTTAAATAAGGGTGTTTGATCTTAAATTAAAGCTGAAGTTGTGACAAATCCAGAAATATTACTTTTGGATGTGTACATTGTTGTAGAAAAGCATCACATCATCTGAAAGAAGTATGAAAAACAGATTTGACTGCTTGATTTATGTGCTTTCTTAAGAGAACAAAGAAACATGTGCCTACAATGGAATTCTATGCTTTTAAGAATGTTCTAAAACTTGGATGTGAAAGAAACCTGCTTTGTTTTGGAGCCTAGGACATAAACTGTAAGCTCATTAAATCCTTTTAAAAGATTTTACTGAAAAATAGAGTTAGAATTACTATTAACTTATCTCAGAAATATTTGTCCTATAACTGCAAGAGACATCTTAAAATACCCCAGATTTTATGTGGAATCCAAAAATGTTTGGAGATTGCATGTTGTTGCATCCAGAAGTTATAAAGAAAAGGAATTTTAAGCTTTGAAACTAAACTTTGAACAAGGGGCAGTCCTTGGAAAGGGTAAACGACCCACCCCTACATCATTTTCATGATCCAATCAAAGTTGGTAAATTTTGCAGGAAATGATGTTTGGACCATGCTCTGGCTAGAGAAATAACTAAGCTTTGAAGACCACACCTCAGATTCTTCTAAACTCTCGTACTGTTAAGATCTGTGCCTGTGGACTTGCCAGTTGTTTATTTTGTTTTTCTTACTGCAAAAGCATAAGAGTCAAAAACCAAGCCTGGCTGGTCATGTTTGAACCAACAAGGAACCAAGCCTTTATTGCTGAGCTCATATCAGAGCTGCTGAGGTCAAAAGCCTGAGGTTTAAGCCTGAAAGAAAACAAAATTACAACAAAGTCAGCTACAAGAAAATAACTTCCTACAGCTGAACTTTCAAATTCTGGTGCACTTAAGATTTTTTTTTGTGTACTGGACATTTTGACAGGAATAATGTTTTGAAGTTCCTGTCAAAACCAAGACAAGGACCGAGAGATGCCTATTAATGTCCATCAGCTAAAAAGCAAGCTTGCATCATCGTGTTGATGCCAAATGGATTCAAAGTCTATTGTTTGAGTGGAAAAAGAGTGGAAACAGAAGCAGCCACAAAATCCAGTTAATAAAGAACTTTGCTATCCAGGGAAAAGAAGAAGATTTCACAAAGATTTTGAAGTTAAAAGAAAGAAGACTAAGCCTCTACATATAACCAGATGTCTGAGTATTATTTTAATTACATTTTTAATATTCTAATTTTGTCTTAGCCGGGGAGGTGGTATGGTAAATGTAACTTTTTAAATACAGGATCTTGGGTAAATAGTTAAGCTCACACGCATTATAAAGGTATAAATATTCTGCATGCTATAAAGTATTGACATAAGTTTTATACAGAACTATAACCCAAGACACTAATGTAAAGAGTTTGCAAGTTTTTATGCAAGAAGGTTATGCTATATACAAAAGCATGCCAAAGGCATAGTATACAGCTAATATCATTCATTATGTTGAATATGGCTTATTTCTTTGTTGTTTCACATATTTTCTGAAATATTTGTTTTGTCTGATTTTCTGAAATATTTGTTTTTATTATGTTTACAAGGTTTTATATATATGCAAATTATTAGTAATTAGAGAAATTGTACAGGAATAAATAAAATCTATTTTTTCTACATATCACATCTGGGTGTGAAAGAAAAGTTTTTCAAATTATCCAGAACTTATATACAATAGGTAAAAATAAGATAAGAGCCAATCTTATAATTATTTGCATAATTATGCAAATTGTGTGACATAATGCCAAAGGCCTAGCTAAGTGCCCATAATAAAACTTAGTATTCTGACCTATTGTTATGACACTTTGGGGGCTTGTCCAGAATAATTGTTTAGTGACTAGCAGGTTATACCCTAGCGTGTATAAGAAATAGATATTATTATTATTTGCGAAGTTATTAAATTGGAGACATAATATTTTTCTGTTTTGCTTTTCTCTGAGTCTGAAGTTACCTTAAATGAAAGTAAGGAGCTGAAGTCTGAATTTAATCAAAATAGACTTCCTGACTAACAGTATAAGAAGCAGAAAAGCTGCAAGAAAGACCTTTAAAGCATAAGAAAGATTTGGTTATTTGGTTATTTAAACTATTGTGTTGTATAAAGGTCATTGTTATTTAACTGGTATTCAAAAAGGATACTATTATTGCCGTTGTTAAAGTTTAGTAATTAGTATTCCAAAGCCTTGACAGCCTTAACTGTGAGTGCAAATGTTCTTAACACTAAAGTAGTGATATATCCTCCAACAGCCTATCTGACTTCTAAAATTCAAGAGGAAAGCATAGGGAAATTGATTAACGCTAACCAAAAATACTCATTTTAGCTTGATAGTAAAAGCCAGCTGGAAAAAATCTTTTGAATGTAGTAAACTTACAGATCAGGTTGAAATATTACAAAAGCTCTTACAAGAAAGTAAGTATCTATCTATCTATCTATCTATCTATCTATCTATCTATCTATCTATCTATCATCCTTCCATCTACCTTAATAACTTTGGCACCATTGATGAAATTGCATGAAGGTTTGTGTATTTTGTTTTTTTGTTTGTTTAGCTTTTGTTGACCGGGTAAGTGCACTAGACAAATCCTGCCTATTTTCAGGCATGACCCGGGGGAGGGGGATACAGATGAATGCCAACTGACCTTGAACCAAATTAAGCTGTTGGTGGTATTTTTATTGAATGAGGGAAATTTGGCCAGGACACCGCTGAAATTCCCCTACTCTTTTTTCGATAAGTGCCATGGGATCTTTAACACCCACCTGAACTACCACCAATCCAGGCAGATGGGACCTCGGTTTAATGTCTCGAAGTGCAGCATCCCTCTAATGCTACACTACAGTGTCAGTACTGG
Source organism: Neoceratodus forsteri (assembly GCA_016271365.2). Taxonomy (NCBI): domain Eukaryota; kingdom Metazoa; phylum Chordata; order Ceratodontiformes; family Ceratodontidae; genus Neoceratodus; species Neoceratodus forsteri. The sequence continues at coordinate 1,237,180,070 of CM057455.1, forward strand.
GATATTAACCCAAGTGCCAGATGTGGGAACTGAACCCACAGCCCTCTGATCTCCCAGCCTCAGAGACAAGTGTGCTACCTACTGAGCCACTGACACTCAGTGTCAGGCTGGCAAGTTCTTATGACTTGAAAAGTTTCATGATGGCTGCTTGTTCCAAAATAATCTGGGAAGAAACAACTTGGCCCAATGATGTGCCTTTCAAAGATTTTGTGAAAATGTTTTAACTAGTTCTTGAGTTATAAGGTTTTGAAATGTTTGCATCTAAGTATAGTCAGTAAGGTTTTCAGGATAGCTGTTTCTTATTATACAGGCATGTTAGCATCTGTATAGTTAGAGTTGAGCACATAGTTTAATATTAAACCCAAATTTGTACACCTTCATAACTCTGGCACCGTCCATGAAATTTCATGAAATTGTGGCCTGGTGGCAAAGAGAGCTGAAGCACCAAGCTCCTTACCTGGTGAGCCTGGTTTGGGAACAGACTTGAGTCATTGGGGGTTGGCTGGGGAGGGATAGGATCAAGCATCTGAAGGACTGTTCTCCTCTCCCAGGAGGGGAAGGTATGTCATCTTGGCTTAGGCTGCCCTCCAGGTGGAGGCTCGGAGGTAGAGCATGTTGGGGAGGCAACATATCAGGAGAGTTTGTGGGGAACGTCAGATGGGTGCACCTCCATGCAAGAGCCCAGTGCTCTACAGTCAGGGTGGGACCAGGAAAGCAGAAAAAGGAACATTGGAGAGGGGGCTACATGAGGCCTGACCCAGCCATCTACATGCCTGCACCACCACTCGGTGTCATGTCATGGTCTGCTTGGATTTGTGTGCATGGGGGGGAGATGGCCCTCCTCCTCCAGCCCTGCCATGAGAGGGGGAACTGTTGGAGAGACTCTGACTGAGTTTGTAGCTGAGGGAGGCAGAGATCCACCCTGGGATGACTGGAGACCAGGCTGATACATCCACCTCCCAGATGCAGGAGCCAGAAAAACCTGTATGAAAAAAAAAATTTATGAAATTTTGCATGCACAGTCAGGGTGACAAGTTCTTATGACTTAGCAAGTTTCGTGATGGCTGCTTGTCTGGAATCCGAGATCCGTAAAGTGAAAAAAACATGTAAAAATGCACTTTTTGACCATTGTTTGCTCACCTGTTAAGCAAACATAGTTTGGAACTGTATTTAGAGTTTTTCTGGGAAGAAGCAGCTCTATTCAAAGGTGTGCCCTTTGAAGGTTTTATGAAACAATATTAATCAGATCTCAAGTTATAAGGTTTTAAAATCTGGCTTCTGAGCATGCTCAGTAGGGTTTTCAAGATAGATATCTGGTGCACACAAGGAATTTAAGCTTGTGAGATGATCCTTATTTTGAGAGAAAATGCTTTTTATGTTTGCAAGAAAAATGTTTAGGTCATGTGCTCTGAGCTTTAATAATGTTGGTGCCACTGGCACAGAGGGCAGAGGCACCCATGCCTCACCTGCCATCATGCCAGTGATGCAGGGTAGAGAACAACCCTGGGCCACTCGGGAGTTGGCTGGGGAGAGGAGAATTGAGTGTCCCTATGGATGCTGTCCTCCTCCAGACTGTGCCACTGTAACACTGCCTTCTATGTGATCCTGGCAGGCAGTATGGCTGGTCAGCAGTTCCAGGTGGGGGACACTCCTTGGCAAGAAATGTAAGCATGTCCTCAGACATGCACATGTCAAACCGCTGTCTCTGCAGAGCATCTGTGGGTTCAGGGGAGAACACTGGAAAATCACTGCTGGCTGCAGGATGGTGCCACATGGAGCCCTGCAGATCTCACACTGCCTACTGGGTACAGGGACCACAGATCCAAATGCAGCACTGGAAGGGGGCTTGGGGGACCCCTCAATGGCCCTGCCAAAGGGGGACAATTTGTGGTGCACTCAGTGGCCCTAGGGTAAGTTCCAGGGATGGTGGGAGATGAGGTTGGGGGAGCTGCAAGGGCCGAAGGGGGCTTACATCAGAGGGGGAGAAAATAAAAATAAAATAATGTTGCTCCATTTGAGAAATTTGCATAAAGTTTTGCATGCATGGTCAGAGCACCAGATCTTATGATCTGACAAGTTTTGTAATGTCTGTTCATCTGGATTCCAAAAATTTGAAAAACAATGTTATTTATTGGCTTTTTTGTTAATGTCTACAGCAAAAATGGATTAGCATTGTGTTCCAAAATGCTCACAGTAGAAACATCTCATATCAAGGAATGCCTTTCTAGTCTTTGAAAATTATATCTGTGTGTCGCTGCTTCCTTTAATCTACATGTTGTACTTGCCTTGTTGTGGCTAACCCAGTTTTTGGTGACGTGTGTAGCGAACCTGTTTTCTTCTTTTCAGGATAGCTGTCTGGTGTGAACAAAGAATTTATGGTCGCAAGCTGATTTTTATTTTGCTAAAAAGTGTTTTGTTTTTGTGTTTGTGAGAAAAAGTTTTAGCTCTTGAGCTTTGAACCTTAATAACTTTGGTGCCATTCAAGGAAATTTATGAAATTTTGGATGTACAGTACAGTCAGAGTGCCAGGTTCCTATAATTTGTCAGGTTTCATGATGGCTGTTCATCCAGACTTTGAGAGTGTAAAAATAAGAAAAAAACACTTTTTGGCCTTTTTTTTTAAAGCTTTCATCTAGAGCAAAAATGGTTTGGAATTTTGTTCCACAATTTTCAGGGTAGAAGTAGCTTGGCTTAAGGAGGTGCCTTTTGAAGATTTCATGAAAACATATTTATTGCTTCTCAAGTTATAAGGTTTGAAAAATGTTGCTTCTGAGCATGGGTTGAGTAGACACTTTAATATTAATCCCCATTTTCACCTTAATAACAATAGCACTGTTTGATGAAAGTACATGAAATTTGCATGCATGGTCAGGGTGCCAAGTTCTTAAGATGTAACAAGATTTGAGATGCTTGTTTTTCCAGATTCTGAGATCCAGCGAGTGTCAATCCATCAACAAATGTGCTTTTTGGCCTTTTCTTTTGTTCACAGCTGCAGCAAAAATGGTTTGGAACTTTGTTTTTAAAATTTTCTGTTTAGAAGTGAATCAGCCCAATGAGGTGCCTTTCAAAGATTTGGTGAAAAAATAGTTATCAATTCTTGAGTTATAAGGTTTTTAAATGTTGGCATCTGAGCATCATCAGTAGGGTTTTCAGGATATATGTTTCTTATTATACAGGCATGGTAACACCTGCATATTTTGGTTAGCACCTGTATAGTTAAGGTTGAGCAGAAGGCTGTTGGAAAGATTTTGTGCAATGGTTTTCAAAACTAAAACAGACAGCACAGCTCCATAACCATTGCTATAAAAACTGTGTTCCAGGTTTTGTAACACAAATTAACAATGTCATACTTTTTTAGCACCTTTTTGGTGTGGTCCACTTCTCTAAGGTTGCTGAATGCTGAGTCAACATGCCTACAGACTGCTGATATAATTTATGCTGCTAGTCTACCATGCCTGTTAAGAAGTTGTATTGTTATTAGTTGTGTAGTGTTGGTAACTACATTGTTGTTGGTCAGTGACTGCTTTAGAATAAGTATTAATATGGGCCTTATCTGTGTTAATTCTTACTAGTGATGGATGTGTTAGTCCCGGTAAGGTGATCATTTTAATGTGGAGTAACAAAGTAGCTGAGCCGGAATCTAGGTCAAGTAAGAACCTATCCAAGTACAGGCAGTGGGCTGGCTAGTGTATAGGAACTCTAATAGTAAGGTTTCAAAATAGCATTTCTTCTCCCACCTGTATTTATAGGCAGATGGCATAATTGTTTTAGTGCCATCCTCTGTAACAACTTCTATTGAATGTCAGGAATGAGCTCAGCAGTCTTTAACACAACAATAGGACTTATGCATTTCACCACAATAGACAGATTCATTAGCCTGCAGACCTTACAGTAATGTGCCACTCTCCCCAACTTCTGTACAGGCTAAAGTGCTCAGCTAAAACTATTTTTGTGCATTACTAGCATTGAACATAATAAAACTACAACCGAATCAGCTGAATGACTTTCAGTTTCTTGCAAGAGATACACAGCCAGAAAAAAAATGGAGTCTTTACAGATCTCATCAATGTGACAATCTCCCTGACTTCTTCATAGATGAAAGAGAATGACACCACAAATGACATCACCAGGGTGGAGGCATGCTGACTGCCACAGAGGAACTGCAAGTCTCAGCATCTAGCAGTGTGGGTGAAGCAGAGCACACAGCAAATGCCTAAAAATGTTTTGAAATGGTAGATTTTCATATAAAACACCAGGCAAACACTGTTTTTATAAGCATATTTAAGGAATGGTGCTGCCAGTTTAATTTCTGAAAATTTAATTGTGCATGATCTTTAAAACAGCACTGCAACAAAATTGGGCAAAACATTTGACCCTACATTTTTTTCACTATAAAAGACTCCAGGCATCTTCCAGTTTTATTTGGTGGTACAATTTTCTAATTCCACCAAAATGTGAGCATTTTATAAATGTTTTAATTTAGTCTTTTTCTTAAGAAAAAAGATGGCCACCACATTTTGCATAGAAATAGCATTGTAGACCTGGCAAGGGTTAAGATCGAGACCATAAAAAAAGGTGTCATGGTGCACAGCATAGGAGGTACTTAACAAGTACATTTGACAGGTATGCTAATATTTTTATTAACTGTAGCTGAAACTAACTTTTTTTGGAAAAACAAATTGCACTGCTTCTTTAATGTTAAATCAGAGTATTTGCACCTTAATCATTTTGGCACTGTCTGAGGAAATTTCATGGAACTTTGCATTTGAGGTCAGGGTGGAAAGTTGTTATGATCTGTTGAACTTTGTGATGGCCACTTGTCCAGATTACAAGATCCAGAATGTGAAAAAGCCTGTAAAAATGCAGGTTTTGGCCATTTTATTGCTCATCTGTGGAGCAAAAACAGTCTGAAATTTTTATTAGACTTTCTCTCGGTAGAAGCAAATTAACCCAAAGGTTTTTTCATAGGTTTCGTGGAACAATATTAATGGGTTCTTGCGTTATAACATTTCTAAATTTGACTTCTGAGCATGCCCAGAGGGGTTTTCAGGATAGCTGTCTGGTGGGAACAAAGAGTTTACCAAATTACCAATTTACCAAAATTTTAAATAAATACATAAATAAATAAATAAATTAAAATAATTTATGGTTACAAACCAATTTTTATTTAGAGGGAAAATGTTGCTAGAAAATGTTTTAGATCTGAAGCTTTGAGCTGCAGTAACTTTGGCACTGTTTAGTGAAATTGCATGACATTTTGCATGCATGGTCAGAGTGCCATGTTCCTATGATTTAACATGTTTTATGATGGCCACTCATCTGGATTATGAGATATAGGGAGTGTAAAACAAGAAAAAATGCACTTTGAGGCCATTTTTTTGCTTGCAACTAGATTGAAAACTATTTGGAATTTTGTTCCGAATTTTGTAAGCTGGAAGTAGCTCAGCAAGATGCCTCTTAAAGATTTCATAAAGAAATATTAATCAGTTCTTGAGTTTTAAGGTTTTAAAAATGTTGCTTCAGAGCATGGGATAAGTAGGCACCTTAATGTTAAACCCTGATATTTGTATATTAATAACTTTAAACATTCAACAAAATTGCATGTAATTTTGCATGCTCAGTCAGAGTGCCAAGTTCTTATGATTTGGCAAGATTTGTGATGATTGTTTGTCTGGATTCTGAGATCCAGGGAATTTTAATATAAGAAAAACTGTACTTTTTGGCCATTGTGTGCTTGCATCTTGGGCAATAATGGTTTGGGATTGTGTGCCAAAATTCTCAAGGTGGAAGTGACTTGGCCCAGTGAGGTGCCTTTCCCAAAAATATTCATTAGTTCTTACTTATAAGGAGTTAAAATTTGGCTTCTGGGCATGCTCAGTGTGTTTTTCAGGAAAGCTGTCTAGTGTAAACAAAGAATTTATTGTCTCAAGCTGATTTGCATTTTGCAAGAAAATGTTTTTTGTGTTTGCGAAAATTTATTTTTAGGTTGTGAGCTTTAAGCCTTTATAAATTTGGCTTTCTTCAATTAAATCATATGAATTTTTCACATGTGGGTAGATTGCCGAGTTGTTATGATTTGACAAGTTATATAATGGCTACTCATTCAGATTCCAAGATCCAGGCAATGTACATGTATACACATAAGAAAAACAAGTTTTTTTGCTCGAATCTAGAGGAAAAATAGTTTGGAATTTTGTCCCAAATAGTTTGGTGAACACATATTAATCATTTCTCAAGTTTTCAGGTTTTAAACGTTTGGCATCTGAGAATGGGTTGAACAGACACTTTGATGTTAAACCCACATTTTTGCACCTTAATATCTCTGGTGCTGTTGAATGAAACTGCATGACAATTTCTATGCACAGTCAGAATGCCAAGTTCTTCTGATCTGGCAAGTTTTGTGATGGCTGCCCATCTGGATTTCAAGATCCAGGGAGTGTAAAAATAAGAAAAAAATGCACCTTTTGGCTGATTTTTTTTCCTTATGTCTAGAGCAAAAACAGTTTGGAATTTTGTTTGTCCTATTTCAGGGTAGAAGCCACTTGGCCAAATAATGTGCCTTTCAAAGGTTTCATGAAAAACTTAATTGCTTCTCAAGTTGTAAGATTTTACAGTTTCTTCTTCAGAGCATACTCAGTGAGGTTTTCATGGTAGTTGTTTCTTAGTACAGTAAAAGCCGCTTAAAGGGGACGCTTCCGTGGATGCCTAATCATCCCCTTTAAGTGACTATCTCCAATAACAGAAGAGCCAAAAAATGGACATGGAGAAAAAAAAAGGACAAATCCAAATGGCGCTATGATACAGAGACACACAGATGTTCAGTGATAGAGACAGACCCAGACATATAGCACATATTCTGATTGCCGCTCTTTTCTGCAGTTGTGCCATTTGTCTGTGGCACACTTATCTGCTGGAGAAGTCCATGCTTGAAGAAATTGTGCTCTGGGCTCTACAGTAAATGGGGGAAACTGTACTTGTCTTTCACAGTGGGAGACAAAAGAAGTAGGCTTTATTACACAAGCCGTAGCCATCTGATGGATTAAATTTCTGCAGTCGTGCTCTAAAGTAAATGGGGGAAACTATATTTGTCTTTCACAGCGGGAGACAAAAGAATGTCAACAATGCACAGGAATTCATTGGAGGTCAGATTCTCCTGCAGGAGAACATCTGCAAGGGAATTATCAGTGGTAGGGAGTGCAGCAGCGCCCTCTTCAATAGCCAATACACTATATGCTAAACATTTGAAAAGAATTCATACTCAGTAGGTGTTAATTTTTAAATTGTTAATCATTTAGCAGCTACTTATCACCAGATTGACTGGCCTTCAGACTTCTGAGCAGCATGACTTTAGGAAATTTCATAGTACAGGAAATGCCTTGGCCAGGTTCACAAACCACATCAGTGAGGCTATGGAGAGAGGTGAGCTCACTGGTGCTGTTTTTGTGGACCTGTCCAAGGCATTTGACATTGTTGACCATCGCCTGCTGCTCAGGAGCCTAGCTGCCAAGGGATTATCCAGATTGTCATTAGAATGGGTGGAGAGTTATTTATCAGGTAGGGAACTACAAGTTCTTTATGAGGGTTCAGTGTCAAAGAGTAGAATTTTAGAAAAGGGTGTACCTCAAGGGTCAATCTTGGGACCCCTATTGTTTTTCATATTTGTGGATATTATACCAAGTAAAATTCTTATGGCTGAGACAATCTTATATGCTGATGATATAATATTATATAATAGCTCTAATTCATTAGATAAAATTGCCCAAGATTTGACTGTAGATTTTCAGAGTCTAGAAAATTGTTTGTTGGTCTTAAAATTATCATTGAATATTTCAAAAACCAAGAGTATTATATTTGCCTCTAAACAAAAGTTGGTTAAATTAGGGAAACTGAATATGTTTGGTAAAAATGGAACTAATTTGGAGCAGGTGCAATGTGTTAGATATTTGGGAATGAATTTGGACTCAAATGTAACATTTTCAAATCATATATTGACTTTAACAAAATCAGTAAATCTAAAATTAGGGGGTTTATTCAGACTACAGAATGTGTTAACTTTACAAGCCAGGAAACATATAGCCCAAAGTATACTACTTTCTCAACTGAATTATAATTCATTTTTGTTTACTAGTTTGTCTAAACATGTGGTAAATATCTTAACAATGACTTTTCATAGTATTTGTAGATTTGTTTATAGATTGCCTTATAGTACACATCATTGTACTTTATATCAAGCTTCAGGGTTTCTACCACCTAACTTGAGTTCCATTTACTCTCTTTGCTGTAAAATGGGTAATGTATTGAGACAAAAAAGTCTCTCTCCCTTGTATTCTCTGATATCTGTAAGGGAAGCTCCGAGAAACTTGAGATCAAATTTTCTTTCTTGTTTACATTTTAAAGTCACTAAAACTAAAATGGGTGTTCAAGCTTTTTCTATCCAAGCACCAAAATACTGGAATGATCTTCCAATTGAATTGAGAAATATGAGTAGTCATAATTTATTCAAAAAGAAATTGAAGCATCATTTATTGAGTAGCTTGCAATGTCACTGCTGTTTTAAATAATTTGTATTATATTGTTTGTCTTATATGTCATGTATTTGTATTCCTGTATCAAGTGAATGTAAAAGTTATCTTTTTGTATAACATCTTGTGACTATTTTATAGTCTCGGGTCGCATATGAAAAAGGGCCTTGGCTCATATGTTTACCCGGTTAACAAAAGAAATAAAAGAAAAAATAATCAAAAAAAAAAAGATTACTGATTACTGTGGTGATATTTCAGAGCATATCCAGCCACAAATCATCCTCAATACAGGATTACTATGTCCCCTTTAAAGGTATGAGGGTTTCATTGAACTGCATAGTCATTTAATCGGTGCCTGGGAGATCGTCCGCTTTAAGCAAATGTCCTCATTATGCGCATCCCGATTAAGTGGCTTTGACTGTATACAGACCCAGTGCCACCTGTATAGTTAGGGCTGAGTAGGCTGTTTAATGTTTAATGTTAAATCCAAATGTTTGCACTGTAATAACTTTGGCACCATTCAGCAAAACTGCTTGAAGGTTTTTGCATGTGTGGTTTAGGGTGTCAAGTTCATATGACTTGACAAGTTTTATGATAGCCACTTGTCTGAATCCTGTGATCCAAAGAGACAAAAAGCTTGAAAATATGCACTTTTTGACAATTTTGTTGTTCACCGATGGAGCAGAAAAACTGGAATTATATTTTTCTGGATAGAAGTGGTCAGTCCAAGGGTATGCCTTTCAACAGTTTTTTGTGAAAAAATATTAATTGGTTTCCAAATTATAAGGTTTTAAAAACATGGTTTCTGAGCATATTCAGTAGCTTACTAGGTTTTCAGGATAGCTGTCTGGTGTGAACAAAAAAATGTATGGTTTGGAATTTTGTTCTGATGTTTTCAGTGTGGAAGCAGCTCAGACCAAGAAGGTGTTTGTTTGAGATTTTGTGAACGCATATTAATTGGCTCTTGAGTTATAAGGTTTTTATAATGTGGATTCTGAGCATGGGTTGAGTACACACTTTAATGTAAAACCCTTTTTAAACACCTTAATAATTTTGGTGGCATTCCATGAAATTTTGTGAAAGTTTGCATGCACATTCATGGTGTCAAGTTCTTATGACATGGCCAGTTTTGTGATGGCTGCTTGTCTGGATTCCTAGGTCTGAAAAAAGAAAAAGCATGTAAAATTGCACTTTTTGTCTGTTTAGTTGCTCAACTGTGGAGCAAAAATAGTTTGGAATTTCGTTCTGACTTTTTCTGGGTAGAAGTGGCTCAGGTCAAGGGTATGTTCTTTGATGGTTTTGTGAAAATGATTTATTGGTTTTTGAGTTCTAAGGTTTTAAAAGTTGACTTCTAAGCATGTTCAGTAAAGTTTTTCAGATAGCTGTCTGGTGCTATCAAAGAATGTATGGCTGTGAATCAATTTTGATTTCATGAGAAATAGTTTTTCCTTCTCATGAGAAAAATGTTTATGTTGTGAGTTCTGCCAATGTTCCCTCTAATTTTTAGTCTCCGTGGGTGGGCGACTGATATGTGTGTGTGGCACTTTGTGCAAAAAAATTGATACATGTGCGCAAATTGGGTGGCCCAAACAAGTAATATATTTTATTGCCAGTAAACAGTAGAAAATATAACCAAACACTCAAATACTCAATGCAAAGTATAAATATACATTCTGACACAGTCCGAAGCTTGGATGTGCATTGTGCGACATAACAGTATGAACTGAAAACATGTGTAAACTATGTATATTTTAAAGAGTCTTGCATGCATCTAAAAGGGGTGCTGCTGATGATGCATTGCTAAGAAATCAACATTTACTGTTTTTCTCTCCTGTCTTTCCCATTCTTCCAGTGGACTTATATTTTATTAAGATCCATTTTTCCACCAGATGTTAAAAACAATTTTGTTCACATCAGCATATCTAAATGGCTTTCTTCCAAGCAGTTTCTTTGTTTGCTCTTAATGTAGTTCATGAAGCTGAAGCCTCTTTCATGGTCAGCACTAGAAGCTTGGAATGTAGTAGTAGTAGTACAATTTATTGTTCTGCATAAAGCAGTTACAGTATACTAAAATCAGGACAAAAAAAACATAGTAAATATAAATAGATAAATAAATCAACAAGGAACTTAAATATCTTTACAGTGCAATTCAATTTAACAGAGTATCTTTTCACATAAAAAACCTCCACAGAACTTCAAGTCCCCCTAATAAACTTTACAAATGAGTTGAGATGAAGAATCTTGCAAAGATCTCTTCCGTGTTCTTCTCTTTCATAGTAAACAAATATTCCAAAAGATCCTCCAGGGGGAGGCCGAGATCCCCCAGCAGTTTTTTTTCTAGTTGATTCGTACCTAGGACACAAGAGTACCACATGTTTGAGATCATCTATAGTCCCCACTCCACATTTACAATATGGAGAAAGTACCCCCTCTCTTTTGTCTGAAATGAATGCATTGAGCATTATAGTTTTCAGTTCCAAATCTTGTATAGAGTCTTCTTTGTTTAGGACAGGTTAAAAAAAGAGAGATATGGCTCATATCCCCATGAAATCTTTACTTTTTTTATAAAATCCATATAGCTTAAGCTTGGAGAGTTGAACACAGAAAGAATTTATGTCTTATGTCAATAAGCCTCAATTTGACATCCTGCCTAATCTCCTCAAATGGTCTCGTGTAAATTTTATATAAGAGGTGGCCCAATCCGGATGGCATTATTGTTTCCTTAATAAGTTGAATAAAGGGATGTATATATCCCATGCTGGCCAATTAGATGGCTTCCACTGCACACATTCTGGGATATCTTTGTAGGGGCAAAAGAAAAAGTTTCAACAGAAAGAGAATCTGTTGTTCACAGATGAGAGAAGTCAAGGAACGTTGTCCTACCTCCAAGGCAAGAATACAGCTTGGAGTTCCATTTAAAAATATTAAGATGTATCTATAGAGTTTATTCAGAATTATTTCTAATTCTCTAACCTTAGTATAACCCAAGATTTCAGAGGCATATAACACAATCTTTCTTATTTTGTCATTTAACAACTCTTAATACCCCGCTCACCGATGACTTCCCCATCTTGCTGTTAAATATTTTTAAGGCATTTACAGAAGATCTCATTTTAAACTGAATAGCCTCCAAATGTTTGGTCCAAGATAGGCTATAGGCAAAAAGGGCACCTAAATAGTCATAACACTTAACAGTGTCTATATGGCTACCGTTTAGCCTAAAGCCTACCGTATTCTTGGTTTGAGAGCCAAAAACTACAATGTTGGTCTTGCTGAGATTAACTTTTAGTTTCCTTTGAGAAAAGAGAGATTCAAAGTGAGCCAGTTTTCTTTTAAGACCTGGGACTGAAGTAGAGAGCAAGACTAAATCGTCTGCATATGCTAAACATTCAATCCTTTGATCGTTAAATTTTGCAGTATGGAAATCTGGGTTATCTAGCTGATCCAAGACTGTATTAATGTAGATGTTAAATAGAGTGGGGGCCAAAATACACCCCTGTCTGTCCCCCACATTTGTCTCAAATCTATCAGTTAGATGACCATATTGATTATACTGGACCCTTGCCTACATATTTTCATAGAGTCTAATAACAACATCAAGAAGTGAGGCCTCCAACTTCAGATCCCTTAATGTAGCCCAAAGGATTTTTCTTCTAATGCTGTCAAAGGCTGAGGAGAAGTCCACAAAACAGGAATATAATCTGTATTTTCTCACTTTAATATACTTCCAGATCAGGTGCTGAACCACATAATAGTGTTGTACTGTAGAACAGTGCTTCCAGAAACCGTTCTGTGCCTCATTCGATACTGAGTTCTCCTTGACCCATGACAGCAATCTGCCCAAAATTATCCTAGACAAAATCTTCTGTGAAACATCTATCAAACTAATAGGCCTATACATCCTTGGGTCATTCGGATCCTCTTTTTTAAAAATTGGGAAGATAACACTACCTGCCCAACTGGTAGGGTAAGAGTACCCTGAACCAGGCCATTAAACAGTAAAAGAAGAAAAGGAATCCATCAGTTGGTAAAACTTTATAGAGATCACTAGACCCCATCTGGCCCTGGTGCTTTATTTGCCTTAAGGCCAATCAGTGCCATCCGATTTGCCCCTCTGTGATCAAGACAGGTCTTGAAAAATATCATCCTCTTGTATTTTGAAAGCATCAGGTGTCTCCTGCTCTTCATGAGAATAATACAGCTTGGAGAAATGAGATGCCCAGACTTCAGGTGTAATATAGGCTTCAATCTTATTGGCATATCTATTATATCCCTGGGCAACAATATCAATTCTAAATCGCCTTCCATCCCTATCCAAAACAGCCTGCCTCAGTTTTTCCCAAAGTCCCTGAGTATGTTTATGTCTCCCATTCAAGAATTTTCCTATATTTTGTCTTTCAGTCTTTAGCAATTTAAAATCTGCTGCAGACTTATTTCTTTTCTTCTTATGCTGTCTTAGTTTTCCTCAAACTCTTTCTTGCCTGTAGGCATACCAATTAAACTAAGACTTTTATAAAGGACCTAGGATGGTATGTTGTTTTACATCTAGGTCCAAGTAAAGAATGAATAGTTTCCCAATTCTCCAAAATATTAAAGGCCTTGCTTTTGTCCAGGATCAACTTGTGAATATTATCTAAGACTCCTGTACTAACAATTTCTTTGAAACTAACTTGATGAATCAGCTCCCATCCAATCCTTCTCTTGTGTATGACTTCTAGACTCTCTTCCTGTTGTGCCTTACTCCCTAAAGTTCGAAAAGGACATTTGATGTTAATTACAATGGCACAGTGTGCTGATTCCAATCTATCCATGGGCTCTAACTTTTGGATCAGCTTTACTGCTTCCAAATTGGTCCAAACCTAATCAGGGGTTGAAGAGCCAGTAGGTCCTCTACACGCTAAGGATCCGACTAGATCGACCTGAGTTCCACCATTTAAAATACAGAAATTTCTACTGGCTAAGCCTGCTAGCAATTTCTTGCCTCTGAGGTTAGATTTTAGATCCTCAGCAGTCCTAGTATATGAGATATTTGGATTAATTATAGATATTGTATGGATCATATCTGAATATACATACTCCAAGAAATGAGAAGGAATTCTGGCATTAAAGTCTCCCAAAATAATTATAGGACAAGGTATACGCTTATCTGACAATTCATCAGGTGCCATTTTCAGATCCTATATGAAAAGGTCAGCGGGATCAGTAGCTCTATTGCGAGGGGGCAAGTATATATTGCAGAGAATTATCTTCTCTTGTCCCTTGCTACTCATTAAAGCCAAAATACTCTCTGACTTAGTAGAAATGTTAATGATCTGAAAATTTAGCAAAGTTTTGATAAAAAAAGGAAATACCCTCTTTAAACCTTCCAAACTTTTTATCTTTAGTTGCTGGCAGAGTAAAGACAGAATATCCAGCCAATTTGGGAGTTACATGTTCTGTACACCGTCTTTCTTGCAGTCCAATAATATCAAAATTATCCAGAAATCTCACTACTTCATGATCAATTAATTTAAGATGGATGCCCTCAGTATTCCATGAAAGTATAGAAAGGGCATCCACATCTCGATCCCCAGCTCCCTTTTCCAAATCTAGCTGGCATTCTGAGTTTATTTGTTTGATATTATCTACAGGCTGCATTTGTCAGGCTGAATCAATAGCTGTCAGCAGCGACTATGTATTAGGGTCAATTAGGTTTCTAAAGTCAGTCAGGGGGTTATCTGTTTCTAAGATTGATTCTGGACTATCCTTAGTCTGTTTAAACCATGAAAATACTTCACCGAAGTCTAACATGTTAACTAAATGTATTTATAAACAATCCAACTTGCTGGCCAGAGAAAGCAAGCTGCTAGCTGTATGAGGATTTTTAAATGTAATATCAATCTGTGTTGTGGGCTCATGGTCTCCATATAACTTCATGGACTCCACCATGTTTTTGGATATATAAAATCCTAATGCTCTTTCCAAGAGCAGCAACAAATCTTCCTTAACTTTCCTATGAGAATCCTTGAGTGAAACCTTCCACCCAAATATAGTTATGGTCTTACTCAGCCATACTTCTCTCTGCTTCAGTACGTGATCCTCTATCACTCCCAAAATTTTTCTCTGTGCTATCGTAGCCTTCTCACTCTGCACCTCCCTATGGAGAAACTCTTCTGGGGAATGATAAGACTGTGTAGGAACCTTTATACATGATAGCTTCATGTTTAGCTTGGAATGTAGCACATACATCAATAAGTTTAGCCACCATGCTGTACTGCACATTAGTCAAAGCAAAGTGGATCATGTCAGTAAAGGATTTTAATTATCCTCCCTTTATTTTTTCAGCAACTATAAATCTGAAGTCATTGTACTGGCTAACAATTTCTGCCTGGTCCACTGATGAAAATAAATAGTCCTGATATTTGCTCTACAGTCTCTCAATATTTGATAAGCCAAACTCAAAGCTGCAATATGGCACTGCTGAAAAATCAAAGGCAGATCAGTCAGAAAGTTTACCTGCAGGAAATCAGCTGTTCAAATGGTCACAAAACAGGCCAATGAATTGTAAAGTTGCTGCTGTGCTTACTTCAGCTGTGCAATTAGCTGAAAGCAGTTTTACTGGTGGGCTCCAGTAGACAGTTTCATCCAAGTACTGGCTTCTGAACTTTTTTTAGTTTTGCCCTAGCAATCTGTACAGCTTCAACTTGTTAGACCACTTTCTGAAACATCTTAGACAACTCTGCCAACTCCAAAAGTACATCATTTAATACTGTTATGGCAATGTGGTATTCAGGGTTGGACAGCTTCTTAAAGCAGTACTTAGCAATGGTGTCTTTAATGGATGCATGCAAAATTGTATGTGATGTCATTTACCGTAAGTATGGTTTACAATAACTATGCTGGGTATTGTCAAGCTCAGTGGGGGGTTTAAAATGTATTTTTGCAATGTAGTGAGTGAGTCAGTGTGATATGAGAGAGGAGATGCATTTAGGAGACTGTAATTCTCTTCCATTCTGGATCCATACTAAGAGCAGTCTGAATTTATGAAATTAAATGAAAAGGACATTTGTTGCACTGCTATTTCTTGTTGTCCATTTTAGAATTATTATCCCCATGTAGCCAACATGGGCAACCTTTTACAAGCACTGATTCATTGAATCTCAAATGTGTGTATAATGTGAGACCCTGTTTTAAAGAGAAGCACAATCTCACCTCTCTAAACATATGTACAGTCTTGTACTGAAAATAAAATGAACACGCTTTCATTGGTGAGGCTTTAAATCCATTATAAACACATTTTGTATGTGAGACGCTGCTTGGGGAGGAGGCAGATTACACTGACGTTGTGCAACTTTAAAACTGAAATAATATAATATACATCCTATGTCAGAGAATCTCTCGCATTGCTTTGTTGGGGGGAATCTACCGAACAAAATGTGCCATTTCTGTGAACAGCAGGGGAGTACTGTTCATTATCAAGTACTGTCTTACTGAAAAGAGGTGTCAAGCCAAAAACATTGCTGTAACTGCAAAGCCGATTGGTTGGAATTTTGTACAGTGGTTCCATTGTTCAATAAATGGAACAAGAGCGAGATGTCTGGCTTGTTAACTGCTGGCTTTTTAAAGTTAATGAGTTGTGGCCTCAGAGGTGGACATACAATGTTTCTTTCCCATTCACTTTCATGTCCTGCTGTCTGAGTCTTAAATCTGAGTGATGACTGTAGTCACTACTTCATGAACATGAGGATCCCTGTCAGCTGCTTTGTGCGCTACTATTAAAGCTGTGTGAGGGTTATTTCTGACTGCTGTGCGGGCGCACATGCCCACATCTTAGGGGGAACGTAGGTGCTGACATCTTGTTTTTTCATTTGGGAATAAAAATTCTGGAAACCCATCAAAATGGTACTTTTCTGTAAAACAAACATCTGAACATACTGGAGCTAGATTCTCGTTTGACAAAAAATGTACCAGAAATATGTTTTCCAGGCGCAGCCCAAAAATCTTAGGTTGGCAGCTTGCTGAGGTTGCCGATTCCTGGGTCACAAGACAACATTTTAAAGTCACAAGAAAGAACAAACAAATTACACACACACACCCACACATGATAATATATGATCCACTATACACGACAAGCATGTGTAGACATCTGGATATTGCCATGCCGACTGTTTAAACCTCAAAAGTGAAACTTGATAGGTTTTCTGTCATCATGGCAACCTCGAGGTGGCTACTCATGCTTGTTGTATATAGTGGAACATACATTGCCTTTCATAGTGTATGATTCCCCCCCCCCCACACACAAGAACATGAGTCTGTGTAAGTTTAAATGACACTCATTTGTATTTGTGTCATTCACAGCAGTTGATGAAACAGAACATTTACCATCCAGTGATAGGGAAAAAAAAGAAAAACAAACAAGTGAAGCAAATAAGCCAACTCTTAATTGATGTAACATAACTAACATTTTTAAGAAAAATGAATCCATGACTGTGTCCTTACTGGTGCATTTGTTTTTCAGTGCTGCTCTCTTTCAGGGCCAGCTCTCACTGCTGCAGCCATTTCATGCAGATCAGAGGTTTCCAGAACACTCATGCACAAAGATGTTCCATGTTGTTGTGCTGCAGTAGCTAAAGATCTAGTGCAGCACAACAAGCAATATGATATAGCTACTGCTGCACAACAACATTATTCTAGGGATGGTTTTCTAACTAGAATAATGTTCTATGATACTACAGTATATATATATATATCTGTATGTGTATGTATGTGCGTGTGTATGTATATATATATATATATATATATATATATATATATACCATACATACATATATATGAATTATATCTATATATATATATATATATATATATATATATATATATATCATACCACACAGTGGTGCCAGTATAGTTAGGGTTGAGTGCAAACTTCTATGTTAAAGCCAAACATTTGAACTTTAATAACTTTGGAACTGTTCAACAGATTTGCATGAAATGTGACATGCATAATTTCTAGGGGTAGGTCTCTTGACATGGCAAATGTGTAAATCTGTTGTGTGGTTTTTGAGATGCAGAGTGTCATACATTCCTAAATGTACGTGTTTTTTGCCGTTCTTTTCTACAGCTATAGGTCGTGGTCTGCAATTTTCAGGGTAGAAAGCTTTTTCCTCATAGATGTGCCTTTAGAAGGTTTGGCAAAAAAATAAGAATCCATTCAAAATATATTAAAATTAAATTTTTTCCATTATTTCCTATTGGAAAAGTTGGATGTTCCACATTAAATAGTTTTGTTTTCGCAAGAGGTACTGCATTGTTTTTTAATTCTTTCTTTTTGCAGATCTGGCAGGTGATTCTGGCTCCTCCACAGAGGGGCTTGTGTCTCCGGTCCCGGCATGAAGGCAGCCTGTCCATCATGGAGCCTGCCAGATCCATGTTTTTGATGTCTTCTCCTGGGCCCACTATCGTGCAATGGGCAAAGTGGCTGGGCTCTGCCTTCACAGAGACAGTTTTATGCCTTGAATGTGGGCCTTCCCCATTCTGGCAGCATACCTGTGTTGACACCCAGCCACTGCTGAATGTCAGGCAACAGTGCACTGTGCTAACCCTCTCACCTGGGGAAGGAGAGCTGTCTGCAGATGCTCGATCCTTCCCCGCCTCTGCTGACCCCCAAACATCCTGAATCCATTCCCAAACTTGGGTCACTGGTGTTGTGGAAGGTGTGGTGTCCAGTGCCTCAATCCTTAGCACCACTGGGCCAAGAGAGGTACTGCATTTTTGCATGTAGGGTCACATAGAGCCTAGTTTGTTCTCACAGAACTCTGTTGTGTTTGCAGGAGCTACTATCATTTCATTAATAGGATCATATAGAGCCTACAGTATTTTTGCAGAGCTCTGTTGTGGATGCCATCTTGTTTTTCCATTAGCGTGAGACACAAAATAAAGAAAATATGTAAAAATGAATGTAATAGAAAAAACAAACATTAGAACTTAGCTAAATGGGACCCTTTTAACTACATTCTGATGTTTATTTTTTACATTTGTTACCAGAAACATCTTTTCTGTGTACCGAAATCCCAAGTGCCGAGCTTAGTGAGAGGACCGCTTCTCCCACGTCCTCTGTATGAGAACAATGGGATTGTCTTGACTTTTGCAGCCGCAGCTTGAACTCATGCTGCTGGCTGCACTCTGATGTGTGACCCACTGTTTTCCTGGTGTCTAGTGCCACCCCCCCATATGTTTCCCTGGTGTCTAGTGGTACCCCCATCCTCTGATTCTTATTTGTTTATTTATATAATCTGATACTGGGATGCCCACCCCCCAGTGTCAGATGCCCCCCGGAGTCCATTCTGTTCTATTTGCTGACATCGGGGGCCCAATCTCCATGTTGGCAACAGAAGCCCCCCAGCAGTGTGGTATACTGGGGAGCCCACTCCCAGTTTCCCCAGATATATATTTAGGTTTTACCTGTAAAGAAGAAAACTGTCCTCCAACGTCTTTTTTTAGCTGAAAAAAAGGAAATGGTCCCTCGTCATACCCGCCATCTCCTTCCCACATCCCTACCCTCCCACTGAGCAACCACCTCCCCTCACCCCCTTACCCTGTACTTACCTTTGGAGGTCATCTGCTGCCATCCTCTGTGGACTGGGACACGTCTGCACTCTTCAAAGCCGAACCGCAAACTGAGGAATCAAGGTAAGTGCCGATGTATAATGTATTTCAATGGCATTTTGAACTTACATACTAACATACTATTTGCCAGCAGATTAGGCCTTACGGTCTATCGAGTCTGCTTGAACCTCAGATCCTTAGTTGGGTGCCAAGGCCCTCTCCCCCCCTTGTGTTCCAGAAACCCCTATCATCCATCCCCACCCCCCTGAGACAGGCCATCATCTGATACATCCACTTTCTGTGTCTGTTCCACCCTCTTGAAGCCCTCCACTGTGGATCTCTGAACCAGCTCACCAGGCAGTGCATTCCAAGGGTCCACCACCCTCTCAGTGAAAAACCTCCTCCTCTTTTCCCCCCTCACCCTTCCACCTTACAACTTCAAACCATGCCCTCTGGTGATACCTCCCTGCTTTAGTCTAAAGATCCCTTCCATGTTTACCCTATTTATTCCCTTGAGGTACTTGAAGACCTCAATCATGTTCCCCCTGTCTCTCCTCTCCTCCAGTGAAAACAGGCAGAGCTCCTCAAGTCTGTCCTCATACATCAAATCCCCTAGTCCTCGTATCATCTTAGTTGCCCTCCTCTGTACCCTCTCCAGGAGCTGTATGTTCCTCTTCAAGTGTAGTCTCCAGTACTGTACACAGTACTCAAGGTGTGGTCTAACCAGTCCATTGTACAGCTGCAGAATCACTTCCTTGCTCCTAGAGGTGATCCCCTTATGATGCATCCCAACATCCTGTTTGCCTTGCTAGCCGCCTCCTGCACTGCTCAGAGTTATTCATACATGCATCCACCATGACCCCTAGGTCTTTTTCCCCTATTGAGGCCTCCAGTGCCTCCCCTCCCAGGGGTGTACCTGTGTTTAGGGTTTCCATGAGGTGTAACACCTTGCACTTGGTGATATTGAAATTTAATTTCCATTGTGAGCCCAGCTTCCAGGGTGTCCAGGTCCTCTTGCAGGGCCAACCTCCCTCTTCTCCCTCAACCACTGCTCCCATCTTGGTGTTATCAGCGAAGTGACTCATTTCACATCCTATACCCTCCCTGATGTCCGATATGTATGCATTAAACAGGATCGGACCCAGGATTGAGCCCTCCGGTACCCCACTACCAACCTCTCTAGGGTTCGAGAGCTCCCCACCGACCACTACTCTCTGGGTGCATCCAGCTAGCCAGTTTTCAATCCATCTGACCATCAAAGGGCCTACTCCCAACCCCATCAGTTTCTCCACCAGACCATTGTGGGGGACAGAGTCAAACACCTTGCTGAAGTCCAAGAATAATACATCCACAGGCTTTCCCCGTCCAGTTCTGATGTTACCCATTCGTTGAACTCCACAAGATTGGTTTGACATGATCTACCTGGCACAAACCCATGTTGCCGACTATCCAGCCCTCCCACCTCCTACAAGTACACCCCCAATCGTTCCTTTAGTATACTCTCCATTAATTTTCCCACCACCGAGGTCAAACTGATGGGTCTATAGTTACCTGGTACTTCCCTCGATCCTCCTTTATGGATTGGCACCACATGTGCCTCTCACCAACCCTAGGTACCCTCCCTGTCTCAAGTGACCTGTTGAAGAGCTCCACCAGGGGTGCAGCCAGTATGTCTGCCAATTCCCATAGTACTCTCAGATGAATGCCATCTGGCCCAGGAGATTTGTCTTTCTTTAGGGCCTTGAGGGCTAACCACACCCTTTTGGTGGATATAGCATCATCTGTCCCCTCCACCTTACTGGCCTTTTTATCCTTATCCTGATGTGACACCCCTGGGGTACCTCTCCCTCCCTCTTGCTCCATTTCTGTTTCTCCCCTGATCCCACTCACTGCCACTTCTATCCCCATTGTGCCTTGCTTTGTAGATATCCCATACCCCTCCCTAGTGAACACAGAGGCAAAGTACTCATTAAATACCTCTGCCTGGTCCCTCGCCTCTTCCACCCACCCTCCTTCTGATCTCAATCTGCTGAGATGGCCCTTAGTTTTTCTCTGCTCCCCAATGTACTGGAAGAACCCCTTTTCCCCTCCATGTATCCCCTGTGCCAGCCGCTGCTCTTTACTGGACTTTGCCCCCCTCACCATCTTGGTGACTTTTCTAGATGCAAGATGGTACATTTCCTTATCCCTATCCCCTCTTGTTGATTTATATTTTTTGTAGGCCACCTTATTTTCTCTGATCGCTACCTGAACCTCACTGGACCACCGGCATGGTTTATGTGACCTTGCTCCCTTACATTTCACCTTAGCGCAGGTCCTGACTGCCTCATGAAGTCCCCATTTTATGACCTCCCATCTCCTTTCCCCATTTGTCATTGATGTAATCCCCTTCAAGTGATCCTTGAGAATATTTCCCATGCCCACAAAGTCTGCCCCACTGAAGTCCACTGCCAGTGTCCTAGATCTCCCTCCCCATGCTTATTTGAAACCAGACAGTATTGTGGTCGCTCCCAGTCAGGGGATCCTCTACAACCAGGTCCCTTACCAGATCCCCATCTGCCAGAACCACGTCCAGGACATGCCCCTCCCTTGTGGGCTCCATCACATGCTGTGTTAAGAACACATCCTGGAAGCCATCCAGCAGCCTCTGCTCCTTGGCCACCTTAGAGGACATGGTTCCCCAGTTTGTACCTGGCATATTAAGGGCCCCCATCAACACCACTCCTTCCCCTTTTGGTCCACACTGGGCAATGATGTTGTCCAGCAAACCATCCTCCAGAACATCACCCATCCCGGGGGCCTATACTACACCCAGCTTGACCTTATCTCCTGCTGGGGATCAAGGTGACCCATAAGGCCTCCATGTTTCCTCTGCCTCTTCTACCTAGCAATTTCTATGTCATCTCTAATGAACATAGCCACTCCACCCCCTCTGCCCTCCTTTCTATCCTTCCTAAGCATAGTGTACCCTTGCATGCTTAGGTCCCAGTCACGGTTTTTGTTGGCCCACGTCTCCGTGACCACCGCCACATCCACCCCCCCAAACAGAATGGCCTGGAACTCTGGCAACTTGTTTCCCAAGCTCCTGGCATTTACTAACACCAACCCCGACACCTTATCCCTGATCCCCTTTGTTGAACCTCACCCAGGTTCCTTATACTTCCATCCTCCCTCTGCTTCTCCTGAAACCTCCACCCCTAGTCTGTTTCCCCCCTCCCCCCGTTGGGTTTGAAGGCTACTCCTCTCATCTGGAGGAGAGAGCTTGGTCAGCCCCTCCTTATCCCTTCCCCCTCACAAGTTTAAACCCCATCTTTCTTGAATGTAGTCAGCCATCCCCTGTTTGAGGACTTCCTTCCCTAATGGGCAAGATGAAGCCTGTCCTTGGCATATAGTCCCTTATCCTCTCAAACTCCTTTCCAGTTCCCTAACACCCCCAACCCACTCTCTTCACCCCACTTCCTGAGCCAGTCATTAACCTCTGTGATCTTCATTTTTTTCTCCACTGAGGCCTTTGGTACTGGCAATATCTCTGAAAAGGAAATGTTGCATCCATTATCCTGGCAGACTCTGGCAAGTTCTTGGAACCTTGCTTGGATTTCCAAATGCTATTTCCTCTAGATCGTTAGTTTCCAAATGCACCAGGAAACCGTTTCCTCCATAATCCCTAACCAGTTCATACACCATGAACTTTGTTGATGCACTGTCAGCCCAGATGCTCGCTACCTTCACCTGGCTATGGCATCCACCCCCCTGTCCCTCCCACTGGATACCCCAATCATCGAGTCTCCCAATAACAGAACCTTAACACCACCATCATCCTTATGGTTACCTCCACTATGCACTCTCAGCCCCCCATTCCCCCCTTTATTCATGATCACAATTCCATGGGAGTCTTCCCGACTTATTAGAGACCCCCTTGTCACCCTTCCCTTTCTGCCTCCCTCGTTATTTTGCCCACTTAACTCAGACCCCCTCTGAATAGGTGTCCCATTTAACCCTCTCTTATCCGAACCATTTATCCTGGCCCTGATGGTTTCCCCTTCTCCCACACCGCCATCCTCCCCCCTTGTAATAGTACCCCTACCTCCAGAGGCTCTCTGTGGGTCCCCTTTACCTAGGGCCCCATCCTTGGTACAGACCCCCCTGCTGAAGGGGGGCCCCTCCCCACCTCCTTGTCTCCCAGTTTCTCTCCAGTCATGCTCTCCTCCCTCATGTCTGCAATATGTTGCATCTCCCCCATCTGCTTAACATTTATGTTTCCCCTTCTCCCTCTGGGACTATTTCTATCCTTTCCATTGCCGGTCTGTGATGCCCTATGGGTATCCGACTCCCTCCCCCCGGTCTCTGTATCAGTTTCCTCATTTCCACCAACCCCTTCCTCCCCCTCTAGGTTGCTTAGTAGCTCAAATTTATTGTGACACTTTATGCCAGCCTCCATCAAGTAACCTGAGTTTCCCCTGACTGCACCTCTAAACTGCCCCTCTCTTCCCCTCTTGCTCTGTTCTCCTTAGGAGCACCCTTCCCACAGTCTGATGTTTTAGCTTCCCACAACAGCCCTCCTTCTCAATGTCTGCGCTTACTAGGCTTATCCACAACAGCCCCTCCTGACTCTTCCCCTCCACTCTCTTTGTATTCGGAATGTTCACCCCGTACGCTTTCCCCTTAGTGTCAACATCACTATCTAAGGGTCCTCTGTCCCTAATATCCTCTCTCCTGCTTGCTGTGACATAACATTCTGTAATTTCAGAACGTTGCCCCAGCCTCCCTCAGCCCCACCCTTCTGCTGCCCATATCCACACCCCTTATGCTTGGACACACCCCAGCTCCCCCAGCTTACTCCTTAACCAATATACTTCACTCCTGATACAAGATAGTTGTCTACAGATGGCAGCCTCTCTCTCCAGGCCCAATTGAGAATTATTGCCATCCCACAGCCTGTGCAGCCTACAACCCTTCCGAAGATGCCTGCCATGGTGGAATATGGCCACCCTGTTTGTCCCCCTCTGTTTATAATGGCACACCCCCTTTTCTCAGTCCCTTCCCCCTGGAATACAGTTTCTCTCTATACTGACTGCAGTTATTTACAAACCCAATTTCAACCCCACCAATAAAGCTCCCAAGTCTCAGAAATACATACAGTCCAGTGTGTGTCCAGTCCCACTAACAGTGTGCGTATGCAGACATCGGGTACCGTATGATGTCACAGGCCCACCAGTTCCTGTTGCTTCAAATTTCAGTCACAAACAGAAATACACAGCCCTTCAATCCCAACCCCCAGTGGCTTCTCAGTATTTAAGAAAGCTGACAAAACAGGGTGGGTGGAGGGCTTCTACCAACACCAGGCAAACATCACATTTAAATTTCACTCTAATTATCACTGCCAAACAAGTGTTCCCAAGCCTCAAAAGTTACAATATCACAGCCCAAGTAACATTTCTAACTCAAAGTAGTAATTTTTAACACACAGAACTAATTTCATGTACAAAACTATTCAAATATTTCAGTTAAAACAGAATATAAACCTAAACCGCTGTCCTTACCAGCCTCCTGCTTATGTTCCCAAGTGAACAATGAAAGACAAGATGATTCTTGTTAATTTCCCCTCCCCCTAACACCAGGCAAACATTGCATTTAAATTTCACTCTAATTATCACTGCCAAACAAGTGTTCCGAAGCCCCAAAAGTTACACTATCACAGCCCAAGTAACAGTTCTAAGTAATGTTCATTACTTTGGCATTTTTAGGTATTTTTTCACCACATCTTCAACATGGGCTTTTTGGGACCCCACCTCATGAACACTGTCACTGTCGTTTCATTAATTGGGCCCGGAAGGTGATTTCATGGTCACTGCACCAAATCACCTTTTGGGACCAATTAACAAAATGACAGTGCCAGTGTTCAATGGGGGGGGGGCATGTTAAATATTTGGTGAAAAAATTCCTAATAATGGCTGAGTTATGTACATTCATTGAAATTTTTCTATGCACTTGCATCTCTTCGGTAATTTTCAATCTTGTGACTCCAAATTTTCAACAGACATTTTTTGCAACACCTCATGAACTGTATAGCTGTCATTTTTCAAATACTGCCCAAAATGTGTTTTCACACATGTGGTGTGGAATGGCATTTTGTCATGGATTTGAACATTTTTACCTATGTGGTTTATGAGGTGAGATCATAAAAAAGACTATGTTTAAAATTTGGGGTCAAAATATGAAAAATGGCAGAGTTATGACCATTAGTTGTAATTTTGCTACACCAGCTTGTAACTTCAGAAATATTAAATATTTTGACCCCAGATTTTCAACATAGCCTTCTTATTACCCCACCTCATGTACCGGTATATTACAGCTGTCATTTTTCAAATCCTGCCCCAAATGTGTTTTCACACCTGTGGTGCAGAATGGCATTGCAGTTGCACAGAATTACATTTTGGCATGGATACAAAACTTTTCTGTACTGGCGTACATGAAGTGGGGCAATAAGATGGTTATGCTCTCAGTTTTGATCACTGTTGTCTTATAAATGGAAGTGCAAGGCCTGGAGAGGGTCCTCTGCTTCCATGACTACATACATATACACATCCCTGGAGGGAAGGGAGCAAAGAGCCCAGACAGCTTGTTTTTCCCCTTTTTGCACTCCCACAGAAACATAAAGATATGATTATGCTGTATGACAAAGTAAGGAAATTCATTGCAAAAAACTTCACTAATGCATCAGTTAGGGTTGTTACTACAGCGACAAAGGCAGGAAAATGTGGTGTTAGGGTTTTCAATGCAAACACCCCACATTGCAGAGACTGTCAGGTGTCAGGAGGTGCCTTGGAGTCATCAGCCCTAATGCTCACCCCATTCCATAAGTAAACAAGCTGAGATAGGTATAGTATAGGAGAATGGAATGAACATTAGGATTGATGATTCCAAAGCACCCACCTATGCCTGTCAGTCTCTACAGGGTTGGGTGTCAGGGTTGGAAACTTTAACACTAAATTTCCCTGCTTTTGTCACTGTAGTAACAACCTTATCTGATGCAGTAAGGATTTTTTTGCAATAATAAAATTTTTTATATACATATATATATATATATATATATATATATATATATATATATATATATGTAATGTTCACCATGTAATATATATGTTAAGGGTATGACAGCACTCCTATAGTTAGGGTTGGTACAGCCTTTCAATATTAAATTTGAATTTTTGCACCTTAATAACTTTGGCATTTTTCAAGGAAATTGCCCAAAAATTGGTATGTGCTGTCATGTTGCCAGTGGCACAGGATGTGAAAAGTTTTATGACAGCAGCTTTTATGGTTTTTGAGCTATAAAGTAGTCAAAAAGCCCAAAATGTAAATTTCTTTCCCCCATAGGATAACATGGGATTTTTTTGCCCTCTTCTACAGCACACACAGAATGAAGTTTTTCTCTGGGATGATGGGATGTGTACCAAGGCTGTGCCTTTAGATGGATCGGTGAAAAAATATAGTAGCAATTTTGAATTATAATGATATTTGTGATAGATGCAGGACAGGCTGTTTGAACGTCAAATAACATTTACTTTTCGAACAGTAAAGTGCGAATGGTAAATGGCATTTACCATTTGAACTTTATTGTTCAAACAGCAAATGTTCGAATGGTAAATACCAGTTACTGTTCAAACAGTAAATAGCTATTTACCATTCAAATGTTATTTTTCACTGTTTCACTTTTCAGAACAGATTCCGTCATCTTGTTTCCATTTAGCGTGGGTTAAAAAGTTAAATATTTTAAAAAATACTGCCCCTAGGTAAACACTAACAGTTGTGTTTACCTAAACAGGGCCCGTGGAACATGATTTTGACATTAGTTTGTCTGCATGAGGTCCTGAAATATTTTTTTGGGTGGTATTGTCTGCCGCAAATTGTGGCAGAATCTGGATACAACTTTGCTGGTGACGGAATGGGGGGTGGTGGATTTGCCTAAATTGCCCCTGCTAATTTTTGGGGCAAAGAGACCCCAGAATCATATTCCTTGGCTCCTGATTAGGTAAACACCAAGTGTTTACCTAATAAATGCTTGTTTTTCCCCTTTTACTTCTTCTAAGGGGAAGGAGGCCAGGAATATTAATATTAATATTAATATTAAATATTGAAATGTCTACCAACATCAGGGTGCCCTCTTCCCATACAGTTTGCCAACAGTGGGGTGCCCAATCCCCACTTTGGCAAAAGCTCCCATCCCTCAACATTGTGGGATACTGGGTAGCCCACTCTCAGTGTCCTCAGTTGTGTCCTACCCCCCCAGCACTGTGGGACACTGGGGAGCCCACCCCCTGTGTCCCAAAATGTTGCTCAAAAATGTTCCTATTAAAAAAGAAAACAGTCCCCAGCATCTTTTTTTAAAGCCTGAAAAAAAGAAAATGGTCCCTTGTTGTCTCCTCCATCCTGACCCTCCCTCTGTGCACACACCTCCCCTTACCACCCCCCTTATCCCATACTTATCTCCACATTTTCTAAAAAAGAAAATGTTCCCTCATCTTCTCCAAACTGGCACTGTACAATGCACCATCCTGCATCTAACTGTTACTCTTTACCAAACAGCATGGCAGTTCAGTGCAGGATTCTACATCTAACATGCCAGTTCGATGCAGGATTCTTCATCGTTGTATTTTTTCTGACACCAGGATGCCCAGCCATGGTATTGGATGCCCCCCCAACCACAAGTTACTTATTTATGTTTGTTGACATCGGGGTGCTCAATCCCCATGTTGGCAGTAGCCCCCCCCCCTCCCCCTCAGTGTAGGACACTGGGTAGCCCACTCCCAGTGTTCCCAGGCCAGTGGTACCCCAAATACTATTGCAGGATGGTCCAGTACCACCCTTTAAGGGGGGTTACCCCAGATGGTCTATTGGCGGTGCTGGACCTATCAGGATTGTCAGATGAATGCATGAGTCCAGGGGGTCTTGTACTGGCCTATAATAAGGTGGTGGGAGACAACCTGGACTTGATTGCTGTTGTTCGTGTTCGGCCATTCACTTCTTCACCCAAGGACCCCTTGGTTTGATGGTTCCTTGAAAGAGTTGAGGCGAGTTGGTCAAAGGAGGGAGAGAACATGGTGGAAGTCTGACCTGGATGCTGACAGGCTTAGATTGATGGAAATCACCTGTAAGAAGGAAGAATTCCTGTCCAGGGAGATTTCTGCTGCACAGAATCGACAGGCTCGGCTCTTCCGGACTGTCAACAGATTGTGCAATCCAATCTGCCTCTAGTTCAGGGGAGCCTTTTCTCAGGTTAAATGCGAGGAGCTTGCTCGATTCTTCACAGATAAGGTTGCCAGCATCAGTTCCGGTATTGGCCCAGCTCTCCCTATGAGGGATTGTAGAGGTCAGTGGGAGGTGGGGAGCACTCGGTCTGTCTGGATGGGCTTTAGCTGGCCAGAATTCATAGGCACTGTAAAGATCATCCAGCCCTTGAGCCCAAACAGTTGTAGTTTGGATCTGGGCCCTACTCCCCTTTTAGTGGGTTGTGTAGATGTTATCTGCCTGATCCTAGCTGAAATTGTCTGGAGTTCCTTGGAGAGGGGGTCTTTCCTGATTCCCTCAAGGAGGCAGTCATATGATCACTCCTTAAAAAACCCTCCTTGGATCCAGACTGTTCCGCTAACTACTGGTCTGTCTCTAACTGCCTTTTGTGAGTAAGGTTATTGAGAAGGTGGTTGCATTGCAACTGAATGATCATCTTGTGACCCACAATGTCTTTGAAGCGCTCCAGTCTGGATTTAGGAAGAGACAAAGCACCAAGACTGCACTTGTCTGAGTACTGAATGATCTCCTAATAGCAAGAGATCGAAAGGCTCATACAGTCTTGGTCCTTCTTGATCTCTCTGCAGCATTTTACACTGTAGACCATTGTGTGCTTTTGGAGTCCCTGTGGCTCCTTTGTGGGCTGTTGGGTGCAGTCCTTGAATGGTTTTGATCTTTTCTTGTGGACAGGTCTCAGAGGGTGGTCACTAGAATTTATTCCTCTGACACCCTTCCCCTGTCCTGCGGGGTGCCGCAGGGCTCCATACTGGCACCCATGTTGTTTACAGTGTATATGCTGCCATTAGGAGATATCAGGCAATACGGTTTGAGTTTTCACTGCTATGCAGATGATACTCAACTGTATATGGCTTTTCTACCCAGACAGGTTGATGCAGTCTCTGTGCTAAATAACTGTCTCACCGAGATCAAGGATTGGACAGGCACCTGCTGGCTGAGACTGAATTTGGACAAGACTGAAGTGTTGGTAGTGGACTCAGGTCATCTGGGGGTGGGTTTGGGGGCTGAACAGGTGTCAAACTTATGGCTTGATGGTGTTCAGCTCATTACCTCAGACCAGGTGCATAATGTGGGAATTATGTTTGATGACGGCCTGACCCTGAAATCTCAGGTGTTGGCCATGGTTAAATCCTCATTTTACCATCTGAGGAATATCACTTGGGTGAAACACCTGGTTCCTCTGGATGACCTTCCAACATTGGTCCATGTCTTCATCACCACCCACCTTGACTATTGCAATGCCCTTTACCTAGGGCTTCTTGGGGTTGATATCCACTGCTTGCAGCTCATGCAGAATGCTGTGGCCATTCTTTTGACTGGTACATCAAGGACCAGTCATATTATGCCTGTGCTGCATGGACTGTATTGGCTGCCTGTTCAGTAGTGGATCACCTTTAAGGTTGGCTTGCTAACCTTTAAAGCCCTACATGAACAGGAACCCGGCTACCTGCAAGATCTCCTGACTCCCTACTGCCCCATCTGTCCTCTCTGATCCACTGATGAGGAATTGCTAGAGATTCCCAGGGTTTGTTTAAAAACTTCTGATGCCTGTGCTTTTTCTTTTGCAACACCTACCCTGTAGAATTCTCTACCTTGTCGGTTAAGAGAATGCCTGACCATTGATCATTTTACAACTGAGTTGAAGACATATCTCTTTAACTTAGCCTTCCCATATGAATTTTAATTCATAGATATATTTATTGTTTTACTCTAAATTTTATGTTTGTATATTGTATTTTAAATGTGAAGTGCCTTGGTTGTGGAAAGGTGCTATACAAATAAAGATTTACTTACTTACTTACACTGGGGAACCCACTCCCAGTGTCCCATTGCTTAACCTGTAAAAAAAGAAAACAGTCCCTGACATCTTTTTTTTTTTTACTGTGAAAAAAGAAAATGGTCCCTTGTTGTCTCCAAACTGGCACTGTACGATGCATCATCCTGCACTGAACAGCCATTCTTTACCAAACAGCATGGCAGATCGATGCAGGATTCTGTATTGCAACATGCCAGTTTGATGCAGGATTCTTCATAGCTGTATTTTCTCTGACAATGGGATGCCCACCCCCAGTGTTGAATGCCCCCTGCACCTACAAGCCACTTACTCATGTTTGCCGACATCGAGGTGCCCATTCCCCATGTCGCCAGTAGCCCTCCTCCCCCTCAGTTTGGGAAACTGAGCACCTACTCCCAATATCCCCAGTTATGTCCTACCCCCCTTTCACTGTGGGACACTGAGGAGCCCACTCTTAGTGTCCTCAGTTGTGTCCACCAGCCCAGTATTGTGGGACACTGGGGAGCCCATTCCCAGTGTCCCCTAATATATTAAAATGTTACTGCGAAAAACAAAACAGTTCCCCGGTGTCTTTTTTTTTTTAATTAATCCTGAAAAAAAGGAAATGGTTCCTCATCATCTCCCTGTCCCTCTCCCACATCTTGACTCTTTCTCTCTGCACACTCACCTCCCCTTACCTCCTACCCCATACTTACCTCTGGAGGTTGGTGGCTGTGATCTTCTCTGGACCGGGACATGTCTGCACTCTTTAAAGCCGAACCGCGAACTGAAGAATCAAGGTAAGCACTGTATAATGGCTGTCAATGGTGTTTTGAACTTATGTTGATATCTCTGCCATTTTTTTATATTTGTACCAAATTTTTAGCATAGTCTTTTTGGGACCCTACCTCATGAACACTGGCACTGTCATTTCATTACTTGGTCCTGAAAGGTGATTTCACGATCACTGCACGGAATCACCCTTTGGGACCAATTAACAATATGACAGTGTCAGTATTCATGAGTTGGGGTCCCAAAAAGCCCAAGCTGAAAATTTGGTGCAAATTTACCAAAAAATGCCTGAGTTATGTATGGTCATTGAAATTTTGATGCGCATGTGCGTAACTTTGGCAATTTTTAATATTTTCAATCCAAATTTTCAACATGACCATTTTTTCACACCACCTCATGAACAGTTGTAGCTGTCATTTCAGACATACTGTCCAAAATGTGTTTTTGCACCTGTGGCATGGGATGGCACATTTGCTGTGTGAAATCACCTTTTGGGGCCAAGTAATGAAATGACAGTACCAATGTTCATGAGATGAAGTCAAAAAAAGGCACGTTGAAAATTTGAGATCAAAATTTCCTAAAATGGCTGTGTTATGGGCATTTGTTGCAATCTCATGATGCATGCTTGTAACTTCATTAATTTACAATATTTACACTCCATATTTTCAATATACTCTTCTTAGTACCCCATGTCATGAATGTCACAGCTGTAATTTTTCAAATCCTGGCCAAAATGTGGTTTCATACCTGTGGCATAGAATGGTGTTGTGGTTGTGCAGAATTATGTTTTGGCAGGGATTTGAAAATTTACTGTACTGGGTAGATGCAGTGAGGTGATAAGAAGGTTATGTTGAACATTTGGGTGAAAATTATTGAAGATTGCAGTTATGATTATTTCTTGCAATTTTGCTTTGCTTGCTCATAACTTTGTGTGTGGAAGTGCAGGAGCTGGAAGTCCCTGTGTTTCCACAACTTCATACATATATGCATCTATGGAGAGGTGGTAGGACAGGGTCCAAAGGACCCTGTGCTCCCACCCCTAAAGATGCTTCTACAGCTAGAAACATGAGCACATCTGTGGAGGGATGGGAACACAGGGTCCCAGTAAAATAAAAATGCTATTATACTATCTCAAAAAGTATGGAAATAAATTGCAAAAACCCATGTTAATGCATCAGTTAGAGTTTTTATGAAAGTGTCAAATGCTGGGAAATTTGATGTTAGGGTTTCCAACCTTAACACCCCACCCCACCCTGCACAGATGAAGAGGGATCAGGGGGTGGAATTGGGGTCATCAGCCCTGAGCCAGTGGTTACAGTTGCTGGGGCTGGGGTGGCCAGAGGGCATGGCCCAGTGTTGGGATTGATGTCTCCAGAAGACAAGAGCAGTAGCGCCAAGATGAAAAAATGGAGCTTTGCACTCTTATACCAGGGTGGAGATTTAGAATGACATACCATAGGGAGAGGAAGAGGGTTGAAATTTCAGTAAGTGAAGGAGGGTGTAATAGTGTGGTATGTGTAAAACTGATGCACTTGGATGGAAGGGGCAGTGCAACCAAGCAAAGAGTATTGGAGCGGTAGTCCCAGTGAGACTGCACACAGGGAAATGGGGCAAGGCACGGATGTCAGAGGCAGACTGTTTAGATGAGGGAGCCGTAGTGAGAGTGGCGAGGGGAAGACAGAGAGCAGGGAGGGAGGCAAGGAGCATAGTATAAGAGGATGGAGCCATTGCAGAGACATATTCAGCAATGAGGCTAGAGACTTATTGGGAGAGATAAGCAGTCGAGGAGATGAAACATTAAAGGTGTTGGGGAAAAAAGCAGAGGTAGGGGGGAAGGGAACTGTTACATAAGTAAACTGATAACTAAGCTACACTTTACTGGTAAACAGCTTCAAGAGAGTAATTATGATTAGAGAGGAGTGTGGAAATAGCTGTAGTAATGGGAGGAGGGTAACCGAATTCAGAATTAGCAATAGAGAATAATGATTGACAGGGTTACAATTACTGGTGGCCAGTACCTGGAGCTTGAGGAGAGCAGTGGCCAATCGCCAACCAGGAGCAAGACAGAGATATAGATGTATAAAATTATAGGGGCATGACAGCTCCCCTATAGTTAGGGTTCAGCAGCTTGTTTAATGTTAAACCTCAGCTTTGCACATT
Organism: Neoceratodus forsteri; assembly: GCA_016271365.2. Lineage (NCBI taxonomy): Eukaryota > Metazoa > Chordata > Ceratodontiformes > Ceratodontidae > Neoceratodus > Neoceratodus forsteri. The sequence continues at coordinate 1,237,213,208 of CM057455.1, forward strand.
AATATCTGTGGCTCCCTTTGATGAAATCAGCTGTAAATTTTGTATCTGCTGTCTAGGATGCAAGGTGTTGATGTGTGAAAATGTTTGTGACAGCTGCTCGTGTGGTTTCTGAGATCTGCATGTATCATTTTTTGTAAAAATCTACTATTTTGCTATTCTTAACATGTTTTTTTTTTGCTCTCCTCTATAGCCTACAAGAAATAGAATTTGTCCTCCAAACTTGAGGGAAAATGCGTCCGGTAATGTCTTTGACAGGTTTGGTGAAAAAATATTAAATGGTTCCCGAGTTATTAGTCTCTAGAATTTACTGTTTTCTGACCTGTGCTTGTGCAGTAGGGTTTTTCAGCTAATATTCTGCAGCAAAAGTAAAAATTTGATGCCACAAATACTCGTTTTTGCTTTCGTGCCACTGAATTGGCAGGGAACCAAACATTTTTTGTGCCATGCCATCTGCCATCTTGTTAGTATTTTCCACACACTAACAAATGTGGAAAGCACATAAAATTTCAGGGATTTCAAGGAAAAAAGGATCAGAACCTAGCTAACCAGGACTCGTTTAGCTAGATTCTGATGTTTGTTTTTAAACCTGATGCCCACAAATAGTTTTTCTGTCCCTCACCTTGGATCCAAAGCACCTGTCACTCACATCCTGCTCAGGAGACTGGCAGTCTCTATCTCTAGAGACTCTGCTACTTGCCTGCGCTTCAGTAAGCTCAGTTCACTTGTTTTGTTCTTTGGTGGCTGCTATAGCAAGTGAACTGCCTCCTCAGCCTCAGGTGGCTCAGTGATTGCCACCGCAGGTAGTTGGGTCAGCTGTAGGGGGGAAGGGTTCATTGATATGTCAGATGAACTCTGCAACATCAGGGCAGATCTCCTGGTCAAGCAGCCTAGCCCAGACACCACAGGTCACAGCAGTAGTCAGGTAGGTAGGTAGGTAGGTAGGTTAGTTGATCGGTCGAGGTGCGATTGAGTAAGGGGATGACTCAAGTCATGTCATGTTCACTAAGGTTGGTCAGGAGTGTCAGACATCCAGAGGACAGCACACAGTACGGTGAGGGTGAGCTTCAAGAAACAAGTAGGCAGGCTGAGATTCTAAAAGCAACCTTCCCTAATCCCTGGCTGCAGCATTCGACATTGTGATGGAGAGACTGCCTGGCCAGGTATCTCTCTCCTAGTCTCTGAGGCTGGCGTACTGGGGTGTGGGGGTAGTCGCCAGCTGTGGAGTCACTGTCGCAGGATGGAGACTGAAGGCAGAAGAGTTTGAGGAAACACTATGTGTGATGGCAGCCCCCCAATTGTCCAGAGTGAGAACAACAAGGCTAACAACACAGTCTCCCTCACAGAAAAGCAAGGTAAGGTAGTAAAGCCTTTTACTGTAACTGAAACAAAGATTTGATTCTAGGTCTTAGTTTCACACATCACAACAGCATGCGTGATTAAAAAAAGCTGGGAACTATCCTGTACCTTCAAAACACCCAAATGGCTGAGAGCTGAGGTGACATTTATTGAATCTGTAATACAGCTGTGAGAACATTTTGTTAAAATGTATACAGGATGAGCAGGAAAACAGCAGAAATCACCCCCTTCCCACCCAGAGATGAAAGGATATAGATGCAGAAATGCTGGCAACAAGGATTAATCTATAAGCAGTTCCTTAAGGTTTCTGGACTGCTATTTGCAGTGGGGGTGTCACATTCTACCTCATCAGTTGCAGCACCCTAATTTTGTTTTCCTGCAGACAAACAAAAGTACAGAACCCAGTCATTTGTTACAGATCAAACAAGTGTGTGTGTGTGTGTGTGTGTGTGTGTGTGTGTGTGTGTGTGTGTGTGTTTGGGGGGAAGGTCAAGAATTTAACTTACCTTTATCAGGTTTAACCTCTCCTTCAAAAACAAAAAAAATCAGGATAATTTTTTTCTGATTTAACTGTTATAGCTGTTAAATAGCTTGGTATTGTAGCTTATTATTTTTTATATAATCTTTTATTTGTTCATTTGCAGTGGGGGAACCCCCCAAACTCATACCCCCAGACCTGGCCCCTCCACTCACTCCATTCCCCACAAACTCCCATGTGCTCCACTCCCAACATTAAGGTCGGGGGGGGATAAAATTAGGCAGCACATCACTGCAGCCTCTCCAAGCATGATGGCACCGGCTAGGCTAATGTCTAAATAAAAATTGCTGTCCCCCATTAACACTTATTTGTTGTCTAGTGGCACTCCCCCACCCACTGATCACCACCCCCATTACTTTTTCTTTCTTCCCTGATGTCTAGTGGCACCCTACAACCATTGATCATCGTCCCTATTATTGTTCTTTAATTCCCTGGTGTCTAGTGGTACCCCCAACCCTCCGATCGCTGTCCAGTTTGTTCCCTGGTGTCTAGAGGCACCCCCACCCTGCCATTTCAGGTATGACCCTGAAATGGATTAGATGGTCCCTCAAATATTGTTTTTTTTAAACCTGTAAAAAAAAAGAACACGATCCCTGCTGATTATACCCCCCCACTCCCACCTCCCACTCAGCACCCACCAATCCACACCCCCGGTACACCCCCACGCACCCTCACTCACCTGAACAGGTCCTAGGTACAAGATTCACTCTCCGATCAGAGATATTTCTTGCTGCTGCAACCGGTGACTGTAATATGATAAACTAAGGTAAATGTGGTTCAATGTATTTCAATGAGGTTTTCAGCTTTGGTGCAGAACTTAACCATTTTTTAATATTTTGACCCCAAATTTTCAACTTGGCCTTTTGGGGACCCCACCTCACGAACAATATGACTGTCATTATGCTACTCATGCCTGAAAGGTGATTTTGTAGTCACTTGTTGAATTCACTTTTCAGGCAGGATTTGAACACTCTTCCTGCCCTTGTTCATGAGGTGGGTCATAAGAAGACTATGTTGAAAATTTGGGGTTAAAATATGTAAAATTGGCAAAGTTATGACCATTCATTGCAATTTCACTATGAACGCTCATAACTTTGGAAGTTTTCAATGTTTTGACCCCAGATTTTCAACATAGCCTTCTTATTACCCCACCTCATGTATGTCTCAGCTGTCATTTTTCAAATCCTGGCCAAAAGGTGTTTTCGCACCTGGAATGGCATTGCAGTTGCACAGAATTACGTTTGGTGGGGATTTGAAAATGTTCTGTATTGGGTACATGACGTGAAGTAATACAATGGCTATGCTGATAATTTAGTCACTGTTGTCCTATAAATGGAAGCACTGGGCCTGTAGTGCCCTGTGCTTCTACAGCTATATACATATATGCATCTAGCTGGGCCCTGCGCTTCCACAGGCAAAAAAAGGATACGATTATACTATCTCAGAAAGTAAGGAAATGAATTGCAAAAAACTGTTAATGCTCTAGTTAGGGTTATAGCCACAAAAGTAGGGAAAGGTGGCATTAGGGTTTCCAAACTTAACATCCCACCCCCATGCTGCAGACACCAACAGGCGTTGGGGGGATGTGTCTTGGGGTCGTCAGCCCTAATGCTCACCCCTTTCTCCTATACTGTACTCATCCCAGATTATTTACTTATGGAATGGGGTGAGCAGTTAGGGCTGATGACCCAAAGGCACACCCCCGATGCCTGGTGGTGTGTATAGCATGGGGGTGGGTGTGTGTGTATAGCGTGGGGGTGGGGTGTTAGGTTTGGAAACCCTAACACTACATTTTCCTACCGCTGTAACCCTAACTAGAGCATTAACCCAGTTTTTGCAATATATATATATTTATATATATATACATATATATGTACATAGTCATGTTCTGTTGCCCTTGGTGGCTTCACACATGGCTCTGCTATGCTATGCCACTTGTGAGATCACCAAGGTCAACAGTACACTAATGCTGATAAATCCCATATTCTACCTGACTATCCATTGCATATTTGATTTATTAAATAGGCAGGAGTTGGGAGCTGGAGATTATTTAAAAAATATGCGGTTTATTTATTTTTAGAATTTTTAAGGACTATTTATAGTGTGGCATTGTTGTGCTGTGCAGTGGCTATTATCTACAAAGCACCATGAATAGAGGATGTATCTGCCTCCTAAATGAGCCATGTAGCTTGGGAAAATTCACTCCATTGGTCCAATCAGGTGATGGGCTGGACAAAGCAAGTTATGCATGCATGTGCAAACTCAGTTGACTGGGAGGCCTGTTAGGGTGAGGACCTGTATGTGTCTTGTCTAAGTGAATTGTGTCATCAAGCAGTAGACCTACCTCGGAGCAGAGGTTTGTTGGTCTGCAGCTTGCCAGGGATAGAGTGTTCTTCATCGGATTGGCACAGTAGAATACTTGGGATGTTTCTGGGATGGATTGGATGTGTTAAGATGACTGATGACAGGCTTTAAGGAGTCTTCAAATGCAGTGGATTACTAGCATCTTCTGTTGGAGTATTCTTGGATTTGGTGGAGTTTTGCGGGCATTGCTTTCTTCACATACTGTGGATTACCATGTGGGACGTGCTTGACAACTTGAAGATCTTGGAGATGTTCATGGAGTTTGATGATGATGTCCTGTGGATCTAATTTTTTGTTTTAGAGCTGTTTTTTATTTTAGGCATTTTTGGGAAGACTTTCCAAATGGGATGTACTATTGGACAGTGGAATTTAAATCATGCTTTGGATATTGCATATTGAAGGAGTTGAAGGATAACATGGACCTTGTAGAAGTTTGCCTCAAAGGTAGTTGGGCATTGCATTTTTGTTGTTTGGGGTGATAGACTGTGCTTTTATTTGGGTGGTGGATGTGGGCAGTTTTGTGATTGTTTTTTCCTCTGCATTTACATATTTTGGATGCAAGAAGACAACAAAGGAAGGTGCAAAATAGTGCTATGCTGAAATAATGCTAAACAGTTTATTCCAAGGGAAATCAGAGCAAAGCTTTAATTTTTTATGAATGAGCAAAGGCAGTTTTTACCCATTACAGATGTTTAAGGATGTAAGTTTGTCATGGATGAGGTTGGATGAGGGTTTAATAACTCACTGGTTGTTCATGGAATCAATAGTAAATTTCCTGTCATGGTCATTGTTGCTACTTTTTGATGACAATAGTGAAAGTCATGGAAGTCCTGTATAAAGACCAAATGTCATGGAATCCATGACAAGTATGACTGCCATAACAAACTTACATCCGTACAGATGTTGCATTCACTTTTATTAGGAAAAATCATTATTTGGTCATCTGTAAACACTAGAGACACTGCCAATCTGTTGGGGATTGGTATATTTTTTTAGAGAGGCTGATAAAGATTGATAACAAGTTAGAAACCAGGAAAGCATTGAAAGAATTGTTGAGTACCTAGAGGCCAGTGGGGCACAGGACCCAAGGCAGCATGGATTCATGATGGGAAGGTCATGTCAGATGAATCTAATAGATTTCTTTGACTGGATGACCAAAGTAGTAGACCAGGGAGGGGCTGTGGACATGGCCTACCTAGATTTTAGCAAGGCATTTGATACAGTACCACACAAAAGATTAATTCACAAGATAGCCAGCCTTGGAGTGGGTCCCAAGGTGGTAGCCTAGATAAAAAATTGGCTAGACAACAGGACACAATGGATAGTAGTAAATGGAATATACAGTGAAGAAAGGAGGGTTACTAGAGGGGTACCGCAGGGTTCAGTATTGGGACCGGTCCTTTTTAATGTCTTTATAAGTGACATTGCAGAGGAACTGGAAGGAAAAGTATGTCTCTTTGCAGATGACACAAAGATCTGCAACAGGATTGATACACAAGATGGAGTGGAAATGATGAGAAGGGACTTGGCGAGGTTGGAGGAATGGTCAAATGTATGGCAGCTCAGATTCAATGCAAAGAAGTGCAAGGTAATGCACATGGGAAACAAAAACCCAGGGGAAGTGTACACAATGGGGGGTGAGATACTGACAACAGTAAAAATAGAAAGGGACCTGGGGGTAATTATATCAGATGACCTAAAGGTGGGCAAGCAATGTGAGAAGGCAGTAAGGAAGGCTGGGAGGATACTGGGATGCATAGGAAGAGGCATCAATAGTAGAAAACAGGAAGTTGTTATCCCTCTATACAGACAGTTGATGAGACCCCATCTGGAGTACTGTGTGCAGTTCTGGAGACCCCATCTCCACAAAGACATAGACATAGTGGAGGCTGCCCAGAGGAGGGCAACCAAAATGGTGCAGGGTCTGCACCAGAAGACATACAACGAAAGACTAAAGGAGCTTAATATGTATACCCTTGAGGAAAGGAGGGAGAGAGGGGACATGATAGAAACTTTCAAGTACCTCAAGGGAATTAACAAAGTCCAAGAGGGTAGCATCTTCCAGAAAAAGAGATGTGTAAGAACAAGGGGGCACAATTTGAAGATAGAGGGGGACGTGCTGAGAGGTAATGTGAGGAAGTATTTTTCACTGAGAGGGTTGTGAATGCATGGAACAGCCTCCCTGAGGAGGTCATGGAGTCAAGAACAGTGGGGACTTCAAGAATGCATGGGACAGGCATAAGGCAGTCCTAGTGGGGGGTAGGAGGAAGTAAGCTGTTGGTTAGCTAGGATTTGCAGCTTATCTGTTAGGTAGGAAAATGGGCAGACTGGGTGGGCCAAGCGGTCCTTATCTGCCATCAAATTCTATGTTTCTATGTTTCTAAGCAATGCAAATACCATTCTTAAGTTAGCTAATAACATTTCTAAGTTCAAGCAAATGAGAAACAGTACTACACTGTGATAGAAGTAAATCTATAGTGAAAACAATATGCATATTGGGCATTATGCACAATGCCAATGCACCACAGCAAACTGGCACATTGGCCTCATTATGTGTGAATGCCACAGAGTGCTGTCTGCCCAGCATGCATTTAAGGGAATGCAACATATGCCCGATCCCCTGGCCATACAGACAGCAATGTGCCTGGGGCAGGGGGCTTCCCGTGGGCATGTCAGTGCTAAGCGGCATTCACTATTGCTGGAAGTGCTGGCTGCCAGGGTGTGGAGGAGGACACCCATTATGCCAGGGAGGAGACTGCTGTAATGGCACTATGGGCCCAGCCTGTGGCACACAGGAAACTGCCCATGCCCAGCAGCATCATGGACATCCCCCCACACACTCCAGGACACCTGCCCCAGTCCTGGCCAAATGGTACAGGCCCCCTCACAGGATGATCCCTCTGCCCCAGTCCTGAGTGGCAGGAAACCCCCCCAAACACACACTCATCATTGCCCTGGCTCTTGCTGTCTGTAGGCACCCACCCAACACACAGCCCTGCCCTGACACCAGCACTGTGCAGGCCCCCCATCACTGTACTGTGCAGAACCTGCCTGCCATACAGCCATGCCTGATCCCCCTGGCATGTCTGTGCCCTGTCACTGAGGTACATGACTCCCCATTTATCCGGTGCCCCATGGGGAATGGCCCAGCACAGTGCCCATCATCCCAGACCCCCCATACCTGGTACCCCTGCCCCACATTTGTGTACAATGGTCCCACCACCCCATCATGGCACCAACAACATACACCACTCCGATGCCCATAGCAGCCCACTGGTGCCATGGTATAGAATGACCAGTGGCACAGCCCACCTCACACCCAAGTGATGCAGGGAGCATGCCCCGATTGAGTCACACTCCCAGCATCACTTGGATGGCCAGCGGCTGTGGAGTTGTGAGGCGGGCTGTGCCACTGGCCAGCCACAGCACCAGCAGGCTGCTATGGGGCTCACGTGTGGCATATGTTGTCAGTGCCATGGGGTGGGGGGACCACTGTACACCAACGTGTGGTTGTGGTACCGGGTATGGGGTGGACTACAAGCATGTGGCTCGGGGAGCATCACCACCATGTCTACTGTGGCTGGTCCTCTGGGGGTGCATATATGCATGTGGGGATGGGGGCTGCTGCATGGTAGGGGTGGGGGGATTGCAGCTGTCACCAGATAGGAGAGGGGCGCAGCTGCCTGTGTCTGTGTGCGGGAGGGTCCCTGGTATCCTGGAGGGGGCTGGGTTGCTGCAGGTGGGGGTCTTCCAGCTGCAGGGACTGGTGTCATGCTGTGGGGGCTGCCAGACTATGAGGCATGGCAGCGCAGGTCTGGGTGCCTCTGGGTTCCATTCACGCAACCAGACCCATGCCTCACTGCATGGGTGATCTACTTCTGGTCCCAGGATGAGCATCCCATTGGATGCCCACCTGGGACTGCAACTCCACCCACAGCTGCTCTGTGGAGTACTGTATGCTGTGGGGGCAGAGCCATGGACAGGTGGCTGCTAGTTGTGAATACCGGCATGTGTGCACCTGTCCACAGGTGCAGAGCTACACTGGTGAGGTATGGACCTTTGGCATGTACTTTCCACCCAATCATGCATAGCACCCAATATTCATAGATGCAATGGAATGAAAAAGTCATTTTTTTATTCACAGGTTCATCACTTGCTGCAGGATGAAGAGATCACTGTTTTATCAAGATAAAAGGTCCAATATTTTATCAAAGCACCCTGGGCACAATTTTCAAATGCGCCGTTAGATCAGTGCATGCTGTGCCGAGCTGCTGCCTGCGGCAAACCCAAGTATGCCAGGGACCCTGTGCCTGATTTTAGAAAACACAGGATCCTGGCAACAAACTCCCTGGGTTTGCTGCAGCTATAGGCTGTGCCACAGAAACAGCAAACGGAAGGGGACTGCCACAAGTCATGGGATGTGCTTGCAGCAGCAGTGGCCAGCAATGGAAACCCACTGGATGGTCACACTGATAACTGTTGGGTGATCTGAGGGATGCCCTGGCCTGCAAGGGTGGGGTGGGATGGGTCTGGCTGGGGGAAGGGGTGACAACTTTCCCTGAGGAGGTGATGGCAGGGCCAGTGCAAGTCCTTTGGGGGCAACACACCAGTGCCATCACGGGGGAGGTTGAGGGCTCCCTCCTGCCATGGACCACTGGCTGCTCCAGTGGTGGTCTGGCAGGTGTCTGGAGCTGTCTGGGAGCCTTCTCTGGGGAGACACAGTGTCACCCCCACCCAGCAAGGGCTCCAGTAGTGGCACAGAACTGCTTAAACCAGCTCTGGGCCGGTCTAATGGCAGGGTCCCTGCACCCATGGGGGCTTCCAAAATCCTAAATGAGAGGATGTGGCAGCCTCACCCTGGCACAATCCCCCTTTCACCATGGTGCACCATGGCAGCCATCTTAAGGATGGCACAAGCCCAGTTGGCACAAGCTGTCCCCCCCATGGCGCAGGCTGCATTAGAAAATCAGGACTGGTGCAAGGTGCATCACAAGGAGCCCCTGTGCTTGATGCAATCCCCTTTCACCAGTCCCAATGCTTTTAAAATCAAGCCCCATGTGGTTGTTACTTTTTATTTTTATGGCTGTGGGTGGAGTCTACAGCCACCTTGCTGTCTGTAGCTGGAAAAACAGAATACCAGGGAACACATTTTTGGAGCTTTCAATATATCCTTCCACACCTACAAATCACTATGCCACTTGAAATACAATATTCCCTTCTTTCTGTTTAGAATAATGGAGACAGAACTCCAAGCTGCTTATCAGATGGCCATTATGAAACTGAAACAGCTTATTAAAAACTGGTTGCCTATTAAACTGGAGATTTGTTTACCCCCTTCAAAATGCAACAACTTGCACATTTAAATACTTAGCATTTAAACATTTTCTTGCTACAAGTTTCAGTTGGGTAGGTATTCAAGAAAAATTCGACCTCATAAATGTCACGCTTTCCCAGCAGCAAAAGATTTGCACTGTTTTTTAACCTCTTAAGACACTATCTGATAAGACCTGTCTCAGACATATGCCAAATCATCTGTGAACTATCCATGCAAAATATATAGCAATCAGCAGGCATTTTTTACAATGTTTTTTAAGGAAAACAAATATATTGAACCACAGCAAACACACACACATACACACACACACACACACCATCCTCATAGCCACAACATTCAAAATAAATACTGCAATCTAATATGTTATAAAACAATAAAGAAACTGTTTATGTCAGTAAACACAGTAAAGTTCAGTTTATAGTACATTTCCTTTAAATATTTCTTATCCTATATTTTGTATCCTGGATAGCGCAGGGGAGATACTATGTCTTATTGTCATAGGGATCTTCATTTTACACATTGTTGCACTGTATTTAGTCAGGATGTCCCAGATTAGATGCAATATCTTGTTTTCAGTGGGGTTATGATTTTAGCATTTTTATAATTTATTTATTCAAGGTAGCCTAGTCCAGATGTAAAATGTTGTTTTCAGTGTGATCTGATTTTACACAATGCAGTATAATATTGTGTAGATGTAGAGCCCTCTGTAAATAAGATGGCATGTCTTCTGTGAACTATCCAGGCTAAATATAGACTGGTATACAACACTACTTCCAGGCACACTCCAAAACGCCTTTTAAATATACTTGTATTCTGCTGTTACTCTAGCATTCAGGGCTAAAATCCCCCAAAACCACCAGGGAGAGCATTTTTAAAGGCTAAAAATGCTTTATTTGTATTTCTAAAAACTCACTATTATGAGTGTGAAACCGGAAGTTGTGTAAGCTTCACGCTTCCAGTTTTCCTGTATAAAATCACTCACTCTAGCGAGTGGGGCAAGCGTGTATGGACCAAGCAGGTGGAGATGTGTTGTTAAGATGTCTACCGTGTCCACTGTGACACTAGGACAAGGCACATCAGTATAGCTGATATTATCCATTGAACTAAGCTGAAAAATTCATATCTAGGGTTACTAGTTGTGAGTATCAACAATTATGAAACAAGCTAAAAATTGCTGTTCCTCATGTAAAATGTATACTATTGGGAAAAAATCCCCCAATTTTATTTGTGATAAATGCCAGTTGATTACCACACTGCAAGAGGATATTAAACACCTCACAATTAGATCTACACACAGTACTGAGATAGAAGCACTTGAAGATTATATAGATCAGATGTCAATGTTGTTACACGTTGAAACTTCAACAACTTGTACTAATAAATCCATTACTGGACAAGAAATAGATTCTATATTACATTGTGCCCCTTCCTTTAGAGAGAACTTATTAATAAGTTCTACACCTACTAATATAAACCCCGGCCGGGATATTCAAACTGCGCCAGGCTGTGGCACAAGCCTGGGTGCAGCTCAACTTTGTTGCGCAGGGGTGTGGCCTGGATGATATTCAACGGACCTGTGCTATGGTGCAGCAGATTTGAATATCGCACCCTGGCCACCCCCACTGTGCATGGCACAGTGGCACTGCACCAGCGCAAGTGGCCAGAGTGGAGCATGGAGATGCGCTGGTGCAAGTGCCATTGAGCCATGCACAGCACCTGTGATATTGACAAGGGGACATGCAAATGGGGCCATAATATATGCAAGGCACACAGGGGGCCAGTTGCACCTCATTACGGCCCCATTTGCATGCCATTAGCATGCAGGTATGCCGATCCCCAATGACTTGCACCTGGCGCTCTACCAGGCAGCAGCTGTTGGGGACTGACGCCCCCTGCAGCCCGATCGTGGGCATTCCTGAAATATAAAAAAAGTCCCAAATCCTTGGTGGTCCAGTGGACCTCTATGTGCCCCGATCATGGCCATCATTACTAGGACCCCCCCAAGGTCAATATTCCTGGTGGTCCAGTGGACCGCACTGAGCCCGATCGTGGGCATCATTACTAGGACCCCCAAGTCCAATATCCCTGGTGATCTAGTGTACCCCCACCCCACCTGCCCACTGAGCCTCACTGCCCCGCTCCCCCATCAGCTGGCGGGCGGCAGCACCCCACCCACCTGCCCGCTCCCCCGCTGCCTGCCGACTGACAGCTCAGTGGGGCTGCATGCCCATTGGTTCAGCATGAGGCCAATGGGCATGCAGCTCCATTGGACACTTAGTCCAGATATGTGAATGAATTCTGACCATATCTGGACTGAGTACGGTGCATGGGCTGCATGCCCATTGGCTCATGCCAGAAGCAATGGGTGCAGCCCACCGAGCTGTCAGTCTGGCAGGCAGGAGGTGGCAGGCAGGTGGGGTGCTGCTGCCCGCTGGCTGAGTGGGGAGGTGGGGCCCAGTGGGTGGGTGGGTGGGGTACACTAGATCAACAGGTATATTGGACTTGAGGGGGTCCTAGTAATGATGTCTGCGATCGGACTCAGTGCAGTCCACTGGACCACCAGAGATATTGGACTTGGGGGTCCAGTAATTATGGCCATGATCGGGGCACATAGAGGTCCACTGGACCACCAGGGATATTGGACTTGGGGGGAGGGCTATAGTGATGCACATGATCGGGGCATGGAGGGCACTGCCAGGTGCTGCAGGAACTTGGGTGGCCACCCACAGGTGGCAGCTGCTGTGTTGTGCCCTGCAATGGTAGGCCCAATAGTCATTAATGGTTCAACAATTGTTTCTGATTCAGAAACAGTAACAGTACTAAATGATTACTTTTGCTCCGTTTTCTCCCAACCTGATAATTGTATTCAATCTTCTAATTCCATTACCTGCCCATGACTATAATATTTCCCCACATAATGTAATGACTGTACTTAAAGCAATAAATAAAACTACTAGTCCTGGTCCTGACAATATTAACGCCAAATTTTTGTTAGGTACACTAGATACCATTACTCTACCACTCACTATAATATTTAATAAATCTCTACAAGAAATTAAATTCCAATAGATTGGCTTTCAGCTATTGTCACTCATATCTTTAAACAAGGGACGCGTTCCAAAATTGAAAATTATAGACCTATAAGTCTTACTTCAATTCCTTGCAAGGTGATGGAGAAAATTATCAAAACTATCATTGAACATGAAATGGCCTCCTTAAATATTATAGATACAACTCAGCATGGATTCAAACAGGGTTACTCTTGTACTACTAATTTACTTACTTTTTATGAATATGTAAGTAAGCACATAGATAACAATATTCCTATTGATGTTATTTTATTGGACTTCAGCAAGGCATTTAATAAGGTACCCCTTGCAATTCTGGTGGACAAACTCACCTATTTGGGTTTCTCTCCAGTACTTGTTAGATGGGTGTGTTGCTGGCTGACTGGCAGGACACAGAGAGTCAGGATAAATGGTGTGTTGTCTGAGAGTGGAAGAGTGACTAGTGGTGTCCCTCAAGGCTCTGTCCTGGGACCCACTTTGTTTAATTTATTCATCAACGATATGAATATAAAATCACAAATATTGCTATCAAATTTGCTGATGACACAAAACTAGGAGGAAGGGTGGATAATCCAATAAACCAACAAATACTCAAGCAAGACTTAACCACCATTGAGCAGTGGGCAATAACAAATAAAATGTGCTTTAATGAAAACAAATGCTCGGTATTACACATGGGCAAAAATAATCCCAGACAGACTTATATACTTAACAACATAAATATCAAATTGGTCATCAGTGAAAAAGATTTGGGAATTTTGGTAAACTGCAAACTGTCATCTAAAGACCATTGTAATAAAGTAGCTAATATTGCAAATTCTTTACTTAGACGAATAAATCACACTTTTATTTCTAAAACTGAGCAGTGTATAATCACTTTATATAGATCCCATGTTCGGCCATATATGGACTATGGGTCTCCATTTTGGAGCTGTTATTTAACTGCTGACATTAAAAGGATCGAACAAATACAACACAGAGCAACAAAAATGTTCCTTATCTATGTCACTTAAATTATGAAACAAGATTAGAAAAAAAACGGGTCTATACTCACTTGAACAAAGAAGGGAAAGAGGTGATCTTCTTCAATTGTTTAGGATTATGCAGTCCCCAGTCTTAATGGACTCATGCGGTATCTCTTTTGCAATAAGGAAGATAGTACCAAGACTACACAATAAACAGTTAAATATTGGAAAGGCAAGAACAAATAAAAGACAAAATTTTTTTTCTATTAGGGCGTCTAAATTGTGGAATAAACTACCACAACACTTAGTGGACTGTTCGAATATCTCTATCTTTAAAAATCAACTGGATAACTGGTTCTTTGATTAAAATTATCTTGGGAAACAATATCCCACTATGTGGAGGTCAATCTCGATGGGCCTTGGCCTTCTTTTGTCTTTAATGCCAAGTACCAAGTACCAATCAGCAGGTATATTCTAGGAAAACACATAGTAAAAATGTGTAAAAGGAAGATCACGGGCTGGCCAGGTGGTGCTGAGGGTTGAGGCGCTGGATGTCACACCTTGTCACATGCCAGCGACCCGGGTTAGGGAATGGACTTGGGTCATTCGGGGGTTGGCTGGGGAGGTAAGGATTGAGCTTCCGGAGGACTGCTCTTCTTCCTCGGGGTGGGGTGGTTTGTGTGCTGTGCACGTCAGCACAAGAGGGGTTCGACCCTCTCCCAGGTATGCTTGGCCACCTCCGTGGAGGTGGAGACAGCTGCTGCACCTATTGCACAGGTGTGGGGCCAGGGGAGAAGAAATGGAAGAAAATACCAGGACCCGACAGGACCCATGATGGCCCTGATGGGCCAGAGGACATACCCCTCCGAGGTGGGGGTCATAGCCCCTGCCTGGTCCATGGAGGAGGTGACAAATAATGTTGTGATTAAAAAAATAAAAGGAAGCCCACATTGAAACTGCCTCTCAGCAGATCTGCATTATGCAAATTCATTAGAAATAATGGGTAAAAGTGTCCCAAAAACTCTCCACAGTCATACTGGCTCTGATCAGAGCTGTTTACATAGTTACACAAACACCAAACAACTAGGAAAAGTCATTTAACAAGTAGGAGAAATGTTATTATTATTTTCAAAGAACAGAGCAGTACAAAAAGGGTTTGTTTCTGTGTCTAATGAGATTGATTGATTGATTTCTATTTTTCCTTTTTTGCCCCAAAGGTTAAACATGTGCAGATGAGGGCTGAACATTTTTGCAAGTTTTTTACTGCCTTTTTTCCCCAACAGGTTAAGCCAGAACAGGTTACTTATAGTGGTATGCAACAGTGCAGTGTAAATTCAGTGTAATAAGGAATTTGTTTTGTAGAGCAAAACTTATTTTTTCAACTTTGATCTGGTAGTTTATTTAACAGTTCATAGTCTGTGGTATGCAAATTTCTTATTTCGAGTCATGGTATGTGTAACCACCCCTACCCTTCTATCTGCACAACCACTCACAAGTGGTGCTACCTAAGGGATGTAGTCTGGCACCTGGGTTCGTGGTTAGAACTGGATTTGTAAATGGAGTTGTGCCTCCACCTATGGGGATCCTTATAGCAAAGAACTGCCAGGCTGCTTCCCCACGGGAAATGAATACAGCCCCCTCCCTTGATGACAGGTAGATTAGTAACACAATCCCCTCCCCACTTATCACTCTAAACATGCAAATATTCCACTACACAGTAATGGCAAATACTTCAACAGTTGCAGATAAATAACCAAAGTGTTTATTTTGAGGTCTTGAAAATAAGGTAGGGGACAAGGGAAGCAAAGGGAATAAAACATTCACCAATCAGATATGAATAAACACAGTAATCAATCAGTTAGGAATAAACACAGTAACAAATCACAACACAGTATTCCCTCTGTCCCAGTCCTCTCCCCCACTGGTGCATCAATAAACCCAACAGTCCCTGTGGAAGCTCCCAAATACCTTAGTGTGCATACAATGAAGAGTTGCAGGCCTGTGACGAGTGTACTCTGAGTGCAGCAACATTGCAGTGGGTGGATGCTGCAGTTGCAAAATGCAAATTACACTAGTGGATGTAAACACACTGATGATCCTGGCTGTAACTGTTACTGTGGGCTTGGCTTAAGGTCATGCAGGAAGCTCAGGTGGTAAACTAGCTAGCTAGCTAACTGGACAGTTAGATAAGCAATGGTTTGGGTAAACCCAGTACTCACGACGTTTAGATGACCAGGCATTGCAGGCGTTGGGGGATGTCTCCCCTGTCTGGCAGTTGGATAAACTGGTTAGACTGGTGTGGATGGTGACAGTTCTCCTCTTCACCCCACAGAGGGACTTGTCTTCACCCACCTCAAAAGGTTGGCCGGCAGTTGTCATTAGCCAGTTCCACCAAGCTGCTTCGACAAGAAATTTGTCGAACAGCATTACAGTGATGGCACAATATCGACAGTCGGCATTGTGCCGTCAGTGAAACAGAGTGTTTTTAGAGCCCCCAGCACCCACTGTAATTTATGATTATCAACTCCAAGTTGGAGTTGTTTCAGGGAAGGGACATACACACCAGAGAAAACAGTGTCGGTGTGCTGCAGACCATTACAGTGAACTGCTGATTTTGTCGCTGTAATGGTTTTCGCGTTATTACTGTCACTGTTTCAACAGTATACATCTTCAGC
The DNA here is from genome assembly GCA_016271365.2 of Neoceratodus forsteri. NCBI lineage: Eukaryota > Metazoa > Chordata > Ceratodontiformes > Ceratodontidae > Neoceratodus > Neoceratodus forsteri. Next base: position 1,237,229,509 of record CM057455.1, read on the forward strand.
CCAAAGAGGGACTTATCTTCACCCACCTCAGAAGGTAGGCCGGCAGTTGTCTTCACCCCACAGAGGGACTTATCTTCACCCACCTCAGAAGGTAGGCCAGCAGTTAGGCAGGCAGGATCTCAGAGCACTGGTCCTCTGTCAAAAATCAGTCTTTTGTGCCAGGATCTGAGAGGCAGTGGATCTTTCACCTCACAGAACAATAAACCATTTCTCACAGCAGTCTCTGCCTTTTCTTGCTAAATTTCTAGGCAATTCACTCAGGCTGAGGTAAACCCCATATTTCTGGGATTTACCAGGCAGTTAGCAACAAATTCCAAAGTAACAGTTTGTTTAGCTACAAACTTAAAGGTTTCAGGCTGTGACAACACAGGGAGCTGTCAAAATCAGTTGCTTTCTCTTCAGAAGCCCTACACAGTCTCTCAGGGTTAAACTGTCAACCATAGAATGTTGGTTTTGAATTCTCAATGTCCCATTGGCTGAAAGGAGTCTCAAGCTCCACACCCTGATTGGACTACTGCAGCTACCAGTCGGGTCCCTTGCTGTTTTCAGGAAGACTACATCCAACATGGCCACCTCCATAAAATCTTGTACAACTCCAATAAATATTGTACAAAGTAAAACATGTTGACACCATGTGGCTGCAGGGTTAGGACCCTCCTGGTCACATCTGGTGGTCGCTAGGACCAGGGGGCACGTTGGGGGGACAGGAGCCCCATCGGGTGCTCCATTTGTAGGGCTTCCCAGCAGGAGCTAGTCTCAGAAAATGGCTCTGGTGCCACAAAGGATCATGGGACTTGTAGTCCTCAGTGCCATTCTGTCCCCTTCATTCCCCGACCCACTGAAGGCTTGGATTGAGTTGGAGAGCTTTTTAAATGTTTTTAGTTTTGTTTATACAGGTCCCCCCAGCCCCCTTTGTTGTCTGAGGGGGCTGGGGAGAGGATATTGCAAGCGGCACTTCTGCTGCATTTGCCTAGGTGCTCTGGGGCATAGAAAAACACACCAGGCCTTTTCTTGAGTTCCCTGTCCCACTGTGCAGCAGTTTGAGGGGGCCGGGAAGCACAACAAGTGTGCAGCTCACCGGCTGCATCCATTAGGTGCATGGAGGCACTGAAGAAAAGCTCAAGATGCTCCCAGGCCCAGGCAGGAGTCCAGGAAAGGACCGGGGAGTGAGGAAGCAAGTGGCTCACCGACTGCATGGATTAGGCACTTGGAGGCACCACAACAAGTCAGTTGGCTTCCTGGCCCTGGTTGCAATCCAGGAGTGGGCCGGGGAGCAAAGAAGTGAGTGGCTCGCTGGCCGCATGGAGCAAGGGGCAGCTGCAAGTTCTGGAGCCCCAGGTAAGCTCCTGACTTGGGAGGGGGGTTACATATGCAATTCTAAATGTATTGCAAAGTAGTATTAATTTCCTTTCTTTTTTTTTACATTGACTAGTCTATTTAATAATGTTGTGCAACTGATGTTACTTTGATATCCTTGTGTGACGGACAGTGATGAGACACTAGAAAGGAAATAGATAAAAGTATTTGTCAGTGGGAAATGAAGCAGTAATTGTTTTTTTTTTTTTTTGTTTATGTGAACACGTGTAGTTTTAAGATACTTATTATAGCGATGATGTCAGATATTAAGGATGTTAATTTGAGTCTGAATCTCTAATTATTGCATTTATTCTTCTCTTTTGCTTTGTCAGATAATGGTTTCCTGCAAGATAGAATGTGGTACATAACACTGGATCCACAACACTGGTTTGAAAACAAAGTTGTTGACCACCATTACAGCGATGGATTTATGTCGACCGCAATTGCTGTTGGCATAAAGCCATCTACAGAAAATTATTTGAACCCCCTATGTGGGGGGAAAAGTCCCCCGCACCCTCCATACTAAATATAATCAACTCTGAGTCAGAGTTGATTTGGGGGGGGGGCAACATCCCAAGGAAGCAGTGTCACGTCCCGTGGTGACATTACAGCAGCAACAGTGAATTGTCACTGCAATGTCATTCACTACTGAATTGTCGAACTGGCATCGGCATATACATTGCATTTAGTACATGTGTGAAGTGTTGTTAGGGTTTAATGTGTTTGAGTGGTGGGGGTGTTTGTTGGTGGGTTGAAGGAGTGGGTATCTTCTCTGGGGGAGGGAAACTGATTGTTGTGGTATATTGGGGATGGCATGATGTGTATTTATGTGTTTGATACGATGGACTGGACCATGGTCATGTGCTGTTCTCAGCTCATTGGGGTTGAGTGTTGGGTTTTTGATTCTGCTCAATATCACCCGTATTCGGACCTATTTTGTCTGCTGTGACCTGGAAACACTAGTGCACGCTGTCATCTCCTCCAGCTTGGATTATTGTAATGCTCTCTACCTAGGGAAATCTGTGGGGCTAGTGCATCACTTGCAGCTTGTGCAGAACTTGGTAACCTGGCTGATAGCCTAATAATGCAGGACCTCGCAGTCTGAGCATATCATATTGGTGCTCTGGAACCTGCACTGGTTGCCAGTGAGCTTCAGCTTCAGCAGCTTCAAGATTTGCTTGTTGGTATACATGGCCTTGGACGATTTGGGTCCAAGCTATCTTAAACATCTCTTGACCATATACAGTCCCAATTGCCCTCTTCGTTCCTCAGAGGCGGGTCTCCTGTCAGTCCCTTGCTCCTGACTTAAACCCTCAGGAGACAGAACATTTTCTGTTGTGGCTCCTATGATGTGGAACTCACTTCCACTTTCTATTAGAGAAGCCCCCCTCTAGGGGACATTATAAGAGTTTACTTAAAACTCATCACAGGCTGAAAGTATAACCTAGAGGTTAGAGTAATAAATTGTGAATGAGCATGGTACATCCAACAGACCTAGGTTTGATTCAGACAATCTTCACTTGTGTACTGTGTGACCTTGAGCAAGTCACTTAACCACCCCAGTGTTCCTGGGACACCCCTGAAAACAGGCATTTGTGCTTATTGGGCCTTACCCGGTTACAAAAAGAATAAAGTGAAAAAAAATCTTTTTAATTAGGCCTTTGGGACCACATAAAGAGCACCTTTCCCACAATTTTTTTAATTGCCTGCAAACACATCGGGAGGCTCCCTTACCTGAATGGGAGTTCCTGCGTAGTTGTTGTAAAAAATTTTTATGAGCCCCCAAAGGAAGGGAAGGGATTGTATTTTGCCCCCGAGGTGGCTAGCCACTCAGTCCATTCCACTTCCTGATCGTCTACGCCATCCCCGTGCTTCCTTGCTCTGTGATGCAATTATAGGACTAGCATGGGGACGTGCTCCATTCAAGCCTATGGAGAGTGGTTTTAAAAGTTATTTTCACAAAGTTAACCCAACATGTAGTAGAAATTGGAGCCAGTATTCAAATAACAATGCTCTTGTCACTTGAGTACTGGCTCCGATCTGTACTACAAGTTGGGTTAACATCGAAAAAATAACTTAAAACCACTCTCCACAGGCTTGAATAGAATGTGTCCCCGCGCTAGTCCTACAATTACATCACAGAACAAGGAAGTGTGGGGACGGTGTCAATGAACAGGAAGTAGAAGGGATCAAGCAGCTAGTTCCCTCAGGGGCAAAATAAGATCCCTTCCCTTCCTTTGGGTGCTCAAGAAAAAAATTACAACTATTATGGAGGAACTTCCATTCAGGTAAGGGAGCCTCCTGATGTGTTTGCACTGCACCGAGAAAGGTGCTCTTTAAGATTTATGTTTTGAGCCATTACGGATATGAATTTAGTATTAAATTTTCATGAAGCTTTGTTATTATGTATATTTTATGTTTTATATTGTGTGGTTTTAACATTTGTATTGCATTTTTTTTATTCTGTACAGTGCCTAGAGTCTTGGATAGGGTCCTAACAAATAACCTTTGCTTTCACTTGTCTTTTGGAGTGTTGGCAGGGGTGGGGGCTAGTTTCTGACTGGGTTGGGTGAGGTATGAGGGTTGAGTGGGAAATGGGAACATTTGCTAATGATGTTTTGGGGAGTGTGTTATTTGTGTTTGATAGTGGATTTGTGGAGGGGACGTCATCTGTGGCGTGTTTTATGGGGGTGGTGGGAGAGGATATGGAGTTGAATATGTATGAATATGCTTGCTGTATATGACTGGTATGCTATTGAGAGATTACAGTGTGTGTGTGTGTGTGTGTGTGTGTGTGTGTGTTTGCCATGGAGTGTGTATAGTTTCTTTTTGTGTGGATGGATTATGACTGTTTATACATTAGTCTTACCTTGAATCACATTAAATGTGATATTCTTTGCAGCGATGGACAGTCTGTTGAAGCAGGTCCAGAGCAAGTCTTCCATGTTTTGTGTTCCGCATGCAGATATAGACTGGTGAACTACACTTAGATTGGGTTGGCAGTACTGGGACATCTCTCCACTGATGATGCTGGATATTTTTTGCTGTCTTTCGTTGTTTATGCATGAATAGTCACTCAAGCTTTGAACCTGCTTATGTCTGGATATTTGGATAATTTTGGTGGTGGCAACATCAACATCATTTAATTTTTGAATAAGATGTTTTCTTGCACTGTGGTTTGCTATGTGCTTTTCTGTCAGTCTGTATGCCAGCATCTGCAGTCAAGGTCTTGATACTCATGACCCGGGTTCAGAAGTGAACTTGGGAGGCTGGATGGCCGGCTGTGGGGAGGAGGAGGATTGAGTGTCCATAGGACTGCTCTCCTCCTCTGGGGCTGTGGGGGTGGGGGGGAGGCAGAGCCTGGTGCTTGCCCTGCGGAGGGGGCATGGCAGGCATTGACGCACGATGTGTAGGAGAGTGGCAGCGCATGGCATGTGTCATGATGCCCTTGCATGCCACTCCTCTTAGGGGACAGTGCAAGGAAAAGCCACTCCACAGATCCTGCACCTGACCAGCTGCGCATGCAGCCTGAACTGGATCCGTTACATGGTGGGGGTTGGGGAACCCTGCTAATCCCACGGGAAGGGCAAGCCATAGGGGAAGATGGCAGTGGTGAGTCCTGGTGGATGTCGGGGTGATGGGGCTGAGGCACACGGCAGATGGGGGCTGACTGGGGAGGAGAAGAAAAAAAATAATGGTCTTGATAATCTGGTTTATTTTGGTTATTTCCCTTACCTGATTTTTAAACTGGTAGGAAAAATGGTGTGTCTAGAGGTAGTTTTTTTTTGGAGGACATTCTGGCTTGTACTTAGAAACATACATAGACAATGATGACAGAAAAAGACTAAAGGTCTATCTAGCCTGCTTGGAGTTCCATATCTGCCCCAGAACCTATTTTCCATACAGGGTTTTATTCATGAAGGTCCATCCCCTGCTCCTCTCCCTAACTGTAACCTTAGCAGAAACTACAAGGCTTGAGGGACCAAGCACCAAGCCAGTCCTCTCCACCGTAGCTTCTGCACCCTGCTGTCCACCAGGCTCCATCACTAATACCTCAGTTTTTTCCAGGTTGAGTCTTAATTAGTTGGAGGACATCCAGTCCTGAATCTTGACCAATAAATTCAGTACACCAACCGTGCCAGGTGTCTTGGGTGCAAATGACAGATACAGCTGGGTATCATCCGCTTAGCAGTGAAAATGGAAGCCGTAATGTCTGATGATATCACCAAGGGGCAACATGCACACCACTAACAACATAGGTGAGAGGATCGAGCCCTGGGGTACACCATAGAGCAGGGGCTTCAGATGCATGCATTTGGCACACTTATATCTGCTGGTATGTGGTACTCCTATAAATGAATACAAACCTGCATACATATGGTATGCTTATAGCACAATAGAAATCTGTAGGTGCATTTATTTCACTTTTTGTCTTTCCCCTCGAGATTATTCAAAGCTGCCAAACAGGGTAGCACATACCTCCAGTGATGACATTTGTCCCCCCCCCCCACACACAGATACACATGCATACAGACTGGCCCCAAAGGAAACCAAAATCAGTTGGCACCAGGTCTGAGGCTGGCCTGCTCCACATCTGGCCATTTTCCCCCCAGGTTCTCCTAGCAAAAGAGGCCATCAGCAACCATCCCAAATGGTTTTGAGGGCACATGACATCTCCAGAGTAACCTTAAAGACATCTTGTCTGCTGAATGAAAGGGCTGCTCAAAGAAGCACATGCACCTAACCCCCCTCCCACATGATAAAAAAGGCAGATCAATCTACTTACTGGTATGGGTAGGTCCACTACTTTAACTAGGCCAAACTGGCTATCAGTGCGTTGGTATTACATTGACTTTGTCAATGCTTTAGTGGGGATATTAATATTCTAAATTATACTTAAAGCAAACTGGATCTAAAAGTAGCTACATGTATTATTTTTTAATATTAATATCCCTACCAAAGTAAAAAAAAAAATAATGGAATACTTGAGCACTGTGGTCTCGGTTGCAGCAGTAGTGGGATCCACATTACCCATCCGGCATGTTTCGCTGTAATAGTTTTGTGCCACTTGGACGGGCTTCTCAGCATATGTCTTTGCTTCCACATTTGCCGAAACTAATAATAAAATGCAAGAAGATAGAAGCATAGAAGTTGACAGCAGATAACCTAATGCAGAGTGGTAAAAATACATAGTTTGGAGACAAAAGTCGGCAAGTACATTATGTTAGTGGAGCAGCCTTATCGCATTAACCCTTGTTGGTGACCTTTAATATAGTGCAGTTACAATGTTCTAGTTTATTACGTACTGTGGAAATGTTCAAGATTCATTTATAAAATGGGTTAAAATTGCTGCTCCAAATATTGCTCTCTGATTGGATGACCCAGATCTCCTGCTGTGCCTATCAGGTACTCAAAAATGCACAGTGCTGCATTTTCCAAACCCAAATGTTCAATACCAGGCCATTTCATAAGTGCAATAACACACTCCAGTAAGTTGTGTTGATTGGGAGATATGGGCATGCCCCTGTTGTTTACTGATCAGTATTTGGCCTGTGGCCTCGCACGTTAGCCACATTCTGGAGTGATGTTTATGTCTCCCATTAAACACACAGCTCCTCATGTGTTATTGTCCACTTAGTGTTCATGCAGTTTGTATGCAATGTGATTTCAGTGAGCCCATATTATGCAATTTAGCACTGAAAGAACACTGCACCTGCATGTATGAATGTAGTGTATGACTGCAGTCCACTTTTCAGTGCACTCCCAATGTACAGTGCATTTAAAAGTATTATGGAGTGTGCTTTTGTGCAGTATGTGGTTGTCCATGCTGCTTATCGGCACCAGCCTTATGCTCATAGGCCAATCTGACCCCCTAGATATTTACCAGATCCTGGTGTGAACTCCTTTCTGCTTAAAAATGAGCTGTGACATGAAATGCTTTTTAGTTCATATTTTGTAACAAATAAACTAAAAGTGTTGAGATGTACCATTGTCAAGCGTTTGCAACTTCTCTTGTGACCCAGATTCTCAGCACTGCAACATTCTATGACCATCTGTGAAAAGGAGCGTATTTTCTGCTCATGGATTAACCAGGTTTTAAAAAAATAAAAAGGAAAAGGAAAACAGCATGATGTCATCTGCTTTCTTGCTTCACACCCCAGCTGCTGACACCCCATCCCAATACTGAATTCCTCCATCCCTCTTCCATCCAGCTGCTGAATCTCACAATCCCAATAGGAAATCCGTCCATCTTGCACCCAGCTGCTGAAGCCCCCCTTAAAGAGAACCAATCCTGCAGCAGTCTGTTGCCGTTCTTGTTTCTTGTGATTTGAAAAAGCAATAAACAAAAGTTAAATAAAAAAAATTAAAGTATAACCTTCTCAGTAAGGCTTTTGGTTCCATGCATCAAAATTAAGTTTTACACCTGGTGTTTTAGAACGGAAAAGGATTATAGTTGGGGTCCATGAAGGTAAGCAGTATGATCCCTTCCAATTCCTAGACTAAGCACCCAGTGCTCAGATGTCTTGTGATGTCTCATTTGGAAGAAGGCGGGCACATGTTCCACAGAAGTCAAAGGGACATTTAACATTCTTTTTTTATATGTTACAGTCCAGTCTGTTAAAAATCGAAGCTCTCTCAGCTAACAAGGCTAAAGTTACTGGTGTGGTGGCATTGACTGTCTTGATTTTCAACAAACAAAACTGTAAAATATGGCAAAAGTAGAAGTGCACCATCCCAACAGAGACACCACAAACAGGGGAGCTCAGCATTGTCAGATTCCAAGTTTTTTTTTGTGATCAGTATTTTCTGAATTGAAGTCCAAACATCCTTAGGCCCATAAAAATAATCTGAATCTGATTCCATATCCAAGACCTGTTCTACTGGGCTGGCAAATACTTTATCCACCTCCCCCACAAAGTAAATCAGTTATCTCCCCTCCTCAAAAGCCACAGCGTGGAGCACTTCACACTTTTCAGCCATTCCTTCCTCCTCCACTGTCACGTCACTCACTGTATGTGCAGCACGTAGTGATGACGACTCCAGTGGCCCACTAGCCACTCACCTCAGCAGCTGGCACCAAGCCCATTGGCCCAAGAGTCCCCCTTTTGATGGAATCAAAAATCTGTCACTCAGCATCCACAATGATGAGTCCATCCAACACAGGCCTTCAGCCCAAATGCCATTCCTCCCCACAACTTCATCCTGCCATTGCTGAAAATAATAAGTAAATGCAATGGCTGTATGCCAGTGGGGACTAGCACAACACTACTGTAACCTAGGCAGGCCACTGTAGACTGAATGCATACAAGAACAGCTTATACATTTCCTCACTATGCCACCTGCCGCAGAATTACATGGAGATTGGCACTTTGTCTGTAGGTTAGTGTTGGATGGACTTGTCATAGTGGACATGGAGTGCAAATTGTTGTATCCATGAACAGGAAGGCTCTAGGACTTAACTGACTTAGAGATATCTGTTCAGTGGTGTGGACGGTGGGCACTGGCATCATAGCTACAACATGCTGCACACAGTGAGTAACTTTGTGAAAAATGTGGGTGGGGGTTGGAAGAGTGTGAAGTACCTGCATTGCAGCCCTTGAGGGTGAGGGGAGAGGATAACTGATTAAATTGTGTGTGGGGTGGACTTAAGCATCTGCCTGTCCACCAGGTCCAGTACTGAAAGCAGACATTTGAATTTGTGAGTCAGATTCTGAGGGTTTATCAGAAATAAATTGGAATCAAATGTTCCAAAAATCCATCAGATGTAGAGCAGAACATAATGAGTTGATTTCAAACATCCCTAGTCACAAGACAGACAGGAGCATGGCACTCACTCTGGAAAATGGAAAAGATCAGGCTGCTGGCTTCATGGATCCTTTCCCTTCCAGAAACACCTGATGTAAAATTTAATTTTGCTGTACCTTGCCCTCTCAAATATCAAAGAAAATTATTAGAAAAGGTAGCCTCAGTAACTTCTATTGAGTGCATCCTGTGCTCTCCAAACTAAGATATCACAAAATGTCTGAGTGCAGAAGCGAGGCTAGCTGTCAAGGAAGAGGCTAGTATCAAGGCAGCTGTTTTCTTTTTTCTTCTATTATCTGTTTTTGTTGGAGCATCTCTTGGAAGGACTCATCCTCCGGCCCCACATGTCCCTGCTCAGCCAACCCCTGGTAGTTCCCCCACAGCTTACCCGAGGCAGGGCCAGAGAGGAGAGCACCGGCTTTCTCCCCCCCAGAACACAAATCAAGAAGCCAGGGGTGACAAAGAAATGCGAAGCCATCATGGAGCCCACCAGCTCCCTTTTCCTCTTTTTCTCCCGTCCCTCCTCCCTTACCAACGTAGGGACATCAGTACATGCCTACTGACCTGTACTGCCCTCCAGCTACTGCCAGATGGCAGTGAATGAGCGGAATGACAAGCCTCCCACCCCCAAGAGAGGAGAGCAGTCCTTCAGATGCTCAATCCTTTCTCGCCCCTGCCGATCCCCGGAGGCCCGGGCTTGTTCCCGAACCTGGGTTGCCAGTGTGGCGCGAGGTGTAGCAGCCAGTGCCTCAACCTCCAGCACCACCAGGCCAGCTCAGCAGCTGTTTTCTCAGAGCCCAAATATGATCACTTCACAAGGCTTCTCTTTATTTCTTGGGGGCATTGTTTAATTGAACACAATGGTGCTCTTTCATATTAATTATGTAGTCAATCCAAGTTTAGGAATCAGGTCCTCCACAGTAATCCTGAGGGATGGCTGAAGTAGAAAATAAGAAAATCTGAGAGAACACAAAGATTCAAAAGTGGTAGCAGACTTCACTATTACTTTAAACATTAGCCACTAAACAGTTTAAGAGTGGGGTGAGGGTTTTGTTTTTCTGATCAGCTGGAAGGCCTTCTGGGGAAAGGGACACCTGTTTGCCCAGGATGGGCTGTACCTGTGCCATGAGGGTGTGGGGTACTGTCCAGGAGAATAGACGGGGCAATCATGGGGCTCTGACTTGAGGATGGGGGTCTGGTTCAGGGGATCAGAAAGGTAAGAAGGTAGAGGCAGTGGACTCACAAGGTAAGCACAGCAGGACAGAGTGGTATCAGGATATGAGACACCTGTGGGGTGAGAAAGTATAGGGGGCCAAACATTCTCACGTGCATGCAGACCAGTGTGAAGAAAGAACCAAAGCAAGATGGGCAAGTTCTTGGGCCCAATGCACTTTGAAGCACAGGACTTAGTGGTACTCACATAGATCTGCCAGATGGGGGGGGGAGAAAAGTACTGGGACACCAGGACAGAGAGATACAGACTTTTCCAAAGGGATAGGCCTGAGAGGAAAGTGTGGGGCGGTTCTGTCTCCATAAGGGAGGGTGTTAGTGTGGAGGACATTGGCAGCAAACAGTACAACATAGTATATCTCCGCTGAGCTGAGGCAAGAGGGGCAAAAGAGTCACCCTGGGGGTTAAGACAGTACAGGCCTTCAAAATACAGTAAGCCTGGGTAGCAGCGTTGGCAATGCCGCACACCTCAGTTAGGAGCTGCACCAAGAGTGAATATTTTACCTTACTAACTTAGGAGTGGTTTACAGTATAGGTTTGCTGATCACACTAAGCCAGGTATAGTGGTGGACTCCCTTGAGGATGGGGACAAATATCAGGAGGACCTGACCAAGCTGGTCACCTAGTCAAACGGCTGGAATCTCAGATTCCATGTACAGTAGTCCAGTGCAAGTTGCTACACTGTGGAAGGAAAACAGGGGTGGGACCTAGACGTTATGTGGGGCTCCTCTTGCTGCAGTGGAGCAGGAAAAGAGCTGGGGTTCATAACAAACAAGGGTCTGAAGTGTGGCAAACAGTGCATGGGTGTTGTCAAGAGGGCAGGCAGAATGCTGGGGTGCATCAAAAGGGAGTGAACAGCAGAGCACAGGAAGTAATCCTGCCACTTTACAAGGCCCTGGTCAGACCCCACTTGATGTACAGCATGCAGTTCTGGACTCTGCAATATAAAAAGGACATTGATGCAGTTGAGAGGATGTAACACAGGGTCACTAAAATGATCAGGGGTGTGAGGGACAAAAGCCATGAGGAGAGGCTAGTGGCCCTTAGCATGTTTGCCTGGGAGAAAAGTGGCCCAAAATGGGAAATGATTTCAGTCTTTTGCATGCTCAAAGATACTGACAAGAGTACACAGACAGAGACATTTGAGCTGGTGTCCTCTGGTAGGACACGAGGTCACACTCTGAATTCAGGGATAATGTTAGGAGGCACTTCTCCCAGAGGGAAGTGAATCTATGGAATAGCCCTCCAACAGAGAAAATGGATATGAAGAGAGAGAACAGACCTTTAAGTAAAGCCTGGACAAACTTCTGCTTGCTAAGGGAATCGCAGGGTACCCTGGGTAGTGCAGTGGGTGGGGAATCCTAAATTGCTACATGTCTGCACAGCGTATTTATTCATCTCTGTTTATGATCTGGGAGTGGAAGGTGGACATGATGGGCCTAGAGTTCCTTCCGACTTTAAACTATAACTAACTATGCAACTTTAAAGAGGTTCAGAAGGTCCAGCAAATGCCCGCCAAGCTGATTAGAGGCATAGGAGGCAAGAGCAATGAGGAGAGAGTGGACATACAGTATTCATTAAGAATACTGGTTGGGCAACCAAGTACAACCAGCCTGTGCTGCCACAGAGAGGTTTAGCTTACAGTAGACCTCAAGAGCGAAGTTCAAGAAGTCCATTGTAATCTGAACCTCAAGGTGGCAGCACAGGCTGGTTGGGCATGGTTTTGCCCAACCAGCATTGTAATAGCATATAGAGATAAAAAAATAACTTTTTTTTTCAACTACTTAAACAGTTGTGTCCCATTTTCATCCGTTCTGCTGTTGTCATATCCCATTTTTGGTTGTTCTCCCACTGTGAATTATAAGTGACAGCTAATATGGAGAAAAAGCTGCTTTTTACTTTAAAAAACAGTTAAGTTAATGTCCATAAAAAAGTAAAATTTTTTAATCTTTTGAGGAAAAAGAGAGCAAACTAGCAAAGGTCCACATTATCCTGTTCGGCTTTCTAGTATCTGTCAGGAGGGCTATGTTTTTTTTTCAGTGCTTGTTTGATTGGAGATGGACACACAGACATTGTTTTCATCTGTGTAGAATGCTGTTTTACCAGAGAAGGGCACAGACGCGTTCAATGACCTTTGCACTGTGGTACAACAGTGTTCTGCTTAGGATGAAAATCCATGCAGAACAAGCATCCTCTATACACTAGAAATTATTTAGACAATGGAAGAGAGGTCTGAAAGAGAACATAATTAGTGTTCCAAATTATAAAAAGTGATAGCCAGGGTGGAGTATACCCAACACTTGAGCTCTTAAAAGCAAGAAGATCAGTAGGACATGGGGAGAGCAGAACACAAGGGAACATCAGGTAACATTAGTTCACACAGAGTATGTTTAGGATGTAGAATATCCTTCCTTAAAGAGCACCATTTATGGGGTGCTCAGAACAAAAACAGTATATGTTCGTTACCAGTGTTCAGTGCCACCCAACGCTAGCACCTAGTCTGACATTTTACATGGAGAGCGTGAGGACACGCTCCATAGATTACTATAGGACCTGATTTTTATGTTTGTTTTTTTATAGTTCACGGTACTGATTTGGATAAAACAAGGCCACCATACAACTAACAAGGCTCTTGTCAGTTGAGCCGTGGCCTTGATGTATCTGAATTGGGACTCTGAAATATTAAAAAAAGACATAAATGTCGGCCCTTCTGCTAGTCTATGAAGCGACCCCATGCTTTCCATGTAAATACATCACAAACCATGCAAGCGCAAGGGTGACACTGAACACAAGGAAGTGGAAGGGATCTGCAGCTCAGCTCTACGGAACCAAATTACGATCCCTTCCATAAACAAATATAGCAATTTTAAAATGATCCTTTTGACTCCCATGGACTTTGGAGCAGGTAAGAAACATACAGTATACTGTTTCTGGGGAAACTTTCTGTACATATCATGGTTTGATCGTTCAAAGCAGGACTAGACAGATTATTGAGGGAAAATAGAATTGAAGGCTGCACAGCACAAGTAGGGGTGACATTCAACAGTTAAGCCTGAATTTGTGTCCTTACTCTAAGGAGATATAGTCATACTGTACATCAGGAACTGCAGACAAAATGGTCTCTAAGTCACTTCCAAACCCAAATAGTAGGGTACTGTCAGATGAAATCTTTTCCGGATGGTCTTACATTGCTGTAAATAGTTTGGGATGGCTTAAGACTATTTACTATGATGGAAAATCACGTTAAATATCCACACCATAACCAGCATCAGTAAATGAAATAACTACTAGGAGGATATCCAAAAAACTAAACAAATGCTTCTAAGAGGGAAACCGAAAGATCAATTTTACAGCAGAACAAAACCCATTAGAACATCTTGATTCCATTTAAGTGAATACAATGGATGGTGTGTATGCATATGAAGCAGCACTGCATTAACACTTTACAGGCACAATAAAGATGTCAAGCAACACAAAAGATGGGAATTACCTACATTTATATGGGCCCCATTACAAGAGAACAATCAGTGTATAAGAGAGAGAATTGAGAGACTTCATTCTAGCATTCAAAAATGCCAGCAAAATAATAGAACAGAACAGAATTATTTGGTTTTCTTTATCACCTTTCATTCCCACTACACAGTATCTATAAGAACTTTACAGACTAATGAATGAGCTGCTAGTGTTAATGCTATAATGAGTTGAGTCATAACATAGTGACAGTATTGTCACTCATGATGGAACTTACGTACCTGGGGTCCATCTAGTCTGCCAAACCTGCCACACGGCAGTAATGTTACCTATCTCAGTATGGCTACACATCCAAGTCAGAATGTTTCCTGTGCTCATGCTGTGTGACCCTCAGTTCCATATCTAACTATCTAGGTCTGCTTCGAATGTCTGAATAGTGCTAGCTGCCACAGGCTCACTAGATAGGCTATTCCACATGTTAACCATCCTCTGTGTAAAAGAATATTTTCTAATAATTCCCCACCTCCCAATCAGTTTGAGGTCATTTAGAAAAGCTGGGTCTTAGGGGAATATTTAGAAAACTATTACTGTGGTTCAAACCCAGGAAGAAACTGCAGATAGCTGAAGGGATTAAAAAAGGGGGAAAAATACTTTTTTGAAATATATTGGAGAAAAGAGGGACAAGAAATTATATAACTAGAGAGACGGGAGGGACAGGTAGAAGATAGTGGGGACAAGGCAGAGGTATTGAACTGTAGCTGCCCCTTGGGGGGCAGAATCTTAGAAGACTTTTAGAAGGGGTCATCCCTCAAGAGTTCTTTGGCCTAACTCCTAAAAGGTTAATTTTAGCTCCCCCTGGGAGGCTGCCTGGGATTGGCTGGTAGCCCCCAGGAGGCATGACTCATCTGGCCCGGGAAGGAGAGCGTGGGTGAAAAGGTGTCAACCCTGAGGTGGGAGTGGGGACAATTTCCTGCTCCTGCAGGAGCCCATTGGCTTTGTGTTGGGAGAGAGGCCATAGACAGTGCCCTGAGTGGATGTGGCGGCGGCTGTCACCATTGGGACCCCATTGGGGTTGATTGGCCCAGAGGGAGAGCAAAAAGAGACCAAATTTTATGCTTGGCATAAAGTGAGAATTGATCTCAGGGAGAATGGACTGCTTAGTCCATGGTAGAAATGTGAACTTGGACTCTTGTTCATGGTGGAGGTAATCCGCTACAAGTATGAGGCCACCATAGTCAACAGAAGTATCAGGACTCCAGACGCAGTCGAAGGAGTAAGAGGGAGTAGTGATTAGGCATTTGGGGCTGCTAAACAAATGCCCCTGTGGGTATATGCTGCCCAAAGTCTATTAGGGAGCATGGATGCTCCGAATGGACCATGGGAGGATGCAGACATCAGTGGATAAAGGGTGACCAGGGTCATCTGGGCATGAGGCTTATCACAGTCCTGAGGATCTGAAAAAAGAGCTAAGGAGACAGAGAGAGAGAGAGAGAGAGAGTTTGCCACCGGGGAGTACAGGCACCTGAGATAGTTGTCTGTACTGAGTGTGGGACAAGCAAGCTACCTGCCATTTAAAGTATATGATTGAATACTGTACTGAGTGTGGGAGAATCAAGTTGCATGCCATTTAGAATATATGTCAGAGCACTGTACTAAGTGTAGGAGAAGCGATGATTAATTTCTGTCTGGACCAGTGTGGGGATGCACTGTTTAAGCTAAAGAGGACTGTGCCGGTATGGACATTGATATGGAAAGTGCAAGGACATTGATGTAATGGGCCCATGGTCCCTTTGCCTTACTGTTCTCCCCAAGGGGATATTGGTTATCAAATCCCATGTCCTCCATGGAGTATCAACCTCAACATTAAAGGTTCCTAGTTTGTTTGTTATTTGATGCTGTGTCTTACTTCTGCCAGCTGCATTTTGCTGTGTGTCTTTAATCAGCACTGCCTTCTAGCCCAGCTCCCCAGTGGAGTAACCAGCTTCCTGGTCCCAAGGACTTAATGTAAGTCATATTTTCAGTTTCTAGTTGTGGTCGCCCCTCCCCAGGGACAGATCCACTGCCATACTCCTAGACACCGAGGAGGGGAGCTACAGAATGAATACTTCTGCTCTGTCTTTTTAAAAAAGAAGGATGGCCCGGTACCACAGGGGAGGAGGAAGGGGGGAAGGAAAGAGCATGGATGAAATGATCAGTGAGGACAAGGTAAAGAAGGAATTATTGTCCCTCAGGGCAGATAACTCCTAAGTCGAGATGGCATCCATCCCAGAGTGCCGATGGAAATAGTGGTGGAATTAGTAGGCCCTCTGGTGGACATGTTCCACAGTTTGCAGGAATCAGGAGTTGCACCAGTGGACTGGAGAACAGGGCATGCGGTTCTGCTCCAGAAAAGCGAATCCAGGGATGACACGGGCAACTATAGGCTAGTCAGGCAGATCTCAATTGTGGGTATGGTGATGGAGGCAATCCTAAAGGAAGGTTGGTGGTTTTCCTGAAAGAAAACAGTCTACGGAATGAAAGATAGCATGAGTTCATGGCTGGGAGATCCTGCCAAACATACCTGATCAATTTCTTTGACTGGGTGACTAAAACAGTAAACATGGGCCATGTGATTGATATTCTTTACTTGGACTACAGCAAGGCCTCTGACTTTGTGGCCTATAGAAGGTTGATTGGAAAACTTGAGAATTTGGGGGCAGGGGAGAAACTCTCTGGATGGGTGGCAAGACTGAAAGATAGAGCTCAGAGGGTGGTGGTGGTGGATGGCTCTCAAGTTCTAGGGAAGTCACCAGAGGGTCCCACAGGGCTCAGTGCTTAGCCCGATGTTGTTTAATGTCTTCATAAATGACATTGGAGAAGGCATAAAAGGCAATATTTGTCTGTTAGTGGATGACACCAAGCTCTGTGGGAGGGTGAATACAGCAAAAGCAGCACAGAACCTAAGGGAAGATCTGGTCAAGCTCGAGAGGTGGGTCAGACTATAGTGACTTCAGTGCAGAGAAATGCAAGGTCATGCACACTACACAGAAACAGAATCTGATGACAGATAAAGGCAGCTTGGTCCACCCAGTCTGCCCATTTATTTCTACCTTCATTTCTGATGCAGATCCTGCTTGATCTATGGTGCCATCTCTCCCCCTTGCCTAAAAACCCTAGGAGGGAGTACAGCCTGGGGGGGGGGTCCTGGTAACTCAGTCTATCATACAAAAAGACCTGGGGGTGATGATCATTAGGAACCTAAAGCACTCCTCACACTGAAGGAAGGTGACAGCAAAAGCAAACAAAATGCTGAGCTGCATTGCCAGGAGAATCATTAGGTGGTGGGAGGAAGTCATATTACCACTGTACACATAACTGGTGTGGCTGTACCTAGAGTACAGAGTGCAGTACTGGCATCTCTACCTGATGAAGGACATTAACCTGCTAGAGGCGGTACAGATGAGGGAGACTAAGATAGTTAAATGTCAGAAGGGCAGGTCACGAGAAGAGACTGGAGGACCTGAATATACACACTCTGATGGGGGGGATGACTGAGACCTTAAAATACATGAAGGGCATTAACAAGGTGAACAAGGAGAGCTTCCTCAGTCTCAGTGGCAGTAAAACTACGAGACAAAATTGCATTAAGCTGGAAGGGGGAAGGTTCAGAAGAGAGTTCAGGTGCTGTTTCTGCAGGAGAGGGTGACTGTAGGATTGAATGAGTTTCCTAAGTAGGTGGTCTCACTGGAGACAGTGGAAGGCTTCAAAGAGGGTGGGACAGGGTAAAGGGAAAGGTCAGGGTCATGGCTGAGCAGAAAGTGGGGTAGCTGTTGGAGGAGAGGAGTGGAGCCCTTAGTGGCGATAAGGACTCTGTAACATGAGCAGACTTAATAGACTGCTAGGCCTTCTTCTGGTGCCAATTTTCATATGTTTGTATTTGATAAGAAACAATGTGCCCCAGAAACTTGGAATATTGATAGATATATGTTTATGGAAGACTGAATTAAAATACTTGATCATGCTATTTGACCACAAACTGAACTAGAAAGCTCACTGTGAAACTGTTAAGAAAAATACAATTATCTCATCTAAACCCATTGTTAGAGCTGCAAAAACTTTATCCAACAATTCCTTCAGGGCCTTAAGACAAGATGTTGAGGTAAAAGTAAATAGATGCTTTTTTGAAGCAAAGTTTGTGGAATTTGCACTGGAGGATTGAAACAGAATTCATGTGAAGCTTCTTTATTAAACTGATGCTGGGTTAGATGTCTTTTTGCCCTTCTTCCCCCTTCCTTACTGGATGGCCCCACTCTGCCCCTGCTACTCCAGCCCTATCCCCCCCGACATCCACCAGGACTTACCTACCAGCCGGTACCCCCAGGGCTTGCCCCCCTGACGGGGTCGACGAGGTCCACCAGTCCTCTTTAGGAACTTGATCCAGTAATCTGACTGGTGAACCCAGCTAGTTGGGTGTGGGACCTTTGATTGCTGGACTGCCATACTGCTGCTGGTAGGTGTTTTTCCCCTTTTGGTTACCCCAAGGGGTGTGGCGTGCAATGACACTATGATGTGGTCTGCACGCTCCCGCATGTCACATGTCAGCATCGGCTCCAACCCTCCTGCCTACTTGGCAGTCCTAGGTGCCATTCCTCCAGCTGCCACTAGGAGCCAAACAGATCCCAGGCTCTGCAAACTCTCCCCCTTGAGAATGGGAGCAGTCCTCTGGATCCTCGATCCTCTTCCCCCACCGGCTAGCCCTCCAATGCATCGAGCTTGCTTCCAAACTCAGGTCACTGACATCATGAGTGGTAGTGCTACCGCTGCACTGACGGGCTGGCCTTCCAGTGCCATTCTAAGCTGGGAAACTGGCATGAGAGGACTGAAGATATCAGTTTTAAAAAGAGCAACAGAAATCTGAGGTAAAATAAGGATCATGGAAGATCATAGACTGCCAAAGCAATGTTGATTTGATGTCTCAGACTATAACAATGATATATTATGGTTTCATCAGCTCAATAACATTTAAAAAGTAAAGTATGGACTACCTGAGATCTGGACCCACATATTCAAAGGAGATACATGGCCCAAAATGGAGATGTGTGGCGCATCCCAAAAAATGCACGGAAGTGCAATATTCAAACGGGAGAGATGCATCGCTCATTTCTGAATGTGCAATTGCACAGGAATAATGTATGCAGCCCAGAAAAAGGGGGAAGGCACCTGAATCTGCTGCGCAACTCTATATACAGCCAAAATGTGTGGTGCATGTGCCGCACATCACAGAAATGTGCCGCGTAAAGTTAGGTATGAAAGGGGATGGCCTAAACTAGCCAAACACCCACAGGCAGGCTGCAGAACTGCAGACAGGTGATCCTGAGGCACCTTGGAGGTGCACCAGGGTGTGCTCCAGGCACCAACACACAGTAATCATGCCAGGACAGTAGTACCCAAAGCCACAGCCGCACTGTGTTTGCCTGCTGGCTAACAGCCGGGTGCTAGTGGGTGACACCACTGGCATCGCCCAGTCAGCCACCCCCTCTCCACACCTAGGTTGGGGATGCCCAGCTGCCACATGCCACCCAGGTACATCCTTAACACACCAGCAGAGCAGACAGCTACAATGCGGCACATGTACTAGGTGCCATGGCCTGCACTCATGTGGCTGCAGAGTGCCACCTGGTGGAGGCATGCACCCATGGTGGCTCTGGAACAATGGTGATCAGGATGCATGGCAGTAATGGTGGCAGCATGGCATGGGTCAGGGACAGCCTAGTGGCACACACTCATGGTGGAACACCATAGGTGTACACAGCACGTTCGTGCCAGACCCACACCACTAGGAACCACTTACATGTCACTGGTGCCATCCCTGCAGTGTGACAATGCCACAGAGTCCCTGGGATTGGGTCACTGTGGTGTACTGGTTGTGGACAGTGCAAAACTATGAGCAGTGTGGGGCAGGGGTGGCACTACCTGTGGCCTGGAAGCGGCAGGGGCCTGTCCCAAGGATGCCGAACCCTGCCAGTATTGTGCATGCAGCCACCTAGGGCACAGACATGACCATGGGTAGTGGCACTGACAACCTCCCAATTGTCACACAGTATGGGATATGGCACTCATGTTATCTCGCAGTCACCTTCTGACCCACATAGAGTGGGTGACATTACACACTGCCCACTGAGACTGTTCTGCAGCATTGTATAAAACTATGTAATGCTAGGTTCTCAGCACACATTAGCAACATTAGTGCACCTATTGCCATAGTCTTCTGAGCTTGCAATGTCATTGTGATGCTGTGTCACATATTCTGACCATTTGTCAAACACCCTGGCACACAATTGGGTGCTAAAAGGTTGGGTGGTATGTAGCACTGTACTCAGGCCAATGTGGTCCACCCACAACAACCATGCATTCTCACCTGCCTGGTAGGCTGCAGTACCTCCTGATCACCTTTGTGGAGTGGTGTTGCTGCCCTGAAATGCTTGGTGTGCACATGCCAAAAGTATGCAAATGGCCTGCATACATTCCAGTAATGAGATGCAAATGTGCTGTTTGGGCGCTGACTGTGCAATGGGGCCATTTGCATATCCTGGCTGAATATTGCAAATTTGTGCACCGCGCCAGTGGCTTTACATCATGTACTGTCAAAGGGTACAATAACCCAGGTACCCAGGTTCTTTCTTTTTTTTTTTGTTTTATGTGTAAAGGAAGATACTAAAGTAGTACTGCGACTACTTTCTACCCCCCCTTTTGTGTCTTCCCTGTGTGTATTCATATGTGTATAGTCTTGTTCTGCATAGGCTGGCCACCTATGCACTTTTGTTTCCCTTTTTGCCTTGTATTATTTTGTATGATTGTTTGTCGAGTTACCCCCCCTTAGCTAGTCGCGTGTACATTTGGTATCTCTCAGAAAACGAAGGAGGTCTTTTACCTTTGTTTTCTGACACTGTAGCTTTAAATATTTCAGTGAATGTCAGAAGGGCTCTGTATAATAAATGCCCTCAAATTACTCTTTCTTGCATTTAAATTGCCCT
This sequence comes from Neoceratodus forsteri, assembly GCA_016271365.2. NCBI lineage: Eukaryota > Metazoa > Chordata > Ceratodontiformes > Ceratodontidae > Neoceratodus > Neoceratodus forsteri. The sequence goes on from CM057455.1 coordinate 1,237,250,382, forward strand.
CTGGGTTTGCTCTCTTCATTGGAAAAGCTGTAATAGCTTTTCCTGTAACAATGCTGCCCAAAGATTTTTTGAGTGCTGGCGTTTTGCGCTATTTCGGCATTCTCTATGAGCTGCACGAACGTGCGCACTGTCGCACAGCTCAAAGACAGCAATTCAAAATGCCATTTCCATGGCTAGAATGCTGAAAGGCAGCAGGTTAAACGCTGTCTGTTCTGTTCGCTTATCGCTACTTTGTTATACTCTCCTGTGATTCAGGAGTTCCTTTTCTGCTTTGGGGACGCTTGAGCAGAAGGTTTGTTTTACTCAGCAGTCAGCCTGCTAATTGACTTCGCTGGACATTTCAGAAACTGCAAGTCACAAAGGAGGGAGAATAAAATAAGTATGAAATAATAAGGGAAACCAAAGAAAAAGGGTTTTACCTGCACTGGGAGAAAAAGGGGCTCTCTCTAGTGGACTCTCTTCCTAAGGGCCAGCCGGCCATATTTTTGTTTATCTTATAGAAGGAGAACAATGGGAGGAGGGACTAATGCTCTAAAACCAGAGTTTCTCGTCCCAAAATATAATTAAATGTGAATAAAGCTTAAATATAAATAAAGAGTATTGATAAAGCCCTATATAACCATATCTTAAGAGAAAATGAGTATATTTAGGCAATAATTATTTTTAACAGGTTGAATGACAGGACCTTTAGCCTATCAGGAATAGTCTCACTATATATATAGCAGCCCTCTCAAGAGGGAGATCAGATGTTTCGAGGGGTGCTGAAGTGCTTACACCCTAGCTAGTGCTCTAGTGTTAATGGCCTTTCGTTTTGCTTATACAAGACCCGGACCACTGTGAAGCTGCATTGATTGCTGTTGTTTTGCTATGTCCTTGGAAAGCCTGTGAACTTTAATTTTTTTTTTTATGACGAATCCAGTCCGCCTTTTTCTGCCATTTCCTTACTTCATGTTGGAGTTCTCCAATAAAGAAGCTGTTGGAAGAAGAAGCTTTTGTGTGCGAGTCTGTCAGTATCCCAAACCTTTTACATGTACTTTCATATGCTCCACACTGGACTCTGGGTACCTGCCACGCCGTGCATCTCCCACTGGGCGATTGCGCATGTTTGGGATATTAAGCCACACATGCGTGATCGCAACTTACGGTGCCCCTTCTGAATATACCATTTTTTGTGCTGGTGCAGTTGCATTGTGCAGAACATGAACTTACACGATGCAGCCTGCCACTTTTCAATATGGGGCCCTGGTCTCCATATGTCTTAACTAATGTGAGAGGCTTTGTAAGTGAGGCAGGCATGCCAGAGGATTGAAGATATAGTGGTCCAAACGGATATTGCTAGACTATCAGATGTAACAAGCTCAACTCTCTATAAGAAAATAAAAATTCATAGTAGGTATGAATTATATCTAACATTTTGTGAGAGCAATGTTGACAAGAAAAAACGTTTGCAAACTAAGATTGGGGATTTTAAAAAGCAATGCTGACTGGTCTAGCTTTTGGAGAGCTACTTTAGCTATTGATACTTGTAACTGTGTGATGGATAGAAGACTTACCATATGCTGTCTACTGTTAGAATGCCCACTTTTAGAAAGTAAATGGAAAAAAAATGGCTTCTTTCATTAATTAAGAAGTATTGCACTAAGGATGAAAATGACTGTTTGCACAAGGTAAAGTGATGATTTATGCAACTGCCAAATCTGCCCACTTGGCATTTCTCAAATTGAAATGATAACAAACCAGGTCTAAGCAAATATTGCATTGTGACATATGTAAATATTGTATTTTTAGGTGTCTTTTTAATGTCTTTGTATTTTGTGTAATAATCTTTATTAATTTTATGCATGATTTTGTCAATCAAACTTGAAATTGACCATGGCAGTGACATTAACTATTTGAATATGGGCTTACATCCAAGCTTAGCAGTCAGAATGATACCTTACTCATGCTGTGTAACCCTCAGTTTCATTCTCTAGCTAATTAGTCCTGCTTTGAATGCCTTAACAGTGCTAGTTTCCACATGCTCACAGGATAGGCTATTCCACATGTTAACCCACTTGCTGTGTAAAGGGATACTTTCTAATGTTTCCCATCCCTCCATCCAATCAGTTTGAGGGCTTGCCATCTAGTTCTTCTTCCACTCACCGACTCAAACATCTGTGTATACTCCCCCCCATCTATCCCCATTAGTATTTAAAAACTGTGATCGTGGCTTCTCTCAGTCCACTCTTTTCTGGGCTATATAATTTGAGAAGGGTTTACGGAGCATTGTATGCTGAGAAACTTTAGGCAAGATGTTATCCGATCAAAACTGAGCTGTGTGCAAGTCTGTGAGCAGAGCATCTTCTAGAGTAGCTTGCTGACCAGGATATGGAGGAAGCTATGAAGATGCACTGAAGTGGTGATCATTTATCAAAAAGCCAGAGACTGTACAGTGCATATTGTCCTAATGAAGACTCGTTAAGAGTCAAAGTGCTAGAGCATTAGTCTGGTTGCCCGATAGGGCTTTTTGCTTTTTTGTCTTTAGATTAGGTGTTGTGGCTATTAGTTTTAAGATCTGTACATTTTTATTTATTCCAATTTTTAGCCCTTTAGCTTTTATGGTCGGGCTATTTATATTGTTCACAACTTTACAGCTTATAATTTTAGATCATAGTTTTTAGTAGTCTTGTGAAATCCTGCCCTGTGTCTGGTTCCTTCTTGTCTAGACATATCAGTCAGGCTCTTCGGTGAAGAACTGGCAGGACTAGGGTTGTCACTTGTTAACTGCATAACTGGCTAGTGTTTCCAAACATTATGACATGTCATCTCTGGACATCGTGACAGTAGTGTCATGTGAGATGATCTCATGACATTTAGGAACCTGACACTGGGCACTATTGTAGTTGGCATAGTAGCCAGAACAGCAGTAGAAATCTTCAGACGTCTTCTGGTTGTATGGATTTATTTACCATGTTATTTTTTTGTTATTTCAGTATCTCTTTAACTCACTATTCCTTCATACTCTCCTCTGCTAGCCTCAGTGTAGCTCAGCTGAAGCATTACTCTCAGCTGTATTATATTCACTAGGACAGTCTATCACTATCTTAAAGCTTGCATGAAGTGTTGATGTTTTTACGGAGCCTAGGTAAGCACAGCATAGTATAGCAAAATCTATTTGGTTGTCACAGTTGGGCATGACTTGTGATTCATTATAACTGTATATTTTATACTATATCCACTGTATCTGCCATAGTATTTTATATGGTTGTGGGACTGAAGAAAACACATAGAACTCATAACTAATAATTCAACATAAAAGTGAGGGAGCTATGCAATCAGAGTTACTAGTAGTAAAGTTAATACTGTTGGTTACCAATTTTTTACAGTATTGCATGTTGCATAGAATTGGGGATTTTTTAGGAATATAGCAAAGATAAGGATTGCAGTGTACTGCTCTCATTAAAATATAATGCTTTGATCTTTAAGTACACCGAGAGGCAAAATGAGTATAATCTTGCTGAAGAAACCTTCGATGGACCTGGACTGCTTGGCAAATTATAGTGCGAATTATAGGTTGAAGTGCTGGGGCTGCCAGTTGGTGTTCTCATGTTCATGACTCTGAATTAAATTTTGTGAAGCAGTAACTTGTCTCTGGCTTTTTGAAGTGCAATTCCTTCTGTTTTGTTGGCAAATTATAGACTGGTCTCTAACCTCCCATTTCTGGGTAAGGTTTTTTAGAAGATTGAGGCACTGCAGCTTGAGTCTCATCTCACAGCGTATGACGGGCCAGATATTCAAAACTTTGCGCTGGGCAAAAACCATTTGCGCAGGTTTAGAGCGGGATTAGCGCGGGTCTGCCATATTCAAAAGGCCAAATAGAGCGGGCAAACTGCATTAGCACCGGGCAAAGTTATAATGTATGCAAGGGGCAAACTGACATGAATACAGGCGCAATGCTATATTCAGCGACTAGTAGCCGTGCTAAAGTGGTTTCTTGGCGACTTAAGCGACCGCCATATGATGCACATTACCGCCCAGGAAAAGCTGGTCTTAATCCTGGGCAATCAGCTTTGTGTACATTATGGCTTTATGCGCTTATGCTGGTTTAGCGTGGGTTTGCCACCCTAACAAATAAATATGACACATAGATAAAGCCAAACACAGAGGAAGCATGCTGCTAACTGATGGCATCACAATGATGCCATCATCTGTCACCAGTCCCAGCTATGCCAGGCAGTAAGTGGTGACCCTGCCACCAGTGGACAGCACGGCAGTGTGGCCATACAGCACACACCTGTGGACCATACTTCCGTGGACACCAACAGATGCCAGCACACACATGCAGCACTGTGGGCATGGAGGATGTTGAGGGGAGCAAATATGGGTGGCGAGGCTGTGCTACAGATCAGGTGTGGCCACAAGGCTGGGACACATCATGCAGTGTACATGGGTCAGTATTGGGAATACCCCAACACCAGTGTGCCTTCGATAATATATGCCCCCGCCACATACCTCACAGCTGTACAACTGCCATAGCACACAAAGTCAGAAATGTACATGTCACTGTGAGCATCCATGCCACAGGTGCAGCATCTGTGGGTCACACAACAGCAACAGTAATGTCCAGTGTCAGAAAACATCCGCAGGTTGGGCGCACACTGTGTATAGTGCAGTCATCATCACTGCCCACACACCATAGGCATTGCTGTGTCCACGCACTACTGGCCCCTTGCTACTGTAGTTTCTGCTGTGCACTGTAGCATGCCCTACAATGTGACAGTTGCATGCAGCACCACCACCACCTGTGCCTATGGTGTCCTGTCCCCTGGGGTATAATATGCTATGCTATGCTGTACTGTTTACATGTAGCCTGCAGCTATCATCATGCACTGCCAGACTGACCTACAGGTGGAGCTGCGGTTGGACCTGGTCAGCCCCTGTACTTCCAGACTGACCTACAGGTGGCTCTGTGGGACTCTGCAGTAACGCTGGGCAAACTGCATGCAAATCAGGGTATAATGAGATACTAATCCGTTGTTTGCCCAGAGACTACGTAAGTAGGCTCATTTGTCATGGCACTTTTGAATATAGCACATTTAGCCCCGGCAAACGTAGGTTTGTTCGGCTAACTGTTTAGCCCGCTAATGTCAGCTAATGTGTTAGCTGCTTAACGGTACGGGAATATTATACAGTTTTGATCACTGTTCTTTCACATCTGCTGCTTCCTGCAGCTGTACTGAGTTCATGCATTTGCTGGCACACACATTGGCCATGTAGTTCGTCTGTATTTGCCCTCACATTGCTGTGCACTGTGTTGTTGTTGTGGGTTGCACTTCCTGGTTGCTTTATTCAGTGCTGTCTTATTCCCGGGCTATTTTTGACCTGCACTCCCAGACCAGTTTGCCCGGCTTCCTTAGACTGCAATATTCAGCAGGATTAGCACTGGGCTATTTCCATTTCAATATAGCTTGCTCTGTGCTCCAGGCTAAGTTTGCCCGCCGGGCAGTGCTAATTTAGCCCCTGGGCAAAGTTTTGAATATCTGGCCCGACATCTATGAGCCTCTCCTTTCTGGATATAGGACCAAACACAGTACTGAGACCGCGCTGATCTGAGTGCATAATGATCTTCTCAGGGCAAGGGATAAAGGAGAAAAGTCAGTTCTCATCCTCCTCAGTCTCTCCTCATTTCACACTGTGGACCATGGGTTGTTGTTGGACCATCTTAGGGAGTAGTGTGGACTCACTGGCATGGTCATCAGCTGGCTTTAGTCCTAACTCAGAGATAGAATGCAGAGGGTAGTGAAGAGGGATACAGGCTGAGTTTTCACCGCTATGCACATGATACCCAACTGTATCTGTCATTTACATGGACCCTTGATGTGGTCCACGTACTTTATTTATGTTTGGCCATGATTCAAGATTGGATGATCGCTAGCTGGTTGAGACTTAACCTGGACAAGATGGAGGTATTGGTAATTGAGCTGAGTCAGAGGAGGGATGTGAAGGAGGCTGAAGAGGTGATGGAGCTTATGCTCGGCTCCTCTAGGCTTCTGGCTGCCACTAGGGTGAAAAATCTGTGGGTCATTCTAGATGAGAAGCTGACATTTGAGGCTCAGGTGTCAGCAGTAGTCCAGAATGGCTTTTACCATCTCAGGAACATTGCCCGGATTAAATCCCTGATCCTCCTAAAGATCTGCTTTCATTAATACATGCATTTGTGACATTCAGGCTTGATTACTGCAATGTCCACTACCTCAGATCAATAGAGATGTCCTACAATGCCTGCAGTTACTGCAGAATGCAGCAACCAGGTTGTTGATGGGTTTTCCCAGGTCCTGTCATGTGACCCAGTCCTGCATTAACTACACTGGCTACCAGTGAAGTGGCCTATCACTTTCAAGGTCGGGATACCAACCCATACGTTCCTATATGGACTGGGCCCTGGTTACCTGTGGGAATTTTTGACTCCTCACCGTCCCTCAAACCCCCCCTACTCTGAGGTGCCCCCGGTGATTCCAATGGCTAGGCTTAAGTAATCAGGGGACTGAGTATTTGAGGTTGCCAGTCCAGCCCTGAGGAGCTCACTGCCTAGATCTCTGAGGGAGGCCCCCCCTTGTGGAGGCCTTCAAAAGTGGCTTAAAGACCATTTCATTTCATAAGTCCTTCGGCTGTATTTAGTTTCCTCCCTGTGCTATCTGCTGCTATCATCTGCTGTTATTAGTATATATTTATTTTTTATTGTTGTTTTAAATATTAGAACTGTTTTATTTATTTTTGGTTCATGTATGTAGGTTTGTACCCCTATGTAAGGCACTCTGGGCCCCTCGGGACAGGGCTCAGTACAAAAATAAACTACTACTACTAAATCAAGGTATAACCATGGTATAATGACTGGGGAGCATTTTTTCCCATACTGCAACTCACTGAAACATAGAAACATAGAATTTGACAGTAGATAAGGACCACTTGGCCCACCCAGTCTGCCCATTTCCCTACCTAATGGATAAACTGCAGATCCTAGTTAACCAGCAGCCTACTTCTTCCTACCCCCAACCCCTGGAATTGCCTTATGACTGTTCCATGCATGCTTGAATTCCACCACTGATTTTGACTCCACAACCTCCTCCGGAAGGCCGTTCCATGCATCCACAACCCTCTCTGTGAAAAAGTACTTCCTTAAATTACCTCTGAGCTGCCCCCCCCCCCCCATCAGTTATAATTCACCGTTATAACCAGCTGGTCATAGGTTCATAGGTTCACTGGTATTTACAAGTCTTGTAGTTGAAAAGTCATGTAGTGACTTGCCACTAACAGTGGATGGATGGATGTTAATTTCTTGTCCCCCATGTATATATATCCAACTGTGATTTAAATGCTGCCACACTTTATGCACATACTACCCATTCGAGTAATGTGTTCCATGAGTCAACAACTCTTCATCGTTCTTCAACTGATAGGAATGTCTGCGAGTACTTCTAATGGACGGTTCTTTTCTAGAGAGTCCAGATGTTTCCCATATCAAGTCATCTTTAAAATCCTTGAAGATGTATATTAAGTCCCCCCATAGTTTCCGATATTCCATAGAATATAAGTTTAGTTTTTCCAACCTGTACTTATAGGGAATCCCCTTTAGATCTCTAACTTTTTTAGTAATTTTCCGCTGCGCTCTCTCTACTGCTACAGAACATTTGATATGTTGCAGTGTACTTAAAGGATCACCATATTCTAATACTGGCCTCACCAGGGAACAGAACAATGGTACCAGCACTTTCTCCTCTCTACTTTTTATGTTTCTCAAGATGTTACCTATGAGTCTATTGGCTCTTTTTACACATTCTGTATTGTGTTTGCAGAAACTTAAGGTTTCCGTCATCCGTACCCCAAAGTCCTTCTCACTCTCTGTTATTTCCAGTGTCGTGTTATTAAATTTATAGGCTGCTCTTGGGTTGTTAAAGATTGAGGAAATAAATATTCTGAACAAGACAGGTCCCAAGACTGATCCCTGGGGCACTCCCCTCTGACCATTGACCATGAATGCCCACCCTCTGCCTTCGCTTGGTCAACTAGGCAGTGGTCTATTTGACTAGACCTCGATCCATCCCTAATTCTTTCATTGTTGTGACTAATGTTTTATGAACTACAGAGTCAAAAGTTTTAGAGTAGTTGAGATAAACAACATCCACTGGGAAACCATTGTCAAGGGCCTGACTTACAGACTCAGAGAAACTAAGCAAGTTTGTTGTACATGACCTTCCCTCCAGAAACCCATGCTGTGTCACATCCACCTGCCTTAGTTCCTAATGGTGAACAAGCCCAATCTATCTCCTACTGCTTATTTTTCCTCTCCCATCCTTCTACACCTCCATTTGACACCTACTCCCCCTTCTTTTTGTCTTTTGTACTGCCCCCCTCCCTGATTTAGCTGGCTTCTGTACTGGAATCTTTATATGTGCTTACAGTCTTTCCTTGCTTTCTTTCGGGCTCAAGCTCTGAGTGGGCTCCTCCATTGAGATTACGGTTCCTGCACTGTTCTTGGCCGACTGCATACTCCTCGCCAACATGCCCACTCCCAAGCTGCTGCTCAGGTGTGCTTTGCCAGCACTAGGACCACTCAGCTTGTAATTTGATTGGTCCTTCTACAGCGGGTTCTAGTCCTCCACTGGCTGCTACAGGCCCCTACTGCTTCTCTATTGGACTCAGTTCTACCCTGTGTTTCTAGTGCTTGGTGCTCCTACTGACTGCTTTCTGTATATGCAGTACCAGGTGCTCCTTTATAACTGAAATTGCAGCACCAGGCGTTCCTGTAATCTTTGTGCTTTCTGACTTGGAAAGTTTGCCTAAAAACAGATTTTTTTTTCCAGTGTCCAATTTTCCATTAGCAGCTTATAAAGATCTGCCACTAGAGGGATTTTAGTTCTTTTTGCAGCATGAATGAAGAGGATCTTTCAATGTTAACTATAGCCCCCCCATTCGCTCTATAGCCAACCATAGTAGATACAACTATACTACAGATACAACTACTGATTCTGCCTAATCCTACCCCCCCTTTACAATGCTCAATTACTGCCCAGTATCATTACAGGCGCAGTTGCTAGACTGCTAATCATGTCTCCATGTGCTATGTCTCTCGCCTCCTTTAGGGCATTGTTCTCTACCCTCCTTATACTCTGCCTTCCTCTCCTCACCCTCACTCCAACTCTTTCACCTACTATGCCTGACCTTATCTGCCCCTGCTTGCCTTTTCCACCTCATTACAACTTACCTTCTACCCCTACACTGGTCTATCAGACCCAGTGCAACTCTACTACCTATGCCCACCTATCGCACCTTGATTCATATACTAAAATTGCAACCTCCCCCCTCCCATCTCCCCTTCCCTACCCCTTCCCTAATTAAATCCTCTCCCTGGCATAAAAGTGTGAAAATCCACTTCCTGGTAATTGCGATACTTCTCGTATCATCAGGTGATGTAAACCCTAATCCTGGGCCTTACCCTGTGTGTACCCCCCTGACTATATCTGCAACAGATGGACTATTCTCAATTAACCCCTTACTCTCCCCCGTGGTTTAAAATTATTGCACTTAAACATATGCAGCTTGCTCCCTAAAATCGACTTACTCCAACCTCTAGTTGCCTCATTTACTCCTGAAATCATCATCCTCTCTGAAACATAGTTAAGTAACAAAATAGGGGATCAATCCCTCTCAATTCCAGGTTGCACTATATCACAGCAAGACTGCCCCCCCAAGGGAGGTGTGGTGGCAATATATGTTTTCCTCTTCTATTCAGTTCACCAGCATCCTAGCCTCCTCTGTCCCCAAAGCATATGAGGTTCTAATCCTTTAACTCTCTCTCCCCTTCTCAGTACCTATCTATGTTACCGGTGCATACTGCCGCCCTGGTCTACTCCCCGCTGCCATCACAGAACTTATAAACACCATAACCTCACTTACTCCAGCAGGTGAAACATATATATTGGGTGACTTTAACCAAAATTGGTTAGCCACCTCCCTTTCTAAAACACGTAATGATATTTCCACCCTCAACTTGGCGCAACTCATCTCAGAACCTACCCACATGAATCACAAGTCTGGTAACCACTCTGTTATTGACTGGGCCATCAAATCCAATGCTCACAGGGTAATTAAATCCAGCATCCTACCAGATGCCATTAGCGATTACCACATGATCTATGTGGTATGTAAAATACACAGATCTAAAGCCCCCCCCAACTGAAATGATATTATTCTGCTATTATAAATAGTTGAACATTGTTCCCATCCTCCAGGACCTAATGCACTCTAGCTCAGAGCTGTCTGCAATGTCTAGTTCTATAGATGCCGCATATGACTATTTACATAGTAAAATTCTTGAGGTCTGGAACAAACATGTCCCCCTAAGGCATGCAGGAGTTAGAGGTAACCATCTCCCTTGGATAACCCTGAACTTATAGCATGTCAAGGGGCTAGAGATCAGGCCTGGAAAGCTTATAAATCTACCATGCTCCCGCACACCTACAAATTTTAACGGTCTTTATGCAACAAGTGTATGAAAGCCACATGCTTAACTAAATCAGAATACTTCTGTTCAACCTTCCAGACTAATATAAAACAATCCATCCAAATTCTGGAAGGTAAGCCACTCCCTTTTCTTCCCCACTCCTCTGCCCCTGCTGCCATCCTTAAAATAAACAATATGCAAGTTGCCGACCACATTAGCATCACCTCTGAATTTAATTCATATTTCACCACTTGTACTTTGGCCTCCTCTCCTCCTTGCCTCTGCCCTCTCATGCTAACCCTTCACCCCAATCACCCTCCCCTTCCCTCCCAACTTATCCTCTGCATCCCCATCATTCTCCTTCTCTAACATCACTTCTGTTGCCACTATGGAGGCACTATATGCCCTCAACCCTTCCAAAGCCAGTTCACCAGATGGTTTGGACCCCAAACTACTGTACCTCTCGGCACCTGCCATATCTGCTCCGCTATCTTACCTACTTAACCATTTGTTTTTTGCCACAGCTTCCATCCCAACTATCTGGAAGCATGCCACTGTCCTTCCCTTGCCAAGGGTGGTGACCCTTCCACTCCTGCCAACTACCATCCCATCTCTCTCCTTCCTACCCTTGCTAAACTCCAGGAGCATCTAGTCCTCACTCAACTAACTACCTATCTCTCTGAAACTAACTTTTTCACTCCATTCCAATCTGGCTTCAGGAAGAATCATTCCACCACAACCTCCCCGATTAGGCTCACTGATTCCATCCTCTCAGGGATGGACAATGGTCAAATCACATCTGCTTCTTTGTTGACCTAACAAAGGCTGTCTCCCACACCCTTCTTCTTGACTCCCTCTCCTCAGCTGGCCTAATTGCCTCTGCCTCTAGTTGGTTCAAAGATTACCTCATAGGTAGGATCCAGTCAGTGAGAATAGTGGATGCCGTATCTCCTCCTCTCCCTATCAACACTGGCATACTCCAGGGTTCTGTACTGGGCCCTATCCTCTTCTCCTTCTTCATAAATGACCTTCCCTCAGCCTGCTCAACTACCTCCATCCACATGTACACCGATGATATGGTTCCCTTCACCACAGGCCAATCCCCTGCTGACGTGGAAACCAGACTTCAGCATGACTTCAATCAAGTCCAGCTCTGGTTTGGCTCCCACCAGCTCTCACTCAGTGCCAAGAAGACAGTCTCAATGACCTTTGGCACTAAGCAGAGACCGTCTCGGCTCCTCTCCCCACCCTCTTTCCACACCCTTGATGAGACAATTCTGGAGGACACCTCCTTCTTTAGGTATCTGGGGGTCTGGCTAAACCAGAACCTCAGCTTCTCTGGGCATATTGACGCCATCCTGAAGAAGTTGCTCCCCAAACTTGGCACATTATACAGGAACTGTAGCTGCCTCCCATTATTAGCTAGGTGTGAACTGGTTCAGAAGATGATACTACCTATCTTTGACTACTGTGATGTAGTCTACAGTGCTGCTCCCAAGTCCTACTTGGCCAGATTGGATTCTCTCTTTAACTCCTTATGTCATTTCGCTTTTGATGCCTCTCCTTTTATTTACCACTGTTCTCTCTACCACTCCCTGACTTTCTTCTCCCTAGAAAATCGTCGACTCCTACACTGTGCCAAATTTGTGTCAAAATTTTGGTTTGGCTCACTCCCCCCATATTTCACCTCCTCCCTTACTATTCTCTCCCCCTCGGCCCACTCCCATAGGTCATATGACTCTTGACTGCTAGCAGTTCCACTTCAGTCCACCACGGTTGGGCAGATGGCTTTCTCGCATCACCTCCCTAAGTTGTGGAATAACCTCCTACCACAGATTTGTCACTCCTTCTCCTCACACTCCATATTGCTAGCTCTACAAAACTTTCTAGCAGTAAACTGTACCTGTGGCTAGTCCTTATTTTCTCCTGTTCAAGATGGCTCACTGCTTTTTATCTCCTACTCGGCTAGCTGTTCATAAACAGGATACACTTCTCTTTCATTACTATGCTTAACTGTTTTTCTTAACACTATGCATAATGGGCTTCTTAACACTATGTATAATTGTTTTCTACACAGCACTTCAATGTACAGTCATGTATACTCTGCGCTCTGTATCAAAGTACAGTGTGATAATGTCCTTGATCTTAATGTGGCCAATGTATATATTGTGTTGTATGTTGTATGTCTATACCATTAATACAGTATGTTCACTTAATCTGTCAACTGTTATGCTAGTCTGTGTAGGTACTTTATTATGTGTTTTCCCTTATGTCCCCCCCCCAGGACGCACCATGAGACGAGCAACTTGTTGTTCAGTGTTCCATTCCTGGTGAAACATTTCAATTAAACAAATAAATAAAACAAGTGCTGGGTTTCCCCTCACTCCATGAATGCATCAGCTGCCATCTTTCCTTCCGCGAGCTGGACCCTTCACCTCTTGCACTGGTTTTCCACCATAAATAAATATTAAAAACTCAGCTTAACTGTTTTAAGTATACTTGGGACAAACTGCTTTACAAATAAAAAGAAAAAAAAATATTGCAACAAGTGCTTGAGCCCGACCATGGACCACACTTGAACCCGACCATGGCTACACAGTGATGTATTTGTACTTTATATAATTGCTGTGGTGAAAAAAAACTCCCCAGTAATTATATAAAATAAAAACATGGTGTGGTGTGTAAAACTTAAATTTTACGCATACCCTCGGTGTTGGATGCTTGAATAAACCCCTTGAGCTTTGCTCTTGGGGGTTATGTAGCATCCAACACCTCAGGTGTGTGTACAATCCTCATTAAACACACCACCCCATGTATTATTCTATATATTACTGAGCTGGGAATATATTGTATCTCAATAAAGATGCACAAAGGCAAGCTTGGCTACTGTGTTTTATAAAATACATATATACATTTCTTTATTGAGTTGCTTATCCAACTTTGGGAAACCAACAGCAATGTTTCATGGCTTTATGGTGCCACTAACAGAGAATAAAAAATTAGCAGCAAACACATACAGTATACAAAATGTTTGAAATAATTGCAGATTAGATCGGGTCTGCTGCCCAAACTGCCCAACAAAGAATGAATAGTCTACTTTACAAGTGGGAAGATCATGGGAACAGAATTTGGAAATGCTTAATGGCCAAGAGTAGGAGCTATCAGGGACTCAATACCATGTGGAATCTGACATAAACAAATAGGCCATATAGTGAGGCTCATTATTATGTCGTTTCATTCCAGCAAGAGGGGCACTACTTATTCTATGCAATTTTATGTAGCCAATAACCTGACAGATCTTGTGTTAAACGTTCTCCACAAGAAACCCTGTAGTTTTCTGTCATGGCACATCAAAAGTTAACTGGTTGTCAACCAGTTTTGCCACCATACCCATTAAATAATTTTTGGCCATAATTTCAACAGTATTTGCCTAATCTGGGCCCAAGATGGCTCAAAATTATTGAAATATATCCAAAAAAATGTATTGAAATGATTAGTGAAAGCATCATGTAGCTTATACGTGATACATGGTGGAAAATGTGTTTAAAATGCACAAAAAAATCATTGCATTTTATCTTTGAATTATGCATGAAATTGCTTATAGAGCCCAGAAGTCTTGCCCATCTAGTGTGTATTATACACCAACATTTTCCTCATTGATCGTGCAAACAGATAATGTGCAATAAACAGACATTTCTTTATTTTGGTAAAATTGGAGGGGCAAAACATTACCCAACTCCCTTAATTTATCTATCATCAGCAACACTCAGGGTTCATCATAGCTATAAACATGTTCCATTTGAACTCCATGCAAAGTATTTGGATGATAAATGCATGATATTTTAAACTAATTTCTTCCTAAATATTCACAGCGGCATATGTTTTCATGGCAAACAGCATATTTTCCTTAGTGGCAGCACTGTAAAAAAAAACACGTAAAGTCTTTACACAACCATCTTACAGGGAGGTTTTGATGTCTCAAATAATGATAAATTTAATTTCAAACAAAAAGAAGACGGGGTAAGAACACAATAAAAGGTGCTTGTCCCTAGCAATCACATTTTTCTAGCAACAACAATTAATATTTACGGGATACTGCAAGCACAGCAATGATATTGTCAACCATGTAGATTTTTAAGAAGTGACATTAATTCTGTCTTTGTAAGAGGAGCTTTTTTCATTACTTTAATGTTGTCTTCTAAACCTTTTTTTTTTTTTGCTTTTCAGCATCCAGTGTGCAAGTATTGGAAAGTTAACCCAGTACTGAGCCAGTCACTTGCAGCACATAACAAGGGACAGTAGTAAAGCTTGGAGGCTTTGGATTTGACCAGTCAACACATGAATTTATGCAGAACCAATATGGCCACACTCAAGGATGGTGATGAAGGCTATGAAAGCCCTTGTCAATCATCTAAGATGCACAAGAAATCCAGTTTTAGAACTGGTTTGCATCATGATATGTATCTAGACTCAACCAAGAAGGAGTCCACTCAACCATTTACTCATGTCAGGTGGGATAAATATCATGAATGTGCTCAAGCATGGTAGGACTTGCATGGTGATGATCGATACATTGCTGAATCATTTCAACAGCATCTGTCAAAAGAATTTGATGACCTCCCAAGTGGTGCAGGGTTTTACCCCACCTGCTACAGACATTTTATAGACAAGCACATAGAGAGTGCAAGACAACGCTGTGCTCAACAGTCAGTATTACAGGGGAAACAGGATGGACCTCTTCTACCACCAGCTCCACACCTTTGCCCAGCCCCTGGAAGAAACTTCAGTCAAGATCTGGCCTTTCTGTCCATGCATCTGGACTTGTCCTTCCTACCATCTGCATCACACGCAAGAAAAGGGACCGATACATCACTGTGGCCCATAAACACAAGAAGGATAAACTAGTCCAGGCAGAAACTGTAGATGCAGGAAAGTTAAAAAGAGCTGCAGAGTTGAAAGAGGACCAGAGCATTGTCATTTTACATACAAGGACAAGATTGTGTGTCTGTGGAAGTCTGGTACCATAAAACATGTTACAGAGAATATACAAGATTTTTGACAAAGTTATCAACTAAGGATAAGTCTACTTGTGCTGAGCAGATGTACAGCAAAAGCTACACGATTTTCTGTACCACTGTCATCCACCAGAGGCTCACTGTGGACCAGGAGGTGTTGCAGAGAACAAGACTTACCCAGATTTTCATTGAGCTTGTAAAAAAGCATGAAGGTCTTGATGCTTCTCATTATGTCCCTGTGGAGAACCCTGTTTTTAGAAATGATGCATGTTTTTGGGTTACAGAGTTGACAGACTGAAATATCGCCTGAAACGTGACTTCCCTCAGCTCACCTTTCATACCCCACACTGCAGGAATATTAGTAAGATGTGTTTGTTGACACACTGTTAACAAGTACGCTTATGGATCGAGGCAGGAATGGAAACAGATACTACAGAGCCAACTCAGAGTGAAGAGGAGGGAATTCTTCCTCAGCCACAAGCTGATCTACCATCTCATAGGTCATCAACAGCAAGTACACCTGCTCCTGATGTGCATTTAACTAGGACTCTGTACAGTGCCACATTACCCATCAACATCAAGTGCACCAGCTCCTGATGTGCGTTTAACTAGGACTCTGTACAATGCTGCATTGATCATCAACAGCAAGTACACCAGCTCCTGATGTGTATTTAACTAGGGCTCTGCACAATGCCACATTGATCATCAACAGCACATACACCAGCTCCTGATGTGCATTTAACTAGGACTCTGTACAATGCAGCATTGATCATCAACAGCAAGTACACCAGCTCCTGATGTGCGTTTAACTAGGACTCTGTACAGTGCTGCATTGATCATCAACAGCGAGTACACCAGCTCCTGATGTGCATTTAACTAGGACTCTGTACAATGCCACATTGATCATCAACAGCAAGTACACCAGATCCTGATGTGCATTTAACTAGGACTCTGTACAATGCTGCATTGATCATCAACAGCAAGTACACCAGCTCCTGATGTGCATTTAACTAGGATTCTGTGCAATGCTGCATTGATCATCAACAGCAAGTACACCAGCTCCTGATGTGTATTTAACTAGGACTCTGTACAATGCTGCATTGATCATCAACAGCAAGTACACCAGCTCCTGATGTGCATTTAACTAGGATTCTGTGCAATGCTGCATTGATCATCAACAGCAAGTACACCAGCTCCTGATGTGCATTTAACTAGGACTCTGTACAATGCTGCATTGATCATCAACAGCAAGTACACCAGCTCCTGATGTGCATTTAACTAGGATTCTGTGCAATGCTGCATTGATCATCAACAGCAAATACACCAGCTCCTGATCTGTATTTAACTAGGACTCTGTACAATGCCATATTACCCATCAACAGCAAGTGCACCAGCTCCTGATGTGCATTTAACTAGGACTCTGTACAATGCTGCGTAGATCATCAACAGCAAGTACACCAGCTCCTGATGTGCATCTAACTAGGACTCTGTACAATGCCACATTGATCATCAGGAGCACATTGAATGACAGTCCTGGAATGAGTTGTCTCTGGCCACCAACATGATTAAATTGACTGTTGATACTGCAAAACCTGTCATGCCAGTTGAACTTTGTAATTTGATGGCCTGGATTATTGGAGCATCAGAGGCACCAACACTAGCCGGCTATGTTGACCTTCCAGATTATGTGGACCTTAAAGTGATATCACTTTATTTATTTATTCAGTCTAGGATTAAAATATCTTTGAGCACAGGTGCTCATTTACAAATGTTCCACGTCCACTTTGCAAGGACATTATTTGCCTTGCATCCAAGGGTCAAAAACAGACACCTAAATCCCTTTGCCTTGGATTGACAGTTCAACACTTGACAGGATCATCTCAAGTGGTCTCCATATTAAACAAACAGCGACACTGTGCATCTTGGAATAGAGTGATTAGCCATGACACAAGCCTTGCTCAGCTATAGCTTGCTAAAGGTTCTGATAAGGTCCCACTGGGCTTTGCAAAGGAGACTACAAGAGTTCTAATCTGGGACAATATTGATTTTGGAGAAATCTTATTGGGGCATGGCACCAACCACCATACAAATGGAATAATGCTGCAGAGCCACATCACTGAATCTACCCCAACACCAGGCAGAGTGCCACTGCCAAAAGGAGTCTGTTCTCTTAAAGTACCCCCTAGTTTTGTGATAGAGCAATACCATCCACACAAGAGGCAAGGCCCGCAAAACCTGAGTCATGTTGCATGTGCCCCATTAGAGGCTGACAAGTACAGATTGAACCTGGCACCAGCACTTAGAAATGAATTGGCATACATTTTTATTAAGGCTCTCAACGGTGACTTATGTACACTTCCTGGCTGGAGAGGTTTTCATACTGCTCTTCAATGTGATTGTACTCTTGAGATGTCAGCGATCCACTACCTTCCAGTCATTGAGGTATCACTATCAGAGATATCTACTGTCAACACTATACTGAAATGAAGTATTAATATAGCAGATCAGCTTGAACTTGAGCATGTAGTCGTGGTCTTTGACCAAGCAATATATGTTAAAGCACAACAAATCCACTGGAAAGATGATGACTATACAAGACATTTGATAGTGTGGCTTGGTGAATTCCATACCTGCATGTCATTTCTAGGTATCCTTGGCAAAAGATTTGTGGATGCAGGACTTTGTGATATCTTGATAGAGTCAGAAGTTGTAACCCAAGGATCAATCAATGGTGGTCTGAATGGTCACCATTATAACCAGACTATGAGAGCACAAAAACATCTGTATGAAAGCATGCAGCATCTGAAATTCCAGACTTTTCTTAAATCATTACCACTGGACAAGTGCCTAGAGGTCATAAAAAAAATCAAGCAAGCATTCCCCGTTGACTCGTTTGATGTTCCGTGTACATCTGATGAATTCACCAATGTGGTCATGAAATATGTAGACTTTGCCAAAAGGAAGAGCCAAGAGAACTCAGCATTTACCTTCTGGAGCTCTTACATCAACATGTTGCAAATCTTGCTCCTTTTTGTGAGAGCAACCCGTGAATCTGACTGGGAGTTGCAGTTTTCAGCTATCTGCTTCATGATATCCTAGTTCTTCTCTTATGATCGGATGAACTATGCCAGGTATCTTCCATCATATTGGCTAGAAATGGTGAACCTGCCCATCAGACACCCAGAATGTTATGCAGAACTCAATACTTGAGGACAGTGGACAGTCCAACATCAAAGTGGACATGGATTCTCTTCAGTCACATGTGGCAATTGAACAAACCTGCAGTAAAGATTCAAAAACAAAAGGTAGCTTGATTGGATTGACAATAAACCATGCAGCAGTTTATCACTGGATCTTGTCACAACATGAAAGAGCTGCTATAATGAGACAGTGTGAAGTGATGGCAGGCATTACTCCAGAGGTACACAAATGGAAAGATCTTGATAGCACAAGAATTAAGAATGATGAGAAAGCCATAATGAGCATTCTGTTCACTACTGAATGCATGATCAATACTTTTGAGTCTCCTCACAATGGACTAGTGTGTTTAAGTTCAGGTGTTGTTGCTACCAGTGAGATTACAAATGACTTGCTAGCTGCTCCAGAGAAAGCTGAAATTGCACTGACGGACATCTTGAACCAGCAACTGCTTTCTGCTACTCCAGACATTTTTTCTCCCATCAGAAGACAGAAACTGAAAACATTCAGTGATCAAGTGAAACCAAAAACAAAAGCAAATGTAGCTGGCAAAGATGTAATTCTTCATAATGACAAAAAACTCTTTGCAAGACTTCTTTTATTAGGTCAAAGTAGGAAAATTGATCTCAGGAAATCTTGTCCTACTCTTTGGGAGCAGTTTCCTACCCTCTTGCTAGTGCTGATGGTACTCTGGCAAAAACCAGCAAATCAGCTCTGCTCAGTCTTGTGCAGTCCAAGTGTGGAGACTGCTTCGATGACCACATTCCAGAGAATGGTGCAATAATCTTTGATGGAATGGCTGTCATCCAAGCACTATGTGATATTCCTTCAACATTTGGTGAGCTTGCAGACACCATTTTAGTGTACCTGGTTAAGCTTGCAACAAAGTACAAATGTACTCGTTTGGACTTTGTCACAGATCAGTATCCCGATGTGAGCATAAAAAATGTGGAACAGTCCCACTGAGCAGCTGGTGGCTCACAAACTATACAAATCTACAGAAAGGAGCAGAAAACCTCTAGTCAGCGGAAGACATTTCTTTCAGATGGCAACAATAAGGAAGCACTTCAGAAATTCTTGTACACCGTGCGGAGGGATGCAGATTTGGAAGCTGCAAGGACATCACTTTCTACATAGCCATGGAGAGGAGTGTCACTGTTTGGCTGTGCAGGAGGGTTCAGTGACAGTCAGTGCTGCTAATGAATTAAGATGTGACCATGAAGAATATGACACAGGTATATTTCTTTTTTTCCCTTTTTTTTCTCCACCTCCATGGAGCTAGGCAGGCAGCTCCAGACCTCCGACAGAGGGACTCATTCTCTGGCCCCTATTGCCCTGCACCAGCCATGCTCTGGAGTTCCCCTATGGATTACCCCCCATGGCAGGGCCAGGGAGAGGAGCACCGGCTTTGCTCCCCACCCCAGAGCACAATCCAGAATCAGGGTTCGCTGTTGCGGTGGTGCATCAGGCTGTCATGGAGCCTGCCATCTCCTGATATTTTCCACTGCATTTTCACCCAAGGCCTCCATATGTGCAATAGGCAGAGATGGCTGGACTCTGCCTCCATGGAGGCAGCCATATACCCTGTACATGAGGCCCCCCCTTCTGATGGCACACATGAGTTGACACCCAGGCACCGCTGGGTGTCAGGCAAACAGCGAGCCATACTGTCCCCTTTCCCTGAGGAAGAAGATCTGTTTAGGGATGCTCAATCCTTCCTCACCCCTGCTGACCCCGAGTGACCCGAGTCCATTCCCAAACCTGGGATGCCACTAGGCCAGCCAACACACGTATATTTCTCCATGTAAAACATGCTACCAGTGACTACCAGAATGTGATAATAGGAGCCCAGATACAGATGTTGCAGTCATAGGCATCAATCTGAAGTCACAACTGCCAGTCAATTTGTATTTTTTCACTGGTGTTGGGAATCAAAGCCGCATTATTGATTTGGAGAAAGTCACTTCAGATCTAGACTTGAAGGTATGTACCTCCCTTATCGGACTCCACACATTCACAGGATGTGATTCTTCAAGTGCCTTCTATGAGAAGAGAAAGAGAAAGGTATTTGCTGTGGCCTCTAAGAGTGAAGAGTTCTGCGATGCTTTCACAGACCTTTGTAAAGATTTCACACTACAAGACTCAACATTCCCTTGTGCTTGAGAAATGTGTGTGCCATCTGTATGGCCAAGCTACATCACAGGATGTCAATGATGCCTGATACAATGTGTTCTGGATGGCATCATCTTCATTGCCTGAGAAGAGCCTGCCACAAACATATAAGGCTTTACACCAACACAGCAAGCGGGCAAATTACTAGGCTGCTATATTGAGGTACTCTCTTGTTAACAGGATGAATGTTCCTTCCCCTGTTGGCCATGGATGGCATTTAGAAAACAAATAGTTTGCCATCACCTAGATGACAAGAAGTGCAGCACCAGATAATATTTTGCAGGCAGTACATTGTGCCTGCAAGCATGTGAAATGTCAAACAGGGAGGCGTTTCGGTCTTGCTACTGGGCCATCCTGCACAGACTTGTGTAAATGTCAGAAGTGCATGAACATTGACAAAAAAGCTGCTGAACCTGTCATTCACAATGATGATGTGTCTGACAAGAGTGACTTTGATGAGTAGGATACCATGATTTTCAGACTGGAAATAAAAATGTATTTTCCTCGGGGAATAAGCACTACAGTGCCAACAGCAAGACACATGATTCAAAATGAACACTAGATTTGAATAACAAAATAAAATCTTGATTTATATCAATAATTACATCAACTGATACCAATCCAGATAAGCTGTCACTTGCAATTATTGGAGAAATAAATTTCATATATAAGGGGATTCCAGTAAAAAGGTTTATGTTTTACTTTTTTAAGTGCTGTTGCTGAGGAAAATATGCTGATTGTCAAGGAAAATAGTACCATTTTAGGTATTTACATAGAAGAAACATCAGCTGTATTATATTTATCATTTCATGTAGTTAGGCTGGTGTACAAAACTTCTCTTAAGGGTAAATGGTAAAATACTTCAGCCTATGGTGAAAGGCGAGTATTGCCGAGAAGAAAACAAATTATGGGTATGGGGTTATACCGTGACCTATTCTTACTACCAAAAGATAGATATGGTCATTTATTGTACATTATCTGTTAGACTGATGATTGTAGAAAATTTTGAGACATGAAACACCCCATTAGGACAAGAATTATAGTTCTTTAGCACATTTTATTGACAATAAATACTTGAAATAAAATAATTTTTATCCAAATTTGTTATCATTTGCAATATTTTTTCTTGTATATGACTTCTAAGTTCCCCAATCCATTCAGTCTTGCCTTTAAGATACTTCCATATACATTTCAATCATTTTTAGCCAATTTGGGCCTTTACATGGGCAAATATTAATAGAGTTATGGACAAGAACCCTTCTTCGGTATGGTGTCAAAATTGATTGACAGCCAGGTAACTTTGGATGTGCCATGACAGAAATCTGCAGGGTTTCTTGCAGAGAACTTTTAACACAATGTTTGTCAGGATATTGGCTATATAAATCTGCAGAGAGTAAGTAGTGCACCTGTTTCCGGAATGAAATTCATTTTCTAGGCATGTATCTCAGTTCAGCATATGGCCTAAAAGGGCTGGAAAAGTTACTGGCTCTATATACAAAAAGCTTTCCCAGTCAAACAACAGGAAACAAGGGCTAGTCAAAGAGAATCAGTTGGGGATTTTTGTGAATGGGTCATAGACTAAAGAGACAAACTTAGGGATCCAAATTAAATCAGCAGAAAGCAGTTCCAATACCCTGACGTGTTAGATAAATTCCAGCTGTAGTACATCCAAAGAATCATCACTGACAAAAGATCCAAGATCAAGACAAGATTTATTCCTGCAACACGTCCTTGTGAATACAAGTTCAGCACACCATGCCTGTTACAGTAGCAGTGAGTCCCACCTACCAATTGCCCCGACCTGACTTATGAAAGTTATGATTACTCAAAGTGGACAGCATGTGAGAGGTACTCTACTTGGTGAACTACACAAAAGAAGGCAAAAAGCACCATGAAGGAAAGCTGCTGTGTTTACCTAAAGTACAAAGTGGAGCTGGAATCTGCTGCGCCTGTTAAGTGAAATGAAGTGAGACCTGAAGTTTTGGGTTGCACTATGGGCCGATGTGGTGAGATTGAGAGGAACAATATTAGTTTGTTCTGGAATGAACGTAATACTGCATAATCATGGCTGGTGATAAAAGGATCCAGCCTTGTTTCAATAACTGTTTGAAAATACAGTACTTTAACATTTTCTGTAAGGATAGTTATGAATGGATTAATACAGCTTTTTTAAGAAGAAAAGGGAAGCATTAGAACAATTGTATAATTTTATTATTTATTTATTTATTTATTACTAGGATTACAAGTACCTCTGAACCAGAGGTCCTTTTCAAAGGTTCTGCATCAGCAAAGTGTGCAAAATAAAACAGTCATAAAATACAATACAGGTTAAGAAGGTGAGCATAGTAATGAAATGCAACATAATTTTGGGGATTAACATAGCAGTACAAAGCCAGTGGCAAATAACAATGTGCAATTAACAATAAACAGGAGTATATAAAGCAAGACACAGGTAACAAATAAACCATCCTTGAGGTGAGGGTGAGGAGCAAGGGGCCGGTAATAAAGAGAGGGGGGTAAGGCAGTCACGGATTTGACATTGTCGTAAGCACTGAGAACAGATAAAAACCAAAAATAAGTGCTTGGTGGCCTGGGTAGGGGAGTAACAGGTGACAATGTGATAAGGAGGGTGAGGAAGGAAGAGAGGAACAGGGGAAGGGGTAGAGGCTGAGGGTGGGTTAGCAGGGAGAATACTAGATGGGGGCAAGATGAGGGGTGAAGAAGGAGGGGTTATAAAGAGGGGAAGAGGTAGGAGGGGAGAGGAGAGAAGAGAAGATGAGAGAGGGTAGCAGGAGGGAGATGCACGGGAAGGGAAGAGGGGGATGGTGTGTGACAGGAGGTGGGTAGGTTAGGTGCCTAGGCAGAGCAGTCACAACTGCTAAAGCCAGAGAGGTGCTGGTGAAGTTTACGTTTGAACGGTCCAAGCTTGTTCTCAGCTGCAATTTCAGGGGGAAGGCTATTTAACAGTGCAGGGGCCCTGGAATGGAGCGCATGTTGAGACTGGTTGGTATGGCAGAACGGAACGATAAACGTGGGTTTGAGGGAACTGCGCGTAAAGCGTGCATTAGCTGTGGATATCATTAAGGCATGTGTTGCAAGGAGTGTGAGGTTAAGGCAGATTTTCTTAGCCAGTAGACAGGGCTGGTAGGCAAGTCTGCTATTCATTGGTAAGACAGTGACTGTGGCGGTAGAGGACCCCAGTTCTAGAGTTAATTGATTTTGAGATGTGTTGAACATGCAAGTTGAAGGACATCGTGCTGTCAAGGGTAATGCCAAGGTATTTAAACTCCTGCACCTGCTCAAGTGGCTGCTGTAGCTCATTATGGATTGTGAGGTTTATGGATCTGTATTTACTATGAGATCTATGGAACAGCATGGACCTTTTTTGTAATTCATCAACAGCTTATGTTGAACAAGCCAGGTTTCAACTAAGCTGAAGTTCATCTGAATGACCTGGGAGAGTGAGACAGGGTCTGAATGGGTGGAGAAGAGGACTGCATCATCTGCATAGAGTATCAGGTTGTTATTGCAAGCTGCAGGAAGATTATTGATGAAAAGGCTGAATAGTAGATGGCCAAGGATAGAACCATGGCCTTATAATTATGGTCTGCTATAACAGTGTAGCCTTGAATATTACAGAAATTACCATTGAAGGAATCATCATAATTTAAAACAGGGTGGCATTTTGTATCTTTGTTCTGATTTGCTCTGGACTTGAAACTGTGGGGATATATGAAAAGAAAGGTATTAATATGCATTTACATATATCTTAATTCATGAAAAATCTAATAAGAAATTAGGCATGAGCATATTATTTTACTTAACCTTTTGACCTCTGATGAATAGGTATATGGAATATTGAATTAATTCTAATAATTTAAGTGGAAATGATCATTATAATAATTTGTATGTTTTATTCAGTGGAATAGAAAGATTTGTTTCCACTTGACCTTTTGACCTCCCTATGATTAAATCTTATTGTATTTTATCAAATAGACCACCTATATATATTAGGATGTATGGTCTAATTAGGTTTATTCCTAGAGGTTTTATTTAGTTAGAATTTATAAATACAAATAATTATATTATCTGTATTGTCTGGCATCACTGAATTTATGGATTGTTTTTTCAATTTTTTTATTAATACACAAGCAAGTTCTTAATTGGGGTTCACGTGCAGTTTTTTTTAAGTGGATTCACCTGATGTTGTATGTATAAAAATAGGGACTGCATGTAGGACCAGCCTCCCTAAGGAAGCTTGTAAGGATGAAACCGGTGGGGCAGTTAGTAGGTAAGAGTCACTGCTGCTATAACAGGCATGGTGTGCTGAACTTGTATTCACAAGGACTTGTTGCAAGAATAAATCTTGTCTTGATCTTGGATTGTTTGTCAGTGCTGATTCTTTGGATTTAAAACTTAATGGATCAGTCTACAGATACAGTACAGCACTGATGATTAAAAGAACTGGATTGTTGTAGTGTTAAATTCATATGAGATGAGAAGAGAGATACTGCTGGCAGCAAAGTAAAATATGTGAACATTTTAATTACCACCATAAGATACCCAGAATACAGGGGAACAGAGAAATGTTATTTTAGAAGAATATAAAGATTTAGAACATGAGTACAGGAATAGTCATGATCAGAAAATGATAGAAGGCATGGAGCAAAGACCAATACTTGGTAGAAAGTATTGTGATGAGGCAAATTATCAGGGGCCATGATAGTAATAGCAATAGAAAGCAATGGGAACTATTATCAAAAATAGAAAATAATAGGCAAAACGGTACAATCATGAATGTCAGAAACAAGTAAGATGTGATATCTTATTTGTAGTAGAAGATGAACAAAATATGACTTTGAGGGAAATAATTAATGACTAATACAACCAGTGGCTACTCTGATTCAGCTTCGAGTTGGCTGTCACAAATTCAGACTGATTTCAGGAAGTCATTCAAACCACTTTGACTCCCAATACAGTAACTGGCATGGGGTAAAGCTGTCTACAAATGGGGGTTAAAAAAGAATTGATGTCAACAATGAATATTAATGACTGTAGCTTTCTTGTGGTTGAGGGTGCTGGCATGTATCTCCTATGGAACTGGTATTACTATTTGTGGTGTTGTGACAAAGTCTGAAAAACCCACTAAGACCACCACAGCCAAGTATGAGTTACAGTTATAGTTACTGTTCATGGCTGACCTTGAGGCATATGCCCCCTTGTAATCTTTGCTTTACTTCCATGCCATTTACCATATTCTCTCTGGCTCCATTGATTTTCAAAATATATAATAATACCCTGAAAACAAATTATGCATTAAAAAACAAGAAATGAAAAGACATTAAATATAGACCTTCACTTGGACTATAACAATAGCTTTCATCCATGGATGTATATTGTTTTGTTCAATTTTTCTTTGTTATGCTTTTTGTTTTACATCAGTTAAACATAGTTTGAACATAGACACTGCCCACTGGCACTCAAAGATGTAATAGTTAACTACTGACTACAAGAGGTCAGATTGGAGACCTGGGTTCATCTGTGTGCAGCTGGTTTAGACACTTATTATGCCACCATCCCATTTAAGGTGAGTGGATTCATGGGTCTTATTTAACTGACACCAACTCCGTGTTTAGTGGCACACCTGATCACCTGATGATATTGAGCTTGTTGGTGATGTCAATGTGAACGATGTTGTAGTGTCTTCAAGTGGAGGAGTTGCACCGCTTCTGCTAGTAGTGGTGAGCTTGACTGTGGTACTGGTGCATGCCAATGGGAGGCAGGGGTGATTTTCCACCAGGAGGTGTAGGGGTTTCCTCAAAGATACTGAAATATCTTTCTAAAGTGACCAATGTTGGAGGACATCTGATAAAATACAAAGCCAGTATAGTCAGTGCAAGCTAAATTACTTCTCTGTCTTGCCAGAATTTGAGTGGATCACAATTTCTGCTAGGCAGTGACTCTGTTAGATATGCCTGCATCATGTACTCTGGTAGCAAGTCTGTTTCTTCCTCCAAAATGTCTCAACAGTGTCAGCATTCAGTATCCAAAAGTTTCAAAATATCCTTGATTGTTTCAGGATCATCACTGTCAAAGTCTTCAATGTCATCTCGCTCATGCCTTGCACTGACACCGTGAAGAGACAGCAGAACAAGAGCAGTATGACCAGAAGGTGATGAATGTACATGCTTGCTTTGACATTGAATTTAATAATCTAAATTTATCAGAGGATGAGGTGTATGATGATGGCATTATGATAAACAGTACTATGATAATATTATGATGTGATGTGATTATTTGTATTGCTTTTTATTACAGTCAATTCCAGATGTGTGCACATGGTCAGGACCTGCCGATATTGTGTACACATCCGAAATTGCATACAACTGAAATTACCTTTGTTGTGCTGCATTTTTTCCTGTTTGTATAAAATAACAGCCTTTGAAGCAGAACTGCAGTTAAAATGTTTTTAATTAGGTCAATAAAGTACTAAAATAAGATTAGATGCTTTGTATTGAGCATTTTTGTAGACAACTCACATTTTACAGTACTGTATAAATAATTTTAAAAGCATTTAAAAAAGATGCTTCACTGTTTTACTGTTCTTGTGAACAGATAGTCTGATAAAAGTCAGTAATGTTAGGTTGTCTTACTATCTTGCTTGAAAGTTGCTCCAGGTTTTTTTCAAACACATAGAACCAGGAAAAGTCAGCCTGTTTCCAATGATCTATGTAGTGTCTGACTTTTCCCATCATTTGCCAAACCTCCACAGTAGAAGGAACTGGGATTTCAGGGTCGTCATCCTCAACTTCATGACAGAGGGTCTTGCCAAGGACTGATGCACATATGTCTGCCTCTGTAAGTTCACTGCTTGCTGGTTCATCTGAATCTACGGCAACCAATTCATTAAAAGATTCAAGTGGCATTCTGGGTGGTGCGGGGATGCGCTCTATAGCAACAGAATCTTCATTTTCTGGTCCATATGCAGCTCTAATCCCAGCCTTTTTAAAACAGTTCTGTATTGTCTGAGGGGCAACCTCATACCAAGCGGCATGCAGTAAGTGAATCGCATCCAGTATTGTGATGGTTTTTGCAGTGTTATTGAATGCCAGAGTGTCCTGTGAATCAAGTCCTAACAAGATTTTGTTCACAATTTTTTTTCTGTAGTGCTGCTTGAGATTGTGTATCACTCCCTGGTCCATTGGCTGGATAAGAACAATTCAGGGGTTAAAATACAAACTGCAGATTTCTTAGCGTGAGTGGTTTATGCGCTGTACAGCCCTCTCACCATACACTTTCTTATACCCAATGTTGTGGCATTCTTTCCACCTTGACAACCATTCAGCTGATGGCTCAAAGTTGATGCCCATTCCGGTAGCCAGGCTATGGGCCTTTTCAGCAAGGATATAACCAGACAGAGGGACTCCATGATCACAAGCAGCAGTGAACCACTTCAGAAGTGCTTCACCAACTTGAGAGTCTTTGCCCTCCCTCTTGCATTTTCTTTCTTTTTTTGCACCTGAACTCCACTGTGCCAGTATCGCCTCTCTCTGCTGCAGTGTCCAGCAGACACAGGACACATTGACGGAGAACTCTGCCATGAGTTCTTTATGGGAGACACCGGGTATGAGAGCCTTCTCTAGGAGCTGCACCTTTTGCTCCAGGGATAGCACCGTGCGTGTTAACTTCTCCATGGCAGTCGGGATAAAAAAAAAAAAAAAAAAATCAAGCCACATGGCTTAAGACACCAGCTAGCAGGAAAGTGCTAACAGGCAACAGGTGACAACAGCTTTGGAATCAATTGGGATGAATTAGCAGATTGTTCACAATGGCACAGCAGCTACCCGCTGTAGCTATTGAGACACTCTGAAGACTTTAGAACCATTTAACACCTAATTATGTTACCAGGAGAAGAGAAACTAAGGAAACAATCATCTTCTGATGACACAGACCCATGAGTTCTGGTCAAAATGTGTGCACACAACTGAAAAAGACAGTGCACACATCAGGATAAAATAATGAAAAAACAATAGGGAATGAATCGGGACCTGTCGTTTATGTGCACACAAGCGGAATGTGCACACAACCGAATTGCACACAAGTGGAATCGACTGTATAATGTATTATTTTTATTTATTATTTTTGTGCTGATAAAATGTGATTCAAGATGGAGGCAGGAGGAGAAAGAGATGTGTTGTTTTCAGAGCCAGTGGACTTCAATGTTTTTATTTTAATGTAATTATTATCATTACTGTTATTATTAATAATACATTTGACTTTTCTGCTGAGAAAACATGATTCATGATGAAGAGAGGAAGAGGAGGATCAGAGAAAGAGCATGTGTTGCTTTCTGAACCAGTCCACTTTTTTTCTGAAATATTACACTTCTATAGTTTTTATTTTATTGTGATTATTATTAATAATAAATTTGATTTCATTTATATGTAGAGAAAATGTGATTCATGCTTGAGAAAGAAGAAAGATAACCTGATGAAGAGGATGTATTTGTTATTGGAAGCCAGACTAGAGACAAAAATGTCTCTAGAACTTTAAGCACTTGCAGAAGCAGGAGGAAAGCTTGATAGTTTACTGAGGGCATGTGATGACTCAGGCAGCATACTTTCTTTTTTGCCAAACTTCAGCAACTGTTGGGTATATACACTGGGCTTGGCTTTAGCTGGAGGATTTTTGTACCCTTTCTGGTGCAGTGCCAGCCCAAGCACCATGGGATACACCAGTTGGCTTAGGCTGTTCCCATGGTGGCTAGATTACTTAAATGAACCATTTTATCCTATCACTTCCCATACCTAACCTGTCCTGACTGTCCTTGCTACTTCTTCTGCTGCTGCTGATCCATCTGACCTGAGTGGGGATTAGTAGTAGACATGGCTATTAACAATGCTCATGTTTTAAGTCATTGGCAAGATTCTCAAAGTTTGCGTAGGCTTTACCAACCCCAAATAATCAATTTACCACACTAACTGCCACATGCTTTCATGCATGTGTGATGACATCTGCAAAATAATCTCACACTGCAGAACATATCTTTGAATAATTAGGTACAGTGAACTGGTGGTGGTGGTATGGGCCAGGGGGTTCTTCCAGAAGTACTGGGTGGCACTTGCAAGTTGATTACTTTTTTGGTTGTTGTGGAATGCTATGGCTGGAAATGGCATTGGGCAGAACAGGCAGCATGGCAGATATGATTTATGAGAATATAATATATCAGTAACCTGATATGATGTATGAGAATATAATCTAATGTAATATAATATGATATGATATGCTCTATGAAAAGATAATCTGATATAATATAATAGATGATAATTTTATTACATTTGCATTTATTATTAAATATTTTTATTTCAGTGCCAAGAAAGTGGGAATGCCACTTGATGCCCTTCCCTCAAGCTGTTTTCAGAAGCAGCTAGTTATGGGGGACTTCAAATGTAAACTTATTTTTTGGGGGGGAATGTCACATTTTACATTTCTGATGGATCACTTTCATCCCGAGTAGGTGAACTGAAAGCACCTGCAGAAAGAACAGGGATAAACTGGTGCACTTCTGAATTTCTCAGGATGGTTTCATCACCAGATTCACTGAACACAGTGGGAGTGGAGCCAGTGAATTTCTGGAGAGTAATGAAACATGTCTTTTTTTTACAGTACTATCGTACCCCCAACCCTCAAACCATGTCTTTATAGCCCAATGACCATATTCACCTAGCCTCTGTCCTCCCACAACCATCTTCTTCTCCACAATTGTCCCTTACAGAACTTGTATTTGGTGGATCTGTCACAGTGGAATATTTATCTGTTCCTTTCCTCACCCTGTATCCCTTTCTCCTCCTGTTCTTTCTCTTCATGTTTTGTATACACATCAACAACACACGCACAACAGATGATGACATGAAGCAGCCACCACTGGTTGCTAACAATGATGGCTCACGATAGTCATTGAATCTTAGATGCCTACATGACACATGTACCTGGCCCATGCACACATCACAGTACCATACACCCATGAGGTGACAAGAAAGATGAACACCACCAGGCCACTCCCTTCCCTGATGACAAACCACTCCCCACTCCAGTGAGAGGCATTCTGTGTTATGCAGCAGCCTACATTATTGTTCACTTACTGACTGGTTGGCAGGCTCACACACATACAACAAATAAAAATAATAATTTCTGTGCCCTGCTGCATCTGCAGCAGTCAGTAAAAATAATAGTTGTCAAATAAATCATTCAAAATCCCCCTGCACCTTTCCCAGTCTGTTAATTTCACTCTGCCCTGCTCCTGTTGGGGATAAAAATAAAATTAAGAAAGCAAAGCTGGATTTCTGTACCATTTATGCCACCATCATTCAGTAAAATAATATTTGTCAAATGAATCCTTTGAAAATCCTCTCTGCCCTTTTCCAGTCTAATAAATTCACATGGCTAGGGCAGAGAGGATTTTCAAAGCTTATTATCAGACTACCAGACTGTGGCTCATTCACCAAATTCAAATTCAGAATTTGCTCATCCTTACACAGAAGGGTTCTTAAATAAATTGGTTGCTTAGGATTTTATATCTTTCCTGAAGAGCTATGGCGGTATATTATTACTGGAATCATGGTCTGATTCCAATTCAGACTTGACCCTAGATGGTGATGCAAGATACAGTACAGTCTTCCAGCTAAAAGTACTACAAAATTGAGCTTTTTTTAAGTTGTTTGGAAACTTTTATTTTCTCTAGTTTACATTTATAATTAACCAAATCTTCAATGAAACTAAGTGGGGACAGATTTTAAAACTGGAGGGGGCAGCATTCCGCAGTTTCTCTGTGATCTTGATAAATGTTTACCCTCCCCCAGATAGTTCCCCTTCATTCTGTGATCAGTTGTGGATGGATATGAATTCTAGGATTGGCTAGCCAAAGAGGCCAACCATTTTTTTACAGAGAAAATGTACACCTTTAATATACCTTAAAAAAATTCTTGGGATAGAAAATAAAATGGAGCGGGGGGGGGAGGAATGTTCAGTCTTTTTACTAGTATGTATTGTTTTGCATCAAGAGCAGGACCAACTTAGATCTGGAGGAACAGACTAAAAGCATACACACTCTGAAGTTTGTTCTGAAATGGGCTGATTACGACTGTGTTTTTCTATTTAACAATGTCTTAAAAGGAGACCATCCTCTTGTAGCTTCAGTATACTCTCTCAAGACTGATGACTGATAAGAGAAAACAATGCTTTAGCTCATCCTCTGAGGAGTTTCATCACCAAAGATACACCTGCTAGAGAAATATCACTAACCTGAACTTGGCCCCAGCAGCTGGAGCTAAGAAGCAACTTGAATCAGCTCCCCTGCCCGGGCAGCAGTTTTCCCCGGCCTTGTGAACCCATTGGAACTTCTAAGAAAGTATGCCCCGAAGACTAAAGTACAACTCATCTGCTTCAGAAGACAAGGTAACATTTCTGCTACTATGAGCCAGACTGAAGCAGTTATAAAAGCTAATTTTGTAAATCCTGTCATCTATGTGGCAGTTGAGAATCTTGGTAAATCCACAGGAACAGCAGAAGCAGTCTGTTCTACCATTTCTATTACCATGCAGCACCACGCTCAAGCTATGGTCGCTGTGTCAGTATTAGAAAAGATTGAAACAACTGATAATATTGGGATATTTTCCAGTACAGAGGCACATCATAAATACACCCTAGAATCCTTAGAGAGGTCAGTGGATCATGTCCTTGACAGAAGTCATCATTTTGATGGACGCTTTGGTGCCTTCAACTCTGAAGTAGATTTTCTTCAGCAGGACCACAAATTGAATAAGAACATCAATGCAATAACTGCACAAGTTAAAGCAATACTGAAAATATAAATAACATTTCAGATAACATGAAAGGTGATGAAGTTACAACAAATGGCATCGTCTAAGAACAGTATAACATGAGTAGAAAAGTTGAGAGCCTGGAAAATCAGATCTGGTATTGAAATCTCAGAACTGTGGGGTTATCATCAAAGTTTGATGTAGATTATAAAAAAGTGCGGGAACTTGTCAAAAATGTCTTTATTCAAGTATTCTATCTCCCCCCAGGTAACTTGCCACTTCTTACAAAATCCTTCCGAGTGATAAAAAGATTGCAAATTCACAGTAATTATGAAAATTACATGAAATATATCACTCAAGCTCATATAGATCGAGATCCTGAGGCAAAAATAATAATCTGTATTTCAATGGCCTTTGAGTCAGACTGAGATCTGATTTTAAATCTCTCAAGAATTAAAGGAACTTTACTATACAAATCTTAAAGATTTTCTATTTTTCTGGACTTTACTTCTTCCACACAACAGTGGTGTAGGCACTTTCTATCTTACTGGCAGGACATGCTTGAACGTGGAACAAAAATTTCAGTTATTAGCCCCTGCCAAAGTACGAATAACACACAAGACCAAGAATATATATTTGTTGAAGTTTACCACCTGACAGCTTTTCTGCACGTACATATGATCGGGACTCTGATCATGAAGGGGAGTCTTCTACTGACTCAAAGAAAGAGATGTCTTTTCTTACACAAGAGAGTGAGACTGATGGATTAACAGGAGTACTGACATATATTGTATAATGGTTACATTTGATTTCTGTATATCGTATGATGTCAAAATAATGCACTTAGGGCACACAAACTCAAAAGCGGAATACAAAATGGATGGAGTGGTATTAACAACCACCAAGCAGCAAAGAAACTTCAGGGTAATCATATTGGTTGACCTAATAGTGCTCAGGCAGTGCAACAAGGCAGTTGGGAGGGCTAGTGAGATGCTGCGGTGCATAGGGATGGTATCACCAGCAGAAAGAGGGAGGTAGTGTTGTCTCTGTATAGACTGCAGGTAAGACCCCACCTAGAATACCACGTCTAGTTCTGGAGACCAGACATAGACAGAGTGGAGGCGGTCCAGAAGAGGGCAACTAAAATGGTGCAGGGTCTACATCAAATATCCTATGAGTAGAGACTAAAGGACCTCAATATGTATAGCCTGGAACAGAGGAGGAAGAGGGGGGATAGGATAGCAGCCTTAAATACCCCATGAGGGTAAATAAGGTACAGGAGGAAAGTATTTTTCAGAAGAAAAGGTGCTCAGGAACAAGGGGATATGCTATGAAGGTGGAGGGGGGGTAGATTCAAGGAGATGTGAGGAAGTACTTCTTCACAGAAAGAGTGGTGGATTCCTGGAACAGCATTCCAGCAGAGGTGATGGGGGTGAAAACTTTGCTGGGGTTCAAGAATGCATGGGATAAGCACAAACAAATCATAGTAGAAGGGAAGGGGGAAGGAGAAAGAGCCATAGATCGGGTACATTCTGTGGTAATAGTGTAGGTATGGAGGAATGAGCACTGGCAGAGTGGTTGGGCCAACCTGTCCTTATCTGCCGTCAAATTTTATGTTTCTATGTGTCATTTACTTTAATGCAATTTCCTTTACTGCATACTGCTGACTGTATAAAAACTGTATAGTTAATGAGGGGGAATAGTGCCAAATCAAATGAAAACTAAAGGAGATTAAAATGATATAATTACTTGAGGTAGACACTTGTGAATCAATAGGTACTTGATCATCTTTTTCTCAACGTGGACTTATGTTTACATGTGACAATGAAGTTGTATTACCCCTTGCATACAAATGTTTGGTATATAGTTTTTGTGTTATTCAGGAAGATTAACCAGGTGTTTTAGAATAGGCTGTGGGAAAGACATTTTACATGCTATACGAATGAAACATGGTCTATATCGGTTACAGACTGAAGTCTGTTTAGTCAAGATACATGATGAATTGTTTTTCTTTTAGGTATCTCTTGTTCTTCCACTTATGATCTGGACTTGATTAATCTACTGCAGGAAAAGGTACATGTTCATTATTATGTACTTTTTCTTTTTGAAAAGCTATACAAATTATAATTATAAAAAAGATATGCAGGGACAATTTTCCCATTTTTCAGTTGTTAGTTTGACAGGATTAGTTGAAACTCCCTACCACATACTCTGCTGTTCTGCACTTCTCTCTCTCTCACTTCCAAGCCTCCGTTTCACTCCACCTCTCTGTCTCCTCCCTTTGCATCTGCTTCCATTGACTACACCTGTCAGTACTATGACCAATCCCCAAAAGCTAAGTTATAACATTAGATAATTGTTGCAATACTGTGACCCCTCAACTGGGGCTTGGATAGCTATGACCACACTTCAGACTATGGACTTGAATGTTGTAAACCTTTTGCACAACTGTAACTCTACACTTTCTCTGGCAGCCTGTTGGCCAAACCTGTTGTAAATACCATTAACTTATTTGTGAATGCCTATTTGTTATTTCTTAGTTATCCATTACTACCACTTGTATATGTTCTCACATCATATTTACTATGTATATGCTTGATATATGCTCTGTTTGTCCTGGGTCACCCCTGAAAAAGGGACTGTTCTGTCTCAGTGGGCCCACCTGGTTACCAAAATTCAAATAAATAAATAAAACAATAAATACATAGAATAAATAAATAGGATCTGTAATTGACTATTGGTGAACAGACATAGGGCTAGATTCACAAAGAGCACAACAATCTGCATGTGTGTAAAAAAGACTTGCAAACCTGTGGAAATGCAAGTGAGGCATATTCACAGTCAAAATTTCTGCAGGTGCGGAAAATTGCTAAACAGGCGAGTTACAAAATTCCACAAGTGCGGAAAATGCACAGCATTTTTCTGCAGCTGCAGAAATAATATAAAAGGCCCAGCAGACAGAACAACAGCAGGTGATCCATATTAAGTGGAGCAGGAGACTTTGCAAAAGTTGCAGCAGAACCAACACTCCCAGCAAGGCAAGCAGCCAGACCCACAACTGGGACTACAGTAGCACTGCCTGTAACAGTAGGACCTTGCACCCAGTGGAACTATGTTTCTGTTGGTTGTGTCTCTCTTTCTGGGGTGTTTCTTTCTCCTGCATCTGTGGCACACACTTCTGGCTGTTACCACTTCTGCCTCTACTGCCTGTGTGGTTGTGTTATGGACTGCACTCGGTGATATGGTTGCGATTTGTTGTCTTTCAATGGAAATGTATGCTATTTTTGTTGTAATAACTGACACCACTGTACAGCCCACAGGTTTGTTGTTGCTTGGTGCCTGAACTCTCACTCTGATTATACTGTGGTTTATTCTGTGGATTTAGGACAGTAGAAGGCTAAAGCCCATGATAACTGTCCCCACTACTCAGTGGTTGCAGCTACCAGAGCCACAGCCATGTAGAAATTAATCTAGCCTCCTTTTAAAATCTAAGAAGTTTGTTGATTGAACTATGTCCCCAGGTAGACAATTCCACATTCTGATAGATCTTGATATATACATACTTCCTTAAATTGGTTCTGGGGGTACTTTTTAATGGTTGTCGCCTATGCCCATCCAAGTCATGTGGACAATGTTTATACCTAAGACCCAGATCAGTCATTTGGTCCTTACCATCCAATAATTTGCAGAGGCAGAGCAGGTCTCCTCTATCTCTTCACAATTTTAGTGTCCAGAAACCAAGATCTTGTAACCTATCATCATATGTTTTGGAATTCACCCTCGGCATTAGCTTAGTGAACCTATGCTGCACTTTCTCTAAAAGTTCAACATCCTTCCTGATGTAGGGGCTCCAGGATTGGGAACAATACTCTAGATGGGGTCTCATGTATGATTTATATAAAGGCATCAGTACCATTTCCGATTCAGAAAAAAGACCTCCTAACACAATTTGTGGGATGGTTTGTTCGGCTACTCCTAGATCTTTCATTGTGTCAACTACTAGTAACTTGGTACCATTAAGATAATAGACTTGCTTGGAATTAGTTTTTCCAAAATGCATTACCAC
Source organism: Neoceratodus forsteri (assembly GCA_016271365.2). Classification (NCBI taxonomy): domain Eukaryota; kingdom Metazoa; phylum Chordata; order Ceratodontiformes; family Ceratodontidae; genus Neoceratodus; species Neoceratodus forsteri. The sequence goes on from CM057455.1 coordinate 1,237,287,132, forward strand.
ACACTTAGATATGTTAAATTGCAATTGATTTCTGCAGGCCCATTTGCAAATACAGATGAGATAATTTTTCATATTGGACCTGTTCGTTTGAGAGTTAACTGACCCACCTAACTTAGTGTCATCTGTAAACTTTATTAATCTATTTTCACTGTGGATCTTAAGGTCATATATGTAAGCGTTAAATAATAAGGGGCCCAGAACTGAGCACTGTGGGCCTCCACTACTCACATTCCCCTCTGATGATAAACACCCATTTATTCTTACTTGCTGTTTTCTGTCTATCAGTCATTCTTGAACCACCTGACAATAGTCGTATTGATGCCCATACTGGTTAATTTGGATAGAATCATCCTATGTGGCAGTGTATCAAAAATCTTCCTGAAATCAAAAAAGATTATGTCCGAGCTTCTTTGTTATCCAAATTACAACTGATAAAGTCATAGAAGCTAATCAGATTTGTATTACAGCTTCTATTCTTAACAAAACCATGTTGGGTTTTATCGACTAGTCCTCTTGCAGTTAGTTCATTAGATATTTCATCTCTTATGATAGTTTCAACTAGTTTGCCAACTATTGACGTTAAGCTGATTGGCCTATAATTATCTGGCATTAATTTATTACCCTTCTTGAATATTGGGATCACCATTGCCCTTTTCCAGTCTCGTGGCACCGCACCCTCAGATATAGATTTGTTACTGTCATAGGGTCTGTGTACACCGTGAGACCATCTCTACTTATCATAAAGTCTGAAGATAAGAAAAAGTGCATGAATTTTACACTAACCCCTTTTTCCTGTCACACCTTGGCACTGCATTTGTGTGTCCCTTGGAGCTTGACACTTGTAGGCTGGGTTACTGTGGTATAGCTTCACTGAAGCTGTCAGTAAGGAACCGCAGAGTCAGAGTAGGTAGAGTGGCTATAGGCTGAGCTAGGAGCACTTCAGCACCGCACCTCTCTCTGTCATTTTGGATACAAAGACAATGCTCTGAAAGCTACAGTTTACAGGTTCCCTTTGAACCATTTTAAAAGGGGAACTAGAAAACAAAGAAGAAAGCAAGTAAGATATTTACCAGACAAAGCTGTTTTGGGCTTTTGGCACACTCTGTCTTGTAGGACCCTCACAAGCCTCCTGTACTGTCTCTATAGAGCCAGTGGGACCTTTCTTCATTCATAAATAGGACAGAGGGCTTGTGGGAGGGGACTGTCTCTGGAGTTAGTGTACAAAAGAGCTTATTTTAAGAATGTATGGGTTCCTATGCAAGAAACTGTCTCTAATATATGAAGTATTAATGGAGTAATGTATTTTAAAGGGCTTAAAGTTCATTTTTTGAAGTTTAAAGACTGGATGTGATGGGGCAGAGCTTAGTCTCATCACATGGTAAACCACTGGGATAAAAATAGCTCTGCTCACAATCTCAAGTAGTCTGCTGTAGGGTTCAGTGTGATATTGACCCAGATAGTATCCTAGCTATTTACTGGTGGTACAAGTGCTTTGAACTGTGCTCCTGTATGTTATGTTATTTTCTTTTTGGCTTATGTTCTGTTTATTTTTGCCATATCAGTTTGCTTTAATTTTGTTCTGCTGACTGAATAAAGCTATTTTTCATTCTGCTATTCCTATGTCTGTGTCCCTCTATACCCACAATCTCACAGATAGCAATAACTGAAATTATGGGTGCCAGTTTCTTAGCTAGTGCCTTCAACAAGCTGGGACAGTGACCATCAGGTCCTGTTTCCTAATTGTTAGTACACTGCCTTTTGTTCAGAGTGAGTTACGCTTCACTCTCCTTAAATTGCCAACATGTGCGCAACATTTTTTCACCAACTGCGGGAAAACAGTGACCGAGAATACCCTTTAAGGGAATATGCCATGCTTTTCAATGGTATTTGTTTGTGCCAAAATTTCCACAGCTGCATTTTTTTCACAGTTTGCAGTGTGTTTTTTCCACAGCTGCAGGCATTTTGTGTATATGATGCAGCACAATTACCCCCTTTTTTCCGCAACTGCACAAATTTTGAGGACTTGCATATTTTTTCACCTTCAGAGTGTTTTGTGAATCCTGCCCATAGTTTCTTGACCATTGATAAAGGATTTAAAGTTAATAGATTGAGTAGAATGTGACCATTTTCTGATAGCTATTGCAATTAGACTACACATAGATACAAAAGGACAAGAACAAGCAGTCATCACTATACCCCTTAAAGCTGTAACTTTCCTATTGTATAGTTGATGTTCTGTCTGTTGTTTGCTATGTATGTGAATCTCTGATGTGGAGCCTTTGCAAAGGAGTCTTTGACTCAAAGGTCTATAATTCTGATCTCTTCAATAAATAAAAAAAATCTATATATAAACGAGACTATTGTAGAAGGGACACCATGACCCGGCCTTCCACTCCAGCTGGTGGAGACTTCTGGATGTGAGTACTCTGGGCCTGGCCCCACCATGGGAGGAATCTGTGAGTGAACTAGCCCCCACTGTGGAGGGAAGAAGGGACGGTCAGAGGTACCCGGGGATGTGACTGACTATCCACCCAGGTCTGGTTCAGAGAATAAAAACTTTGATGGGAAAAAAAGCATGATATAACATGGTGGTTGTCAGTTCTAACAAATTTGTTCAATACAGTATTCAAAACTGGCTAATTCTCTCAAGTATGGAAAGGCAATATTATTGCACTGATTTGTAAAAATGCAAACCACAGACAACCTAGTGATTACAGACCTGAAAGCCTTATAGACACTAGTGCAGGAGTTCTGGGGAAATACTGTACCTATTAGGTATCCTCCAAAATTGTCTGGAAGCAGGGGATCTCTAAATGAAGAACATGGTGGCTTCCATGCAGGTTACAGTACCATTCATCTCAGCTTTACATTAAATTATGCCATCAATAAATATGAATGGGTCAAAGAAACAAGGCTGTCACTTGTCTTTATAGACCTAAGTACAGCATTTGAAAGGCTTGACCGGGAGGTACTATGGGAAAAATTATAGAACTTGGATATTGACCTTCTTAATTGAAGTTAATTAGAGAATACAATACAGGGACATAGATAAGATTAAAAACAAGTATGAAAAATAACTGAGGAAATACAATCAGTCAGTGGAGTAAGGCAAGGTTGTATCCTAGCTCCAGCCCTCTTCAATATGTTGCTGAGTAGTTTCCAAAAACACTTAGATGAATAAGAATTTCACTCTCCAAAGGTCTTTGCGAAATGTATCCCTATACTCTTATATGCCAATGACCTAGTCCTATTGTCTTTTTCCCTCAGTAAGGCTCACTGTAGAGAAAGTTGTGCCTAAATGGACTAGTCCAGTCTTGGGGTCTCCCTATAAACACAACACAATCCAAGACTATAGCATTGGTGGAACAATAAATGACATTACTCATGGAAAATAGGGGCTATAAAGATGGAGGAAGTCACTGGATATAACTATTTGGGAGTAATTCTTTCTGAAAATAGGAAATAGAACATATGCTAAACAGAGCAAGACTGTTTGGAAAACAGAACATAGACAAAGTTAAATTTAATTACAAAAATGGGGGCAACTGCATAAATGTTGCCACAACAGTGTCCAGAGCTAAGCCAAATGCTCAGATGTTGTATAGAGCTGAACTGTGGGGATGGAGGAGGTCTACCCTTGGAAATAATTCAAAAGTAATTTCTAAAGAATATTTTAACAGTTTATTCTTGGTATGGATGATGGGAGACTGCCAAAGCTTTGTTACAAGAAAGATCAGATAAGCACATGCGTGAAGAAAGAGCCCATCCAATAGTAAACATTTTAAGAACTAGAGTATATCAAATAGGTCTGGAATAGTCTAGATGAATCAAGAATTTCAGAGGAGGGAATTTGTGTTGGAAACTATTAAAATGAGACTCACTGATATCGATAAACATGGAGACTTAGTCAAACTACAGAGCACAAAGCCTGTGATTATACATCAAAGAACCTGAACCTTTCCTCAAATGGCATGATTTTGTGGCAGTTGGGGATTTTAACCTGAATTGGTTATAGGAGAACACTGTACACTGTGGATCTTTGTTGTAGTCTTATCACTTGGTTCAACTTATTAAAAACCCTACCTGGTTGAATGCTCTCACTTAAAATCACTCATTGCTTGACTGGATTATGACCAACCAGTAGAATAAAGTTCTTTTTGTTGGTGTACTTGAGGACACTGTGAGTGACCATTCATAAAGCAATGTAAAGCATGGTGGGGCCAATGCCAAATCGGTTCTGGAGTAGTCTATTAGAATGAGAGTCCTGGCCCAGTCAAGGGTGAGCTAAGGCTGTGTCTGGAGCAGCCATGTGTCCATAAACTGTTGAAATTTCCCCTGCAGTTGTACTGGATAGTGAGGCTGTGTTTGACTCTGCTGTCCTGTTATATCCTTGTTCTATGGTGATCACTTTGGGGTAATAGGGCAAGGATGACTCAACCAAATAATGTCCCATTCAGTGGTGTGCTCTGGATGTGTTGCCCCTTTGCTGTTTGCCATTATCAGGTTCGATCCTAACATTGGGGATGAATATTGGCAGGTTCATATGAGCTACCATTGCACTGTCAAGCTCCTTTGTGCCCTGTGCTATGTTAACTATCAGCCAGGCAGGGTACAGCATCCTGTACTTAACATTTGCTTTCTGAAGTGCCCATTTAATTGGCTTGTATTCCAATTGCTTGTTCTGGACCTTTGTAGTGACATCCTTGAAAATGTGCACCTGGTGGCCATTCCAGTGTAGGTTGCTCTTAGTTCTGCCTTGATCCTGGATGTGCTTTTTCTCTTGGAAGTTGAGACAGAAGATGATGATGGCCCGTGGCTTCTCTAATGGGCGTGGTTGAGTCTGGGATGATCAGTGTGCACTCTCTATATTGTAGAAGGTACCCAACTTGGGGGGAACCAGCTACTTCTTGCAATAACTTTTGCGCAAAAGAGAGTATGTTTTTATCTTCTGCTTTCTTGGGGATCCCCACTAGCACTAAGTTGTTCCTTCAGTTCCTAGCCTACTGTTACTCAGCTTTATCCTCAAGTTTCTCCAGCTTCTTGCTCATCTCTTTGAGTTTGGCTCTTTCCTTTGCTTGTCTATCCTTCATAGAGCTAATGTGAACCTCTGCATCACCCACCCATGTTTAGAGCCTCTAGGGTTGGTTTGATAGCCTTTATGTCACTAGCCATGTTTAGGATTGAAATTTTGATGGTGGCCAGCTCAGCAAAGAATTTTTCTAATGTGTCCAGAGTGAGATCTGTTGCAGGGTACTCCATCAGGGATGCAGGATCAGTTCCTGCTTTATGTCTTTTACTTGCTGGCTCCCAGGACTGTCCTGGTGCCACCAGGGTGCAGTCCATTATTTGCACTGGATCCATTGGTTGGGCTGACCTATAGCACCCTTGTCAAGGTACTGGGATATCAAACTGTGCTTTCCCGAAGAGAAAAACAAGAAAGAGATGTTTAAAATGCCAAAATTGCTGTTTTTTTGTCCTTGTGTGGTGGAGCTGCAGAGAAGGCTGCTTAACTCATCAGACACATCGCATGACTCCCCTGTTGGTGTACTTGAGGACACTGTGAGTGACCATTTGGCCACTTACTGTGTCCTGACTTTTAAATCCCCTGAAACCCCCCCATTGTTTTTCAGTCTCGTAACTTCAGAAATTTTGATTATTTGGCTTTATTTCTTTATATGGCCAATACTGATTGTTTTTTTATTGTCTATTTGCAATATTGGTTTAGCCTTAGATTTTTTTCCTAAATCAGCTTATCCCTATTCAAGACAACTTTTTTCCAACTCGGTCAAAAAAAACTAAGAGGCTGTAGCAATTGGTGGTTTTCAAATGACAAAAAGGCCTTAATCAAACAGCGTAAATCTGCTTGGGCTTCTTTTAAAGGGACAATGTCAACCCCTTTAGGCCTCAAACTGTCCCTAGTTTAAAAAACATATTTTATGATTGCTTGCATTCTGTGGAATGTGCTGGTGTGGCTGGTAGTTTAATTCAGATAAATGTTTTCTTTTTAAAAGTGAAAAACAGACTGCCCACAATACTGGTGTTACCACACCAAAGCATGCTTGTTTACATTCCTTAATCAACTCCCACTGCATCTTTCATGGACTTGGGAACAACCCCAACCCAGTATAACCACTCAAGATGCAGTGGGAGCAGAGGTGACTATTGCATCATGAGTGGCAGCACTGCATGGGGGTGCTCCTAATGTTCAGAAGTGAGCACTAAGAGTAGGTCAAGGATTTGAAACAAAACAAGGTTGGGTATAATTACACAATTAAGATGCATTTCAGTTCTACTAAGAAAGGAAGCAGATTAAACCACCAACACCACCAATGAGTTTTAAAGGAGGTAAGAAATCATAAAATGTGGGTTTCAACCTGAAATAGTATGATGCAAAATAGGTTGACAGTGTCCCTTTAAGCTTTGCCCATCAGCTAATTTGTTGTCTGAGTATCGTCATATCAGAAATAAAGTTAAATATTTAATTCAATTCTCAAAATTTGAGTTCTTCAAAAAACAAATTGATGATAGGTGGTCTGATGCTCGGCATTTCTGGGGCAACATAAACATTTTGACAAATTCTAGAGCTAGGGGACCAATTACAAAACTGGTTATTAATGGGAAGGAGCTTAGTGACCCACTCAGAATGACTGAATCTTTGAATTTCAAGTTTTCTGATTTTTCTGACTTAAATACTAAAGTTATCTATGAATGTTCTTCTGAGTTAACTGATGATTTTTCCTATTGTGATCGGCTGACTTTTTATTTTAAGAGGGTCACTACAGATGAGGTTTTGAAACTTATTTTAACCATTCCTGACAAGAGTTCTGATTGTGGTGAAGGGTTAGATGGTCAGTTTTTGAGGCTAATAACTCCATATGTTATACCCCCTTTACACAGTATATTTAACCTTTCAATACCTTCCCAACAGTTCCTCACCAATTGGAAATATGCTACCATTGTTCCAGTACCTAAGAAGTCTCATGCTGTTTTGATTAATGATTTCTGGCCTGTTTCTTGAATCCTGTTAGCAAATTATTGGAACAAATTGTAGCTAATCTCTTAAATTATTATTTAGAAAATATGGCATTATTTTGTTCACAACAGCATGAATTTCATAAAGGTCATGGAACTGGGACTGCCTTCATCAGGCTCTCGAACTCACTCCTCAGTGGCATGGATGCTGGGCTTATGACTGAGGCCATGTTTGTGGACCTGAGCAAAGTATTTGACCTAATCAACCACAATCTTCTTTGTTCAAAGCTCAGATCACTGGGTATCTCAATAAATGTAACTTCTTGGTAAATAATTAACTTTTCAAGCAGTCCAGCACTCACCACCATCAAAATAACGCTGCTAGCTGAAGTTCCATAAAGTGCCAAATTTATTAGAGTTCCAGTGAACAGCATGTCTTGACTAGTTTCGAACCACCATTCTTTATCAAAAGACATGCTGCTTGATTAAAACACTGCCTTTAAATAGGCACAGAAACATGACATCATCAATTAGTGTCCCTAAAAACAACAGGTATAGAGTGTACCAATAAGTTAATAAAGTGACTGCTTCTTTTTAAAATAAATTCTTTTTATACAAAAAACCTTTTAATCATTTAAACATATAAAGATATGATAGGGACATTAATAAATGCTCAAGTTACACATACATTAAGATTATTTTAATATAATCTGTATTAATATATATACTGTAATATTCCTAGTATATGTAAATATAAATATATTTATTCTTTTGTCATTTATAACAAACCAAGACACACTTTGATCATAATTTCAGAAGGCTTAGAGTTATAATACATATATTCTTATTTTCTATTTATATTTTATGTACGGAGTTAAACTAACTCTTTCATTTAGACCAGGAGATTTATATGCTCCTAAAGTTTATATCCAAAAACCTTCTTGCTTTAAAATTAAATTTTTATAATCTCCCCCTCTTCTAGCATGCTTGACTTTCTCTATGGCCTGAAAAGTAAATAAATGTTGATTCTTTTGTATTTGATTTTTAACATGAAATGCTGTTGTATATGTCAAATCCTCTTTCTTAATTGTTCTGCAGTGCTCTCCAATGCAGCATTTAAAATTTCTCTCCGTTTTGCCAAAGTAAAAGGCACTGCAGGTACAGGTTGCCAAATATATCACTCCCATCATATCACGTGTCATTAACTGCCTAATATTATAAATCTGCTGATTATTGACACTAAAAAATTCCTGACCTGATTTAATAACATTACAATACATACATCTCTTGTATGGAAAACATCCGACCAATGAATTCTTTAACCATGTTTGTATCATGGGCTTGTCTAATTCACTTTGTACCAAAAGATCTTTCAAAGTACTAGCACGTCTATATGAAAGATGTGGAGGACATACAGAACATTCGTTCAAATTACTATCTCCTTTAAGGACTCTTTAACTCTAAATCCAAAGAATATGAAGTCAGTGATTTTTGGAACTATGGTCCTTCTCTTGTGTTATTTATTAATTCAGGACATGAAATTGAGCAAGTCGCCCAGTTTAAATATCTAGGGTTTTTTCCTCAGTCTGGGACTAATGTTCTCTACTCATGTGAAAACTGTGTCACAACATTAGCCAAAAGCTGGGAATTGTTTACAAATTGAAAAACTATTTTTCATTTGAAACTCATAAAGCAATTGCTATTGGTTCTTTGTTACCACATTTTGACTATGTGTTAAGTCTTTTGTGTGTGTGTGTGTGTGTGAGAGAGTGTGAGTGTGTGATTTAAGGGTGAATGAGAGTCAAAATGTATCACTTGTTAATAATAATATTTATCGCTTTGTTTTACTAGCCCCACAGCACACCCATTGCTGTTTTTTATATTCTAAGTTAGGCTGGTTTGTCCCCTGCCCTGAGGACTGAATATTTTTTTCAGATGCCCAGTTTTCAAAATTGCCTTTTCATCTGGCCCCTTTGCATTGTTAGAATTGATTGCTGTTAGGACAAAGCGTGTTAGTTTGTACTCATGGCATATTGTCCTGCTCCAAAAGAAACTTCATTAGACAAATGTTGGGGCATGTGCATTTTCAATTGACATTCCCTGCTTTTGGAATAATGTATCAGAGTCATTTTACATATCTTGCTCTTTTGCTGTTTTTTTTTAAAAACAAACATTTTAAGCAATATCTTTATACTCAATCTCAATGTAAATTTTTTTTGTAATATTTGATATTTGCTCTTAGTTGTTTGATGGCTGTTTGTTTTGTAACCTGCTTCAGCCCTGATTGAGCTTCAAAACCCTCAGTCCAGTGTTCCTACCTGCTTAATAAATTGAATAAATAAATAAAATAAAACAAATAAAATAATTAAAAAGGTATTTGGTTGGGAGTGCTACTTAGAGCTTTAAAAAAATTTACAATTAGGAATGACATTGAGAAATGTATATTTTGAGTGGATAGTTGCATCAGTCTTAATGGGATATTATCAGCACATTCCTTTGGATACTAAGACTTGCATTTTCTCTGTTGAAGAACAGACTCCATCAAAGATTGTATACTGGTGCATCCACTTTATGATTTTTCTGTTTTTTGTATTGCATTTTAGTACAATACATACTGTATGTCCAAGAACAGGCAATACATCAAGCAAAGAAATAAACACTGTATCTTAATCTAGAGTTAATTGTGTCTCTTTTCTTTTCTATTACCACAAGAGGTGATAATACAATACTAACTGAGAGCCAACCAACCAGGCCTATAGATTCTGATGCACTAAAAAGGAAGCCCAATATTGTCCCCTCCATTAGCTACCTTAAGTTGCCATGTTCTATTAAACATGATGGGCCTGATTCTCAAAGTCTCTGGCATGGTGCAAGGGCATGCACCAAAAAGAATGCCGCAAGGTGCCCCTTGCACTGAAAAATATGCTGGGAGTGATTCTCAAAGGCAGCAGGCTGCCTGTCCCAAACAGGGCTTGTGCCATCCCTGTGTCCTGAAATGGACTGTGACAAGGCACTAGGGGGCCATGCGGTAGATGCAAGCTGTCACAGCCCCATACTTCCAATTCACAGAACTCTCCCAGAGGGAGAAATTCTAAGTTCCCTTAGACCAACCAGGGCTGGTTTAAGGGGACTTATAGAAATCTCCACTGGGAGAGATGCAGGTAGTAATAGTGCCATGGAAGCCCCCTCCCCAAACCATGTTGTGTCCCACAAGTAAATACAGAGAAGAATCCCCCACCTGATTACCTGACATGCCCCACAATCATATCCATATAAGAATCCCTCCACCCAGATCCCCACTGTGTCCCACATTCATAAGTTATATAGAAGACCCCTGATCCCCAATGTGCCCCACAGTGTTAATATATATATATATATATATATATATATATATATATATATGAGTTCCCCCACCCAGATCCCTGCTATACACCACATTTATAATTTATATAGAAGAATCCCCCCTCCTGCCAAGATCCATGATGTCCCTGTTGGTATGGCAAATAAAAGAGCCCCTCACATTGGTGGTCCAGTGCCCCCACCCCTACCGCAGTAGAAAGTGCCCCCCATCCCCAGATAGAGCCAGGGACTGGTACAGCCCTCCTCACACCTCCGTGGTCAGTCCCCATCTGAACAGTCAATGAGCGTGTACTGTAATGTGCACACTTTTATTGATAATCATTGAGTGCATACACATTACAGTACATGCACATTGACAGTTCAGTTGTGGACCAGCTGCGGAGGTATGAAAGGCTGTACCTGTCCTCTATCTCTGGATAGGGCACTATCTACTGAGGTGAGACACTGGTTCTGTGTGGTCTGTGTTGCTATACCAGCTGGAGGCATCGAGATCTGTGCAGAGGTTCTCTCTGTAGATATAAATAATGAGTGAGGGATCTGGGCTGAGTCATTTAATATATATATATATATATTAATTGTGATAGAGGCACGTCGGAGATCAAGTAGGGATTCTTATGTGTATTCTGTATGGGGCACAATGTGGATCGGGGTGTGGGAACAGATTGCCATTTGCCACAAGGGACTTGTGGCAAACCCTCCCATGTGCCATGTGTTAGCTGCATGGGAGGGGTTGCCACAAGTGTGAGGATGTAGGTGCCGGGACCCTTCCTGTACCTAAATCTGGTGCAGGGTCCCTGGTGCATGGAGCTTCAGTGCAAGCTACTGTTTGCCACAGCTTGTGCTCAATGCAGCCCTCTTTGAGAATCAGGCCCTATATATTTGTTTTTCAAACTCTTTTTATCACCTCCACCCCCGAACTCTCTCAGGCTACCCTATCTCTTTGAGCCACTCTAATGCCCACTGTGATCTCTCTCCTCATATATGTTACTGCCCCCCCACCAAACCCATGCCAGACAAGCCCCCCAGCTCTGAGCCCCATGAGGCAGGGTTGCCAACCACTCACCTGGTGCTCTATCTATAATCCAGTTAATCTGACTGGGTCAGAAAGGAGACTGAAGGGGCAGAGAGGAGATCCGGTTCTGGGCATGTGGCAGCCAGCCCTGTAGGGAGCCATCACCTATCGGGATTGGAGGGGGATTTTTCTTGTTTTATGCCCTCATCCCCTCCCTCCCTGCAGAGCCTGATCATGCAATGATGCCAGATAAGTCTGTTGCAGCTCTGCATCCCACTACATTGGCCCTGTGCATTGCAGTGCCTTCGGTTTCCACTGGGGGCCGCTGTGGTGCTGGGCTATCCCTGGATCCCCCCCCAAGAAAGGAGAGGAGAGCAGTCCTCCAGTTGCTTGTAATAGCTTGGCAGACGACACCAGGAGAAAGGACTGCTGTGTGACTGGACTTCTCTGCTGGGACTAAAGAAGAAGAACTTTTGTACTTGGGCCTTTAATTTAGGGTAAAAAAAACTAACAAACAAAACAAAAAAAAAGTGTGTGTTTGTCTGGGTTAACTGAACTGAATGGGTATTTGAACAGTTATCTAGGTGTAAATATCAGGTGATTGAAAGGACTTAATAGCTGTGGGGTTTAAATTACTTGTAGAAAGATCTAGTAAGTAGGGGGAGTGGCTTAGCTAGAAGGAAGCTACATTTAAAGACTGCCTTAGAAAGATTCTGCTAATAGCTTGGCAGAAGACACCAGGAGAAAGGACTGCTGTGTGACTGAACTTCTGTACTGGGACTATATTGCACTCCTTCTCTCCCCCCAACCCAAAGCTAGTTCTATTTTTATAGGCACAGGATTTGACTGACAACAGGAACTTCCTGTTTGTGAGCAGGAAGTGAGTGATTACAGAACCACCAAAGACCCACCATCCTAGAAGGGCAAGAGTAGCTCTCCGGCCCCCTCTAGCTGCTGGAGGTCTGCCTCTGAGCAAGTAAGTGGTCTACTGAGAAATATAGGATATTCTTGTCTCAGAACAGGACAATCAGGAGCTTAAAGGGCACACAGGCAGAAAGTAAGAGAGAGAGAAAAACAGAGGAAAGAGTAAGGATTGCAAACAGTTAAGGGCCAGAAATAAGACATGATTGGAGTGGTGTAGTGCAGTGGCTGTGGAGCAGCAGTCTTCCGGGAGACATTCTGGAGGATGCGGTGTTGTCCCATCTGCAGGCACCTCTCTGGCTGGAGGGAGGAGGTTGCTCATCTCCAGGCTGAGTTGGCCAGGATTTGTGGGACCTCCTCTTCCATCCAGGGACCACCAGTGCCACTGCCGTTGCCTCAGAGGTTGCCAAGAAAGAGGAGCGGTTGGACCACAGTGGGCTCAGGGAGGGGAGGGTGGTGGAACAGAGGTGCATTCCTCCAGTTGTACCGCTCCACAATTCCTATGCCATTCTGGCAAAGTGTGGTTCCTCTATGGAGGCACCCGCAGTGGAGACCAAGGAGGATGCTGGGAACCTCCACAAAGGAGACCCACAGGAAGGTGGCAGGGGACCTTGCAGGGGAAGGAAACAACTCCTGGTGTGGGACTCCATTGTTAGGAAGGTAGAACTGGGGGAGGAAGGGGAGAGGGAAGTAAGGTGCCTGCCTGGCACCATGGCTTGGAGGGACAGGGAGCAAATCCTCAGGATTGCCAGAGCAGCTGCACAGGGGAGGGAGCTGGATGTCATTGTCTACCTAGGGACAAATGACCTGGCTAAGAAAGGGATCAGAGAAGTGCAGGAAGAGTTTGTGGAATTGGGGAGGGGCCTTAGTCAAGTAGCATGCACGGTAACCTTCTCAGAGGTGCTGCCCGTCTATGGCATAGGAGAGGCTAGGATTTCCGCACCATGGGATTCAATCAGTGGTTGAAAAACTGGTGTGGAGCTCAGGATTTAGCTTCATTGGGACTGGGGTCCACCTGGAGTGATGCAAGCCTATACTGGCATGATGGGCTGCATCTGTCAGGGAGGGAACCAGGATCCTAGGTGATAGGTTTAAATGCTTCATTGTGAGCTTTTAAACTAGCCAAGGAGGAAGCACTGGAAAGGAGCAGAAATCCTAGCCCCAAATAATCATGTGTGTAGTAAGTGCGGCAAACACCAACATAGAGGTGTCGATAGGGAGAAGGGCTGGGGTAAATGGAGAAAGTGACAAAGGCAAGAAGGACAGGATGGGGCAAAAGGGAGTAAGGCCATCAGGAAATGGAGGGTAATGAGTACCAATGCCCGTAGTCTGGGCAACAAGCTCCTGAGCTGGTGGCCTGATGGAAGAGGATGCCTGGATATCATAGCAGTCACAGAAACATGGTACACAGAGAACCATGACTGGGATGTTAACATACCAGGGTACATAACATACAGGAGAGACAGGCAGGGGAGAAGAGGGGGAGGAGTAGCTCTCTATGTAAAGGAAGGGATAAAAGCAACTGAACAAAAGAGTAAACAGGGAGGAGAGGAGGTACTGTAGGTCACCTTGGAGACTGAAAAGGGCACCACAATCTGCACAGGGGTTGTGTACAGACCCCCATGTCAGGGGGAGGGAATGGACAAGGATATGATCGAAGGCATTCTTAGAATGGCAGAGAAAGGGGAGATACTGTTGATGGGAGACCTGGAGCACATTTGCTGCAGCCACATCCAAGAGCAGGGCCATTCTTGATGCCCTACGGGTGGCAGGCCTTAGACAGCTAGTTTTGGAACCCACTCATGAGGGAGCAATCTTAGACCTTGTACTCTCAAATGGGGCAATGAGAGGATCTCAGATCTAGAAGTGGGTTGCCATCTGGGGACAAGTGACCATCAAACAGTGTGGTTCACGTTAAACTCAGCTACAGAGTCAAGCCATACAAAAGTGAGGGTACTGAACTTTAGGAGGGCTGACTTGGCAAGATGGGAGAGTGCCTCAGCAAAGCACTAGCAAACAGGCTAGAAGGAGTGTGGAGCAACAATGGGAATCATCAAAACTGCCATCACAGAGGCAACAAGCCTTTGTGTGAAGCAAATAAACAAATCAAAACAAAGAAAAGCCACTATGGTTCTCAAAAGAGGTGGCTGTGAAAGTCAGGAAGAAAAGATAGCATTCTGGAAGTATAAGGAAACACAGAAGAAGCAGGACAGAGAGCTGTACCAGTTAAAGCAGAAGAAAGCAGGGAGGAAGTCAGAATAGCAAAGGCCCAAACTGAGGAAAAGATAGCCAACTCAGTTAAGAAGGGTGATAAAACCTTTTATAGGTACATCAGCAAGCGTAGAAAGACAAAGGGAGGGATAGTGAGGCTGAATAGAATGAACGGTGGGTGGGCAGAGGGGGACAGTGAAAAGGCAGGGATACTGAACGAATATTTCTGCTCAGTATTCACAAAAGAGGAGGGGGAAGTGCCTAATCCAATTAACAGAAGCACTGTTGATAGACGGGTCGATCCCAGTCCTTTCACAGAAGAAAGGGTTCTGCAAGAACTCCTAAAACTGAAGGTGGACAAAGCAATGGGTCCTGATGGAATTCACCCCAATTCTAAAGAATTAAGGAGGAACTAGTGAAACCACTGGCTACCTTTTAATAAATCATGGGAGGATGGTGTGGTACCCGAGGACTGGAGGAAGGTGGATGTGATTCCCCTTCACAAAAGTGGGACCAAGACAGAGGCAGGAAACTACAGACCTGTCAGTCTGACCTCTGTGGTAGGGAAAGTGATGGAGTCACTTCTGAAGGAAAGAATAGTTGAGTACCTAGAGGCCAGTGGAGCACAGGACCCAAGGCAGCATGGGTTCACAGCGGGAAGATCATGTCAGATGAATCTAATAGATTTCTTTGACTGGGTTACCAAAGTAGTAGACCAGGGATGGGCTGTGGACATGGCCTACCTAGACTTTAGCAAGGCATTTGACACAGTCCCACACAAAAGATTAATAGTCAAATTAACCAGCCTGGGAGTGGGTCCCAGGGTGGTAGCCTGGGTAAAACATTGGCTGCACAACAGAACACAGAAGGTAATTGTAAATGGAGTCCACTCTGAAGAAAGAGGGGTTACTAGTGGGGTACCGCAGGGTTCAGTATTGGGTCCAGTCCTTTTTAATGTCTTCATCAGTGACATTGCAGAGGGACTGGAAGGAAAAGTATGCCTTTTTGCAGATGACACAAAGATCTGCAACAGGGTTGATACACAGGAGGCGTGGAAAGGATGAAAAGGGACTTGGTAAGGTTGGAGGAATGGTCAGAAGTATGGCAGCTAGGATTTAATGCAAAAGAAGTGCAAGTAATGCACCTGGGAAACAAGAACCCAGGAAGAATACACAATGGGTGAGGAGGTAGTAACAACAACAAAAGGAAAGGGACCTGGGGTAATCATATCAGATGACCTTAAGGTTAGCAAGTAATGTGAAAGGCAGTAGGGAGGGCTGGGGGGTACTGGGATGTATAGGGAGGCATCAGCAGCAGAAAACAGGAAGTTATTATCCCTCTGTACAGACAGTTGGTGAGACCCCATCTGGAGTATTGTGTCCAGTACTGGAGACCCCATCTCCGCAAGGAAATAGACAGGATAGAGGTAGTCCAGAGGAGGGCAACTAAAATGGTGCAGGGTCTGCAAGAGAAGCCGTATGAGGAGAGACTAAAGGAGCTTAATATGTATACCCTTGAGGAAAGAAGGGGGGGGACATGATAGAAACTTTAAGTACCTCAGTGGAATCAACAAAGTCCAAGAGGGTAGCATCTTTCAGAAAAAGAGACTTGCAAGAACAAGAGGACACAATTTAAAGATAGAAGGAGGGCGGTTCAGGGCAATGTGAGGAAGTATTATTTCACAGAGAGGGTAGTGGATGCATGGAACAGCCTTCCTGAGGAGGTTGTGGGGTCTAAAACTGTGGGAGAATTCAAGAATGCATGGGACAGACATAAGGCAATTCTTGTGGGGGGTAGGAAGAAATAGGCTGTTGGTTAACTAGGATCTGCAGCCTATCCTGTAGGTAGGGAAATGGGCAGACTAGATGGGCCAAGTGGTCCTTATCTGCCATCAAAGTCTATGTTTCTATGCTTGATCCTCTCTCTCCCCCTGCTGACCCCTGGCAGCCCGGGCTCATTCCCGAACCTGGGTCACCAGCATGATGCAAGGTGTGGCATCCAGCACCTCAATGCTCAGCGCCACTGGGCCGGCTCTGGGGGTCCTATATTTTTAAAAGCAGAACTTTCCTATGTAACATGATTACAGAAAATCGTCAGTGTTGAACTTTAAGGGAGTAGTATACCCTCATATCTTGCAAATGTTATTTGTTTCCTTGTCAATATAGAAGTCTTCTTGTGTAGCTGTTGAGGATATAGGCATTTGCTTTAGTTTGTTTTCACTGTTCCCACCAGCCCCTGTAACTAGCATGGGGGGGGTCTCCATTTTCTGGTTGTTGAAATCTCATTATCCCTGAGAGCTACATTAGCATATGAGAACATGATGACACAGCACCAATTTACACCATGTATTTCTATACTGAGAGTACACATAACATGAAAAAAAACCTCTCTAGAAACACACAGATTGAAGCAGTTTAAAGGAAAAACCTTGCATTACATCTAAGACAGTTTGAAAAGCTAATTGAAGGTAAATGTGGTATTTCCCACATTGTTGCAACTTGTTTTGTCGAATTCTAAGCATGCAACATGCATACTGTGGAGTCTAAAGGGTACTGATACATAATTCCCTCTAAATTCAGGCTGGAGTGGTTCATAAATGTTACAAAGAGATCAAGTAGAATGTAGAATTGTAACTGACCATTCCCCTCTATCTCTAGCCCCAAGGAGGTCATTATGCACCCTGACCAGATGGTCTCCATATTATACCTCAGTCTAAAGTCTCTTAACTTCAAAATATATACTCTCTCACTTTGTGCCCAATGAAAGCTCATCCAGGGCCAAAGCACTGGGGTGTCTGTTGCTGAGGTCCTGTGCACTTTAATTTATTTGCAGTTTATACCTACTATATTGCACTTTGAGAGCATTTTACACTACACTCTATGTATTTTGAAACTGATGGATGGTTTGTTGACATTTATTTATAAAATTAATTTATCATTTTGCAGTACATCTTCTGTGCCTACAATCCCTCATTTGTTACTGGTTTGGAGTACAGCACCATTTGTTTCCTGATCTCCATTTAGCTGCTTACATACATAATGAGGCCAACCCCCCCATGACATCTGACGTCTCCTTTAGAGGCTGCTTATGTCACATACCCCATGTCTGTTTGGGGCCCAAAAATTACATTAAAAAAGCAAAGGATATATTGCCAGAGCAAGAGTGATAATTTCAATAAAACAGATTCAGTTTAATAAAACAGAAATGACAGATGAACGCAGCGACTCGCATCAGCAGTGTGTTCTTGACTACCCAATACTGTAAGTCTGCAGTTCATTTCCAGTTTCCTCACATTGTAACTAGGACATCAGTGAGTTTCCTGATCACTAGTTTATAAAAGAGGGAGATTTTTTTTCACGGAATTGGAAAACCTTGGCTGCATCTTTTATAATAGAGCCCACAGGTTTTAGCATCAAGAAGTTGTGGTTAGCAGCTAAGATAGTGAGAGCTGTATCCACAGCAGCTGCATATCTCTAATGTGTCCCACATTATGAGGGATGCACTGTACCTCAGTTTTACGCATATAATTACTACACTAGGGTTGCCACTCATGTTGTTGATGGGAAAACCTGATAATAAACCACACCCACAACTACTCCTTTATGCCCACCCCTTTTTATAACTGGTGAGTATATCGCCCTTCCTTCAAAGTCATTTGTAATGCCACTGAAGACTTTAATGGAGCAATAAAAACATACTTAAAATGCAGAGTGGAAAGATTATGTTAATGTATTGCTAATGCTCTTAACAGTCATAATTTACACCCTCCCAGACTGACTGGTTTTATAAGCAAAAGGTCTATGTGATATTTCATAACATGTTTGTACCCTGGATATATAGCAAAAACACTGAATCAATTTTAAAATTATGTGGCCACTCAAATTGTCTCAAAAAGTGGACTACTGCAGATCAAACAGGATGGCCAGATAAGGACCCTGAAAACATGAGGGATGACAACCCTAACAACACCCCACATCCATCCCACATGGAAAATGAGTTGCCCAAACAGAAAAGGTGCTGTCTCAAATTGTAAACTCAGACTTTAAAGCAGAGATTCATAGACCTCCATGATGCTATGTTAGGACACCATTGTAAATGAGTGTTGCTCAGTGGAATACTACTAACAATACATGAAATAAAATTAAATGAATATTTCACTAAAAAACACCCACAGCTTACCCTGGTAAAATTAATCAGTTTGCATCTGTATCCCCCCCTTCCCCTCTGGACGAGGCTCAAAACAAGAAGTATTTCCTAGCCCTCCTTTCCTGGTCAACAAAGACTAAAAAAAAATAGTAAATATGATTTGAAATCAGAATTAGATAGCACACATAAAGCAGCAATGTTTTGGGCTTGTACCTGCATGTTTGAAGTGCACCTCATTCTGAGGGCCTGTGTCCCACTTTTTCTGCCATTTTTAGTGTCGGTTGTTCTTCACATTTCAGTGACAAACAGTTGAGAGGTACAAGTAGCCATATGATTAATTTAGCAAAGCAAGTGCACTTGTTGTGGATTTAATTATTTGCAAAATTCTGCCGCTTGTATTTTAAAGGAAATTATGAAAGAAGAAAATACACTATTAACCGTTCTCCACTTGTGCTACATTTTACGTCTTGCCCCAACTTGTTCTTAATGGCAAAGCATCCCTAATAAGTCTTACTTGCCTTCTGTGGACACCTTGGTATTTATTTATTTAAAACTGGTAACTGGGAAGGGCACACTGAGCCAAGGCTTGTTTCCACATGCAAACTGGGGGAGATGTGTGGGGAGACAATCAAACAAAAACAATAGAATTTACGCACACCATACAAATAAGATACAGACGTAGTGTAACATGGGAAACATGCACAATGACAAAAGTGGATGTTTGGAACATGACACGCTCCACATTCAGAAATACAATTGAACTGCTGGTTGAACAGATCACTGCAATGAAATTAGGAGAAGTAAAACCGACCCTGGAGAGGGGGCCTGAACTGGGGCCAGCAGAGGAACAAAAGTGATTCAGGTAGGGAGATGACAGGTGCAGGAATGGGAGGGCAGGAGTTTAAGCTGGTGCTAATGGGGAGTTGTTGAGTCTGAAAGATGGATGGAAGAGGGGAGGAGGTTCAAGATGGAGGGGGAGGTGAAAGGAGAAGGCTGACTACCCAGTGGAGGAGCATGAGAGGGGGAAGAAGAAGGTGGAGGGATCCCTGGAACAAAGGGAATATGAGGCAGATGGAATGGAAGAGATGAGTGTGGAAAGATACAAGGGCAGTGTCATTACAGAAGACAATTTTCTGGTCCCAGTGGTGCCCCTAATACACCGTATTTGCCTAGCTCACGGGAGGCTCACTTTGACTAAGTTTGAGAACTAATGGACTGTGTTTCCAAGAGGAACAGAATCACTTTGTGAATGGCAGGCCAATATCCAGCATCTCCTGTCTTGGTTCTATATAATGATTTAGTCAGCACAATAAGAAAATGTAGTTATACTAATCACTGTAGTTATTAACTTGGGTTTCAGAAGAGAACATTTAGATGTAGTCCCTTAAGAACATCTATTAATGCTTTTAAAGTTGAAAGGTTTAAACAACTTCAGTTTTTTTTCCCTTTCCTAGCTGTAGGCAGTAAAATCGGAACATTTGTGCGATTTTATGCTTTGGATTCCTTTGGGAATGCCACAGAGACATTGCTGTCAAGGACCATGAATCATGTTAATACATACCAACCTCTACTTCTATTAAAATGTCTTCAATAATGGGATTATTCTAAATTTGAGAAACCACTATTAAAAGGTTTACATAAGGATCAACTCACTTTGATTTATTTTTTCAAATTTCTGTTCTGAATACTTAAAATATTCACGTGTTTCTGAAAAGTATTTTTTTCCAGGGATACTGTCAGAACCTTATATTTTGTTTAAATTCAAAGCTCTCCTATAGGTAAAATAAGACATTCTCTGACACAATCTTGTGTTTCTATTTCTTTCATAAAAGAGGTTGTACATCTTCTACAGGGAAGGATGAATATCAGTGTTCAGGACACACACACACACACACACACAGGAAAAAAAACCTGAAAAGAATTTGTTAGGACAAAGTGCTGTGACAAACCAGAGGAGTCTTCAATTTCATGGTCCCTTGGTCACAGGATGATGACATCGAAGCAGAGGAAGACTGGGTTTGATTAGCTGTCAGTGTGTGGAGAAGTAAGTGGGAGTTTTTTTTTTCTCTCTGAGCAGTGACTGACTGCCACAAAGCTCAACCATTCTAATTACCTTTCAGGACAGAGAAAGTGGTGCAGCTCTGAAACACCACTGAAGGAAGGAAAATTTTGCAGCACACGCAACACAGCACTTTCTAAAATAAAAGGAAATTGAACTGCCTTAGTCACTACCTTGAGAGTCTGATACACACTAGTAAGGTGAAGAGACACTGTTGAATTTCAACTCTCTTCCTTCCCCCCCTTGGATACCCCCAACTTACAATACCTCTCTCCCATCACCCTGCCACACTCTACCTCTCCTCTCCTCCTACCCGGTTTTACCATGCCGCCACAACATCTCCCATGGAGACATTCCCGACAGTGACAGCCGCAGTGCTGAGTGTCGGCAATGCAGTGTCAGGGATGCCCCCACTGCTGGGACCCCTAAACCCCCCCCGGTCTCTAGGATTCTAACTCCGAGTTGGAGTTGGACCGCGGGGCGGGGGTACACCGTGTGAGGCAGTCTCAGGGACTTGCAGAGACCATCACAGCGACGTGCTGATTTTGCCTAAATCCTGTAACTGTGATGGTCTTTGCATCTGGGGAGACACTGCAGCATCAGTATACCTTCCTACCCTCCTTCCAGTTAACATAGCCTAACATTCGCCAACCCCTACACTCGATTAAGCACTTATAACCTACCCCATACCCCTCTTATATGCACTTTACTCCACCCTGTCATCTCTGTTTGCCTTGAAAATCATGTTTTGTCTGTGTCTCTCCATAAATTTCCTTTCCCTTCTTCCATTGCTATATGTGTCTTCATATCTACTATATATAACATAGAGAATAAAGTATGGGTCAGGATGTGTAATGAGACGTTTACACACACCTGAGGGGTTAGATGCTACATACACCCCAAGAGCGAAGCTCGAGGGGTTTATTAAAAACATCTAACCCCGAGGGTGTGTGTAAACTTCGAGTTTACACACACCAACCCATGTTTTGGTTTATATAATTGCTGGGGTTGCCTTTTTCACCTCAGCAATTATATAAAATGAATGCAGGTTGCTCTGCAGCCCGCCAGGTTCTGAAGGGAAAAGCAGCAGTGGGGGCATGTGCAAAGCGAGGGAAACTGTGCGCGTAGTTGCCATTATAAATGCTCCTTTATAACGGCAAATTACGCCACGGTTTCCCTATGGGAAAAAGGCTAAGCCAGTTATTATTGTTGCATTGTTAGCCAATGCTATCCACCTATAATCCCTCCTGCTCTCATTGTATGCAAGTAAGCAAATTGTATTCCAATACTGCAATATTTCTCTGTACTCTGTCCCATTGTTCCCTACCCCCAGGTCACACTGGGAGATGAGCAACGTGTTGCTCAGTGTGCCCTCCTGGTGAAACACTTCAATAAATAAATAAATAAAAATGAGCACAACCGTCTCCTTAATGTGCTGCAGACCATTTCAGAACTGGGGAGACAAAAGACAAAAAAAGATAGCACACACAAACAAAGCTAAGATGATTACCTTTAGTAGTTTATTATAAGGTGAGGGATTACCTCACAGGCAGCATGGCTGGAACAGTCCTACATATCGCCACAAACGGCTACATCAGGGGGTGGAGTTCCATGTTACTGGTGAGTTTAAATACTGTGAATTTATTTAGCAGATTGAAGTTGCCAAGTGCAGCTCAAAACCAGTGTGTCGTTACTGAAAGTGCAAACAGTGCAAATTCATTAAAACAAGGGAAAAAAAATTGTTAAACCTGTAACTGTAGATATGAGGTGAACAAAAAAATGACAGCTGTACAAAATGCATTGGTTAAATACTCTGCAAGTAGGCATAGTTGCATGGATCCTGGTAGAAACTACAAAATAAAGACTAGATGGAATACCTGTCTATCATGAATACCTCTATAGTGACTGCAAATAATTTTAAAAATGGTTCAGTCTGGATCAGTGCTACACCTCTAGGTTGGTTAGTAATGGAGGTTAAAATGTGTATAATCATTCCGGTCCCACCAAGGCCAATTGAAATCAATTTTTTTTTGTACACTGGGTAGTACATAAACATTGCCACAGTGGATATGGGGCTAGAGAGTTTTAATCTCAAAAGGATTTTACCATCTTAACTCTGGTAGGGTTGCCAGAAGGTGGAGTATCCTGACCTCCAACATGCCTATATGGTACATGAGATATTAATGATGTTTTAAAAAAAAGTTTTGTAATAATTGTGCAAGGGTTGGGCCACCCTCCTGTGTTTAGGGGTATATGATGGCATCTCATCCAGGAAAGCACCCGCCTCATGCTATGAAACACCAGTACTGCACCAACATCAGCCACCTTGCCACCATGGGTCAGGGGTGATGGGGATAAGAAACACCTTAAACCGTACTCTGGGGTACCAAGAACATGAGACCACACACAAACTAGAGTGTTTATACCAGAGCTGGGGTCATGCATGGTGGTTTTTATTATTCAAAGCTGGAGGTGGTACACAGCTCTCTGGACATTTTCTTGGCTATTACTATTATTAGGACAGTAATTGCACACACTGTACTACAACTTCTTCCTTGGGCTGTGCCCTACACATCCATTCCATAACATATTCCTGGGGCTCTTACATGACTCCCCCACCTCTTGTGTGCATACAGTACTATGACTACTGCTATACAGTACACTGGTCTGATGGTACCCAGTTGCTTGTGGGCCTATTGCCCACCCCCACAGCTACACTGTTTCCAGGTTCACCCCTGAACTAAAGGGGCACAATTACATGTTGCAATTTAGTACTGGGTGTCTTTCAACTCTACAAATCCCTCCCCTTCCCTGCAGTGTCCCTGGAGCCCAGGCTCTCCTAGAACCATTTGTGTGGTGGCACTCCCCCCAGGCAGGGCAAGCACTTACCTGGGTGATGCTGTGCCAACACATGTCTCAATGTGCCTAGTAGGACAGCAATAGAAAAGCATATCAGCCTATGATTTCACTACTAATTGCATAAAGCATGGTTGGTTCAGCTGCGTGTGCCACTCTTTGACACTCCACTGATGGCCCTAGTGGCCCAAAGAACAGACTCCCATGTCTGGCCTCTCACACAGGAACTTACTGACCTCAACCCTTGCCAGTAGTAGCAGTAGAGTTTATTTATTTTGCCAGGCTCCCTCCTATTTGATGCCCATTTATTCAGCTACCTGCCAGGGGTTTCACTATGATCTCAGAACATAAGGACAAGTGCGCTAATATGGTGATATAGGAGCAGCCACAAATCTAGGCAAGAATTCTGATCAAAACACAAATGATGCAGAGCTGCACAAAGGCCCCAGAAAATAAAGATATTTATTAAGCTACTTCCAAGCAACAAATGTCCCCACTATGATCTGCCTAGGACTTTACACAATAAGCATTAATCTAGCAAGGTTAACTTGGGCAGTATATCCTAGAGTTTAGGATAACGAGCTGTGACTGGGCTTAGTACATTCAGCAGACCTGGGTTTGATTCCCACATCTTCCACTTGTATAGTGTGTGACCTTGAGCAAGCCACTTAACCTTCCCCTGCTCCTGGGTCACCACTGAAAACAAGTGTAGTGCCCTGAGTTGGGGGCTCTACATAGAATAATTCAGGGACCCCTGGGGCAGTTATAGGAGCACAGTGTGCCAGGGACTCCACAGTATGGAATGTGAGAGACACAGGGTAAAAACAAGTGTTTGATTTGGGCACTCTGTCCATTATAATCAACCCCAGTAGCCCTAACACTACAGTATGTCCCTGCCAGTAACCCCTTTAGCTAATGTTCCCTCCCCAGCACAGAAATGGCACAGCAGGCAGTCTCCTTTCAAGCACAAGCCAGGGCTATGTTTCAAAACATTTAAATGATTTTTTCCTTTTCCCTATATCTTGCTGCCTGCTCACACATCAACTCCCCTCCCCCTAGCAGGTAGCATGAGGAGAGGTGAGTCAAGCACTGGGACTACTGTCCCTGTCCAGCACATGGGCAAAATTCCAAACTGAGGGCCATTGTGGCTCAGGCTCAAGGTTCGAGCATTAGAACCCTGAGCCTTTAAGAGGGTGCCTGTACTGACTGATGGAGAGTGCAGTAGTGAACAGTGAGGGAGAAGGCACAGAGGGCAACAGAGACCAGGAAAAGGGCTTACCTCTGGTTGAAGTGGTTCCTGTCAGCTTTGTCTGGTGCTTCCTCTCTGGTCCAGTCCAGAGGTGGCTCCTCAGCAGCACGTGGTCATCGGGTCAGTGTGGCGGTCCCTGAGGTAGCAGATCCCCTGTCAACCACAGTGTTGACAGATTCAGCAAGCAGCAGTCAGAAAGGCAACAGCAACAGGTCAATAGCCATGGTGTAGGCTCTGCTTAGTCCTCTTTGTTTTTTGAATTAATTTTAAAGTGAAACGGTCCCTCATTGTTGGCCACAGTGGTACGTGGTTAGAATAGCACTACAGGAACAGCACCAGTCAAGAGAGCGCTAGTCCCTGTAGTGCTAACATGGACAGGGAGAGGGGATTTACAGCACTTTCAGTAAGCGCTCCCCTGGTTTCTGTCTGTGGTGCTTACAGGACACAAGGGCACCAGGATCCAGGAGGCTGGCTGAGCTGGTCCTGTGGTGTGGAGGGCTGGGGCATTAAGCAGCTTAACCAGCAGCATTGGAGATCAGGGTTCTAATCCTGGTCTCCAGCTTTTAATGCACTTAGGATTTAGTATTTTATGTGGGGCCATGGAAACAGTATTCCATGGCCCCATGAATCATCTTTCCTGTGATCTGTCTGCCCCCGGTGAGAATCCCTCAGTCTGGGGCTGGGGCAGAGCCCCCCAAACTCGAAATCAGTGCTATTTTTCCACGTGGTTCTTAACCATGCTATCATTGTTGCCACTGTTCTGACCCAGTGCCAGCTACAGCAGACAGCACTGGTGAAGGGCCGAGGTGAAAGGGAGCAGCTCCAGAATGAGGCTGCAGCAGTGAGAAGGAGCTTCAGGGGCAGAGAAGCAAAGCCCCAGTGTCAGGACTGCCCACTGTGATCCCTCCTCAGCAATCAGTGCCAGCCTTTCCGGTGACCTCCTCTCTGTAGCATTTAACCCTGTGTGGGGGTGATGAGTCAGTGGCAGTACCACTGGGAAGGTGCTGACCATCAGAAGAAAATATTTATCTAAAATATTCACTGCAGGCATCATACAGTGCAGGGGCAAGCAGCTGAGGCCATGAGGGATGGGCAAAGCTCCAGGTTAAGGGACCACCCAAAGGGTGGAGCAGTGGGCCAAAGGCCCTTAACTGAATTCACCGAGGTCCCAGAGGACAGAGCAAGGGGCAGGGTAGCCCCAATTAAGCAAACCAGAGCAGTGCTTGCTTTTCTCAGCTATTTAAATTATTTGCACTGAGTGGCACCTAGTAAAGCATTCGAACCCATGTAAGTGGGTGGGTACTCCCCACCTCAGGACCACCCATAGTGGCAGCTGCAGCTTATTCCACAGCCACAGAGTCAGACCCAGCAGGGCCCTAGTGAGACTGCCCACAGGGTGGGATGTATAGAACCCCTAGTAGTCGTCTAGTGTGGTTGGGCACCAGGATCATTTGCAAGCAAATTACAAAATACTGTGTTTTGCCCTCAAAATGAACTGACAATCCTGTGTTGTGCCCTAATTTGCAAACTTAACTGCCAATCCTGTGTTGTGCCCTAATTTGTAAAACAAACTGCCAATCCTGTATTGTCCAGAATGATGAATCAGGTGGAGTTCTGCACTTTCCAGTGCAAGGTAGGGTGCAGACCAGGGGTGGCAGGTCCAAAGTTCAAACAAGAAAAGTCACAAATGGGTCTGCACACCAACAGTCAATTTTCTATTGTGATCTTGACAACACATACTAGGCATTTGGTCCATTTACTTGAACTGACAAAACTTGACCATTGGAGTGCAGACCCATTTGTGACTTTTTAATTTTGTGTTGTGCCTATTGCAAAATGAACTGCCAATCCTGTGTTGGGCTCTAATTTGCAAAACGAGCTGCTAGTCCTGTATTGTGCCCTAATTTACAAAGTGAACTGCCAATCCTGTGTTGTGCCCTAATTTGCAAAACAAACTGCCAGTCCTGTGTTTTGCCTGAATTTGCAAAAATAAAATGGACAATCCTATGCTGTGCCCTAAAATGAACTGCCAATCCTGTGTTGTGCCCTAATTTGCAAAACAAACTGCCAGTCCTGTGTTGTGCCCTAATTTGCAAAACAAACTGCCAGTCCTGTGTTTTGCCTGAATTTGCAAAAAAAAATTGACAATCCTATGCTGTGACCTAAAATGAACTGCCAATCCTGTGTTGTACCTTAATTTGCAAAATGAACTGCCAGTCCTGTGTTGTGCCATAATTTGCAGCATGAACTTCCTGTGCTGTGCCCTAATTTGCACATTTGCCGTTTTCCAAATGGCTGGCACCATTGCTTCCATTAGAGGTGTGTTCAGAATCTCTGCCAGTGTTCAGATATCACCTCTGCCACCTCCCTAAGCACATGTGGATGCAATCCATCTGCTTCTGTTGACCTGTCCATCCTCAGTCCTAACAATTCTTCCTTTACTTCCTCTCTTAATATATCGAGATTAACATTTAACCACGCCTGCATGTTTTTAACCATGCATGTACTCCATCCCCTCCCCTTCCCCACTGCATACACTCAGAAAATATCTATTCAGTTTCCGTGCCTTTGTTTTTTTAATTAAACATTTTTATTGAAGCAGCAACAAGGCAGAGACCGGTGCAAATATCACAGAGGTACAGTCACATTATTAAATCACCAGCCTACAGGCATTCTTCCTAGGCTAAAGCCCATCCATTCACAGCCACATTAAGAGGGGGAAGTGCCATAGTACCACCCTAACCATGGGTGTCTAGGGATTTTGACCAAAATTTAGGAAACTACCAGGATATCAGGTTAGAGGTCAAAGTCTTGGTCTATGTCATAAATATACAACACCCAGCATTGCCACCTAGAGGAAAATTGGGCTGGGCGATTATGGAGAAAGGCAATTAATTTCTCCATGGCATAAACATTTCCTACTATAGTACACCAAATGTTCCAGGAGGTGGGATAGAGACCAGTATGATCATCTGAGATATCAAAGTTTGAGGCGAAGATAATACTTCAAATTAGTCTGCTATTTTCTCCTGAAAGGAGGCCAGAACTGGGCAAGACCAAAAGATTCATAGGATTCATAGGATTATGTAGACTATTGTCCATTGAGCCCACTGTTAACCTAGCTGTTATACCCTCTTAAATGCATGGATCTATAGTAAGCATCCAATTTTGTTTTGAACTCCTTCATGGTTCTACTACCTATGATCTCTTCAGAGAGCGAGTTCCAAATAGAGACCACTCTCTGACTGAACCAATACTTACTCTTGTTAGTCTTACATGTTTCTCCAGACAACTGTAGCAAATGCGATCTGGTGTTATATACATGACTATTCATCTCCAACCCTAAAATGTCCCACAAATCCATGTTTGTCATCGCCTTAAACAGTAAACACATGTCCCCCCTTAGTCCATGATATTCCAATGTGAACATTTTTAAATGTTCTAATCTGTTCTCATAATTAAGATTCCGTAAATCGTATATTATCGTTGTTGCTCTCCTCTGTACCTTTTCCAGTGATTTTATCTCAGTCTTACTGCTAGGTGCCCAAAACTGTGCACAGTAGTCAAAGTGAGGTCTAACCAGGGCTGTATACAGCGGAATTATCACTTCTCTCCTCCTGCTGCTAATGTGTCTACTAATACAGTTTAGAATGTTATTTGTTTTTTTTAATAATATGGCTGCTATGTCTTTTAAAGGTTAGTTCGTAGTCTACTAACACTCCCAAATCCCTTTTCTCAGAAACTTCCCTTAAGTATATGTCATTAAGTTTATATTTAATTTTATTATTGTGCCTTCCAAGATGCATGGCTGCACATTTAAGTTCTAACCCATGTTCTGATACCCATTTTTCTATATTCTCCAAAGCTTCTTGCATCCTGTGTGTATCTTCATTAGCATCTACTACTGTTCCCATTCTCATATCATCTGCTAATTTTGCTTCCCATAAGTCACACCCAGTACTCTTACTGGATATGTAGATGTTAAACAGACATGGTACAGGATCCCTGAGGCACGCCACTTGTCACTGAAGTCCACCCTGAGTAAGTGCCTCTAATGCAAACTCTCTGTTTTCTATCTGTTAACCAAGCCTCAATCCATTTAATAATTTGCCCAGGTATTCCAGATCTAATCAGTTCATCTATTAATTTTACGTGACACACTTTATCGAAAGCTTTTGATAAATCAAAGCACATTACATCTACTGAATGACCTTTATTCAGGGCCTTGCTCACCTTACCCCAGAACTCCAAGAGATTTGTTTGCAATGAGCAACCTTTAGTGAACCTGTGTTGTGCCTTATCTGTCATGCCTGCCCTTTCTATGGTGTCCAAGATATGATCTTTAATAATGCCTTCCATAATCTTTCTGAGCACAGATGTAAGACTCACAGGTCTATAGTTCTGAGCATCCCTCCTATTACCCTTCTTATACAGTGACACAAAATTTGCTCTTCTCCATGCCTCCACTACCTCTCCTTTCTCCAAGGATTTTTGAAATATTTCTGTAAGGGTGTAGCCAACACATCAGCCAATTCTCTTGCTACTCGTAGGTGAGTGGAGGTAGTCGGACCAGGGCTGGCTGCAACCACTCCAACACTGGCCACATCTCACCAGCATGTACTTCATAAGAGCTGCCAGAGTTCTGAAATATCTATAGGAACATTTCCAGGTGTACTCTGTCCAGGATGTAGCAGAAGTGACCTTCAGAGCAGGTAGCGTGAACTGGAGCCAAGTAGTTACAGGGACTGTGGCACTCAGTTCCTTATTCCAGCTGTCTAGAACTGATTGGGTTGAATCACCCAAAAGATCCTGCAACCCTCCATAATATCTCATTTGAGCATACCTCCACCTTGTGAGTGTAATGGACCCAATCCCCAATCCTTTGACACATGCATAAATTCCCTGTATTCACTAATGATACAGCATATGTATGTTGTGACATTTTTAGATCTGTACAGTGAAATCTGCTTAAGTGAATAACCTATTTGCCACGAAAAGATATCCGCTTAAGCAAATTATTCACTAAAGCAGGAGTGTGCTTGTTATGCTTGTTACGTTTGTTACATTGTTTCAGCTTAGCGTACTTGATATTTACTAACATAGCCTGCCAGGATCTGCTCTCAGTTCACTTGCAGGTGGCATATTTGAGGCTGGGAGACACCCCAACATGATGCAACCTCTGACTGTGTGACCCCAGGCTGTGCAAGCATGCTGAGGGGCTCTCCCTTCTCAGCAAGGTAGAGCTCCTTGTTTCATCGTGCAAGGCTAGCCATTGTTTTTGCTTGAGGGTGCTTCAGGAAGCCACAGGAAATTGGCATTTAATCCCCACACTCCCATCTGAATTCATTTACGCTACGTGGATGTGAAAGGGCAATCAATATAACAGTGCTATGCCATTGACAGCCCATTCAAACTAACACAAAACTGCCAAAAAATACACACTTAAGCAGACTCCTTTATTTACATAACAGGATTAATTAACATTGCAAGTACTGGAAAGGAATTGGGATTTTGAAAAATTATTCAATTAACCAAATTATTCACTTAACCAATCTACACTCAAGTGGGTTCGACTGTATATCTATTATTGCTGAAAATGTGACGTGTACTCAAAGAAACATTGGGCCTGACTTTTCTTTACAATCTGCAATGCATTTTGGTTAGTTAAAAAAACAGATGTGCACAACTGGTTGTCTTCTAAAGTGGATGGTGCTTTTGGACTGGAAGCATGTAGAGTACTTCTTGCTATCATTGTGCTGCATTACTGAAGTTTTGATGCCCTCTTATTTATATATTATTTTATTTATTTACAAATTGGTAACTTGAAAGGCACTCTGAGTCAACACTCATTTCCAGGTGCAACCCAGGGAGAAGGGCATGGGGGTCATCTTGCCACAGACAATAACCACTCGGCAATACATGCCACAAGAAAAACAGTGTCACACACATACAAGGTCGGGGACAACAGCGACCCGACTATGACAGCGAACCCCATTGAAAACAATGGGACTTTTTGTTTTATGAAGGGGCTATGCCCCCCACATCCCCCACACCCTCAGACTTAAAATAACCAACTCCTGCCGGGCCAGTGGTGCTCAGGGCTAAGGCACTAGACACCTTACCTCACACCATGCCGGTGACCCGGGTTCAGGAACAATCTTGGCTCACTAGGGAGCTGGCCTGGGGGGGGGTTGGAGCAGGATTGAACTGCTATGTAGCCATCCCCTCCCAGGGTGGCAGCCCTCTCCTCCGTAGTTCCACTCCAACTGGGTGGAGGTCCGGTGGGAATGCAGGTGAGAGGGAGCGGTGATGTAAGTCTGGGGTGAGGTGGAAGGGGCCGCTGGATCCTGGCGTGCATGTGTACTGCCATACACATGCATGTATGTGTATGCTGTGGTCCTGGGGGGGGTGAAAAACCACAAAAATAATAAGGAAAATATGGAAAGAAAATAACCAACTCCAGTGGGTCATGGACTTCTGGGATGGGATGAAAATAGGGAAGGGGGAAATTACATTTTTAAAATCAGTACAAAAAGTTGCAGCAGGAGCAGACCTGGTGGGAACTGAACTGTGGTCCTACATCTCCTGTTTTGCCGTGTGCTGGTACCCTAGCCACTCTGCCACGGGAACGGCTCAACCAGCAACTTGATTCCTCCAGAGGGTCTCTGCAGAGCGACAGGGTTAGCAGTAATTCCGTACCGCTATTCTAACCCCTGTCACTCTAAACTCTCTTGCACTTTACACAGCACGGTACTTTCAGTGCTCTTCCTGGTGTGCTATTATGACCCGGTACCGGGAGGAGGGAAAGGGAATACAATAAATCATACACAGCAGTAATGAAGTGCTCCAAAAATTTATTTATTTTATTAACCAGGTATAGCACACTAATCTGAAAGCTTTTTTACAGGAGCGACCTGGGAGCACAAGGAGGTTAAGTGACTTGCTCAGGGTCACACAGTATGCAAGTGGAAGCTGTGAGATTCAAACCCCAGGTCTGGTCTGCTGGATGTCACCAGATTTGTAGCTCAGAGCCTTAGACCACTGCGCTATACTGCCTCCAAATATAAAATTAAAAATATAATTATATTATAAAATATAAAATAAAGTGCTAAGAGTGAACTATTCAACATGGTACAAGTGCAAATAACAATAATGGTCGAACAGATGCATATAAATGTGCTCTCCTTAAAAATGTTTCCCTTTTTATTGTATATTTGTAATAGAGTATCTCTTTCCTGTCTCTTGTTTTATTGTAACTTTTAAAGATAATCTGTGTATTGGTAGGAAGTTCTTGAAAAGGAGCTTCTGTTTAACTGGCCATCCTTAATAAACATATAGTGCATGGTAGAACGCTGTTCTTCATGGAAATCCATGCCTGGAACAGTGGTGTTGTGCTGCCCTGACTACATCACCATCTTGTTCTGCTGCACTGAGTACATCACTAGTGCAGCACAACAAGATCGAACATTGTCGTGCATGCGTGATGAAGAGGGCGGCGGCGGTGGGAGCAGGTCCAGGAAGAGAGCGACTCTGGAGAACCGCAACAGACGGTGGTAAAGTAAGGCAGTTTTATTACTGCTGGAATCTTTTTTTTTACTCAGGAGGTGATTGATGATTGCCCATACACTAAAAATGATTGTGCATGAGCAATCAAACAAAAACAGTACTATTTTTCAATCTCAAAGTTTCCTTGGCAACCAGACCTCTCGAGCGGCTCTCTCGGGGTTCACAAAACAGGTTGAAGGCCAAAAAAATCACAAGCACCCAAAATTACTGCAGCTGTGGGAAAAATGAGGGAGTTGCACTGCAGCATATACTCAAAAAACCCCACAGCTGTGCAAAAAAATATTTGGGGGCTGTAGAAAAAACGCAGCTGCGGGAAATCCTGAGGGAGTTAAAATACACAAAAGGCTATACACAGACATGGAAAATCCGCAGTAGCGGAAAAAATGTTGCACAAATGCTACTCCACAGAGACTGAGGTGTAACACTCCCTGAGGAAAAGAGCAGTGATCCAACAATTAAAGTGCAATTAAGCTGTGGCCAGGCAACAAGCAACAGCAAGCATGTGGGTTAAGGTAATATAAGGCCCTGTTCACAGAGCACACACAACTCCACACACAACCAAGTTGGAAGGCAAGGGTCCACAGCCAGGAGCAGGCCAACTCATAAAGAGGCCCACTGGCAGCACAGAGTGTAACAGCCAGCAGTGTGTGACACAGGAGCAGGCCAAATAAAACACAAAACAAGTGACAAAATGCCACTGGGTGCGTGTTACCACTGCATGTGGAGAGAAAGGCGCAGACAACAGCAAGGAGCAACAACACATGCAGCAAGGCAACATGAGATTGTGGTGTACAACGTAGGAGACCTGCCAGACGAGAGTACCGTCGTGACTGGGTTAGTGGGTAGGGTAAATTAGAGACACACCACACTCCAAGATAGTGAGAAACACACTGTGTCTAGTGTGAATTTTATTATCCAACATTGGATTCTGCTGGCAATATTGCAAGACAACTGCAAGTCAGAACTCAAAACAAAAATAAGTCCTATCACTTCAGACTGAGAAAGAAAGAAAGAAAAAAAATAAACAAAGCACAAAAAAATACTTGGCTCTACCTCGAGCCCTCAAAACAACTCTCTTAGTAGTTCTGCCACAGAGTAGTGTAACCTGTTGTTTAGACTCACTCAGAAAAAGCTCACTACTATCTTCTGTGCTCCAACAAACAACCTTCCAGGACACTCTATTGGGCTAATCTGATTTGCTCTGAGCAACAGGGCACCATTTACACTAGCATTTGGCTTGTCATCAGATCAGCTGATCTGCCCCTTTCTAAACAAAGGATTTTCCTATTCTAATACAGACAGTATGCCAGATCAGCATGACAGTTTAGGTTAGTACCAAAAAGGCCCAATTAAAATATTACATTCTGTGAGGTAAAACAGTATTGGTACACAAGAAATAACATTCTGAATCTTAATTATCCTCTAGCAGGATAACTCCTCCCCCTTTCCTGAGATGGACAGCTGAGGAGGTTGCTATAAGACAACCTCATTCTGGGGCTGCTGGCTCCTAAGGGACCATTTTGAATGAATGCAGCCAGGAGCAAGGTAAGACTCCAGAGTACCAGCTTTATTTCATTTTGTTCCTGCAGCTTTGTTCTGCAGGCTTTTCTTTGTTTGCTTTAACTCTGCAACCAGAAAGAAAACACAGCATAGCAAGGGTTTTTAATTTTAAGTCCTGGCGGCTGCAAATTTAAGCTGTCAGGAAACCTGAATACATTTCATTTCTTTTAGTACAGCTGCAAACTCTTTTTCCTTTCCTTTACTCGGTTGCAGAGCTTTGTAGGTGGCAGTAGGAGGGAACCTTCCTCCTCTGTTGTGGTGCAAAAATGGACTGTTTGTGCAGGCGCGAGTCAGGCAAAGTGAAAGCTTTCACTTTCCTGGCTCACCCATGCCACAAGGCACATCCGGCTGCAGGAGCAGTCCAGGGGCAAGCGGTGTGGAGGTCTTTTATATTGTGGCTATGGGAAAAACTTTCCCAATGAACACACAGCTTTCCTTTTTAAACACTCTTAGGAGGCAAGCAGCTGTGGGGGAAAACCTTAGCGAGGTGTAACATTTTTTTATATTTACTTTACCAGGAGGATTTCACAGGGCATACTCCATAGCGCTATCGTGTCCCACTGTAAATGCATACAGCTGCATGGGGGAGACACCATTTTCAGCAGCGTGCTACAGAACAATGTTTTTTTACAAGGTTACATATAACAATGACAAATACCCATATTCTTTTTATGGCTAAGGCTCCTGCAGGCATATGACGGGGAAGGATATATGAAAATAAAGAGGGGTACAGCACAAGAGAGTAGCAAGATATTAGCAGGGGCGGCCTAGCCATGATAATAGAAAAAGAAACACAGTGTAGGAAAAGAACAGAGACAGATTGCTACTGCAGTAGATTGTTAAAGAAAGGTTAAGAATACTTGCCATAGTAGCCTGGGGTTATGGCCCATGGCTACACACTCCCATGGTTAAGCGGAAACAAGTAGAAAAATAAAGGTTCTTGTTTCCAAGACAACCTACCCAACAATGTCTGGGTAGCATGGAACTACTGCCCACCCTCACTTGGTAGTTCCACCACAGGGTCCCTACGATACGCTGCACTAGTAGCTAACAACTAAATTCAACAATCAGGTACTAAACAAGTGTACCTATTCTACTTTTCATTATAACCCTGGGGTGTCTTTACATCATGGTCATTCCATTATCCCTCTTATGTTCCTGGATTGGTCCAGGAGCCCCATACCTGGATAGAAAATCAGCATTCACATGTTGACCACCTGCTCAATGTTTTGCAGTAAACTTATACAGTTGCAATGCTAAATACCATCTCATAATCCGGCTGTTATGGTCTTTCATCTGGTTAAGGAAACACAGAGGATTATGATCAGTAAGCATGAAAGGAGCCCCCACAGATAAAAACATAAAGCTTCAATGGCCCACTTGGCTGCTAGACATTCTTGCTCTACTGTGGAGTACCGTTGTTCACAGCTGTGGAGCTCCTGTGGTATGTACAGTACTGAGTGTTCCTCTCCCTCAATAGTTTGACTTAGGACAACCCCAATACCTGTGCCGGAGGCATCTGTATGTACTTCAAAGGGCTGTGTGAAATCTGGGCTGTGTAACACAGGGGATAAGCATAAAGCTGCTTTAATATCTTGGAAGGTTTTCCCACATTCCTCAGTCCATGTCACCTTGTTCCCATGTTTCTTTTTGGTGAGCTCAGTTAGTGGGGCGGCTATCGTGGCAAAATTCTGTATAAACCGACGATAGTAGCTGGCTAATCCCAAAAAGGAATGAACATGTTTCTTGGTTTCTGGCTGTGGGCAGGTGGCAACTGCTTCCACCTTATCAATCTTTGGTTTAATAGTGCCATTTCCTAAAACAAAGCCAAGGTACCAGGTTTCTAACATGGCCATGGCGCATTTCTCCGGGTTAATGGTCATCCCTGCCTTGGCAATAAAGATGATCACAGCTGTTAAGTGTGCCAAATAAAATCTTCCAATCCAGACTAAACACTATGAAGTCATCTAGGTACACTGCATAGTATTGATGGTGGGGTGCCAGTACATGATTCATATACCTTTGCAAGGTAGCTGGGGCTCTGTGGAGTCCAAAGGGCATGGTCCAGAATTGAAATAATCCTATTGGTACACTAAAGGCTGTTTTCTCTCATGACTTATGTGCTAGGGGAATCTTCTAGTAACCTTTAGTGAGGTCTAAGGTAGAAATGTACTTGGCCTGGCCAACCTTGTCTAAAATATCATCAACCCTAGGCATTGGGTAGGCATCAAATTGTGAAACCACATTCAGCCCTCTAAAATCAAGACATAGTCATATGCCCACTTTCTTTTTTGGGACTACGACAATCGGAGCTCCTCAAGCACTAGTAGAGGGTTCTATGATGTTGAGACTCAACAGTTTTTCTATCTCTACCTGCACCTCTTGCCTCACCTACTCTGAGAGTCTGTAGGATTTCTTATGAATAGTGGGGGAGGGTGTTCTCATTTCATGCTCCACACCTTTAGCTAGGCCTGGTCTGCTAGTAAAAGTGCAGGAGTATTCAGTCAACATGTCATGTAGTTCCTGTTTCTTTTCTGGCTCTAAGGTGGGATACACATATACCTCTTTTATCCCTTTCTTGGTCTCTAGCCTACTATAGGCAGTATCCATCTGTGTCTCAGGTGACTCAGGTATCACCAAAAGACTAGCTCCCTGTGTAGTCTTTTCATGCCATCTTTTGAGTAGATTGGCATGGTAGATCTTCCATTTCTGTCTTTTATCTAGGGTCTCTATCTCGTATGTGACGGGTCCAGATTGCCTTACTACCTCATACGGGTCCTTGCCACTTCATCAATAATTTGTTAGCAGAGGTCGGAAGCAATAACAGTACCTTGTCCCCTGTAGAGAATGTCTTTCTATGGGTCCCCTGGTCATGGGATGCTTTTTGAGTCTGTTGGGTTTGCATACCCGTCTCATGGGCTTTAGTGGAATACCAGACCAACCTCTGCCTAAGCTGTCTCATACAGGTGGCAGTCCCGGGGTGTTTAACCTCCTTGCCCTTGTCCCAACACTCCTTGACCACTTCTAAAGACCCTTGGGGATTTCACCCATATAGGAATTTGAATGGGGAATAGCCTGTTGAGGCCTGTGGAACCTCTCTATAGGCAAACAGGATAAATGGTAAGTATTTGTCCCAGTCCTTCCCTTCCTCATATATACATTTTTTTAGCATTCGTTTTAAAGTCTGATTAAAGCATTCGGTTAGGCCATCTGTTTGTGGGTGGTAGGGGGATGTAGGACTGCTACAATGCCCAACAACCTGTAAAGTTCTTTCAGCAATTCAGCATTAAAATTGGCACCCCTGTCTGTTAGTATTTCTTTGGGTATACCTACCCTGCTAAAAAGCTTAACCAGTTCTTCTGCAATTTTTGGTGTGGTGGCTGACCTCATGGGGATTGTCTCCGGGTATTTGGTCACATAGTTACATACAACCAGAATATACTGATTATCCTTGGAACTTTTGTTGAGTGGGCCCACCACATCCATCCCCACCATCTCAAATGGTGTTGTAACCAGGGGCAATGGCATCAAGGGCACCTCATATTTCTTCCCTACCTGGGCTACTAACTAGCAGGCCTTGCATTCCCAACAGTATCTGGCTATGTATTCATAGATATTAGGCTAGAAGAAGTGGTGTGTGAGTGTTCCCAAGGTCCTATCCCGGTCTGCATGCCCTGCCCATGGTAGATCGTGACTTAAATATAATACGTCCTCCCTAAAACAAGTGGGAGCCAGTAACTGTTTGATTGTTTCCCCTGACACAGGATTGGTACAAACCCTATACAACAAGTCATTTTTCTTTATTATAGAGGGTTTACAATGGGTCTGTGCCTTACCCACCTGTTAAAACAAAGGGTTTAAACTTTTATCATTCAACTGTTCATTACCAATATTAGCTTTAATAAACACAGAATGTACAGTTTTAGGTGTTAGTCCCTTTTGCTTAAGGTACCAGAGTCTCTGTTTTTTTTTCTCTCATTATGGTACACCCTGGTGTTACCAGGTTTCTCAATCACCTCCTCCTGAAATGGAAAAATATCACCCAACAGTTGTTTCTTCTGTTCCTGGGCCCTAGTGGTAACAGCAGTCACAGTTCCTTTGTCAGGCAGTAATCTAGGGAAATCTGGAAAGTCGTGTCCAATAACCATTGGTACTGGTAGATGTGGTACCAACCCAGCTGTCATTGCAGTGGTTTTCTTATTGATCATTATGTCTATTGTGGCAGTAGGGTACATGTGGGTGTCTCCATGAACACAAGTCACACTCATAACAGGCCCTCTTTCCCAGCTGGATATCAGTTCAGGATGAATAAGAGTCTGCTTGCTGCCTGAGTCGATTAAGGCTGCCACAGTCTTATTTTCCACCTCCACATCCGTAAAACAGTACCCTGGATTCAGCAAGGCCAAGTGTGCTGAATTCCCTCTGTTGGTAGGACAAAAATGAGCAATGGGCCCCTTTCCCTTGCAATTTCTACAAATGATGTCTGATAGGAATGGTCTTCCACCTGTACCACTCCTATTCTCTGGGCGGCCCTCATATCTCCCATATCTCTGTTCACTTACTGGTTTTACCGTGGGGGAAGATTTGGGATTTAATGTCTCAAAGGGATGGGTTCCTCCCTTTTTAAAGTTCTGGTGGGCGGAGAGATAATCATCAGCTAGGGTGATGGCTTGTTCTGCTGTCTTGGGGTTATGTTCTCTGACCCATATTTGTACCTCACGGGGTAGTATCTGTAGGACTTACTCTACTACCACAATGTCCATTATATAGTGTATGTTAGAACGTTGTATCCACTTGAAATCTAAATTTCCCTAGTCTTGTTGTACCATCGATGTGACGTCGTGATGTTGTTGTACCATCGTGAGTACATCACATCGATGGTACAACAGCTCTGATCAAGTTTGCGCATGTGTAAGTCACGGTTCATATTCGTCGATAAAATGACCACGGCAGTTCAGCGAAGGCACTGGAGGAAGTCCTAATTTAACAGTAAGTGCTGTTTTGTTCAAATCTTAGCCGGCACACAGCAGACACCATTATTTAATTTCAAATGTGGACCCGGAATGAGAGGAGTGTTGTCATGGACCTGGGCTGGGCAGGGGGGTTCCCCGACATCACGGCGCAACCGTGAAAGAATCCACAAGTTGTTTTGTTTACTTTAGCCCATACACTATAAAAGGCAGCGGATGGGCAACAGTAAACAACAACACTGTTTTCTCTTCTCGAGGTTTCATGACAACCGAAAACCTCTCGAGCTTCGCTCTTGAGGTTTACATGGTTGTCATGACAACCTTTCGAAGTGAACAACAGTGTTGTTGTTCACTGTTGCCCATCCACTATCCTCTAAGTTGTCCACAGTTTTCCCTT
The DNA here is from genome assembly GCA_016271365.2 of Neoceratodus forsteri. NCBI lineage: Eukaryota > Metazoa > Chordata > Ceratodontiformes > Ceratodontidae > Neoceratodus > Neoceratodus forsteri. The sequence continues at coordinate 1,237,326,411 of CM057455.1, forward strand.
CTGGCTGCAACCACTTGGTGCACAGTTCTCTTAGCCAGATAAAGTTCTCTCTGGGGTTATCATGAGTCTGGTATTTTAGATTTCAAAACCTTTGTCTGTAGGTTTCTGTGTTGATATCATATCTTTTCAGTATGTCCTTTTTTACCAGCTCATAAGTGGTAGCTGTTCTGGCATCCATGTTGCTATAGGCTAGCTGAGCCCTCCCAGTTAAATATAGGGCTAACCGTATCACCCACTGTATCACTGGCCACCACATGCCTGTGCAACTCTTTCAAAGGTGGTGAGATACCCCTCTATATCATCTGCAGAGGTCATTTTGGTTAACTTTATGTCCTTAGGGCTAGTATCTTGTGTTCCCCCATTCTGAGCCTGACCTGCCCCCAAATCTTGTAAAACTCTAAGAATCTCTGCCCACCTGATATCTTGTAGTCTTCTCTCATGTTCTCTTTCCCACTCCATGTCCATTGGTTTTATGGCCAACCATCATAACAATTCCGGCGATCCTTCTGGTGGTTCTTCCATGTAGGTCCTCTGTTGTTCTTCTTTCAGGTCCTCATCTTTTTCAGTGTCTCCTGATGTCTGGTCCTTTGGCCTTCTGGTCTGTACTACAGGTCCTAATCCTGACACCAGCATCTTCCCTGATTTCAAGCACTGGGTTTGGGTCTGGACTCCAGTTGCCGGGTCACTCTTCATCCCCTCCTCCTCATCCACCATGTCTCTTTCACCCTATGTACCAGGTATGGTACCGATTCTGATTTCCCACCCAAAGCTAGACAACACGATTCCATTTCTAACACCAATATTTCTGTGACCGAGTTAGTCGGTAGGGTAAATTAGAGACACAACACACTCCAAGATAGTGAGAGACACACTGTGTCTAGTGTGAATTTTATTATCCAATATTGGATTCTGTTGGCAATATTGCAAGACAACAGCAAGTCAGAACTCAAAACAAAAATAAGTCTTTTCACTTCAGACTGAGAAAGAAGGGAAAAAAAAATAAACAAAGCACCAAAAATACTCGGTTGTACATCGAGCCCTCAGAACTATTCTCTTAGTACTTCTGCCACAGAGTAGTGTAACCTGTTGGTTAGAATCACTCAGAAAAAGCTCACTGCTATCCTCTGTGCTCCAACAAACAATCTGCCTGGACACTCTCCTGAGCTAATCTGATCTGCACTGAGCAACAGGACAGCATTTATACTGGCACTGGCTTGTCATCAGGTCAGCTGATCCATCCCTTTCCTAAACAAAGGATTTTCCTTTTCTAATACAGATGGAATGGCAGATCAGCATGACAGTTTAGGTTAGTACCAAAGGGTCCCGATAAAAATATTACTTTCTGTGAGGTAAAACAGTATTGGTACACAAGAAATAACATTCTGAATCTTAATTATCCTCTAGCAGGATAACTCCTCCCCCTTTCCTGAGATGGACAGCTGAGGAGGTTGCTATAAAACAACCTCATTTTGGGGCTGCTGGCTCCTAAGGGACCATTTTGAATGAATGCAACCAGGAGCCAGGTAAGACTCCAGAGTACCAGCTTTATTTCATTTTGTTCCTGCAGCTTTGTTCTGCAGGCTATTCTTTGTTTGCTTTAACTCTGCAACCAGAAAGAAAACACGACATAGCAAGGGTTTTTATTTTTAAGTCCTGGCGGCTGCAAATTCAAGCCTGAATACATTTCATTTCTTTTAGTGCAGCTGCAAACCCTTTTTATTTTTATTTTCCTTTATTCGGGTGCAGAGCTTTGTAGGCGGCAGTAGGAGGGAGCCTCCCTCCTCTGTTGCAGTGCAAAAAAGGACTGTTTGTGCAAGCATGAGTCAGGGAAAGTGAAAGCTTTCACTTTCCTGGCTTACCTGTGCCACGAGGCACATCCAACTGCAGGAGCAGTCCGAGGAAAAGCTGAGTGGAGTTCTTTTATATTGTGGCTACGGGAAAAGCTCTTCCAATGAACACACAGCTTTCCCTTTCAAACACTCTTAGGAGGCAAGCAGCTGTGGGGGAAAACCTTAGCGAAGCATAACAATTTTTTATATTCACTTTACCAGGAGGATTTCACAGGTCACACTCCATAGCGCCATCGCGCCCCACTGTAAATGCATACAGCTGCATGAGAAGGGAGGGGGGACACCATTTTCAGCAGCGTGCTACAGAACAGTATTTTTTTACAAGGTTACATATAACAATGACAAATACCCATATTCTTTTTATGGCTAAGGCTCCCGCAGGCATATGACGGGGAAGGATATATGAAAATAAAGAGGGATACAGCACGAGAGAGTAGCAAGATATTATCATGGGTGGCCTAGCCATGATAATAGAAAAGGAAACACAGTGTAGAAAAGGAACAGAGACAGATTGCTACTGCAGTAGATTGTTAAAGAAAGGTTAAGAATACCTACCATAGTAGGCTGGGGGGGTTTATGGCCCACGGCCACAACCGTCACATGCTGTCATACAAAGACCTCATAGAGGAGCAATGCATAGCCAGATACAGACTAAACAAGGATGCTATACACGACCTCTGCAACACATTGCGTGATGAATTCGAAAGCCAAACACAAAGGAGCCATGCACTAACAGTGGAGGTAAAGGTCACAGCCGTCCTATGTGTGCTAGCTACTGGAACATTCCAGACACCAACTGGGGACACCACAGGCACGAGCCAAGTAGCAGTATCAAGATGCCCAGACCAGTTCCTACATGTGATAATGCCAAAAGGCCCTCAATACATCAACTTCCCACTACAGGTACAATAGCAGCAGGTGTTGATGGAGAAATTCTGCGCCATAGCTGGATTCCCAAGGATCATGGGTGCAATAGACTGCACACATGTAGCAGTCAATGCACCCAGTGAGAATTGGGCAGCATATGTGAATCGGAAGGGGTACCACTCTATCAATGGACAGGTGGTGTGTGACAGCGAATGCCGGATACTTGACGTGTGTGCAGAATTCCCTGGATCATGTCATGATTCATATATCCTGAGGCAGAGTACATTGCGCAACCTGTTTGAATGGGGAGACATAGTGCTTGGATGGCTGCTTGGTAGGTACAGTCCTGACTGATAACAACCATGGTAACATAGTGCAGCCAAGGAAACAAAATCATAACACCCTGTGTAGTGGATAGTGATGGACTGGGACAAAGTGAGTAGGTGTGTAAATGGCATTGCAGGACACATCCACAAACACAGTCATGTGTGTGACATGTCACATGTCATAGCCTGCCATTGTGGAACTGGTGTCGGCAGCCTGAGCAATCATGGTTACAGTACCATGGATGGCAAACACTGAAGTGGTGAACATTGCCAGGATACACACACAAGCCATGCACTAGTGCACATCAGTCATGTGTGTGGGACATAGGCAACACTCACCAGTAATGGTGACAAATGCCTCTAGTATGCCAAGACAGGATCACTGATGGACAGATGCCCCAGGTACACAGTAGTAGACACAAATAGAACCAGTCCAACATCTGGTTGCCAATGGACTACAGGTCCAAAGGAGGTATGGTGTCACCAGGGAGAGGTCATGCCAGACCAGCCTCAGTGAATTCTATGACTGGGACACAAGGGAGGTGGAACAAGGGAGGGCAGTGGATGTGGCCTATCTGGACTTCAGCAAGGCCTCTGACACTGTGCCACATAGAAGGCTATTAAATAAACTGGGGAATAGGGGGTGGGCAGGACAGTAGTGCAGTGGGTGGGTAATTGGCTTGGTGGCAGGACACAGAGGGTGGTGGTAAATGGCTGTCACTCCACAGTGGGAAGAGTGACCAATGGGGTACCACATGGATCAGTGCTGGGACAGATCCTATTCAACATCTTCATCAGTGACATTATGCAAGACCTAGAATGCAGAACGTCCCTCTTAGCTGATGACACAAAGCCCTGTAACAGTGTGAACACACCAGAGGGTGTAGACAGAATGAGGAGGGACATGCAGACGCTTGAAGAATGGTCCAGGGTCTGGCAGTTGAAATTATACTCAAAGAAGTGTGGGATAATGCATGTGGGGCACAAACACCATGCAACAACATATCAGTTGGGGTTGAGGATATAGCATGCACCAATCAGGAAAGGGACCATGGGGTTATTATCTCTGATGACCTCAAGGTAGGGGAAACAGTATGACAAGGCAGCAGGTAAAGTAAATAGGATGCTGGGATGTATAGACAGGGGCATCACCAGCAAAGGGTGTTCAGCATTCCACTATACAAGACACTAGTGAGGCCCCATCTGGACTACAGTGTACAGTTCTGGAGACCTTACCTACATAAAGACATGGACAGGGTAGAGAATGTTCAGGGAAGGGCATCAGCGATGGTACAGGGATTGCATCATAAGTCTTATGAGGACAGGCTGAAGGACTTTTACTCCCTGGAGGAGAGGAGGGAGAGAGGGGATATGATAGAGATATGCAAGTACTTTACAGGGAGGAACAGGACACAGGTACACAGTATATCCCAGCAAATTAAATGTTCCAGGACAAGAGGGCATGGGATGAGGTCGGAGGGAGGGTGAATAAGAGGAAATGTGAGGAAGAATATCTACACAGAAAGGGTGGTGGACAAGTGGAACACCCTGCCAGAGGAGGTGGTGGAGGCTGAAACAATCACGGGTGTTTAGAATGCATGTGTGTGTGAGAGAGTAACCCCCCTTTTTTCTGTTCCTTTGTTTCTGAGACTCTATGGATTTTGGAAATTGTCATATCTGTTTTTGCATTCTTTGTATTGTTGGGCTGGCCACCCACTTTGTATATTGTTTGTCTGTTGGTGTCTCTGTTTTTTGTTTGTAGTAAAATAATACCATCCCTATATGTTTCCTGTCTTGTGTCTAAAATCCATAATATGCCCCACTAAACAAGTGAAAGTTCTAGAATAATAGTAGAAACATTTAAAATGTAGTAATGTTTAAAATGAGTACAGCGCTAGGCATTTGGTGTGCATGCTTTTTGGAATCCTTGCCCTCCGTGAACGCTTATTTTCCCCTGTAATATTAGAGAGGGCTATGTATATTCATATATGCTTATGGATTCTGTAATAGCGCCTGTATAGTAATGTTAAGAAGTATTGGGACCAATGTGTATCCCATTCAGCTCTAACGGTAATGCCCAGTCTTGGTTTACCAAGAAGTATTATTCTTTTAACCCCCAGATTCTGCTTGAGGAAGCTAAAACTCCTACTGCTCCAGGAAGCTGAGAGCTGTGAAGCTTCCAACAGAAAATGTAGCACATTTAACCCATTTCTTCACTGTTGTGGCATTTTTTAAAGAATAAAGGTTGACACAACTTTATACTCACTCTAGAAGTGCTCTCTATGTCATTTTGATGTGATTTCAGGCTTGTTAGGTAGGGAGTGTGTAGCGAGTGCCTGCTGAATTGTTTGTTGCCTGTGAAGACTTCTTCTGCATTGCCATAGCTACTAAGGGCTGGTCAGCCTCATTTCCAACTCTCTTATACCATGTAAAAGGGGGAGGTACCTTCTGAAATGCATCTAAGCATTTAAAGTGCTGGAGTAGATTAAAAATTTAGTTCATGCACCAGGGTTATAATGATATTGTACTCTTAAAACATTTGATTACTTAAAATATATTGTATGCACTGAATACTGAAAAGTTATATCTTATGTAATGAATGAAGGTGGAGCTAGCTGATCACATGATACCCAATAGGGTATTTAAAGAGTTCTTCTAAGGTGACCAGCAGATATAATAGGGATGTGATGCTGTGAACATCTCTGGAGCTAGCCTTCTCCTACTTTCTGAGGATGCCGGAGTTTGTTTTTGCTTTATTTTGAACCATTATATTATGCTTGTTTTTGTCATTTTGTCGTGTTCAGTCCGCTTTATTTACAATATAACTGTACTTTAGTCTGCTGCAATCTGCCTCTGTGGTTCATCTATCCAAGCCCCTACGACAGATGGTGTCAAAAGTGGGATATTGATCTGGAATTTGCACTCAGATTCAAAGAAGTTCCACATGCAAGAAGAGGCAGCAGATGTGATCGGTGCCACTACAAGGTCCATTGCCAAGAAACTGCAGTTACCATTACTGACTGGATTGGACCCTGTGGTAAGGAGGAAGATGGATAAAAGACTTATAATGGAGAATTTGCCTGTGGAGGACCAGAAGCCGATGGAAGGGGCCCGGGCAGCTGAACCAGAGGTGGAGGTGCCACCTGAAGAACCCCAAGATTTACTTCATTGGCTATGTATCCGCAAATGGAGATGGACAGAGAAAGAGAAAGAGAGCAGAGAGAACCAAGTTCAAGAAGAAAACCAGGCCAGATGGACAGATACTCTCGGGGCTATTCAGGCTATGGGTACCGGCCGGCCTCCATCACCAGTAAATATACAAAAAGACATTAAACTGGTAAAGCTTGCAGCAACAGATGATATAGAAGCATTCCTATTAATGTTTGAGAGTGGCAACTGCCTGTGCCTGGCTGAGAGATCAATGGGTAATTCAGTTAGCTCCATATTTAACTGACAAAGCCCAGTTAGCCTATAGCCATGTTGATATTGTACATGCTGATAACTATGACCATGTAAAACAGGTGATCCTTAAAAGATACGATATTAGTACAGAGACATATAGACAACGATTTTGGTCCTTTAAATTTCATTTGACTGACACCCCACAGGATGCCTATACCCAGCTGAAAGACTTGTGTAATAAATGGTTGCAACCTACAACACGGACGATTACACAGATAATGGAGAGCGTAGTTTTGGAGCAATTTATTAGGATTTTACCGCAGGATGTGCCGTTTTGGGTCAAGGAACATCGGCCTGAGACATCAGACACGGCTATTAGGTTGACTGAAGATTACATAGCAGCATGACCCCATAGACAATGGACTTCAGGAAGGCCCAGTCCAGTGCCCTCCCTGGTAAGACATTCCACATTGATACAGCCACCCCAACCTGTGCATAGCCCTGGAACCAAACAGAATGTAAGAACTGGTAAGGGGCATAGTACAGACATTATTTGTCACCGTTGCAGTGGGAAGGGTCATATTGCAAGGTTCTGTCCCAAGAAGAAAGTTGAAGAGGTGCACTTAGCATTAGCTAATTGGGGACAATATGTAGTACCGGTGCAAGTCGGACATAAGGTGGTATCAGGACTGATAGATTCAGGAAGCAAACAAACCCTGATTCATGCTTCCCTGTTTAATACACCTAAAGATAACAAGGGCCCTACTACTGGAGTTATATGTGTCCATGGGGATATACATCAATACCCGTTAAATGATGTTATACTAACAGTAGAGGGACACACTCAGGAGATGTTTCTCACCTTCCTGTACTCGTCATTATAGGACATGACTTTCCCCACTTTGAAAATGTGTTAAGATCCAACATCAGTGCAGTCACTACCAGAGCCCAGACGAAACAGGAAGAAAACTTGGGACAGACTTTTCCTTTTCAGGAAGACGTATATGGGCCTAGTGGGAAGGACAGGAAGCCCAATAGTCAAAGAAGGAAAGAAAAGAAGCAATGGACTAATAAACACAAGACAGGCCATTTACCGGACATTAAAAAATGACTCTATCTCTGATTACTTGAACGTGCATAATAATACTGTTTTTCCAGAAGCTCAGAGAAATGATGATTCCTTAACCCCTTTCTTTTCACAGGTTGGGAAGGGTAATGAGGGAAAAGGGCCTATATTTAAACTACGAAATGAATTGTTGTACCGGGTTTGCATCAATCCTAGAACCGGAGAGACAGTAGAACAGCTAATGATACCACAGAAATACCGGGTTCAATTACTTAATTTGGCCCATGATATTCCCCTGGCCGGTCATTTGGGTAGGGACAAAACACTGAGTCATCTCTTGCATCATTTCTTTAGGCCTGGCATTCATAAACAGGTAACAGATTACTTTAGAAGTTGCGAGGAGTGCCAGAAGGTAACTAAAATCACTCGGCAAAGATAAAGTACCTCTGTTGCCTTTATCATTGGTGTCTACGCCATTCGAACGTATAGCAATGGATATTGTGGGCCCATTACTTAAAAGTTCAAAAGGGAACAGATTCATTTTAGTTATAGTAGACTATGCTATGAAATATCCTGAGGCTATACCTCTGAGAACCATTACCGTCCTTAAAATAGCTGAGGAATTAATTAAAGTTTTTGCCCGGGTAGGTATACCCATGGAAATTCTAACTGATAGAGGAACAAACTTTTGCTCAGCATTACTGAAAAGGTTGTATCAAGCTTTAGGTATTGAAGCACTTTTCACTACACCATACCATCCCCAAACAGATGGGCTAGTGGAGCGCTTTAATCAAACTATGAAACAGATGCTCAAAAAGTTTGTGGTGGATGAAGGTAGAAATTGGGACCTCCATCTACCATACCTCATGTTTGCATATCAAGAGGTTCCACAAGCATCCACAGGCTTTTCCCCGTTTGAACTATTGTATGGGCAAAACCCAAGGGGGCCACTAGATATAGTCAAGGAGGAATGGGAGGACAACAAACAGACTAAGGCAGTGCTACCCCTACAATACTGGCAGCAATTAAGACAGCATTTAATATCGTATATACAAAAAGCTCACAATATTAACTTACAACATCAGATGAAACAGAAAGAATATTATGATAAGGGAACTGGGTCCAAAGAATTCATTGAGGGGGATAAAGTGTTAGTGCTGTTACCATGCTTTGAACAAAAGTTTTGATGAAATGGCAAGGACCATACATAATTACTCGAAGAACAGGTCCAGTAACTTATGAGATTGAGATGCCAGACAAGAAAAAGACAAAGCGCATTTATCATGTAAACCTTTTAAAAGCAAGGTTAGACAGAACAACACCTCTTAGTGGTTATGTGATGCCTGAAACTGATAATGAATTGGAACCGGTTTACGGACGTTTAGAAACTAAGGGCCAGATTACTGATTTACTGGTCAATCATAAGTTAACAGAAGATCAGAGAAGAGAATTGGACAAAGTTATTAATAACTTTAAAGATACGTTCACAGGTACCCCAGGGAGAGTCAAACAGGCCACTCATCACATAAGAGTTACAAATGTTCAACCCATAAGACAGAAACCCTATAGACTCCCTGAAAGTATACGATCAGAAGTAATACAGGAGGTAAAAAAGATACAAGCAATGGGTATCATAGAGCCATCACATAGTGAATGGTGTTTCTCTATGGTTGTAGTAGCAAAGAAAGAAGGAGGCATACGTATATATGAAAGCTGTGTCCCAGTTTGATAGTTATCCAATGCCTCGCATCGATGATATACTAGACCATCTAGGAAGTGCCAAATACATTAGTACCTTGGACTTAACAAAAGGTTATTGGCAGATACCATTAGATCCGTTAGACAAAGAGAAAACCACATTCAGTACTCCTTTAGGTTTATTTCATTTCATGGTTATGCTATTCGGCCTTCATGGGGCTCCAGCAACTTTCCAAAGGGTAATGGATACCTTATTGACATCACACACTGCATACAGCGCTGCATATTTGGACAATGTTATTGTGTTCAGTACATCATGGGAGGAACACATCAGACATCTAATGAATGTACTGACTACAATAACTGAAGCTGGATTAACAATAAATCCAAACAAATGTGCTATAGCCATGCAGGAGGCAAAATATCTTGGATTCCAAATTGGTAATGGTACAATAAAGCCGGAGATAGATAAGGTAAGAGCTGTGGCAAGCAGCCCTAGACCCCTTACCAAGAAGGATGTACACTCCTTTCTAGGACTTGCTGGCTACTACCGTAGGTTTATACCTAACTTTTCTACATTAGCCGGACCTTTAACAGACCTAACCAAGAAAAGGAATCCAGAAAAAATTAAATGGACCGATGAGTGTGAGGATGCTTTTCAGACCATAAAAGGTAAATTATGTTCTTCTCCAATCTTAAGAACCCCTGATTTCACACAACCATTCATTCTTCAAATGGATGCATCAAATTATGGAATAGGGGCTGTGTTGACACAGATTATAGATGGAGAAGAACATTCTGTTATTTATATAAGTCGAAGGATGCATGAACGAGAAACACATTATTCCGTTATAGAAAAAGAATGTTTGGCCATTAAATGGGCCATCGATGCTCTTAGATTTTACTTATGGGGTGTAGAATTCGAACTCTGGACTGATCACAACCCCTTATGTTGGTTTCATGTCATGAAGGATAAGAACCCTTGCATTATGCGATGGTATCTTTCCTTACAACCATATAAATTTACTATCAAGCTTAGGACAGGTACTGCACATGGGAATGCTGATTCTTTGTCCCGTTATGGGATGGAGAATAAAGATACCAATCATCAGACCTCAGGGTAATGTCTGTAATGTATTCCTATCATGAAGGAATATGATATCTTTACGATATTATTTGTTTATTAAAAAGGGACCCTGAGGTGGAGCCCTAAAGTGAGGGTGGGCTAAGGCTCCATCTCTCTTCTATGAGAGATCTGATGATAGGTATCTGTTCAAAGTCAGAAACAAATATTATGAGACTTGAAAAACCAAAGCTGGTAGTTTGGTTTTGGGTGGGGAGGAATGTGAGAGAGTAACCCCCCCCTTTTTTCTGTTCCTTTGTTTCTGGGACTCTATTGATTTTGGAAATCGTCATATCTGTTTTTGTATTCTTTGTATTTTTGGGCTGGCCACCCACTTTGTATATTGTTTGTCTGTTGGTGTCTCTGTTCTTTGTTTGTAGTAAAATAATACCCTCCCTATATGTTTCCTGTCTTGTGTCTAAAATCCATAATATGCCCCACTAAACAAATGAAAGTTCTAGAATAATAGTAGAAACATTTAAAATGTAGTAATGTTTAAAATGAGTACAACACTAGGCGTTTGGTGTGCATGCTTTTTGGAATCCTTGCCCTCTGTGAAAGTTTATTTTCCCCTGTAATATTAGAGAGGGCTATGTATATTCATATATGTGCTATGGATTCTGTAATAGCGCTGCTGTATAGTAATGTTAAGAAGTATTGGGACTCAATGTGTATCCCATTCAGCTCTAACGGTAATGCCCAGTCTTGGTTTACCAAGAAGTATTATTCCTTTAACCCCCCCCCCGCATTCTGCTTGAGGAAGCTAAAAACTCCTACTGCTCCAGGAAGCTGAGAGCCTTGTAGCTTCCAACAGAAAAATGTAGCACATTTAACCCATTTCTTCACTGTTGTGGCATTTTTAAAGAATAAAGGTTGACACAACTTTATACTCCCTCTAGAAGTGCTCTCTATATCATTTTGATGTGATTTCAGGCTTGTTAGGCAGCGAGAGTGTAGCGAGTGCCTGCTGAATTGTTTGTTGCCTGTGAAGACTTCTTCTGCATTGCCATAGCTACTAAGGGCTGGTCAGCCTCATTTCCAACTCTCTTATACCATGTAAAAGGGGGAGGTACCTTCTGAAATGCATCTAAGCATTTAAAGTGCTGGAGTGGATTAAAAATGTAGTTAATGCACCAGGATTATAATGATATCGTACTTTTAAAACGTTTGATTACTTAAAATATATTGTATGCACTGAATACAGAAAAGTTATATCTTATGTAATGAATGAAGGTGGAGCTAGCTGATCACATGATACCCAATAGGGTATTTAAAGAGTTCTTCTAAGGTGACCAGCAGATATAATAGGGATGTGATGCTGTGAACATCTCTGGAGCTAGCCTTTTCCTAGTTTCTGAGGATGCCGGAGTTTGTTTTTGCTTTATTTTGAACCATTATATTATGCTTGTTTTTGTTATTTTGTCGTGTTCAGTCCGCTTTATTTACAATAAAACCCTACTTTAGTCTGCTGCAATCTGCCTCTGTGGTTCATCTATCCAAGACCCTATGACAATGTGATAGACATAAGAGAATTCTGGAGGTCAGGGGTAAGGGCCAACAGACATCTAGAACAACATAAAGGAAATGTACACGCTATAATGGGCCGACTGGGTGGGCCATAGGCCCTTATCTGATGACAGTGTCCATGTATCTATGTATCAGTGTAGTGCACTACAGCATGTAAACATCGCACTGGACAGTACAGTACAACAGTGTGTTTGTGCACCATGCAACAAGTAACCGGCACCACCAACAATGATGTATCATCATTGTGCAACACAGATACATGTGTCCACCCACCAAGACAGATGTACATGGTGCAGCAAAACCTGGGAGCTGTACGTGGAGGTAATGCCAATGTCATCGTGCTGCACGATAAGCATGGCCCATAATATTCGCACACAGACACATGCCTGACACAAGAGAATCAAATGTGTGTAATGGAACACACCACCATATGTCCACAGAGTGACGTAGCAGAACATCTGCAATACAGTAGCATTGAACTGATATCTACACATGCACTGTACAGCAGTACACAATGGGGATCAGACTAGTCAATAGGCATGGTAGAGAATACATGCACATGCCTCCACACATGATACAGATGTGGCCACAGAAATGGTCAGAGATTGTCACATATGGTGATGACTCTCCAAAGAGTGTCTCTCTGCTGCCCCTACTGTGGAAATGCAGAAAGCATGACATTTCCTGATAAATAACACAGAAACATCAGGAAATATCTATTCATGTCTATGACTGTGACTGTATGCGGGTGTGATATGACAAACATGAACCAAGTAGTCACAGAACAAAATAATGTCACAGGCATGCTGTGGATTGATCTGCTGCATGGATCCTGACAGCAATCTATGTCATATTGTCATGTGCAGCCCCAGAACTATGGCACATGCCCCCGCCCCAGCAGTCAAACAGTACCACACCACAGAATAACTGCCATGCTGCAGACTCAGACAGAATATGCAGTGTACACTGTAGGTGGCAGTAACAAGTTATGAAATGCCACCCTGTGATCCATGAATGACATTCAATAGGTACCCATGACACACAGTACTCTTGGGGAAAAGTTAAGCAATAACGCACAGCACAGTGTGAGTCATTGCTGGATGTACCCACGCATTGTGTGGTGTGTCATAAGGTGCACCTGAGTGAAGCAAACACTAAATAAGTGGATATATCTCCCAACAACCCACACCCTGGAGTGCCTCATTGTGATCATACAATGGTCCCATATGTAAAATACATATCAAACGTGTGTAAGCATGTGTCTTAAAACTGCCATTCCACAGGTGTGTGTTATGCAGGAGTTACCCACAGTCATGTGACATGTCCTGAATATTGAGGTCACAGGATCTGCAAACACAATTGTCCAATGTACAATAGCTAACTACATCACCATATGATGGATGTACAGTGACAATAATACACTGAGGGATACTATGTTAGTCTTCTGCATCCCATCTCACATCACACCCCTACTGGGTGAATATCTGACTGGCAATGTAACCCCTGGAATGCTGTACTGCTGACATACATGTGTGGGCTCTGCACCAGTCACATCCAAGATGAGCCTGATCCAGGTCATGGAGCAGAAATACGTATACCATGTTCAACACAGAGTATGACACCCACAAGTAATGAACAATAAGGCACAACGGGGTGTTGGTCATTGGTGGATTTACCCACGCCTTGTGTGGTGTGTCATGTGGAACAGCCGAGTGACTTAACCACACAAGAAGTGAGTAAATCCCCCAATAACCCACACCATGGAGAGGCTTATTCAAATTATACAATGGACACATGTGGAAAATAAATCTAGAATGTGTTCACATTACCTTATAATGGCATTCTACAGCCATCTGTTATTGCAGGATATACCCACGGTCATATGATGTGCTTTGAACAATGAGGTAACAGTGGTTTCAAAACCATAGTCTAATATGGAGAAGGACACACCAGTGTAATGTAATAGATAATCAAAACAGAATGGGGTGTAGTCAACATGCATGGGTACAGAACCAACACGGATGCACAGGTGTGATATCAACCCAGTAAGTCGTAATAGAGTACGCCATGCAACAATCACAGACAAACAATTGTGAAAAATATGTTTAATCTAAAACAATGAACACTGAATATGCAAACATTTAAATACAACACTATAAAAAACAACAAAAGGAAAAACAACGATACAGAAAGTGAAAAACTGGTAACACCACTAAAGTGCACATGAAAACAACCAGGCATCCTGGAAAGTCAAAAGTGACACATGGTAAGCATGGGCCAGCAGTATAACATTCCAAGACACAAGCAGGCCTCTAACAGAATGTAGCACATCAAGACATGAGCCTGTGATGTCAGGATCATCAACACAGTAAATGCAGAGGCAATACATGTCACCACAAGATGAAAGGTACCACCGTATATACACGACAGAATTATCAATATGATATTTGCACCTGAGGCCATAGCATCTGTCATGTTGGCCCATGACAACCAACAATAGTAACCCATGATGCACATCGCAAACATTGCTCGGCACAGTATGTGTGCCTGCACCAGCTCAGGTAACAGTGTGACCTACACATCCAACACCATCTCTGTGATGCTGGTGCACTTTGAGTCACCCCTGACTCCACCACTCCAGGTGTCAGTCAGTGCCACCATATCAGCTAGCATGTATCAGCCACTAATAAGCTACTCCCCAATACCATGTCCCACACCTGTTGATATGTATGTCTCACTTTCACAGTCCACCACTGCATATTGTAGTTCATGTATAACACATGCATTTGTCGCCAACAACCACAAAGGGAATGGTGATGGAGGCCAGGTGACACTGAGGTTGGATGTCACCTGACCACAAACCCCCTATCAAACTCCAAGTACAAAACTTGATCTGTAGAACATAGGGTGTGTGCAGTGCATAGGACAACACAAACAGAGGATGGTGGATTTGTGTGACACGTAACTGTTGATGGTCGACAGTATGCCAAATGCATACTGTGCAACGGGCCATGCAACACACATGGAGACTGCACAGCACCTCATCATAAGCATGGATGAACACATGACTATGCCAGCTGATAATGGCCCGATGCACAAACAAGTGTGCCTGAGTGTGATACACTTGATGATGAGTACAAATGTGGCACCACAACCACATGCCACACAATGCTATAATCTCACAGACTGAGGCAACTCATATCTTGCTCTCAATCCCATAGTGAACCAGGCCCAAACAATGAGCCAACCACACTGAACTCCACAACAGATGTACGATGCTGGGATGCATAGCTAGGGGGATTGGTAGTAAGATGGAGGAGGTTGTACAGCACTTGTACATGTCACTGGTAAGGCCACATCTCGAGTATGGAGTGCTGTATTGTTGACCACACCTCAAAAAGGACAGAGACATGCTGTAGAAGGTCCAGAGGAGGGCTATTAAGATGATAGCGGGTCAGCAGGAAAAGGTATATGAGGACAGGCATACTGCACTGAACATATACTCCCTGGAGTACAGGAGAGAGACAGAGACAGAGAGAGAGAGAGAGAGTACGTGAGTGAGACCATCATGTACTTGAAAGGGACTCATAAGACTGACAAGGAGAGTCGCTTTAAGCTGAGTGTCAACCATATGATGATGAGGCACAGTCCTAAGATGCAGGGTGGGAATTTTAGGAGGGAGGTCAGGATGCACATCTTCAGAGAGAGGGTGGTGGATACTGGGAATGCGACGCAGGAGGATGTTATCGCATTGAAGACAGTGGGCACCTTTAACAGAAGCTGTGACAGGCATTGGGGGCAGGTAAGGAGCATGGGTGGGTAGGTTGGGAGGAGTGTGGAATGAGGGCTGGGACAGTAGCACCAGGCTTAGACCCTGGATCATGTGCAGACTACATATACCCAATAGCTTTCCTCTGCTGGCTTATTTGTATACTTACTTCTATGCATGTCCAGTCCTGTACAATAACCTACCATGATGATACCACCCTCAGTGTGAGACAGTGACACCTCAGCCCTCCCCTGCCCCCCCAAGTACAGATCATTGTCCTGTTATGCATACTCCATTATCATGCGACACGTGACCAACAGGCCTGAATTTCCCAAATCCACCATGTACGTGAGTGTTGCAGGCATATTGCATCATCACTACTGTCCACCAGAGAGTATGTATGGAGCTAACGTAATACACAGTCACTGGGCAGTTGCCCATCCGGAGTAGAAGCTCTGTTGCATAGCCCTGTACCCACAACAACAGTCAGCACACAATGCCCAATGTAGGTTGACTACTACCGCTTGACAGCAGTCAACATTGCACAAGTGTGCATTATATGCATATGAGGGCTTAACCTATAGGGAGTCACAGAGCATGGCCAAAGTGGGCCAGTAGTGAGTGTCATTACTCTCTGTGATGTGCTCACTGTGCACATGAAGTACTCCTGAAAGTGTGGTACATGCCATCAATTGATTGGGACAACAAGCTCAGGATGGCTGCACGCAAGGGTGACCCATGGGCATATGAGGCACATAGTCAGGGACACTAACAGTGCCATGACAGCCATGTAATAGGAAAAAAGGGATGGCAGAACATTAACAAACATGTGGTTCTACAATGTAGTTCACACAGCAGAGGTGCAGTGGTTGGGATCACCATGTACTATCATTGCAAGACATCAAGGCAGTCCACATCTGACACCCATTACAGGTTTATGTGGTGCAAACACCAACCTGTGGTGTCAGTACCACACCACAGGTGCACATAACAGACAGTGCTGGGTCTGCAGCCAACACAGCACATGTACCAGTGCCATGGATGTCCCTCAACAACCACTGTGAAGGTGACTAATACAGGCCTGTATACACTGGTGTCTCATATACAGTAATGTGAGATATGCAACAAACATTCTACTGCACAATGTGGACTGGCAAGGGTCATGTGACCCTGCCTTGATGGTCCTATAATATGTGCATTATGACCATGTTGTCTTGTGTAAGGGAATGTGCCCAACCATGCGTGTGTGACAGAAACAATGACACAGGTATTTACAGAAATACAAACATATGGAAATGTCAGCAGAAACAGGCCTCACAGTCTATTGAGTCTGCTCGATTGTTCAGCCAGCCCTTTAACTTTCAGCTGCCCTCCATTCACTCCCCCTCACAGTCATCCCCCCCCCCACTCTGTTCCATCCCCTCTTGAAACAGCCCTTTGTCCCACAGGATATAACCTCCTCAGGAAGAGGGTTCCACTTACCTACCACCCATTCAGTGAAGAAATGTCCCCTGATGTCCCTCCTGAATATTCCACCCTACAACTGCAGATGATACCCTCTTGTTTCCGTCCCTGATGTGTTCTGGAATATCTATAATATATAACTCAGGTTCTTCACCTTCAGGAACTTAAAAGTCTCGATCATATCTCCCCTATCCCTTCTTTCCTCCAGGGAATATGTTAAGCATGTTCAACCTTCCCTCGTAGGACTTCCCCTCCAAACCCTGAATCATCTTAGTCGCTCTACACTGCACCCCCCCCCATCAATCTGATGTCCTTTGTCAGGAATGGGCACCAGTACTGCATGTAGTATTCCAGGTGCATCCTGACTAGAGACCCGTACAGGGGGAAGGATCACCTCAGTACTTCTAGAGGAGATTCTCCTTGCCATACAGCCCAGCATCATCTTGGCTTTCGCTGCTGCCTACCTGCACTGAGCAGAGTTGTTCATATTCCCCATTATAATCACCACCAGGTCTTTTGCCTCCTCTGTGCTCCCCAACTGTACCACTCCCAGCTGATAACTCCTCCTCTGGTCATTAGCTCCGAGGTGCAGCACATTGCACTTGGCATTGAACCCCTTCTGCCATGTTTCCAAACACACCTGTAGTTTAGTCATGTCATCCTACAGTCCCCTCCACTCCTTGATGTCATCCACCATGGCTCCCATCTTGGTATCATCTGCAAACAGACTGGTCTTACTCTGGGTCCCACATGCGATATCTGAAATGAATATCCCAAACAGCACTGGTCCCAGTACCGATCCCTGTGGCACCCCACTTGTAACTGCTCATGGTGATGAGTTTCCCCTCCACCACCACCACAATTTGCTGCCTGCCCTTCAGCCAGTTAGTGATCCAGTTTACCATCTTAGTACCAACCCCTACATATTCCAGCTTCCCCCCTAGCTTCCCATGTGGCACGGAATCAAAGACCTTGCTGAAGTCTAAGTACAGACTTCCACTTCATGGCCCTTGTCCAGTTCCCTGGCCACCCAATCATAGTACTCAATCAGGGTTTCTCTGGCAAGATCTACCTGAGACAAACCCATGTTGTCACGTCGTCCTGGAGACCATTGTCCTCCAAAAATGTCAATAGCCTCACTTTAATGATTGTCTCAGTGAACTTTTGCACGATTGATGTGAGGCTCGCTGCTCTGTAGTTACCTGGATCAAGCCTTGGGCCACCTTTGTGAATGGGTGGGCACCACTGGATCAATCTACAATCTTGTGGTACACATCCTGTGTCCAGAGAGGTATTGAACAGGTCAGCCAGTGGTCCTGCCAGGCACTCTGCCAGTTCCTTGAGTACCCTAGGGTGAATGCTATTGGGTCCCGGTATCTTGTTCACCTGCAGGGCCTTCAGCCCTTCCAGTACCCTGTCCTCTGTAATTCTTCCATCTGTCACTCCCTCCCTTCCTGGTCACCCCACAACTCCCATGAGTTATCTGTCCCCCACACTCTTCTGTGAATACAGAGCAGAAGTACTCATTGAGTGCCTCTGCCTGCACCTCCCCCTTCTCAACCCACCCTTGTCTTTATTAATTCTCACTGTCTGGTCCCTGCTCTTCCTTCTCTTACTAAGGTATCTGATGATGTCCTTCTCTTCCTCCTTAATGCCCTGTCCCAGCCTCAGCTCTCTGGATGCCTTGGTGGCACTGACTAGTCTGATAACCGCCATGAACCCCTTTGTATACTCCTCCCTGTCATCCCCCTTCCTGATCTCTTAAATGTCTGTTAAGCTCTCCTCCTGGCCCTCACCCCTCCATTACCCCCTTGGTCAGCCAACTGGGCTTCTGTGCCCTTCTCTTCATACTTCGTGCCCTAGTACATGTCCCAATAGCCTCTGCCTGCCCTGCTGTACTAATATCCCACATTTGATTGTCATCCATGGTTGGTTGGAATCCCTCCAGCTGATTTATCAGAATATCCCCCCATCTTGTTAAGGTATGCTCCCCTTAAATAAATCACCCTGGTACCCAAACCATTTTGGGCATGAACCATACTTAGTGGTGATCACTACCAGCCAGAGGGTCCTTCACCTCCAGGTCCCTTATGACCTCCCCATTTGATAGTAAAAGGTCCAGTCTTTTCCTCCACCTCCAGGTCCCTTACGACCACCCCATTGATAGTACAAGGTCCAATCCTTCCCAGCCTAGTTGCCTTGCATACCAACTGCACCAAGAAGCTATCCTGAAATGTCCCCAATATGACCTGCTCACTTGTACTTGTGGTGTTTGGTGTGCTCCAGTCCACCCCAGGTAGGTTGAAGTCCCCCACCTCCACCGTATTCCCCTTCCTGCAAACCCTCCCAATTTGTTCTGCCAAATCCCGGTCCATCTCCTCCCCTTGAGTTGGTGCCCTATAGACTACCCTCATCCTCTGTACACTGCTCTTTGAGTCCTGAAACTGCATCCATAGCTCCTCTGTCCCTTCTTCCCTTTTGCATGTTTTTCCTTGCTGTACATAGATTATCACCCCCCAACCCCACCATTTCTGTTTGCCCTGTCCTTTCTGAAGATCTTATATCCTGGGGACATCATATCCCAGTCCTGGAACTGTGTGGCCCAAGTTTCTGTTATGGCCGCAATGTCCACCTGCCCCACTGCCAAGAGGGCCTGTAACTCGGCTGATTTGTTTCCTAGGCCCTTGTGTTCAGTGACACCACCCTCCAATCTGTTCCTTTCCCTTCCCTTCCCTTCCTCTATTAACCTTCCTTATTGTCCCTACCCTGATGCCCTCCCCTATAGCTTGGGGGTAAGCTTATCTGGCTCCCCTCTCTGGAAACCCTCCCTACTAGCTGTACACATGCCAACCCCCCCTCCTAGGTTAAATATACCCTTGTTGCTATGTATTCCTCTATCCCCAGTTGTAATACTCCCTTCCCCTCTCTGCTCAAATGTAGCCTGTCCCCTGTGTACAGGTCATTAATTTCCCAGGTTCTGCCCCAGCCACCTACTAACCCATACCCCTTGGTATGACACCATTCCCGCAGCTAGATGTTGAACTCCACTATCCTTCCCTTTCTCCCTGTACTTGCACAGGGTACTTGGAGCACTTCTAAGAAGGCCACTGATGTCCCCACCTCCTCACACAGCCTTCCCAGTTGGCATACGTGACCCTGTATTCCTCGCATGTTACTGTCCCATTAATGGAATGTAAAGTTAAAATGTTACTCATGGTGTTGTTGGGGAGAACTTGCATCCTGTCCACTCTAGGCAGCTCTTACAGCAGCCTGTCCTTTCTGGCCGGACCACATCATCCTTCCACTTGACACACCTGTGTGTGGAATGCATAACAACTGTCATTATCTTTCACCAATGACACATACAGAACATCATCCCAACCGTGCAACAGTTACTGTGATGTAGATATTTCCAGTATGTTTCCAATATGAGACATACCTTTCTAGGAATAGTGATGCCTGATGTCAACACTACACATATTTCTGTGCACAACACTGTTCTGTGTATAACAACACTAATTGACATACACAACCCAAGTATAGGCAGCACCAGCAACATATGGATAACAGATACATGCAGCAATGACCCTTGTGTCCAATGGGCAGAGTACTGCCAGATCATTGCACAACTGAAACAGTCAATTAGTATGTGTGCACATGCTACATACAGCAGTAATAACTGTAACGGAACAGTGGATACTACGGGCATGCATGTGACATACATGCATTGAACTGTACTGACTGCGATTCATTGCACAACACTGTGTTCTCAATCCCAACATATTTTGTTGTAACACTAAAAGGGGACACGCCACGCCAACCGTGCCTTGCCACAGCTATGACACAGCAGTATAGGCCCTGCTTCTCATGTGTTTTGCACATGAACAATCAGAATGGATAAGACATTGTGTCATGCTATGATAGTTGTCATACCATGCATGTTAACATGTGTGATGCACTGTCAGGTCAGCATCATCAATAGGAATGACCATGTGCCAGCTGGCCTGCTGGTACCAAGGCAAGGTGTCTGTCAGCAACGCTGATGACCCGTTTTTGGTAACTGACTCAGAATGTTGTAGTGCCAGCTGGTGGTTGTAGGATTCAACATCCAAGAGACTGCTCTACTACTCGGGGAGGAAACACACACTGTGGACGACTGGCAGAGTCTGCGAGGGAACCACAGTGTCAGCTCCAGCAGCTACTGTGTGGCTGCATGGACAAAGGATGTCAGTGCACATTCCCATCCCATGTACCACCACACACCAGAGAAATGGCTTGCACATCCCCTGCCCAAGACACAGTTCATGTGCCACCACATCCTTTGCCAACTGTGTTTGTCAGAGAGGGTCACGCTCCCATGGCCCCACCCTGGATATCATGCTACAGTAGCCTACAGTGAGCATGAGGAGGTTTTTCCTGCCCAGGGGGAACCCCAAGAGGGGGTATGCAGTGCTTGGTCAAATGCTCCATTGACAACATCCAGGGATCCAGATTGTTAACAGTGTACTAAATATAGTCAGAATATAAATACAATGCACTGAGCATGTGCTATGTTACTTAATATGTCTAATGGACACAGAGAACTTAAATGCCAAAAGGCATGAACACATGGCACATGCATGCACTCATCTGGTGCTGTCCCCTGTGAGTCTTGGCATTCGCTGAGTACCAGCTGACATAGGTGCGGCTCCACCCTCTCCACATCGCTCCACTTGTGTTTCAGCTGTGAAACACTATGGTGCACACCACTGTAAAGGTGCAGGTTTCTGGCAATTGTTCACCACACCTTATCCCTTTTCTTGGGAGCATGTAAAGACTTCCCTGGTGGCAGGACTATGTTGCTATTTTTCTTAATCAGCTCCAGCAGTAATGCAGTCTCTGCATCACTGAAATCTGGGGATCTGATCCTATCTGCCATGATAAATTGCAAGCAAAACTGTTACTGTGATGCTGAGAATGGCACAGCCTGATACACCTGTCACCCTAAGCAGCCCTCAAAGTCCTTAGGTTGACAGTTTGAAGCGCATGCACATGTTCCAGCATGTGCAAGACATGTGGCCATGTTTTTCATGCACATGCACAAAATCTATGCACATTCCACACATGTGCGCTAAAATGTCGCCCATTTTCCCACACATGCGGAAAAACTTGGATATATCCGCATACATGCTGTAATTTCATTTGTGAGTCTCTGTATTTCATGCACGTGTGAGAAAATGCTGTGATGTGGCACAAGATTGCTTACAGATGCCTTGCATACACTCTCATGACACCCACCCCCATCAGCATTGTGGACATACCTTCGTGTGGTCTAAGCATGACACAACACAGACATGTGACCACACCTATGTGTACAAGGTGATGGGACAATCTGGGGGCTGATTGTCACATCTAATGAGTGACACTTCACCAGGTTTGATAATGTCCCTCGATGCCAGACATGTATGCAGATTAATTCTAACTACTCCCATACCCCCGCAGGGTATGACATCATGCATGTGTACTGATGACGATGAACATATGTATGACTACAATGTACATACTGTAGGTAACACACGTGGACATGCATCGCAGTGGGCTGTGACCAATCAATATAATGTGTCATATACAGTTAAATGCTTCA
Source organism: Neoceratodus forsteri (assembly GCA_016271365.2). NCBI lineage: Eukaryota > Metazoa > Chordata > Ceratodontiformes > Ceratodontidae > Neoceratodus > Neoceratodus forsteri. The sequence goes on from CM057455.1 coordinate 1,237,349,126, forward strand.
TAACATACCTGGGACCACACGACACAATAGCATAGTTACCAATAGTGGCATGTGATACAAACATGTCTGGGTTGCCTGGTATAACTATATAGTGACACATGGCATGAGGGACATGTGGCCTGCTGACATGGCATGTAGGAATATCATGGTTATGTACATGTTCACAGTGTTGTGATGCTTGACAGTGAACATCCCATCAGTGTCACCGGGGTATTTGGGATGTACATACATTATTGTCTGCTGTGTGTGCAAGTGTATACATATTATTATACATGTAATGTTGTATGGGTTTAATATTTCAACAGATGACAGTGGATACCCACTAAGGCCATGGCTCATGACACCAGTGACAGCACCACAGGCACAGCAGGAGGAGAAGTATAATGCCGCACATGCCCACACAAGATCTGTAATTGAGCGTACATTTGGTGTACTCAAGATGCAGTTTAGGTGTTTGGATCACTCAGGAGGGGCACTGCAGTATAGTCCTGAAAAGGCATGCAAAATCTTCGTAACCTGTTGCATACTGCACAACATTGCCCTGTTACAGCAGATGCCCCTACCCGACGTACCACAACAGGATGATGACGATGCACAACCAATGCCACATGCACCATCACCACCAGCATCGCCAAGAGGCCATGGTAGTCCAGTGGCAGTGGCATGACATGTCTGAGAGAAGCTCATAAGAGACTGTTTTTAGCCTCAGTAATAAGTGCATATGCCGATATTGTATCACCATTATGTACAGTCAGTAAATGTTGATGATTTGCCTACGAGAGGTTTACATTACTTTAATGTAGAATGTGTGTAGCGTTGTAAATATAAAGTATATTGATATGACATGTCTTTGTTCCCTGGGGGGATGGGGGGGCTGTCAGTGGTTGCTACTATGTACAGTATGCTGTGATGTGGTAGGCATATGCATCAGTTGCCTAATACTGGGTAGTGGACATGTCAAGTGGCCTAGGTCATGTCCTTCTGAATAACGGCTAGGTATGCATCCAGTAAGTGATCGCCATTGTGTCATTGGTCACAGTCATGTGCACTTGGGACATGTCTATGTCACCGACAGGCATGCCATGAGATATCTCAGTCTACCCCGTGAGAGAGCTGAACAGCATGCTACAGTGTTTACATTATATGATACACCTTGGTAGGAATGCATGATGCACATGTCTGTATTAGAATGCATTGCATGGCTCTGCCTTGAAAGTACTCAGACAATGTAATTATGAGGACTACTTCATGGATAGCCCATCAACCATCCTGAGAGGCATCTTGTGACATCTAACAATTGTACACCATGTGGTGGTTCACAGAGGAGTCACAACATCAATGCTGCAGCACCATCATGTACCGTATGCAATATGTGCTGTCATGTCCCAATGTATGACTGAGGGACGTGCGCCATACTGCCATCAACCTACACAACACAATGACAATATTGCACAGTGAGTAGTAATCCAAATGATCTTTATGTAAGGATGTCTTTGCAACAGATACTTTAACATAAATGGTTGTGCCATGCATACAGGCTACTTAGCATCATCATGACATATACACATACACATTTACATTTGTATGTTCAATTTACAAAGGCTATGTACATGTCATCGTACTCCTGGGACACGTGTCAGCTTAACAATAATATGAATCAAGTACAATACATAATTGCAATCAGAGGTAAGCTAGGAATGGCTATATGACTGGAACACAAACAGTATTGCAGGGCTGGGGACACATAATTCTAGGCACTATGCACAACGTGGTCTTGGAGTCCCCCTAGGCCTGTGAGGGATAATGTCAATGCACCAAGCATTGCCACATGTGCAAATGGTGTGTGTCACTACTACCTAACATTCATGACATGCACAACATGTGAGGGCCTTGCCATGACATTGCACCATTCACATGGTGCTATATGATGATACAAAGGCCAGGGTAAGCACCCTCTATAATGTTACACACACCCTCCCAATCCTTTTCATACAACATAGCCCTGAGTTGCTGGGTGTCCTTTATTTTGGTGATGTTGTATTCCCCTGTTGAGTTTGTTGCCCACACAAATAGAAGCCCTTACACGGTCACTTGCATCACAGATAACCCCTTCCATCCACGGTCATGCCATATGCTTATTATGACACTCCCATCAGTCACACATCCCTGAGACACTCTAGCTACAGGTCGTGACCAGATGTGTTACAGCCATAGCACATGCTGGTCCTATCCCTATGGAAAGGAAGCGTCAGGGCTCTCTGTGCTCAACAATGTGAGGCCTGTGATATACCCTGCATGGCCCAGCACCACATTCCAAAGGCTGTCCCCACCCCTTCACACACACATGTGAACTGTCACTGATAACTGGGTGGGAAGACCCTTGTACCCCTGTACCACATAACACTACAGGTACACTAGTGCCTCAATGTGGCTCAGTAGTATTTGTGTCACCTTGTGTGTACTGGATGTGCCAACATAGAATACTCTTGGTCTGTCACGTGTGTCCCCAGAACATCTCATGCCCTCAGCACAGCCATAGCATGCCACTATGTTATTCCAGCCCTGAATTTGCATATGACAGTGTATTACAATGATAAATGGAGCCAGCATTGCTTTGTGAGACATATGTTGCAGTAAATTCATTACCTGACATGAGCAACATGCTCATTGTACTGGATATTTGGAATCTTACTAATAGTCATATGAAACAGTTTCCACAATGTGTTAGTTTAGCATGGTATTCCAGAGTTAGCAACGCACTGGCAACTCATCTTGTATAACATTTCAGCACTCATACACTGGAAGAGACAGTTTGAAAAACAATTTTGTCAGGAAAGGTTGACTTACATTTGTAGCCCATTCTCAAGTCACTGCACAACAACATTGTGATTCTTCTGAAACATTTTGTGAAGGGCATTGTGGTGGATCCAGCAAGAGTCATGCAAACACTCTGCATTGTTTAAGCAATCCATTGTAGAAATAGTTAACATTGCCTGGCACTGTACCTTATTTGAGTGATGTTGCCAATGTGGTAGGTTGACTGGGATCTGTGTCATGTGAGTGGGTGTGTTCCTGTCAGATGAATAGGGGGTTTTAATTACCAGGTGGATGAGACATTCCAGGCATTGCTGAATTGAAACACCCATGGTTCAGGTATGTTTGCATGCAACAGGATGATAGGACAATGGCTATTCAATCAGTGTAAGACAGTGGCGAGGGGATGGACAATGGGTCACTACACACACTTTCAACATGTACTATTGTACACTGTGAACCTAGGGTATCTGGCACTCTGTTTCTCATTGGTCACAGTGACGGTGTCGATGGCAACTACACATCATTATGACCATGTATACACATATCATTGCCTGAGCCCATGGTGTACAGGACTATGTGACATGGTGGATGTGGCCGGCATCCAGGGTTACTCAGGGTGACATGGTACATACTGGACATGTCACATACATTCCTGTCAGGCTAGTGCATGTTTATGATACATGTCCTGGTGGCATAGGCCAGCCCAGTCATCTGAACAATGCCACATATACACAGTATATCATACTGGAGGTCAGGAAGGCATAGCCATGCAGGCTGAGTCACATGTTGCTTACAGTACTGGGAGCCATTCCCATGTGCAGGATGTGTACAATATCACAAGTCATGTGTATGACATGAATATTGGCAGCATGGATGTCTGGGGGTGCCTCTATACATGGGCCATGGTGCCAGGAGCACTGTCAACCTTTTTATGCATGATTTACATGTTGGCTAGTAATCTACTTATATTTGCTGGTTAGTGGTTATAAACCACTGCCAGTGAGTGCCCAACAGCTCCATAAACCACATATGTGGTATGTGTAGCTTCATAAACCACAGGCAGAAGAATACCACAGCATCACCAGACAAAATGCTGAACAAGCTGTCCTCATGCTGGATGTTCACAAGCGCTATTCAATAGATCACTCAGCATAGACAAGCTTGTAGTAGGCGGTGACAGTTACCCTCAAAAAGTGGCAAAAAAGCCAGTTAATACCACAAACATAGAAACATAGAAACATAGAAGTTGACGGCAGATAAGGACCGCAAGGCCCATCCAGTCTGCCCATTTCGTTTTCTACCTTATAAATGTGCCATCGGCCTTTGCTCTGTCAGTAAACTATCTATTCATAGTCATTTGTATTGCTCCCTTATGCCTATCCCATGCCTGTTTGAAGCCCTGCACTGTATTCATAGCCACCACTTTTGTGGTAAGCCATTCCATGCATCTACCACCCTTTCTGTGAAAAGAATTTCCTCACATTCCCCTTAATCGGCCTCCTCTAATCTCATGCTGTGTCCTCTTTGTCCTGCTATTTTTCTTAAATTTAAACATGTTAGACTCTTTCACCTTGTTTATGCCTTATGTGTTTTAAATGTCTCGATCATATCACCTCTCTCCTCCTTTTGCTCAAGGGTATACATATTGAGTCTGCTAATCTGTCCTCATATGTCTTCTGATGCAGTCCCTGCACCATTTTGGTCGCGTTCTTCTGGACTGCCTCAATTTGGTTAATGTCCTTGTGAAGGTGGCTCAATACTGCAACGCAGTACTCCAGATGGGGCCTAACCAATGTCTTGTACAGAGGATTATTACCTCCTCTTACGACTTGTGATACTCCCTAATATCACACCCTAACACCCTCTAGCCTTACCTACTGCTTTAGAGGTCTGTTTGATGATTTTAGGTCATCAGTGATGATGATGCCCAAGTCTCTTCTTCCTTTGTGACTGCTAGCAACTCCTCCCAGCCTATAAGTGGCTTCAGGGTTTCTCTTCCCTATTGCATGATTTTGCACTTCTTTGCATTAAATCCCAGTTGCCACTCTTCTGACCATTTTGCTAGTTTATCCAGATCTCTTCTCATTCTGCCCACCCCATCTGGATCATCTACTCTGTTGCAGATCTTGGTGTCATCTGCAAACAGACAAGCCTTACCCTCTAGTCCATCTGCGAGGTCACTAATGAAGATGTTGAATAGGACTGGCCCCAGGACTGACCTGAGGTACCCCACTTGTGACTTGCATCTCTTCTGACTGTATACCATTTACCACCACTCTCTGTTTTCTGCCAGTCAACCAGTTTGCCACCCAGTTGACCAACTTCTGACCCACCCCGAACCTACCTAGCTTATTTATCAATCTTCTATGTGGAACAGTGTCAAAAGCTTTCCTGAAGTCAAGGTAGGCGACATCAACTGCTCCCCCTTGGTCCACCACTCTGGTTACCCAGTCAAAGAAATCTATGAGATCTATGAGAAAACACACACACACACACAAAGGAAATATAGGAAATAAAACATGGAGAAGTGTGGTTCTCTGGGGATTTTATGCACCCCTCAGTGTGTGATGCCCATATAAACCCCTCGGGGCATCACATACCTCTGTGGTGCATAACATCCCCACACACCACACTTTTCCATGCATTATTCTATATATCATGATTGCTTACATGCTGTGTACTTATTTTAGGTTGTTGTTTGTATTTTCTGCCTCCTTGTTTATACCACACAATGTGCATGTTGATGCATAGCTATGCCTAGCTTTGCTTGTGCGCAGGTCTCTGCACTACTGTCAGTGCACACTTCCTGAACAGTGTCAACAACCTCATACAGAGCACTCACATATGATACAATAGTCATTTGTCCACCCACAGCATGGTCAACATTGGGATTGTGTTGTGAGTGTTCATGTGTCCAGGATACATGCACTCTGAGTTGATAGAGCACTGTGAATACATGTTTTGGTGTGATGTAAACAGTGTGGTTCACACACAGTGTTCACCTTTTAAATGCCAGAGGAGGGAACTGAATCAAGGTCCTGGCAATATCACGCCTCAATGGACTGTACACAGTTGTACAATCTGTTGCAGACATCAGAGTCACTTTGAGGGCTGAGGGGCTGACAATGTCCCTGTAATATGGGCATCTGTGGATATTACATGGACTCTGGGTAATGTCCTGTGTTTGGACAGATGTGTCACCCCTCAGGTCATTTCCAATGTGGGACATGTGCGTCGAATGGTTTAAGTATCCTGTGCTGGGATGCTTCTATGATGGGGGGGGGCAACATCATCCAGATGGTGCTGTTACTGCTACGGTACAGGTCATTGAGGAGCCATCCCTTTCCAGATGTTTCACCGTCCTGTTGCACTGATCCCTATTGATATGTGGGCAGGCTGTAGCGTGGGCATGGAAGGGCAACAGATCTGTTGCAGGGCCTACAAAAGTGATCGTATCAGAAGTGACCGGGTAACCACGGTATGTGTGACCTGGTAGAGTGTAATGACAGGGGTGATATAATGGGAGCATAACATCATCTGAGAGCAATATATCACATACCTATGGCTAGCATATGGCAGTCATGTTGATGTCCCAAACCATTGGGCATAACAAGAAGATGGCCATGGGTGGACTTCGTGTTGGCAGAAGAGGGTTGACCACCACGGGAAGGGTTGTGGATGCATGCAATAGACATCCATTGGCTGAGGTGTGGGCATAGAGAGTGGGTTAGCCCAAGCAGTCATGGCACAGGTCTACTGGAACCTTGCAAATATGTGCAGTGATGTAACAATGAATATCAACATTGGTCTGCTGCATGTTGGTAGGGACACAGGAGGCATACATGGGCCTGTTGGTCCTTCCCATCCAAAGTCCCAATGTGACTACATGTCTCCACTGCAATGATAGGACACCATGTCAAATTTCATGTAACACCAGGACCTGTGTTCATGGTATGTTCATAGTCCTCCGGTACATGTCTTGTCAAATGCCGGGGGGATGTGTCTGCATATGACACATCACACATGCACGGGCAACATGACCTCGCATTCCTGTGGATCTCATGCCTTTGTCTGTTGTGTGACTCATGACACATATTGCAGTTGTACATGCTATTAGGGTGACACTGTGAGGGTCCACAGTTCTACCAATATAAACATGCACCATGTGTGTTTGTCAAGCAGACATCACATCCAATCAGATCCTTCTGTAGATCCCGCACAACTGCCACACACTTTGTGGTAGTGGCTGGTGACAGACATGACCACAGGAAGCACCAAGATATCTTGTAGGCGAGAATGCTGACCTCCCCCACAGCGATGGCACAATACCGACTCAGGTATTGTGCCGCCTCTTGCATCACTGTTTTCTGTGGAGGGCTGTGCCCCCCACACCCCCATGTGGGGGTCTCTGCCTCCCGCACCCCCCAGACTCTAGGATTCCAACTCCAGGTTGGAGTTGGGAGGGGGTGGAACACTGGGTGAAGGTGAAACACAGAAAAAGGACCATTACCACGAATGTCACCGTAATGGTCTTTCTCTGTGTTTTGCCGTCGGAGTGTCAACCACAAGGAGTGATATGATGACCACGCTGTCATGGCAATTACACACCCATTTTCATTGTCAGTGCTTGCATGACCATGTCAATATATCCTCCACATTGCAATCCTCAGTTCATCACACTACACGTTTGCCTATCCAATGCTTTCTTGTACACCACAACCCACTCAATAACGCAATATTGACACACTGTACCATATCCCCATAACAACAGCACTTGATGGCATACATGCATGACATCTAGCAGGCATCTGACATTGCCATCACGCATTTGTTTATCCCATTGTTCCTGTCACATTCCACAGGGTGATCCCCCCCCTTGGGATATTCCCCGGTGTAGTCTGTTATTGCTATTCCCCCTGTGTAGTCAGTTAGATTCCCAATTCAAGTAAGTCAATATACCTGTCATGGGCAGCATCTCATACCCATGGCATGCACATTGTGACCTCTTTCACATGTCTAGGTCTACTTTTTTTTGGTGGGTGTCCTCTGTCAGCATGTTTTGATGCCTGTTTTTTTTTCCCCCCAGACAATATCTGTGTTTGTGTTGTTCCAGACACAGTTTGTGTTTGTGTCTCTGTTCTGGTATGTTCACATTCAGTCACACCCTGTATATCCTGTCCATTGGCTGCACGTGCAGCCTTTTCTGCCTGATGTGCACTTGTTCATCTGGTTGGGCCCTGCTGTTCTGTAGCCTGTGTGTCCTCTCTGCCTCCTTGCACCTGGACAATGTTGTGGATCTTTCTTTCTCTCTTTTTCATTGGACTATCATTCCATGTCTGTTTTTGTCCCCTCTGGGCACATTGTTCACCTGTACTCACTTCTCCATGTGTGCTGCTACTGTCCCCTGTATGTTGTGTATCTGGTACTTACACTATATGTGTGCTGGAACTGTTCCCTGTATGCTGTGTCTTTGGTGCGGACACTATAGGTTCCACTATAGTTGTGTGGTGTGGGCCTGTGCTGTGCCTTCTAGGGTATTCCCATGTGTTGTTGGATTGTAGGAGGTACTGTGTAGCACATTCCTGTTGATGTCATCACCTGCTGTTGTTGTGTGAATTTGAGCAGTGACAATGTGTGACTGCACAGTGCCAACTGCTGTCTGTGGTTCTACATTTGAAGGGCCACATGCATACTGTGGGCTATGTATGTCCACCACAGTGGACACTTGCCCTCTGGTTGTGCTTGTGCCATGCATTTGTGTGCAATTGTTCACAGTGTCAGCTGTGCCCACACAAAGACCACCCATGGCTGTGATGGTACTGGTCATCCTAGTCATTTATTTGTAGAAAGGTTTCGAGCACATACAACTCTTTAGAGAAACGTGTAGTAATAAAAAGATTTATTTCACAAAACTCCTGACATGTTTCGGACTGATTCCCCAGTCCTTTATCAAAGGTAATAAAAGACAAATGCCAGAGAACACAATATATGGCACATAATAAATAATTAATCCAGATGAATTCCATCAGATCAATGAATCACTTAACATACAAATCAGACTTGTTAAAGTCCTGCAGAGGGAATTTTAATTAATTGCAACTTTGTGATTTCCACACCTTCATATCAATAGCAGTGGTAATAAATACACAATACATAACATAATGACACTATTTCAACTGGTCCAAAACTAATCTGTAAAACAATGCAGTGTATGATTAAAACTCAAACTAAAGGAGTTTTGTGAAATAAATCTTTTTATTACTATGCGTTTCTCTAAAGAGTTGTATGTGCTCGAAACCTTTCTACAAATAACTAACTGTTGGTTTTTGGAGCACTACGTCCCAGTGCGCACTCATTTTGGAATGCAGACATTTGATGTTTGAGTGTTACGCATGGGTTAGGGGGAAGGAATATATTACAGGTAAAGGTTTTTTATTTGTGACTGGAAGTTTACCTTACCTGTGTCCTTACCCTGTAAAACTCGAGAATATACGCGTTTTGAAGAGATAATTTTATAAAGAAAAATTAAGATGTCTTTAGAGAACACTCCAAATCTGATTTTTAACTCAGTGAGTGATGAAACTCAAACGAACCCCCTGGCTTATGTGAAACAGTTGTTAAAGACTTCAGACACTTGCAACCCATTTTTGAATACTGATTTAAGATATGCAGTGGACCAAACAGGTATGCTATCGCCTATGGAGGCTTTCAGGAATTTAGAAAAATCCACACATCAGCTGAGGCGCCTTTTCTGGAACAGCACGAATTTAGAAGCATATTTAGAAGTTAAAAGGGTCCCTAGAGGTCTAAGATTGTTGAAAGAACCAGCTTGTGGAACTGAAAGCCCCGTGTTTTTACAAGAATGGGAGAATATCTTACTAGACGCAAGCTTTAAACTTATTGTTAAATATAGTAAGGAGAGAGAAGCTGTGTTGAAGGAAGATATTAAAAAGCATGAAATAGAAGTGTTAAAATTTCGTACACATTTGGACTTTGAGCTTCTGAACTTGAGATTGAAAGACTCAATTTTAAAATTGGATTCGGAAATTAAAAAGATCAAAATGACCAAGTTCCTATGTGACAAAGGGGAATTCGAAAGGGGAACAATTTTTAAATGGAAAAATAACCAGAAGAAAGGTATTTTAAAAAACAAAACCAAGAATGTGTCATTCGAGTATTCTACAGATTTTAGTATGGATCATAGTGATACAGAGGGAGAAAATGTTAATGCACACCTTTTTCAGAAGGAACAATTAACAACGGAGCAACAACCAGTAGGGGAGCATCAGATTTATACTGCACCTTATATTCCACCACCATTGCGAAGGAGTCCGAGATTCCAAGAAGAAACAAGGGATTTCTGAAGAGAAAGAGAATCCGACGAGGGAGAAGAAAGAACAAGACAATATGGAAACAGGAATTCTCTAGGGAATTACAGGGGGCGGAATGTATGGAGGAAGCCCTTTGGAAACAGGGGTCGGAATCAACAGAGGAGGTAAGAACTGATTTTTCTGATACCTCTATAACTCAAATTATCAACTTATCGAAACATGATTTAACAAGTGGAGAGGGCAACTTGCTAAAAAAAGGTTTGAGTTTTGCACCTACAACCCCTTTAAATTGGGTACAGACTTTAATAGACTTGAATCTTAATTGTTGCAAACTTAACATTAAGGCTTTTTACTCTCGGAGAGAAATGTTGGGCTTGCAAGAAATGGGACATACAGTGAAGGAATTGACTGTCTTTAAAAATCCATTAGTTTGGTGCCCCCAATGTGCAGCGGTAACTATCTTCAAAGAACTGGTTGAAAAAGACATTGAAGCTTTATGCATCCCACTGAATAATCTTCCCCATCAGAATTTAAGTAGAAGTGAAAGAGAAGCTCTATATACTTTAAAGAATGATACTGATATAGTGATAAAACAAGCAGATAAAGGTGGAGCAGTGGTCCTAATGGATAAAGAAAACTATGTTTTGGAAGTGCAAAGACAAATTTATAACACTCAATACTATATTAGACTCAAAGATGATCCAACATATGATTTTAAACATGGAATTGATGAAATTATTGAAGGCGCTTTTTCCAAGGGAGTTATTACTCAAGATGTGAAAGACTACCTCACAGTTTCTAATCCCATCAGGGCCACTTTTTACATTCTTCCAAAAGTTCATAAAACTTTGGAAAACCCGCCTGGTCATCCCATAGTAAGTGGTATAGGTTCCCTAACAGAACCTTTGTCAAGATATGTGGGTTCGTTTTTGAAACCTTTAGTGTGGAATTTACCTTCATATATCAAAGACACGAAAGAAGTTCTTAATTTTTTGAAAGATGTGACATTACCAGAAGAAGGAATTCTAGTTAAGATGGACATTGAATCACTCTATACTAATATTCCACATGAGGAAACATTAGATGCAATAGCTTTCTTTTTGAATAAAGCAAAAATTAGTGGTTCTGACATTTTATTGAAATTTTTGGAATATATTTTGAAATGTAATGTATTTATGTTCGATGGAGAACTTTTTTTACAGATTAAGGGAACAGCTATGGGAGCCACTTGTGCACTATCGATTGTGAATTTATTTGTAGGAAAGTGGGAAGAGGATTTTATTTTTAATAACGATGTTAATGTTTTTCATGAATTCATGATATGCTGGAAGCGCTTTATTGATGATATTTTTTTGTTGTGGAAAAGGGATGAAAATAACTTAAAATTATTTGTAGATTTTTTACATAGAACAAACCCGTGTTTGAAATTTACAGTTACCTACTCGAAGGAACGGATTACTTTCTTAGATTTAATGATTGAATGTAAAGAAAATACGAAAATCAAAACTGCTCTGTTTCACAAAGAAGTTGATGGTAACACCATACTTCAGGCAAACAGTTGTCATCCTGTGCATATTATTAAGAAAATACCGATTGGCCAGTTTTTGAGAACAAAACGAAATTGCACAGAAGTGAAAGATTTTGAAAAGGGGGCAGAAGAATTAACAAATAGATTGGTACAGAGAGGTTATGGAAAGAATAATATTAGAGAAGCCTATAATAAAGCTAGTAATACTGATAGGGATGATCTCTTAAAAAATAAGTCTAAAGTACAAAATGATGATTACCGCTTTAATTTTGTTACGGAATATTCAGTAAAAGCGAAAGAACTTGAACGTATAATCAGCAGGCATTGGCATGTATTGGGAGCTGAACCAGGTTTGCAAGAAGTAGCCAAGAAACCGTCGAGAATGTGTTTTAAAAAAATTCCCACTGTAGGAGATTTATTAACGAAAAGCCATTATGAGAATAAATTAAAAGGTACATGGCTAGATAAAAGAAAGGGACATTTTAAATGTAAACGATGCATTTATTGTAGCCATATGTTACAGGGGAACTATTTTTCGAGTTCAAATAGTAATAGAAGCTTTGAAATTAGACAGTTTATGAATTGCGATACAGTAGGAGTTATATATTTGGCAAAGAGTAACTGTGAGGCATTTTATGTAGGGAAAAAGATTAGAAGTTTTAAAATTAGAGTGGGAGAACATTTAAGAGCTATTCAGAGAGGAAATGTGACTTATGCTACGGCAGCACATGTTACTACTGCAAAAGAACCTGAACAACATTTTTTAAGTTTTATGGCAATTGACAAGGTGAACAGGAATCCAAGAGGTGGAGGTTATAATAACCTAGTGTTAAAAAGAGAAAACTATTGGATTCTAACTCTGAAAGCCAATAAGAGTCTGGGGCTTAATGGCCCCTTAGAGTTATATCCATACTTAAAAGATTGTAGTTAAGTTTGGATATACTAAGTTAGTATTAGTTATGTGGCTTGATTATCTTCTTTTCTTTCCAACCCCCGTCTTTTTAGTTTGAGTTTTAATCATACACTGCATTGTTTTACAGATTAGTTTTGGACCAGTTGAAATAGTGTCATTATGTTATGTATTGTGTATTTGTTACCACTGCTAATGATATGAAGGTGTGGAAATCACAAAGTTGCAATTAATGAAAGTCCCTCTGCAGGACTTTAACAAGTCTGATTTGTATGTTAAGTGATTCATTGATCTGATGGAATTCATCTGGATTAATTATTTATTATGTGCTATATATTGTGTTCTCTGGCATTTGTCTTTTATTACCTTTGATAAAGGACTGGGGGATCAGTCCGAAACATGTCAGGAGTTTTGTGAAATAAATCTTTTTATTACTACGCATTTCTCTAAAGAGTTGTATGTGCTCGAAACCTTTCTACAAATAACTAACTGTTGTTTTTTGGAGCACTACGTCCCAGTGCGCACTCATTTTGGAATGCAGTCATCCTAGTCATTACATTTGTGTGCCTGTCAAGTGCTGCCACATGTTGTGTGTGTGATGCATGCAGTCCTGTCAACAACTGACCCTCATGACTAACACATGTGTGTCCTGGGTGCCACATAGAACATCAGTCTGCTGCTGCATGATTACATTGTTTCTGACAGCAGCATCGGAGATGGCGCGTAGTGCACCCACTATGTTAGAGCTCAACTGGTGCTGTGTTTGATTGTTGTCTTGTAGAGCTGTGGCTACAGACTGCACAGCATCTATCAATTGATGTGTGTGCTCTGAGCTACTCTTTTGGTGTTGTGTGAGTGTATCCTACAGGTTACCAATGGCCATGCTTATTTGCCTCTCCACATTGAGTATGGCATCATCATAGTAGCTATGGTCACTGTGTGATGCACCACCAGCACCCTCAGACTGTTGCTGGCTCTGCTATGATGTGGGTGTGCCTATATCAAAGTCACATAATGACACTCCTGAGATGTTGCCACTCTCAGGGGAAATGTTCAGGGGTGGATAGTACAAAGTTCTGGGCAGTATGTTCAGTGGGAACACTGTCCTCCTGCTCCTCTTCCTCCACCTGTCTGTCTCCTTCCACATTACCACTGTCATCAGCCAGCTGTGACTGTGTTCCAGGACCTGTATCACTGTGTGGTGCAGTTGCACCACTGTGCTGGGAGTCATCATACTGCTGTGACTGTGGTTCGACAGTTGCTGCTGACTCTTGTCGTGGCTCTGGCCTCACAATGTCTCCTATGAATGTATAACAACAAACACATTATGAATGTTGTGTCCCTACTGTGCCTGTCCCTTAATCATGCACACATTTCATGCATTCTGACATTCTACAGTATCACTGGTAGCACAACAGGATCGCCATATCACTGAACTGTGGCACAGGACACAGTAAGTACTGTGCTACAGTACAGTGCAGTCACCGATGCTGTTGAGCATTCACATACACTCTCAGGTGCTGTATGTTACCGTATGGGCATTTATTTCAGATGTATTGTGGTCACGTGTGGCTACAGAGGTTTGGACCATTACAACCACATTTGCTGACAGCCACACATCATTGCAGGAATGGCAGTGCTCATCCAGCCTTCATGTCAACTCACACTGAGTATGTGTGGCTCTGTGAACTGCTCAGTGTCAGCAGTTTACAGTAATTTGGCATGCTGCACAATTGATACATACAGATCATAATGTATTTACACTGTTTGTGTGATGGTCATGTACCGACATACATGTTTCCACACCACAACCCGACCACTTTGCATCTCAGACACATTGTTGTTCAGCATCATTGTCATGTCTGTTGATGTTACACATGCCTAATCATGCCATGTTACTCACCCCCTTTGTCCTGAAGTGTTAACTGATCATTGCAGGACTTGTATCTTGTGGTCCATTGCAATTGGACTGTTGGCGTGGCTTTTCAGGACACAGATCAACCTGATATGTGGACATAAATTGGTATTCTACCAGGCACCACTTGCATACCTTTTGAGCATGGGCATGTCACGTAACATACATGTGCCCCCAGGTCACACCTTGCCACCCATGTTTGTTCCCATTAGTGTGGATTACCATTTGTCTTCCACATATCTCTATATACCCTGTGATGGCATCCATCCATCCTGCACTGTGACATTGATTTACTTGTACGTGTTACCCAGAGCAACACAGCTGACCACTGTACCCAGTTCACAGGTAACTGTCAGAGTATTGTTCACATAGTACACAGTGATGTTGATGTTGTCATACTGTATGTTGGACTGCTGCTATGCATGGTATTCCATGCCTGGAATCTGATTGTTGTGCTGCATTACTGACATCATATTTTAGTGCCAATTCACAGAAACATAGAAGTTGACAGCAGATAAGGACCGCAAGGCCCATTCAGTCTGCCCATATTTTTCTACCTTAGGAAATGTGCCATAGGCCATTACTCTGTTAATGGCCTATCTATTCATACTCATCTGTATTGCTCCCTTATGCCTACCCCATGCCTGTTTGAAGCCCAGCACTGTATTCATTTACACCACTTCCTGAGGTAGGCAGTTCCATGCATCCACCACCCTTTCTGTGAAAAAGAACTTCCTCACATTGCCCCTTAACCAACCTCCCTCTCATCTCATGCTGTGTCCTCTTGTCCTGCTATTTTTCTTATATTGAAACATGTTAGACTATTTCACCGTGTTAATACATTGTTAATTCAGTAGTGATGTCAGTACTACAGCAGAACAACTGGAAATGCGGACACATAGTTTATGTACCCTATCTACTTAGGAAGAGTTGTTTAGTTACTAACACTTGTCTATACAGTGACACAAAAATAAATGGGTGGTGCTCAGTAATCCCTTTATAGTGATACATAAGGGGATGACAGATTCTTCCTGGTGTGGATATAGCAGGGTTTAGAGAATAAATTCAATTGCTCACAATAGCATCCATTAACCATCTCCTTTTTTCTGAGTGTGTATAGAACAGCTGTATTGTGAACAATTGAATTTACTTGTCTATACGAATCTGGCAGAACAATGTGTCACTTGCTGAGGCCTACCAGCGACTCTCAAGTTGGCCCCTAACCAACAGGGGTTCAGTGTCACACAGTGCATTGTCCAGTGTGTGCAGGTCTGCCCATACACAATCAGTGTTTGTGTATTTGCAGGCCCTACACACACAACAATCTGTCTATTGGGCGATTGTGTGTTAACCAATCCCCCTCCAGCTTTGCTCCGATGAGGACAGGGTACCAGGGACACATGTAGCTGCAGGATTCACCATGTTCCTGTGTGTTAATACCTGTTGCTGGGTAATGGTTTGTGTTCTGTACTGCTGGTGTGCTCTCACACTTCCTTCTGGTTGGCACAGTTTCCTAACAGATACAGTCACAGCTAATGACATCGCCAGATATTTCCTGAAATATCTGTGCTATATCTAGAGATATCTCCTGCTTTCTGCATTTCCACAGTGGGGCAGCAGAGAGTGACACTCGTTTGACAATTTGTGACATATTTGTATGAATCTGGCCATGTCTGTGGATACTACCGTACACACATCCCTATGTATGACTGTACTCCTTCAAAGAACTATTTGTCACATCCTGTGCTGTTCACATTGGTGGACAGGGTTGATGTCATGCCACTGTCTGATAGTCATGTGGACATGTGAAATAGCATTCATCCCATTGCATGGATAGTTCCCTCTGCCATCCCAGCCATGCACATATGTCCTGTGGTCTGTGTATGACACAGCAAAATAGTTTGTATGTCATCATTGTGTTTGATGTTGCCCCTTTGCATGCCTGCTTGTCATTTCTGCACTGTGTACAATATGTTTCCACATGGCATGGCTCAGGTGTCATAACATGGCACACATTTGCTTGTGTTGTGCTGAGTCTGTCATGAAGAAGAAGAATCAGCATTTATATAGTGCTTTTCATACACAGTATCCCAAGGCGCTTTACAATCAATGCTAGACTGGTAGTGAAGTGACTGAATGTGTGGTGGCATCATCACCCACACACAGCCTGGATAATTGCATGAACCGGGTTTATGGGAAGGGGAATGTTGGCCAGGACACCAGGAATGCTCCCTGCTCTTTTGCGAAGAGTACCCTGGGTTCTTTTACTTCCACCTGGACACCCACCAGGATAACACCAGGATGGGCAGAAGGGATCTCGGTTTAATGTCTCATCCGAAGGACGGCACACCCCAGCAATACAGCACCCCCCAGTACTGCACTCAGATGCCAGCAATTTTTAGGTGCAAGTCCAATCCCAGTGTGGGACAAGAACCCACGATCTTCTGGTTCAGAGGCAGATGTGCTGCCAACTGAGCCATGCTGTCATCAGTCCTTCTCTTTTTATCTGACACCTGCACTTGTCCATGGCTCAGGGCACACAGTCACACATGTTGTACATATTCAGTTGGGTGATGGGGGGACATCACCCATGCATGACTGTGCTGTCTTCCGTGGATGCAGTGGTGTGCATAACAATGTGTGTGTTGTTTGCCCTATATAGCAACAGACAAACATGGACACATGGCACCTGCTGGCAATTGGGACTGCTAGGTCCACATAGTCAGCCCATCAGCCCTATACCCATGTCCTCAATAAAGCTTTGTTGGGACCCTCATGTTGGCTTAGCTGTGTTGTTTGACCTAGGCCAGTCCCATGCATGTATACAGTGCAGCCCTCCATGATGTAGCACTGCACTGCAGACATCCGCAGTGGGGTTGGTCCAGCAAATAATACACTGCCAATGTGTGTTTCACCACATTTGTCATTCAGTTCACATGGGACAGTGAGGTTCATCTTGGCAGACTTCACTGTACTTCGTACCACAGTGTTTCCATCACCACCCCCTGTGGCCGTGCTCAGCATGCATCCACAGTGTCTGTGATTGCACAATTCATCACATTCCCTCAAGACATACCCTGTCTCAATGTCATGTCATGCACTCTTGTGTACTTGTTGCACCTCCTGTACTGTTGTTTTTCTATACTATACCACTTGTTACTGCCCTTTAGTTACAGTAATCCACACTCTCCCTACTCTCCTCCCGCAGGTACATTCTACAGTCCCTTTACCTTTCCTGATGCATTTTGTGTTGCAGGCCCTGTACCATTGAAGTTGGTCAACTCTGGATCAGATGCATCCCATTGCCGCACTTTTTCAGATGCAGCCACCAGGGCTGCACACAGTAATCCAGGTGCGGCTGGACCATGGGTTGCTATCACAACATCACTACCTCACGGCTTATGCTGGTGGTGGTAACCAAGGCTCTGCACCTCATCATGCCAGTGGCCTGCACTGCTGCCTTTGTACAGTGCCCTGCCATTTGCCAATCATCTTTTTTATATGCCCCCTGTCCATTTATTCCTTGGTGACTGAGAGCAGTCCAGCAACAACATCCTTTACTTGTTCACAGGCATTATCTGGGTCGGGTGCATGTTACAGCATTTGTTAGTGCTTGACCTTGGTTGCCACTCCTAATGCAATGTCTTCCACTCCCCAATGTCCTTCCTCATGTTGTACACCACCTTGGCAGTATCCACTCCCATTGCACAGCTTGGTGTCATCTGTGACTAACCCTACATTTCTGTGCAGCTCCACCACACTGTGGCTAATGCTGACGGTGCATGGGACATCTCCCTGTTGTACCCTGCTGCTCACTCCCTATCCTCAGGCTGCGGGCCATTCCCCACCACTCCCTGCCTCCTTCCCATTGGCAGGTTCCTAAAGTAGTGCAACAATTTGTCTCCCGAGGCCAGGCTACACTTCTTGTTGACTGGCCTCTCATGTGGGACAGTGTTGCAGGCTTTTCTTGACTCAGGCATTGTCCTTACATGTGCCATCCCCTAATTTCTGCATTTGTTACCCAGTCACCGTTTCCTGTCAGATTATCCTGACACAACATACACAATGTGACAATGGTTGCCTAGGGTCCGAAGCACAGTTATGTTCTACTTGTATATTTGCTCTTTCTTTCCGCTTTGCCCCCATATGTTTCCCATTCCTGGTGTTAGACATGTTAGCCTATAGTTCACCAACACCTCCCTACCACCAGATTTGTGTGGGAGCAGCACATGTGCCCAACTCATGTCCAGTGGCAACACACCTGTGTTTCATGACTCTGTGACCATGGCTGCAAGTGGGTCTGAAAGCAATGTTCATATTTTCTCTGGTATCTGTTCTGGGGATACATTACTGCAGACACCATTATGGCAGTGTTCTCATGCAGGACTCTTGGCTGTGTTGCTGGCGCCCCCCCCAGTACCTGTGTTCCTGCTGTGGTCCCTGTCCCTCCCCCATCTTATGTGTATTGCGATAGTTGTTATTTGTGGTTTGCCTTATCATTCTTACCCTCCATTCACTTCCCAACAGGCCATTACAGCCCCCCCCTTCTGTCTTCTGCTGCTATAGCTGTACAATGTCATTTCCAGTACATTTCCTCTTTGTGCCACTTCTTCCTGGGTCCACACTCAGGCTCCCATTCCTGCCCTTCCACATTCCTTTGTACACATTCGTGGCCCCCTCACATTGGTACATGTCATGTCAGCGCGGCTCAGTTGGTAGCACATCCGCCTCTGGACCAGAAGGTCGTGGGTTCTCTTCCCACACTGGGATTGGACTTGCACCTAAAATCGATGGTATCCGAGTGCAGTATTGGGGGGTGCTGTACTGCTGGGCTGTGCCATCCTTTGGATGAGACATTAAACCGAGGTCCCTTCTGCCCATCCTGGTATTGTCCTGATGGGTGTCCAGGTGGAAGTAAAAGAACCCAGGGCACTCTTTGCAAAGAGCAGGGAGCATTCCCGGTGTCCTGGCCAACATTCCCCTTCCCATAAACTGGTTCATGCAATTATCCAGGCTGTGTGTGCGTGTGATGATGTGCGATATGGCTGCCACCACACATTCAGTCACTTCACTACCAGTCTAGCATTGCTTGTAAAGTGCTTTGGGATACTGTGTATGAAAAGCGCTATATAAATGCTGATTCTTCTTCTTCTTCTTCTACACCTTATAGTATCTGTATGTCTTGCATTTGTCCCTTGTCATGTCTTCAACCTTTGTTGTGCACCTAGTGGAATTAACATTCTTGTGTCAACACACTCTATCCATGACTCCCTGTCTATTCCATGTTTGCATCTGCTTGCAGACGTACACAGTGTACATGGATTGTACACATTCCCTAATCCACAGCATAACACACGGCATGATACATCCTACACACATGCGTGTGTCATAGTCCTTCTACAGCTATGCATTTCAGCAGTGTATTGCACATGTGTGTACTTACCCCCCTCCTGTATTTGCATCTGTAGGGTGTCCATCTGGTTGACATCACTGATGTTCACCTCATGCAGGTGTGGAACTACCCTCTCTTTGATATCTGTTAGACTGGTGACATCATAGGCTCCTCCACCTGTGGAACAATACACATTTGTCATTCCATGTGTTGTATGTGTGCCACTGCTGTTTGTGATATTTCTGGCTTTAAGTATATATGTTTAGGCCCAGAATGACACAATGGTGCAAGGCACATCTCCAGGTGCACTCAATGGAACATTTGTGAATATGGTCATACAAGGTCAACAATGCATAACTCATTGTGATTGCATATTAGTAAACACAGTCATCAGGTTACACTCCATGCAACATACATTTACGTAGATTTTGCAACAGCACACAGATGTATTGTACATGCATCATTAACCTGTCTTTCTGCATTCTACAGAACATTGACAATTCTCTGTACTGCCTTGTTTGTACTAGTGTTGCTGCTGTCCATCATCTATGTTGTGTGGCTTTCACACGTTGCCAGCTGATACTGGGCATGCAGCAACAGGTATCTAGTACAGCAGCATTGCTGAGATACACACATGTGCCTAGTAATGTAATGTCTGCATGTTTGTGGCCATGTCTGACTCTCCCATGGTTTACATAGGCATTTGATGTGTACCTGCTGTTGACCGCTGCTTTTGTTGTGCACAGAGTAACTTTGAGTGGCCTCGAGTCACATGCCTTTCATGGTGTTGGGATTCTAATGATGTGTTCTGCACTCCATTCTGCAGCTCTGTTGTGCATGTGTGGCTGGTCTGTTGTTCCCATTTTTGGGCAGCATGTACAGACTAGCCCATTACTTGCATTTCAGGATCATGGTGACATGGGCACATGTTCTGGGTTGTGATGTGTGGTTTGTCTGGTATGCATCTTGGCACACATGACTTTGTGGCTGTTACCACAGGGGGTGAATTTTCTGTTGCAGACAGTTCATGTTCGTGCTAACTGTGAGGGTGGTGCAGCAGCACTGCATATGGTGCTGCTTCTGTCCTTTCAGTACACGCACAAGGTA
Source organism: Neoceratodus forsteri (assembly GCA_016271365.2). NCBI lineage: Eukaryota > Metazoa > Chordata > Ceratodontiformes > Ceratodontidae > Neoceratodus > Neoceratodus forsteri. The sequence continues at coordinate 1,237,370,126 of CM057455.1, forward strand.
CAGGTATCCTGCGTATGTCAGGGGTTACTCTGCACAGGTTCAAGGAGCCATACTTGGGGGGGGGGCATTGTATTTGGATCATGGCTACTGTTAGCACACTTTGATGCAATGACATAGTGGTGAGGCCACTTTCCAACGTCCCTCTGACGTGTTACAGCATATGCTTTACAGGTGTTTATGTGTGGGGGGGGCATGTGGGTGACCATTTTCTGGGCAGAACATCTGCAATTCAGGTCATGTGATATGTTGCCCTGTGGTGGTGCATGTAAACATGGACAGGCTGTGTGGACTGTGTTGTCCATTTCTGCAACCTGTATCTTGCTATTGTGTATGTGACATGTGTTCATACATTTCACATCTCTTCCCACATCAGTGGTTCAGGTGGGGCTACAAGTACATTACCATTGGAATGCATATAGTGAGGATGTGTTTCACTTACCTGTTTCTTGGCCTGAACATCATATTTTTGCAAGCTTCTCCTTGGTCCTTCTTTTGATGTCATCATGCTTCTTTTTTAGGGCCTTTATGTCCCTGATTGTGGTCCCCACTGTATTCACCTTCTGGCAGATCATGTCCCAGAGTTCAGCCTTGGCAGCTTTTGATGTGAACCTGCTATGGAGCACTGCATAGTTTGCATCCTCTTCATGCACCAGCACCTCCTCCTCTTGTGTTGTCCAGTTTACTGCCCGTATGCTTCTGCTTACTCTACCCTTCACTGCTTTAGGTTCTTCCTGACAGCTGCTTGGGCCTGGCTGCTGGACCTGCTGTTGTTGTGCAGCCTGGTGTTGCTGTATGTTGCATTGTTGTTGTGCAGCCTGGTGTTACTGTATGTTGCGTTGTTGTTGTGCAGCCTGGTGTTGCTGTATGTTGCGTTATTGTTGTGCAGCCTGGTGTTGCTGTATGTTGCGTTGCTCATGTTGTTTCTGCAGGAGCTGTTGTGGATGGTGTGGCAACTGGGGCAGGTACTGCTGTTGTGGCCCCTGCTGTGCATACAGTGCTGCCTGTTGTGCGTAGGCTGGCTGCTGCTATATCAGCACATCATGTTGTGGGATGCATTGCTGTTGGTATTATTTATTTTATTTAGTTTTTATTTAGTTTTTGTTGACCGGGTAAGTGCACTAGACAAATTCTGCCTATTTTCAGGCACAACCCGGGGGAGGGGGATACAGATGAATGCCAACTGGCCTTGAACCAGATTAAGCTGTTGGTGGTATTTTAGTGAAATATTGTGGCTGCAGTGTGGCTTGCATGGTGTATGTACCTGTTTGTGGGTGGTCTGCATGCCTGTACTGCTGCTGCTGCTGCCATATGTGTGCTGTGGGCTGTCCTATATTACCCATTCCTGGGTACTGTGACATGTGCTGCTGTTGTGCAGGGACATGCATGGTGATTCTCTGCTGTTGCACATACTGCTGCTGGTATACATGTTGCTGCTGCTGCTCTTCTTCCACCTGTGTGGCATGCTGCTGGCTTCCCTTGGGGTGCTGGTTTGGCTTCATGCTTGCCAGTATCTTCCTACAACTGTCTCCTCCTGCTCCTCTTAATAAGACTCATTTTGTGGTTTTCCTGAGGGCCTTTTTAATAGCTTCTGCTGCTGTGGATCCGCACATGCACAGCTCCCCACGTGCGGAATTCCGCAACTGATGTTTTTTAATGGAATTCCGCACGTGAGCATTTTTTCTTTCAGAATATCCCACACTTGCATTTCCGCAGTTCTGCAGGCCTTTTTTGTGTAGCTGCAGGATGTTTTGCTGTCTTTGTGAATCCTGCCCCAGGTCTCTTGTTGCCACGGAAACATTTCAATCAAAAAATAGCGTTGTTGTGTACGATTGCTCATAAACAATACTCTATACTGTACTACTGCTATTTCTCATAAACAATGGATCAGTTTGGAAAAATCTAAAGGAATACATATTTAGCACATCCCTTCTTTTAGTTTCCAGAGCAATTAAAGTAGAGAGTTAGTTTGACCTACAGTACTATGTCATTAAACTGTCACTCCAATGAGTTGGTTTTGAGTTGTTTATTAAAGCTGGCAACTATTTAACAGTTCACACTGTGTTTCCTTAACACATAAACAACTCAAAAACAGCTTTTATGATATGTTTCTTGTGATCAAACAGTAATCTATTCCACCAAGATTGCTGGCGCATAAAGCAAAATACAACAATCCAAAAACAGAAACACGGTGATCACCAAATAGAGTGTAAACTCACAATGTATAAGCACACAGACACCACCATGACCATTATATTGGTGCCACTTCATCAGGGTAGGACCAGCAGTGATGCTTCTGCAGTTCTGTTGCAATGCAATGCAAAAATAAACTGCAACTTTTAGGCTACCAGTTTTGCAAGGCTTCATGCTGGAAATGGCAACACTTATGCAACTCACTGAGAAATACTAAAGAAGCTTATTGGTGTAACAGTTTAACGTACATTGTACTGTAATGAGCACAACACAGAGGTCTGAACCCGGAGACCCAGGTTTGAATCCCACCATTACCTCTTACTTTCAATGTGACCCTCAGAAAGTCACCTGACCTTCCTGTGTGTAACCTTTCTGTAATCTTTTTGCTGTTTGTAACTCCCTGTATGCATAATGGCACCAACATGCTGTCCCCTCCTGTCATCAACATTTTCGCCCTATCCCACTTTGGCCAGCAACATTCACCCCTACCCCTCCTGGATTCTTTGGGATGCCATTTCTATTTAAGGTGATAGCTGCAGTATATGAGTTGATTATAGCCATAGTTTATTGATAAGAATTACCAGGCCAGTCTATGGATCTAGGCACTGTGGAGAGGAGCTACAACCAAGGTTTGAAGGTTTGAAAGTGATTCATCTACTCCTACCAGACAGACTAGTTCTGCTATGGGTTATGCACTTTGTGACCCTCCTCTTCCTTGTTCATTTAAGGGAGGTAGTATAGGCTACAACCCAAAGCTGTGAACCTGGAGACCCAGTTGACCTGGGTTTGAAACCCACAACCGCCACTTGCATGTTGTGTGACTGAGCAAGTCATTTAACCTCCCTGTGCTCCAGGAACATACTTGGAAGTGAGCTTCAGCTCAGTGTTCATTTCATAGCCAATAATTCTAAAAATAAAATGTAAAAAAAAAAAAAAAAACACACATGAAATTGGCCTGACCTGAGTTTCAAAGATTCTACACTCCTCACTGCCATCATGTTCTTTCCGAGCTTGTTCCATCACTGTGGATTTACCACTGTCTAGCTGAAAAATGCTTCCCAACATCACCTTTAATTCTACCCTGCACCAAAGTATTGTGTATACCCTCTAGTTGTACTTACCTGTGTCGAAGCTAAAAATGTTTCTCCTTCTGTTCCACGATATTAAATCCATTTACAATTAAAAAAACCTGAAATCATATCTCCTTATAGACTTTTTTCCTAAGAAAAATGCATGGCTCCTGCCTGAACATTACCCATAGCTTAACCTGACAAAAAAAAAACTGATTTTGTTTCCAATTTTCTCCCATTTTTCACCTTGTGATTCCTCCTACCCTCTCTCTTTCCTCTGTGGCACCCTGACCTCTGCTGCAAGGTTTTTATTTATTTATTCTTATTTTAGAATTTTTTAATGAGAAAGACACACTGAGCCAAAGCTAGTTTCCAGATGCACCCTGAGAGCACAGGGAAGTTAAATGACTTGCCTAGTGTCACACAGTATGGAAGTCATGGTTATGGGATAAAAACCATGGTCTGAGGGATCTCCAGGTTCACAGCTTAGTGCTCGAATGTCTAGGCTATACTGCCTCCCAATGGCAGCCCCCACATGCATCGCCATACTAATTCACTTAGTGGGGCTCATGTCAGGCAGATCAAAGTGCAGGTGAGAGACACCAGTCAGTTTAATTGTCCAGTGATCAGTAAGCCATGTCTGGAACAAATGAAGCAGGACTGGCAAGGATGTATGCAGGGCTGAAAACATTCCATTAAATCATGTTGTATGCTGTATGAAAATGCTGAACTGATACATTTATATTCATTATCAGAATGCCTATTACCTGTCTTGTAAGATGCCCTTTTCCCCCCACTTTGAGTATACTTCAGCATTTTGTATGGATTTGACATACTTAAAGGGGCACTCGAATTGTGGCTGTTTCCAAGTTTTGATCAGTACTGTATTCTCAGAAATTTAGAAACGTGGAAAATGATGGTGAAGGCCCTAGTGGCCATCCTTCCCTACCTTCCTCCCTCTTATCTCTACCCCTTTTCTTTCACCAAATACACACAAAAACACAATGGTGAGTCTGGAAAAAAAACAGAGTTAAAACAATCTCCTTGTACTTATTCCAAGTGGTTGAACGATTTCTCTTAGGAGTGTTTTTTCCCCTCCCCCCAATCCCCACTACAAAACCCCGTCACTCCCTCAAAACACTTTCCTCACTATTTACTAATCCCTTGATGTTACGACAATTCTTTTATTTTAGCTTCTCTTGAAAGAATAATCCTCTACTGCATTGCACAGAACAGTGCATATTAGGAACTGTGGTAAAGTATGAAAATACTCAATAAGGATTTCAATTAGCCATAGAGGAACCATGGTATACTCACCGTAAGCTAAAATAGATGCAGAATAAACCAAGTGAGGCACTTATCAAAAGGTATAATTGTAAATTAAATGTTTTTATAACTTTAAATGGGCTAAAGAAAAGGTCACCATCTGTGTGAGAGCTCCATCCCCTTGACAGAGGACCAGTATGGTCTGAAGCACTCGGAAGCTTAGTTAGAGGACTTTCATTACATGGTACCTGCATGCTAGCATGCTGAATAAATTAGCAAAGAGCAAAAAATAATGATATGTGTCCTGTTTTGGAGCACTGGTCCCTACCGATTTGTTATTTCAATTCTATGCATTATCGCAAGATGACCTCTGGCTGAAGGATTACTCATCATCACATCAAAACAGACTCAAAGACTGCCTTGGACAATGAAGATCAGGTAGGTCACTAATCTACTAAAGATGTAAATAAGTGCAAGGATTATTAAAAGTCTTAATTGTTTGGATTGTTGGGTCTGTGGTCAATTATGCATAGTTCTGCTTTACAGAATAACTCAGTATTATGCACTTACCCCTTCAGTTGTTTATACAGTATATTGCCTCATTTTACTGTTAATTGATTTACATGTTAGATAGTTTTGGGTTTAGGATTTTAGGATTTCAGATTCCAGTTCTGATCAGCCTAATGGATTCGGGTCAGACTCAATATCGGTAGCAGATCAATCCGAAATCCCCAAAATCTAAGCAACCATAATGCCCACCACATGTTGCATTTGAATATGTTTAAGAGAATGGGGTGCAGAACTGAGCTCGGTGGCACCCAACTTGTAATCTAGTTAACATTCAAACATTTACTGTTTACAACATTCTTCCTTATCTAGGTTCCTCAGTTTTTAGTTCAGCCTCCTGCTTGGGACACACCTGGTGACAAACTATATCAGTTTAGTGTGCCTTTACTGCTCAAAAACTACAAATAAATAAATAAAATGTTCACTAAGATTCAGTGGCAATTTTTACCCTTGATGCTGCATTTTCTTATATTTCAATGGTTATTCTCTCAAGTACTCAAGTACCCTTTAAATTTAGGTAGGCATACAGCCCCTTGCTGAATTCCTTAACTAATTTTGCCTTATTACATTATCTGGCAGACTATTCCACAGACTGGCCATTCTATTGGTAAAACTGAGTTTCCTCACATCGAGCCCAAGCCCTCTTGATAACTTCATCTCACAGCTTCTTGTTCTCCCCAGCTTTATTGTCTTCAAACCCTTCCTTATCAGTTTTGGCATGTCCATGCATAATCTTATAGACAAGTATTATACTCCCTCTGATTCAAAATAACATTGGGAATGGATTTCCTGGTGTCAAAATCAATGTGGGGGGGGGGGAGCTTGCATTATACAAAGCCAATATGGGCTTCCAGTGTAACAGCTAACAGTGGAGGGGCTGATATTAGTTTTTCTGTTAATTTCTTTCTCCTTCATTCCCTACGGAGCTCCTTCTTGCCAAGGCACTCAGCTCCATCTCCCGCTCGCAGCATTGTCCCCTCGCTTTCCCCCACAGCTTGCCCCCATAGCGGGTGGTGGGTATTCCTCAACCCACCGGTTCAGATCCGGTGCGAGGGGCTGCTGCTATCACAGGAGCAGGGCCTGCGGCGTCCGGCAGTCATCCTCCCGAGGGGCCATTTTCCATTTTTCTCTCCCCACTGAGTGGCACAGTGACGTGCAATGCCACCAATGACTGATCTGCATGCACTCCTGCATGCAAAATGTCAGGCGACTGCCCTGTAACCACCCCCTATGTGTGAGCCACTGATGTCAATCCTCAGCCTCTGCTAGTGGTCAGGCATGTAGCGGACTCCGTCCCAACCCCTCCCTGGGAAAGGAGAGCTGTCTTCCAGATGCTTGATCCTCTCCCTTCCCAGTTGACCCCTGATGGCCCACTCGCACCATAAACACGGGTCGCTGGCATGGCAGGAGGTAAGGCATGCTGCCTCAGCCCTCCACGCCACTGGGCCAGCTAGAGGGGCTGATATTAGTGACACCAAGGTGGGCCCCTGGTATCACAAATTAATAAACCTATAATTCTGGTACTAGGGAAGGGCTCCTGATGCCAGTATAAAGTTATAAAATAATGTCAAAGTGGAAAAGCACCATGGATGTGCTCCTGGTGCCCTAGTGAAGAGTGTGTGTGAGGGGAGGGATGGGAGTTTCCAGCCACATAGCATGCACATGCCTGTAATCAATGAATGGGATTACAGGTGCATGGAAAGTACTCACAAAAAAAAAAAAAAAAAACCACTGGCAATGTGATCCGTCCATGGCTTTTCATTTTAATAATTTAATTCCCAAGATAACAAAAAGCACTAAATAAAAGGATCTAATAAGCCTAAAAATTTCAGTCAAAAATATTTTCCTTTTTTTTTTTCATTTTTGGAGACCAAAAAAATAAAAAAAAGGATCTTAAAATGTATAATTTCCATGGATTTAACCCCCCAACATTAAACTACTAAATCAAAGTTCATCAAGTTTGGAGGGTTTTGCGCTCCTGCTACAAAGGTATGAACATGCCACTTTTAAGGTTCCTGGATTGAAAGATTGCTTGGTTATAAGTAGGCAAAAATCGTGATTTAACATTGAAGTACTCTACTTTGGGCACAAAGCAGCTTATATTTCTTATCAGCGTTATATATTATTTTATTTATTTCATTTTTGCTGACTGGGAAAGTGACAATTCTGCCTATTTTCAGCCTCATCCCAGGGGAGGGGAATACAGATAGATGTCAACTGACATGGAACCAAATTAAGCTGTTAGTGGTATTTTTAGTGAATAGGGAAAATGCGGCCAGGACACTGGGGAAATTCCCTTACTCATCGGTAGGGGGAGCTGTGGTCAGATTCTTGGATCTGCAGTCTCTGGCTGGCGCATGATGGAGGAGGAGGACATATCAGAGCCTGCTGGGGTTCAGTCCCCAACCCCAGCATAGGTACAGCAGGAGGATGAAGTTTTGGAAGGCATGTGGGTGGAAAACGAGGCGGAAATCTCTTTTTCACCTCGGGATAGTGAGTTTGTGTCAACGGTAAGCGAATCAGAAAGTGACATGGAGGTGGCGACTGGCAAGGAGCCGGCAGCTGTTGCAGAGAGGAGCAGCTTGGGTAATGGGCCATAGCTGAATGCTTTTGAAGTCAGCAACCCAACAATGGCAGCATGGAGAGAGGGTTCACTAGCAAAATGTGACTTGGCAGGAGCCGGGAAGAAATCGGAGCAAACATCGCAGTTGCAGCCTGAAACAAGCAATGAGCAACAGGATGAAAAACAAGGTCAGAAACAAAACATTTGCCTTATTTTGGGAGATGCGGCAGGGTCTGACCAGTTGAAGCAGACAAGTGCACACATTGGGAAGGCTGATATTTTAATGGGTATAGAACAACAAGAACCGAAAGCTCAAAGAAAATCATTAGGGGTTCATAATACGGTACGTTTTAAGAAAAAGGATGTGCAAGCCTCCAAATACCCTCCTGAGGACTGGACAATAGACAAGGCTTTGCAAAGTGCTGTGTGGGCTCAGAAGTCAGGAGGGAGATGGGAGTCAACAAACACTGAGTATATGGGGTTAACTTTAAGCAAACAAGAAAGAGCTGTGGCTAAACAGCTTAACCAAATAATTTCAAACACCTTGCCAGTAATACAGGCACGGCAGAGTATGCAGGGGGAAGTTGGACAAGAGGAAATCATTGCTAATACACAAAGTAAGGAATAACCCCAAGCACAGGAATTTAATGGTTTCTTGGCAGAAAAAGAAAAAATTGATAAGATTCCAACCCCACAAACCTCCCTACTTGCAGCAAAAAGAATTGAAATCCTGGTAGGTGTGGGGGCAGAGGTTTTACAGGATCCAAAAAAACAAACTTTCTTGAAACCATTATTGCGTATGTCAGATTTATTTAAAACTCGAGGAGAACCTGCACCATGGAGAAACACAATATGTCTAATGTACAAAGGAGGATTAGAGGACCCACCAAACAGGATTTATATTGCAAAGAACTTTGTTGAAGAATTCCTTAAAATTCTATGCCTCTGAAATTTTTGCATTGATTCATACTGATGATTTCAATTATGACATTAGTTTCAAATCAGTGGAAACTTTAGAAACTGTTTTTGGGTAAAATACAATACCTTGAAAGATACCCCATTATGGTCACCTATTTTTGCCATCCCTATCACAAAGCCTGCAGTGAGGAAAATAACAGTCCTGTTTAAAAATGAAGGAGTGAATGTGTCCGATATTGTATGGTTGAAAAAGAGGTGTGAGGTTCTAGAACATCCTGAGCCCGTAATAGATTCAGAGCAGATATGGACCTGAGGTTGAAGGGTCAAAGTGAAGCTTATTATGTCAAATTCAGGAATCATGCATCTCCCAAGTATTTTTTTCCTGGGAAGGGATAGGGGTCCTTATTTTATTCAGGGCAGTCTAAGTCTTGCCACAAATGTGGATCCCATTTACATTTAAGCAATGCTTGCAATATTTTGAAATGTACCCATTATTTGGAGTTAGGTCACCTCACAGTGAATTGTGGGAACACTTTTAGATGTAACTTATGTGAAGAAAAAGACCACTGTTATGTGAGGTGCCCATGGGCTTCACATAACATTGAGGATAGTGTGTCACATGAAGGGTTAATCACAAATGCTCAAAAAAAGAGTTGTGCTATAGCCTCTGAAAAAAGGATAGTAGAAATACATAAGAAAATAGAACAGGGTAAAGAGGATATGGGAAGGCAGGATACACAAACAGAGGTGGTAGAGGCTAAGGGAACAGCTCACACAGAGTTGCCCACTGATATAGGTACAGGTAGTAGTGGCAATACCTCCCAAATTAGTCACTGTGGTAGTGGAGGAACAGGATGAAGGAAGAAAGACAGAGGTCTCCCCCTCCAGAGGCAGTTCCCCTTGCTGCATTTCAGAAAATGGCACCTCCCTCAAGGCAGTATCTCCAACAGTAGTAAATCCCGGGTAATGATGCTTCACAAATAGAAGAAGAGGGTTGCATGCTGGTTACCCCAAAGAAATGAATAAGGACAAAGGCACAGGGTAAATGTTTGAAAGGTCAAGATAGAAATAAATCAGGGACACAACAAGAGTTGCAGATGAGTAACAAATATACTCCATTAGGGAGGGACATCATGGGGGAGGAATCAGATAATGAGGACTCAGACTCTGATAATTCCTCCATAGCATCTTTTATCCCAGACAGACCTTCAGGACAAGAGGATGTAGGAGTGGGGAATGAAGCAAAAAAGGAAAAATGGTGGACCAGGTCCAAGAAGTGCTATAGGAGAAACTCAAACTTAAACTCAAATAGACATGTCATCATTATCCCTTCCTCAATTAAAAATCAGAAGAGGAAAATAACTGCTTTAACAGAACTGGCTAAATTTAATGTAGATGTGTTTTTTTATTCAGGATACCAGACTAAAGCCTCTGTTAGAAATCTCACAGGCCACGAAGCTATGGACAGTTGGTTCTACCTTCTGGTATATGGGGGAATCAACCTGTGATGGTTTAGGTATTTTATTTAAGACAACTGAGATAAAGGTAACCTGGATGACAGATTTAGTGCCAGGGAAAGCTTCGATATAAACAGAGACAGATGGGACTCATAAATAGCTATGCCCCACAAGTTAAATCTGAGAAGGTGGAACTCTTTAAAAGTATACAACCTTTTTTGGACACTTCCCATTTAGTCTGGTGGGGGGGGGGTTAATTGTGCAGTAAATTTAGCAGACAGAGGGGTGAAAATGAGAAAGTTATTTTGTGATACAAATGCACTCATTGATATTTATGTCAACAGCACAGCTTAAGGACACATATAGGTAGAAACTTTCAACAAGGGGGAATACATATACTGTATAAGAGGAATTTACACTACAAGGATACAATTTCTTTTCACCACAAGGTCTCTACATGTGGTGCAAGCAGCTACAGAAGATGTGGCTTTCTCTGATCACAGAGCTTTAGTAGTGGAGGTGGCCTGGGGGCATGATATTGGTAGCAATAAAGGACCCTGGTGCCTCAACGCTGCTTTGGTAGAGGACACAGAGGTTAAAAAAAAAATGAGGGGTTTTGTGGGAGGCAAGAAAATCAGTGACTTGCATGTATGATTCAAGGACAGAATGGTGGGAGGACACAAAGAAGCAGGTTAGGAACTTCTATCAGTCACATGCTAGTAGAAAATCCTTGACATCTTATTTAGATTATCTATCTTTGAGGAAACAGCTACATTGTTTACTCTCTAAAACAAAAACATTGAAAATAAATTATAGCACACGGATAAGGAAGATAAAAAAAAACATGTTTCTTTTACAGTATAACAGGGCCAAAACCCTACAGCAGGAAATAAAATTTGGTACACAAGGAAAAAACCTAACTTTTGACCCTTTTTCTGATTGTAAGAAGAGAATAGGAGACAGAATTATCATGGAATTAAAGGATGAAGCAAAGATCATTCAGACACCAAAACAGGGAATAATGGAAATAGTCCAGAATCACGCTAACAAGACATTTGGATCAGTTGCTCCACTGAATTTGAGCAGTGGATATATGAACTCACTGCAAACACCAGAGCCAGAAGGGTCTGATAGGGAGACGTTAATCCTGAGCATAACAGAAACAGAAGTTATGGAGGCCATTCGATCCCTGGGCAGTAACATTGCTCCGGGACCGGATGGTCTCATGGCTGAATTTTAAAAGAAATTTATACAAGATTTGGTCCTTGAATTAACTGAAGTATATAATGAGATTTTGGAAATGGCTTTTTTCCACAAACAATGCATCAGGCATATCTGATTTTCTTGTACAAAAAAGGCAACAGAAATGATTTGGGAAATTGGAGACCAATCAGTTTATTAAACACCAATTATAGAGTTTTAGGGAAAATTTTAGCCAAGAGGTTAGCCATTATAGCTGGTAAGCTAATTAGTAAAAATCAGACTTGTTCAATTCCTGGGAGGAGGATTCAGGATAACTTAATCATATTGAGGGAAATATTCTAAAAAGGGCAGGCAATAACAGACACAGGGCTTTTATTGAGTCTTGACCAAGAGAAAGCATTCAATTCAGTATCCCATGAATATCTTTATCATCTTTTGAAACAATACGGTATCCCGGACAGATTTATAGGTTGGGTTTATGCAAACGTATGAGAAAGCAAACATAACTCCCTTAATAAATGGTTGGAAGGGGAGGGAATTACAAGTAAAAAAGGGTATCAGACAGGGATGCCCAATGAGCCCCCTTCAGTATATATTCTGTATTGACCCATTATTGAGACGTATACAGATGGATAATGTCATAGGCGGCATACAGTTGACAATATTAAGCACCCTTATTAAGGCATTAGCTTCTGCAGATGACGTCGTGGTAATAACCATGGCAGGGACTGACAAACAAGTTATTTTGACACATCTTACAGATTTTGAGGCTATCTCGGGATCTAAATTCAGGCAACAGGTCGTGCCTGAAAATAGGCAGGATTTGTCTAGTGCACTTACCCAGTCAACAAAACCTAAATAAATAAATTGAACTTTAATAAAAGTAAAGGAGTGTGTCTTGGGAACTCCCAACAAGAGATAACAACATATGCCAAGATTCAAATAATAGAGGAACCCATACAGGTATTGGGTCTGTATTTTGTGACAGAAGGAAATGACATGCTAAATTGGATGAAATGTATCCAAAAAGCGGAAAATATACTGGTTAAATGGAGAAATAGGCAAAAAGGGAAGTTGAAGAGAGTTCTTCTAATCTATAATTTGTTATTATCTATTTTTCTGTGTGTTAATCATATTTTCCCTCCTCCCCCTGGATTAGAAACCAGAATATACATTATTTTTTTCAGGCACTATGGGGAAGCCGTTTGAATCCAGTTAAAAGAGACATAACCTATAGAACAGTGCGGACAGGAGGTTTAGGAATGATAAACCCCATTTTGTTTTTTTACAGCATTTTTTTGCAGAGTAATATTTTTGCATTGGAAAAAAATAGGGATACTTTATGGTACAATACTGTGATGGAATGGGCAGGAGTGTGCCAGACAGCATGGGTTCAGAAGAATGCAAGATTATTAAGACAAACCTCAGTAATAACTAAGAGTGTGAGGTCTCTGTTTCAGAAATGAATAGAGTGGGGAGTACTATATGATAAGATGAAACAGCTTTCTAGAGAGAACATATATGAGAAATTGTTAACAGTAACATGCACACAAGAATTTTCACTCCCAAAGTGTGAAGCTGGGCATACACAAACAGCTTTAGATCAATTGCAAAATAAAAGAGTACCAGCACATATGTGGGATATGGTGTGGTTAAGTGTACATGGCAGATTAAATGTCAAAAACAACAACAAGCATAAGTCGGTACAAGAGCGTTTTTGTCCAAGGTCTGTCTGTGGTCACACTTTAGAAACTCAAGAGCATTTGTTTTTAACATGCTCATTTACACAGACTTGTTGGTCCTATGTAGCAGGATAGTGGCAGAATAAGGATTCAAACAACATGAAGTCTTGCTGTATTCAGACATAATGCATTTAGCCCCAGCACTTGAACTGCCCCGGAGAGGAAAAAGTTAACTCTATGCAGAAGCATAGAATGTTGAGCTCAAGCTCGGTTTTCAAACCTCTGTCTGTGGTACTTCCCAGTGTAACCGTCAGATTCTTTACTCCGCCCAACAGTGAAGTCGCTCCAGAGATTTCCTCTGCTCGGTTCGGTAAAAGAAAAATAAAGCGTTTGGTTTAAGCCGCATATTTTTGTTATTTTCGGATTTCCAGCCTCTGTCTACTGTACAGGTAGTATGTAGATAGGTAGTGACTGTGTTTTATTTTGCTTATCAGAGTGGAAATTGTCTTTCTTTGGTTTGTTTCCGGTCGGTCCGGTTTGGAACAGACTTTGTAAAATTTTTCTCTCTTTCTGGGATTAGTGTGGTGTTCTGGTACCGATCGGTTTCAAAAGAACCAGACTTTTGCTGGTTCTTTTAAAAAGCCCGTGACACAGTTTGTAACCGATCGGTTGCTTTATTACCTGGCTTGAAAGCTTCTATAGGGTAATTTGTTAGGTTGGCCATGTCTGAGAAACCCCAGAAGAAAACCAGTCCCACTGGGTTTCAACACTGTACTGAGTGTGGGGAGGCCTTTGCTAAGGCCGACCCCCACCTCATCTGTGTTTATTGTCTGGGGTTTGACCACCTCAAGTCAGACTGCCAAATCAGTAAGAACTTTCCTAAAAACACTCTTGATAAAAGACTGAGTAGGCTGAAGGAAAGGGAGGCCGAGAAGTCTGTAGATCCGGATGGCCAGCCCGGTTTGGTTGCGGCTGAACCTGAGGAGGTGCCTACTGACCTAGGCGATACCTCCTCGGGCAAAAGGAGAGCCGACCCCGAGGGGTCGATTCCGTCAAAGAAAAAGTGCAAGTCTGCCGGTTTGGATCCCTTATCCCACTCTCCAACCGTGGACGAAACAGCCAAAGCGATTAGTATTGTCCAATCGCTTAGACCGATTCTGTCTGAACCGATAGTGCCGGTTCGGCGCTCGGTTCGGTTGGATCCGTCTCCTCTGGATTATGACCCAGATGCTTATTATGAGGAGTGGGTGGGAGGGAGATGAAGACTATCCCGGTGATGCTGATGATGATGATGATGACGATGAAGGGGGTCTAGATGTGCCCATTGAACTGGACATCTCCCCAGACAGGCCCTCAGGTGTCTCTCCTTCTAGGCTCTCTGAGTCCCCTTCACAGTTTTTGTTCTACAAAAAGGTGGCACAAACCCTGCAGCTTCCCTTGGTTGAAGCAGCAGAGGAGGATGAAGAGTCTGATTTTGTGGAAATGATGGACATCCCAGAGTCCAAAATGCTGTCTATCCCTCTTCAAAAATCTTTGGGGAAACAGACACACAAAATTTTATAAACTCCTAATTCAATACTTCCTGTGGATAAGAGAATGGACAGGAGGTATTCGTTATCAGGCTCAGCTGCAGAATTCCTTTATAGTCATTGCAGCCATGTTGGGGTAGTGCAGGCTGCAGCCTGTGGCAGGGCTAACATTCCTTTGGCTTCACACACCCCGGATAAGGACTCCAGGAAAGTGGATGCCATAGCCACAGAACAGTATTTGGCATCCTCTTTGGGACTCAGGCAGGCTACTTATATGGCCTACACAGCCAGGTACCAGAAATCCAGATTGGACACGGTTCTGGAACTGACTAAACAGGCCTCTCCCCAGCTAGCCAAGGAGCTGGAGGTGGTGGCTGCTGATGGAATTGAGGCATCCAAAATGCAATTTCATGCTGCTGTGGACTTCAATGATGTGGCATCTAGAGTCATGGCTACATCTGTGATTCTCAGAAGACATGCTTGGCTCAGATGTACTAGCCTTTCACAGGATACCCAGACTAAGGCCATGGATTTTCATGTAGTAGGTAACTCTCTGTTTGGGGAGCAGACAGAGGCTTACATGAAGAAAATGGATGATTATAGGACCACGTACAGGAGTGCACAGACCAAGGAAAGGCAGGCCACTCTGCACAAGCAGCAGTCTAGGGGCAGGGGCAGGCCCTTTCAAAGGCCTTTTTTACCAAGCCCAGGCCTCCTCTCCCTTCCCACAGAGGGGGTTCTTCAGAGGGAGGGGTAGAAGGGGGATGAGCAGGGCTGCTCCCTCCTCCTCTCAGTCTAAGGCTCCTGCCAAGCAGACACCCTGATGTGTCAGTCTGGGTCAACTCCCCATTTCCAGTAGGAGGCAGGCTGGCTTACTACTTCCAGGCCTGGAAGTCTGTGACCTCAGACAAGTGGGTCCTGTAAGTAGTAAGCCAGGGACTGGCCCTCAACTTCAAAAAATTTCCAAAAAGGAGGGCCAAATCTTTTCCACCTGCATCAGTCTCAGAAACCCTTGCCCTAGAGGCAGAGGTTCCTCTCTTCTAGCTCTCAGAGCTATAGAGAAGGTTCCTACTCAGCACAAGGGAAAAGGACTGTATTCCAGGTACTTCCTTACCTCAAAGAAAACAGGGGAGTGGTGACCCATCCTAGACCTACGGTATCTGAACAAACACATTTCAAAGCCCAAATTCAGAATGGTAACTCTGGGAATAATCCTTCCCTCTCTAAGGCCAGGGGATTGGCTAGCATCTCTGGACCTCAAGGATGCCTACTTCCATATTCCTATCAGGTGCTCCCACAGAAAATACCTCAGGTTTGAGTTGCCTTCAGGCCATTACCAATTCAGAGCCATACCATTCGGTCTAACATCAGCTCCAAGGGTGTTCACAAAGTGCCCTGCAGTAGTGGTGGCTCACCTCAGAAGACAGGGTATCAAACTACCCAGAACCTACTCAGTTCCTTGGGTTTTTCTTCTCAATCTTCCAAAGTCTGTACTTGAACCAGTTCAACTTCTCACCTTTATAGGTACAGAGCTGGACACTGTACAAGCAAAAGCCTTTCTTCCCCCTGGCAAGGGTAAAGGCCCTAGTGGATCTCACTTCCTCCTTTCGACCTCAGGTCTCCCACCCAGCAAGACAGTTCCTCCAGTTCCTGGGCCACATGGCAGCTTCCATAGCAGTGGTGCAGGGAGCAAGGTTCCAGATGAGGGACATTCAGTTTCATCTGAGGTCTTTTTGGTCTCAAAAGAAGGGTTCACTTACCAAACTGATTCCAGTGACTCAGACTCTGGTCCAAGCTCTCAGTGGTGGCTGGACCAGGACAACCTCAGACAAGGGGTTCCATTTCTCCTCAAGTCCCATCAGTAGTTTTAACTACGGATGCTTCTCTCCTAGGGTGGGGAGCCCACCTGGGAGCCCTGACAGCTCAAGGGCTCTGGTCTCCACAGGAGTTTCTCCTTCATATCAATCTCGGGGAACTCAGGGCAGTTTTCCTAGCCCTGCAGAGCTTCTCGGATTCAGTCAAGGGCAAGGTGGTCCAAGTCAGAATGGACAACACCACCACAATGTGATACATCAACAAGCAGGAAAACACTCGATCTTTGGCCTTGTGCACAGAAGCCATGAAGCTGTGGTCTCTGACCTATTCTCTTCAGACTTCTCTGGTAGCAGTTCACCTTCCAGGGAAGGACAACATATTAGCAGATACTCTGAGCAGAATTTCACAGGGACACCACGAATGGTCCCTGGATCCTCACATACTGAAGGTCATCTTCTCCAGGTGGGGCACTCCAGAGATAGATCTCTTTGCAGCACCAGACAATCATCAACTTCCTCTGTTTTGTTGCAGACCTCCAGTCCTGTGGACGGTTCCCCAGGATGCTCTCTTTTTGGACTGGAAGGGCAGGTTTCTCTATGCCTTCCCTCCTTTCCCTCTGCTGTTCAGAGTTCTGATCAAGATCAGGACTCAACCCTGCACAGTGATACTGGTGGCTCCAGATTGGGTCAGACAGCCTTGGTATCCTCTACTGCTGTCCTTGCCAGTGTCACATCCCCCATCTCTGCCCAGGACATACAATCTCCTGTCCTCCTCCCAGGGGCGGATCTGGTACCCCAATCTCCAATCTCTCCATCTCAAGGCCTGGCTCTTGAAGAATTAGAATATGCAGCTCTACATCTTTCTCAGGTAGTTCTGGATATTCTAAAGGTCTCTAGGAAACCTTCCACTAGAAAAACTTACAACTCCAAATGGAAAAGGTTCAGTATCTGGTGCTCTCAGAAAGGCATCCTGCCTGATTCTGCAGACATTTCCACAACCTTAGACTATCTAGTTCATCTCATTGGTTTAGGCCTTAGGCCTGCCACTCTGAAGGTTCCTCTAGCAGCTGTCTCTGCATTCCTCTCAGCAAGGAAGGGCTCTTCCCTAGCATCTCATCCTGTTTTTAGAAAGTTTTTCAAACGTCTGGTTCACATTAACCCTCCCTTTAGGGAGCCCACTCTGCCTTGGGATCTTAATGTCTGCATAGCTCAGCTAATGCAGCCACCCTTTGAACCTCTGGCTTCAGCTGAATTGAAGTACTTGACCTGGAAAACTGTGTTCCTGGTAGCTATTACTTCTGTCAGGCGGATTAGTGAGTTACAGGCTCTGTCAGTGGAACCTGACTTCATCTCCTTCCATAGGGACAAAGTAGTCCTCAGAACCAATAGGAGGTTCTTGCCCAAAGTGGTTTCAGATTTTCATCTGGACCAGTCTATATCTCTCCCTGTGTTTTTCGCTGACCATTCTTCTTCAGGTGAAAGAAGGTTACACAGTCTGGACGTTAAGAGGGCCCTTAGCTACTACATTGAGCATACTAAGGCACATAGAAATGACTGTCTTCAATTGGTTCTCACTTATGGTGAAGTGGGAAAGGGTAAGCCTGCCACTAACAGAACTATTGCCAGGTGGATTGTTTCTTGTATACAATTTTGTTATGACAAGTTGGGTAGGATGCCCCCTTCAGGCCTGAGGGCTCACTCGACCAGGGGTACAGGTACTTTTCTAGCTGCAGCCAGAGATATACCTTTGTTAGAGATCTGTAAAGCAGCCACCTGGAAAACAGTACATACTTTCACCAAGCATTACTCCCTGGACATCCAGGCTAGGAGTGATGCTAGGTTTGGTACAGCAGTACTGCAGAGCCTCTTCCCAAAGTAGGTTCTGCACTCCCTCTTCCATGGGGAACTGCTTGGTAGTTTGCATTATGTCTGAATTGTTGTTTGATTAAAAAATTACTCACCATAGTAATGTTGCTTCTTCTAATGGAGTCTTGCTGTATTCGTACGTGCCCCCCTGCCTCCCCTCTCAGAACCTGGTTTTGGGAAGTGGGCTAGCAGGTACAGTGTTGCACCTCAGGGGTGTACCTTGTACCCTCCCTCTTGGGTGGGGTAGATGTTATTATTATTAATATTTCTGGTGTTTTACTAAATATTGTCACTACCTTTCCTTCTTGGGTTCTCGATTTGAGTCTTTTGGGGCCCAAGGAGATATATTTTGCCCTTTGGCTATATTTGAACAATTTCCATACTTTAGTTACTAGTTAGTTAGCTCGTAAGAATCTGATGGTTGCACTGGGAAGTACCACAGACATAGGTTTGAAAACCGAGCTCATGCTCAAAAGTTCTATGCTTCTGCATAGAGTTAACTCTTTCCTCTCTGGGGCAGTTCAAGTGCTGGGGCTAACTGCATTATGTCTGAATACAGCAAGACTCCATTAGAAGAAACAACATTACTATGGTGAGTAATTTTTCTTTTCAGACCTTAACCTATGACATCATAGTCCTAGGAAAATATACTACATCCTGGGAGCATTTCAATAAAGGAACTCTGCAAGTCCTTTTTGCAGTTTTGAAATATTCTTTGTGATAAGCCAGGTGCAAACTGGTATTGCAGCAGGTATTAGTCCCACCAGAGAAGATTTTGAGGAATGCAAAATTGACTTTGATAAGGCTTTATGAAGAAGAAGGGAAGAAATTCTCAAAAGGGCATTTAAGGGAACTCTGGAAAGAATGTTATAATATGTTTATAAAAGGGAGAAAGAGTGATGGGAGGCGGTAGTACATAGGCATTGGAAGGACTCATTACAGTAGGAGCTTCAGAAATAGATAGAAGAATAGGAAATGGAAAGGAAAAGTTAATTTCCTGATATTTAGTTGTTTGTTTTTGTAAGGACAAGGTAAAGTCCTTAGTTTGAAGGTCATGGCATTGTATTTTACATTCTCTTTTCCCCCAAATGAAATTCCCGTACGCTTTTTGAGAAGTGCCATGGGTAACTGTCTTATCCCCATTATTTATTACTGAAGTCATATGTATGAAAAAACAGGATAGTTGTTCTCTGAGGGTTCATCTGCTTCTACTGGTTCTTCCTAACCTGATGTCGTAGTACTCTAGTTGTGACATCACAGTTATTCCCATGGCAACAGACTGCTGTCACAATAGATCATTATGATTTTATGAAGGGAATAAGCTATAGAGGCAGATGAACTGTAAAGTATAAAGATTTTGTTTTTATGGAAAAGTCTTCATTAATAAGTAATGGAGACAAGAAATACATGAAAGCTATATGAAATGCAAGCTGAATTATTTTTTTTAATTACTATTTTAAGAAGTAATGAAAATTACAGCCCTTTGAGTCAGGGACTCATTTACAAAGGCTCCTCGTCAGGAAGACAAATACATTAATAGCAAGTTATGCCTAAATATTTTGTTTTCCAAAGTTTTCCCAATGGTGTCAGCTGCTCTTTAATGCTCATGAGAGTCCCAGTGGGCAGCGACCTCATATTTGTTTCATTATAACAGGCTGATTACATTTCTTGAAAATAAACATATCCTAGAGCAGTGGAGTCATGATGGAACACTAGTTTAGTGCAGTTTAGTTCAGTTCATTTGATCAGATAAGGCTTTTACAATAGGATGTACATATAGGCCTAGATATTCAGAGCAGTTGCGCATGGCGCAACTGGGTTGCGCTGGCACAACTACAGACTTATGCCGCAGAGCGATATTCAACCTCCCTGATAGCAAGCTCCCTGAACTAGTGGCCTTGATGGAAGAGGGATGCATGGATATTGTGGCAGTCACTGAAACATGGTACACAGAGAATCATGAGTGGGAAGTCAACATACCAGGATACACAGTCTACAGGAGGGACAGGGTGGGTAAAAGAGGAGGAGGAGTAGCTCTCTATATAAGGAAAGGGATTAAAGCAACAGAACTAAAGAGTAAACAGGAAGTTGATGAGTCACTATGGGTTACCCTGGAGACAGAAAATGGCACCACAATCCACATGGGGGTTGTGTACAGACCCCCATCTCAGGGGGAGGAAATGGACAAGGAAATGACAGAAGGCATCCTTAAAATGGCAGAAAAAGGGGAGTTTTTGTTGATGGGGGACCTGAATATGCCAGATGTTAAGTGGAGTACCTTTGCTGCAGGCACATCCAAGAGCAGGGTCATTCTTGATGCCCTACAGGGGGCATGCCTCAGACAGCTAATGTTGGAACCCACTTGGGAGGGAGCAATCTTAGACCTGGTATTCTCAAATGGGGAAGGAGAAAGGATCTCAGATTTAGAAGTGGGTAGCCATCTGGGAACAAGTGACCACCAAACAGTGTGGTTCACAATAAACACAGCCATAGAGTCAAGCCATACAAAAACAAGAGTATTGGACTTTAGGAAGGCTGACTTTGGGAAAATGAGAGAGCACCTTAGAAAAGCACTAGCAAATGGGCAAGAAGAAGGGGTGGAGGAACAATGGGGAATAATCAAAACAGCCATCGCAGAGGCAACAAGCCTTTGTGTGAAGCAAATCAATAAAACAAAATGAAGGAAAAAAACACTATGGTTCTCAAAAGAAGTAGCAGGGACGGTTTAGGAGAAAAGGATAGCATTCAGGAAATATAAGGAAACACAGAAGGAGTAGGACAGAGAACTTTATCAGTTAAAGCAGAAGGAGGCAGGGAAGGCAGTCAGAATAGCAAAGGCACAAACTGAGGAAAAGATAGCAAGCTCTGTTAAGAAGGGGAATAAAACCTTTTATAGGTACATTAGGGGGCCAAGAAAGACCAAGGGAGGGATACAGAGACTTAATAAAGGGGAGGGAATGTGGACAGAGGGTGACAGTGAAAAAGCAGGGATACTGAATGAATATTTCTGCTCAGTATTCACAACAGATGAGATGGGGGAGGTGCCTAAACCAAACAAGGGAGAAACTCCGAATGGAGGGGGGATCGATACCAGTCCATTCACAGAAGAAAGGGTTTTGAAAGAACTCTTGAAACTGAGGGTGGACAAAGCAATGGGGCCTGATGGGATTCATCCAAGAATACTAAAAGAACTAAGGGTAGAACTAGTAACACCACTAACTACTCTCTTTAACAAATCATGGGAGGATGGAGTGGTACCTGAGGACTGGAGGAGGGCAAATGTGATTCCACTTCACAAATGTGGGAGCAGTGCAGAGGCAGGAAACTATAGACCAGTTAGTTTGACTTCAGTGGTAGGGAAAATGATGGAATCACTTCTGAAGGAAAGAATTGTTGAGTACCTAGAGGCCAGTGGGGCACAGTACCTAAGGCAGCATGGTTTCACAGCAGGAAGGTCATGTCAGATGAACCTAATAGATTTCTTTGACTGGGTGACCAAAGTAGTAGACATGGGAGGGGCTGTGGATATGGCCTACCTAGATATTAGCAAGGCATTCGACACAGTCGCACACAAAAGATTAATATACAAGTTAGCCAGCCTTGGAGTGGGTCCCAAGGTGGTATCCTGGATAAAAAGCTGGCTGGACAACAGGACACAAAGGGTAATAGTAAATGGAGTCCACAGTGAAGAAAGGAGGGTAGGGTACCACAGGGTTCGGTACTGGGACCAGTCCTCTTTAATATCTTTGCAAGTGACATTTGAGAGCACCTGGAAGGAAAGGTATGCCTCTTTGCAGATGACACAAAGATCTACAAAAGGGTTGATACACAAGATGGAGTGGAAAGGATGAGAAGGGACTTGGCAAGGTTGGAGGAATGGTCAAATATGTGGCGGTTCAGATTCAATGCAAAGAGTGCAAGGTAATGCATCTGGGAAACAAAAACCCAGGGAAAGAGTACACAATGGGGAGTGAGTTAATAACAACAACAAAAATCGAAAGAGACCTAGGAGTAATTATATCAGATGACCTAAAGGTGGGCAAGCAATGTGAGAAGGCAGTAAGGAGGGCTGGGGGGGTACTGGGATGCATAGGGAGAGGCATCAACAGTAGAAAACAGGAAGTTGTTATCCCTCTGTACAGACAGTTAGTGAGACCCCATCTGGAGTACTGCGTGCAATTCTGGAGACCCCTTCTCCGCAAAGACATAGATAGAGTGGAGGCTCAGAGGAGGGCAACCAAAATGGTGCAAGGTCTGCACCAGAAGACATACGAGGAGAGACTAAAGCAGCTTAATATGTATACCCTTGAGGAAAGGAGGGAGAGGGGAGACATGATAGAAACTTTCAAGTATCTCAAGGGAATTAACCAGGTACAAGAGGGTAATATCTTTCAGAAGAAGAGATGTGCAAGAACAAGAGGGCACAATTTGAAGATAGAGGGGGGGATGGTTTTGAGGTAATGTTACAAAGTATTTTTTCACAGAGAGTTGTGGATGCATGGAACAGCCTTCCTGAGGAGGTTGTGGAGTCAGGAACAGTGGGAGAATTCAGGAATGCATGGGACAGGCAAAAGGCAATTCTAGTGGGGGGCAGGAGGAAGTAAGCTGTTGATTAACTAGAATCTGCAGCTTATCCATCAGGTAGGGAAATGGGCAGACTAGGTGGGCCAAGCGGTCCTTATCTGCCGTCAAATTCTATGTTTCTATGTTTCAACCAGTGCAGCTGTGCAGCACAAGTCCCATTGAGCCATGGTACAAATGTAATGTATGCAGCGCAAGTGAAGGGGCATTCCCATGATAAGGCGGTGCAATGGCATATTCAACCCAAAACCATGGCATAAATCAGGAGCAACACAGAAGTTGCGCCATGCGGACCTGAGCCTATAAAAACAGGCTCAAATACAGACATAGCAGATATGCAACCCTAGCAATAGGAGAAAGATGGATGGTGCACCATTCATGATGGATGAGGTAATGAGGGGGTGTGAGGAGGTAGGAGGAACAGCAACGTGGCTGAGGAAGGGCCCATCGACGGTATGCCCAATGCAGGTGGTACCGTGCCCGACACATGTTTGAGGAGTACAGTGATGTGGAGATCGTGGGCTGGTACTGCCTGAACAGGGCCATTCTGAGGCAGCTCTGTGAGCTGTGCAGTGAGGAGATGCAGGCACCCACCAGACGGAGCCCTGCCATGTCAGTGGAGACAAAGGTGACAGCTGTGATGTGCCTGCTCACCACAGGCACCTTCCAGAGACCAACAGGTGACACCATGGGCAACACCCAGTCGGCCACGTCCTGCTTCCTCACACAGTTCCTCAATGCTCTGCTGCCACATGCTTCAGAATTCATACGAATCCCAAGACCACAGGCTGAGCGTACAGCAAACATGCTGGACTTCGGCTTTTGACTTATCCACCAGGTACCTATCTGCAAGCGACTGGGTGCAACTGACAAGCTACAACAAGGATAAATGGGCATATCATCCTCTATTACTAACAACCTCCTTGCTCTGGGTCCCTAGACGCCTGCACTGGTCCAAGCCGCATACGCCTCAGAAGTGTAATTCTATTGACTACGAAGTACAGCAACTGTCTCTTAAACTCCTACTCCTCCTCCTCTTGATATCAGGAAGTGTCCACTCAAATCCTGGCCCTGTCTCCTACAGTACAACAAAGCCTGCCAAAATGGAGGGGGGGCTCAAAATTGCTACCTTAAACATCTGCAGTCTCCTCCCAAAACTGGCCTCCCCTTCAAATCTTTGCCAGCCAGCACAACCCGGATATCCTTGCCATCGTTGAAACTTGGCTGACACCTAATACTCTGTATCATGCCATCTCTATACAAGGCTACAAGATATTCAGGCTGGATAGGACCTCGAAAAGGGGTGGTGGGTGTGCAATCTACATAAAGGACTACCTCACCTGTCTCCCTGGTTCTTACCCCACCACAGAAACCTCAGTGCAACTCCTCCCTATCAAGATACTACTTGGTGCCCAAAACAAAGTCCTCATGATTGCTGCTGTCTATATCCCACCAAAAGATCCTGATTCTGGCCTACAGGCTGTCCTCGAGTTCATAGTACACAACCTTCTGACATCGAACTCCTTCTCCTTGGGGACTTTAATATAAATTGGCTTGCTCCTGATGCAGGGTCAAACAAAGATGCTATCCTAGCGGCAAATTTAACACAAGTGGTAAACTCCCTACCAGGAAAAACTACAAATCAGGGACCAGCACCCTCATTGACTGGATCCTTACCAGCCACCCTACCCGTATAACCAATGTAAGTGTTCTCCTGACTCGCTCAGTGATCACTCAATAATATGTACCTGGACAAATAAGTTTCAGTACGCCTCCAAAACCATCTATAGCAGAGTCTTACCTTATGGCAACCTTATTCATCTCAAGACCTGTCTTAGGCAGATAGACTGGTCCTTGATTTACAAAACTCAAGATGTTGACCTAGCCCTTGATTACTTTATTTCTACTTTCAACACTGCCTGTGACACCTATGCACCAGTAAAAAAGCGCAAAATCAAAGCACTCACAAATCCCTGGCTCACGGTGAAGCTATTGGCACAACTCAAAAGTAGGGATCACCTCTGGGCCACTACAAGAGCTACTGGCACTCTGTCGGACATTCAAAAGTATAAACAGGCTCGTAACCACTGTACTAAACAGATCCGCTTGATGAAGAGCTCCTACTTCAAGAATGCCCTCCAACTCCTGGGGCAAGGGAAATCCTTCTGGGACAAAATAAAGAATATCATGGGTCAGCAGTCCAAATCCTCTCCTACAATAATGAATGTGGATGGAACCACTACATTAGACCCAGAGATCATTGCAAACACCCTAAATGATACCTTCACGGACCTTAGTGGTGTCTTCTCATCTGATTTCTTCACTGGTGCTGACCCTCCAATTTCTACTTCTACTACTGCCTCTCCAACCAAACCACCCTTCCATTTCAAACTAGTAAAGGCACATGAAGTCTATAAATATGTAAAGAAGGCCATTTCTAAGTCCCGAGCAAGCAGCGACACTATTGACCTTAAACTTCTGTCCCTCACTCTGGAGGAAATACTGCTCCCTCTCACAAAAATTTTCAATCTCTCCCTCTGCTACAGCCAATTCCCTAGGAAATGGAAAGCTGCAGTTGTTACTCCGGTGCACAAAAGTGGTGATAAGTCACTGCCTGGTAACTATCGCCCGATATCAATACTACCACCTCTCTAAAGACCCTTGAACGCTTGGTGGCGGACCAACTTTCAGACTACCTGGAAAAGCACAACATCCTATGCACTCAGCAGCATGGATTTAGGAAAGGGCACAGCACATCGACTGCCCTACTTGAATTCTCAGGAGCAATCCACAATGCCATGGACAAAGGAAACCTAACTGGAGCAGTCTACATTGACTTAACAAGGCATTTGATACAGTTCACCATGGCCTACTTATCAAACAACTACTATCCCTAGGGCTCTCACAGGGTCCTGGTGACTGGGTAAAATTACCTTGCTCAGCGCCTCAATCTGTAAAAGTAGCTGGAGTTCTCTCAGACTCAAAACGGTTCGCTCAGGAGTTCCCAAGGGATCCATCCTGGGCCCCTCCTTTTCAGCCTTTTCCTAAACTCCTCCCCAAATCCTGCCCTGAACAAATAATCCTCTATGCCGATTATGCCGTGATTCTTGCCACTCATAAAGATCCGAACTCTTACGCCTCAACCTTCAGCATGCTTTTTCCAAAGTTGAGATGTGGTTCCTTGAACATAAGCTGGTTCTAAAACCACAAAAAACTAAATCCATGCTCTTCTTTAACCCATAGAAACAAGAAACGGCAAGTCCCACTCACCATTAATACATATCTAGGAAATACCCTTGAACAAGTGCCAGTTTTCAAATATCTTGGAATCAACTTTGATCAAGGCCTAACCTTTGCAACTCACATTGATAGTACAGCAAAAACTATTAATCAGCGAATTGGGATTCTGTATCGGAACCGACAGCTTCTTACCCATTCTGCACTGAGGATTGCCATCCAATCCTCTCTCATCTCAGTCATTGATTATGGCTTAGTTATATATGGATCTGCCACTACTACAGCACTTAGTCGCATTACAACATCCCTAAATAAGGGCCTGTCGGTTGCTCACTGGGTGCACACCGGCCATTACCCACATGTGAAACTCTATGCTGACTCAGGTTGGTTGCAACTCTCAAACCAGATAAAAGTACCTTACCTGCCTGATGGAGAAAAAATCCACCTGGGCCTCACCTCCACCCTGTATCCAAGACCTGTTATGCCCGAGCGCAGCAATCTTTGCTTACCAGAAGATCAGAACACCAGCCTCTCCAAGTCCCCGATGCCGGACTTCAGGGATAAAGATCATTTGCCTATCATGCCCCAGCTGGCTAAATGCCTCAGCACATATTACTGCCTCCACCTCTCTAGGTATTTTCAAATCAAGGCTTTTCTCTCACCTTGCCAGCTCCAGCTCCTGTGACTGCCCTGATTAAACCTCCTATTTTCTCACTATCCACCCTGTCCCGTTATTTGACAAAGACATGTTTGGGAAACCTTTTCTCCTGCTATTGTCTGCTCCCCACACCTTTCACTTACCCTCTCTGTTCTGGACTTTTTCCCTATTTGTTTCTCCTAATCTGGCATGACCTCTTTCTTGTAATAAAAATGTGATTATTGATATCTCATGTCCTTTTGCACAAATGATTTGATATGTATTTGTATATGTTTTCTTGCTCTTGACACAACACAAATTGTTGTGTTATCTATGTAACCTTTTGTACTGTACCTAATTGATGTGGAACCTTTGTAAAAGAGCCTCTGGCTCAAAGGTAGTAATTCCTAGAACAATAAACTAAAACTAAACTTCCACAGGGTGGCATGCATGCCATGCGTGATTGGGGCCATAGGCTGCACCCACATGTCCATACGCACACCACCTGGCCCTGAGTGAGCCACATACATGAACTGCAAGGGCTATCCCTCGATCAACTGCCAGGTGGTGTGCAATGCCATGAGGTGCATAACCAATGTCTGCGCCACACACTCTGGGAGTGCACATAATGCATTCATCTGGCACAGCTCCATACTGTGCCAGAGATTTGAATGTGGGGACATCCCCATGGGGCACGTGTTGGGTGAGTAGGGCACAGGGCAGGGTATGGGTGCAGCACGGACATGGGAGGAAGGAGGGCAAACAGGGTGAGTGGGGAACAGGGGGCATTGGACAGCATAGGCAAGGGGGTGGCAACAACTCAGTGCAGTGCTAACCATGTCCTTCCCCACACAGGTGACAGTGCTTACCCACTCAGGCCCTGGCTGCTCAACCCCTACCGGTGACCGTTGTCCCCCATGGAAGAGAGATACAATGAGGCAAACACCTCCACATAAAGTATCATCAAGTTTGTCTTTGGCATGCTGAAGATGCACTTCCATTGCCTGGACATGTCAGGTGGTGCCCTACAATACAGCCCATCGAAAGTCTGTGGCCTATTCCTGGTCTGTTGCATACTGCACAACATGGCCATTGACCATGGGATAGCTGTCCAGGTAGATGAAGGTGACAGCAGTTGGAATGATGGTGACATTGGGCCAGAGGGTGGTGGGCAGTCACCCCTGGGGAGGCGGGACCCCAGGCTAGCAACAAAGGCCAGGAGGCACCGAGCCACAATAACACAGGAGCATTTTGGAGAACACAGATAAGTGCACCGACATGCATGCATGCGTCACAAAGACCACAACACCACGCACAGGTCTGGATGTGCACAATGGAATGCATGCAGGGAATGAGGCACACAGTAGGCAAGGTGGAGGTAGTGACACACGGACACACA
Source organism: Neoceratodus forsteri (assembly GCA_016271365.2). Lineage (NCBI taxonomy): Eukaryota > Metazoa > Chordata > Ceratodontiformes > Ceratodontidae > Neoceratodus > Neoceratodus forsteri. Next base: position 1,237,398,105 of record CM057455.1, read on the forward strand.
CACACACACAGCACAGGCATGGACACACACACATACATAGGCTGAGGAACATGGCATGGCTCAGACACATGACCCCAGTGCACAGACACAACTGGTGCAGAGCTGCTGTCATCACACCCATGCCACAAGGCCCAGCAACCCAGTCAGCACACACAGGGGGCATGCGCCACAACACACATGCGCACCACCACATGCAAGCTGCACCACCACCCCCAAGTGTGCACTGGGCAGCAGCAGCAGACAGCAGTAAGGGCAGCGCACACATCAGGGCAACTGCATGGTCCCTCAGCTGCCACGGCCACATGGGCAACCATGCCAAGGCCAGTCAGCAGCCACAGGCTATGCATCGGTCAACGGGGGGTGTCCGACATACCCACGGGGTGGATGACTTAGAACACAACCGTGTTCTCGCTGGGGTGCACAGGTGGCCAAACAGACTCACACCGTGGTTGCCAGGGATGCCAACGTCAGAGCCCGGTGTCCGCTGTGCAGGGGTCGCTAGACACTGGGACCATGGAGTTGACAGAGCACTGCAGGGGGTCCTCTATACATGGCTGAGCCCAGAGGCAGCCAGCGATGCAAACCCGGCCGCAATGATACCAGTCATGCAGTCCAGTGATGCAGTTGTGGCCTCTTGCAGCTGGTGGAGTGCATCAATAAGCTGCACATGACCCCTGTCCTGTTGCTCAGCCAGCTGATGCACCTCTGCCCACAGTGCACACATCTCCATGGTAAGCAATGCCTGATTCTCCATGGATGCCCACAGCAACCGGGTGTGCTCTGCCAGCTGACCGGCATCCTGCACTTCCTGGGCAGGACACTGTCTAGCTGGAGGTGACATGGCATGCTGTCCGGTGCCCCGTTCTAGTGGATTCTGCACAGGGACTGTACAGGGGACACTGTTCCAACAGGTGCAACAGCAGTGGACCCTACGGTGCACTGCCTGGTGTTACTCGCATCCTGCTGCCAGTGCCCGACTGTCCGCTGGGCATTGCCTGGCACTGCCACATCTGCCACAGCACACCACCCTCGCTAGGCACAGCAGTGGCACCACACACCACTGCACTGGCAGGGATGGATGGCAGCTACACGGCCGCAGGTGCAGCACTGGGCCCTGATGTTGCCCGTGCCTCGGGCATCTCAGGCACCACACACCCAGCACTGTCCAGGATCAGTATAAAGTCATCATTGGAGTCGGACGCGGCCCCCAGCTGGGTGTCAGCACAGACCACTGGCAGACCGGCATCCAGCAGGAGCTCTGCCATTGTGTCATCCTACCCCAGTCCAAGGATGTCCTCCATGCCTACACTGCTGTGCCATGGCTGGTCCCTGCCATAGATGCCTGTGGATGTGGTGGTTCCTCCTCCGGGACCGTGGCTGTGGCTGCCTCCACCTGAGCCTCTCCATGGAGATGTGATGGTGCTGCAAGAAAGGAACACAGTGTTACTGGTACTGTAGACCCCATGTACATGTCCTCCCCAGGTATGCATTGCACCATTGCTGCAGTCTGATGGTGCACCATGCATGGCGGCAGGCAACCCATGCACGTGACATGCCACATGGCAGCCGCACACCTGAATGTGATATCCCACACATGCCAGACATGCAGGTAGTGTGCATACTCACCATGCTGAGAGGGGCTGCCACCTGTCTGAAACCCACCACCGGGCACACCCTCAACTGCTACATGGCTGATGGTGGATGCCACCAGCTGCTCGGTGGCTGACAGGGTGGATGCGGTGGATGGGCCCCCAACGGTCCTGTTGCAGGATGCCCAGACGGCTGTCATCTTCTCCTTGATCCTGTGCTTTTCGGTCCTGACCTTTTTCTTGCACTCCTGTGCAGTGCGCTGATGCCTGCCGTGGGCGTTGACATATGTCACCACAGCCTCCCACCCTGCCGAACCCTCCTGAGGGGTACCCATGGCACCACTCAGCAGGGACTCCCTGTCCAGGTAGACCTCGAACAAGGCCTGCTGTTCCTCTTTATTAAAGTTGGGCCTGTGCTTGCGGGCAGGCCCACACTCCTCCTCTCCCTCATTCTCGGACATTCTGCTACCTGTGGACAGTGACAGCACATGGCGTCAGTGTCAGCATGGCCCAGAGCAGTGCACTTTAGTAGTGCGGGTGTAGGCCTCACAATCCCAGCTAGCATCAACATACCTAAATGGTTGCAATACCAGTCCATGCCCTGTGCTGTTACGTGGCACTTATAAGGTGTATCGCATACAAATGGGTTTGTGCACAGTGGTAATGATATAGTAATGCACCCTAATAGTGCTGCACATAGGCCGATGAGGTGATTTGCATACTACGGCTGAATATCTCGAATTTGCGCCGTGCTCAATCGACTTGCACCACAGCATCAGTGTTGAGCAAGTCTGGCGCATGTGCAGTGCGTGTGGCTGCAGTGTGCATGTGTGCACACCGTAGCATGGTCATATCGCGTGAGTGTCCCATGCTGCGCATTGTGGGCCAGTGCGCATGTGCCATTGCGCTGTCACATTACAAGATGCTCAAGCATGCAGCATGGCACAGCCCGCTATTAGCACAGCTGCATGACTTGCGTGATGCTGCATGCCACACATGCCTGGTTCATGCGTGATGCTGCGTGGGATCTTGCCCTGTGCCCTTGGGGTCATGTACATGACTCTGTTCACCTGCCAGGCCGTGGCGCAGTGCACATACACATTGCTGCATGATACACCTACACAGTGAATAGCAATTGTGCATCCACATGCTGCACGGTCACATAACACTGTTCGCTATTGCACGTCGTTCGCATGCAGCTCCATGTGCCTGCTGTGTCGGCCATTACGACTACAACCATTAACACACACAGTGACATGGTGAGCAACGCAGGTTCCAGGAGGGCAACTAACTGGACAGATGTGGAGATTGTGAACCTGGTGGCTGTGGTCCAACCATTTGAGGGTCAGCTGTTTGGCCAGGTACCCCTGCAGCAGACACGTGGCGATGCGTGGCAGCAGGTGGCCACGTCCCTGGAGCACCGCACGGGAGTGCCATGGACAGTGCAGCAGTACAGGCACCATTATGGGGACCTATGCCACTGGGACCCAGCCAGATTCAGATGCCTGCAGGCACGTGTGCAGCGTGTGGTGGTGCCACAGCCAGGTTAGTATGTGCATGTGGCATGCCTGCACAGGGCAATGTTATAGTGGGTGTACGATTGCACGGCGTATGCTGCCAATGGGGGTTGCCACTGTCCTGGTGGCCATTGCACATCCTGCCTGGCTGCTGCGTGTGTTGTAGTCATGCAGGCAACAGGGTCATGGGGCAGATGGGATCACGGCCTGTGCCATGTGGCTGTGTGGTGGTGGTGGGGGGCGTCTGTGCATGCATGTGTTCTCATGTTCACCTCTCTTGTTTCCTTCCACAGGGCCAGAGGACCACAGGCGGGCCAGGGTGGCCACGTCTGTGGTGCAGGGACCAGTTAGAGGTGTGGAAGCATGACCAGCTAGGGGTTTGGCTGCACGACTGGCGGGACTGTGTCGGTCAGGTAGGCTTGTTCACATTCCTTTACTGTGTCTCTGTGGATTACGGGTGGGCAGAGGGTCTGGACATGGTCACCCAAGGCATGTGATTGCACAGACATGGTGGGTGCACAGTCCATTGTGCATGCCGGTGTTGCACAGCCTGTGCTGGCCGTGTGCCACCCTGGGGGGAGTGCACATGGCTTCCACCATGTGTGCGGTAATGGGTGCATGTGCTCTGTGCCATGTGCCCATGTCTGTGTCCACATGTGCCCACCCCGTGGCACTGTCAGCCTGTCCACACTGCTGTGATGTACTGTGTGGATGGCTGGTGTGGCCCTCTGTGTGCAGGGCCCTTATGGTCTGTCTGGTGGTGTGTGTCCCCACTGTCCCATGCACACTGTGGGTGGGCTTGGGTTCATTCGAGCATATCACTCAGTGCCTTTCCTGTCCCTTCTCCTAGGTGTTCTCAAGATGGTGGCCTGGAGGGGTTCTAGCAGGTTGGTATGGGTCATGCGGAGCATGGTGGTGCACCTGCAGTATTTGTTGCGCCTGATGCGGAGGCAGATCTGTGAGACTGTGGCAGTGAGGAGGGTCCTGCAGCAGATGGCGGTGGAGCTCCATGGACAGTGTTAGCCCTTTGACCTTGTACATAGGCCCTGTTTGACCTGGCCTTACCCTGTTGCCCTGTCCAACACCCGCTTCCCATTGTATAGCCCCTGGATCATGTCCCCATCCTCCTGTTACCTTCTCCTGTGCCTCTTCTAACACTTGCATATTGTTCAGATTTTGTATTTTGAGTAAAGCATTTCTTTTACTACATCACTGTGTCTGTGTTTTCTTTGCAGCTGGTGTGTGGAGCCATGCTGCAGGTGTCAGTTCTGCTGTGCATTACCATGTCCCTGGCATCCCTCCACTGCCCCCTTGTGCCACTGCTCCTGTGTGCACAGGGCATGTGCCCCTTGTCCCTGTCCTGTGCATGGCCCTCTGTCGGATGTCCCATGGTGGCCTGTGGCTGGCCATGCACCTTGTGTACTTGTCAGCCTGCCCTTCCTTTCACCTGTCATGCTGCACATCTCCATTGTGGGCAGTGGTAGAGTGCCCTTCCCCACTCCAGGTGGCAGCCTGTGTGGCCATGGGTGGCTGGTGCCTCCCTCGCCCCTGTATGATGGTTCTCTGTGGTTGCTTGTTCTCCTGGTGCCATGGCCATGGCACCCTGTGGGTGTGCCCGGTGGGTGTGCCCAGTGGGTGTCTCTTGCATGGCTCTGCCATTGGCATGGTGGTCATGACAGCATGTCAGCCTGGTGCTTGTTCCACAGTGGTTGGACCGGGGTTCTATGTGCATCATCCCCTTGTCCCCTGTGTTGCCTCTGGGATGGTGCATATGTGTACCTGGGTGTGTGCTGTGTTGGTGGTGTTCTGTGCCCCCTGCCCCAGAGCTTCATTGCCTGTATGTCCCTGCTGCCTGTTGCTCTTGCTCAGCTCACTGGGTTTTGTGCTCTGGCTCCTGTGCATTCCTGGTTGTGCCAGCGCATCTCTGGTTGGGCAGCGGTGCATCTTTGCCATATTCAGCCTGGTTGCGCCGGAGCATTTCGGGGGCGCATCTTCTGAATATGGCTCCCTTTTCCCCATGGTGCATCTGACTTGCGCTGCGCAAGACTTGCACTTGCATTTGGCACAAGTCTGAATATCTGGGCCACTGAGAAGTTCATAGAAATGAATATGAATAACAATACGCTTAAATTATCATAATTAAATTAAGCAGCAGTCTCAGAGGTAAGAAAAAAGAAAATAATTAACTAAGATGTGAAATACAGAATTCCACAGATAGAAGCTAATAATGCAGTCTGCTATGCTAGTAGTTGCTAAGGTCCAGTGTAGGTAGGGCATTATTAAACACACAAGGTGTGAAACTGAAGCTAAATCATGGATTCAGGTCTGGTTTCCTACACCCCCTGAGGATAGCCTGGTAGTCTTTAGTCAAGTTAGGGCATACTTAATGCTGAAAATGACATACCATCATCCTTGGATATAATAATTATTGAACATAATACACATCTGGCCAGCGATGTTAGGATTTTAAGACCGGGGGAGGACATACACACATTACTGTTAGAAGATATACAAAACATAACAGCTAAAGGAGACGTTCTGATAATGGGAGACTTCAACATACCAGATACAGATTGGTCAATACCAGCAGGAACATCTGCCTGAACTAGACACATGGTGGATTCCCTGCAGGGGAAGGCCTCAAACAACTGATACAACAACCAACAAGAGACAGGGCTATCCTAGATCTAGTACCAAGGCCTCTACTTTTCAGTGGCACAGTGGGACCAAGTTCTGTGGCAAGACTACTATTTGCCACAGAACTTCTGCAGTTGTGGTTTGTAATTTCTGCGGAAGTTCTGCTGCACTAACAAATTACCACATCACAGTGTCAGCTTGTCATCTTGACTTCACTTTCATGGCAGTGGTTATAGCAATCAGGATGGTGGAAAGCACAGTAACACTAGTTCAAAAAATAACAGACTTATAAAAATAATTTTATGCCTAAAAAAGCAAAACAAATGTCTCTCCCTTAAGGTCCTAGCCTGTTGCATAAATGACATATGCAGAGGGGATCTTAAGTGATAAATAAGGTATTTCTATATGCATGCTATCTATCCCACTAATGAGGTCTGCACTGTCTATCACTCATATATTTGTATGTGCTTTCTACACCACTCATGAGGTTCCCACTGTGTATCACTTGTATACTTATATGCAGTCTGTAACATACATACAAATATGTGTGTGTGTGTAAGTGTGTGCGTGTGGTGAGAGACAGAAATACTGTATGTGTGTATATATATATATATATATATATATATATATATATTATTATATTTCCATGAAATTGCATCCTCATTCATACAGGACCCATTGGAAATTGAATAAATGGAATAGAGGAGTTATTGCAAAACTAATTTTTCATGTCAACCTGCTTCCCCTGACACTCTACACCCTGACACACTACACACTACACCATCAGGCCATGACATGCATGTTAACCGATTGTGAGATAGAGCTCTCCAGCCCATCACAATGTATCCACCGTGTAACAGAACACTGCACCATACCTTCCTAGGTGCCGAGCAGTGATGTGTTCCACCAATCCTTCTGCTGCCCAGCCAGCTACCAGAGCTAATCTCTGAACCTGGTTGCCAGCATGGAAACACAGCATGCTACTCTGTGGCCCAACAGCTGGCCCTGCACACAACATTTCTACATAACGTTTTGGTGATTTTATCAACTGGTGACAATATGTAATCAATAACCCTGGCAAAAATGCATACAGTAATCTTTCAACAGGTCTACACATTATTATATTCCACTTTTCAGAGCATAATTACTTTATTTTCTTAAAAATGACAGTTAAATTCATTTTATCAGTTATTCAGTTCAGATGGCATCTATATACCTTAAAGGCACACATAAGTTTGTACAAAGTGAGGTATGGACTTAACAGGTCTGCACTATTGATAAGGTTTTGCTCAAGTTAGCCCTAGTGCAATAATGTAAGACTGAAAATTGTATTAGGCTATAGCACAGGTTGTGCAAATATCACCATGCATGATGTACTGAGCCACTGTCTCTGGTAGATAAATGACTGTTCATTTCTGTTGCATAATGCAGCCATTTCATTAGCTAATGTATGATGTTATAGGAATGATAACATCACATTCTGAGCATATAGGGGGGTTTTGGATATAAAAAGAGGGGAAGGGAACCAGATTCTATGTATAAACAGAAATATTAATAAAAAATCACCAAGAAGAGTGAATTCTGCAGCACCGCAGAAGTTCTGCAGTAGAGTGCAAGTTCTGTGCAAAATTCTATGGCCGTAGAATTCTAGGGGCCTTGTCTAGTACTGACTAACAGGGAAAGGATCACAGATCTCTAGGTAGAAGGTCACCTGGGGGCCAGTGACCATCACATGGTATGGTTTAATTTGGCCACTTCAACTAAATCATCCCACTCCAAGGCAAAAATATGGGACTTCAGAGGCACTGACTCTGATAAGATGGCCAACAGAGTTAAGCTAGCCCTGGCAAAAAGAAATACAGGTGCAGAGGTACAGGCAAAGTGGGCAAGCATTAAGGATGCAATACTTGAAGCAACATCCCATTGTGTTGGAGAGAAAAGGAAGTGCAAAAGAAGAAGGAAACCACTTTGGTTCTCAAAAACAGTAGCAGAAAGGTCAGAGCCAAAAGGCTGGCCTTCAGGAAATATAAGGGAACACAGCGGGATGAAGATAGGGAGGCATACCAAACTTCCCAAGGGGAAGCAAAGAAGGCAGTAAGGCAGGCAAAGACCCAAACTGAGGAAACACTAGCACAGACAGTAAAGGAAAGTGACAAGACTTTCTACAGATACATTAGTGAAAGGAGAAAGTCCAGAGGGGCTATTGCTAAGATCAAAGGAGCTAAGAGGGTGTGTGAGGATGAGGACCATGTAAAAGCATCTATCCTAAATGGATACTTCTGCTCAGTATTTACTGAAGAGAAGGTAGGGCAGGGCCCACAGCTTAGCACCATGGACACAGGGGGGAGGGAGCTGAGCACTAGTCCCATCACAAAAGAAAGGGTCCTACAAGAGCTCGATAAGCTCAGGGTGGACAAGGCAATGGGACCTGATGGCATGTATCCCAGGGTACTAATGAAGCTAAGGATGGAACTAGCAGAGCCATTATCAGAACAGTTTAGTGAGTCTCTGAGCACAGGAGAGGTCCCAGAAGACTGGAGAAGGGCTCATGTGATCCCGCTGCACAAGAGTGGTAGCAGGGAGGAGGCAGGGAACTATAGACCAGTCAGTCTTACCTCAGTAGTGATCAAGATTATGGAGGCACTCCTTAAGGAAAGGATAGTGCAACACCTGGAATCCATAGGAGCGCAGGATTTAAGACAGCATGGGTTTACAAAAGGAAGGTCCAGTCAAACTAATCTCATAGATTTCTTTGACTGGGTAACCAGAAGTGGTGGACCAGGGGCAGTTGATGAAGCGCTTACCTTGACTTCAGCAAAGCTTTCGATGCTGTTCCACATAGAAGATTGATTAATAAGCTGAGTAGGCTCGGGGTGGGTCAGAAGTTGGTCAACTGGGTGCAAACTGGTTGACGGGCAGAAAACAGAGAGTGGTGGTAAACAGTATACAGTCAGAAGAGATGCAAGTCACAAGTGGGGCACCTCAGGGATCAGTCCTGGGGCCAGTCCTCTTCAATATCTTCATCAGTGTCATTGCAGATGAACTGGAGGGTAAGGTTTGTCTGTTTGCACATCACACCAAGATCTGCAACAGAGTAGAGGATCCAGATGGGGTGGGCAGAATGAGAAGAGATCTGGATAAACTAGCAAAATGGTCAGAAGAGTGGCAACTGGGGTTTAATGCAAAGAAGTGCAAGATCATGCACATAGGGAAGAGAAACCCTGAAGCCACCTATAGGCTGGGAGAGGAGTTGCTGGCAGTCACAAGGGAAGAAAGAGACTTGGGCATCATCATCACTGATGACCTGAAATCATCTAAGCAGACCACTAAAGCAGTAGGTAAGGCTAGGGGGATGTTAGGGTGTATTAGTAGGGGTATCACAAGTCGGAAGAGGGAGGTAATAATCCCTCTTCACAAGACACTGGTTAGGCCCCATCTGGAGTACTGCATGCAGTACTGGAGGCCACACCTTCACAAGGATATTAACCAAATTGAGGCAGTCCAGAGAAGGTCAACCAAAATGGTGCAGGGACTGCATCAGAAACCATATGAGGACAGATTAATGGAGCTTAATATGTATACCCTAGAGCAAAGGAGGGAGAGAGAGAGGCGAAATGATCGAAAACATTCAAACACCTTAAGGGCATTAACAAGGTGAAAGAGTCTAACATGTTTCAATATAAGAAAAATAGCAGGGCAAGAGGACACAGCATGAGATTAGAGGGAGGCCGATTAAGGGGTAATGTGAGGAAGTACTTTTTCACAGAAAGGGTGGTGGATGCATGGAATGGCCTACCTCAGGAAGTGGTGGATATGAATACAGTGCAGGGCTTCAAACAGGCATTGGATAGGCATAAGGGAGCAATACAGATGAGTATGAATAGATAGGCCATTGACAGAGCAAAGGCCGATGGCACATTTATAAGGTAGAAAAAGAAATGGGCAGACTGGATGGACTTTGTGGTCCTTATCTGCCGTCAACTTCTATGTTTCTATGTTTCTATCTGAATTGAATAGGGGAGAATTTATTCTAAGGGAAAGGTAGAGCCCACTAGTATAGAGTAGGGGACAGTCACTATTTCCTATGTTTCTCAAATTGTGGAAAGAAAAATGTAACATGAAAGAGATCATCAATCTCAGATCTATCATATTTACAACAAACTCTGGCCTGAGCCAATAGGGTTGCAGTTGAGGAATTTGGGGTAAAAATATTGAAAATTTCCAAAACTACGAGCCTGTGTTAGCAAAATGTAATGTAGGCTCATAAATTTATTTTTTTAAATATTTTTTTAACACCATTTTTAACAAAGCCTTGTTATTACCCTGTCTCATGAAGAAGGCCAAAAAAAAATTTCATCTCCTGGCCTAAAGCTAATTTCACGCAAGGACTGCAAAATCACCTTTCAGGATGCAAAAACACATTTTGGGCAGGAATTGAAAAATGACAACTGCCACATTCATGAGGTGCTGTAAAGAGCTGGCTATGTTGAAAATTTGGGGTAAAAACATTGAATACATATTGTATTACCAAACTTATGAGGCTGCGTTTGCAAAATACAACAGAGCCTCATAATTTTGTTTTTCAAATATTTTAATAACAAATTTATAATATAGCCTTCTTATGACCCCGCCTCATAAACAAGAGCAGAGAACATTTTCAACTCATGTCCAAAAGGTGATTTTGGGCAGTGACCACGAAATCACTCTTTGGGATGTACAAAAACAATTTGGCTAGGATTTAAAAAATGACAGCTGTCACTTTCATGAGATGCAGTAAAGGTATAGCTATGTTGTAAATTTAGGGTAGAAATATTGAAAATCAGCAATGTTTCGAGCCTACATTTGCTAAATTCAATGTAGGTTCATAACTTTGCTGTTTTTAATATTTTTACAACCACATTTTCAACATAGCCTTCTTATGACCCCACCTCATGAACAAGGGCAGAGAAAATTTTTGTTTCCTGCCTGAAAGGTGATTTTGCACAGGGACTGTGAAATCACCTTTCAGGACAGATTGGCCTAATGTAAATGCAATTGTTCATGAGGCAGGGTCCCCAAAAAGGCATATTGAAAATTTTGACCAAAAATATGCATAAATGGCCAAGTTATGCCACTCAGTTCAAAACACCATTGAAATACATTGACCTGCATACCTGTTTCTTCAATTCGTGGTCCGGCTTTGAAGAGTGAAGATGTGTCTGTGGTCCAGAGAGGATTATAGCATGGGACCCCCGATGGGTAAGTAAAGTCTTGGAGGATGCGAGTGCTGAGTGGGAGGGTCAGACGGGGGAAAGTAACGGCTGCAAGAGACATTGATGGATGGTTTTCTTTTTACAGGCTTAAAAAAAAAAAGGACAGAGGATTCCAGATTGTGACACTGGGGATTGGGCACCCCCATTGTCACTGTTACGTTTTCTGGGGGGATGGGGTGGTGGGTTCTGAGAGGGAGGGGTTGGGTGGGGGAATATATATGATAAAAACAAAAAAGCAGGTCATGGTGGAACCACGGCACAGTCTGCCATGTCCAAGATGGCTACCGAACACTCCTGCACATGAGCAAGTAGTCGCGCATGCACAATACAGTTTGGCAGCCATCTTGGACATGGCGGAATGTGCCGTGATCCGCCGTGACCTCCTATTGAAATAAAATAGTGCTGTGCCACTTCTAATGGACAGTGCAGAGTGCTTCATGGATGCAGAAGTAGTATTCAGAAAAGCTCAGCTTGCACACAGAAACCAGGTTTGCACCAGGGCAAAGTGTGGAGGGGGCTGCAATGCAAATGAGGAGGAGAGGACCTGCATAGCAGCACTCCCAATCAGAAAAAAACTTGTGCTCTGTGAATAAAAAAAGGGAGTGCTACACCTATATGATCTAGGCTGGGATCCAACTTAAGAACAATAGCTAACTTTTGTGCATGCACAAATTAAAGGTAAGCAACAGGGGAGGTTTTACCATTGAAAAAAAAAATTCTCAGAAGATCCTTTCTCATTTTAGCAGCTTTATTATATTATTTCTAGTATTATTTATATTTATTTATTTCAAACATTTTACCAGGAGGGCATACTGAGCTGAGAACAGCTCATTTCTGGGTCTATGTGATAATGGTGAACGCCTAAAGGCGATCACCATTACGCAGACAGCCAGAGTGCCAAAACCTTTCGCACTCTGACAACCCCGCACACAGGACAACGGCACCAAGAGATTTTTTAATGCTTGCTGGGGCTGTGTCCCCACACACCCTCGCAGGGGGGCTTCACCACTCGCACCCTCCTACTTAAGGATTCTCAACTCCAGGGGGGTGAAAGCATAAAAAAAAATAAAGGTTCGGGCAGGGTGCAATAAAATCGCACCAGCACCCAGACCCTCACCCACCCCAACCACTAGCCAACCCCTGATGCCACGATGCAGTTCGGCCATCCACCACAGCACCACCCCCTAGAGCCCCTCTGCCCCTCCCAGCCCACACTCGCTGTACTCACTCCCTCAGTGTGCACGTGCACATAGCGACATCCTGTATGCATTCATCACCCCCTCATCCGGTCACCCCCCATCGGGAGGGATTGTGCCAGGAAGGAGTCGCCGTTACAGATGGCACCCTTCCCCATGTGCCCACCGCATGGGTTACCCTCATTTACAGATGTGTCCTGGGGGGTGAGGGAAGAGGAGGCAAAGTACAAAACAATAGGCAAGTATACATGAACAATTTGAACACAGAATACAAGTAGAAGAGCTTGGTCATTACTGGTTATACATAGGTAATTAAAAGTGCAATAGTGTGATATATCCTGCACCAGGAAGTGCAGCCTTGTTTAGGGAAAGTCAATAACATGCAGGAGCAAACCTACCCCAGTCGAACAATCAGCCACAATTACCCCATGCTTTGCCACAAGGCTTCCTCAGGATGTATGGTTGTAATACCCCAAAATGTAATTTATACCATAAAGTGCACATATAATTAAATTGATTTTAACTAGATAGTTAACACAGTCCCCTATGATTGGATACATTTTCTAAATTTACTAAGCAGTCTAGACTATTCTGAATATAGAATTACACAGCATCAAAATGTATTTTTTTTTTTGCGAACTGTTTTTCTGCACCACACCCGGGGAACTCTCTCTGGCAACCTTGGTTGCCCAGGTCTCTACCTCTGGCCTGAGACTCCCTATCCTCTCCCCTGCACAGCCCAACACAACCTCCAGATCTGAACCTCCTGAAGAAAGGGCAGGCCTACCCACCCAGGGTGCTCTGTCTATAGAGTAGAGCACCGGGACTGCATGGGTCAGCCATGGAGAGGTGGGAGGCCGGCGTTGGAGTGTGGTCCTGGGGCTGAGGTGCCATCGCCTATCCCCAGGAGTGGGGATTGTTCCATGTGTGTTCCTGCCCCTGCGGAGTGCGGCCATCAAGGCAACGTTATGCCACAGCTCCGCCCCTGCATACGCAGCGTTGCTACGTCGGGCACCTCTGACCGCCACCAGAGGCTGCTCCAGGAGCGATCACTCCCCTGAACCCTCCCCAGGAAGAGAGACCAGTCCTCTGGATGCTCGATCTCTTCTCTCCTCTGCTGACCCCTGATGGTCTGGGCTCGTTCCCGAACCTCGGTCGCCGGCATGGTGCGAGGTGTGGCACCAGTGCCTCAACCCTCAGTGCCACTGGGCCAGCAGCATCAAAATGTATTGAATATAAAATTCTAAACAACAGCCACTATTTAATAAATACACAAGAATGGTAATACTGAATATAGATATAAATAGCTTCAAAGAATAATTTATAAGGTGCATAAATACTCCCATTACCTAGCAAAGAAAAACTATTACATAACATCATAAACATATTAGCCTATGGCCATGCACACACATCAATATTTACACCTTAAAACAATAATTGTTCTTTTTCAAAATATGATCTTCTCACATTCATTACATAAGATGACAACTAATTTCTCTACAGAACCTTCAGTCACTCTTTTGATGGCAGAAAACAGCATAGTATATATTTCGATTGACATCTGTTCATATTCACCCTGAACTTATTTTCTCTATTGTCACGATTAACGTCCGACTTTCTGGGTTATCATGATGCTGATTTCTTTCATCTTTGTTTTTCAGCAGCGAACTGCATATCGGCGCTGTCCCATTCACAAATCATTTACTCTATGCAAGGGCCTTTTGTTTGTCTCCTTCCATGGAGCAAATATCACCGACTGAGACCTTGCTTTACTGCACCACAACCCTAGTGGTTGGTGGAGGTACTGTAGCAGCCCCACTCCCCCCGTTGATTGCAGGCCTGAGAATAAAAAAACAATAGTCCCTTGTGCTAGTTGTCCCCCCCCGTGATTGTTGCTAACTGGCCCAAATAACTATATATATGTTATCCCTGCTGCTAGTGGTACCCCCCCCTCCACTGATCACTGGACAGAATAGAACTATATATGTGTCCCTGGCATCTAGTGGTCTCTCCCTCAACCCAATCCCATGCCTGTTCTGTAACAAAGTATTCCCGGTGTCTAGTGGTCCTCCCCCCACCCACACACATGCCCGTTCTGTAAAAAAGTATCCCTGGTGTCTAGTGGTCCCTACCCCCACCCAGTCCCATGCTTGTTCTGTAAAAAAGTGTCCCCGGTGTCTAGTGGTCTCTCCTCCATCCGATCACCCACCCAAAAATCATATTTTTCCCTGCTGTTTAGTGAACCCCTGCCCCCCGGCCCCGGCAAGTAGTGTCCCACCTCCCCACTCCCCCATCCTGAACCCGAGCCAGTGACCAGCACAGCCCTCCTCTCTCCACCACAGCTGGCCGCCGACTGAGCTGTCAGTGAGCACATACTGTATACAGGTGTCAGCGTGGCTCAGATGGTAGTATATCAGCCTCTAGACTAGAAGGTTGTGGGTTCTGGTCCCACACTGGAATTAAACTCATACCTAAATGCTGGCACCAGAGTGCAATATTAGGGGGGTGCTGTACTGTTGGGATGTGCTGTCCTTCAGATGAGACATTATACCGAGATCCCTTCTACTCACCCTGGTGCTGTCCTGGTGAGTGTCCAGGTGCAAGTAAAAGAACCCAAGGCACTCTTTGCAAAGGGTAGAGGACATTCCCTGTGTTCTGGCCAATATTCCCCTTCCCATAAAACTGGTTCATGCAACTGTCCAAGGCTGTGTGTTGGTGTTGATGTGCGTTATGGCTGCTGCTACACATCCAGTCACTTCACTACCAGTCTAGCATTGCTTGTAAAGTGTTTTGGGATACAATGTATATGAAAAGCACTATATAAATGCTGATTCTTCTTCTTCTTCTTCTCATTGCATGACAGCTCACTCTGAGCTGTCAATCAATGTCAATGAGCATGTACTGTATACAGTACGTGCTCATTGAGGGCTCAGTCAGTGGCCAGCCATGGTGGAGAGAGGAGGGCTGTGCTGGTTGCTGGCTCTGGTTCAGGGTGGGGGGAGCGGGGTGTGGGGAAAAGGGGTCCACTAGATACCAGGGGAAAAATATGACTTGCAGGAGATGGTCAGATCAGAGATAGGGAGGGGGGTCCACTGGACCACCAGGAAAATGTTTCACTCTACTATACAAGGGATCAGGATGGGGAGCTGCATTGGACACCAGGGAAAACATTTTTATATATCGGGTTAGTGATCAGGTGGGGGGAGGGACCACTAGCTTCCTAGGGACTGTTATTTTTTCATCTGGACGATGATCGGTGATCATGGGGGGAGGATCACTAGCTACCAGGGACTATTTCTTTTTTTATTCACATTTTTCCTCTGCTGAGCCCTGGCAGGGGCTTCTGCCCTCTCAGGGAGGACTCTCTCTCAGGTCCCACCGCTTCCACACTCACCAACCCTGAAGGTTCCCTGACAGCTTGGCCCCTGCGGTGGAGACAGGAAGGTGGCACCCCCTCCCTGGAGACCCAATCCATAATTCATGGTCAGCCCTCATGCCCTTATGGTGGACCATCATGGAGCCCTACCAGGCTCTGTTTTCCTCCTTTTTTCTCCCGTCCCCCCTCCCTACCAACATGACCACGTCACAGCATGCCTCCAAACCTGTATCACTCTCCAGCCACCACCAGAGGGTGATCAGAGGGCAGGATGACATGGCACCTTCTCCCTGAGAGGGAAGAGCAGTCCTCCAGATGCTCAATCCTCCCTCCCCTTGCCAACCCCCGGTGGCATGGGCGTGTTCCTGAATCTGGGCCGCCAGCATGGCACAAGGTGTAACAACCAATGCCTCGACCTCCAGTGCCACTGGGCCGGTGGACTATTCTTTTTTTCTGGTCTGGCAATCGGTGATCACTGGGATGGGGGGAGCCACTGGCTCCATGGACTGTTCTTTTGTTTTACTTCAGCATGCGATTGGCGGAGGGTGTGTGCTCTAAACTCTGTTGCAGCCCATATAAATGGGCCCATAATGGGCATGCAAATGGCCTTGCATGCCCAATGGCCTCATTTACATTGCTGCTTTTATGACTACCAAATAGCACACCTGCGTTATTCACTGTGGGGACATTCCCTGGGTTGCAGGGCTGGACAGCACTAGTGAGGTTATAGGTAGTGGTAATGGGGTTTCTGCTGACTTGACCTAGCCCTATTCACAGCTGGATAGAGCAATATGCTATCTGCCTGTGAATAGCAGTTTTTATGACCTAGGCAATCGCAAAGCACAATGCAAAAGTTTGCATTGCCTTTATGAGATTTTTTGAGAATCTAGCCCCTGATGCTCTGACAAGTTTTATTCTTTTTTACATATCTTATGAGATTAAGTTTCTTTATTCCTGTTAACATCTGGTATTAAATCAGGCGTTAACATATATAATTCTAAATATAATTAATGGCTTCCCCTTTTTCCCATAGGGAAACCGTGGTGTAATTTCCCGTTATACACGAGTGTGTATAACGGCAAACCGTGCAAAGCTGCGCAATGCCATGTAATCATGCAAAGCCACACTAAGTCATGCAAAGCTGCGCAAACAGTGCAAATCACCATTAATTATAAAAATAAAATATGGGGTATGAGTGTAACCGAAGTTTACACACAGCCTTGGGGTAAGATGTTTGCACAAACTCCGAGAGCGTTTATGTAGCATCTTAACCCTCAGGTGTGAGTAAACTTCTCATTACACACACCACCCCATACATTATTCTATATGTAATAGACTTAAAGCAGGTTAGATGATTGTAGTCATTTATTTATAACAATGTAATGTTGTCTTTCTCAGAGTGCCTAAGTTCATCTCTTGATCCCAGTGCTACAGAGGAGTTCAATATAAAAAAAATTCTCTAACAGATTATGAGACCATATTATTATTTTATGATTAACAATAGAAATATTATTAGGTAAAGGGAGGGAGTCCTGTTTAACATTATTAATATTAATGTGCAGCTGTACCAAAAAGTGCTCTATTTCTGGCTTTTTAATTACTTTAAAATCAACCATCTTACCTACTAAGAAGAAATGAAACCATGCAAGATCTATAGTGGAAGCACCTTTGGGGCCAATGAAAGTATAATCCCCATTCCTATCTCCGTATGATTTCCCATTCATTAAAATAAAATCTTTTTCCAACATTATTTTCACCCGATCCCTACTATGGAAATTCATTTTTAAGACTTTACAGTGATTTTCAGGAAAATGTTGCTATTATACAAGAAGTACATATTGGTGTAAAACTCCTCTACTCCATCTTATATATAGCTTCCCCACTCTGGCATTGAATATGCTGAGAACCACAATGCCAGAGCCATAACAAGACATTGTAAGACTTTCCAGGGTTTCTCTGTATGAATACCCAAACTAATTATGATGAAGAGTTTTTTGGAAGAACATGTATGTTCAACACCAAGTAGTTAAAGGTTGTTACCTACTATCAATACAGCCAGTATATATTAATTTTAAGGTTGAATGAGCCTACTGTATATTTATTGGAAATCTACTTCTATAACTAGATCAACTTGTGATCGTCCATATGTTGATAATTTACAGACAGGGTTCATATACACAAAGAAACACAAAAGTCTTGGTAAATCTCCACTCCACCAGGTCTCCTGAAGTAAGATAATTTTTTTAAATCAATGTTTATTGGAATAACGTTTTAAATATAGAAGGAGAGAGTATAGTACAGAGGAATACAGAACGGTGCACGGGTAATATTAAGTCACTGATAGTGTCCATTCTCTTAGACAGCTCCATAATTGTTCCCTGTAGCTCTTTTTGTTCAGCTTGCAGTACATCAACATCAGACTGAACCGCTTGCAAGGAAGAAGAAGTTTCAGCTCTAAAAGCCTTAAAGGAAAACTACACCCTCATATCTTCCAAACGTTATTTGTTTCCATGTCAATAGACAGCTCTTTTCACGAAGCTGTTAATCAAATCAAATCAAATAATCTTTATTTTTATATTGCCTTTCAAAACCAAGGCGCTGTACATAAAAACCATATACATAAAGATAAAATCAAACATTAAAACAAATCATCTGTAGCTAAAAGGCTAAACTAAATAAATATGTTTTTAACTCTATTTTGAACCTATCGACAGTTGGGCATTCTCTCAACCAACGAGGTAGAGAATTCCACAGGGTTGATGCTGAAAAAGCAAAGGCACGAGATCCTGATGTCTTTAATCGAACCCTGGGAATCTCCAGCAATCCCTCGTTGGTGGAACAGAAAGGACGGAGGGGGCAATAGGGTACCAGGAGATCTTTCAGGTAACCGGGTCCCTGATCATGTAGGGCTTTAAAGGTTAGTAAACCAACCTTAAAGGTGATCCGCCACCAAACAGGCAGCCAGTGCAGTTTGCGGAGCATAGGTGTAATATGGCTGGTTCTAGAAGTCCCAGTCAAAAACCTGGCCGCTGCATTATGCACCAGCTGCAGGCGGTGGATATCAATCCCAGGTAGCCCTAGGTAGAGGGAATTGCAGTAATCAAGATGGGTAGTGACAAAGGCATGGACCAATGTTGGAAGATCACCCGGAGGAACCAAGTGTTTCACCCGGGCGATATTCCTCAGATGGTAAAAAGAGGATTTGACGACAGCTGACACCTGAGATTTTAGGGTCAAACCATTATCAAAAATAATGCCCAGGTTACGCACCTGTTCAGAGGTAGTGAGCAGCATACCACCAAGTAATAGGCCTGATGGTTGTCCATCCCCCAAACCCGCCCCCGGACAACCTGGATCCACTACCAGCACCTCAGTCTTATCCGGATTCAGTCTCAGCCAGCTGGAACTCATCCAAAGTCTGATCTCAGCAAGGCAGTTATTTAGCATGGAGAGTGCATCATCTTGTCCAGGCAGAAAGGACAAATACAGCTGAGTATCATCTGCATAGCAGTGAAAACCCAGACTGTATCACCTGATGACATCTTCCAATGGCAGCATGTACACTGCAAACAACATGGGGGCTAGGATGGAACCCTGCGGTACCCCACAAGGCAGGGAGTGAGTGCCAGAGGAATAAATTCCAGTGGTAACTCTCTGAGACCTGTCCATGAGGTAAGAACGGAACCATTTGAGGACTGTACCAGACAGCCCACAAAAAAAACGCAGGCGCTCCAACAGCACACCATGGCCTACAGTGTCAAATGCAGCAGAGAGATCGAGAAGGACCAAGATGGTACATACCTTTTGATCTCTAGCCATTAGGAGATCATTCAATACCCGGACAAGGGCAGTCTCTGTGCTATGCTTCTTCCTAAAACCAGACTGGAGAGTATCATAGACATTGTGAGTTGTAAGATGATCATCCAATTGCAGCGCAACTGCCTTTTCAATAACCTTACCAACAAATGGCAGGTTAGAGATAGGCCGGTAGTTGGCTAGACAATCTGGCTCCAAGGAGGGTTTTTTTAGGAGTGATCAAACTACTGCCTCCTTGAGAGGGTCAGGAAAGACCCCCCTCTCCAAACACTTCCAGACAATGTCAGCAAGGATCGGGCAGATAACTTCTACACATCCCACTAAAAGGGGTGTAGGACCCGGATCCAAACTACAACTGGTTGGTCACAATGTTTGGATGATCTTCACAATGTCAGTGAACTCCAGCTGGCGAAAATCTGACCAGACAGACCGAGTGCATGCCACTTCCTGTTGGCCACTGCAATCCCTCATAGGAATGGGCGGACCGATGCCAGACCTGATGCTGGCAACCTTATCTGCAAAAAAAACAAGCGAACTCCTCGCATCTCAGCTGAGAAAAAGCTTCTCTGGGCTGGAGACAGATTGGATTGCACAATCTGTCAACAGTCCGGAAAAGTTGAGCTGGTCGATTCTGTGCAGCAGAAATCTCCCTGGACAGGAATTCTGCCTTCTTACAGGTGATTTCTGACTGATAGCCATCATAATGTGCCATCAACCTAAGCCTGTCAGCATCATGGCTGGACTTCCACCAGACTCTCTCCAACCTTCGGCCAATTCGCCTTAACTCCTTCAAGGAGCCATCAAACCAAGGGCTCCTTGAATGAAGGGTGAGAGGCTGAACATGAACAGGAGCAGTCTTCTCCAGAGCATCTCCCACAGCCTTGTTATAGGCTAGTATGAGATCGTCTGGAGTCATGCATTTACCCAACAAGCCCGATAGATCCAGTACCACCATTAGGTCACTAGGGTTAATGCCCCTTAAAGGGCGGTACTGAACCATCTCCGTAGGGGCAGACCTATTAGGGGGAGTTCTCGTATGCTAATGCAGCTCACTGGGACAATGAGATTTCAACAGCCATGAAATGGAGACTCCCAGGGCAGTCACAGGGCCTAGTATGAACTGTAAAAACAGACTAAAGCATTTGCATACATCCTTAATAGCTATAAGAAAAGAGTTGTCGATTGACATGCCAACAAATAACATTTAGAAGATATGAGGGTGTAGTTTTCCTTTAAGCTCAGCCAGAATTTGATCATTGGTAGCGCTTTGCCTGTTAGCTCATGGCGGGTCTTGTGGAGAAGATGCCATGCTGGAAATGCTGGTGATGTCACTCACTGGTACCCAGCAGGTGCCCAGTGAGCAGGCACAGCGCAGCTGTGGCTTTGGGTACTACTGTCCTGACATGACTGCTGTGAGTGGGTGCCTGGACCAGGTCCTGGAACTCCTGCAAGGGCTGTCTCAGGATTGCCTGTCTGCAGTTCAGTAGCCTGCCTGTGGGTGGTTGGCTGATTTAAGGCAGCCCTTTGCTTGCCTAACTTTGCGTGGCACAAATGTGGGATGTGGTGCACATGCGCTGCTCATTTTGGCTGAATATACACATGTGCAGTGTATTCAGGTGCCAATCCCCTTTTTCTGTGCCATATATATTATATCTGCATGATCATGCATTCCAACATGTGTGGCGCATGTTGCCTCTTGAATATTGCACTTCCGTGCATTTTCCAGGATGTGCCATGCATCTCCATTGTGTGCCATGCATCTCCTTTGAATATGTGGGCCCTAGCTTAAATTGGTACTCTTTGGATTGATATCAGGCTCTCTTTTCATTCTTGCCCTCACAGTGATCTTACAATAAGGGATATAGTTTTGGCAGATGCCCTCATGAGCCAAAGTTACAAACTGTCTGGACCAGTTTGAGTGTTAATTGACATGGACTCTGTGCTTTCCCCTAGAATTTTCTGCTAACCTCGGGGTCCATGAAAATATATAAAGTTCAGGATAGATGCATCTGGAAACAAGTTGTTCTGAGTTCAATGTGCTTTCCTGGTAAACCATCTGAAATAATCAATCAATTAATATATGTTTCTGTTCCCACAGATTTGTGTTGCTTTCTCCCAAGAGTTCACAAACAATGTGACTTGACTTCCCTTTGCCTCCTCACAGAATAGTAAGATATCATATATTAGATACAGTATATGTAATATGTATATATATTATATATAGTATAGTAAAATTAATGAAGTTATGAAACATTTTTCTCAGAGCTGAAGGATAATAAAGGGTGAAACTGGAATGTAGTCAGGTTATCTACTTTGGGGTTTTCTAAAAGATGCAACAGATGATCAGAAATATGCTGTACAAGTCCATGGCACACTTTTAGTTATTTATTTATTCAGAATATTGGTGACCGGGAGAGGCACATGGAGCCAAGGCTCATTTCCAGGTGTGAACCAGGGAGCTGGGGAACGGAGACAAGTAAATATTACAATAATGTAAAAACATGATTAAATATATAATATAAAAATCATTTTTTACAAGTAGAGGTAGTATAAGTCTGCTACACTAGAATATGGAGCAAAAAGGGTTTGACATCATAGACAGGTAAGACTAGCAATGGTGTTTACAATTTAAGAAAGTAATAATAAAATATTTATAACAGATGCTGCAGTATGGCACAGTGGTTTAAGGCTTTGAGCTACAAACCTGGAGAGCTACAGGTAGGTTTGAATCCCACAACCCCCACTTGCGTACTGTGTGACCCAAGCCACTTGACTTCCTTGTGCTCCCAGGTCACACCTGTAAGAAGTTTTCAGCTTAGTTTGTCTCTTCTGGTTAAATAAAAAAAAAAACATTTTAGGATGTTTGCATGTGCAAGAAGAGAAACCAGTGAGCAAAAAGTGAAATTTGGGGAGGGGAGGGGGGCAGCAGGGTCAAGAGGAGGAAGCACAAGAGCAAACAGGGTAAAACAATTGGGAAAGAGTGCATTTTAGACAGTACAGAGATGGAAATAGCTGAGAGGAGCTTGGAAGAGGGTTCCAGAGGGGGGAAGGGAGACGGAAGTCAGTTGACATGAAAATGTTCAGTACAAATCCATCTGAACAAAAGAAAAATCATCACAAGTCTCTCATCCCAGTTTGTTTTCATTAGTTATGTTCAGATACTGCAATATTTGATCCAACAGAAATCTGATGGATATTCAGGTTATCATATCTGATTAAAAATGGTATTATTTCTTCTGGATGAATACTTGTCATACAAACAAATTATTAGATGCAACCCCACCCACAATCATATGGACACTCAGAGGGAGCAGTACACAATGTCAGAGAAGCCTTCCATCAGAGAAAAAAATCCACATGCACGCAGAGGCCCCCCCCTCCGGTTAAGAGTCATGTGACGACTCGAAGCACTGGAGTTTTTGAAGCTGCTGACTTTTAACTTTAGCTCCAGTATACCTTTCCTGCAGTAGACTTTTTTTTTTGGCATTGGGCTTTGTTTTTTTGTGCTTGTCTGTGCTGTTCCAGTGTTTTTGTAGCCTCCCATTATCACCCTTCCCCAACCAACACCCACACAATTTAAGAAATAAATACTCCCATCGTCACTGAACACCCCACCCCATACTCCTCCAGCCAGCACACACAACTAAATTGTACTTCTCTTTCCCCAGTCTTCCTAGCACTCCATTCCACTCTCCTCCCTCAGCCACCACATGCACACTTCGAAACTGTATCCCCTTCCCCAGCCCACTTAGAACCCCTTCCACCCTCCACACCCTGCCACCAAGCACCATTTAGTCCTATGTGACAGCAACCAATGCAACCCTCCTCTCATGATCTTGGCTGCCAGCCATTCGAATGTCTGAATGAATGAGTAAGAGAGCACACTGAAAATAATACTAATCATATCAGTGCAGGCTCTCATTTATCCAGATGGCAGCAGGCTGAGGGGTAGTGAGGATGGCCGTGCTGGTCATCATCCCATGATTGTATTTATTTATATGTTGCTATGGGAGGAGGGTGGGATGAGGTGCTAAGTGGCCTGGGGATAAGGGGCACAATTTATTGTGTGTGTGTGGTGGCTGGGGGAGGGAAGTGAGATGGGGTCCTTGGTGGATTGGGGGTACATATTACATATTGCGTGTGATAACTAAGGGGAAAAGGATGGGACTCGGTGCTAACTAGGCTGTGAAAAGGGTTTACAATTTTTATTGTGTGTGTGTGGTGGCTAGGGTCCTGACTAATGATGTCAGATAGTCAGATCAGATAATCATTTTCTGATCCGATCCGAATATTCAGCTTTCAGCAGGACTGGAAACTACATTATGTAAGCTTTCCTAAGTATTGAAAAAGCCAATATCTGACATGATCTGTTGGAATTTCAGATTACTTGAGTATGATTAATTCTCACCTATGTTGTAGGCATAAATTCCTGAATCTGTTAAAAAGGATCAGTTTAATCTTCTGGACAGAAAATGTTATGACCACCTCCTGCTGAAGACTAATGTGTAATACCCAAAACTTCAAGGATGCATAACCAGCTTATAACTATAATGTTAAAGTCTTGTTGGAGCTACAGTAGTAGGTTCATTGCCATTATTGTATAATGCACTAGGCAGTGCATCTATAACACAAGGCAAGGCATGCCACAAGAAACACCTCCCACTCCTGATGCTTTTAGAAGAAAAGGAAGAGAATGAGATGTAAGCAATAAGACGCTATGGGCTGAGGGGCATAGTAAGATGAGAGGCCACAAGCTGAGTGCCTCCAGTTCCTGAAGGTGTGGTAAATCCAATACAAACAATGCCCCAAAGTATCTTATTACTTATTTAAAATGATCTATTACAGAAATAAGAACAAAGAACTATCACCTTTTACAACACAGGAAAATGTATTTAAATGCTTTAAATAGAGGTTAAATAGTTTCTGTACCTGCTAGTGCCACCAGAGGATGCTATGTGTATTTTCTGTATGTCTGTTATTTAGAGGTACAGTCCCTTTTATTTCTGTGTCATCTGTGACTTCCACATCACACGAACATATGAAAATGCCAGCAAAAAACAGGCCTCACAGTCTATCGAGTCTGCTCGATTGTGCAGCTAGCCCCTCAACTTGCAGCTCGCCCTCCTTCCCCTCCCCTCTTTTTATAACAACTCCCCCCACTCTGTCCCACCCTCTCTTAAATCTGCCCATCATTCTACAGGATACCACTTTCTCAGGTAGAGTATTCCACTTATCTACCACCCTTTCTGTGAAAAAGTGTCTCCTGATTTCCCTCTTGAATCTTCCCCCCTCCAATCTCAGCTGATGTCCTCTTTTGTCCCTCCCCCTTCTGATCTGAAAAATCCCTTCTGTATTAGTCTTGTTTATTCCCTTTAAGTATTTAAAGGTTTCGATCATATCCCCCCCCTATCCCTCCTCTCCTCCAGGGAATACATGTTCAGCTCTCCCAGTCTATCCTCAGGATTTTCCCTCCAGTCTCTGGATCATCTTTGTTGCCCTACACTACATCCCTTCCAGCAATCTGATGTCCTTATTCAGGAATGGATACCAGTACTGCATGCAGTATTCCAGGTGCAGCCTGACCAGTGACCTGTATGGGGGAGGATCACCTCCTTGTTCTTGGGGGAGATTCACCTTGTTATACACCCCAGCATCTTGTTGACCTTTGCAGCAGCTTTCCTGTACAGTATAATTTAGAATAAAAAGATCTTTATAAATATACTGATTTGTGTTTTTGTATATGTTTTCATACTGTATATGGGAGTTGTTTCATTAGCAGCATGACCAGAAGCATGCAGAAAGTCTGAAAGATGCTGTGGAAGTTACTTCCAGTAGGGATCAAGCAGAGGTTTGGTTGTAGCAGCTGACAAAAAACTGCATACTAAAATTCCAATTCATTATGATAATTAACATTTATTAAGAAGGGAGTAATTTCTGTGGTGGCTTATAAAATAATGATCAGCCAGGTGGAGAATGAATAGGCGGGGAGTGAGAGGGCAGAGGGAAAGGTGAGCAGGTGGGGGAGCAAGCAGTGCTTCAATAAGCAAACTGAAAAAATAAACAGAAGAGAGAAGTATAGTGAAAACAATGGAGAGAAAATATGAAAAGCTGTAATGTGATGTGGATGGAGGGAAAGCCTGTTTCTGACACCACAGGTATGATTCACATGTTTGTGTTGTGAGCAGCTGTATGAAAAACAAGAACTGGCAATGGCTAACAACAGCTGCTTTGGAATGTTTTCCTTTTCAGTGAGTTGCTAATTTCACCCATTTTTAGGTGCTAACAGCGTTAACTGAAAGTGCCTATTGTGGTCATGTGTATTCTTTTTGCATTTAGTCAAGGTCAAGGGTACATATAGTGGGAGTAATTAGGCTGCATGATGTCACTGACTGCCCCCTTTGCACCCACCACTGCTCCCTCCACTCTGCCCTCTCTCTCCCCTCCCTTCAGGCCAGATGTCTTACTCACTGCTCCTTCTTCCTGGCCAAACACTGGCTTGATTCTCTTCCCTCCTGTCTCTCCTCACTCCTCTCATCCCCTCCTCCTACTCCCTACAAAACTTTATTGCCTCCTCACTCTCCCGCCTAGGTTGACTATGGTTGATCAGGCGACTTTCTCCTACCATCTCCCTAAACTACGGAATTCCCTTCCCCTAACCACCTGCTCTGCCACTTCTCTTCACTCCCTCTCCCATCTTCTCCACAAGCTTTACTCACCCACCTGCAACTGCATCTGATTCTTCCTTCCCCCATGCCCCCCTGTCCCTATTCCCATCTTTCCTCTTCCTTCACCCTGACCTATACCCCTCACACCACTAACTCACCGCTCAACCCCTGTCCATCTAATTATTATATCCCACTTATGTACCTCTCTGTGTTTGGCTGTAATATGCCTATGCACTTTGGCCCCTTGCTGAGCTTCTGTTAGGCCTCTCTATGAACAGCTATCCACAACTTGTAAATTCAGTTGTATAAGTAAAATTGTAAATGTTAAATTGTTTATATTGCTATAATCTGCTTGTTTATTATGCTTCCTTCTTCTTCTCACTGTATAGTGTACCGCTCTCCATTATGTTATATTTTTTTGTTAGCTTTTCTTTCCCTTTGTCTCCTACTGCCCCCCGACGCATCTGGAAACTAGCTGCTATTCAGCTCAGTATGTCTTTCCTGGTAAAACTTTTGAAATAAATAAACTTATGAAGTCAGTGATCAGGCTTTTAGGTCTTGGTGTAGGGTTTCAGCCTACACAAGCCTGGCTGTGATCCACAGTGCAGAATTGTTTTTTTCTCACCACAGTTTATGTAGTATGAGAGACATTGTTACATGTCACTGCCAATGTTAGTGAATAGAGTTTCAGTAATATTTGAAGTTCTATATTGCTGATAACTTGAAAAGTTCCAACCGAGCCAGTGAGGCCTGAATGCAACTTGGGAAACATTACCTCAAATTGACTGAGTGGTCATTACTAAAATCCATTGTAGCTCTGTGTGTGTGTGTGTGTGTGTGTGTGTGTGTGTGTGTGTGTGTGTGTGTTTGTGGTGGTGGTGGTGGTGGTGGTGGTGGTTTGCATTCACTCCCGGATGTTCTTTGCTACAGCATGCATTTTCTGTCAAGGAACCTCAGTACAGCAGTAAAGTTAATGGCTACCAAGCAATGGTGAGTAAGGGGCCTACGTTTGATCCCCAGAGTGGACCATTTTTTCTTTCTCACTACAATTTATGTAGTATGAGAGAAACTGCTGCATGTCATTGCCAAGGTTACTGACAGAGTTTCAGCAACGTTTGACATTCTAGGTGGCTAATAACTTGGAAAGTTACAGCTGAGAAATTGAGGCTTGAATGCAACTTGGGAAACATTGCTTCAAACTGACTGACTGTTCATTACTAAAATCTACTGCAACTGTGTGTGTGTTGGGGGGGGGGTGTCTGCACTTACTGCTAAATATCCTTTGCCACAGCATACATTTTCTGTCAAGGAACCTTAGTACAGTGGTAGTGCTAATGCACTCATTGCTGGATGTCCTTTGCCACAACATGCACTTCCAGGCAAGGAACCTCAGTACAGTGGTAAAGCTAATGGTTACCAAGTAGTAGTGGGTAGGGGGCCTGGGTTTGATCCCTGGAGTGTATATTGTTTTTCCTTCTTGCCACAATTTATGTAGCATGAGAAAAATTGGTAAATGTCTTTGCTAATGTTAGTGAGAGAGTTTTGGCAAGGTTTGAAGTTCTATATTGCTGATAACTTGAAAGTTTTAGCCGAGACATTGAGGTTTCAATGCAACTTGGGAAACATTACAAATACTTCAAATTGACAGACTGTCCATTACTAACATTTTTTGCAGCTGTGTTTGTATGTGTGTGTGTGGGGGGGTCTGCACTCACTGCTGGGTGTCCTTTGCCATAGAATGCACTTCCAGTCAAGGAACCTCAGTACAGCAGTAGAGCTACAGCCTACCAAGAAGTAGTATGTAGGGGCTTGGGTTCAGTCCCCAGTGCAGAACATTTTTTTTTCATTCTCACTACATTTTATGTAGTATTAGAGAAATCACTAGACATTATTGCTGATGTTAGTGATAGAGTTTTGGCAAGGTCTATATTGTTGATAACTTGAAAAGTTCGAGCAGAGACTTTGAGGTTTGAATGCACCTTGGGAAACATTACTTCAAACTGACAAAATATCATGCTGACTCCAGAGGTCCTATTACAGGAACTGATCAAGATATTAGTTTGTGTATGGTACGGGGCATGCTTGTTTATGTTTTTGAGGTCTGTGTGCATACGTGCATGTATGTGTCTGTATTGGGCAGCATTTGTGTGTACACTGTTTAGCATATTGCTATACAAAAATGATGCATCCATACCTTGGCCCCTCTCAGTACCGTTGGTACTTTGATTAAAATGTTTTCACGCATGATAACCAAGCTCAGATGCAATATTTCATTTTCAGTGGCTCCTGGCTTCACCCATTTTAATAATATAGTGTATTTACCTAGGATAACTTAGAACAAATGCCATATCTCATTTTCAGTGGAGTCCTATTTTTACTCTTTTTTTATGTATTTACCCTGGGCCGGATATTCGGACTGCACCAGGCAGTGGCGCAAGCCTGGGCGCAGCACAACTGTGATGCGCTGGGGCCAGGTCCAGGTAATATTCAACGGGGATGCCCCATGGCGCAGCACCATTGAATATGGCAGGGCCAGCGCACATATTGCACATGGTGCAGTGGCACTGCACCGGTGCTTGCCACTGCTAGGGAGCACGGGGAAGCACCAGCACAAGTGCAGGTGTGCTAGGCGCATCACCCATGATATTCAGCAGGGGGCATGCAAATTAGTCCATAATATATGCAAGGCACAGATGGGGCCATTTGCATGTCATTATGGTCCCATTTGCGTGCCTTGAGCAGGGCAGCTCAGTGACTTGCACCTGGTGCCTTGCACAACATGACGTGTGCTGTGGGAATCCTGGGGCATCCCCCGCCCTATGTCTGTGATCATGCGGTATACATATAAAATGAAACCCTGGTAGTCTAGTGGCCCCCCAGTCCCTGAAATATATTTTGCATGACCATCCCTGGTGGTCTAGTGGTCCTTCCTCCCACCCGGTTCCCTGATGCAAGTTACGATGACCTGCCCTGGTGATTTAGTGGAACCACTCCCCACCCATTGCTGCGATCGCAGTAAATGTAAATATAACATTCCCTGGTAGTGTAGTGGACCCCCACCCAGTGCGATCTGATAGACAGCCACACCAATGTCCCTGGTGATTCAGTGGCACCCCACCCTCCACCCACACAGGACCCCATGCCCACCCTGTTCCCCATTCATTGGTGGGTGGCAGCATTCCACCCACACAGCCTGGCTGCCCACTGAATACAGTTACAGTATGGGCTGTAAGCCCGTCCCTCGTGTGGACCAATGGACTTGCAGGGCTACTATACTAGACAGTACCAAATATGTGAATGAATCATTCACATATTGTGGACTGTCTAGCACAGTATGTCTCTGCAAGCCCATTGTCCACGAGGGACCAATGGGCTTACAGCCCATACTGTACCTGTCATTCAGCAAGTGGCTGGGTGTTGTGTGGTGGGATGCTACTGCCTGCCGATGACGGAGGGGAGCGGGTGGGCATGGGGTCCTGTGTGGTGGAGGGGTGGGTGGTGCCACTGATCACCAGGTACATCAGTGTGGGCCATTTACCGCAATCAGGGACTCGGGCGGGGGGGGTCCACTAGACTATCAGGGATTGTTGTATTCACATTTACCATGATCACAGCAATGGGTGGGGAGTTCCACTAGACCACCAGGGCAGGTCATTGTAACATGTATCAGGGAACCAGGTGGGAGTGGGGGCCACTAGACCACCAGGGATGGTCATGTAAAATATATTTTGGGGACTGGGGAGGCCACTAGACTACCAGGGTTCATTTTATACGTATACCGAGTGATCATGGATATGGGGGGGGGTTCAGTGAGTGCTTGTGGATGGTGTTCTGGGTGGGCAGGTGGCCACCCAAGGCTGGGCTGCTGTGTTGCACTCTGCAGTACTGCAGCCCACCTTTGGGTGGCCAGGAGTTGCTCCTACTCTGCAGAGGCTCAACTTTGAGCCTCTCTATGGGGCACAATGCAGGGTTGCACCAGCATATACGCCACACATCCCGGGCTGAATATTGTGATGTGCCGCATATGCATGGGAATGCCCCTGCATGTGTGGTGCATACCATTACATTGCACCCCGGTGCATTGGGAGTTGCACTGCGTCAGGCAGCCTTTTCAATATCCTGCCGGGGCACAACCTCTTTGAATATCTGGGCCCCTAGGTCCAACTGACACACAATATATCATTTTCACTGGGGTCTTGCTTTTTTCCATTGTTACGTTGTATTTACTCAGGATATCCTAGCTGAGAGGCAATATTTTATTTTCAGTGAAGTCCTGAAACACAGAAACATGGCAAAGTGATGAACCAAAAAGGACCTGAACAATTCATCTAGTCTGCCTCAATATTCCCTTCTCTGTTCTACAGTAGTCTCCATCCTCCCCTCCAGTCTCCCCATATCTTGTCATCTGATATCTCCTTTATAAGTGTTCCACTTTCTTTTGAACTTTGTCATTATCTTTGCCTCTACAACCTTGTGAAAAAGCTTGTTCCACCCATCCAACACACTATCCACAAAACAGAACTTCCTAATGTCCTCCTTGACACCCTCTCACCAGCTTGAGCACATGCCTCCTGGAAGATGCACTGTTTCTTTGTTTGAAAAAACTTAGTGTCCACTATGTTGACTTCCTTTAATAAATGTGAAAGTCTCTGCCATGTCCCCTTTCTTTCTTCTGTCCTTTGGAGAATACATGTTGAGACTTTTCGGTCTCTCATCGCATGCCTTTCTCTACTGGTCATAGATCATCTTTGTGGCTCTTCAGTGCTCTATCTATAATCTAGTCCTGGCCCTCCTTAGATGACAGCCCCAAGTGAGGTGCAGTATCTCATTTTCAGTGTAGTCCTGCTTTTACCTATTTTTATAATGCAGTTACCAAGAATAGCCCAGTTGAGATGCCACATCTTGTTTTCACTGGGGATCTGCTTTTACCCATTTCACACATCATTTTCCAAGTGTAGCTAAGTTGAGATGCCATAGCTCATTTTTAGAAGGGGTTCTCTCCATTTTATTTGTTAACCAATTTATTCTCCCCTACTGACCAGGCCCCCTTCTGGTTCATTCCTCTCAACCCCATCAGCTGGTGTCCCATGAGCTTACCCATCCAGCTCTACACCCATGTCTCTGCAACTTACCCTCACTGTGGGGTGGCAGGGTCCCTAACTGCCACAGAACAGGATCCAAGTCTAAGGGAGGGTCTGTGTCACCAGTGCAGGGTCTGTGAGGAGTCAGACTTGTCATCATGCCTATATAGGGGATTTACCACTGTTCACCCAATCCTCGTGTGACAGTGACACTGGGAAATGTGCAAGTTCTGAAGTATGCTAGCTTGTGGAGCATGACAACGTTGTATCCCCAGGCTCAATATGCCATTCCACATGTACTGCCACCTGTGTTCACCGAGGTGGCAGTATTGCACCTGAGCCAACTGCTCTCCCTCACCCCCATAAGAGGCGAGCATCCCCTGTGATGCCTGATCCCCCTCCTTCTCCTCCCAGCCAGCCCCCAGTCAACCAGGCTTATTGTCAAAGCCAGGTCATAAACGTAGCTAGCACTAGCATTACCGCTGCACCAATGACCAGTGGTTCTGCTCATGTTTACACAGCTCCTAGACAGGATAATCCATGTGAGTTGCAATAGCTCATCTTAAGAGGGTCCTGCTTTTACGCAAAATGACACTGTATATATTTATTTTATTTTCATTTAGAAATTGGTTATTGGGAACGGCACACTGAACCATGGCCCCTTTCCAGGTGTGACCAGGGAGAAGGGTACATGGAAAACACATCATATAGGTACAAAAATAACAGTACAAATGCAGTACAAATGAACACATGTTATCAAGGACAGCCCAGCTGAGATGCAATGCAGCAACTCATTTTCAGTGGGGTCCTGCAGGTAATTATTTTTTGTGTATTTAACCAGATTTATACACTGTATTTACCATGGATAGTCCAGCGCAGCTAAGATGCAATACAACAACTCCTTTTCAGTGGGGTCCTGCAGTTACCCATTTTTATCTGGTTGATTGCTTTACCTGTCCTAAGCTTGGCTGAATGCCCCCAGCCCATTACCCCAACTTTCTGCCAGGAAGTACAGTCACACTTCCGCTACATGTCCCGGCTGATTACCGGGTGCAGGGTCTGTGAGTGGCTGAATATGGCCAGCCAAATGGAAACTGTTTTTTTCTCCTCCGTTTTCTCCCCCAGGATAGCAGGTGTACAGTATTGTGCAAGACAACCCTGCGCACTCTCCCGTGTGCAGGATGTCAGTGGCTGCCACTCCCCTTTTTCCTGCCTAATGGTCACTGGCTGCCTTACCCCAACCATCGCTAGGGACCAGGCATACAAGGAACGCCATTTCCTCCCCTTCCCTCCCCAGGTGAGGAGATCTGTCCCTTGGATGCTTAATCCTCTCCCTCCCTGGCCAACCCCCAGCCACCCTGGTCTACTCCTGAACCAGCATCACCAGTGTGGTGGCCAGTGTGGCAGCCAGTGCCTCAACTCTCTGCTCCACTGGCTGGCAGGCAGTTACCAGTTTTTAGTATCATTAACCAGGATTATAAAATGGGCTTCAGAATCCTAGTCACTTCAAGGCTTCAGAATCCTAGCCAACTTCATTTTTTAAACATGTTATCAGGCCATATTGTGCCAACCAGTACTACTTTAGCAAAACAGGGCACAGCACACCTAATTATTCATGCCTTCCAGAAACTTTTGAAGAAAACTTTCTGGAAGCCATGTTAGTAAAGTAAAACACACTTAAAACCCATTTCTTGCCCTTATCCATTAACTAACAGGTTGCAAATTTAATAAATCATGTCCCCACACCACAACTAGAAAACACATACCATAATTAAGAAAATAATTAACCTATTTCAACTTTTTCTTTACATTTCTTATTTCCAGGATTATAATCCTCGGTCACAGGTTGCTGGACTCCAGCCAACTGCACATCACCCCCTCCTATGCCACCTCTTCTTCTGACTGTCCAGCTCATTATTTATTAAGAGATGCATACCTCTATATCACATAACTGGTATAAAGCAAGTTTATTTTTTTCTCTTCAAAACAGCAATTACCATCATCAAACAATGATCACTGATCTCGACCACAAAACTGGAAGTCCAAGTTTCCAAAGGCATACCCCTTCCCCTCATCTCCCACAGGCAGGATGAAAGACTTTCTCCCACAAACCAGAGAAAACCACCTTTTTTTATATATTCTGTCTAGCACATCTTAATATTTTTACAAACTACACCAGTCAAATGTGTATGCACAGCTCAAGAGAAAGCCACAGGTTTCACAGGACAAGGAGGACCCAGCACCAGCTTTTGGCAAAGATGATCCAGCACTGGCTTTCAGCTCTGGTTCTCAATGCTCTACAGTTAATTATAACTGGGACTTGGCATACCAATGTAGGTAACATTTCACAATTTAAAAAGTCAATTCAAACAGCAGAAAAGTAGCCAGTAATGGAAGGGGAACCCAAGTACACAAAAAGATACTCAGTAGGAACTACCTTTTTTTTTACACTTTTTAAAAATGTCAGTCTTTTTGTTTAAATAAAAGTTTTGTGCTTTTTGTAACACATATTTGCTTACCTATAACCCATTTTAGAAGTGCAGTAAGACACATCAGGGTGTGGGCAATAGTCTGATAAAAGCCGCTCCCAGGTGCTAAAGGTACTCAGTGCAAATGTCTTATGCAATCAGTCAATCAATCATCTTTATTTACCAGGTGAAAACACCATTGAGGACAAGCTGATTTACAAGGTGGACCTGGGGTGGTCAACAAGACAGTACATAGAATACATAATACATAGTTGGGAAAGACTCAGATGCATGACAGTGAGCAAATACAGATTCATCAACATATTTTTTGACTATATAGTTAACAATAAATAATAAATTTACATGAGTATACATGGCACTAGTTTAGTGACAATAAAACATATTACTCACCTGTGACAACGAAAGAGGGTAAGGAGGGTTAGGAATCATGGAGATTGGGAGTGACCAGGGTTGGCAGGAAGAGGAAGGGAAGGTGGGGCAAGAACTGGGGTCAGGGATGGGGACGGGGTGGGGAACCCTGGAGAACACATAGAGAAGAGGGGTGGGAGCTACAGAGGGGGGAGTCCCTTCTGCATAGAGCTACCAGGGTTCGAGACAAATGCACTTAAAGTTGGCAATTACAAGATTCCAAAACTTTTCACTGACTCAAGGCCTTAAATAAGGTCATGCTTACTGGAGATACACATTTTAGGGTTTTTTGTATATTGCTCAAAATTACAGGCAGAGCATGGCTTATAGCAGTGGCCCCGAAGAACGTTCTGTCCTTTGAAATTACCAGGGAAGTGTAGGAGAGGCTCCTCAGTGCATAGCAGATTACCAGAGAGACAGGCCAGCAGTTAGAAATGTACTGCGGGAGGTTTTTGGTTATAGCTCTTTACGTCCAAAGCACTGCATTCCTATGTCAGCCAAGACTGAGTGAAGGCCACCCCAAGATGGCATAGAGTGTGCAGCATACCTCTCAACTGTCCCTGATTTTGCCTAAAATTTTCCTCTGTCCCTCGTAAAAATTGCATTTTTGTGACAGAACAGTGGGGAGGAAAATCACAAAATAATGTCAAACATTAAAGTTATAGACTTGTTCTTCTTCAGAAAATGCACCTTAACACAAATTCCCTCATTCTATCAGCTTTCTAAGAGGATAGTATCAATTTTTAAGATGTGTCCCTGATTTTGGATCTTTGTCCCTGATTTTTTTAAGCCTTATCCTTGATTCATGAGGCAAGAGGTTGAGAGGTATGGTGTGCAGTGGTGAGTGCAATATTTATTTATATATTTCAGTTTGGGATTAATACCTTTGAGTCAAGGACTCGTTTTCAAAGGTTCCACATCAATTGTTAAAAACAGACAGAACAGTATAAAATACAGAGTGAACAGTAAAAGGAACATTGAATCATATACATAACCAGTAATAGAACAAGGCTGAGGTTTTACACATCAATTTAGTACTTAATTACACAAGCTTGATTCAAGGAAAGAGAAAGGGGGTTGGGGGTCAGTCAAAAGGTGGCATCATCAGAGGAGGGGGGGAGTGTTCAGCCATGAGGAGACATCATTAGTTACAAGAGGATAGGGTAAAGGGGTTCTGGGGACGGTGATATTCAGTGGAGTGATAATTGAGGAAAGGGGTAGGCACTGGGAGACTTTCGGCTGAGTTATTACCACATTAGCACCAGCAGGTACAGGTCATTTGTGAGCCAAGGAAGGTTCTGAGCCCAGTTTAGAAATTACTAATCTTGGGTGTCTCAGAGAGGTCAGATATGGTGCTCCTGTGATGAATCTGATTGCCCGATGATATAATGTGTCCAATTTGGAAAGAGTTGAGGTAGTGCACTGCCCGTCGATAAGATCAGCATAATCCAATAGAGGTAGGAATGTGGTTTGGACTAGCCTAACCTTAGCTTCATGAGTAAGTAGGTTCTTTATTCTAAAAAATAGGTTGTCTCATATTCAATTTCTTTGCCATTTCATCCACGTGGTCGAACCACATTCCCAAGTACTTAAATTTTGTCACAAACTCTTAAGATTCCCCTAGTAGGGTGAGAATCAGGGGGGCCATAGAAGGGGTAAGTGCTTTTGGCATGCAGGCAGGAGGCGAGGATAGGATTGCCTTGGTTTTCTTGACATTCAGTAATAACTTTAGGGACAGGAGGTTATTCTGTAATGTATCAAATTCGGCTTGCAAGTCCAAGCATGCTAGCGCAGGGGTGGGTCTTTCAAGGTACAGGACCATATCACTGGCAAAGAGATGTATGTTAGCCAATTTTATTCCTACATCAATATTATTTATGTAGATGGTGAATAGCAAGGGGCCTAGGATCGATCCTTGCGGTACTCTCTTTACTAGCTGTTTAGGTGGAGAGAGGTCCCCACCTGCTTTGATACACTGCTGTTGATTGGTGAGATAGCTTGAAAACCAGGACATTGCTGGGTGGTCAAGACCAAGGTTCCTGACAGTAGTAAGGAGCAGATCATGGTCAACTGTGTCGAATGCTCTGCTCAGGTCCAAGAACAATGCACATACATGCATTTTAGTATCCTGGGATGTTAACCAATCATTTAGAGACTTTGGCCAGTGCAGAAATAGTACTATGTCTAGGCCTTAATCCAGATTGGATAGGGTTTAGGAGAGTGTTACTTTCAAGGAAGCTCCTAATCTGTTTGTTGACCACTTTTTCCAGTAGCTTGGATAGGACAGGTAGCAGTGAAATGGGGAGATAATTATTTAAATCACTCCTGCTACCAGATTTAAATAAAGTATGATATGCACCATTTTCCAGTTGGCAGGTAGTGCACTCTGGGACAGGGATAGGTTGAATAGATGGGTAATTGGAGGGGATAGAGCAAAATAACCAAGCTTTAGAAAGTAAGACTCTAGCAGAGCCATACCTGCACTTTTCCTTACATCCAACTCTATGAGGAGATCTTCCACAGTTTTTACAGACACTTGGTTAAAGAAAAGCAGACGGGTTGATCTACAGGGTTGAAGACAGGTACCATCGTAGAATGGATCAGCTGATCCCGAAGAGCACTGGCTGGTGAGGTGTCAAAGCCAGCCCTGCAGTGGTGAAGTGATTATTAAGTAGGTCAAGTATGCTATGTTTTTCTGTGAAGTCAACCCACTCAGAGCAAATTTTAGAAGGTAGTGAGTTGGTGGGGCTGTGTCCCTCCAGATCTTTGAGCGTTCTCCAGAATGTGGAAGGAGATTTAGAAGTCTTTCAATTAACTAGCCTTTTTATTCCTGACTAGTTTGGTGCTAATATTTCTTGCTGCTCTGAATGCAGCCCAGTCACCTGGATTCTTAATTTTTCTAGTTTTCTTCCATCAGGCATCTCTATTGGGTAAGGCCTCCTTTAGCTCAGGAGTGAAACGTGGGCAAAATCTCTTTTTTGTGCAGGTTTTAATCAGAGGGGCATGCCTATTAATGGTGCCAAGCAGGATGCTATGAAAAAACTCATAGGCTTCCTCCACTGTGGTGGCCAAATAGAAATTTTGCCAGTTGGCATTCTGTAGATCAAAGAGGAAGGCAGCTGCGTTAAAGTTCCTATGGCTTCTTTTGAGGACAAACCTAGAAGTTGTGGTGGGTTTGGGAAGGGACCTGATGCAAGCAGTAAGACAATGGTCACTGAGGTCATTGCAGAAAACACCAGAAAGGTCATATAGATGAGGTTTGTTTACAAGTATTATATCCAGCAGAGTGCTATGTTCCGGATTTTCAGCATTCGGACGTGTGGCTTCCGTGACAAGTTGACTGAGTCCAAAGATATTACAAAGATCTTTTAGTGGTTTAGAGGAGTTCACAATCCAATCCAGATTGAGATCACCTAGTATAATGAGTTCTGAGGGAGTCCGGGATAGTAGGTCATGCAGATATTCCATTACCAAGAGCCCTGCTGATGGGGGTCTATAGCAGCCTATAATAGACAGGGACATTGTTTTAGAGAGCTGAATCTTAAGAGTCAGGCACTCATATTCCTTGGGAACAGAAGTAGAATCAAATGCGGCTATATATTCGTCCCTTACATACATACCTATTCCTCCCCGGAGAAGGTCTATCAGTACAGAAGATGTTATAGTCAGGAATGTTAACAGTGTTGTCCTGTGAGGATGCCTTCAGCCATGATTTGGTGACCACAAAAACATATGGTTTGGCGTAACAGATCCAGGCCTGTAAGGCATCAATTTTTTTCAGGAGGCTACATGCATTGACGTGCAGGAAGGTCATACCTTTTAGTAGCAAGAGATCCGATGGCAAGGGAATGGACTGAGGCGGTCTGGGGTTCAATTCAGTATTGCTGGCGCAAATAAGGAGCAACAGGAGTATTTTTTTAAGGTATTTCGTAATAGCCTATAGCAGCTGAGATGTGCTCCTTTCAGACAACAACAACCCATGCCCTGTTGTGTCTTACTGCTTATGAAACACATGCCCTGTCATGGGTTATTGCTTACTTGCCCAGTTGAGATACAGCATCTTGTTTTCCATGGGGTTCTGTGTCTACCCATTTCTAAAATGCATTTACCAAGGATAGCCCAGCTGAGACGCAATACAACAACTCATATTCAGTGGGGTCCTGCAGTTACCCATTTTTACAATGTATTTACCCAGGATAGTATAGCTGAGACTCAGTAGCTCATATGTTTTACCAGTTTTTACAGTTCATTCACCCAGGATAGCCCAAGTGAGATACAATATCTCAGTTTCTGTGGGGACCTGGTTTCACTCATTTTACACATTGTATTTACCCAAGGCTGCCCTGCTCAAGAGAGAAGCAATACCTCACTTTCAATGAGGTCCTGATGTCACCAATTTTTACAGTTTATTTACCCAGGATAGCTCAGTTGAAATGCCATATCTTGGTTTCAGAAGGCTTCTCCTTTAACCTGATGTCACTCTGCATTTACTAAGGATAGCTTAGCTGAGATGCAATATCTTATTTCCAATAGAATCCTGCTTTTACCACATTTTGCTTTCAGAGGGGGTTTCTTTTAACCTATTGTTGCACACTGCATTTACTCAAGATAGATGCAATATTTTATTTTTATTAGGGTCCTGCTTTTACCTGTTTTACAATGTACCCTGGGTAGCTCTGCTAAGACACTGTATTTAATTTTCAGTGGGGTCCTGAGTTTATCCATTTTTAGGTTATATTTACTCTGGTTAGCCCATCTGAGCAGGTCCAATGCAACTCAGGCTGCAGCGGACTTGACAGTGGCAGTCCAATATCAGCGAGCCTGATCATGACATTGTTCTTGGGTTGCTGGAATGCCAGCCAGCTGTGGTGGAGAGCAGTGGGCTATGCTGCCATACATTTGACCATTCCTCCAACCTTGCCAAGTCCCTTCTCATCCTTTCCACCCCACCTTGTGTACCAATCCTGATGCAGATCTTTATGTCGTCTGCAAAGAGATATACTTTTCCTTCAAGTCCTTCTGCAATGTCACTTATAAGGATATTAAAAAACTGAACCCTGCAGTACTCCATTAGTAACCCCTTTTCTTCACTGTGGATTCTGTTTACTATTACCCTCTGCGTCCTGTTGTCCAGCCAATGTTTTACCCAGGCTACCACCCTGGGACCCACTCCCAGGCTTGCTAATTTGTTTATTAATCTTTCATGCGGGACTGTGTCAAATGCCTTGGTGATGTCTAGGCAGGCCATGTCCATAGCCTCTCCTTGGTCTACTACTTTGGTCACCCAGTCAAAGAAATTGATTAGACTCATCTGACATGACCGTTCCACTGTGAATCCATGCTGCCTTAGGTCCTGTGCTCCACTGACTTCTAGGTACTCAACAATTCTTTCCTTCAGAAGTGATTCTATCATTTTCCCTACCACTGAGGTCAAACTGATGGGTCTGTAGTTTTCTGCCTCTGTCTTGCTCCCACTTTTGTGAAGGGGAATCACATCCACCCTCCTCCAATCCTCAGGTACCACACCATCCTCCCATGATTTGTTAAAAAGGGTAGTCAGTGGTGTTACTAGTTTTCCCCTTAGTTCTTTTAGAATTCTGGGGTGAATCCCATCAGGCTCCATTGCTTTGTTCACCTTCAGTTTTAGGAGTTCTTTCAGAACCCTTTCTTCTGTGAAAGGACTAATATCGACCCCCCTATCCAGAGTGCTTCTACTGACTGGATTAGATACCTCCCCTCCTCTTCCTTTGTGAATACTGAGCAGAAGTATTCATTCAGTATCCCTGCTTTTTCACTGTACCTCTCTGCCCACCCACCCTTCTCTTTATTCAGCCTCAGTATCCCTCCCTTTGTCTTTCTTTGCTCCTTAATGTACCTATAAAAGGTACCTATAAAAGGTTGTATCCCCCTTCTTAACCGAGTTGCTATCTTTTCTTTGGTTTGGGTCTTTGCTATTCTGACTGCCTTCCCTGCTTCCTTCTGCTTTAACTGGTACAGTTCTCTGTCCTGCTCCTTCTGTGTTTCCTTATACTTCCTGAATGCTATCTTTTTCTTCCAAACCTTCGCTGCCACCTCCTTTGAGACCTTAGTGCTTTTTTCTTTTGTTTTGATTTGTTTATTTGCTTCACACAAAGGCTTGTTGCCTCTGTGATGGTAGTTTTGATGTTTCCCCATTGTCACTCCACCCCTCCTTCTTGCCTGTTTGCTAGTGCTTTTCTGAGGCACTCTCCCATTTTGACAAAATCAGCCCTCCTGAAGTCCAGTACCATCACTTTTGTATGTCTTGACTCTACAGCTGAGTTTATCATGAACCTCATTGTTTGGTGGTCACTTGTTCCAAGATGGCTACCCACTTCTAAATCTGAGATCCTCTCACTGTCCCCATTTGAGAGTACCAGGTCTAAGATTGCTCTCTTCTGAGTGGGTTCCAAAACTAGCTGCCTGAGGCATGCCTCCTGTAGGGCACCAAAAATGGCCCTGCTCTTGGATGTGGCTGCAGCAAAGGTGCTTCAGTTAACATCAAGCATATTCAGGTCCCCCATCAGCAATATCTCCCCTTTCTCTGCCATCCTAAGGATGCCTTCTATCATTTCCTTGTCCATTCCTTCCTCCTGAGATGGGGGTCTGTATACAACCCCTGTGCGGATTGTGGTACCATTTCCAGTCTCTAGGGTGACCCACAGTGCCTCCTCTCCTCCCCTCCCTGTTTACCCTTTAGTTCTGTTGCTTTGATCCCTTCCCTTACATAGAGAGCTACTCCTCCTCCTCTTCTACCCTCCCTGTCTCTCCTGTAGATTGTGTACCCTGGTATGTTGACATCCCAGTCATGGTTCTCTGTGTACCATGTTTCTGTGACTGCCACGATATCCAGGTATCCCTCTTCCATCAAGGCCACCAGTTAGGGAGCTTGTTACCTAGACTACAGGCATTGGTACTCATGGAATGTGGTGGTCCATGTCTAGTCCCCATACCCAAGGGCACCACCACTTTGGGTGGGCAAGTAGCCGGGACAGCTCATGAACATCATCCAACTAGGGCATTGTTATGCAATGCCAGATCCATTAAGAACAAAACTGCACTTATTGCAGATTTTGTTGGAACAGCGGAACTGGTTTGCATCACTGAGACCTGGTTGGATGGAAATGCTGCTCCAATTTTGGAGGCAGCTATTTGTTCCGGGTA
Source organism: Neoceratodus forsteri (assembly GCA_016271365.2). Taxonomy (NCBI): domain Eukaryota; kingdom Metazoa; phylum Chordata; order Ceratodontiformes; family Ceratodontidae; genus Neoceratodus; species Neoceratodus forsteri. The sequence goes on from CM057455.1 coordinate 1,237,439,313, forward strand.
CTTGATGATACATTGCCTGAGACTGGATCATGGGGGGTAGTGGTCTGTTATAAGACCAAATTTGGTCTCACGGGTGTACCCTGTACCCCAGTGAGGGGAGTGGCCCTGTATGTCAATGAAAATATTAAAGCTACAGAAATTCAGAATACACATAAGGAGCCAGAAGAACTGTGGGTCACCCTGGAAACAGGAAATGGGACAGCCATAAGAACTGGGGTTGTCTACAGGCCCCCAGACCAGGGGGAGGACATAGACACATTACTGTTAGAAGATATACAATACATGACAGCTAAAGGGGAGGTTCTGATAATGGAAGACTTCAACATGCCGGATACAGATTGGTCAATACCAGCAGGAACATCTGCCAGAACTAGACACATAGTGGATTCCCTGCAGGGGGAGGGCCTCAAACAACTGGTACAGCAACCCACAAGAGACAGGGCTATCCTAGATCTTGTACTGACTAACAAGGTAGGGATCACAGATCTCCAGGTAGAAGGTCACCTGGGGGCCAGTGACCATCACATGGTATGGTTCTATTTGGCTACTACATCTAAATCATCCCATTCCAAGGCAAAAATATAGGACTTCAGAGGAGCTGACTTTGATAAGATAGCCAACAGAGTTAAGCTAGCCCTGGCAAAAAGAAATACAGGTGAGGGGGTACAGGCAAAGTGGGCAAACATTAAGGATGCAATACTTGAAGCAACATCCCATTGTGTTGGACAGAAAAGGAAGTGCAAAAGAAGAAGGAAACCACTTTGGTTCTCAAATACAGTAGCAGAAAAGGTCAGAGCCAAAAGGCTGGCCTTCAGGAAATATAAAGGAACACAGCAGGATGAAGATAGGGAGGCATACCAAACTGCCCCAAGGGAAGCAGGGAAGGCAGTAAGGCAGGCAAAGTCCCAAACTGAGGAAACACTAGCATGAACAGTAAAAGAAGGTGACAAGACTTTCTATAGATACATTAGTGAAAGGAGAAAGTCCAGAGGGGGTATTGCTAAGCTTAATGGAGAAAAGGGAGCATGTGAGGAGGAGGACCCTGTAAAGGCAGCTATCCTAAATAGATACTTTTGCTCAGTATTTACTGAAGAGAAGGTAGGGCAGGGCCCACAGCTCAGCATCATGGACACAGGGGGGAGGGAGGTGAGCACTACTCCCTTCACAAAAGAAAGGGTCCTACAAGAGCTCAAGCTCAGGGTGGATAAGGCAATGGGACCTGATGGCATACATCCCAGGGTACTTAAGGAGCTAAAGGTGGAACTAGCTGAGCCATTAGCAGAACTGTTTAGTGAGTCTCTGAGCACAGGAGAGGTCCCAGAAGACTGGAGAAGGGCTCATGTGATCCCGCTCCACAAGAGTGGTAGCAGGGCGGAGGTGGGGAACTACAGATCAGTCAGCCTTACCTCAGTAGTGGGCAAGATTATGGAGGCACTCCTTAAGGAAAGGATAGTACAACACCTGGAATCCATAGGGGCACAGGATCCAAGACAGCATGGGTTTACAAAAGGAAGGTCCTGTCAAACTAATCTCATAGATTTCTTTGACTGGGTAACCAGAGTGGTGGACCAAGGGGGAGCAGTTGATGTTGTCTACCTTGACTTCAGCAAAGCTTTTGACACTGTTCCACATAGAAGATTGATAAATAAGCTGGGTAGGCTCGGGGTGGGTCAGAAGTTGGTCAACTGGGTGGCAAACTGATTGACGGGTAGAAAACAGACAGTGGTGGTAAATGGTATACAGTCAGAAGAGATGTAAGTCACAAGTGGGGTACCTCAGGGATCAGTCCTGGGGCCAGTCCTCTTCAACATCTTCATTAGCGACCTTGCAGATGGACTAGAGGGTAAGGCTTGTCTGTTTGCAGATGACACCAAGATCTGCAACAGAGTAGATGATCCAGATGGGGTGGGCAGAATGAGAAGAGATCTGGATAAACTAGCAAAATGGTCAGAAGAGTGACAACTGGAATTTAATGCAAAGAAGTGCAAAATCATGCACATAGGGAAGAGAAACCCTGAAGCCACCTATAGGCTGGGAGGGGAGTTGCTAGCAGTCACAAAGGAAGAAAGAGACTTGGGCATCATCATCACTGATGACCTGAAATCATCCAAGCAGACCTCTAATGCAGTAGGTAAGGCTAGGGGGGTGTTAGGGTGTATTAGTCGGGTATCACAAGTCGTAAGAGGGAGATAATAATCCCTCTTTACAAGACACTGGTTAGGCCCCATCTGGAGTACTGCGTGCAGTATTGGAGGCCACACCTTCACAAGGACATTAACCAAATTGAGGCAGTCCAGAGAAGGGCAACCAAAATGGTGCAGGGACTGCATCAGAAGATATATAAGGACAGATTAACAGAGCTCAATATGTATACCCTTGAGCAAAGGAGGGAGAGAGGTGATATGATCGAGGCATTCAAACACCTTAAGGGCATTAACAAAATGAAAGAGTCTAACATGTTTAAATATAAGAAAAACAGCAGGACAAGAGGACACAGCATGAGATTAGAGGGGCTGATTAAGGGGTAATGTGAGGAAATCTTTTCACAGAAAGGCAGTGGATGCATGGAATGGTTTACCACAAGAAGTGGTGGCTATGAATACAGTGCAGGGCTTCAAACAGGCATGGGATAGGCATAAGGGAGCAATACAAATGACTATGAATAGATAGGCCACTGACAGAGCAAAGGCCGATGGCACATTTATAAGGTAGAAAAAAAAAAGGCAGACTGGATGGGCCTTGCGGTCCTTATCTGCAGTCAACTTCTGTGTTTCTACCAATTGAGGAGGTCGAATCCTTTGAGTGCACTGTGGTAGCTGGTGTGGGGTGCAGGATAGCTCTCATCTACCGTCCAACTGAGGATGAAAAACTATTCCTGCAGGAAGTAGCAGGCTTCGCCGCTGACATGGCTTTGGAGTCACCCAGACTGATGGTTCTGGGCGATTTCAATGCCTGGGTCGATGACGAATCCTCGCTTTTTGGACAACACTTCCTCCAGTTGATGATATCACTGGGCTTCACACAGGTTGTTTCCTCCGCCACCCATAATGGTGGTCACTCCCTGGATTTGGTCTTCCTCCTGGGGATTGAGGCTTCCGATTTGGGGGTGGAACCTGTCGGTCGGTACGATCACTACACCATGAGGTTCAGTTTTCTACCCCCCCACCGTGTAGGTCTGCTCCTGTGGAGATGGTCAGTTTCTGCCCTTTATGGGATATGGTCCCTGAAGACCTGGTGGCAGTGATTGACCTCTTGGAGTTCGCTGATGTCTGCTCAGGTCCAGAGCCGCTGGTTCTGACCTATAATAAGGCCATTTCCTCAGCTCTTGACCTGATTACTCCAGTCCATGTTTGCCCCTTCCCTTTTGCCCTCAGACCCCTTGGTTTGAGGGGTCTTTGAGGGAGTTGTGGAGGTTGGGATGTAGGTTAGAATGGCACTGATGGAAATCTACCTTTGATGCCGACCATCTTATTTTGTTGGAGCACCATCAGCTCTACCAATCAGTGATCTCTCATAAGAAGGCAGAATTCCTGTCCAGGGAAATCACTGTCACGCAGAATTGACCGGCCCAACTCTTCCGAACTGCAGACAGGCTGTGCAACCCAGCCTGTCTGCAGCTCCGTCAAGTTTTTTCTCAAATGGAGTGTGGTGAGATTGCTCGATTCTTCGTGAATAAGATGGCCGACATCAGGTTAGAGATCCGTCGGACCCGCTGTATGGGGGATGTGGTTGGTCGGTGACTGGCCACTATGTCTCTTGTTTCTTGGAGTACCTTTGACTTGCCGAACTTCGATGATATTATGAGGATTGTGCAGGGGAGGCACCCTATGTGCTGTAGTTTAGACCTGGGCCCTACTTCCCTGATTTTGGGTTGTAGTGATATCATCGGACCGGTCTTGGCTCAGATTGTCCGGTGCTCCTTGGAATCAGGTGAGTTTCCTAGCTCCCTGAAGGAGGTGGTGGTGACACCCCTTCTGAAGAAAGCTTCTTTGGACCCAGATACTCTAGCTAACTACAGACCTATCTCAAACCTTCCTTTTGTGGGAAAGATTATCGAGAAAGTTGTGGCCATTCAACTGGAGAACCATTTGACCATCCATAATATATATGAGCCTCTCCAATCTGGTTTTCATAAGAGGCACAGAACTGAGACTGCTCTGGTACGGGTGCTCAATGATCTCCTAATGGTGAGAGATCAAAGAAACCGCTTCATCTTGGTACTCCTTGATCTCTCCTCAGCCTTTGACACTGCAGACCATGGGGTCCTGCTCAAGCATCTGAGGTCCATCTGTGGACTGACTGGTGCAGTGCTCAGATTGTTTTCATCTTTCCTCACGGGTAGAACTCAGAGTCATCTCAGGAATTTTTTTCATCCGAGTCTTTCTCTCTGCTTTGTGGGGTTCCTCAGGGCTCAGTACTGTCCCCCATGCTGTTTGCAGTGTATATGCTGCCCCTCGGAGACATTGTAAGATGGTATGGGCTGAGGTTTCACTGCTATGCTGATGATACCCAGCTCTACCTGTCTTTTGGCCCTGACCAGGTTAGCGTTGTCTCAGTATTTAACAGTTGCCCCACTGAAATCCAAGATTGGATGAATTCCAGTGGGTTAAAGTTGAATGCAGGTAAAACTGAGGTTTTGGTTGTGGACATGGGATGCAGGACAGAGGGTTGAGGACTGATTTTGCCCTCCGGTATATTCTTGGGGGGCTCTCAGATCCTTACCTCCAAATGGGTGTGTGATCTGGGAGTGATACTTGATGATGGGCTGACCCTTCATCATCAGGTGTCAGAAGTCATTAAGTTAGCCTTTTATCATCTTAGGAACATTGCCAGGATCATTGCCGTCCAGTGATTTGCCCATTTTGGTCCATGCCTTTGTGACCTCACGCCTTGACTATTGCAAGTCCCTTTACTTAGGGCTTCCTGGGGTTGATATCATGGCTTGCAGCTAGTGCAGAACGCTGCTGCTCGTTTATTGACTGGGGTATCTAGGAGATCTCATATTACCCCAGTGCTGCGCGATCTGCACTGGCTGCTGATACAGTGGTGGATCACCTTTAAGGTAGGTTTGTTAACCTACAAAGCCCTACATGGACTGGGTCCTGTCTACTTGAAAGAGCTTCTGACTCCTTACACCCCTGTGTGACAGCTCCACTCGGCTGACGAGGGGTTGCTGGATATTCCGAGGGTTAGTTTGAATTCATCTGGGGCTCATGCTTTTATGTTTGCTGCACCAACCCTCTGGAATTCTCTGCCCCGTCAGCTTCGGGAGTGCAGGACTGTGAGGAGTTTTAAGCAGGCACTGAAAATGTTTTTATGGACTAAGGCATTCCCTGATTATTAACTGTTGTGATTTTAATTATGTTTTAACTGTACTGTATGTGACTGTGTGAAGCGCATTGATGAGGTGAAAGGCGTTTAATAAATAAAACTATTATTATTATTACCCTCCATTTTTTGATAGCCTTGCCCCTTTTTGCCCCATTCCTGTCCTTACTGCCTTTATCTTTTTCTCCATCTACCCCAGCCCTTCTCCCTATCGACTTCTCAGTCTTAGTGTTTACCTCACTAACTACCGTGATTTCTTTTGTAGGAGGCTAGGGTTTCCCTTCTCCTTTTCAGTGCTTCCCCCACTTGGCTAGTTTAAATGCTTACCAGTGAAGCATTTAAATCTATCACCTAGGATCCTGGTTCCCCTCCTGGACAGATGCAGGTCATCATGCCAGTATAGGCCTGCATCCCTCCCGGTGGACCCTCAGTCCCCAATGAAGCCAAAATTCTGAGCTCTGCACCAGTTTTTCAACCACTGATTGAATCCAATGGTTCAGTTCAAAAAACATAGTTAATGCATCAGTAAGGGTTGGTAATAGAAATGAAATTATTAGGCAAACCTAACACCCCACCCTACCACCCCCACCTTCCACAGACCAATAGGTGATGGGGTGTGCCTTGGGGTCGTCGGGCCTAACTTTCACCTCATTCCATGTGTAGGAAAGCTGACATGGTACAGTATAGAAGAATGGGGTGATAGTTAAGCCCGCTGACCCCAAGGCACACTTTGTTGCCTGTTGGTCTGTGGAGAATGGGGTGGTAGGGTGGGGGGTGTTAGTGTCTCAACCCTAACGCCTCATTTCCCTACTTTTGTCACTTCAACCCTAACTGAAGCATTGATGAAGATTTTTGCAATGAATTTCCTTACTTTTTGAGAAAGTGTAATCTTACCTCATATGGTTTGGGCCCTGCACTCCCATGGTATCAGTTTTTTTGTAATGAACTGTCATCTCCCTGTGGGAGTACAGGGTGCTTTGGGCCCTGGGCTCAAAGTACTGCATAATGGATGACCCAGAAGTCCCATTACTGCATAATGGTATCCATATGTGGGACGCTGGGCTCTCCGGGCCCTGCGCTCCCACCTACCTATAATTGTAGAGATGCAGCTCAGGCCTAGACACAATCCAAGTAACCCTTGTGCTGCAAATGGCACAATATCTCAGTAACCATAGCAACCTTGGAAAAAATTCCACTGCAGTTGTAATCATGGACTGGTAACCTGCACGTGTGCTTAAAGGTGTACTAAGCTGCATTTAGCAAAAAAATCTGTATCTTGAACCGTTTTCAAGACATAGGCTCCGAAAGGCACTGCATTCACCACAATATTGTCCTATGGGAAATTTCTCAACTTCAGAATGCCATAACTGTGGAACCGATGCAAATTTTTACACCAAACCAGCATAAGTCACATCTCTGAGACACCCCTTTCTACCCTGCAAATGTCAAGCCAAAAGTCTTAACCATTTCTTTGCAAGTGGCAAAGAAACAGCAACCTTTAAAATCCCTGTTCGGGAGCTGTCAAAATCCTTGGTCATGAGCTGAATCTCTGTTCAAGAGGTGTCAAAATCCTTGTTCATGAACCAATCCCTGTTCATGAGGTAGGGCCATCTGGTTGTCCCCTCACAAACAAGAATTTTGACAGCTCTACAACAGGGATTGGCTCATGAATAGGGATTTTGACACCTCATGAACAAGGGATTTCACAGCTCATGAACAGGGATTTTTAGGGCCATTTGGTCGTCCCCTCACAAGCAGGGATTTTGACAGCTCACGATCAAGGATTTCTCACAGACAAGGATTTTGACTGCTCATGAACTGGGATTCCTTTTTGTGTTGCTTGCATACATGTGCAAGAAACACATTGCGCCAGCTTCCTTCAAAAGTGAGTTCTGGAGGCGTGGCAGTGTTGTGATGAATGGCAGCAGTCCGTTTTAGGGCTGTTCTCTGCGTGGCAAATAGAGGAGCATGCTGTTGATGACAGCAGTTAATGAGCATGCCACAATGTGTAAAGAAATTGGGCCATGTCACTATGCAATCAGCTGTTTTGATGCATTGTGTGGTGCCCCATAGTGATGGCTTCTCCGTCGGCCTCTCACAGTCCCCATGAAGCCGATGGAAAGCCACCACCTGCCATTCGGTGTGCCTTCCTGGTGAAACATTTCAATAAATAAATAAATAAAAAAGCCAATGGGGTTCCCAATCCCCCTGTCGGCATGATCCCCTCCCCAGTTCATTTGCTGATGGGGTAGCCCAATCCCCGTTGGTATGATGCACCTCCCCCATTTGTTGTGTGCCGAGGAGGAGGATGCCCAATCTCCCCTTGGCTCATGCGCCCCCCCAGCACATTGTACAGCTAATGGAGGTGCCCAATCCCCTATCAGCTCCACTGCCCCCCAAACAAACTTCCAGGTGCCACACTGGGAGCCCATCCCAGCATGGCAAAAGCCTGTGTGGACCACAGGGGTTCCCAATTCCCTCTCAGCTCCACTGCTCCCCCAAACAAACTTCCTGGTGCCACACTGGGAGCCCACCCCAGCATGGCAAAAGTCTGTATGGCCCACAGGGGTGCCCAATCCCCGTTGGCTCCACTGCTCCCCCAAACAAACTTACTGGTGCTACACTGGGAGCTCACCCAAGTGTGGCAAAAGTCCCCCGTCATCTTTGTAAAAAAAACACCTAGAAGAAAAAAGGTCCCTAGTCGATTCTCTTGCCCCTCCCCAACCCTCACCCAGCCTCTGCACTCCCACCTCCCCACACCCCACCTCACCCCATACTATCTCCGGAGCCCAGCGACAATCTTCAGTGGACTGGGAACACGTCTGCACTCTTCAAAGCCGACCGTGAACTGAAGAAATGCTGGTACATTGTATAATGGCATAAATGGTTTTTTTTTTCAACTTTGTTGCATATCTCAGCCATTTTGGGGAATTTATTCACCAAATTTTCAACATGGGTTTCTAGGCACTCTGCCTCATGGACTCAGTCACTGTCATTTTGTTATTGAGTCCCAAAAGGTGATTTCATGGTCACTGCGTAGAACTGCCTTTCATGACCAATTAATGAAACAACAGTGTCACAGTTCATGAGGTAGGGCCCCAAAAACCCTATGTTAAAAATTGAGAGAAAAAATTCCCAAAAATGACTTTTACGAGCGTGCATTGCGCAGTTTCTACACACGTTCATAACTTCAAGCATTTTTAATATTTTCACTCTAGATTTTCAGCATTGCCAATTTACCACACCTTCTTATGAACAGTACAGCTGTCATTTTTTCACTTCTCACCCAAAATGTGTTTTTGCACATGTAGCACACAATGGCGTCACCGGCATGCAAAATCAATGTTCGGGACAGATTAAGAAAATCACAGTGACACTGTTCATGAGCAGAGGTCTTAAACTGGTTATGCTGAAAATTTAGTGACAAAAGTCCGTAAAATGACTGTGTTATAAGTGTACATTGTGCAATTTCCAAGCACCCTCATAAGTTCATGAATTCGTAATATTTTCAGTCCAGATTTTCCACACTGGCATTTTTCCTCACTTCCTTATGAACAGGACAGCTGTCACTTTTTCACACCCTGGCCGAAATGTGTTTTTGCACTTCTGGCGCAGAATAGAATGGTCGCTGTGGGAAATCAGTATTCAGGACAGACTAAGAAAATCACAGTGACACTGTTCATGAGCGGAGGTCCCAAAATTCCTATGTTGAAAATCTACTTTAAAAAATCTGTGTAGTAAACAACTATTCGCACCACACTGCACTGGACCAATATGCAGCATTTATTGAAAAAATATTATGAAAAACGCCAAACGCCAAACACCACAGACACCTGATTCACTGAACCTCTACCGGTTCTGCAACATATGCATCATCAGGAGGCTAACTTTTGCATCCAATGAAAGATCCTTAAATACACAGAACACACATTAAATTTAAAGTGAGAGTATTAACTTAATATTGGATACAATAATATGAACCCACCATAAACATACACTATAAAACACCTATCAAATATAACAAGCTTAACTATGCAAATTTAATGTGAAATTATAATTACTATATAAAATGTTAATACTTTTTAAATATATCTTAAAAAATCCTTTTTAACAGAAGGTCTTTAAGTAGACTGATTTCAAATCACTCAATCATACCATAAGGTAACAGAAAAAAGCAAATCAGTAATTAACATAAAAACCTGATAATGATTCATTTTATCATCACATAGGCATGGAATATGCATCCAAATTCCAAAATGTAAGTTTATCCATTACGTAGACCAGTAATCCATCAGGTAGCATAAAACAACCCTAAAAAGAAAAAACAAATGATAAGTTAGAAAAACTTGAGAACACTACATTATTTCCCCAAATCAATAGCATTATATTACATCTATTGTTTATGTATACATGGCATGAGTTCTATGCGGTCATTCAGTCCTGGTGGCTCCAAAGCTCCCAGAGTAAAAATCCAAAAAGATTCCTCTGTAGCAATTTTTCATTCAGATTGCCACCCCTTGGGTCCACTTTGACTTTTTCAGTTGCACAGAATTGAAAATTGTGTGGTCCATTAATATTGCCTCTGGTTTGTACATGGCTAGCCAAAGCATTTCTCACATCCCCCTCTCTTATGCATCTCAGATGTTCACCTATACGTATTTTCATAGGTCTAATAGTTTTGCCAACATAAAAGGTACTACAATCACATGTTGCCAGATACACTATCTGTTCAGTACTGCAATTAAAAAAAGACTTCATCTTGAGCAATTTGTCATTATTGCATGTAGTGAAGGTGTCGGTGTGCTTAATATATGGGCAGACTTTACAATTCCCACATCTGAAATTGTCCATGGTGGGGGGGTAGCCATGTACTGACACCTTCCACATTCTCAGCATTGTACCCCTGGAAGCTGTGGACCAACTTATCTTTTAAGTTTGGGCCCCTGCGATACACCATTCTTGGTTTTGATTTTGTAATTTCAGAAAGGGCAGGTTCACTTTCCAATATATACCAGTTAGTATTAACTATTTGCTGTATCATACTGGCATGTATGGTATAATTAGTTACAAAATTTGCCCTAAGTGGATCATTCACATGTTTTTTTATTAACAAATAAACTCACCCTGGGAGTCTCCAGAGTTTCCAGGTATGCCTGCTCCACCAATGTGGAATTATAACCACATGCAATGAATCTTGCATACATATCCATGCCATTAACTACAAAATCAACATCTTCTGAGCAATTTCTATGTGCTCTCATCATCTGGGCCTTGGGTATATTATTGACCATATGGCGCGGATGATAACTTGAGGCATGCAGTAGTGAATTTCTATCCGTATTTTTCCTAAACAGATTTGTTCTAAATGTCCCATCCATGTTCATGGTTATTTTCAGATCCAAAAAAGAAACTGAATTTAAATCACTTTGCACTGAAAATTTAAGATTTGGGTTACTATTTTCTAGATAACTTACAAATGCACCCAATTCTGCCAAAGTGCCCTTCCACACCATAAATATGTCGTCAATAAAACGATGCCAAATGGCAATCCTATTGTAAAAAGGATTGGCATCAGCGTCATAGACTATTACTTTTTCCCAAAGGCCCAAATAAAGGTTGGCATAATTAGGGGCAAAAGTTGCCTCCATAGCCGTCCCCTTAAGTTGTAGATATATTTCATCCTGAAACAAAAAACAGTTCTTACTCAGAATATGTTCAGCACAAGTCAATAGAAATTGACTTTTTTGCTTGCTGATAGTGCCATCTAGTCCCAACCAATAATCCAGTATCTCTAGGCCCCCTACATGTGGTATATTAGTGTAAAGGGAATTAATATCCATAGACACCAAAAAACACCCTGGTTCAGCCTGCATATTGTCCAGAACTTCCAGCATCTGAGTAGTATAAATAAATGAGGGTAATTTTGAAACATAACCCTCTATATATGCATCCACAAATTGAGAGAGTGGGTTCAGTCAAGCTACCATTCCCGAATACAATAGGTCTACCAGGTGGAGCACACAGATCTTTATGTATTTTAGGGAGAATATACAGGCAAGCTCGTATAGGGTGATTCACAGTTAGAAAACCCCATTCCTCCTTAGAAATGATCCCAGACAACAGTGCTTGATAAAGAAATATATCTATTTCGCCTTTAAATTTTTTGGTAGGATCAGTTACCAACTTAAAGACGTTCTGTGCCCCTAATTATGCCAACCTTTATTTGGGCCTTTTGGAAAAAGTAATAGTCTATGACGCTGATGCCAATCCTTTTTACAATAAGATTGACATTTGGCGTCGTTTTATTGACGACATATTTATGGCGTGGAAGGGCACTTTGGCAAAATTGGGTGCATTTGTAAGTTATCTAGAAAATAGTAACCCAAATCTTAAATTATCAATACAAAGTGATTTAAATTCAGTTTCATTTTTGGATCTGAAAATAACCATGAACACGGATGGGACATTTAGAACAAATCTGTTTAGGAAAAATACAGATAGAAATTCACTACTGCATGCCTCAAGTTGTTATCCACGCCATATGGTCAATAATATACCCAAGGCCCAGATGATGAGAGCACGTAGAAATTGCTCAGAAGATGTTGATTTTGTAGTTAATGGCATGGATATGTATGCAAGATTCATTGCATGTGGTTATAATTCCACATTGGTGGAGCAGGCATACCTGGAAACTCTGGAGACTCCCATGGTGAGTTTATTTGTTAATAGAAAACATGTGAATGATCCACTTAGGGCACATTTTGTAACTAATTATACCATACATGCCAGTATGATACAGCAAATAGTTAATACTAACTGGCATATATTGGAAAGTGAACCTGCCCTTTCTGAAATTACAAAATCAAAACCGAGAATGGTGTATCACAGGGGCCCAAACTTAAAAGATAAGTTGGTCCACAGCTTCCAGGGGTACAGTGCTGAGAATGTGGAAGGTGTCAGTACATGGCTACCCCCCCCCATGGACATTTTCAGATGTGAGAATTGCAAATTCTGCCCATATATTAAGCACACGGACACTTTCACTACATGCAATAATGACAAATTGTTCAAGATGAAGTCTTTTTTTGATTGCAGAAGTGAACAGATAGTGTATTTGGCAACATGTGATTGTAATGCCTTTTATGTTGGCAAAACTATTAGATCTATGAAAATACATATAGGTGAACATCTGAGTTGCATAAGAGAGGGGGATATGAGAAATGCTTTGGCTAGCCATGAACAAACCAGAGGCAATATTAATGGACCACACAATTTTCAATTCTGTGCAACTGAAAAAGTCAAAGTGGACCCAAGGGGTGGCAATCTGAATGAAAAATTACATGGAAGGAATCTTTTGATTTTTACCTGGGAGCTTTGGAGCCACCAGGACTGAATGACCGCATAAACTCATGCCATGTATACATAAACAATAGATGTAATATAATGCTATTGATTTGGGAAATAATGTAGTGTTCTCAAGTTTTTCTAACTTATCATTTGTTTTTTCTTTTTAGGGTTGTTTTATGCTACCTGATGGATTACTGGTCTACGTAATGGATAAAGTTACATTTTGGAATTTGGATGCATATTCCATGCCTATGTGATGATAAAATGAATCATTATCAGGTTTTTATGTTAATTACTGATTTGCTTTTTTCTGTTACCTTATGTTATGATTGAGTGATTTGAAATCAGCCTACTTAAAGACCTTCTGTTAAAAAGGATTTTTTAAAGATATATTTAAAAAGTATTAACATTTTATATAGTAATTATAATTTCACATTAAATTTGCATAGTTAAGCTTGTTATATTTGATAGGTGTTTTTATCGTGTATGTTTATGGTGGATTCATATTATTGTATCCAATATTAAGTTAATACTCTCACTTTAAATATAATGTGTGTTCTGTGTATTTAAGGATCTTTCATTGGATGCAAAAGTTAGCCTCCTGATGACGCATATGTTGCTAAACCGGTAGAGGTTCAGTGAATCAGGTGTCTGTATGCTTATGCTAGCTGTAATATTTTTCAATAAATGCTGCATATTGGTCCAGTGCTGTGTGGTGTGGATATTTGTTTACTACATGTTCTTGATATATTCCACACACACTGACCCCTTGGAGCGGTTTTGTTTCTTTGCTGCAAATATCCCCAAATTAATTACATTACGGGTGTGCATTGCGCAGTTTCTACGCACACTCATGACTTCACCAGTTTTTTTTATATTTTCACTCCAGATTTTCAACATTGCCATTTTTTACACCTCCTCATAAACAGTACAGCTGTCATTTTTCACATCCTGTTCGAAATGTGTTTTCGCACATATGGTGCCAAATGGTGCAGTTGCTGTGCAAAATCACCTTTCGCTAGCTTTGGACTGACAGTGCTCACCGCTCATGCGCTGGGATCACAAAATCCCATGTTGAAAACTTGGAGTAAAAAAAATACCAAGAAACGCCCAGGGCGTTAGGGTTTTTGACCATAACGCCCTACCCTGTAGGGACTGAGAAGTGTCAGGGGTATAACTTGGGACTGTCAACAGTAATGCTCATGCCATTCCACCCCCACCCCTACCCTGCAGCCAGTGACAGGCATCAAGGTGCTCCTTGGACTCTTTGGCCCCAGAGTTCACCCCATTCTTCTATACTGTACCCATTTCAGCATGGAAATTATGGAATGAAGTGAGTAAAGCCCGAACACCCAAGGCACACCTCGACACTTGTCAGTGCCTGCAGGGTAGTGTGAGGTGAAATGGCGTGACCGTTATGGGTGATGACCCAAAAGCACACCCCAATACCTGTCCATTTCTGCAGGGTGGGGGTGGGGTTGGCGTCACTTCAATACTTCACTGCCATTCCTATACTGCATGGGCCCGATCCTCATAGGGGCCTTCATCTGGAGGAAGCTGCAGCAAACAGCAGCTTGCACTGATGCCCGGTGTGCCAGGGACCCTGCACCTGATTCAGGAACAGGAGGGGTCCCAGTGGCTAAGTCCCCATGGTTGCACCGACTGGAACCCTGCAGCAAACCCCTGGTGCACCGTATGGGTCCACCTCAGGCCACCAGAGACTAACACAGGACCCCGTCCCACCAGGTAATGGGCATGTGGACCCAACCTGGTGGGCAGGTGTCTCCCCACCATGTTCAGTACAATTGGTGCCTGGCCATGGAGGTGAGTGGTGGGATGTGCTGGGCACCTTGGAGCAGTTGGGACTGGTGTACGTGGGGTAGGCACCACCTGCTGGGGCATGGGTGGTCACTGTACCACCATATGTTGGTGCTGTGGTTGCACTGATGGGGCAGGCATCGGGGATTGGGGAGCTGCTGCCAGTATGGGCAGCATCAGGACAGGGGTACTGACGTGGTACATAGGTGGAATCGTGGAGCTATGAGGGCTGCCATTGGACCACTAGAACGGGGGCCACACATTCAGGGGCCACACTCGGGGTTGTATGGTGGGTGGACCTGGGTGCAGGCACCTTGTGTCCGATGCAGGTCTTTGAGAATCGGGCCCCATCTGTCTAACTCCTGCACTTCCATTGCTAATGCCAGCAAGCAACCATTCAGCATTGACAAATGCTTGTGTAGTGAGCTCTGGCCCATAAGAGGCTCACAGGTGACCAGTGGGAAGCTCATTAATTAGGAACAGGCTGCATCTCTTCTGTCTGCAATGCAGAGTTAAGGGTTCAGCAAGCTCAGCCCTGGCTAATGTACTGTACAAAGACTTTATCACATTTCTTATGAGTCTTTCTTAAATGTGTTTTATCTGTTTATAGGAATGCACCTGATTTGAGGCCAAAGTCAAAAGCAAATAGTTATAGTAGCAGAGCCCCCCCCACACACACACACATACACACTCCCCGAAAAGCTGTGTAAAAGCCTGCGATTCATTTAAATCAATTCCATTTTCTTACTTAGTTGTGGTTCAGTGCCAACAAGTGTAAAATCATGTACCTAGGGCGTAGGAACCCCGATGCTGAGTATAGGATAGGGGAAGGTATTGACACTCACTAGAAATGAAAGGGTCCTTGAGGTTATTATATCAGAGGACCTCAAGGTGGCAGTACAGTGTGACAAGGCTATGGGCAGGGAAAACTGGATTCTGGGGTGCATAAGGAGTGGCATCTCCAGTAGGAGGAGGAGGAGGGATGTTGTGCTGCCATTGTATCACTCCCTGGAATATCCCCAGCTGGAGTACTGTGCCCAGTTTTAGAGTCCACACTTCAGAAAGAACATAGGGTGGAAGTTTTCCAGAGGAGGGCAACTAAAATGGTTCAGGATTTTCACAGGAATCCCTACAAGGAAAGGCTGAAGAATCTCAACATGTACACTCTGGAAGAGAGGAGGGTGAGAGGTGACATCATTAAGGCCTACATAGTACCTCACAGGGGTAAACAGGGTACAGTTGGGGAGTTTCTGTCAAATAAAGATGAGCACACAAACCAAGGGGCATACAGTGAAGCTGGGGGGTAAGTTCAGGATAAATGTGAATAAATATTTATTTACTGAAAGGGTGGTAGATGCCTTGAACAGACTGTCAGGAGAAGTGGTGGAGGCTAAAATGGTAGGGGGCATGAAGCATGCATGGGATAAACATAGGTGTATATTATAAAAAGGAGAAGGAGGGGGTCAACAGAGATCAATAGGGCTATGGAGGTGGAGTAGGTTCAAGTTCATTGCAGGAAAATCCATTGATTAAGCTCATTCACAAGGAGGTCCTGATGGACGCAGGCAGAGTAAGACATACAGTAACATATACAGGCAGGAGTTATGAGTAGGTAGAGAACACTTGAGCAGACTGGGTGGGCTGAGTGGTCCTTTTCTGCTGACAAATTCTATGTTTCTATGGCATCATGTGTTCATTCAGGTGCAGTGTTTATTTAAAGTTGGGCCTACCACACATCCAGATGTAAGGTACAGTAAATTACCAAATTTGATGCAGCCCACTTACAGTACAATAAACAGAACCCCAGTGTTTCAAGAAGCCTTTACTCTTCATAAGGCTGCTTTAAGACCTGGGATTCCATTTGCAGTGTCCACATCGGTATGCTGATCTTAAAATCGACGCTGCATCTGAATGAGTGCTTGATTCTTGCTCACTCCATTTCTTCCCCACTTTGAAATTGGCTTGTCCTGAGTTAGTTTTGGTCTGGCAGTGCCTCGCCTGTGTTAGAAGATGACCAATAAGTGGCACTGAAAGACGTCAGACTTCACAGACTGTGAAGGCAGCTACTCACCCACCATCTTGGCAAAAAGAAGGCTGCAGCTGTGGCCACCGATGACTGTTGGGGTGTGGGGATGGGGGGATCAAAGGGGACAGACATAAGGAGGTAAAATCATAATATAAATTGTAAGACCTTCACCAACTTTCCAAAATGCTTGCCAGTAAAAGAACACTCTCTGACGTTTTTCAAATGGCAACACAATCTGGTAAACTCTCTGTCTACCATCTGACACCAGGCATCAACCAGCATAAAATTGCCTAAAGAAGGCAGTGTGGTCATGTGGTTACTGAAATACTGTAGATTACAGATTTATAAGAACAAAAGAATATCATACAGAAGCTGGCACATGTGCCTATAGCAGCTGTCTCCTGCTTCTCAATAGTTATATATATACCCTTGAGGTAGTTGAATGTTTCTATTGTATCCCCTCTTTTCCTCCTCTCTTCCAATGAGTACATATTGAGGTCCCTTCATTCCTTCTCATAAGGCTTGTGTTGCAAGTTCGGTACCATCTTATTCTCCCTTCTCTGGACCATCTCCAGCCTGTTAATATCCTAACAAAGGTGAGACCTCCAGAACTACACACAGTACTCCATGTGAGGCCTGACCATGGTTTTATATAATGGCATCACTATCTCCCTCTTTATGCTGGTGATACCCCTGTCTATGCACCCCAGCATGTCACTGGCCCTCCTAGCTGCCTTAGCACATTGACATTTTCAGGTCATCTGATATAAGAACCCCTAGGCCCCTTTCCTTCTTTGTGACTGTTAGCAACTCCCTCCCCCCCATCCTGTAGCTTTTCCCAGGGTTTCTGTGTCCCAGGTGCATAATTTTGCACTTTTTTGAATTAAACTTCAGTTGCCAGTCCTCAGACCATTTTTCAAGCTTCCCCAGGTCCCTCCTCATTTTCTCCACCCCCTCTGGGGTATCCACTGTGTTTCAGATATTGGTGTCATCTGTAAACAGGCAGAACTTTCTCTTCAGCCCTTCTGCAATGTCACTAATGAAGACATTGAACAGGAGTAGCCCCAGGACCGATCCCTGTGGCACCCCACTGGTCACCCCCTCTTCCCAGACTGCACCCCATTTACCACCACTCTCTGCCTCCTGTCTGTTAGCCAGTTTCTAAACCAGTTTACCACCCTTTCCCCCATGCCCAGCCTACCCAGCTAGTTTATCATCCTCCTATGTGGGACGGTGTCAAAGACTTTGCTGAAATCAAGGTAAGTGTTGTCCACTGACCCACCCTGATTTACATCCTTTGTCACCCAGTCAAAGAGATCAACCAGATTTGTCTGACATGACCTTCCCACTGTGAATCCATGTTGCCTATGGTCCTGGGCTCTGATGGCTTCTAGATGCCCCACTGTCCTTTCTTTAAGCAATGTCTCCATGATCTTCCCCACTACTGACGTGAGGCCGACCAGTCTATAGTTCCCTGCCTCCTCCCTGCTGCTGGATTTGTGTAGAGGGACCACATGTGCCCTCCTCTAATTCTCTGGTACCATCTCTGTGTTGAATGACTCAGTGAACGTGGCTGCCAGAGGTACTGCTATCTCCCTTCACAGTTCTCTTAATATCCTTGGGTGTATGCCATCTGGTCCCATCGCTTTGTCCAACTTCAATTTAGTCAGCTCCTGCAAGATTCTTTTGCATGTGAATGGACTATTGTCCAGCTCTTCACTGTCTTGGCAACTGCTGTACTGCTGTGGCCCTTGCCCCTCCCTGTCTTCTGTGAATACTGAACAGAAAGACATAGTGGATGTCTTGGGAGGCACATGACAGTTCTTAGGCATGGTACTATCACTTCCAAACACCTAAACAGCACATATAAGCAAGCAACATTCGGCATTGACAAATGCTTGTTAGAATCCCTGTTTGTGAGAAATCCCTGTTCACGAAATAGGACCATCTGGTCGTCCCCATACGAATAGGGATTTTGACAGCTCATGAACAAGGATTTCTCAATAACAAGGATTTTGACACCTCATGAACAAGGATTTTAATACCTCATGAACAGGTATTCCTTTTTAGAATCCCTGTTCATGAGGTGTCAGAATCCCTGTTTGTGAGTCGAATCGATGTTCATAAGATATTAAAATCCCTGTGCGTGAGAAATCTCTGTTTGCACGATAGGACCATCTGGTCATCCCCATACGAACAGGGATTTTGACACCTCATGAACAAGGATTGGGTCGTGAACAGAGATTTTGACACCTCACAAACAAGGATCAGAAGCAAGTCACAAACAAGGATTTTCAAATAAAAAAATGGCAATTTTTTGACTAAACTAAATGGAACCAAAGCCATAGGTTTGTAGAGGGCATCACCCTGAACAAAACCTATACTTCAATCTCCACAAAAGACATCCATGGGGCAAGTCAAAATGTTTTGTTTTTTGGAAAAATTAAAAACAAGATGACAGCTCGTGAACAGGAATTTCTTTCATACGAACAGGGATTTCATGAATCCATGTTTGTGAGCTATCAAAATCATTGTTCATGAGCCAAAATTCTTGTCTGAAGCTGTGCAACTATCCAAAAGACTGAACTGAGCATGCTCAGAACCCGAAATTTCAAAATTGAACAACTTTGGAACTGATTAATATTTTTTTTTGTACTTTCTTTTTATTGATTTAATAAAAAGACATTACAGCTTTTTTCCCTCATGCCAAACTAATGGTGGCTTATTCTTTGGGGCCAGCTCATTCTACCCTGAAAATGTCAGACCAAAATGCCAAATGATGTGGCTGCAGCATGATGAGGAAAAATCAGCAAAAATGGGTGAAAAATTTAACTTTTACACTTTTTTCATTATGTGCTGCGCAAAATCTGCACATCCAATCAAAACGACATTGGTCACATCAAGAGATCTATCCCATGGGACCACGCATACCAAACTTCATGCAAATCTGTTAAATGGTTGCAAAGTTATTAAAGTACAACATTTTTTTAACATTAAACTGCCTATTCAACCCTAACTATGGTGACACTACTCCGCCAGTATAATACAAATATATTACCTAATATAGTATTTCTTAAGTAGGGCACATGGAGAAGTAGCCTTAAAAAATTCCAACAACACATTGAGAATGTAAATGGTTCATTGACGGGGTTCAGGTTTGAGTACCTACACCCCACCCCAATGCCAGCATATCCCATAGTCTCAATGCTCATCAATTGAGGAAAGCAAACAATTTAAGGATTCTAAAAGACATATACTATATCTCTCCCCTTATATCATTTCAAAATCGAATATTACACCTAAACATTTTAAAGGACAAGTGAACAGGCAAAATAGGGTTGTAAATTGATCGTTTTGAATATGTGCTGATTGTGATGTACATACCTTTCTTTGATTACTGACATACTCTTTTTTCACACTTTCATGCTGTTTTCTTTATTTTATGCAGTTTTAGTGCTGACCGCTGGTAATGCGCTCCCATCTGAGTGCTAATGTGATCCGAGTTGAACTTCAGAGTGTCAGTGCGTGTGATGTCAATGGAGTGAGAGAGTGAGAGTGATTGCCATCATTGACAATGTACTTCTTACACTTGCTCCTTGTTTGGTGTGGTATTTAAAAAGCTAATTGGCAAAAAAAAAAAATGGCTCATGCTGGATTTGAATATAACAAGGATTTCTTCTATCTAGCACAGCCATTCATGCTTGTGCCAGTTTGAACACAAACTGCAGAATTTACTTTATAGTAAGACTTTTTATCTGGATCAGATAAAGACTTCTCTAATGATGGTATTGTAGTCACAGACAGACATTCTGTGGACCCCAATACATGGTACATGAAAATTATTAAAACTATTTCAATGTATACATAGCATCTTGTTAATCTATTCTAGCAATTAAAATCCATTTTTTTCCCCGTTTGCTATTGTGTGTGCATTGTTGTTATTTGTCAATAGGTGGTGGATCACAAGCTGCACAAATGAGAAACAGATAAATGATTTTTGATCCTGTTGTGTTGCTTGAAATATTGCCTAAGATAATTTGGCAAAATGAAGCATAATGACTTTCAGTCCTCCAAAATGAGAAAAGACATATTATGAGTTTTATCCCACAAAGAACAATATTCGTAATACATCATTTTGTGTGATTTGGCTATGGTTGTAAAGGTATTATGCAATTTATCAAGTCATTTGATTATAGTCATAAATATGATATGACATGTGACATTATGGGTGGTGGCAGCTTTGAAATGAGATTCTAATGTTTACTCAGTGGTTACATAGCACAGTCTCTCCGAGTTAATGTTCCATTATAAAGACAAAGTGATATTTTCTTACTAGTCACAGTACCTGCAGTGTTGATTTGGCTACCTTCTTATATTACAGGACACGTTACATGTGCAAAGCTGTCATTCCGCTGGAGCCAATGTGTTTATTGTTGTTATGTATCCTTTTTGCATATTCAACCCCTCCACACACCTACACACATTGGATAAGACATTCAGTATTGTTCATGGCTGTTTATTTTGGAGAATCATTCAGTGTGGTTTTGTATACATGTAAGATTAGCTCTATATGTGTCTGATGACATGTAATCTGTTACTGAGACTGATTATTACATACACCAGTGTTATATTGAAGATGCTATATTGTCAGGTTGAGCATAGTGGTAAATAAGTGAGCTGTCATATGAAGACCTAATAATGCTGGACTAAGTACTGAGACATGAATCACCATGCAGGTCACAATCCATTCCCATGAGTGAACTTGGTGTACCACTGACCTCTGTCACCTATCCATCATCCAATTTGTTAACCTCTTTACCATATTTGCACTCACCTCTAAGGTTCCCTAGTGTCTTTATGAGGCTGTTATGAGGAGCAGTCTGTACAGCATAATGGAAATATAAATAGGTCACATTCCAGCACATATAACCCACCACCCCACCACCATCACCCATGATCTATTTCACTGGTCACTCATTCAATTAATCAATCAGATTTTTCAGGTATGCTCCAACCCAGTAAATCCCAGGTAGATTATGTCTTCCAGCCTGCTTGAGTCAAGATACCAACAGTCATATCAGGCTTACAAGCATATAGGTACCAACAAACTAATTGATACCACTTTTGTGAAAAGTGAATACAATCACATTAAACCAGTTGGCCATAACCAGTCATGTTTACAGCTACAACTGCAGAAATGTCCTCCAAGAACTACTCTAGTAATCTTAGAAGAGGTCTGTCTTATCTGGATCCATGACAGGAGTCCAACAAAAATTTTGTCGAATGCCCCATCAGCGACACCGGCAGGTCAACCGCATTCTGCAATCAGCTGCCGGTTCATACATTTTTCTCTTGTTTTCTTCAGGGGGCTTTGCCCGCCAAACCCCCCATGTGGGGGGCTGTACCCCCCGCACCCCCACTTAAGGATTCTCAACTCCAGTCGGAGCTAATTGGGGGAGTGCAGGACCCCTGACAGACAGTGCCGGGTTCCAGCTGGTCTCCCACTGTGGCTTGCCACTGTAGTCACTGTGGGGGACCTCACTGACGAAATGTCACTGTCGGGGGGGGGGTAACACCATAGACTGCCATTCAGATTCACTACTGGACCTTGAAGAAGCAGAATCTATTGCTGTGTCTCGAGAGAGGCTTGACAAAACCCACGTTCACCATGTTTTTCCTAAGATTTTCTACTCAGGTTCCCCAAGCTGCAGCTGCATGGAATGTACATGTGCATGGAGGCATGCATGCACTCCGGGAAGCACAGCCCTTTCCACCCTCCCTAACTACCACCAGCATTGCAAATGTCAGCACTAACACCAGGTCTCCAACTAGTGGCAGCCAAGAGCAATGATGGCTCACCTCCCAAGTCCATGACAGGAGTGCAGCCAGGTGGACACTCAATCCTCTCCCAGCCATTCAACCACATCCTAATAACCACTGACTAGAGCAACACAACAACCCTCTGAGGCACAGTGACAGCCTGCTAACTCTGTTTTTATCTGCTCTGTCACATTGCACCTCAGATTTTAATATTAATCAAAACTATTTGATCAGTATATATGTGCTTCACTTATGTGAAGTCATACGAGATATAATGATTTATACTTGTTCAGAGGTACATCACCATCTGTGGGTTTCTCCAAACTGAGATACTCATAAAGTGAAAAGAGAATCACATCTTTATTTAGACAGTTTACTTGGAAACAGATGAAATCTGTGATGCAGGCAGATTCTTCTTCTACTTCACATATCTGTGCAGTGATGGGTATTTCCTTGTAGCATATGCCTTCAGATGATGTGTTCGTGATGTCACAATGATCACATCTGCACCTACAAAATATTATTCATCCTTTCAGCTCCTTCTCATGTGATTGTGGGGCAGGACATGTCTAGAAATAATCATGATGCAACAGATGTGATTCACCACCGTTCATCAAAAGGGTGAGGGTTGCAGTAGAGTAACAGTCAAGAACAGACCCCCCTGTTCAAGACAGAGGGCTGATGCAAATCTGCTATAGAATATCAAGGATATTTGGGACATGGCCTCCCTACTCAATCTGATCATCAGATAGGGTACTGGACCATGACACCCAACATCCCCCCCCATCTAAGCACAGCATTGTATGCACATAGCATCATTTTTGACTGTTGTTGTTCTCTGCTTATTACTACTGTTATTTTTAGGTCATTTTATAAGCACAGTAACATACTTTAGGACATGCATTTATTAGGATAAATTAATAGAGGTGCTCCCTTTGAAGGGCACTTGGATGGATACATGTGCCTCCAACCAGGAGGTGGGGGGCCTGCAGTAATTACCCAATAACCACATGCCTTATCATGTTTCTTTCTTTTCATATAGGATTTTTTTTGATGAGTCATCAGGGTTGTGTGGTCTGTTGGTTTATAAACATATGCATTGTTACAATCATGAATATCTCAACAACTTCTTTATTATTTCTTTCTTTTGTTTTTAGATCATTCTGCCATGTGGCACACTGGAAGCTTGTTCATTGGATTTGGAAGAAGCTCAGCAAGTACAACCAGAAAATTCTACCTGTATGTGTTGTGAAAATGATTAGAGATTCCTTCCCATTGGATGTGTATAAGGGGTTTCAGCTACCACCAACTGTGTTACATATCTGTTCTGCAATACAAAGAAACATGGAGTTTGACAGTAGATAAGGACTGCTTGGCCCATCCAGTATGCCCAATTGCCCTACCTACAAGATCACCACAGAGCATACTTGATCTCCAGCCCATTCTTCCTCTCCTCTTCCTTTCCTGTAAGATTCCATTATGCCTAGCCCATACAGTCTTGAACCCCATCACTTGTTTTTGTCCCCACTACCTCCGCTGGAATGCTGTTCCAAGAATCTACAACTCTTTCTGTGAAGATGTACTTCCTCAAATCGCTCCTGAATCTACTCCCCTCCTGCTTCATAGCATGTCCCCTTGGTCTTTCGCACCTTTTTCTGAAAAATACTTCCGTTTTGTACCTTATTTACTCCTGTGAGGTATTTAGATGTCTCTTTCTTATCCTCCTTCTTCCGTCTCTCTTACAGGGTGTACATATTGAGGTCCTTTAGTCTGTCCTGGGTCACCTCCACTCTGCTTATGTCCTTCCAGAGATGTGGTCTCCAGAACTGGACACAGTACTTTAGGTGGGGTCTTACCAGTGATCTATACAGGGGCAACACTACCTCCCTCTTCATTCTGGTGATACCCCTTCCTATGCAACCTAGCATCCTACTAGCCCCTCCCAACTGCCTTGTCACTCTGGGTCCAAAGGCAGTTAATGTGCTCTAGTGCAGAAAGCAGGGTGCAGACACAGGGCAGCTAACCCTTCACAGTCCAATCAGTTTCTAGAGTGAATGCACACCATCAGAACAAACGGCTATAAAGGTGGGGTAGGTGTGCATGCACTGCTGGCAGAGGCTGCAATTGTAACTGTTTAAATAAACTGCATTTTTCTTTGAAAAATGACAACTTCATGGCCATTTGTTCTGATGGAGTGCATTCATTTTAGAAACTGATTGGCTTGTCACATTGGCTGGCCACCTTTATTTCAACAGATATAATCACTACCATGTCTCCAGCCTGCAGAATTGCGCTCCGAATGGTCCCACAGAAAGCCAGTGGCCAATTGTAGGTCAAAAAGAGGAAGGCGCCAATTTTATAATTTTGGGAGAGGTCATTTAAAGTGCCCACTGGCACTCCATTTTCTTTCTTCAGGAGCAGCAGCAGTGGCAAGGTGGGGGGAGGAGTGCTGGCTTTGTCCCTGTCCAGGACACTCTCTTCCCTTGCACCACCGGATTACACTCCGAACAAGGAGCAGGGCTTGAAAAAATTCCTCCCTCCTCCTTCTGCCCAGCCCTCTCATTCCTTTTAAATACCAAAAACATCAAAGCCATTGGGCAACAAAGGAGGGGAGGTGGAGCTTTGTTAATTGATGAGTTTGCTATTCCGGAGAGTACTTTGGACTGAAACATGGGACAGTGACAATACTAGGCTAATGTGGTTGAAATATGATGGAACAGATTGATAAAATATTTTTTTAAAGTCTAGCTTCTGTAAACTGTACATGGGGAATGCAGGCTGCTTCAGTGATATTACAGTAAACAGAAAGTAATGGGGAAACGGGGATTTTGTGCATCGGTATTTATGTGTTCATATCTGTTCATTGTGGGGAGGTATTACAGTAAACAGCAAGTAAGGAGGAAATGGGGTTTTGAACATAGGTATATACATGTTCTTATCTGCACATGGTGGAGAGATATTACAGTAAACAGCATAAAAGGGGGAAATAGAAGGGGGTGTTGGCCATAAGTATATACATTTTCTTCTCTGTACATGTGTGTGCTATATGGTCATTGTACCCTAAGAGAGTGGGGAGCAAGGAATTCTAGGAGTTTCCTGCATGGAATTTAGGTGCAACTGGGTGGAAACCAGAAGATTACAAATGGGGCATGCTAGTGAAGGTTACAATAGTGGGGGAATAGGGCATCAAAGGAAGGGTTGTGGCAGGGGAAAGGGGAATGGTACAGTTGGTAGGAGGACCATAGACAAACAAGGATAGGAAGAATAGTGGGTTGCAATGGATGTGGGGTGGCTGTTTGGATGAACACATTATGGAAACTAGGTGGGGGTGTCCAGTTTGTCACAGGCTGAGGAGCCTGGAGGCAGAAGTGCAGTGGCTAGGAAGGGACATAGGGAGGATTGGGGGAGGGAGTGAGGTAGCTGGAACAGGATGGCCACCTCTAAGGAGAACCAGGCATACAGAACCAGTGGAAGGGAAGAGCATAGGGAAAAGGGTAAAAGAATATAGTAGGGCCAGCAGCATGGGGGAGTCCAGGGACAGTACGAAGGGATCAATGAATAGCAGAATACTGGAGTCAGGCAATAGGTTCGCTGTGCTGGCTACAACGGTGGAGGATGAGGGGGATCTCTGGGAGGGGGCAGGAGGAAGAGGGGGTAGTGAAACCCCAGGAGCAACAGTCAGACAGAGGAGCGCAGGGTTAAGGTGAGTAAGGGGTAAATGGAGGGCAGGGGGATAAAACAGAGGAGGGAGAAGAGAGAAAGGGCCGAGTGAGAAGAGAAGGAAGGTGATGATGCTGGGAGAGCACTTGGGAGAGGGTGGGCAAGTCAGTTACGGAGACAATAGCGGAGGGGACAGGACTAGGGTAGAGGCTGGGGACATAGCAGAGGTGACAGACAGAGTTGCAAATATACAGGATAGGGTGGATTTTCAAAGTGGGTGCAAGAAAAATAGGATGGTGCAAGGGCATAAAAGTGAAGAGGGGATGGGGTCTTAGTATTCAGAGACTCAATACTTAAAGGGGGTTAGATGGGGGAAGTAAATGGGAGTGGCATAGTCGCTTATGGGTAGAATCAGTACCTGGACTGACAGCAGATAGGGTGGAACAGTCTATTCTTAAGTATGGAAGGAGAGGAAGGGAGAAACTGCACATCCTGGTGCACTTGGGTACGAATGACTTGGGGGGGTTATACGGTTAATTGGTAAGGGAGAGGTTAGAGGAACTGGGAAAGTTGTGTGAGGAAGCAGGGAGATCAGTGGCCTTCTTGGAAGTACTTCCGGTACCCAGAGCAAGTACAACGAGGAAAAGAAGGATAGAGGAGTTTGACACTTGGCTAGGAGCATGGAGTCATACCAAAGGGTATGGTCTTGTGGGAGGCTGGGATAAAATCTGGGACAATAATGATTTGTTCTCAGGGAACAGGTTACATTTGAGTAAGGAGGGGCATGGGGTATTAAAACAGAGGCTGGGGGAATACATAGCAACAAAAGTGGATTTTAACTAGGTGTGGGGGGAGTCGAGTGGGCAGCAGGAATGGAGGGTCTCCAGAGAGGGAAGCCGAATGAGCTTACCCCCTCATACAAACAGGGATGAAAGCAGGGAAGGGTCACATGGGGGGTCAAAAATGGTGGGAAGCAGATTAGGGAAGGGAACAAATTGGAGGATTGTCTCCCTGAATTCATGAAGCATGGGGAACAAATCTGCTGAGCTTCAGGCCCTCTTGGCAGTGGGGGGTGGTGAACATAGCAGCCATCACTGAAACATGGGACACCCATTACCAAGACTGGGACCTGATGATACCAGGGTATAGGATCTACAGAAGGTATAGGTGCAAAGTGAAAAGGGGGATGGGTCACGATTTACGTGAGGGAGGGGACAAGGTGTGCGGGGGAGGAGGGTAGAACAGAGGCAGTATGGATGCAATTCCAAGATTCAAAAAATAGGACACTCAGGATGGGTGTGGTGTACAGGCCACTGGCTCAGGCAAAGGACTTGGACAGGGAACTAGCAGAGCAGATTAAGAGGGTCTGCAGGAAAGGTAACACCATGATCATAGGGGACTTCAATCTGCCAGGAGTGGATTGGAGTACCCCAGCCACCTGGAATGCAAGGGGACAGATTCCTGACACAGATGGTTAACGAGTCAACTAGTTTGGGAAAAACTCTGGATCTAGTACTGTGTAACAGTGAGGCTATAAGAGAGCTGGGGGAGGAGGACCCCGCTAGTGGAGAGTGACCACCACTCGGTGTGGTTCATGGTCAACATAGGCAAGGAAGCTGTAGGAATGGGAACCAGGGTGGTTGACTTCAGACAGGCTGACTTTGGAAGGATGGGGGAAATTTTGGAGAGTCACCTGATAGGAATTCATCCACACTTGAATGTGAGCCAGAAATGGGTAAAAATCAAATTGAGGATTGTGGAGGCTAGTGGGTCCTGTACCAAAAACACAGAACAAGAAGGAAAGGGCTAAGAAACCAAACTGGTTAAGCAGAGAGGTCTTGGAAAAGGTAAGGGCAAAAAAGACAGCATTCAGGAGATTCAGGAAATCCAGGAGGGGGGAGGACAGGGAAGTGTACATTAAGAAGTCCAAGGAAGTAACCAGAGTAGTCAGGGTGGCCAAGGCTGCCAGAGAGCTGAGGCTGGCACAGGGCATCAAGAACAGGGAAAAGGACTTCTTCAGGTACATAAAGGAGAGAAGGAGCTGGCAGAACCAGATAGTAAGGATTAGAAAGGTGGGGGGTCAGAGAAAGGAGTAGAGCAGACAGAAACATTAAATGAGCACTTCTGTATTTATGAGGGAGAAGAGCAA
This sequence comes from Neoceratodus forsteri, assembly GCA_016271365.2. Lineage (NCBI taxonomy): Eukaryota > Metazoa > Chordata > Ceratodontiformes > Ceratodontidae > Neoceratodus > Neoceratodus forsteri. Next base: position 1,237,467,461 of record CM057455.1, read on the forward strand.
GCAACTACCTCAGGGGGTGGGGAAGATGGGCAAGGGGGAGAAGGGATGACAGATGAGGTAATCACACAGGACAGGGTACTGGAAGGTCTCAAGGCACTGAGGGTGGATAAGGCCCCAGGACCAGATGGCATACACCCCAGGGTACTAAAAGAACTGGCGGAGGTCCTGGCTGGGCCACTGGCAGACCTGTTCAATACCTTCCTGGACACAGGATGCATACCACAAGACTGGAAGATGGCTCATGTGGTGCCCCTCCATAAAAGTGGACCAAAGGATGAACCGGTAATTACAGACCAGTAAGCCTCACATCCATTGTGGGGAAACTAATGAAGACAATCCCGAAAGAGAAGCTGGTGACCTTTCTGTAAGTCAATGGATTCCAAGGCGGTCAGCAACGTGGGTTTGTCTCAGGAAGATCCCGCAAAACCAACCTAGTTGAGTATTATACAAAACTATGTAGTGAAGTAAATACCATAGAAAAAACCCACAGCTTTACAAAATTATATCACCACATTAGAGAAATGGACTAATCATAACAAAACGACATTTAATGATGAAAAATGTGTTATTATTGCACTTTGGACCAACAAATCAAAACATAAAATATTACCTAAATGGGAAAGAGTTAAATCAAGTTAAATCACAAAGAGACCTAGAAATCTTAATTAATGATCAATTATTACCGAGAGAACACAGTAGACAAATTGCGTTAAGAACAATTCGCATATTAGCAGCTTTTAGAAGATCATTTTCCTGTAGACAGGAAGCTTGTGTATTTCCTCTATATAAGTCATTCATCAGGCCACACCTTGACTATGGAGCGTCCTTCTGGGCACCGTTTCTTACAAAAGACAAGAAACTTCTTGATACTGTCCAAAGAAAAGCAACTAAGCTTATTCCAAGATTAAGAAATCTTACATATGAAGAAAGGTGTAGAGAACTTAATTTATATGACTTGGAAACAAGACATAAAAGGGGTGCTCTTTTATTATTGTTTAACATCTTACAAGACAAACAACTTATGCAGGAATGTGATATTAAGTATGCCAACAAACCAAGTATATTAAGGTGCAATAATAAACAGCTGTATGTACCAAGAGCAGCTAAAAACAAAAGAAAAAATTTCTTCACAATTAGGGCTATAACGCTTTGGAATAAACTCCCACAGACCATAGTGGATGCAACTAAATCTGAGTATTTTAAAAGGAAAATAAGATAAGTATCTTTTGGGCACCTAATCTCATCTCCCACAAGGTGTGGGGAGGAAGACTCGATGGGTCTTCGACCTTTTTCTACCTTACAAAACTGAGTATTATGAGTATGTAATGAGGGAATGGATAAGGGCCATGCAGTGGATGTCCTGTATTTGGACTTCAGCAAGGCTTCTGATTCAGTGCCCCATGGGAGGTTGGGAGGAAAGTTGAAATACGTGGGGACAGGCACAAATATGGTAAATTGTATTGAGAATTGTCTGCAGGGGAGGTATCAGAGGGTGGTCGTGGTGGGGGGGACTCTCATCTCCAAGGGCTATGACAAGTGGGGCACCACAGGGCTCATTACTGTTTGAAATATTCATAGCAGACATCTCACATGGCATCAGGAATAAAATCAGTCTGTTCACTGATGATTCCGAGATAGGGGCAGTGGTGCATGACACAGTAGGGTGGCATGGGCTACAGGATGACCTGAATAAATTGGAGGAGTGGTCAGAAATGTGGCAGTTGGGGTTCAATGCTAAAAAGTGCAAAGTACTGCACTTCAGAGCAAAGAACCCAGGGAGGAACTACCATTTGAGAGGAGTTCAGTTAGGAACCACCGAGGAGGAAAAGGATCTAAGGGTAGTTATAATGGGTAATATGAACAACTCAGCACAGTGCAGAAAGGTGTCAGCTATGGCCAACAGGATGCTGGGGTGTATTGCGAGAGGAATTTCCTCCAGTAGCAGAGAGGTGATCCTGCCTCTGTACAGGTCACTAGTCAGGCCTCACCTGGAGTACTGTGTGCAGTACTGGTGCCCATATCTGAAGAAGGATGTCAGATTACTTTAAGGGGTACAGTGCAGAGCAACAAAGATGATCCAAGGATTGGAAGACAAACCCTATGTGGAAAGGCTGAATGAGTTAAATATGTACTCCCTGGAGGAGAGGAGGGAACGGGGATATGATTGAGACCTTTAAGTACTTAAAGGGGATAAACAAAACAGGTATAGAAGGGGTATTTAAGTTGAGAAGGGGGAAGGACATGAGAGGACATGGTCTCAGATTGGAGAGGGGAAGATTTAGAAGAGAAATGAGGAGACACCTTTTTACAGAGAGGGTTGTGGCTAAATGGAACACTCTGCCTGAGGAGGTGGTATCCTGTAAGACAGTAGGCAGTTTTAGAAGGGGATGGGGCAGGGTGAGGGGGGTAATTGAAGGGGTGGGGAGGGCAGCTGCAAGATAAGGGTGCTAGCTGCATACTCAAGCAGACTTGATAGATGATGTGTCCTTTTTCTGCTGGCAGATTCGTATGTTCGTATGCTTGGTGATTGTCAATACAACTACACCCATATTGTACTCCCCACCTGGGTTTCTGTGTCCTAAGTGCATAATCTTGCACTTTTTTTTACATTGAAACCTAGCTGCCATATCCTTGACCGCTCCTCGATTTTTCTCAGGTCTCTGCTCATCCTTTCCACTGTCCTGGTGTGTCTACCCTATTGCAGATTTTGGTATCATCTGCAAAGAGGCAGACCTTCCAGTCCAGCTTCTCTGCAGTGTCACTTATAAAGACATTAAAGAGGACCAGTTCCAGCACTGATCCCTGAGGCAATCTGATAGCACCCTCCCTTTCTCGGAGTGAACTTCATTTGCCACCACCCTTTGCCAACTGGGAGGCAGTATAGCACAGTGGTTTAAGGCTCTGAGGTGTAAACCTGGAGACCTGGGTTTGAATCCCACAGCCCCACACTTGCACACTATGTGACCTTGAGCAAATCACATAACTTTCTTGTGCTCCCAGTTCGCACCTGGAAAAAAGCTTTGGCTTAGTGTGCCTCTCCTGGTTAAACAATTTCCCCCCTTCCCAACTATCCCCTAACCAATTTCTTATCCATTGTGCTTCCTTTGGACCAACTCTTAACCTACAGTGATGCCCACCAGGATGAAGCCCAGCTCTGCAGAATTATGCAGTAGCGTTACTGCAGCAAACAATGGAATTTCAATGGGAGTTAATCCCTTTTGTAATGCAGGAAACCTGTGACACTGCACTTCGTCCTGGCGGGCTTCACTATACTCAGCTTGCTTACTACTCTGCTACGTGGAAAGGTGTCAAAATCCTTGTTGAAATCTTGGTAGGCCATGTTCACCACTCAATTCTGCTCTTCTTCCTTGGTCACCCAGTCAAAAAAAAGCATCAGATTCATTTCACATGACATACCCCCACCCATGAATCCATGCTGACTTGGGTCTTCTAACCAACTGAATTAAAGATATTCCACAATCATTACCTTTAGCAGCAATTCCATTAACTTTCCCAACACCAATGTTAGGCTGACTGGTTAATAACTGTCAGCCTCCTCCCTGCTACCACTTTTGTGACGTGGAACTACCTCTGCCTTCTCCAGTCCTCTGGAAGCATCCTGTTTCCAATAAGCTGTTACATAAGACTGTCAGATGTGCAGCCAGTGCCTCCCTGAGCTCCTGCAATACCCTTGTATGCACCCCATCTGGCCACATTGCTTTGTCCACTTTCGGATTAGCGAATCTCTTCATGACTCTCTCCTCAGAAAATGGATTAGTGTCCACCTCCCTCCTCCAAAGTTCCTGTTACTTTTTTGTGTCCCTTCCCCTTCCACTTCATCTATGAACACTAAACAAAAGTATTTGTTCAGGATGTCTGCCTTTTTCTGGCCCACCTATGCACAATGCCCCCTTCCCATTTTAGTCTTACAATCCCACATCTGGTCTTCCTCTTTTCACTTACATATCTAAAAAATGCCTTGTCTCCTTTAGTTTCTGTCTGGACTGTTCTCCCTGCAGTTTGCACCTTTACGCTCCTACCTGCTCTTCCTGTTTCCCTCTGTTTCCTGTGATACACCTCTCTAACCTCCTCCTTCTGCATCTCCTTATACCTTCTGAATGCTACCCTTTTAACCTTTACCTTTTCTGCCACCTCTTTCGAGAGCTGTAGAGGTCTCATTTTCCTCATGCTTTTCTTCACTTGCTTGATGCAGAGGTATTTTGCCTTAACTATGCCCCTTTTAGCCACACTCACAGTTCCTCCACAGAGGTCATCCCCCTCCCTTGCTAGGACATCACTGAGGCATTCACCCATCTTTATAAAATCCTTTATACATCTTTATGAAACTCCTGATGCCCAGCAGCCTCACCCTTGTGTAGTTCATTCCACAGCTGTTCTTATGTTCAACCACACTCTATGGTGTTTTCTGGTCCCCAAGTGGCCCTTCACCTTGATATCTGCAGTGCTGTCCCTGTTTATGGGCACTATCATGAACCCACTCCTGGGGGTCAGGTCCACTGAGCTCACGGTGCCCACCCCTAAGTGCAATCCATGACAGGGAAGGAGAAAACAGGAATACCCTCCTTGTGTCCACTTTGAGTGCTCACTGAGTTCACAACTGAACACCTGCCATGAGATCCCAGGTCTCCCTCTTTTTCTGGATAAGGGTGCATACCAGTCTCAAGTCTTGTAGCCAAATAATAACCCTTCTTGGTTGTTGCACAAAGGGGGACAATCCAGGTGTTACAATCTCTTCAGGGTAGCCTCATAACCCTGATTTTGTCTTCTTCCACAGGGCATGCAAAAACTTGGTTCAAATCCCCACAGACTCTTCCCTGATACTTTTGTATTCTCCCTATCTTTACCCATATTTCCCTTTACCAATCCTTGATTGATTGGTAGCTTATGGTGGCTTCCCTTAGCAATAACAGTTTGGTCACAGATTATTAATAAACACCCCACAATAACACAATATAACAATCTTGCTCAGGCAGGTTTCTAAAAAAACCCAAATGTTTTTATTAAATAATTAGTTATACAGTTACAACTAAAAGATTTAGAAATTTGGTCACAGAATAACACAAATAAAAGTGGGCATGTACAAGAAAATTGCACTATGACTTTTATCTAATTTCTACCTTAAGTTCGTAATGAATTGAAGTCCAGAAGAATAAGAGAAGTCTAAAAAGTCCTTTCCTTCTTTATCAACCTCTGGCTTTCATTGTCTGCTAGCAGTTTGTTCTGTGTCTTGTCAGGAAGGATGTCCTTTGAAATGCTCCAGGAAAAGAGAGTTTGTGTCTGTTTCAGAGCACCTTAAATTTTTATTTATTTAGTTTTTGTTGACTGGGTAAGTGCACTAGACAAATCTTGCCAATTTTCAGGCACGACCCAGGGGAGTGGGATACAGATGAATGCCAACTGACTTTGGACCAGATTAAGCTGTTGGTGGTATTTATAGTGAATGAGGGAAATTTGGCCAGGACACCGGGGAAATTCCCCTACTCTTTTCGATAAGTGCCATGGAATCTTTAACATCCACCTGAACTACCACCAATCCAGGCAGATGGGACCTCGGTTTAACGTCTCATCCAAAAGACGGCACCTCAGAAGTGCAGCACCCCTCTCATGCTGCACTACAGTGTCAGTACTGGGATATTAACCCAAGTGCCAGATGTGGGAACTGAACCCACAGCCCTCTGATCTCCCAGCCTCAGAGGCGAGTGTGCTACCTACTGAGCCACTGACACTGACAGTCTGCCAAAATCCCTGGCCTGGTCCTAACTTTTAGGCCAGTAGATGTCACTCATGCGCTTTTCCAAAATGTTAGTTAATTATTATTATTATTTTATTTAGGTCCTTATATCACCACTTCCTGCCTTTGAAGTGCAAAGGTTTATCTCCTGAAACTTTTTCTTACCTCTGCTTCCCTAAATTAAGTTTGCAAGACATTTCCACTCCTTTTGGAATATAATTTAGCTTTCTGTCAAGCAGCTGGTTCCTAGGTCACAGAGGATATCAGACATTTTGAAAAATCCATTCTGTCTTTCTATATGACCCCTTTTTTAACACTGGCATTTTCTTGTGGCATTTAACATACACAAAAGCACATCAAAAAATATATATAACATAAATATATCTGCAAATAATGACTGGCAGTGGCTAGCTTGCCACAAGCACCATATCCAGTATTGCCCCATCATGAGTGGGCTCCCTGAGTAGCTTGATGAGAAACACCCCCTGCAGGGGGTCTAGGATGTCCCTACCTCTAGCTGATGCTACAGCGGGGAAGCTCAAATCTGCTTCCTGCAATCTGAGTCTAATATTTTGTGTTAAATCTTTTGAAGCGAGCAATACAAAAGTTATGTGATAAGTTGAATAATCACATGAAATGTTTGATGTTTTAACATTTTTTTAAAATAACTGTAATGTTTATAGACATTAACAATTTTCATTAAAGAGATAGTGTACTTCCTAAAACTCATTTTTGTTTTTAAAAGCAGTCAACCATTACCTTTTATATATGGGGTACTTTTTCTTTTTCATTTGGTTAATCAGAAGATTATTTACCTGGGGCAGGATTCACAAAGAGAGCATGACATGGGCGTAAACATTTGCACTGCAATTCCTGGCTGTGCTGGTGGGCAACAGAGCTATTCACAGTTGATTAGCCTGGTGGGCTATCCAACTGTGAACAGGGGGCCACTGGGGGGCAGCACTAATCTAGAAAAAGCAGTGAAATACATAGTAGCGCTGCCCTCACAGCCAGCCAGGAAAATGGCACTGCAGCAAAAAGCGCTCAGGTGCTAAAGTGCTATTCACAGACAGAGGCATTTAAATAAGCTCATTGGGTATATAAGGTGCTAGTGGCCATTAGCATGCCCATTATGGGCTCATTTGCAAACCATTAGTGTGTGGTGTGTGCCCCACCACCAGCCCAAGCCCCATGCAGCCGCAGTCCCCATAGTGTAGTGGCGCCCTCCCCCACACCGATCATGGACCCAATGGTAAAAAAAAAAAAATTCCATAGTGTAGAGACCCACACCAAATCTCTGATCACCTGATTACCCACCAGTTAGTAAAATAAAAACAATTCCATAGTGTTGTGGTCCCCCTCCCAGTCCCTGGTTGCTGGATAACCCACCCATAAATTAAATAAATATTTTTAATAATGTAGTGGCCCCTCTCCAACCCCGATCACCCGATGATCTACCCAGAGATTAAAAAAGGAATTTCCATAGTGTAGTGGTCCCTCCCCATCCTGATCACTGATAGCCATATAATATCCCCTTTTTCATAGTGTAGTGGTCACTCCAAAAAAGCAAAATCATTTTTCCATAGTGTGTTAATTCCCCCAACCCCCTCCCTCCTCCAGTATTTATTCCTACCACCCTCTCCTCCCCCTTCCGGCATGGCCACTGGTCAGCTATCAGCACAGCCCTCTTCACACACTCCATGACTGTCCACCAACTGAACTGTCAGCGGCAGCTTACAGTATACACTACAAGCCTGTTGGTTGACACATTCAACCAGTGGGCTGGTAGTGTATACTGTAAGCTGTCATTGACAGTTTAGTCAGCAGACAGCCATGGAGTTGTGAGGAGGGTTTTGCTGCTGCCAACCAGCGACCATATTGGGGTGGGGGAGCAGGGTGGTAGGTCATTACCAGAGAGGGTGGGGTGTTGGGGGGGACCACTACACTATGGAAAGAAATATTTTGCTAATGAGTGGGTGGTCAGGTGATTGGGGACTGGGGTGGGACCCTACACTATGGAAAAAAGGTTATTTTGGTAACAAGTGGGCAATTGGTCAATCAGGGACAGGGAGGGACTACTACCCTATGGAAAAGGGGATATTATGTGGTGATTACTGTGAAGGGAGAGACACTATATTACAGAAAAGGGGTTTGACTTATACAGTGGGGCAATCAGTGATTGGGTTGGGGGGTGGGACCACTACACTACTGAACAAATGTATTTGCTTTATGGGTGGGTGATCCAGCAATTGGGGACTGGGGAGGGGGCTGCAGTACCTCCTCCAACCTCTAGGGTTGTGCTAATTATTGCCAGGTTTTTTTTTGGTGGTAATTTGCACCATTCAATGACCTTCACAAAGGCCCTTGCATGGAGAAAATCTTTTGTGAATGGGATTGCAAGGATATGCAGATCCGTGCCCCTCATTTGAATTGTGGCCCCATCACTACTTTGCCCAGTTGCAAATCCAGTTTGCAGTGGCAGACTGGGCTTTCTGAATTCCAGCTATTCACAAAGCTCAGTTTGCCCTTGGCAAATAGGGTTTGTGCCGGGGCAAAGCTTTGTGAATCCTGATCCAGATGTTAGTAGACGTGATGTGTGGGACAGCACTCTGCCTGGCAGCTGACATATCTATCTCTGTTCCTGCCATTACATCATAAGCATTGTGACCTCACTGACTGTGACATCATTGCTGCTTAGGAACAGCCACTCAGTTGCTGCCAGGTCAGTCACCTGTGATATCACAGTCAGTGAAGTCACAATGCTGATGATAGCTATGTCAGATGCCAGGCTGAGAGCTGTTCCACACATCGAGCACAACGTTATCACATAGAAGACTCTAATGATCTAAAGCACAAAGAAAAATGCTTCAGAAATAAAAAATGAAAACTGACTACTTCTTGCATTTTTTTTCGTGTCTGGCTATTTTGGTTCCATTAGCTCTTTAAATTCTAAATGCTGTCAATATTCTGAACTTTTAAAATTCATGTTTGTAGTGTCTAACAGTGAAAAACATATCATTTTTCAATTCTAACACTTTTTTATCCAACTGTTACTGGTTAACTGCAATAACTTCAATAAAATATATGTACACTGTCAGCATTTCCACTATTATATACTTTGAATATTGACAAAACTATGAACGCTATTACAGCTAGGCAACATAGCTGGCCCGGTGGTGCAGAGGGCTGGTGCACTGGTGCCTTGCCTCACACCACACTGGCAACCTGGATTCGGAAACGGACTCAGGCACCAGAGAGTCAGCAGGGGAAGGAGTAGGATTGAACATCCGGAGGGCTGCTCTCATCTCCTGGGGTGGGTTGGGGAATGGTGTCATTCTGTAGCGGCCCCCGGTGGAGACCAGGGGAAGCTCAGTTGCGATGTGGGTAGGAGAATCGGAGAAAAAGCTAGAAAAATGGGGTATCCTCCTACCAGATGATGGCCACCTGGACCAGTGCCTCCCTGAGTTCTGCGACAGCTGACCTGGCCGAAACAGGGCCAATGCCTAAGCAGATAGGCTGTTTCTTCTTGGAAGAGGAGGACCCACCCAATGAAGGGTCACGTTGGGTTATTCTGAGGTGGTTGTGATGTGGGGTCAAGATAGATGGTGGTGTCGGGAGAGGTGAGAGTCCTAGTGGTAATTGGCCTGAAGGAGAGGTAGGTGAGGGTCACAGGGGAGATAAACAGATACAGCAAAAAAAAAATGTGTTACATAGATTAATATTATTCACAACACAAGATATTTGTGGTTATCAATACATCTGGATTAATGTTTATGTTGTGTTCTTGACACCATGTATAACACTATTCTTTGCAAAAAAAAAAAAAATGCACTAGTTAAGGTAACTTAATGCCACAAAAGTAGGGAAATGTGGCATTAGGGTTTCCAACCCTAACTCCCCACCCCCACACCCCAAGCAGCAAAAGAAAAAAACATTAAGGTTTTGGGTCTCTGGTTAATCAGTGGTGAAGTCTTTCTTGGGATCATCAACCCTAATGCTCTCTGCCCCCAGCCCATAGCCTCCAGTCTGAAGCACAAGGTACAGCTCCAAGCCAATGCCTCATAATGATACAGTCTTCAAAAGGTAGAGAAGCATGTTTCGCCACCAGTTGCCAACAGAATTTGTTGTAGCTTCATGGAGTTCATGAGAGATGTTGTTTGCTCAGAGTGGGATGAGCATTAGGGTTGACAAACCTAAGGAAGACCCCACCACTGATTCTCCAAGACTCCCAGAGAGCCAAACCCTTAATGTTTTTTCCATTTGCTGCTTGAAGGGTGGTGGTGGGGGAGTTTTAGATTGGAAAATCTATTGCCACATTTCCCTACTTTTGTGGCATTAAGTTACTCTGACAAAGAATATCCTTTCTTTTTGAGATAGCAGAATCGTATCCTCATTCATGCAGGTCTCTTCATGCAGGTCCTGAGGGGACCTGATGAACAGCTGCAAATGTGCAAAGCCCTTTGGGCCTTGTGCCATAGGAAGACTCCATCTGCCTACAGAAGTGCAGGGCCTGGCACATTCACTCTTTACACATCTGCTCTTCACACATTCACTCTTTATTTTTTTAATTTAATTTGGACCCCATATTTTCAAGATAGTCATTTTATGACTGCCTTACAAACATGACATGTAGCATTTATAGTATATTGGCCAAGACCACCGGGTGGGTGACCTGGACAGGAAGGGGGGGGTAAAGAAGCGATGCTGGGGATGGGCACCCAGCTCCACTTGAAGGAGAACTACATTGATTTCCGGGGACCTTTGTGCTTGCAGCTAGGAAGAATAGGATCTGTTGATACTACTAACAGTACTGCAAGTCTTAACCCACCTTTTTTTTAAGTTTAGAACTATGGACAAAGTGAGCTAGTAATTTTAATTTCAGTTTTACACCATGTAGGTAATGATGTACATCTTGACCCACTGTGAAATACAATAATAAAGAGGTGCAGTAAGCTATTAATCCTGAGCCATTCATGATTTTCAAAAGCATGAAACACAGTTTCTTTTTACGAGTACTTGGGCAGAGCTCCGCAGACGTTATGGAATCATCATCATCTCAGACTAGCACTGTAGAAGCATGTGACTGGACCACTGTCTGGTGTGCTTCCACAGTGTAGTGACACAGTTTCCAGTGGCTGTGTTTATGCAGTCCTTCCCCTCTGCTGGCCACATAAACACATCCACTTTGTGGGGCACTTCTTTTTGTTCCACACATGCGGAGCTGATGGGTGCCATGCACAAGATGGCACATGCGTGAATATCGTGAATGTGCAATTCTGTCAGTGCCGACATCTTGTGAATGGCATACTTCACCCCACTGTGATATACTCTGGGGCCACAAAACAGTTTCTAGTTCTGTGCCAGTGGCGCTCTGAAAAGCTTTGCACCACCGTATCGGCTCTGACCAGAGTTTGCCTATTACTTACTTACCAAGAGAACTGCATAATAGCACATCACCATATAGACTCTGATCAAAGTTTATTTATTACTTATTTACCAAGAGAAGTGCATAATAGCAGAGGAAGAATGGTAGTGGAGAAGTGTCCAAAAGAATGTGATAATTTATGCTACAGTGAAATGAAACCAGAGATACTGAAGCACAAATATCAACAGGCATCAACTGAATGGAGTATGCCTGATCCAGACCACTATTACTGACTGTTTATGCAGACTGAGCTGAGTAGTACTGACTGAAATTCTGCTCCTTTAAGGAGATTGAAAAAACCAAAACTTTTCTTTCTATTCATTGGCACTTGCAGCACTGCAAATCTGGTATGAGAAGGCAGGCACATAGCGTTTGCAAGCAAGGCATTTTACATACTCTGAGACTATAAATTCCTCAGCCACAGTGTTGCTAATTTTAGACTGTTGTATGTCACGATTTGATAATAATGAAACCAACATTTCTTGATGTTTCTATTTGTTCTGCAACATAAAAAAAACGGTATATGTAGTCTATGGTAATGTACTAACCAGCACTGTACCATCTAGAGTAAATTAATTTAAAGTGACCAGTATTGTTTGAGCTCTGTATATTGCACCCTGGGCAGTTCTCTCACTTAACTGATAAGACATATTTGTCTACTGAAAGAGACTGTCTTTTTTGCTCTGATTCTTGATTATTACCTTTAAAAATAGCATCTTGCTAAGATCTTTTGAACTGGTCTGTTGCTGAGCTACCTACAGTTAATGTGTACTGTACAGTAGATATATTTTTGCTGAATGTGAATGTTTTTGTCTTTGCAATTTTATTGTATTACTGTAAGAGCCCTAGTATACTTATTCTTAGACTTACTTATGCTACATCATCAGTTGATGTACATTATGGCCTAGATATTCAAAGGGGATGCGCCCTGTACAACTGAGTTGTGCCGGCGCATCCCAAGAAAAGCTCCTCTGGGCTATATTCAAAGCCTGGAGATATGCTGTGCATCTCCGAATGCAGTGAAGCACATCGATAATGTTTGCGGTACATCTCTAGGGGGCACGTCAATGCATATGCGGCATATCATGATATTCAGCTGAGATGTGCAGCTCATCTGCCAGCACATCTTGGAGATGTGCCACACAAAGTTAGGTGTGTTAAAAACACACCTAACTGGTACCTACCCACAGGCAGGCTGCTGTACTGCATAGCACAGCACAGCAGCCACCAGCCTCTGGATGGCTAGCCTCCCCTTCCCTGAACCCCTGATCTGTCCTTAAAATATATGTCATTTTCCCCAGGTCATCTAGTGGCCCCCTAACCCCGATGCTCGATCATCTCCAAAGTATACGTCATTAAATTCCCTGGTAGTGTAGTGGTACCCCCTCCCTTCCCTGCAACCCAATTGTGCCAAAATATTCCTTGTGAAATTCCCTGGTAGTCCAGCGGTACCCCCCCTCCCTTCCCCGATACCCGCTCATGCCAAAATATTCCTCATTAAAGTCCCTGGTAGTCTAGTGGTACCCCTTCCTTTCCCCGATAGCCACTCATGCCAAAATTGTCTTTGGTAAAGACCCTGGTAGTCTAGTGGCGCCCCCATGCCCAAACCCGATCATAGGATAGTATTCAGTAATTCCATTATCCCTGGTAGTCTAGTGGTACTCTCCTCCCTTCCCTGATACCCACTCATGCCAAAATTGTCTTCAGTAAAGACCCTGGTAGTCTTGTGGCCCCCCTCCATCCCAGACAATTGTAGGATAGTATTCAGTAATTCCATTATCCCTGGTAGTCTAGTGGTAACCCCTCCAGCCCCAAACCCTGAGTGTAGGTGAAATCTACAAACATATTCCCTGGTAGTCTAGTGGACCCCCCCACTCGCCACTGAGGTGCCCACACCAACCTCACTCCCCCCATACCAGGATGGCCATTCAGCGGGCAGGCAGCACAACCCACCCAAACTCCCCCATGGCTGCCCACCAACTGAGCTGTCACAGAATGACAGCTTACGGTACGTGCTACTATATCATTGGTCAACACTGTCTGCCAATGGGCATGCAGTGTGTACTGTAAGCTTTCATTCACAAAGTTGTCAGCTTTGTGAATGAAAGTTTACAGTACACACTGCTAGCCCATTGGTCGACAGTGTCAACCAATGGTATTGTAGCGCGTACTGTAAGGTGTCATTCTGTGACAGCTCAGTCGGCGGGCAGCTGTGGGGGTGTGTGGTTGGGTTGTGCTGCCTGCTGGCTGAATGGCCATCCTGGGATGGGGAGTGAGGTCGGTGGGTACCTCAGTGGGTGGGTGGGTGGGGGTTCACTAGACTACTAGAGAATATGTTTGTAGATTTTGTACGCTTATGCTCGGGTTTGGGTCTGGGAGGGGGTACCACTTGACTACCAGGGGTAATGGAATTACTGAATACTATCCTACGATTGGGTTCAGGGCTGGGGGGGGCCACTGGACTAACAGGGAATTTAATGGGGAATATTTTGGCATGAGTGGGTATTGGGGAAGGGACAATCGGAGATGGGGGAGCCACTAGACTACCAGGGATTTTACATTCCACATAGTGTACGGCACTGGATTAGGGATGGGGTATGCAGGGCGCCTAGAGCATCCTGCCGTTGCAGTCCTGCACAACACATGCAAATGGGGTCATAATATCATGCAAATGACTCCATTTGCACCTTGCATGCCTAATGGACCCATTTGCATGTTGCAGTCTGAATATCTGGAATTTGCACTTGGCACATCCCCAAGATACACCGCGCTTCCCCATTCCAGGTATTCAGGCCCACAGGGGGATGCGTAGGTGCATCTTCGGTGGCCCCCATTTGTGCCACCTGAATATTTTGCTATATTCAGATGAAATGTGTGATTGCGCATCTCATTTGAATATGGCAATTATTTGTGCCAGTGCAACTCAGTTGCACAGAACTACCACTTGCGCCCTTTCCGGGCGCAGTTTGCATATCTGGGCCTATGTATATAAAATTGATAAGATGAATATGTATAGAAAAATCTATTATTACCTCAGCCTCCTTGCTGACTATGTTCGGTGGTTGTGAGGACTCGTTTGATCTCCCACTGGTTTCTTGATGTTAGGAATATCAAGGGATTACCACTTTGAGCTTGGGAGCTGTCTTAAGTCTGGGTTCCTGAGCCAGGTTCTCCTTCAACACAGGAAGTGACAGTTAGGGAGAGACATACATACATATAAGGTCCTGGGTTCCAGGAGAGTGTAACTCCAATTTCAGTCTCAGTGAAGTGAAGGAGTGGCCACCCAAAGGAGAGAGGGATGTTCCCCATACAGCTATGAATGGCAGTACACCAGGGTTACCCTCCATGTTCCCACAGCCAGGCAAGGATCTCCAAGGAGAGCAGAGGTTTCTTGAGGCACAGTCCACCTCATTCACCACACCAAACAACCAACTGCCTTGCAATGGCCTCCTCCAGCCACAAAGTCATACCCTTTCTACATCTTGAACACGATAAGTGTTGGTTCATGCTTAGGAAGTGGGGGTGACTTGATGGACCCAGCATCCTTTCAGCTCTAAATTGACATGTTACTATGTTAGCAGGTGAGATTTTGGAATTAAAATGAACTTGGGCCAATGTGTTGTATATAATTTAGAAACACACTGCTTATGTAATGTTAAACTACTGTATATATAAGGACTTCAGTTAAACCAGACTTGAAATGTGAGCACCTATACACTCCGGCGGCCTCAAAACTGTTTCTAGTTCTGTGCCAGCGGCACTCCAAAAAAGCTCTGCACAGCCGTATTGGCTCTGACCAGAATTTGTTTATTTATGTGAATATTGGAGTGTTGTTCATACAAGTACAACCCCTTATTCTGAGTTGCAAGCAGCACAGTACGCAAGGTAATGAAGTAAACATTAAACTGTAAGTGATGTTATATTTTTATGTCAGTCGATGTTTCTATTTTCATTCATGGCATATTGAAGTCGCTTTATCAGTTTTGATTTTATTGACAGTCAGGGTAGTTATGCAATTGAAATTCATATGATCAGCTCACAAGCATGTCCTACTTCAGATGAATAATGCCAAATGTTTTTTTTTTTTTCATTTTTTTGCAGCCATACTCTCATTTCACTTTGTATGGCCTTCTGCAATAATGTTAGCCTTAATGGATTGTTCATTGTATATAGGAAACTTACCATTTGAGATGAGCACTGGTGAGCAACACAGTTTGTGTGTAAGTGGGTGCAAATTTCTTGTTACTGTATTATGATTATTATTGCTGCTGTTACACAGATTGCGTATACTCAATATTTGCAGCCTGTTATGATATGTCAAATATCTTGAGATAATTAGCAAAATGAAGATTTATGTTTTATTGACCTTATACTAGTAGCCACTAACTACCTTCTGGATTAATTATGGTTATAATTTAATTTAATTTCAGTTCTGAGCATGCACCATAGGGTATCATACATCTACCCAAAATACACTACTGAGCATGCCCAAAAATGAAATATCAAATCCTTATAACATGGGAATGGATGAATATTTTTTCACCAAACCAGTAAACGGTGTCATTCTGGGGCAAACCCTTTCTAGCCTGAAAATTTCAAACCAAAATTCCAAACCACCTGGGTTGTAGGGGATGACAAAAAAAACACAATTTTTCCTAAAAACACAGGGGCCCAGATATTCAAAAGGGTTGCACCATGTGCAGTAGGGTTGCTCCAGCGCAAGTCCAAAAATGCGCCATTCTGCGATATTCAGCGGGAGGCAGATACGCCCCCCCAAATCATGCTGAGCAATAGCGCAATGATAATGAATGTATGCACAACTGAAGGGGGAGGAACCATGTATAAATGGTGCAGTGCGATATTCAACAACATGCACCATGCGCAATAGGGGAGCAAGCGGAAGTTGCGCGATAGTGGAAATGAGCCAATATAAAAAGGAACAAGGGAGAGGCACAAGAACGCTACAGGGAAGGCACATGAGGCTGAACCATAGCTGCACAAAGATGGCAGGAGGGACACACAGGGCAGGCCAAGGAAAGGGCACCCTGAACAGAGAGGCACAGGGAAGGTGTGGAGAGACACAGCCAGTGCAGAAGGGGGAAGTGCCACACAGCACAGAGGCCACCACATTTAGGTGTTCCCAGTGCAGGGGAAGTTGCAGCCAGGACAATGGGGGAACACAGAAAGAGCTGCCGGGGGGGTGAACACAAGCCAGGGACATGGCCAGTGCCACCATCCAGATGGAGGCAGTAATGAGGGGGGTGAGAAGGCTGGCAGCAGGGGGGCACGGCTGTGGAAGGGCCTGTCGGCGGTATGCCCCCAACAGGCAGTACTGAGCCTGCACCAGCTTCGAGCTGTACAGCGATACTGAGATCGTGGGCTCGTACCGCCTGAATCAGGCAATGCTGAGGTGGCTCTGTGAGCTGTGCAGTGATGTGATGCAGGCACCCACACGATGGAGCCATGCTCTGTCAGTGGAGACGAAAGTGACAGCTTGTATGTGCTTGCTCGCCACGGGTACCTTCCAGAGACCAACAGGGGACACCACAGGCATAATCCAGTCAGCCACGTCATGCCACCTCACCCAATTCCTCAGTGCACTGCTGCCACATGCTGCGGAGTACATCCGTTTCCCCAGCACACCGGCAGAGCGCACAGCAAACATACAGGAGTTCCACAGGGCAGCACGTATGCCTGGCATGCTAGGGGCAATAGACTGCACCCATGTGGCCATCCGCACACCACCTGGCCCTGAGGGGGCCGCATATATTAATTGGAAGGGCCATGCTAGCATCAACTGCCAGGTGGTGTGCGATGCCAGGGGGTGCATAATCAATGTCTGTGCCATGCACCCTGGTGGAGCACACGATGCCTTCATCTGGCACCAGTCAGCACTGTGTCACAGATCTGAGAGTGGGAACATTTCCACTGGCCACTTAGTGGGTGAGTATGCAAACCACACGGACAAACTTAGGGCTTGGGAGGGGCATGGTCAGAGGTGACATGGGTAGTGGCCTACATGGCCCGGGGCAGGGCGATGCTGATCACCAAACTAACCTCCACCCTCTACACACAGGTGACAGTGGATACCCACTCTGTCCCTGGCTGCTCACACCATACCGGCAGCCTGCAACCCCATCGCAGCAATGCTACAATGAGGCACATGCCACCACACGTAATGTCATCGAGCGGGTGTTCGGTATGCTGAAGGCACATTTCCGTTGCCTGGACACCTCCGGCAGTGCCCTACAGTACAGCCCCTCAAAGGCCTGTGGGCTATTCCTGGCCTGTTGCATCCTGCACAACATGGCCAACGAATGTGGGATAGCGGTACAGGTCAAAGAGGGGGACAGCGATGGGGACAATGAGGATGCCGGTGACAATGGTGATGGGCAGCCCCCCTTGGGCGACAGGACCCCCGACTGCTCCGGCTGGCACAGCTGCACCGGGACACCATCATGGAGGAGCACTTCAGTCAACCCAGGTAAGTCATGGGGCCATGTGCAACCACCAGTGGCAAAGGCACAACCCACAAACATGCATGGACACACACCAGGGGTGCATGCCATCAAAGGAAGTGGCCGGGCATGGAACCGCACACACCGCCAGGGATGGGTGAGGTCTAACATGGCATGCAGTCAGACACACACACACACACACACAACTCACCAGACATGCACAAAGGATAGGAGGCACGCTGACCCAGAACGCCACCCCTAGCCACACACATGTCCACAGACCACCACGCCCACTGCCTGTCATTGTGCGGGTGTCAGATGCTGGGCACCATTGCAGAGTGGCGTACAGCACAATGCAGGCATCATCATGCACACGCAACTGCAGACAGCAGCCAGGAGGGTGTGCAGATGGACTGTGTGTGTGTGCGTGCAGGGCTGGGTACCCACCCGTGCATTGCCTGCTGAATGACACAATGCACACAGGGCAGCATTTGACAGTAGCCATGATGGGAGACAGGCCAGTCATGTGCCACAGTGCCACGGCCACCACGGATGCATGGGCGGCTCCGACGAGACCCACCAGCAGTGACAGGCTGACCACTGGCCTCATGGGGTGACACCGATGGTCCCCCAGGGGTTCCACTGCGTGAACGCGACCGTGCTCATGCAGGGGTCTGCAGCACATCGAACATGCCTGTGCCAGGCGTGTTCGGGATGCCCACAGCTGAACCCGGTGTTGACAAGGATGGTGTCGCGTGACGCTGGGAATGGGGGGTGGACAGTGCACTGTGTGGTGTCTGCGACGCATGGGCAAATAACTGTGTGCCCATTGTGGCCATGACAGCAGTGAATGCCTGTGTCTGCCTGTCAATGGCAGAGGTCACATGCTCCCACAACCGGTCCATCCCTGCCAGGAGCAGAGCGGTGTCTCTGCTGCGATGCTCCTCTGCCTGGCGCAGAGCCGCACTCAGTGCATCCACCACCGTCACAAGCCACATCTGCTGATTGACTGATGCTTGCAGTATGCGGGTGTGCTCATCCAAGAGGTCATCTGCCTGATCGGCATGCTGTCCCTCAGGGTGTTCACGGCCCTGATGCTCATCACCCCTTGAGGTTGAGCGCTGCACACCGGGGCCAGGCCTGGGCATATCCACAGGTGGTGTACTGATGCCGACCCCTGACACTGTACCCCCATGCCCATTGGCCAACTGCTGATGCTGCCTCTTTGGCTGCCACTCCCCAGGGCTCAATGGTGCCACCGCAGTGGCCGCAACAGTCCCACTGTCCTGTACACACACCAGTGCTGCCCCACCGGTGCTGACAGGCACAGGCTGGGACTGCGATGACACACAGGCCTCCACGGTGGCACCACCCACAGCCATGGCCACGATGTAACCTGCTGTGTGGCCATCCTGTGGCATACACGTGTCACTGCCCATGACGTTAGTGACATCATCATCGGTGATGGATCCGGCACCAGCCCGAGTCTCAGGGTGCTGGCATCCTTGGACGATGGCATGCTGGGACACGGGCAGGGCCTCCTCTGCAGCTGCTCCACCATCAGTCTGGACATCCAGGTGGGCCCACTGTCACCCTGAGCCATGTATTCCTGTGGAGGTGGATGGGCCCTCCTCCATCTCCATGTGACCGGCCTCAGTGGAGAAGCCCACCACCGCTGACCCATGCAGATGCTCAGGAGCTGTAAGGGAAAACAAAGTCACGTTACTGCATGTGACCTACTCTGTCCCCCCCAATAGACAGACCATGACCTACCATGCAGTGACGGGCTACCACCCATCTGGAAGCCACTACCTGGAACACCCTCGATGGTGCAACGCTGCATGCTGCCAGCAACTCACTCCTCCTGTGGGGTCAGGCGTAGCACCTCCAGCTGTCCCCCACCTGTCGCAGACCATGCTGCCCTGATGGCAGCCACCTTCTCCTTAATCCTCCACCTGTCTGTGCCCATCTTCTTCTTGCACTCCTGCACGGAGTGCTGGTGGCTGCCATGCAGGATTACAGCACATGCCACCTCCTCCCATGCAGCAGCATGGGCCTGTGGTGTTCTCAGGCATCCGCTGAGAAGCGGCTCCTGGTCTAGGTAGGCCTCGAACAGGGCATCTGTCTCAGCCTTAGTAAAATTCTACCTCCTCTTCCTCCCACAACTCTGTTCCTCTTCCTCCACAACACACTTGGTCATGATTCAGCCTGTGAGAATGACAGGTGTTACCTGTGACTGTGCAGTCCCATGCATGTCCCAAAATCCACAGTCCACACTCCCAAACAGCATGCAACTCACCGCAATAGACTGCAGTAACCGACTATGGCCAGTGCAGCCCAATGTAGCACTTTTATAGCGCAACCCATGCAAATGAGGCGAGGCACATCTTTAAGTGGATGCAAATGCAGTGACTGTGCCATTGAATGGTTGATTAGCTGATTTGCATATGCCGGCTGAATTTTGCGCTTTTGCACTTTGTGCAATTGTGTTGAATGTGCTGAGCCAAGGGTGCAGTTCTGTGACATGCGCAGTACACACCTAACTGCGCATGTCCGGGTTGATGACGCAGGCGCGTGACACAATGCTGACGTGCTGTGTGCGGGAGGCAATGCAGGGCACGGCCACCATTGTGCCAGTGGTGCTACAGCGCTGTTCACCTATATGGCGCTGTGGCACTGGGGCATCGTAGGTGCACTGGGGCAACAGCACAGTAGGCCGCTACAGGAGGTGACACACAGGCACCCAATCATGCTACACGCATAGGGTTTCAATCGCACTGTGGCTGTCCATGTGCCAGAGACCCTTGACCCTGTGCCCAACCTTTGCCCCCTAGGCACCATGCATCAGGTATGGGTGCACCACTATCGCGCTGTTCGGTGACAGTGTGATAGGTTAATGGCAGCACTGTACCGCACAGCATCTGCATGTGGCAGGACCGCGCTGCAGAGCGCCATTTTGACTGAACTGAGCAGCAGAGATGGCACAGAGGTGTGCTGTGCAGTGGAGCCAGGTGGAGCTGGCAAACCTTGTTGCCATTGTGGAGCCACATATTGGGCCTTTATTTGGGGAGGCACCCCTGAACAGGGCCAAGAGTCAGGTGTGGCAGATGGTGGCCGACACCCTGGAGGAGGCCACCGGTATGGGCTGGATGGCAGAGCAGTGCTATCACCGATGTGGGGACCTGAGGTGGAGGGACCCAGACCTGCTTGCTTGCCTGTGGGCATGTGCCAGGAGGAGCATGGTGCCACGGCCAGGTAGGTGCAACATCCATACACTTTTATCGTTCATACGGGTATCACAGTTGCATGTGACCGGCATATGGGGGGGTGTCCGGTGTTGGCCGTGGTGGTGTTATCGGGGTGTGGGGTGGGTGGGTCTGGCTGTGTGGGATTGCACACACATGGGGCAGGGGGAAATTGCTACAGGATTATACTGATGTTCCTCTCTCTATGTTTTGCACCTTAGGGCCCACAGAACGCCAGCAGGCCATAGACCGGAGGCGCCACCTGGAGGAGCAGCAAGCCAGGAGGGGTAATGGTGGTCAGCGGCGCATGGACCACCCTGAAGATGGTGAGTGCCTTACATCCATGATTACTATTGCATGCTGTATAATTGGGTGGGCAGCGGAACATGGCCACCATCCATTGACACCACTGCCATGCACACAACTTGTTACAGTCAGCACTGTCCAGTGGCACTGCATGTCCGGGAGTGCATCAGTGGTGGTCCATGTGTGCACTGGGCACATGGCTGTGGCATTGCCTTCACACCGCATAGCCAAGTCACTGTATGGCCATGGTGATGCTGTGCAAGACATGGGCTGTGGGTGTGTGCAGTGGTCCACATGGCTGTGGCTGCCTGGGTAGGCAGGTCTTGTGGACACGGTCACTGTGGGTGGTCGCACACCATCACAGGGGTGTGGCACATGGCTGTATGCCATGCACAATGGGTGGGCTGCAGGGTGCTGGACAGTCACACTTATTGACTCTGCTCCCTCGTCCTAGGTGGATGGCAATTCCAGGTGCTGGAACGAAATGTGAGGGAGCTGCTCCAGGTGGCGAGGGCAACACTTGTGCTTTTGGAGTGCATCCACTGCCATGGGGTGAGGAGGAGGAGAAGGAGGAGTGGCAGACATAGGTGCCATGTGGAGGAGGACCAGGGCACACATTAAATACTCCATGCCCCTACTACCACCTTCCTCCCTTTGACCCACCCTCACACCCCTTCTTCTCTCTCCCATATGTTAAAACCTGCCCCTTACCCACCCCCACCTGTTGTGTGTCCCTTCCCCCTTGTAAATATTTGTATATATGTTTTGTTACTTCTTTTAAATATAAGCATTTTGTTATGACAAATGTGGTGGTCTCTGATTTGCAGTGGGCTACAGGTGCTCAGCTGCAGTGGTGTGCATGGCGTCAGGGGTGGTTTATGCATGGGCAGGCGTGTGTGTGTGTGCAGAGGTGAACCGCCTATGGTGTGGGCAGGGGGATCAGTCACTGTCTGTGGTTTGTGTGTTGTACTCTGTGCACTGGATGCCTGTGTGCAGTAGTCCATGGGGCCTGCACTGTGTGCATGGCACCCCTGTCAGACCGTCCATGGGCATACCTGGTTGCGCTATGGCACATCTGGACTGTTCAGCTGCACATCCCTTGTTGCACTATGGCACATCAGATATGCTCAGCTTCACCTCCCTAGTTGCGCTATGGTGCAGGTGGTGTGATATTCAGTCATCGGCCGTAGACACATCTTGGCCTGCGCAGTTTTTGAATATCGCACTTCTTGCGCATGGGAGCAGTGGACTTGTGCTTGCTCTTGCTGTTGAGCACTTTTTGGGCATAGTTTGAATATCTGGGACAGGGAATCTTGGAATCTGCACATCAGACTAGAATGAAACTTGGCCAATCAAGATACTGTGCCCTCAGACTGCATATAAAATTTCATGCAATTCCATTGAATTGGAGCAAAGCTATTAAGGTGCAAAGTTAGGGGTTTAACATTAACAGCCAACTCAATACTAACTACATTGTGCTACTGTGCCACTACAATACTGTATGTAGATGTATATACTGTACTGTACGTAGGTATAGTAATAGCTTCACCCCATTTAATGGAATTACACAAAAGTTTGGATGTGCAAGGTGTCTTGATTTGCCAAGTTTCATAAATTTGGCATTTTTTCATATTTTAACCCCAAATTTTAAACATCATCTTCTTATGACCCCACCTCATAAATCCCATAGTAGGTTAACATGTTTAAATCTGTTCCAAAATACCATTCCGCACCACAGATGTAAAAACCCATTTTGAGCAGGATGTGAAAAATGACAGCTGTACTGTTCATGAGGTGGTGTGAAAAAATGGCTACGTTGAAAATCTGGACTTAAAATATTGAAAATTACCAAAGTTATGTGTGTGCATAGAACAATTTCAATGAATGCACATAACTTGGCCATTTTTATTAATTGTTTCACCACAAATTAACATGGAGTTTGGACCCCACCTCATGAATACTGGTGGTGAAATTTCGTTATTCAGTCCTGAAAGGTGATTTCATGCAGTGACCACAAAATCACCTTCCAGGCCTGATGAACAAAATGACAGTGCCAGTGTCATGAGGTGGGGTCCCAAAAAGGCTATGTTAAAAACTTGGTGAAAATATTAAAAAAAAAAATGGCAAAATTATGAACATAAGTTCAAAACACCATTGAAATACATTATACAATACTTACCTTGATTCCTCAGTTCATGGTTCAGCTTTGAAGAATGCAGACATGTTTCAGTCCACAGAAGATGACAGCGTATGACCTCTGGGAGTAAGTATAGGGTACGGTGGGGTGTGGGGTCATGGGCACTCAGTGGAGGGTCGGGATGAAGGCGGGGAGCAGCAGAGATGACGAGGGATCATTTTCTTTTTTTCAGGATTAAAAAAAAAGACAATGGGAAACTGTTTTCTTTTTACAGGTTTTAATCAAATACATATTTTAGGGCACTGGAGGTGGTCTCCCCACTGTTCCATGCTGCTGGGGGGGTCTTTTTATGCCAACTTGGGGATTGGGCACCCCATTGTCAGCTACATAATAAAACAATGGGCTGGGAGGCATCTAACACCGGGGGTAGGCATCCCGGTGTTGGATTATATCAAATAAATAAACCAGGGACTAGGGGATGGTGATCAAAGGGTGGGGGTGCCATTAGACACCAGGAAATATACAGAACAATGACTGGGGAGTGAGGGGTGCCACAGGACACCAGGGAAAACAAGAGGGCCTTATAACACACACTGCATCCAGCAGGAGGCGTTCCGCTGCAGCTACAGAACTTAATAAAATCAGTTTTTGAACAAGGCAGAAGGCTTCTCTTACTAAGCTGGGAACCAGTGATTTCGGGTGCCCAGAAAAAGCATTTTTGGCCCTAATTGAGAAAAACAAACACCAAAATATAGCTAAACATGGCAGTTTAGCTAGGTTCTGGTGTTTCATTTGTAAAATGTCAACATTTTTATGTTTTTTTCCATGCATTTAAGTTCATGGAATAAAAAAAAGAAGATGGCAGCTCACGGAAAAGGATTTTTCTCTCATGAAAAGGATTTTAATCTCACAAAAAGGAATGGGTGGTGGGAGACAGAGTCCTTTTTTGCGAGATCAGATCCTTTGTCTAACTTTTTCCCTCTATCCTGAAAAGTGATCTTCCTATTGAAAACAATGGAAAATGAAAAATTGGCTAACTTTGCAACACATTAATATTTTTTCACAAAACAAACACATGCCTGTTCTGTTACCCAAGCTGTTTCTACCATAAAAAATCACACCAAAATTCCACACCATCTGGATGCAAGGGGAGGAGGAAAAAATGCAAAAAGGGGCACCTTTATGACTTTTTCAACTGTCTGGATCTTAGAATCCACAAATCCGACTGGAACAAAACTTACCAAATCATGAGATCTACCCCATGGTGACAGAGCATATCAAATTTTGAACAAATCCATTTAGCAGTTACAAAGATATTAAAATGCTAAATTTGAGGTTTAACATTAAACATACTGCTCAACCCTAACTATAGTGGGGCTATCGTGCCACTATAATATATATTTCAGTTTTTCATTTTCATTTTTATTTTTTATACTTGTTAGCAGTATGAGCAATACTGCCCATTTTCACAAGCAACAAGTGTTGAAACATTCAATGCTGGTATATAAAAAAGTTACATTCAATACAAAAATTGTTAAACACAATAATACAATAATACAAACCACAAGCATGATAACAAATAGATAAGAGTCAATTACAGGTGCATTCATTGAAAGATTCAAGCCACTGCTTCAATCTAATTTTAAAAGATCTAACTGTTCTGCTACAGGTAATTTCATCAGCGATTGAATTAAAAAAAGTGGCAGCTCTATATGATACAGATCTCTGGCCTATTGCCTTCCTAAAAAGAGGTATTTTATAGACGTATCTACTTTGGGACCTAGTCCCTTGTAAGTTTAAAAGTCTAGAAAATAAGAACAGAACCTTAGGGGGTAAGAACCCCAATGTTCCTTTAAAAAGAAAGGTACCAGTTTTTAGGTTAATTGTATTTTCAAGTGATGGATATATAGCTGCCTTAAACGTGTTACAATTATGAGTTCTTTGTGGGAGACCAGTCATGAAACAAATGATGCTATTATAGGTAACTTTTAATTCAGTTAGCATCCTTTCACTTGTGCCAGTATAAACAAATAAACCATAGTCAAGGGCACTAAAAAGAAAACTGTGGGCCAGAAGTTTCTGGTACTCTGGTATCAGATAGTACCTAATTCTAAACAACACTCGCAGTCTCTGGTGAACCTTTTTTGTAACACTGTAAACGTGTGGTTCAAAAGAGAGATTGGAATCGAGGGTTATCCTTAAGTACTTAAAATTATCCACTAGCTCAAATTTTTCACCTTTTAGATCAACTATTAAAGTTTTAAAATCTGTTTTCAATCTAAGTCAGGTAAAAAACATAACTTTTGTTTTCTTTGTATTCAGAACACTATGGGCTGGATATTCAAACTGCGCTATTTTGTGGCACAAGCCCTTGCGCTGCACAAAATAGTTGCGCAGGGGTGTGGCCGGGGCGATATTCAATGGAGTTGAGCTATTGAGCAACTCCTCTGAATATCACCCCGGCCACAGCCAATGTGCATGGTGCAGTGGAACTTGTGCCACTGCAAGTGGTCAGAGTGGAGCATTCAAGATGCGGTGGCGCAAGTACCATTGCGCCATGTGCAAATTTCCGATATTCAAAAGGTGACATGCAAATGGGGCCATAATTCATGCAAGGCAAGGGGGGGGCCATTTGCATCTATTTATGGCTCCATTTGCATGCCATTAGCATGCAGGTGCGCCGATCCCAGAGGACTTGCGCCTGGCGCCCTGCCAGGCAGCAGCCATTGAGACCGGCACGTCCCCGCAGCCGATTGGGCATAAGTTAAAAATCCCCCACCCTCGACTGGCCCGATCGCGGGCATAAGTGAAAATAAGCCCCACCCCACTAGCCTGATGGTGGGCGGCAAAGTTCAACCCCCAGAACATATCCCTGGTGGTCCAGTGGCCACGAAGCCCACTCGCGAGGCAGCAAAGAGTCAACCCCCAGGACCACCTACCCTGGTGATCTAGTGGCCCCAACCCGCCACCCACGAAGCCCCACCACCCGCTCCCCCATCAGTCGGCGGGCGGCCCCTGCCCGCTGACTGACTGTCAGTAGGCTGCATGCCCATTGGTTCAGAGCAAGAGCCAATGGGTGTGTAGTTCATATATGTACAAAGCAGTCCAGATATGATTCATTCACATATCTGGATTGCCTTGTACATAGTCAGGCTGCACGCCCATTGGCTCTTGCTCTGAACCAATGGGCGGCAGCCCCACAGGCAGTCAGTCAGCGGGCGCGGGTGGCAGGTGGTTGGGATGCTCACCGCTGGCTGACATGGGGGAGCGGGTGGTGGGGCGTGGGTGGTGGGTAGGGTGGGGCCACTAGATCACCAGGGTAGGTGGTTCTTGGGGGTTTGAACACTTTGCTGCCCACGATCGGGCTTCATGGTCCACTAGACCACCAGGGATATGTCCTTGGGGGGGTTGACTCTTTGCTGCCCGCGATGGGCTTCACAGTCCACTGGACCACCAGGGATATGTCCTTGGGGGGGTTGACTCTTTGCTGCCCGCGATGGGCTTCGCAGTCCACTGGATTACCAGGGATATGTCCTTGGGGGTTGACTCTTTGCTGCCTACGATTGGGCTAGTGGGGGTGGGGGTTTATTTTCACTTATGCCCGTGATCGGGCAGTCGAGAGGTGGAGGTTTTTAACTTATGTCCGCGATCGGGCCAGTTGGGGGTGGGGGTACTATGCCCGCGATTGGGCTGCAGGGGGCACAGGGAGTACGTTGAGGGCCACCCACAGGTGGCGACTGCTGTGTTGCACCCTGCAATGTGGCAGCTCACCTGTGGGTGGCCCTCGACTTACTCCTTTTTTTTTGCTCAAAGTAGTGCAGGCGCAGGTTGGGGGTTGCACCTGCACAACTCTGCACAGCCCACTGAATATCGGGCTGTGTAGTTTATGCATGGTTCCTCCCCCTCCGGTTCAGCATGCCTTCATTAGCATTGCGCTGTTGCTCAGCTTGACTTGGGGGGTGCAACTGCCTCCTGCTGAATATGGCAGAATGGCGCAATTTTGGACTTGCCCAGGTGCAACCCTATTGTGCATGGTGCAACCCTTTTGAATATCCAGCCCTATGTCTAGCTAATAACCATTTTTGGAATAGATCAGAATCCTGTTGAACTATATAGATATACCTTATACCCACTATATATACACCGTTATTAACATCTAGTTTTATTAATTGTGTTTTCTTTGAGAGGACTATAGCCAGCTTTTGTAGACAGATGATATCACCACTTCAATAATTTTCTGTATGCATTATCAATTGTGCAACATCTGTAGTGCTGCAGGTGGATAGCTATGCCACATCTCATAAATTTGTAAGAAAATGTTTTATGTAAGTAAGATGAGAGCGGTTCATATACTGCTGTGTATTCAGGAAATGACCTGTGATTGCCTGCATGCAGGCCCAGCACTATAGATAATACTTTCCAACTGGACGATCCATGTTTGGTACAAGTATAGATTGTCGTATGTCTGGCACTGGTACTGTAGGTAGATTGAGCATCCAAAAATGACAATTTGTTCTTCCTAAGAGGTGGAGGGTATCAATATTGCCGCATGGTTGCCACCTGTGCTACCACAGGTAGTGGTACAAACAAAGTTGTACATGTGGGTTAGGTGACTGTTCATTGGCTGCACACAGACACTCACATTACAGACAAATGATCACTCATAATGTCACATCTTTTGCATTCCTAAGGGATCCATGTAAGGCATGGTAATTGTGGTACTAATGTGGTGGGTGCTGCACTGTGCTGTGAGAAAGATCAATGACATCTGTGGGTGACAGATAAAAAAACATTAAAAACATGTTTAAAATATGACATAGTGAGAAATCAGCATGTTCAAACTACACAACATGAGACATAGACTTCATTTGAAATCACCTGAAATTACCTTACCAATGTTGAACTATGTACCTGATGTTAGCAAAAGACAAAGAGCAACAGAAATATATTTATTCGCCAGATACATGGGCACTTGATGAACAGATACCATGGGTATATATTTCCCTAAAAAAAAAAAAAAAAAAACTCATGTTGATGTGATGTACAGAACAATGACTTAAACTATCAGTTGATTTGATGGACAGAGCGAGTTCAATACTTATTTTCCATTTTTTAGAGGTCCTGAACCGATTTTTGAAATCATGATCTATGTTTTATTATAAGTTCCTGTTTATCAGGATCACATACTGAGACCAAACAGTATCTGGGCAGTCCAGTGTTATTCTTTGCAACTTTGTTCTTCAATAGGATGGGTACTCATTATGCAAACATGCAGACTCACAGATAATCTCACAGACATACACTGTCATAAATACATTATAATATTAGCATCAAGAAAATCAGTATACTATATGCAATATATAAAATAATGTATGGGCAATTGTGCACAAAAAGGCTTTGTTTCAACTGGGATGCTTGCCATGATGACAAAATGACCTCAATAGCAAAACTCAAGAGGTGTCTGTTGTCATGGCAGCCCCAATGTTGAAGCATAGCCTTGGACTGTACAGTTGACAATACATTATTCTGTATAGTGTATATGCAACATTAACAATGTAAGAGCATTTAGATTTTCATACACAACAAAGGTTATCCATACACTATAGCCCTACTATAATAATGCTGTTTATTTTCAGGTGGCACTGTAGTTCTGTTGATCCCTCATGCATAGAGGCACAGCCACACCATACCACTTGAGTGCAACATTCCAGTACAGTACTTCAGACAACCATCCTTGTGCTGGGATCCCAACAGTACCCATTTTACTGTGTATCTTATTACATCACTATATTGTCTCGAGTGGTTCTGCACAAGAATCATTCACCCATTGCTAGTCTCATGGAGGGTGGTTGAAGTGTTGATAAGCAGTTATTAATGGTTGACATAACACAAAGAACTGCGGATGTTATGTGGAAACAGTTAATCACCATTGTGATTATATATCAGGACATAAGGTTACATAACATGGTTTTGTTGAACTAATGGACAAGTATCACAGGAATAATGAATAACACAATACAGAAGATGATGAGGGGGTTGGTGGATGTAAACTCTGTAATATGGTCACATCTGCATATAAAAATCAGATATACTGTAAAAGATGGTTACATATTTTTTTTTTATGAAAGTTTTTCTGCCCTGCCTATCATACACTTTCTGTACTGGACCAGCCAGAACTAGCTCCCAGACTCCCTACCACCTACCTGCCATGTTCTTCAAATGGTTTCATCCTTTTCTCAATGCCAGGAAGGTATTCTCTGTCTACTAACCCCCCACCACCACCACTGGAGCGATCTTTGTTTGAGCTGTTGCCGCTGGTGATTGCTGCTGGTCAAAGACAAGCAGGGTTTCATTGGCTTCCTATTTTTATCTTAATTAGCATGATTGGCGACATGCAGTGGTAAAATTTGAAGTGTATTTGGAGGCATGCCAGCACCATGCATCAAGAATGCTATCAACCAAGAGTGGCATATAAACTATCCCCCCCTTCCTGGTGGAGGAGATCAGATCTCAAGCAATCAACTCATATCAACATCAAGGTCAACATAAAGCAGACTACATTTTGTTTATTAATGGTATTTTTTTATTACTAAGAGATACAGACCATATGCTGGTGGAATCTTGATTGGCTTGACAACAGCCTCAATCCCTTTCTTGGCCTTGGGAAAGCAAATACTGAACTTCTGTTCATCAGACTAAGTTATGACCTGACTGCAAGTCCCATTTTCATTTAATGCAGTGCTACTAAATAATGTCTGCTAGCTGACATTAAAATAAAAGAATGAAAAAAAGGTTGAAAAGATTGGATTGCATTTGTTTGTATGTTAATTATGCAAAGATTTAGTTACTGGCTATGCTAATTGAAATATTTTTCATAAAATGCAGTACCAGTGTATATACATACATCACACACTGCAGTGAAATGTCAAGTACAAAAATAATGTCGTACTTAATGACATCAGTAATAGAAACATATCAAACAAATAGTACCGTTACTGTTATCAATGCCTTATTGCTTAAAAAAAGTCACAAGTTATAATATTGAGAATGTTGTAAGGGCAGCCATATGCAACAAGCCTGTTTCTGTATTGAGAGGTTTCTATAGCAATCATGACTTTTGATAGCAGAGCTCAGGAGGTGCTCTGGTTGCCATAGAAAACTTGAGATGGATACACAGGTTGGTCTGTGTATGGATGCCCATACATTGTATTTTACATTGTATGGGCACCCCATGCCAATTTCAGGCACTCAGCTACGCTTCAGTGAACTGGTGGTTTGGAGAGGGTGGTGGGGTGTGCACTTGAGGCTTGGCAGCCGGTTTACTGATTCATTCTGAAGGTAGTTGACTACAGCTGTTTCTGCATGTTCAAGTTTAACAATTGCTGTGCCATGGACCGATACATCAGTCCAGAAATCTTATACATTGCAGCCCATGGGTTAACAAGCACATTTCCAGCTGGATTTGCTTCAAAAGAACAGCTGTGTGGTGGGAATCTAAGTTGTGCTGAAGTAGTGACATCAGTACTGAAGCATGAGAACATATTGATATCAAGACTGCAGCACAACAGCAGTATTATAGGTATGGATTTCCATATACAGAACAACAGTACACCATACACTATAAACATATTCTGTATGTGCAACAGCAATATCAAACATAGAAGTTCTATTTATAATCAGTGTATGATACTGAATATTACAAACTGTGCCTGCAAACTCAGAAAGAAGTGCGAAAACGTCAGAGCAAAGTGGCACACTACACTGTGGAATACTTCCAGGGCATAGGTCCGGTATACTAGCAAAACCAGTGTCGGATCTTTCAACAGATACTGACATGAAAACAATGTCACTCACAAATTTATGTGCCTTACTACTTGTGGTAATTAAGTTGATTCACATTTATTACACTTTAAATTCTTAATGTACGAGAGGTATGCAACAAACTTACCTCTTCATATCACTGTTTTCTATTGGTCTGTGTAAGCACTGGGTGAAATGCTCTCTGTGTCTGCTGGGGACATCTGCAATGTGGTTCTTTATGTTGAGCCATTTAATGATTGTTTCATCTTTATTTCCTTCACTAGTTCTTATCACCCAAAACATACAGTTTGTCACCGACTTAATCCAATTTCTAATGATTGTACAATCTTTTTTCTTGGCTGTCAGTTCCAGTTTTTTTACCTACACCTAATTTGAGTAATAATGAAGTAACATGTAAGACATCCACAATAAACACATGTTGACAGTATTGCATGATGTTATTTACCTTTAGACATGTGCCAGATGTTAAAATAATACTGAATATCTGGCTGAGACTTTTTCATATATGATTTTACTTCCATGTAACAGTCATTCACTAGCTGTTCGCCCTTGCAACCATTTGATTGTAGGAACTTCAGGCCGCTCTTCAGTCCCTCCTATTCAGCTGCCATGGAATGTTTTACCTGACAGCACTAGTAATTGTATAATAAACAGAAAGCATTACTTTATGTACTGTATATATTGTAGTTAGTATGCATTCATACTGTCACACACACACACACACACACACACACACACACACACACACACACACACACAGAGTTCAACTGCACTGACATGCTGGCCAACCTGATAACTCATGCTGTAGTGCTGTAGCACCAGGACTTCTGGTGTACTTCACAACGTGCAGTGGTCAGCACTGTCTCCTGGCAGAACACTTCATGCAAATGTTAACAGCTGAATAATTGTAGGTACTTCATCATTTGACTAAGCTGATAATGATAGTTTTGTATGCCATAAGAAAAGATAGTGTTGTGTTATGATGAGATATCATTGCACATCTAATGTGCTGAAGTTCGAGACAAAGCAAAATGCTTCAACCATTTATTGTTAGAGATGGATCAATAATATAGAGGATAATGTACGGGTAGCCATTCACAATAAGCCTGTGTGTGCTTCAGGAAATTTTTATGGCAATCAGGAACCACAAGAGTGAAGTTCTAGAGGTTCGCTGGCTGCTGTAGAAAACTTGAGTTGAAGACACAGGCTTGACTGTATATGGATGCCCATACATTATCTTTTATAGTGTATAGGCATCCATGACCATTTCAGAAAATCCATTTCCTTTCAGTGAATGGGGGGTGGTGTGAGGGGGATGGTTGGTGATGTGCTGAAACTACTGATTCAATATGCTTCAGCTCTTTCTGTCTGTTCAAGTTAAAAAAAGAATCTTCCAGTTCAATTTCATAGAGGAAAGCAGCTGTGAGGCAGCATTATAAGTTGTTGTGCTGCAATAGTGACATCACTGCTGCAGTACACCAACATAAAGATGTTACTACCGCAGAACAACAAACTGATTCCACAAATTGTATAGTGAAATAAATATTATGACCTACTGGGAATTGAACACAGGCCATCGGAATACCATCCATGTGCTCTAACCCCTCTTTCTCACTACAATTTGTGATTTAAGTTGCTTAGCAGTGGCTAATACTGTATCAAAAAAAATCCAAGCAGGATACACAATACCAGAGAAAGAAAGTGTGACTGTGAACTCCATCTCCAACCATGTGATCCTCTAGCTCTGTGGTTAGTGCACTGGAACAGTATTTCAGGGGGCCTGGGTTCAATTCCCAGTGGGTCACATTATTTCTATCTAACTACAATTTACTGTATATCACATTCAATAGATAGTACAGCATTCATAGCAATAAAAATAAAATAAAAAAATACAAACTTGTAATTTTTATTAAACTTTTTGGTGACACTGCAACATTGCACTTCAACTATATAGCATGTTATCTGAATAGTAAGATACAGGGGAAAATCACTTCTGTAGGAAAGGTACAATATAGAAAAGGGGACAGGAGCACTGCATAACCTTGGGGACTCTCATTGCCAGTATTGAGATAGTGCAAATGTGGTACAAATGAATGACTGCCCAGCTCATCGGTTGGTGACAATATGAGCTCCACCTCCTTCCATACTGTCCAGGAACTCCTATGAGATGATATTCCATCTGTGATTTGCTATGTAAATCACCCAACTTGTCCATCTATTTTGTAGAATATGTGAGGTATTCTGTAGTTGTGCTGTCATTTTTTCCATACGGTATATATGATAGATAATATCCTCCCATTACGATACCTGTGGCAGGGCCTGTTGTAGCTATAATTTGGTTATAGCTTTTTTGGCCACCACCAAAAGCACACCTGATAAGTAAAGGAGGTGTTTATGCCTTAGTTGCAGTGGGTAATGTAATAAAATAGCTTTTTCTGTGGTCAGTGAGCCCAAATCAGGCACCAATTCCCTAATACTTTATCAAAAGCATTCCAGAAGGGAGTGAGAACTGGACAGGACCAAAAAATATGAGTATGCGAGGCTACTTTGCAACTGCATCCCCTCCAGCAGGTTGAGTCTTGAGTGCGGTGGAATTTAGCCATTATCTGGGGGTCCTAAAGTATTGACTAGTTACATTCCATCCAAATTCTCTCCAGATAGAAGAGCAAGTAACTTTGTGTTGTCTAAGTAAGCAATAACACATGACGAGGCGTGGGTTACGTGCTGATAAGAGCATGCCTAGGGGTGTACTAAGGCATGAGGCGCTTGCGCCGAGTGCCTTATGCCCCTAGGCTGCTTTATCAGCACGAACCCACACTCGGAGGTGTTATTATGCTTTATAAATGGGCAACAGTAAAGTGAATAAACATTTGTACTTTTTAAAGTTTTTTTTATTGATATTTGAATTAATAATAGAACAACATATTCTAGGGAAAAAAATAGTCCCTTTTTGTTATTGTATTATTACCATTAGTATAGTTACATTGCCATTAGGATAGTATCATTGAACATTTTAAGATGTATTTTAAACTCATTAACAATTTTATTTGGGTTTGAATTATGGAAAGCAACAGGAAACATTTCGGTTTTCATTAAGCAATCAAACAGGAAAGACTGTCTTATTGTACATATTGTAGTCCATTTTATTGTAGATGTGTGGTGGAGAGACGTTCACTTGCTTTGTTTTCCTTGCAGTTCATTTGGGTGCATTCTTAAAATTTAACTGTAGAAACTGTGCTGTAAAAATACCTTTGTTTTTTAATTTTGTGGAATCTGCTCGTTTAATTAGTCTCCTCAGACCGCGAACTCAAACGCCAGTAAAAACTACAGACCGCAACGATATTCGTATTCAAAACCTAATCGGGGGTGCATTCTTTACATTTAACTGTAGAAACTGTGCTGTAAAAATACCTTTGTTTTTTAATTTTGTGGAATCTGCTCGTTTAATTAGTCTCCTCAGACCGCAAACTCAAACGGCGGTAAAAACTACAGACCGCAACGATATTCGTATTCAAAACCTAATCGAACCAACTGATACCAGAACCTGTCGGAAGATGTGTGTATTCAAATGTAATCGAAGCAACTGGATACCAGAACCCGCTGAAGATGCGTCACAGCAATCCCGCTAATTTCCACATCAATTTGGATGCTTGCAGTGGAGCCGCCAGAGGCGCTGTCATTTAGGAAGCTGCTGCTCTTCCTTTCTTCAAACCGGTCAGTATTTGTTGAGAATCGATGTGGAAATTAGCGGGGTTGCTGTGACACACCTTCCGACGGGTTCTGTATCAGTTGCTTCATTAGGTTTTGAATACTAATATCGCTATGTCTGTAGTTTTTACCCATGCTGAGTTCAAGGGTCTGAGGGAGACTCATTATCCGGTAGCAGTGAGCTCTGCCAGTCAGCTTGTTGTTTTCACTTGGCAGAGCTCACTGATTTGTTGAGGTCATCAGGCATGTTGCTGGGTGGTAGTGCCGGTTGGCTACAATATCATCTGATAAGGACACGGCTCAGATGATGTTGTAGCCAATCAGTGCTTTGGGATTTACAAGTCCATTTTATAAGCCAGATTTTCATCCATTATTTAGAGTTTAGGGAGCTGGATAATTCTGACTCCCAGGTAAATTGTAAGGCATCCATTTTTTTTTGTCACAACATTATTTGTCACCTCCTCTGTGGACCCAACAGGGGCTATGACTCCTCCCTCAGAGGGGTACATCCTCCAGCTCATCAGGGCTATCATGGGTCCTGCTGGATCCCGGTATTTTCCTCCATTTTTCTCCCCTGTCCCCATGCCCATCCAATGGGCGCAGCAGCCATCTCCACCTCCATGGAGGCAGCCAAGCACACCTGGGCATGGGTCGAACCTCTCTTGTGCTTAGACCCCGGAGTCAGCTGAAAAAACAATTATGACTGACTTACTACACATTATGACTGATTTTTTCAACTAGTTTGAAATTTCTGACTTCAACTAACTGAAGAAAATCCAGCCAATTTTTTTTCAACTTTCACCATCGTTGAATTTTAGTATGTAGTAGTTTGTCATACTTTTTTACCTTTGTATCTTTTTTTAATTAAAATTTCGACTATAAAAGTTAATAAAATGTTTGAAAAAGTTCCCCCCACCTTGAAATCAATGGGATGCATGGACACACGGCTTTTGCCTTCTGACATCACAAAATGGGGCTGCATGTGTCTACATGGGGGTGTGTTGATGGGTTACAGCAGCAGTACAATGTAAATAAAATCTGTGCTTTTTCGACTGTTTATTTCCTGTGCTCTGCTGAGCATGTACCTGGTACTCTTTCTCTCTGGCAATGTACTATCACCCAGTAATCTGCTCAGTTATCCTTTGCGTTTGTTTACATTTCTGCTGCCTGCTGCATTGATAGCAGTAGTATTAGATAGCAGCTGCCATAATTTCTGTGGTGCTACAACGGTCGTAACGGATCACTTCCTGGTTAGGTAGTACTGCTGCTTTAGGGTCAGGAAGCAGCTCTGTTTTTAGCATTTGGGATTTAGAAGCATTATAACTTTATAGAAGGGCAGAAACAAAAAGGAATTATTTATGCCCCTCAGCTCTGGGGCAAGTGAGGTATTGCACATGTTGGCATGAGCAGCAACTAGGTAGCAGCAGCTAAGAAGCTGGCTGCTCTTTAAAATGCAAATACAAAGTGCAGTGAAACAAATCTACATACAGTAGGGACCCACTAAAGCACAATAACCAGTCAAAACAACAAAATATACTAAGTCCCTGGAAGTGACAAGTTGAAGCATTGCAGTAAAACAGTATAAAGTATAGAAAAATAAGCAACAGTAATACTAGTTACTTAGAAAAAGAATTGTGAGTCTAAAATACAGTATAGGTAGAACCTCTTAAATACCCCACAGAAGCTAGAAGGTACCCTTTTGCAAACAAGAGCTAACCATCAATATATATCAGTTTACCAGCAGTTGTAGAATCTGTGAGATTAAAAACAGTTTAAGGGAGGACCCTTAGAAATACCTCCTGTATAGTATACCAGAACTGAGATGTAGCCATAGTTTAAATTTAAAGCTAAAAAACCCTCATGCATATCAAAAAAACATTTTCTGACACAGTTTCTGAACTTGTTTTGGCTTTCAGCATGTACACTAATGTGTTTCGAAAAATTGTATTCATCTTGCCGTGAGGACTTTAATATTTAGTCTATCCGATTTCTACAGTGGCAAACAAACATTTTGTTCATTGGACCCGACTGACCATGCTCTGTGCTCTGGCCTCCTATGGGTCTGGGAACTCACCAACTGACCACCTGTGCATGTCCTGCTCCTCGACCTCGTGGGGAGTCTAACTTACTCACAATGCCACCCCAATCAGAGGGAGCCCAGCCAGGCCACCAGCAGTAGATCGATGATGATCGATCGCCTTGGCTTTTCAAGTTCAGCCCCCTGGGCCCCACAGCCTCCAAGCTCTCAACCAGCCAGACATGCCAGCCAGCCATGCAGCAGACACACAGACAGACTGAGTAGTCTGTGAGAAACCATCCTCCTCCTCCTCCTTCCTATTGTCCACTGCCCAGCCCTGGCAGGCCTCACATACACATCCCATACAGTACCTTGCTAACTGTAGTAGCCTGTTGCTAGTTCGGTCAGGTGTCGGGTGAGGATTCGGTTGGCATCATCAGGTGGCTCCATGCTGCCACTGCTGTTCTACTCAGTGGTGGTGCTGGTGTTGTTTTGGCATTGTGTGCTCCCTCCTCCCAACCCACACAGTCAGTCCCCAACCCAGACCCACATCTCCACTCCGGAACTCTGCGCAGTGGAACTAATGCACTTATCACTCCTCCTCCTCCTCTCCAACTCTGGAGACCTGAGTGAGTGTCACCCAATGGGCCCAGCCGACAGGGTCATGGGCTGATCCCAACTACGACCAGACCACTGACTTGCTGCTTTCACATGATTGCCACCTGGCTTTGCTGAAGAACTGACTGGGACCTGCACAGCCACACACTAGTCTCTCTCCAGGCACTGAACACGTCAGGAGATTGGACACATAGTTAACTTATTTTTAAATTAAAGGCCAAACTGCCAAACTTTGTCCATGCAGAAAAATGCTGCTCAGTCTGTTGCCCACACACCAACACAGATGCCTCCTCTCCTGATAGTCTCCTCTCCTACCTAGGCATGCTCTCCCTGCCACCTCGTGCAGCTAGTCACAGACACTCTCAAGCTCCTGGCTCCTCCTTCTATCTCTCCTAAATGGTGGATGCTTCATGCCCAGGAGCCAGGGGTGCATTTTATTGGCTATAAGGCTCAGTGCCAGCAGTTGAAGACTGTTAGATATTTGTGACCCCCTGACCCCCAGGAAAGAAAAAAGAGAAAACACACTGCAGTGCACCACAAAAACAAATCTGAATGGGTCACGGAATCATCAACTGCAGTGGATTTCAACTCCACTATTTTATGACTGCAATCCAATGCAATTGCAACTGACTGCAACTGCATTGAATTGCAACTGACTATTTCAACTGCTGACAACTGCTCCGGGGTCTACTTGTGCTGACGCACACAAACCCCCCACCCTGAGAAAGGAGAGCAGTCTTCTGGATGATCAATCCTTACCTCCCCAGCTGACCGCCAAATGATCTGAGTCTGTTCCTGAACCTGGGTCGCCAGTGTGGCACGATGTGTGTGCAGCACCTCAACCCTCAACTCCACCAGGCCAGCTAATTGTAAGGCATCTATGATATTTGTAGGGACATTTAAGAGCACCTAACAGCAAGAAATAAAATGAGTTTGAGATACTTCTTCCTTAGCTGTTAGAATAAAGGGAAAGATAGGGGCTATTAATGATAACTCTATTTGTAATCTTAGTGATTGTTCTAAATAATGTCTAATTTGGAGAAATCTGTAATAGTCCATTTTAGATAGCTGAAGTTCAGACTGAAGTTGCTCAAATGACTTGAAATTCCCAGCATAGTAAAAATGGTAGGCATGGACCAATCCCAGTCTCATCCAAAAATGGAATCTATTATCCCAGCTCACTGGAAGAAAGGAGGGGTCCAGTGCTGAAATACCCACCCAATTTGCCCCAGAGTATTCTCTGGTCATGCCAGAAAGTTTCCAGTTGCACAATATAGTTGCAGTAAAAGTTGAGGGTTCTGGTTATGAGTTAATTTGAGTGAGCTGAAATACAATAGTCTCATCCAGGGGTACAGTGGCCAGGTCTCTTTCTATTTGTACCCACTGAGAAGTGGTTGAGGGTGGCTTCAGCCAGGGTATGAGATGGTTTATTAAAGTTACCATGACATGCAGAGTTAGGTTCAGTAATCCTAGACCCTCTTTAGTTTTAGGTGAGTGGAATTTTTTATATGCTATTTGAGGATGCTCCCCATTCCATAAAAAGCAAGATATCATTTTATTCCAGTTTTGAAATTCTGTTTTTGTGGGTAAGATAGGAATATTTTGGAAAATATAAAGTAATCAGGGTAAGATATTCATTTGTATCATTTGTATTCTACTGATTAGCGATAGGGGTAAGTGACACCAAGTGGTAAGATCCAGGTTAATTTGTTCAATTAAGGGGTGAAAATTCTGGGTATATAGTTTTGTGGGGTCCTTTGTTAGGTAGATCCCTAAGTATTTAATGAGGGATTTGTCCAAGTTGTAGGGGTATTGATGTTTTAATTGTGGTGCTGGATGAAGATTTATCTGTAAGACTTCAGTTTTTTGGCTTTTAATTTTGTAACCTGAGACTCGCTCTATTTGTTGGAGACTTTGTGTTAAAATTGATGAGGATTGTTCTGGCTTAGTAATATAACGATAAATAATCCGCATAATAGGCTACTCTATGGATTTCTTCTCCAATCTGGTAGCCCTGGATTTGTAGATTTTGCCTAAGGATCTGAGCCAGAGATTCTGCGTATAAAGCAAAAAGATAGGATTATAAAGTGCACCCCTGCCTAGTTCTGTGCAACAATGTAAAGTGAGATGAGTGAAAACTGTTAGCTTTTACCATGGCTTGAGGTTTGGTATAGATACCTTGTACAGTATATTGCTTACAAAATCCTGTGGGAAGCCAAATTTGTGTAAGACATTGTATAGAAAAGGACAGGAGACTCTGTCAAATGCTTTTTGAGCATCAAGTTTTAAATTAAGAAAGGGGGTCTTAGTTCTGTAGGCATAATCTATTAAATATAACATTCTTTTAATATTGTCTGTTGTTTGTCCATTCTGTATGAAACCAGATTGATCAGGGTGGATGAGTTCTGGTAGGATGGTATCTAAACGATGGGCTAGGATACTGGTGTAAACTTTATAATCTTGGTTTAAAACAGAAATCAAATGATCAGTCACATAAATGTGCCAGTTTATTGGGTTTTGAAGTAGCAGAAATAGATCCCTGTTGCCAAGAATTTTAATTTCTCTTGTAAATCCTGTAGTAGTGATCTTTCTGTAATTTTTATGAGCCACAAATGCCACAATTTCTCCTTGAAGGATTACTTTAACTGTATCCCAAAGTAACTGTGGGGAAGTTTGTTCTGAAGTATTCTCCCTAATTATCCACGGTATCACTTCCTGCAGTAGTTGCAAGAAGTCAGGGTCCCTTAATAAGGAATTATTGAGTCTCCATTGGGCGTTCTTTTTTTCTGATGGAATCTTTAATTCTAGACTGATTGGGGCATGATCTGACAAATAAATACTATCTATTTTCATTGAGTCAATCCAGTCAAGGTGTTCCCCGCTAATACAAAAATAATCAAGATGGGAATAATGTTGAGGGCTCGAGTAAAAGGTGAACTGTCTAGTTGTGGGATGATGATGGCACCAGACATATCTCAACCCCAGTTCTTTAAAAAGACTCCTAAGATGTTTATGTCCCATAGTAGAAGGAGAGGGATGGGAGCTGGAAGACTCTAAGGAAGGGTTTAATAAACAATTGTAATCACCCCCTAATATTAATGCTCCCTTCTTATGGGTCATAACAGCATCCATAAGCCTCTGTATGGTAGCGGCGTCACTTCCTGGGGGAATATAAATACTACAGACCATAAGTTTCTGTTCATGTAAGGTACCCATTGCCATAGTCAGATAACCTTCTTTTCTGTATAGCTATCTTCTATATGAAAAGAAGAGTTTTTAAGAAGTAAACTTGCCATCTCTCTTCATTGACCATGTTTATATTCTGATTCTATAATTTCCTCAAACCCAAATTTAAGTATTTTCAGTTGTTCTGAGCTATTAAGATGAGTCTCCTGCAGTAATAACAGATCTGGATGTAGCTTTTAAGGTTTCATATTGTCCTATACCTCTTGACCAGGCTGGACAGCCTGTTTACATTATGGAAAATTATATTAAATGTTGATGACATGATAGAAAATGAAGGAGTATGAGAATGCCTCTTGACTATCTAAGAGGTCAGAATTGCTAAAAGAACAAAAGCTAGTGCTTCCATCCCTCCATAGCATTACATCACCTGTGACATAACATCCCAAATGATTATATAGTTTGAAAAGCTGGAACCACAACAGTAGTGTAAACTGTCCTATTTTATGCACAGTGTAGGCACTACCTAATATAGCAGCAGAAGGAAAAAATTAGGTGACCTAATGGGGAAGGGCCTAGAAGGTAACATCAAGTCTTCTAGGACCCAAACTTTAAACAGCCAGTGGGGTTTCAACCTAGGCCGAAAGAAATGTGGCCAACTGGTCCAACTATATCTAGATAACAATGGAACAAGCAGTGTTACACTCTCTTTCAGGGTAGAAAATGGAGAGTAACTTATGTAGGCTTCCAAGGTTATGGGTGAACTATAAGACACCCCTTGTGGCAGTATGTGATTATAGTGCTTTGGGAGACTGTCAGCACTCTGTGGTGGTCAGTTCCCATGAGAACTCTTTCACCTTATAATAGGTAGGGGAATAGGAAGTTGAGTAAAAAAAGTAAATAAAAAATAC
This sequence comes from Neoceratodus forsteri, assembly GCA_016271365.2. Taxonomy (NCBI): domain Eukaryota; kingdom Metazoa; phylum Chordata; order Ceratodontiformes; family Ceratodontidae; genus Neoceratodus; species Neoceratodus forsteri. Next base: position 1,237,509,042 of record CM057455.1, read on the forward strand.
GGAAATGAAGGGAGGAAAATAATAAACATGCATCCCTGAGTACTATCCTAGGTGGCATTGCAATGCTAGCCCCCAACTATACCATGAGTGAGGTATAGAAAGCCTCACATGAATGGGTGGAGATAAAAAAATATCCTCATATGTTCACTCCTCTCACATCTAATTATGAAACTGGGTTGTACATGTGTAATGAAAAGTCACATAAATCAGTCAATACCAGAAATACATGTTGAAAGCTGGTAATCCCAGGTGTAAGGAAGATTTTGTGGTGTCTCAGGAGACACCAATTATAATAAAGACACAGGACACAAATAGCTGGTATATACTTCCATACATTATGCAGTTACACACAGAAGACAGTACAAGGTATCAGCATACTGTCTCTATACAAAATACTATCTAGCAAACAGTTACAGAAGATTCATAAATGTAGCCCAGATATTACCTTCTTCTTGGGGACAGGTACAGAGGTCCTTTTCTTCCCAAGTGGTGTCCCTGTCTCAACTTCCTGTTGTCTGGAAGGCTTTATTATACCTAATTTCTTGTATAGTTACATGATGCATACAATAACTGAGGCATCTTACTTCCAAGAACTGTATGTTATTTGGCCTTGCATGTGAGAGATGTAATAAACCTCATCAGCATTACCCCTTATCAGTAATGTTCGGACACTGCATCTCTTCCCAAAGACAGTTGGAATGTGGTCTCATAACAATATGCTTTAGCAATTCTGGAATCAGTGTAGCAGCATGACTGCTATATCCCCTTGCACAGCATCTACCCAGAGAAGGCCTTTGGCTTACAGAAAATACTAAAGAGCAGAATATTTGTTATAAGCAGTAGCACTAATAGTGTGCAATAGCTAATATTATGCATAGTAATGAGCTATATTCCTATAGTTATAATAAGGTGCATAAGCACAAACAATGGGGCCTGTGCTCCAATGGGCGGGAATTACATGCCCGAGGTGCGTATCCTGCCCACGGAGCTCCACACCTGCAGAAGGTGTGCACCCCCAGTATTCCCCAATGGCTGTGACCTGTCCACAGGCATACCTCCTGGTGCGCAGCATGCCACAGGGTAGCTGGGGGGTGGAGTCATGGACTCAGGCAGGCATCTAATGAGATACTCATCTTGGGTCCAACAGTAGAGCCCTTATGCAGCAGGGTGCATGGTAGCTGAGTACCCCTGCAGATGTTGGATGGCCAGCAGCTGTGGCGATGTGTGGTGGGCACCACCTGACAGCCTGAGATCCAGCACCTGCAGACCATGTGAGAAGAGGGGGTGGTGGTGTCAGTGCCACAGGTGTGTGCTGCGTGTGTGTGTGTGTGTGTGTGTGTGTGGAGGTTATCACTGGACAGCAGTGTGTGTTACAGGGGCCCAGGGCACCCCTGGTCCATGTGTGTGGGTGAGGGGGGTGTACCACCAGGGGCAGGTGCCCACATGGGGGGGTCTGTGATCTGTGAATGGGTGCAGTCAGGAGGGGGTGTGTACCTTGCCACACTGGGTGCCTCACAAGTGCAGTGTTGGGCTGTGGGCAGCCCTAGGGTGGGTGTGCAGTTGTGGGGAATGGGGCAGCACCATATGTGTGTGGGGTCAGCCTCTGGGGTATGGGGACAGAGCTGGCTCACTCTGTGGGGAATGCCCACCTGCCGTGGGGCTGTTCCCACATCTGGTATGTGCAGGGGCAGGGTGAATAGGGAATTTATGGCAGGGTTTACCCTGGTGTACCGGCTACCCTCCTACATGCTCCAATGTCCAGCTCTATGCAGCTTTGTGCATGCCGCGTAGTGCTGGCATGCCCCCCACCCGCCCCTGTGCATTGCAGTCCATGTGGGTGGGGGATAAGGTGTGTAGAGGCTGCATGCCCCCCTTTGTGCATCCCTCATGGGGGTGCAATTGGTGTGGTGTGTCTCCGCGCTCAAATATGCAGCACAGAGACAAGCCACACCTTCAAGCATAGGCCCCAATAATAGTAGTAGTAATAATAATCCATTTCTTTCCCTACAATCCCCGCTATGACACTTTGTACTGTATGCAAAAATGCAAAACAGTGTCACAAACAATAAAAGAAATATGATGTCATGTAATGGAGGAGTGAAAGAATCCAATAACCGTGTGCAGTTTAGCTTCAGTTGCAAGACTAGGGAGAGTGGAGAAATATGCACATTAAAATATGAAATGTAATTGATGACATCATTGTGATAGCCAGGTTCACTAAGAATGTATTCCTCCTGGTGAACAGGAACTGGAAGGATAATGGTTTGTCTAAGACAGTGAGTTCAGCAGGTGTAAAAGAGAAGTGAGGGGTGGCCACTGGGCATGTCAGTGTCCTATATATGAAGAATTTATAGTTTGCAACAAGAAAATACTGACCAGCCATATTGGATGCCACAATAGCCATAGGAAGGCACTATTTAGTAAGCCTCACAGGGGATGTGCCATTTCAGGCAGACAGGAGGCTGACGTTGTACTGGGGGCCACCACTAAGACCACAGACAGGTGTTAAATACATTGCAACAGCATACACAGAAATGCCCTCTTGCAGAACAGCAAGCTGTGTGTGGAACACGCCATCATGCCATGGTGGGGTTGTAGACAACCAAGGAGGGACTCTCAATCCATTCTGTGTAAATGACACCTTCCAAGTGACCCACAGAATGGACGGCAGCCAGTTTGTCAAATAGATCCACATCCGGGTCAAATATAGGCAGAGAAACTGCATTGGTTGGGATGCAGAGTCACATAACCCAAGTTTCCAGCTGCCATGAAGAAAAAGTTCTGATAGGCATCAAGACATCCTGTATAGACATCCTGAGTTCTGGTTACAAATGCTGGGTCATACCATTTGGCCAAACAGCTATCAGAGGTGAGATCTGGGAAGCACCCTTGGTTCTGCATCTCATGAGCAAATTATAAATCATTGTGAAATCATATTTCCCATTGGGTGTGCATGTTACTCTTTTACCTGTGAGTTTGTCAGACCTTTAAAGATTGCTTGCAAGTAACACATTGATCTTGTTTCAGTAAACAGACATGTAATACATGCAGATTTGTTATGATGTGATGTACATATAATACATACTTTTTCTTTTTGTGCTAGGCCTGCAACCCTTTATTTCTCTATGGTCTCCCTGTCAGCCTTATTATATCTGGTCAAGCCAGGTGCAAATAGGCCTGAGATGATGCCAGGAAATCCTTCCAGGTCTGGCACCTGTCTGGTATAGAAGACTCCATGATGGGGTCTCCTGTATTGCATAGCTATAGGATTTGGGCTCTAGCATGATATGAAACTTTACATGAAAGAAAAGAAGAAAACTTTAAAACCATTAAGACCATGTAGCACAGGCTTTGTAACTCTTGCTTGGGTCTCTAAATACCCAATATGCTGCCTTATAGCCCTGTTTCAAATTGATATCCCTTACCCAAATAGACCTAATACAGACCTGACAATTCTGTCCAGTCCTTGTAAACACCTAGAGCAGAATATGCCATGCTGTGGGTACATTTCTTGCCTGGCTACAGGATCTTGTGCTATTGCCTGATAGGCAGTAATAACATCTATACATTTGTACCACACAGTATAAAATATACATTAGTAGAGTCACAAGAATGACTATGTTTAGACATGTGTTAAATGAGAACACTTTCAAAATCACAGAAAAATGCATCAAGTTTCATAGGATGAAACATTAGTTTCTTTTGTCTGATGAATAATAATCACATTTAAAAGCAAAGAAAATATGAAATAACAATAAGAATACGTTTGTGCCCACATGTCATAATAGCAAATTCATAGATTCATACAATGTGTGTATGCATAGACAGTACATTATTCAATAAAGTTCTCAGGGAACAGTAGCAGTTAGTCAACTGCATGGGCTCTGTCCCACTGTAGGTACAGGTGTTCAGACACTTGTGGCACAGGTGGTGATGTGTCACTTGAAAAAGTTACAGTTTGTTGTAAAGTGATGCTTTGCACCACCACAATATTCACAGTATTTGGATTGCCTTTGTATATGTCTTTAATTGTCACTTTGCAAGTGTCTGTATCTGAGTGTTGTGCTGGGTCAACCACCAAAGATGCATTGTCCAGAAAAATATGAAACAGAAACAATGTTGTCCAAACATGTGCCTTCATGGCTTGGATTTTATATAAAGGAAAGTCAAAAAAATATCTCTTAGTGAGCCTATGCAAAAGTACATGAAGACATACTGTCAACATCACGATGATGTCATAATTATTATCTGCCAGCACATGGGAAAAAATGGTTGAATTATGGCAGGCAGCATGGTTACTTGAAGTCCCAAAGTTTTGTGGAATTAGGATTAGCACAATAACTGATATGCATCTTCATATTTCTGAAAGAGAAAAGAAAAATAAAGAGGAGGGCTCAAGGCCCTCTCTCTTTAGTATGTTAATGCTGACCTTAAAATACTGATGCATTATTTATCTCAATTGAGCTGATATCTTCTGAATATGATATATGTTGCCCTTCCAGTTGTGGCTGCCAGCCACACATTACTTGATTTCTGAAAAACAAAAGAAAACAAAAACAGAGAGGAGGGTGTCCCATCCCTCACTGGTAGGTTAGTGTATAGTTTCAACTGATTTACATGAAATCACATGTCTCTATGCTGTTTCCTTGCTATTCCCTGTAATGTTGATTTTATACACAGTGGGACTGCACCAGTTTGTTGCAGTGTAGGGCTCTCCCATGCTTTGGAGAAGGGTCCCTTTTCATCATAAATTATGATTAATATCATGTCTCTGACATTAATTGCATTTCATGGCATTGTTTGTCTATGAACATTTTATTTACATATTGAGTCACACCAATGTTGTTAGGATAACCATTAATACCCATGTCCACACTCCTCTGTTGAACCATGAAAGAGCCATCTTACCAGAGTGTGTTTGCTTTTATGGGAGTGGCGTGCATTTACCACCATTTCTGGGATGTTAGCCTTAATTAGAACAGATTGGCATAAATTCATTATAACAATGTAATTGACATTCAAAAATGGTTGTTTGCCTCCAGTGGACAAGTCAGTATCAGGGCTCTCAGATCAACAGGGAAATTCTTCCCATAGACTTGCATTGGTTATACAGGATAATACTGTAAAGCAATTTCCAGTAAAATACCGGAAAATTGCCCTGGAGTTACAGGAAAAAATCCAAATCAATCTGAGAGCATCGCTATATTTCCCCGCATGCCCTCCCCCTTTGTTTAAAACATCTGTTTATCAGAGACTGATGGAAAGCAGTCAGCAATGGGGTGGGGGCATATGGATGATCCATATCTCCCCCTTGAGCTCCCTGTTAGTTAAGGAGATTGACTTGGTCATCTCATGAAAATAAACCTAACATAAAAAATGACAAACTGTAAAGGTTGCTAAAAAGAAACAACAAAACACAACAGAAAGTAGGGTGTGATATTCACGGCAGTGAAACCCCAGTACGGAGTAGTAAATTAGTGGTCTGAGGTGACCCACCCCCATACAGGAGCATGGCTATAAAACAGACCATGTATGCCAGAAACATTGGCAATATATTTATAAAACTTATTAATTCTGGACAAGAAGTTATAAACCTCATTGTGCCTAATAAGCACTTCACAACAAAATACTTTTGGCCTGTTGGATTGGATCCCAGCCAGTTACTTCTCAAAGACAAGGGCTTGAGTATTCAAGGTCATAAGATTAACCCATGATTAGTTAGTTTAATTAAACTGTGCCTCTTACAGAAGTGCCTCTCTCCTTCTCCAGGGAGGGAGAAATCTAAGTTAAACAACTTTTAATTCTATGTGGTCAACAAGCAATATAACACAAGGGGGAAAAAACTGATTGTTACACAATAGGGGCATGTCAAAAGTTGGGACCCCCTTGCAAATGAAATGACACAAACTACCAAGGTATTGAAAATGCAACAAATAACTTTAAAATAAATATTAGCAATGGAAGGAAATAACCTTCTTGAATTCTATTTTGCAGTGGAATACTTATTTAAGTAAAGGCCCCCCCCACCCTCATCAGCTAGATTCAAATGAATGAAAGCTGTGGCAGATGGGCAGCTGTCTAGATTTTGTCCCACTGAAGGGATGATTTTAGTAAGGGCATAGGGTCGGGGTTTAGTCACATTAGTTTATACCACACTGTACTTTTTGCATTAAAATAGAACTATGTATATTTAAATAAGAAATATGCCTACACATTTAAGCACATAATAAGGCAAAAACATTTAAATGTAATGTCATGACATATAAGAAATAACTTTAAACTGTAAAGCAAAAACGTAACTATAATTCCAGCATGCATGCACTCTCTTGCTCTAAAAAAAACCTTGTCAGTACTGACTTCGCAAAGCACTTAACTTTGTAGCGTTTCTGTAATCAGAAGAGAAAAATCCCACTTCAGATTCATAGAACACACAGTAATATAATGTTGTGGGTATTTTTGATTATGCTGTCTTGGAGGTTTAAATTATTTTTCTTGTTTTAGTTATTCTCTCCCCAGGGTTAACTTACATGCCACTCTTTAGGAGTTTCAAACTACAGGAAATTGCTAGCTGCTTAAGCGGTTGCTATTTTGAGTGGCATTCTCTTATAAAGGATAAACCAGTCACATAAAGTCTTAATCTAATTCCTTTTCACTGTGCAAAACAATGATGACAATTACAGTACTTAATGATATGTGTTCTACCAGAGACATAACACACAGTGGTTTCTTTTCTTTATACAGGTGCATACGCTTGCCATAACATTGGTCTTACCATGGATAAGCTGATATTTCTGATGCTGTGACATCTTCTTCAGATCCCTCAGGAAGATGTCACAGCATCAGAAACGTCAGCTTATCCATGGTAAGAGTCTCGTTAAGGCAAGCACAGGATGTTGAACAAAACAAAATGGAAACCGTACAGATGCAATGAGAGAGAAAAAAAGTTGAAAACTAAAGTATCCTTTTCTGGTACACACATCTGTATAAAGAAAAGAAACCGCTAAAGAAGGACTGTCCAAGACTGGATTTAGGCAACTAAGCCAGGAAATAAAAACCTTTTACATACGGAGACGGGTAAAGCCGGGTGAATGTAAAAACTTAAGCTGTGAAAACTGTGTGTTATGTCACTGGTAGAACACAAATCATTAAGCACTGTAATTGCCATTGTTCTTTTGCACAGTAAAAAGGAATTAGATTAAGATTTTATGTGTCTGGTTTATCCTTCATAAGGGAGTGCCACTCAAAATAGCACCCGCTTAGGCAGCTATCAATTTTTTTACACAGTAATATGATATTCGAGCATTTGTAAAATGCATTTTCAGCACTGAAAACACAAACAGTTTTTTTTACATTTCTGAATCCAAAGTAGGTCCTAGTGCCTTAATACATATTGCTGTTTGCACTTTTTTACACGTTGTCTCTTCAGTTTCCCTCCGATCAAACAGTTCTTTAAAACCTTTGCAAAAACCATGTAGCTTATGCTTAGCTAAAATGTCTGCAATCATTGCCTCTGCTATGCCATCTGGGTTTGAGTAACCATGAGCTGAGATATCTCAGTTCTGGGGTTATACCTAGCTCTTTGCCTAGATGCTGGGATAAGGTTATGATCCTTCTAAATACCAGCAACCAACCTGTCTGTTCTTGGTACAACTGCATTTGGGTTAGAATCCCCCCTTTTATATTGTCTAGGGAGAAATCACCAGAGTTGCCACTTATAAGGATGATTTTGGGATGTTTGTGGAAGTACCAATTATGATAAAGACACAGGACACAAATAGATGGTATATACTTCCTTATATTAAGCAGTTACACACAGAAGACAGTACAAGGTATCAGCATAATGTCTATATACAAAACACTATCTAGCAAACGGCTAAAGAACATTAGTAAATGTGGCCCAGATATTACCTTCTTCTGGGAGACAGGTGCAGAGGTCTTCTTCTTCTTCCCAAGTGGGGTCCCTGTCTCAACTTCCTGTTGTCTGGAAGGCTTAATTATACCTAACTTTGTGTATAGTTACATGACTCATATAATAACTAAAGCATCTTACTTCCAAGAACTGCATGTTATTTGGCCTTGCATGTGAGGGACGTAATGGACCTCATCATCACTACCCCTTATCAGTAATGTGCAGACATTTTGCATCTTTTCCCAAAGACAGTTGGAATGTGGTCTCATAACAATATGCTCCAGCAATTCTGGTATCAGTGTGGCATCATGGCTGCTATATCCCCTTGCACTGCATCTACCCAGAGAAGGCCTTTGGCTTGCAGAAAATACTAAAGGGCAGAATATTACTTATAAGCAGTAGCACTAATAGCATGCAATAGCTAATAATGAGCATAGTAATGAGCTACATTCCTACAGTTATAACAAGGTGCATAAGCACACACAATAATAGTAATAATAATCCGTTTCTCTCCCTACACAGGGTAATTAGATTTAACTGATGAAAGGTCTATATTAAATGTTTGTATGGCTCAATTACTATGCTATGGTAATTCTACTGCATTTGCCTCTAGAATGAACTATTTACTCATAACAAAATGTAGTATAAGAGGACAAATGCAGACAAATCCATGTCCATTGAAGCTTGAGGGAAAAGAGATTCAGAAGTTCATATGAGATGTCCTTAAATAAAAGTGAGTTACATGAACATTAGGCAGATACAGGTTTCAAAGTGCCACTACTGAAGCAGAACCTGCATATGTGCCATAATCCTGAAGTCTTGAGGGCACTCATGTTAACTAATGAGTAAGCTATATGCAAGATCCATTTTTCATATCTAACATACTGTAGCTTGTCAGTTCTACAGCATGCACTGTGGCACAACCACACCTCCATGTGGGAGCTGCCACCACAGCCCTCTACCCTCAGGCCAGTTTCTGGCATTTATGAGGGCAGGCATATCTGCTATGTTCAGAGGAAATAAATAGCTATTTAAAAGGTGTCCAGCACCGGCTTGTCATTCAGTGTGCCACAATAGTAGAGGGAAGGCCAGAACTCCTCTCCGTATCCAACACAGATGAAAGTGAGTGCAGTAGTAGAAACAGAGACTGAAGCCCTCCCAGTCAATCACTCTCCTCTTCCTCCCCTGCTCCCCATCCAGGTACTTACTCAGAGAAACAAGAGGAAGCAACTCAAGCCACATGCAGATTCAAGTTTTCTGTGAGGTCTGTAAGTGTTTAATGGTTTGTTGTAGAGTGTCTTGAGCATGCTGGCATAGCTCCAGATCTGCTGGGTTCAGTTGTCCCTTGCTCCCTCTGTTTGCAACTGCCTAGGCTGCTGTTTGTGGGGGGGGGGTAATTTCAATTCCTCTCTGCTGTAAATCCAGGATCGCCTCTGTCACTGTATTGTAAGTTTGTTGACCTGCAGGATATTGAATAATCAACTGGACTACATATGGTGTCTGGAATTTCAGTTTATGCTGATGGAGGGTCAGAAACAGAGGAATATATTCTCAGTGACGTTTCACTGAAAGTGGAGCATAGTCATTATCAAAAAGATTTTGGTTTGTGCCATAACACACTGTGTTTTGAGTCCAGGCCTTTTGCAGGATATATTCTTTTGTTTGAACCACACAATAATGGAGCATGATTGGGCTGAAAGGTTGTGGGATTTTGGGCCCAAGGCCCAATGGGCTTTTTCAATTTCCAGGAAAATGTCCAAGTGTCAGGAAAGGGAAATATGGAGAAAAGAATCAATAAAATCAAGCATTTCTGATCCCTCCAAATTCTCCGGCATACCATATAGGTGGATATTATTTCTTCTCTGTTTGTTTTTGGCATCTTCTTGCCTTTTGGCAATTTCATGCTGTGTTGAGTCATTTGAAACAGAGCGGTGCACAGCTGGGTGACTTGCTCCATCTGTATGCCTGTGGTTTGGTCCATGGTGGTGACCCTGGTTTTGAGCTAGGTAAAATCTGTCTGGAGTGTGGTAATTGAGTCCTTAAAAGTGGAAATTGCTGTCCTGAAGTCCTTTAATTGTGTTAAGATTTGGTCCAGTTTCTGTCCTTTCTGATTTGTTGAGCATTTAGGAGTTGGAGTGGATGCAGGCTTGGAAGTCAAAGAAACCTCCAAAGCTGCTGAGTCTGATAGGTCGGCTGCTGATCCTTTGCCATCCATGTTCAGAATTTCAAATCTGTTTCATCCCCCTTTAGCTTGCTTGAAGTCATGCCTTGATCATTTATTTTGTATAGTTATTTTTGAGAGTTGACCACAAATCGAGGGGTGTTTAAGTTGTCAAGGGCTGGAGCTCTTGGTTTAGGCAGCCATTATGGGATAACATCACTGAAAGTCCAGCAAAAAAATTCTTATAATTAGGTGTGCTTTATGATTTGTTAACATTCCATATTTGTGGTTAAAGCACTCAGTTTTACCTTGTGCCCAAAGCAATCAAATAATGGACATTGTCAAATCATCCAACTGTATTACATTACTGATTATCTGTTATAATAAATACTCATCTATTAAACTATTATCTTACAAGATTTAGACATACTGTACAATTTTTTAACTTATTTTTATTTTCAAGGTCCAGTAGGGTATATAGCCCATATTTAGCTGAGTGGCCAGGTGAATCACAACAGGCATCTCCTACAAGAACCAGCGACTTGTCCATTACCTTTGTTAATGTCTGATCTGTTCCATTTTCCAGACATTGTTCACAGATAGTATCACATACGACTTTTGTATTTTGTGATATGTTACTACTGAAATATGTGGTACCTTTATAAAATCCAGCAATCAAACTACCTTTGAAGGTGCAACTCCACTACAGAAAATAGCTGTAGATAGCAATATATTTCTCCAAGGCATATTCCCGTGCTGCTGTTGACTTTTCTATTCAAAGGAATGACCATTTATGCATGTGCTTAGTATTGAAACCATAGTTCCAGTTGTTTTTGTTATTTCTGAGACAGTAGCGCTGGTAGAAACAGAACAAGTTTTAAACAGAAGTGACAAACAGTGTTTCAGCACTAAAAAATATCATCTACTGGTGGTTTTACATCGCTGTGAAGAATGATATCTCCGGAAGTGTCTTCTATTCTATTCTTATGATGACTGACACAGTGTGAAGTCAGTTCAAAGTCAATATTGCTGTCTGTATCTGTGCTTGAAGACATACTACTGATACAATCAGAAGTGAATGAAGTTTCAAATGTGATCACACTTCTATCTCTTCTCTGCCATATTCCTCATCTAAACTGCGTTAAGTACCAACACAAACCATTATCTGCTCTTGATGTGATACTAATTGAAGTCTGTATTCATCAGGTTCTTTACTTAGACTTAATATTAGCTTGACATTTAATTCTCCATTTATGTGACTGTGCCATGACTGCATCACAACTCTGTTTTGTTGTCAGTTTGTATGTTAGAAGGTTCGGTGATGTTACATTCGTCAATGATGCTACCACACTCAATTGTAGTAGGAACAGGATGGATGATGGTTGTTGAATTCAGAGAACTGAGTATTGCCGTAGAAGGCCCTTCATTGATGATCATCTGTAATGTATCAACTTGATCAGTTTCATCCATGCAAAGCATAGTTGTGTCTTCATTACAAGTTGATATTTTCCTTGATTCATCAAGCAAATCCTGTATTGTATGGAAAATAAAACATTATGGGCCAGATATTCAAAGCTTTGTGCCGGGCAAAAACCGTTTGCGCAGGTGTTGCACAGGGTTAGCGCGAGTCTGCAATATTCAAAAGGCCAAATAGCGCGGCCAAACTGCATTAGCGCTTGGGCAAACCAGTAATGTAGGCAGGGCAAAAAGGATGGGCGGGGGCGAGAGAGACACGCAAGGGATATTCAAAGGTCCAGCGCCGCGCTAGGATACATAGCGCAGCCCCTAGCGGCGCTAGTTACCGCCTATAAAAGGTTGGTCTAAACACAGGGCAAAACACAGAGGAGGAGGGAGCAGCACAGGAAGTGGGAATGTGTGCAGTGCCAGTAGCAGTGATCCTGCCATTGATGGCAGCTGTAGTGGAGGAGGAGGAGGAGGAGGAGGAAAGGGAGCAGGCACAACATGGGCCACAACGCAGGCCCAGGAGACGGTATGCTGCAAACAGGCTGTACCGGCCCAGGGTCTCCTTTGAGACCCTGCCTGATGACCACATCGTTGGCCGTTACCGGATGAACAGGGGAATGTTGAGGCAGCTCTGTGAACTCCTGCATGAGCAGCTGCAGCCAAACACCAGACGCAGTCATGCCATGACAGTGGAGGAGAAAGTGACAGCAGTGATGTGCTTCCTTGCCACAGGGACGTTCCAATGACCAACGGGGGACACCATTGGGGTAACGCAGTCTGCCACCTCACGCATCCTGACCCAGTTCCTAGAGGCCCTCCTGCCACATGCTTGGGAATTCATAGTATTCCCCAGCACGGCAGCAGAGCACAGAGAAACAATGCAACAGTTCCATCGAGTTGCGCACCTACCATCTGTACTGGGTGCCATTGACTGCACCCATGTCCCCATCCGTGCACCACCTGGCGATGGCAGCGATGTGTATGTAAACAGGAAGGGGTACCACTCCATCAACTGCCAGGTGGTGTGCGATGCAGAGGGGCGCATCAGCAATGTCTATGCACAGTACCCCCGGCAGTGCCCACGACGCCTTCATCTGGCACCAGTCTCAGCTGTGTCAGGCCTTTGAGGAGGGCAGAATACCCAGTGGACAACTAGTCGGTGAGTTGTAGCAGACAAGGCAAACACACAACAGCATGGATGGGGGCAGGCATTGCAGGCCAGGGAAGGGGTGTGGGAGGGCCACAGACAGGTGCAGGACAGCAGCTGACAGACCACAGTACAGCACTAACAAGTATAAATGTTTTGACAGGGGACAGTGCCTATCCCCTGCAGCCCTGGCTGCTCACACCAGTACTCCGACCGGCAACAGTGGCCGAGGAGCTGTACAACGAGGCACATGCCAGAACAAGGAACATCATAGAGAGGGTGTTTGGCATCCTGAAGATGCGATTCAGATGCCTGGACACATCAGGTGGTGCCACAATATACACCCCAGAAGGTATGCTGATCTTCCTAGCCTGTTGTATGCTGCACAACATGGCAATGAACCATGGGATACAGGCACCTGAACCTGAGGGACAGTCTGACAGTGAGCCAGAGCCAGTGGTCAGGGGGATAGTGGAGCAACTCGAGAGGAGGGACCCTCGCATGGCATGCAGGGCCATACAGCACCAGGACAACATCATCAGGATACTGCAACAGACCAGAGGGTAAGTACAGACTGCACAACAACCTGAAAGAGTACAAATGATTAACAATTTAATGTGCACAGACTAACATAACAGTGAAAACCAGAATCACAACAGCAAACAAACCCAGTGTAATACAGAAATAGTGTGTGCATGTGGTGTGACTCCATGATTGTGCAGCACATATGTGGGGGGATACACACAAACGGTGTAATCATGGTGGGGAGGTGCGATGTGTGTCGTGAAGGTAAGGGGGGGCAACTGCGTCGGTGGGAGTGTGTGTGTGTGTGTGTGTGTGTGCACGCGTGCACACACATCTGCCCATGCATGAAGGGGAAGCACGTAGAGTAGAGCAGACAGCCTGTGGGCATCACCGGCGACGACAGCCACGCATGCGGCATGCTCCCGTACCAGGGGTTAGGGACCCTGGGGTGCTCTGTGCTGAGGACACAGCTGAAGTGGAAGGTGAGGCAGGCATGGTTGGCCTCCTGTGCCCCCGGGGGTTGGTGGAGGCAGATAGGGTGTATGGACGGCCACGGCACCGCTGGGTTGCAGGTGGGTGTGATGGATCGAAACTGGTAACAGTGGCAGCCCTGCGCCCACGGTGTGCCTGCCTGTGTGCCCTCTGCCTTCTGCACCACAGCCAACAAACCCATGTTGCCGACCAATAGGCACACCCTGCATGACATCACCAATTGCCACCACTGCAGCAGTCAACCCAGAGAAGCCACGGTCTATGGCACCCACCAGGTGGCCAAACCTGTCCTCTGCCTGCTGCTCAGCACGTACAAAGCCCACTGTTATTGCCTCCCGTATCTGACCCAGCTCATGTCGCAGCTCATGCCTCATGGCATGCAGGTCCAGACGGGCTTCCTGCTGTGAGGTGACAGCAGCCTGCAGGAGTGGCCGGGCACCATGGCCTTTATGGACCAGAGGCTCAGGACCCACAGCAGCAGCTGGCAGTGGTGCCTGTGGCAATGCACCAACTGCTACAGCCAGTTGCTGACTATGAATGGCAGTGGGCTGTGGCACCATATGGACTGGAACCCCAGCAGTTGTCCGACAATGCACGCCCTGCTGTCCTGCAACACCACCCACCACCCTGTGTTCAGCCACACTGCCGACACCTACGGAACCACCCTGACCTGTTCCATGTCCTTCAGCAAGCCCCACCCCTACATCCCCTGGCACAGGAATGGCCAGCTGATGTGAATATGTAGAGACATCACTGTCATCTGCACTGGTGACAGTGACCAGCAGTACCTCTCCCACCCCATCACTCTCAGTTGGGGCAACATCCAGGTGCCCACTGTTTCCTAACACCCCTGGTGAGGTGTGCCCTCCCCAGGCAGTTGCATGCCCCCTGTCCATGGGTATGCCCAACATGCATTGGGCCCATGCGGCCCTGAGATAGACAAAGTCCAGATGTTGTTGGCCGATTGTCATCAAACTCCTCCACAACCTCGGGAACCTGGCTGGACATCTGTGGATCATGCTGTGGTGGTGCAGGCCTGTCCAAGAGTGCTGTGGAGAGAATAGGGACAGGGTCAGTCACCCATCCATGGACACTGTGGCAAACCACCACCACTACCACCACCACCACCACACCATGCAGCCCTCAGGACAGGTACCCACCTCACACAAGCCTGTGACAACATGCACCCACCCACCCCACAGTGACCTTGACCATGCCAGGCATCATTTCAGCAGGATACAGTGCACCCTGTGCAGGACACCAAAAGCAGGACCATGCACCATTGCCTGCACCACATACAGGGGTTACACATGTGAATACAGACCTGGCCTTGGAAGTGCGGGGGTTGTCTCGCAACCACCACCTGGCACACCTGCCACTGCCACCATCCGCAATGTTGAGGCCACCACCGCCATGTGTGGCTCCTGCACACGCTGCTGGTGTTCCTACGGACCACCACCAGTCCTGGTCCTGTCTCTGTGGTGGTGTGCCTCCTCCTTCTTTGCACGCCACAGGAGGTCATTCCAACGCTTCCGGACTGCCTCAGTTGATCTCCCACGACCACCAACCGCATTCACCACTGCAGTCACCTCCTCCCAAGCCTGCCGCACTACAGCATCAGTGGCCCTGTGTGTGCGTAACACATCTTCTCTTTCTTTCACCTCATGTGCCAGGGTGTTAAGCTCATCTTGGGAGAATTTATGTGCACGGATGTGCTCCTGTTGAGCCTGCACATCTATGGGATAATAAAGAGTGGACAGGTGTCAGTGGCTGTGTCGGTGCTGCACTGCATCACACAGTGGACAGCATGATATCATCCCCTCAGTGCTACAGCCCACATGGACATATCAGATTGCTGCATGTGCCTGTACGGTGCACATGCCCACATTGCCACTATCTGTCCTGTGTCTGGAGTGGTGTGCACTGCTGTGGATTGTGTGTGCCATGAACCCCCATGACTGTTTTGTGGCATGGGAGTGCACATTGCTGGTACGCTGTGTACGCCCGGGTGGGGGCAGAGGCCATCACACCACACATCCAGGAAGACAAGACGGTGCACTGTCATGGTACAGCACCAGTGCACCTGGCTTGCAGACACAATGTGCATGCATTGGCACATGACACAGTAAACTGCAGGGGGTATGTGCACAATACAGTGGACGTTTGTGGTCCCACGGTGGTCATACATACCAGGAGTGTAGCCAGATATATCCATTTGGTACACAGTCTCCAACCGCCCCCCATTACATAATGTACATATCCTATCCAATGGCACCCTTCCAAACAAGTTGTCAGATGATTCCTCTACACTCTAAAGAGATCATACATGCATGACACAGTCCACAGTGGCCAACACTAACCCAAATACTACAGATTAGATTGATAATTGTAACCGAGTGGCGTATGGTTTGTGACTGCGGTATCGACCAAACTGGACACAAATGTGTACACTGAGTATGCCTATCCACACCCTTGATACATACCTGCCTGTCGCTACCCATCCCCCTGTTGCATGTCTCTCTCCATGTTGTTCACTGCTGTATTCCCGCCGCAGTTTCACAACACAACACTGGTGGTGCACTGCTTGCCCTTTTATAGCCCAGCCAGGCAATCCTGCCTGTTAGTCATGCAAATGAGCACATAATGATATGCTAATCACACGGTTTGCCCCATGCACACACAAGTACCCTCATTTGCATACAGCCATTGAATATGGCTCTGAATAGCCCCGCGCTAGCACAGCAGAGCTATTTGAGGGTCAGCGCCGCGCTATGTGCAGTACGCATGCTTATGTTCCCCTTGTCCGCGCTGTCATAGCGCGGTCTAGCGCTGCGCTAACCAGCTTTAGCGCGGCGCTACACGCGTGCACTTAATATCGGCCCAGGGTCATGGTAGGGGTCACGCATGCACATTGCAAACACTTCCTGTTAGCGTGGCGCTACGGCATACGTCAGCGCGGCACTAGACTTCAGTTGTAGGGTGTGTCAGGGTGTATGCACAGTTGTTGCACTGTTTACTGCGATTATTTGCCCCCTTCCACAGCACCAATATGTCTGTGAGACATAGGCAAAGGGCAGTGGTGGGCCGTGACAGGTGATGGGATGAGGTTGAGACGGCCAACCTGGTGAAACTGACAGAGAGGCGCCATCGCCGCCTATTTGGACCTGTGCGGGAAGGCGACTTGCCCCGCAACGCAGGTCTGGGCTTCCATTGCCAGTAATCTAGTGCCATCACAGGTATTCCACTGGATGGTGAAAAGTGCCGGCATCGTTATGTTGACATCAGGCGCAGGCAGCGACCACTGCTCGAATGCTGCAGGGCCATGGTTCGCGAGGGGACTGTACCTGTGCCAGGTAAGAGATGACTGTAGCGCCACTGCTGGCATGGGTGGTGGGGCAGTATGTTCGTGGTGTGCTTATGTGCATGGGTGTTGCTGAGCTACACATGTTGCTCATGGAGTCCATGAATCCATGTGTGTACTGTGTGGGACAGGGGTAGACAGTGTGCGGACCCCTGTCATGCTTGGCATGGCTTTGGTGGTGCACTGCACCCGTCTGCCATCAAGGGCAGGTTGTGCTGCACCACTGGGGTACAGGGTGTTCTTTAGTGTACCGTGGTGGCTGATATTATAGTGACGATGCTGTACTCTCTCACTGCAGAGCCGAGGACAAACCACAGGCAGGAGGGACATGACACAGGCGGACAGGGGCCATCAACCGACAGGCGAGGGTGCCTCAATGGCACAGCGTCAGCGGAGAGCACTGACGGTGACAGTGGTGTTGTGCGTGAGTACTGTGTGATGTTATGCTTTTCCACTATGAGTCTGACTTACAGGGCAGGCAGTTGAGCAAGTGTGTTGTAGGTACAATGACTGTACACATTTGTGTACACTTTGGTGTACTGCATGTCTGTCAACTTTTCCTAGGTACACCAGACATTTTGGGTCACTGTAGGCCACTGGGGTATGGCCCTGTTTGAAATGCTGTTGTGTAGCAGACTGATACATGTACAACCTCATTAGAGGTAGGGAATTATCTGACAGACATCATACCCTTTGGAAGGTGTACCATTTGGGGTTGCTGAGGCAGCATTTATAAGGGGGTGCTGTTTGGGATTGTGTGTGGAACATGTGAATGTCTGGCTACACCCCTGTATTACAGTGCTGTGTCGGGTGTCTTGGCCCAGTTTGCTGGGTAATCCAGGCCACATGTGGGATGGCTGTGTGCATTTCCATTGTCCCCCTTTCCTCCATTGCCTTGTCTGCTGCTGCGAGGCCTGAGACATGGCTCGCTGTGTGTCTTACGTATTGTTGCGATTGCCACTATGTGTACTGATAGCAGCCTTGTACTGCCATGTGCATCATGTTGCTGTTATGCCCACCATTGTGGGGGGATGATGCATGTCTCTGCATGGCTGTGGGACATTACTGGGGTTGGCCTGTCGTGCCACCTGTTGCTGCTGCTGAGGTTGGCCTGTCTGCCATAGCAACAGTGTACTCCACCTCTCATGGCATGTGTCATTTACAGTAACATGTATAACATGTCAGTATCCGTGCAGGACATGTTGTGGGTACATTCCAGGGCTATGCAGGCCATGGCATGCAGAGGGATACTGTGTCATGTGGTGCAAGCATTTCCCTGGCAGTGTACTGTCATGGTGGCATGGACAGAGGTATGTTATAGTGTGTCCCTGTCCGACCTCCATGGTGGACATGCAGGGGGCTGTGTGGGAGGGGTCCTTTGAGACTGTGGTGCCACATGGCTCTGTGTGGCTGTACATTGCATGTGTGCCTGTTGCGGCATGTGTGTTGGTAGGCATCCTCAAGCACTCAATGGTGGGCAGTTTGATGTCTGGTGGGGGTTGGCCAATGGCCATTGAACTGCTTACTCAATGTCTGACACCTAACAAAGGCAATGTTGTACCTTTCTGTGTTTCATTCATTGTGGTGTACGCTAGGGGGGTTGTTCACTATGACTGTCTGTGTATCCCATGGCCATTACAACTGTACAGGTTATGGCCTTGTATGTGGGTGTCTTGGCTTTCATGAATTGTATCTTGCAGGCCACTGGCGGAAACTGACACAATCATGGTGTACATTGGTATGTTTTCATGCTACACTCTGGGGTGGGGTAGCTCACCCTAACAGTGGGGGAGAGGGTGTCAGTGTGTCCACATGGTGTGCAGTTGTGGCCTCCCTGGCTACACCCCTGCCTGTGGGCTCATGCTCTGATGTGGGGGCCATTGTCCCTAAGAGGGTGCTGTCCCTCTGTCCCTGTAGTGCACAGTGTTTGTGCACATGTTATGCAGGTGTGCTGCAGGAGTTGTTCTGTGGTAGCATGGTGTGCTGGTTGTCAGCCCCTATGGCAGATGCTGCTCCCACAGGGTGTGTGTGTGCCTCGCCATGCCTTGACCACCAGGGTGACACTGTCCTGTGCATGCCTTTGGCCTACCACTGCACTGCCACTGGTGGACCGTGCCCAGTGTCTGTGTTTCACATGTGTGTGTCTTCTTACATGGGTGGTGTCACGGCACTGTGCCATTCTCTACACCACTGTGGGCCCCTCACCCTTCTGTTGCAGCAAGTGGTGTGGCTGGGCATTGGCACTTCCCCTGGTTGTGTACTGCTTGGTTACCTGTCCTGCAGTCCCTACTGTTCTGATGCCAGTGTCATTGTTCTCTGTGGTCATTGTCGAGTCTCTATCTGTGTCACTTGCCACTGTTGCACACTTATGTCAGTCACCCACCCACCTGTTCAGGGTTTCCTGTCATCATTTGTACAGCTGCTGTGTTATGGCATCGTAGGTGGCAGTTTGGCTGGGTGTCTACAGTTCTTGTGGAGGGCAGCAGTGAGGGTGGGCCACTGTTGGGGGTGTACATGACAGGCATGTGTGGTTACACACGTGGTTGGGGCTGTGGCAATTTCTCCAGTTGGTGTCATCTGTATTTTGTATCATAGCTGTGTGACCGTGGGCAGCATGTCCCACCATATGTCATCCCATGTGAATATCAGTCAGTGTCCACTTCTCGTTCACATCTCTGGAGGTGGCTGTCTGTTTGCACTGTTACAGTCTGCACGCCACTGTGCTGGCTGGCCTCCACGTTGTTGGGTTTTCAGCATACTCCTGCATATCGATGTACACTGGGGTGTTGCATGCTGCCTGTTAGCGCACTGCCTTGTCCTGCAGGCACATGTTAGTGTGTGTTGTGGTTTGTTACATACTAGCACATGGGCATGGTTGTTGGGGCATGCTGTCCACTGTGTGGTGGTACATGGTGCCTTTGTGTCATTGTCATGCCCTGATGTGGTCCCCCTTTCTCCTGTAGGTCCACGTCAGTCATCACTGTGGGCCAGCCATCCAGAAGAGGGTGAGGGCACGGAGGAGCTGTTGAGGAGGATGGTGCGCCAGCAGCGCACAATGATTGAACAGCAGGCTGTCTTGATCTTGGAGACAAGGCGTGTTGAAGCTATCTTGGAGGCACGTCTGCCAGCGCCTGCCCGCACCTAACCCCTGCATTCTGTTTACATTAGCCTGCTTCCTGTCCCTGGCCCAGTGTCCCTAGCCCTGTTTCTGCCATCCTGTTCCCCTCCATTGCTTTGTATTTCCACATCCCTCTCACAACCGCATTCTTACCCCATTGTTCTGTTGCTATATTTACCATTTGCCTGTTTGCACTGTTACTGTTGTTTTCCCATTGTTTCTAACCCTTTGTTACACCTGCCCTTTCCCCTTTCATTAGGTTTTTCTTGCACCCCATTTTTATGAACAGTGTTCTGCTATGTTTTGATTTGTTTTTCTGTATATATATTCATGTTGCCTTTGTGCCTTGGATTTTCACGTTTTGCATTATACTTTTTTATGCTTGACATTCCTGTGTCCTGTGTCTTTTTGGGGTGGACTTGGGATTTGACAGTGTTCTGTGGTGTTCTGATTTCACTTGTGGTTCTAGGTTATTCCATTCCTTTCACTAGTACTGCAGTTGTGGCTGGGCTGTTCTGCTTTCCTGTGTTCCTGGACAGCTGCTTACACCTCTGACACTTTTGTTTTTGTGGGTGTTTGCACTGCCTCTGTCTGATTGCTATATTCAGTGCTGTCTTTTCTGCTATACTCAGTGCTGTCTTAATCCTGGGCAATGTTTGCCCTGCACTCCTGGGCCTGTTTGCCCGGCTTCCTTTGCTTGCTATATTCAGCTGGTTTTGCACCGGGCCATTCATTTTGAATATAGCTATGTTTTTGCTCTGGGCACTGTTTGCCCACCGGGCAGTGCAAATTTAGCCCCGGGGCAAAGTTTTGAATATCTGGCCCTATATATAATGTTTATTTGTTTATTATTTATGAAATGTAATTTAAAATAAAAATATTTTAATTATGTGGGTGTCTCTTTATACACGCAATAAAACACCTTATATGATTTGGTAAATAAGCAAAAAAACACAGATTGCAGATGCTGTAATAGCATTACGTATCACCAGTACTTCAGCCAGCACACCCTCCACTATTCACAGTATCACCACTTCTTTACTGTATATACATCCATGTTAATTATGTCTTTAATGTCTATCCCACTGGGGGGTGATGTTGGCATAGTAAAGGATGAAGTGTAAGATTAAATGCTCTACTCTCCCAGGGTTGGAAGACTTTCTGATCAAGCAAACCAACTGTCACAAGATGTAGGCATGTGACAATGTGGGTCAGTAAGCATCAACAACAGAGTGCGTGCGTCTGGATTCCAAAACATACTTCTGCATCCAGATGCACTCATTGACATGTGAGCCACAGAGAATAATTTCTGCAAGTCAGGTGTACATTAGCAGGCCTGGTGGCGCCGATTTTTGAGGTGCTGTAAGTGCTTTATCTCATGTTATGCCAGTGACAAACGTTTGGTAACAAGATAAGGTTGACATATGTCAGCAGGAGTAGGAGGGCTAATGGAAGATAGAGTAGACATATGGCAGCTCTGCTCTCTTGGACAGTGGCAATGGCCCTTCTTGGCTGTCACCAGGTAGAGGCTTGGTGGTAGTGTGACGCACAGTAGATAAGACATCAGTCTGGGGTGGTGGAAACTGCCACGGATCTGGATTCCATGCATGCCTCCATGCGTGTACATCCTATGTGCTGTGGCAGCTATGGGATATAAGGGAGAAAACAGGAGGAAAATGACACAGATCAGAGCTTCGTTAAGCCTGCATGGGACACCTTGACATGCCCTTTCACTCTGTCTGGTGGACATTCTGTATGAGAGTACTCTGAGGGGATGTGAGGAAGAGAAGGCTCACCCATTCATTGCCCTTTTGGGGGGAATTCATGGGGGAACTAGCCCCCCAGCACGTAGGAAGGAATGTGACAGTCAGAGGTGCCTGAGGATATGGCTGAACAACTGCCCAGTCTGACTTGGGCGATAAAAATAGAATGATGGATAGGAGTTTGTATTACAAGGGAGTAATACCATCGAGAGGTTCCCATGTCCCCAGAACCGCGAGATGGTATTTCTCCCTTGTAATACAAACTTTTATATCCATTACTTTTTGTAATATATGGATCCTATTTGAATTTTCCAACATGTGATACTGCCGCACTGAAGAGTCCCTCGATCCCAGCCACTGCAAGGAAGATTTGTCCATCTCTTCATTTGCACCCTCCCCGCGTCCCTCATCACCCCTCCTGCAGCACCAGTCTCTCTAAAACTGTGGTGTTCTACATTTGGTAGGTAGTCCTACCTTTCAGCTGTGTGTTGCCTTGTGTGAATGCAGGATCAACCAGATAATTCTTTTGGGGGAAAAGAAAAACATCAAAAGAGTCAGTGCTCAAATTACTCTCGTTAAGCGAGAGACAGCCGCCATGTTTTGGAAACATCTGCCCACCCACATAGTAAAAACAGCCAATCATGAGCTGAGGTTACAAAAATGTCAGGGCATTTGTTTATGATGGACACTTGGGACCGTGCAACAAAATAGTGTTTGACGGAGACGTGCGCTTGTGCGCTTCAGTTTTTGTGATAATATCAGAGCTCATAACGATAGTATTACGGGTTCTGAACAATACTATTATCACCTAGAAATGATAGTATTATCAATTTTGTGGTGTGCTATTACTGGGATTTGTTTGTATTCTTTTCTGCAGTATAATTTCTGGCTATCCATAGATTACATATAGAATAATGGCTGGGGAGGTGGTTATAATGAGAATTTTACACACTCACATGTCAATGCTGCACATATTATGTTGGCCGCACAAAGAGAAAAATAAAGGAACATGTGGGGAAACATATTAGGGAAATTCTTAATCATAATTTAGAATATGCTACAATATGTCAAACATTTAGCATGTCAAACAGTACAGTGCATAAATGGCTCTTCACGGCACTGAAAATGTTAAGATTGGCCCGGGGGGGGAGGGGTGATCAGAATGTTGCACTAGCTAGAAAAGAAAACCTCTGGATCTTTAAATGACAAGCCATGAGCTTCCCTGGGTTAAATGATAAGGTGGAATTACCACCACATTTGTAAATTAAGTTTCTGTTGGAAATGTGCTAATAATATATGTGTGCAACATATTTAAAATATTTAAAAGATTTAAATGTCAGTGATAAGCTTCATGAATGAATGAGCATTGACATATAAATTAATTTATATAGTGAACAAATAAGTGACAGATGGATTGGTTTGCACCTGCTTGGTTTTTTAATTGATTTCACTATTTAAGTAACTCATTGTGTGTAGTGCAGTACTGTTGACAAAGCGCAGTGCACCTGCACGAAACGTTGAACACTTTCTGAGTTGGCATGGAGAGGTGATAGTGATGATGTGTTGCTGTTTTGCTGATTTTTATTAAAGGATTTGAGCATTACAAGAAATTGTCATGATGTTCTCCTCTTGGTGTGAGTGAGTGCCTCAGTTTTCTGCCTCTTCCTGATGTTTTTTACTGCTGGCACCAAGCACTGAGCAGCGGCTCTGTTCTGCACTTTAAACTATCTACAATACTTATACCTAAACAAATGCACAGAATCAAAGTTAATATTAAAATAATTAAGTGTGAGCGTGTCCTCTCTTTGTCAAGTCAGGCTGAGAAATGGTATAATCTTACCTCCAAACACACACACACACACACACACATCTGTCTGTCTGTCTATCTATCTATCTATCTTGCAAAAAAACTCTGTTAATGCATCAGTTGGGGTTGATATTACAGTGACAAAAGTTTGGAAATTCATTGTTAGGGTTACCAACCATACCACCCCACCTCCACTCCCCCACCCTCCACACACCAACAGGTGTCAGGGTGTGCCTTGGGGTCATTAGGCCTAACTTTCAGCCCATTCCATGTGGAAGAAAGCTGACATGGTACAGTATAGAAAAATGGGGTGAGAGTTAGGCCCAATGAGCCCAAGGCATCTCCCTGCATAATGGAGGGCCCTGTGCTCCCAGTATTGCATAATGGTATCCATATGTGGAAGCACAGGTCCCTCTGGGCCCTGCGCTCCCATATACCCATAAGTATACAGACATAACACAGACCTAGAGACATTCCAAGTAACCCTTGTGCTGCAAATCTGGCAATATCTCAGTAACCATAGGAACTTTGGAAAAAATTCCACCACAGTTGTAATCATAACCTGGCAACCTGCACTTAGGCTTAGCACACCTGTGCTTAGTGAAAAATCCGTATCTTGAACCGTTTTCAAGATATAGCCAGTGAAAGGTGGCACGGCTGCCACAATGTTATCGTATGACAAATTTCAAAACTTTGCAATGTTATAACTATTGAGCCATTGTATATTTTTTCACCAAACCAGCAAATGGCACATCTGTGGTGCAAGCCCTTACTGCCCTGCAAATTTCAGCCCTAAGTCCGAACTGTTTTCTTTTGCTATGAAGTGGCAAAGAAACTGGGTTTTTTTTGGGTGGCACTTTTGCAAATTTGTGAAAGTTTTGCAAAACATTTGCAACATTTTTGTGAAAGCTTTCGCATTTTGCGAAAGTACTTCTGCAAATTTGCAAAAGTTCCAACAGAAAATTGAGAAAACATGTTTCCAGGCATTATTTTTCAAAACTAATGTCAGGCTTGTGTTCCTAGGGCCCCAGTTAGGTAAACACAACTGTTGGTGTTTACCAAGGGCCAGTATCTTTTGAATTAGTTTTTTTTAGATGTCACTAACTGAAAACAAGATGGCGGCAGCATGAAAGTACAAAAATGCTTTCCCAAAAGTTTTTGTGCCCAGCATGTATTTTTTCCCATATGATATAATGGGAAACTTAAAAGTTTAATAACTTTTGAACGGATTACTATTTTTTCACCAAACCTTCCAAAGGCACATCAGTGACCCAGTCCAGATATACCCTGAAGTTTTCAGACCAGAACTACAAACCATTTGGGCTGTAGCCCTGAGCAAAGAATTTGCCAAAAAGTGAGGATTTTTCACACATTGTGGCACTCTGCAGCTCCACAACTGCACATCTGACTGGAAAGAAACTTATCAGCTCCTCTCCTACCTGGTCGACTGATCCCAGGCAGTTAGAATTGGTAGCTCCATCTCTCCTCCCATCCTAGTAACCTCCTGGGTCCCTCAAGGATCGGTCCTTGGTCCGCTCCTATTCTCCATATTCCTAAATGATCTGCCCTCTGCCTGTCCACACTCTTCCATTCATATGTATGCAGATGATACACCTTACAGCACAGCAAGCAGATCTCCTCGTTTACACGGAGGTTGTGAGAGCAGATCTTACCGAAGCCCTTCCCCGAGCTTGAGAGCTGGTCCCCCGCCTTACAGCACAGCAAGCAGGTACAGCTCCTCCCGCTACTCGGCAGATCACATCACATCAGCTTAGTTGTGAGCAAGAACCCCACTGAAACTTCATGTCAGCTAGCCCACCACCCTCACCACCACCCTTGGCAAACATTCCTATATATAGGAGTAGTCACATGAATGCGAAAACCAGTCAGCCTAGCTTTCCAACTGCAGGCTATTCCCTTCAACCACTAGAGGCCACTACTCTTCAAAACAAATAAACCCTAATCTATCATATCTGCTTGCTCTACTACAATGCTACCTCTGTTCTTAACTACTGTCTTCTTCCTTGTCCCTTGAGTGTCCCCCCCAACTGTCTTCCTTCCCTGAGCTGATGGACTGGAAAACACCCTGCATCAGCTTGCCAGTTAACATCTATTCACTCTCCAACAAGGATGATACACTGTCTGGCTGCCACTCCAACACAATAGTAGTTGGTCCCACCGTGCTGCCACACACCTTCCAACTCAGCCATTTAGCCCTGCAGCCCCATGTTTGAAGAACAGCAGCTGCTATCGCAAAGCCCTACACCATCTCTCGTAAGCTATACTGGGCTGCACACAATACTAAACTCCTGATCATTCTACTGCTACTCCTAGCAGGTGATGTTGAGTCCAATCCAGGTCCTAATCATCGTCACACCACTAACCCCTGCTTGCCAATCCAACTCCCATCAGGCCTAAAAATTATCCACCTAAATATATGCAGCCTTCTTCATAAAATAACACTGCTTCAGCCCCTTGCCCTGTCCCACATACTGATTGTCTCTGAAACCTGGCTGAAGTCCCACAACACTGACAGGGAATTCTCTATTCCTGGCTGTACTCTCATTAGTCAAGATTGCAGGGGCAATAAAAAGGGGGGCGGCATAACCATGTATATTGCCTCCCCTATCCAGTTCTCCCAGGTCACCCTGCCATGGTCGTCAGATTCTATCGACGCTCTAATGGTAAATCTTACACTCCCCTACTGTACAACGGTTTTCATTGCTGGCATCTACTGCACACCCGACTCCAATACTCCTGCTATACTGGACCACCTAGGCACACTAAACTCCCTGTCTTCTGGTGGTGAGCTCCATATACTAGGGGATTTTAACCTGAACTGGCTCTCTGGGGAAAACTCCAAGCTTCGTGACAAGGTGACTGCCCTAAACTCAGTCCAGCTAATCACTGAACCCACCCGGCTAAATCACAAAACACTGAACCACACGCTCCTGGATTGGGCTCTCACCTCTCACCCCCACAGGATCCTAGGTCCTGGCCTCCTGCCTGACTCCCTAAGTGACCATCATGGTGTCTACTCAGCAAGAAAAATCCTCAGGCCTAAAGCCCTCCCTCCCAGAACCTAATGACTAGATCCTACAAGTCCCTGGACCTCACCTCATTACTATCTGACTTGGCCAATACTGATTGGTCACTCGTCAGCCGATTCTCCTCCATTGACGTGGCCCTTGAGTTCTTTAAGTCCAAGTTCTCTGCCATTTGGGACCGCTATGCCCCCCTCAGGCATACTAGAGTCAGAGGCTGTCACCTGCCATGGATTTCAGCTAAAATCATAGCCCTCCTTAGGAGCAGGGATAAAGCCTGGAAATCCTATAAGTCATCCGGCTCTCCAGCTGACCTTTGGATTTATCGTACATTATGCAATACATGCACTAGGAAAATCCACCAAGCAAAAGCTGCCTATTTCAAAGCCTCTTTCAATTTCTCCTCACATCAGCCAGCCAAATTCTGGAAAGTGGTAAAATCACTTCTCAGACCCCCATCACAGACCCCCACTCCTACCCTTCAGGTAGGAGGGCTCACAGTCACTGACCCCCCAGCTGTAGCCTCTCACTTTAACACTCACTTCACAAATTTCCATGCAACCCTCCTGTCCTTACCTCGCCCTGCACAACAACCCCCTCACATAGTCACGTCTACAGCACACTCATTCTCTTTTCAGCAAGTCACTGAAGAGGAGGTATTTAATGCACTGCATGCCCTTACTCCTAATAAGGGCAAATGCCCAACAGAGTTGGACTCCAAGATGCTCCACCCTCTCGGCCCCAGCCATAACTAAACCCTTGACCGACCTTTTCAACCTATCCTTCTCCCTTGCAGAAGTCCCCTCTGAATGGAAACATGCCACTGTAATCCCCCTTCCCAAAGGTGGGGATGCCTCCAACCCAAGCAGTTACCATCCTATTTCCCTACTACCCATATTGGCTAAACTCCAAGAGCACCTGGTGCTCTCTCACCTGTCCCCCTTTCTTGATTCCTCCTCCTTTTTCACCCCTTCCAGTCTGGCTTTAGGAAATCCCACTCCACCACTAAATCCCTTCTCAGGCTCATCGACTCCATCACTGGGATGGATGCTGGCCACATCACAACTGTCATTTTCATTGACCTGGTCAAGGCGTTTGACTCCGTCTCCCACTCACTCCTCCTGACCAAACTCACCAATGCTGGGCTGTCTTACTGGGCCTCAAGATGGTTCCACTCATACCTTGTTGGCAGGTCCCAATCAGTCAGAGTCAATTCTGCCACCTCCATCCCTCTCCCTGTTACTACTGTGGTTCCGCAAGACTCAGTCCTTGGCCCACTACTGTTCTCCATCTTTCTTAATGACTTGTCGTCCACCTGCCCTCACACCTCTATATACATGTATGCAGACGATACTGTACTGTATACATCTGGCCCATCGGTCTCAGAGATTATGATCAGATTGCAGTTGGACTTTGATAAGATCCAGCTCTGGCTACAATCTAATCAACTCTCCCTCAATGCAAAGAAAACTGTCTCAGTGACTTTTGGCACTATGCAAAGACTTTCCAGGCTCCCCTTCCCAATCACATTCCAAACCCTGGACGGGACGTCCCTCAAGGCCTGCACCTCTTTCAGGTACCTTGGAGTCTGGCTTGATCAGCACCTAAACTTTTCCATACATGTTGACTCCATACTCAAGAAGTTACACCCCAGGCTTGGTGCACTTTACTGGAACCCTGACAATATCCCAGTCTCTGCTCGCAGGGCCATTATGCAAAAAATGATCCTCCCTGTCTTTGATTATGGAGACGTTGTCTATTGTGCAGGGACCAAGTCCACCCTAGCCAGACTGGATCCCCTGTACCACTCCTTCTGCTGCTTTGTCCTGAACTGCCATTACTCCATCCTTCACTGTGCTCTCTACCAATCATTGAACCTTACATCTCTAGATAACCGCAGGCAGGCCCACTGCACCAAAATCTCAGCCAAGTACTGGTCCCAGTTGCTCCCCCTACCTCATCTCTGCCCTAGCTGACACAAGCACCCAAGCATATTCACTCAGAAGCAATGACCCATGGATCCTATTTATCCCACTTAGATCCACTACTGTGGGCCAAGCAGCCTTTAGCTACTGGTTGCCAAAGTTAGATAACTCTCTCCCCTCAAACATTCATCACTTCTCTTCCCCCACATACCTTAACTCCATGCTCCTAGCTCACTACTCCCCTACCTGTTCAGGTGCCCAGGCCTAATAACAGTCCACACTGAGGTAGCCTGGTTGCCCTTCCTATTGCACACTTAATGTTTGCTGCCTATCCTAATACTTTAATGCTTGTATTCAAAACAGTGCCTGCATGTGACAGTATCAGTTGTTCTCTCATGCCATTTTTTTTCTGTGTCTCAGGTACCCAAGATGCTGTGTCTATCCCCCAGGTACTATACTCTATGTATTATGTAACATACTGCACTTGTTTCTTCAACTATGTTTGTATCTCCCCTCCCTCAGGACGCATCTGGAATCGAGCAGTAGCCTGCTCAGTATGCCTTCCTGGTGAAATGTTTAAATAAATAAATAAATATGGTCTTGTATACATCTGGCCAGTCATCAGCTGATGTAGGAACCAGACTGCAGCAGGACTTCAATGATGTTCAGCACTGGTTCCGTGCAAACCAGCTTTTTCTCAATGCCAAGAAGACCGTCTTCTTGACCTTCAGCACAAGGCAGAGACTCTCTAGGCTCCCTACAATCCCTTCCTTCCACATCCTGGATGGGACTATTCTGGAGATCTGCACCTCCTTCAGATATCTTGGGGTATGGCTCGACCAGCACCTTGTTTTTTCTGTACATGTCAATGCCATCCACAAAAAGCTACACCCCAAACAGGGTGCCCTCTACCGGGGTCGTGGTTGCATCCCGCCACCAACTTGCCATGCACTCATACAGAAAATGATTCTCTCAATATTTGACTATGGTGACGTAGTCTACAGTGCCGCCCCCAAGTCCATCCTAGCCATACTGGGACCCTCTCTTCCACTCTTTCTGCTGCTTCACACTGGATAGTCCCCCCTCCACTCACCACTGTGTACTCTACTGGTCCCTCGCTCTTCCCTCACTCCATGATCGCCGATTGTCCTACTGTGCCAAGCTCACTGCCAAATACTGGTCCCAGTCCTTGTCCCCTTACCTCTCCTCTGTGATGGCTGTCCCTAACCCTCCTGTGCACTCCCTCAGGAACACAGACACATGAACTCTGGTCATCCCACGGGTGTCTTTCTCAAGTGGTCAAGCATCTTTCAGATACTGGATGCCCAAATTATGGAACTCCCTCCTTGCCGTCATCTGGCATATGCCCCTAGAAAGGCATTTCAGCTCCCTCATTAACTCGCATTTCATGACATCATGTGCCTGTGGGTAGGCTGAGACTAAAAACAATAAGAGAACCAGGGAGCCCTACTAGTCAATATATTCTCCCATTGCAGACCCACCACATGGTTGTACTGCCCGAATCTCATCCACAGCCCTAACTGTCATGCTCGTCTCCTCATTCTACTAGATGCACTTGTTGTGATTAAATCTGCTCTGTACATAATGCTTCTGTATAACTTGTATATTCCTGCAAATTCTTGTAACAATTATACCATGTATAGTTGTTCTACTGACAATGTGTATGTACTGTTTCCCTTTGCCCCTTTCCCCCAGGACGCACCTGGAAATGAGCACTAGTGCTCAGTGTGTCTTCCTAGTAAAACTTTTAAATAAATAAATAAATAAATAAGATCCAGAGATCTATGGTACCAGACAGCACATGCAAAATGTCAGGCAAATCAGACAAACAGTTGCAAAGTTATTAAAGTGCAAAGTTTTGGTTTAATATAGAAGTGGCATGCAACCTAACTGTAGTGCTACTACGTGACACTATATATATATATATATATATATATATATATATATATAATTTTTTACACATATATACATATATAGTATATATATATATATATATATATACACACACACACACATATATATATATATATATATATATATATATATATATATTCATTCATGGCAAAAACTCTGTTTAATGCATCAGTTAGGGTTGTTCCACAGTGACAAAAGTGAGGAAATTCGGTGTTAGGGTTGAAAACCCTAACTGCGCATTCATTCCCCCCAACCCTACCACCACACACACACACACACACACACACACACATATGCAAGTAGTGAAGGACCAAGGCAGCACAGCCTATCACACACATCCAGCAGGAGGTGTATACCTGTGTCAGTGTAGGAAGTGGAGAAATCCAACTTCAGATATGATACATTATTTACAAAATTGTTCTTTGAGGTTAGTTCACATAAAGGTAAACCAAGATGGCAGTAGTGAAAATGGTGTACCTCGCTTTGTTTTCAACATATGGATGGAGAAAGGTGTCATGGGCACCATATTGTTAGTCTATGGCAAATTGCTAAATTTTGGAACAGTGCAACTTTCTAATCCTTAGCAATTTTAGCACAATAGCAGGAAAAAGCATGTCTGTGGGACCAGGTCTTGCCACCCTGCAAATGTCATCCCAAAGGACCCAACTTTTTGCTTGCAGGATGATTAGGAGGATAGTTTCACAAAATAGTTTCACAAAAATGAAAGTCTCATAGCACAATATGTGTTTAGCAGTGCGTGGAATGCCCAGGATTACAGTTAGCAGTGATGACTCCATGCCATATCCCAATGGGAGCATGAGTGCGTGGTTTTGTGGTTTAGATAGTTGTATGTTATTCCTGTTACCCGCTGCTGGTTGTGTGTGATTGGTTGTGTTGCCTTGGTCCTTCCCCTACTAGCATGTATGTGTGGCGGTGGTGGGGGTGGGGAATGGGAATGCACAGTTAGGGTTTTCAACCCTAACACCGAATTTCCTCACTTTTGTCACTGTGGAACAACCCTAACTGATGCACTAAACAGATTTTTTTGCCATGAATTTCCCTTCTTTTTGAGAATGTGCACTATAAATACTGAAGTAACGGTAACGCAAATGCAAGTGCAAATGGTAATGTACATGGTGATGCAAACGTAAATGAAAATGCAAATGGTAATAGAAACACAAGTGCACATGTTAATGAAAACAGAAACACAAATGCAAGTGTGTATGCAAACGCAACTCATAACCTGCACGGTCATGGTAATGCAATTGGAAATGCAAATGCTTATGGTAACACCAAGGATGATGCCAAAAGAAACACAAACAGAAACGGAAACTCAAACAGCAACGATCATGCCAAACGAAACAGAAACGGAAACTGAAGCGCGTATGCATACACAAACGGCAATGCACATAGTGACGCAAAAGGAAACACAAATGCAAAGAAAACCAGTAATGGAAACACAAATAGTAACAGTAATGCAAACCCAAGCAGAAATGCAAATGCAAAGGGTAATGCAAACAGTGATGTAAACGGACACTCTAATGCAAACGCTCATGGAAATGCAAGCGGAAATGGTAACTGTAACTGTAACAGTAACACAAACGCACACCCTTTTTTCTCACCAAAACATGCATTTAGATGCACAGTGAATACAAAGAATGCATGCATAATAATGGGCATCAGAGCAGAAAATGAACACTTGCAATATTAAATTGCTTATATCTTAGGAACTGTACGACATAGAAAAAAATTAAAAATGTCATATTATTTATGACTTTCCTGGCTAGTTTTTCACTTAGCCCCCTAGTGGGGGGCTAAGCATTTTTTCAATGAAAAGTCCGTATCTTGAAGCGTTTTCGAGATACGGGCTCCAAAAGGCGCAGCGGACACTATAATGTTATCCTATTGTAAAAATAGTCAAATAGTCAAATACTAGTCAACTTTGGAGTGCTGTAACTTTGCAGCCCTATAATATGTTTTCACCAAACCACCAAAAGGCACATCTGTGGGATGTTGGCTTTCTTCCCTTCAAATTTCAGCCCAAAAGACCAAACCGTTCTTTTGCAGTGGGGTAGCAAAGAATTCCTGTTATTTTGGCCATAGTTTCGCAAAATAGTGTCAAGATTTGTGACACTTTTGCAAAAAAATCACGAAAGTGTCACAAGTGCGACACTACTTTGCAACACTACAGTTTAGAAAAAGTTTACATTAAGCGGTTAGCAAAAGGAAAAGGAGGAGGAGACCATTATGGTTTTCCAAAGAGGTAGCAAAGAAAGTGAACGCCAAAAAGATTGCATTCAGGCAATACAAAAAGACACAGGCAGAAGGGGATAGGGAGAAGTACCAGGAGAAGCAAAGGGAGGCAGGGAGGTCAGTAAGGAAGCCAAAGCTCAGACAGAAGAACATTGCAAAATTAGTGGGTAGAGGGACAAAACCTTTTACAGGTACATAAGTGAAAAAAGAAAGACAAAGGAGGGATAGTGAGACTGAAGGGGAGGGATGGCGCATGGAGGATGACAACAGTAAAGCTGACATATTGAACAGGTATTTCTGCTCAGTCTTTACTGAGGAAGAGGAGGTAATGGGTCTGAAGGGAGTACAAGGGTGAGAATGGTGCAGAAATGGACACAAGTCCCTTTACAGAAAAGGGTCCTGAAGGAACTGGAAGTAATAAGAGTTGATAAACAATGGGGCCAGATGGGGTGCACCCCAGGGTCCTTAAAGAACTAAGAGAGGTGGTGGCTGAACCTCTGGCTATCCTGTTTAGCCGATCACTGGAAACAGGGGAGGTACCCAAAGACTGGAGGACAGCAGATGTAGTCCCCTTATACAAAAGCGGGAACAAAGAGGAAGCAGGGAACTACAGACCAGTCAGCCTCACCTCGGTAGTGGGGAAGATCATGGAAGCACTACTGAAGGAGAGATTGGTGGAACATTTGGTTGTCAATGGACTACAGGACCCAAGGCAGCATGGTTTCACCAGGGGGAGGTCATGTCAGACCAACCTCATTGAATTTTTTGACTGGGTGACTAGGGAGGTGGATCATGGGAAGGCAGTGGACATGGCCTATCTGGACTTCAGCAAGGCCTTTGACACTGTGCCACATAGAAGACTATTACACAAACTGGGGAATATGGGTGTGGGCAGGACAGTAGTGTGGTGGGTAGGTAACTGGCTGGGTGGCAGGACACAGAGGCGGTGGTAAATGGCTGTCACTCCACAGAGGGAAGAGTGACCAGTGGGGTACCACAGGGATCAGTGCTGGGACGGTCCTATTCAACATCTTCATCAGTGACATTGCACAGGACCTAGAAGGCAGAATTTCACTGTTACGCTGATGACACAAAGCTCTGTAACAGAGTAGACACACAGAGGGTGTAGACAGAATGAGAAGGGACCTGCAGAAACTTGAAGAATGGTCAGAGGTTTGGCAGTTGAAATTCAATGCAAAAGTGCAAGATAATGCATATGGGGCACAAAAACCCTGGCACAATATATCAGTTGGGGATGAGGATATAGCATGCACCAAGCAGGAAAGGATCTTGGGGTTATCATCTCTGATGACCTCAAGGTAGGAAACAGTGTGACAAGGCAGCAGGTAAAGACAAATAGGATGCTGGGATGTATAGGCAGGGCATCACCAGCAGGAAAAGGAAGTCATAATTCCACTATACAAGACACTAGTGAGGCCCCACCTGGAGTATAGTGTACAGTTCTGGAGACCACACCCACGTAGGGACATAAACAGGGTAGAGAAGGTTCAGAGGAGGGCAACAAAGATGGTGCATGGATTGCATCACAAGTCCTATGAAGACAGGTTGAAGGAACTGAACATGTACTCCCTGGAGGAGAGGAGGGAGAGAGGATATGATAGAGACATACAAGTATCTCACAGGGAGGAACAGGGTGCAGGAATACACTATTTTAAGCAAAAAGATGTTCCAGGACTAGAGGGCATGGGATGAAGTTGGAGGAGGACGATTCAGAGGAAACATGAGGAAGATTCTTCACAGAACGGGTGGTGGACAAGTGGAACACCCTGCCAGAGGAAGTGGTGGGGGCTGAAACAATCACAGGATTTAAGAATGCATGGGATAGACATAAAGGAATTCTGGAGGTCAGGGGTAAGGGGCAACAGACTTCTAGGAAAACATAAACTGAACTTACAAGCTCAAATGGGCAGACTGGGTGGGCCATAGGCCCTTATCTGCCGACACTGTCTATGTATCTATGTATTTAAAAACATATTTCTGGGGTGTTTAACCCCCCCAAAAAAGACATGGCTAGCATCCTCAGGGCTTGACTAGGTGAACACAAAAAGAATTATGTTACTAGAGGGTCCCAAATTTAAATGCCAAGCATTTCTGTTACCAGTAACTGAAATCAAAATGGTGGATTTGTGACACTACAGGGGTAATTTGCGACACTAAAAACTGCATTTGCGACACTGTCGAATATTTTAACTTTTCCCATTGACTATGATGAGAAAATTGTTTTTTGAATAATGTTTGAACTGTTTAATATTTTTTTTCACGAAATCTTCAAAAGACACATTGGGGATCCCAGCTGCATGCTCCCTGAAGGTTTCGGACTGGTCACACAAACCGTGTGATCCGTAGGAGTGAACAAAAAATGCTCAAAAAAGTGTAATTACCACATTCTATGGTACTGTGTAGCTCCACAACTGTATATCTGACCATTACAAAACCTAGCAGATCCAGAGACCTATGCTACCGCTCCATGCCTGCCAAATTTCAGGCAAATCCATCATATGGTGGCAAAGTTATTAACCTGCCAAATTTCACACTTTAACCTTAAATGGGGTATTCAACCTAACTATAGTGGCACTACGTTGCCACTATAATAAGATATATATATATATATATATATATATATATATATATATATATATATATATATATATATATATATATATATATATATCTATATAGCTATAGATATATATATACATACATATATTTATATATTTATACAATAGAGTGACACAAAGTCAGTTAAATAAATGTGTTCATTCTCACTGGTGTTAAATAAATCTCAAAATCACCATTTATTTAACACCCGGTGTCAATCAAACACATTTATTTAACACCCTGCCATCAATCATCCCTCCTCATGCTGGAACTAAACCTTGCCCCCACCAACCCATTCCTGCTAGGCTCCATTTTTGCTGCAAACATACACTTCTCAAATCTTAAATCCCAGCACAGCCGTCATCACCTCCCAGTATCTGTCACAGTTCCCAAGCTGCAGCAAACAAAAACAGTACCTCCATTTTAAAATCATTTTTTTCAGTTCTGCGTTTCTCTCCTCACAGGTCTTTCATCACTGACAGCGCTTACTCTCTCTCTCTCTCTCTCTCTCACCACATGAATGTTTTTCTCTTTCCGGATATAGAAACCAGCACCGAAGCTGCCGAAACCAGGAGCAACCACATTTTTCACCCCACAAACTGCACCACCGAACGAAAGATCATAAATCTCAATAAAAAAAAAACACATACAAGCAGATGGAATACCCCCTTCTCTGTAACACAGAAAAAAAGCCTCCATGTTTTTTTTTTTAAATGCCCACCCACATAAACAAATTGCACTAATCAAAGAATACGTCCCAGCAATTATGCAGCATCCTAACACCAAGACCATAGCAACCATCCTATGAAGTCACAACATTAAAGGTGCAACACTACTTAAACTAAAAGTAAACAGACAACTTTATTAATTTTTCATAAATAATAAAATAAATACAGTTAATTATTGCATGCCACAAGGTCTCTGCCTATTGTATAAATGAAATACACGACAGGGACCTTGTGGAATACACATTTTATTTTCACTCATGCTGTTTGACCATGGGTACCTCACTTGTGGCTTATGCCACTCATGAGGTTACCCAAGGTCAAGCAGCACTCATGAAAATAAACTGTGTATTCCACAGGTCCCTGTCGAGTATCCCTTATATACATATAAATATATCTATATCTATTCATTGCAAAAACTTTGTTAATGCATCAGTTAGGGTTGAAGTGACAAAAGCAAGGAAATGAGACATTAGGGTTGAGCCCCTAACCCCCCACCCTACCACCTCACCCCCATCCTCCACACACCATCAGGGATCGGGGTGTGCCATGCAGTCATTAGGCCCAATGCTTAGCCCATTCCATATATAAACAGGCTGACATGGTACAGCATAGGAGAATGGGGTGAAAGTTAGGCCCGACTGCATGGCACACCCGAATGCCTGTTGGTATGTGGAGGATGGGTGGTGGGGTGGTATGGTGGGGGAGTTTGGGGCTCAACCCTAATGTCTCATTTCCCTACTTTTATCACTTCTGCCCTAACCGATGCATTATCAAAGTTTTTTGCAATTAATTTTCTTTCTTTTTGAGAAACTGTAATGTAACTGATAATTGGTATGTGTTGGTGGGACTGCGGGCCCTTCGGGCCCCATGCTCTCTTCCAGTCACCCATTTTTGCATAACAATATACATCTGTGGGAGCGCAGGCCCTCCAGGCCCTGAGCTCCCACTTACACAAAACTACAGTGTCATACAGCAGCCCTATATGGCTGAAAAGGAACCTTTGTAACACTACTTTGCCAATATCTCAGTAACCGTAGCAACTATGAAAAAAATTCCATTGCAGTTGTAATCATGACTTCGAAATCTCCACATGTGCTTACCTGCTCGGAGCAAAAAATCTGTATCTCACATCATTTCTAAGATACAGGCACCAAAATGCGTTGTAGGAGCTGCAATGTTATCCTATGGGGAAATAACTCAACTTCATAATGGCATATCTATGAAACCAATGACATTTGTTGCTCCTAAACAGCATAATTCACATCTCAGGGACAACCCCTTTATACGCTGTAAATTTTAAGCCAAAAGACCAAACCATTTGTTTACAGTGCACTGGGAAAGTTTTAAAATTCCTAGTTCGTGAGGGGACAAAATCCCCATACGCGCAGTCAATTCCCGTTTGCAAGCTGTCAAAATCCCCATTTGTGAGAATTCCTTGTTCATCAGATTTTGCTATCTGGTCTGGAAATTGTGATCAAGGATTTTGTCAGCTCATGAAGGGGGATTTTGTCACCTCCAAAAGAGGATTTAATTAACCAATCCATTTTCGCGAGCTGTCAAAATCCCCTTTTGCGAGTTGATCCCCTTTCGCGAGGTGACAAAATCGCTGTTTTTGAGCCAATCCTTGTTCGTGAGAAAGGGCCAGCTGGTCTGGAAATCATGATCAAGGATTTTGTCAGCTTATGAAAGGGGATGGGCTTGCGAAAGGGGATTTTGTCACCTCGTGAACGAGGATCGGAAGTGAGTGATGAACAAATAATTTTAAAATTTAAAATGGCCATTTTCTTACCAAAACGAAGCAAACCAAAGTCATGGGGTTGTAGAGGGCATCACCCTAAACAAAACCCATGCTTAATTTACAAGAGAGCACATCCGTGGGGCAAGCTACATTTTGTTTGTGGGGGAAAATTAAAACAAGATGGCGGCTCGCGAAAGGGAATTTTTTCTCACGAACAGGGATTTTATAAATCCTCATTCTCGAGGTAACAAAATCCTTGATCATGAGCCCAATCCCCTTTTGCAAAACATACATACAAATCTAAGACTGAACTAGGCATGCTCAGAACCCGAAAATTCTAAATTAAATAACTTTTGAACAGATTCATATTTTTTTTACCAGACTAATGCTGGATTGTTCTTTGGGCAAACCTTATTGTTTGTAATGTGTTATTTTGTGCTTTGCTGCATGAAAACCACACATCCAATTACTACGCAACTTGGGAAATCAAGAGGTCTTCTATATGAGACCATGCATTCCAAATTTTGTGCAAATCTGTTGAATGGTTGCAAAGTTATTAACGGCAAAATTTGGGTTTAACATTAAACTGCCTACTCAAACCTAACTATAGTGGTGCAATCATGTCATTATAATGTGTGTGTGTGTGTGTGTGTATATATATATATATATATATATATATATATATATATATATATTATAGTGGCATGGTAGTGCCCCTATAGTTAGGGTTGAGGAGCCATTTACATGTTAAACCCAAAATTTTGTACCTTAATAACTTTGCAACTGTTTGATAGATTTGCCTGAAATTTGGCATACACAATCAAGACCCATACACCTTAGGATCTGCCAAGTTTTGTACCAGTCGCATATACAGCTGTAGAGTTATTAAGCATGATCTGCACACACGTTTATGCTTTTCTGGAATTTTACTGTCATCTCTACAGGTCACACGGTTTGCGCGACCGGTCCGAAATCTTCAGGGAACGTGCGGCTGGGGTCCCTGATGTGCCTTTTGAAGATTTTGTGAAAAAATATTAAACAGTTCAAAAGTTATTCAAAAAACAAGTTCCCATTATAAGTCAATGGGAAAAGTTAACAAAAAGTTCGACAGTGTTTTTACTTTCGCAAATGGACCTTTTACTGTCACAAATCCGCCATTTTGTTTTCAGTTAGCGATCAGAAAAATGCTTGGCATTTAAAATTGGGACTCTCTAACAATCTAATTCTTTTTGTATTCACCTAGTCGGACCCTGAGGATGCTAGCCATGTCTTTATTTTGGGGTAAAACACCCAAGAAATACGTTTTTCAAATTTCTGGAAAAAGTACTTTCGCAAAGTACTGTCGCACTCGCGACACTGTCGAATGACTTTAAAGAAGCTTTTGCAAACTTCGACAGTACTTTTCTAGGCTGTGGGAAAATGACAGCAATTCTTTGGCACCCTGCTGCAAAAGAACGGTTTGGTGTTTTGGCCTGAAATTTGGAGGAAACACAGCTGACATCTTACAGATGTGCCTTTCAGTGTTTTGTTGAAAAAAATATTACATGGCGGCACAGTTACAGCACTCTAAAGTTGACTCTTTTTCCCATAGGATAACATTATGGCGTCCAACACATTACAGGAACCCTTTGGCGCCCTGCTGCAAAATAACAGTTTGGTCTTTTGGGCTGAAATTTGGAGGGAACACAGCCAACATCCCACAGATGTGCCTTTTTGTGATTTGGTGAAAACATATTACAGGGAGCCAAAGTTATGGCACTCCGAACTTCTCTTTTTTTCCCTTAGGATAACATTACGGCATTCGCCACGCCTTTCAGGGCCCCTATCTCGGAAACGATGCGAGATACGGACTTTTTGTCTGAAAAATTTTTTTTCTACGTCATACGGTTCCTGAGATATAAGCAATTTAGTATTCCAACCCCTCATTTTCTGCTCCGAGAACCATTAGTATCCATTAGTATCTATACATTCTTTGTACTCACTGTCTTTCTCTATGCAGGTTTTGGGGGAAAACCAGCCTGTGTGCTTCCATTACTGTTACCCTTTCCGCTTGTGGTTCCGTTCCCATTTCACTTAATGTTAAAGTCTACGCCACCATGGGCGTTACCCTTTGTGTTTTCATTTGCATTTCCTTTTGCACTGTTTTTAAAATTTCTGTCTACACTACTGTTTCTCTTTCTGTTTCACTTTGCGTCACCATGCGTATTACCATTTGCGTTTGCGGGCACAATGTTACTATGTGACAAGACATCACATGGCAGGAGTGCGGGGCCCAAAGTTCCCCGCGCTCCCGCCGCCGCATTGCATTCATTATTTCTCATTATCGTTCTCAAAAAGAAGGGAAATTAGAGGCAAAAAAACTCTGTTTAATGCATTAGTTAGAGTTATTCCACACCGACAAAAGTGAGGAAATTTGGTGTTAGGGTAAACGCCCCCTTGGACCCCCACACCCCCAACCGGCATCGGGGTGTGCATTAGGGTTGTCGGTCCTCTCACCCCATTCTCCTACTCCTCTGCTTCTTTACACATGTGATGGGGTGAGAGTTATGGCTGACAACCCTAATGTGTACCCCGATGCCAGTTGGGGGTGTTGGGAGGTCCAAGGGGGGCTTTCAACCCTAACACCAAATTTCCTCGCTTTTGTCGGTGTGGAACAACCCTAACTAATGTATTAAACTGAGTTTTTGCCTCTAACATATATCTATATATATATATATATATATATATATACATGCATACCTATATATCTATCTATATATATATATATATATATATATATATATATAGGATATACAATGGTGAGCTGTCAGATAAATGATTTATCTACACAAGTGCTGTTTGACCTTGGGTCACCTCACGAGTGGCGTAAGCCACGAGTGAGGTGTCCAAGGTCAAACAGCACAAGTGTAGATAAATCATTTATCTGACAGCTCACCATTGTATATTTCATTTATGCAATAGGGATGCTTTCTATCAGTGCAGGAACATTTGATTTTGACTGTTTATCTTTATTTTAAATGATAATTTCTGGGAGTTTTGGTTAACTTTCCTAGAGTATGTCTACCTAGCATAGTGGTTGCTATTAAATGAAACATCACTCATTTTGTAGAAAACTTCTTGCTGAACAAATGTCATGCTCACAGTACTATGCTACCTTTTTCATTTTAAAGTTATTCACATTTGTTTATCAAAAAAGGGAAAAGAAAATGGAATTTTATGCTGTTTTTTGCTAATTATAAAAAAAACTAAAAGGTATGTATAAATGAAACACCACTCATTTTGTAGATATTTTTATGCTGAACATTTTTCGAGCTCACAGTACCATGCTATCATTTTTTGTTGTAAAGTTATTCACATTTGTTTGTCAAAAAAGTGAACAAAAAATTACATTTTCTTCTGCTTTTTTGCTAATTGTAAAAAATATATAAGGTATCTATACATGAAACACCACTCATTTTGTAGATAATTTTGTGCTGAACAATTTTCGTGCTCACAGTATCATTCTATCTTTTTTTCATTTTAAAGTTATTCCCATTTGAATATGGTTAGAGCTGCTTCTGAGGCCGAACATTTTAAATGAATTCTAAAGAGATTTGTGACATAGTAACTGTGTGTATAAATGGTCACTGTATATGTAAGCAATAATACGTGACAGGGCGGGCGGTATTGGGCAATACTGGACCACCCAGGGGCGTAATGAGGCCCGACGCCACAGGCGGAGGGCCTTATAGCCCCTGGAAGGTCCAGTATTGCCCATACCGCCCACCCTGGAGGGTATTATTGCGCTTAGAAAATGGGCCAGTGTATTATATGTACTTGAAATCAAGTAAACTTTATGACTACATGTTAAAATTGTTAGCTGTTTGATTCATTTTGTGATCAAATAGTTCCTCCGCCTGCATTAAAATATGTTTTTTTTTTACAGAGGGACGTTTGTCATACAAGGGCCTCTGTAGATGGTTGCAGCTGGTTGTCAAGGTTACCGCCCTCCACACAGACACTTCCCATTTCCCGTTTTCTGTCTCAGTCTGTTTATTTTTTCTTTAAAGTTGTTTCCCATTCCCCCACCATGTCGTGCTTTTATTTTCTCTCTTAAATAATTCCCTGTTCCTGCATACCGCGCTACGATCAGAATGCAGCAGGATGAATGCCGCCAGAACAGTTACCGGGTGTTCTCTGCGACTGAGCAGGCAAAGAAGATGACTGAGTAAGTAGCAATCGGTTGTTTTCAGGGTTGATCATAATTTTGATGACATAGGAGAGCGGCAGTGGCAGGCAGCAGGGGCAACCACTACTAACTTTAGTTAGAGATACAGCAAGCGCAAATATTCATTCATTAGAGATACTGATTGGATGTACGTAGAAGTCAGGACTCGGGCGATGGGCTGGTGGGCTGAAAACATCACTGCTGGCCCACATGAAAATTATGTTGTAAATCAGTGAGTAACACAAGCAAGCATACCTCTAAGGCTCTAAGGAAAGGTAAATGCAGCATTTCTTTTCACCGATCCGACTTTAAATTGCTTCAGTGAATGAGTGGGTGATAAAGCTGCCAAACCGCACTGCCATTACTATTAAAAAAAAACAACCTGAAACTGAGTGAGCGGGAGGCAGCAGTCAATTTTCTTAGGAGGGGGAAAAAACAGAGGGATTGGTTTAAAGCTGGCAAAACAAGTATGATTTTTTTTCTTGGTTACTGGCTGCTGTGTCGTCCAAGTAGTGACTGTGTGTGTGGTGGTGATGGTGTGACTCTCGCTAAATGTTGAAAAAAAAATGGTGGCAGTTTGACATTTTGTGCCCAGTGCTTCAGCCAATGATGAAGCGGGCTGGGCACAAGGATACTTGGCTGGGCATAAGGCAGGGTTTGGCTGGCACTTTTTATTTGGTGGGCATCTATTGAAAGTTAATGTACCCCTGTGGAATGGGTACCAGCCAATCAGATGCCTCCAAATAAAAAGCCCATTTTCTAAATAAATTTATTTATACATACAGTGACTTAGATAAACACATTTATCACACTGAGTATATGTCCACCCCTATTGCATAAATATATATATATATCCAGGTTGCACTGGAAGATGAGCAAATTGTTGCTCAGCGTGCCTTCTTGGTGAAACATTTCAATAAAATACATACGTAATTAGGGTTGAGTAGGGTGTTCAGTGTTAAACCTCTAACTTTGCTCATCAACAGCTTTGGCAGCATTTGATGAAATTAGTTAAAAATTTGCATATGTTCTGTAGTAGACAAGGTCTAAATATGTGGAACGTTTTGTGACAGCAGCTTGTGCAGTTTCTGAGATCCGCATGTCATTTTCCTATAAATGTTTAATTCTTTTCCCCATACTTACTATGGGATTTGGGTTTGCTGTTATGTACAGCCTACGTGGAATGTAATTTTTTTACAGAGTTCCAGGGTAGAAGCGTGCTGTACCAAGGTAGTGTCTTTGGAAGGTTTTGTGAAAAAATATAAAATGGTTCCAGAGTTATACGGATTTAATGTTTATTTTTTTTCTGGTCTGAGCGCGCTTAGTAGGGTTTTTGGGATAATGTTCTGATACAACACCAACAATGCTGTGTTGCTAGATTATTTTTGGATTCTCACCACTTGCTTCTCATAGTAACAAACCTTTTATGCTGTGAGACCCGCCCGCCGTCTTGTTTTTTACTCCTTGAAATCAAAAACACACAAAATATATAGGGCCCAATATTCAAAACTTAGCACCAGAGCAAAGTTAGCACTGCCCAGAATGCAAAACTCGCCCAGAACCATTTGCATGCCATATTTAATGGTATAACCTTGGGGCTAAATCAGTTGAATATAGCGTGCAAACGAAGGTATGCAAACAGGGCTGAGAGTGCTGTGCAAAA
Organism: Neoceratodus forsteri; assembly: GCA_016271365.2. Taxonomy (NCBI): domain Eukaryota; kingdom Metazoa; phylum Chordata; order Ceratodontiformes; family Ceratodontidae; genus Neoceratodus; species Neoceratodus forsteri. The sequence continues at coordinate 1,237,552,901 of CM057455.1, forward strand.
ATAGCCTGGCAAATAAGACAGTTCTGAATATAGCAGCCAGGCAGTGCAAACTGCAACACCAGTCCAGTGCACACAGAGGTGGAGTACTGCAGAGTTGCAGTAGGTGACCAATGTGGGTGATGGCAATGAAGTGGTGCACAACAACTGCAAACGACATTGCAGGTCAAACACAGCAGGACTGCATTACGGTTTTGACAGGTTTGCTCAGGGGAAACTCATTTGCCTGGTGCTAACATGTTTTCCTGGCACTAACACATTAGCCCAGCATTAAACTTTGCTATATTCAAAGCTCCTATGCAAATGAGCCTACTTAAGCAATCTGTGGGCAAACAGCCACATTAGCATCTCATTATGGCCTGCTTTTCATGCATTACCATGTAGATTGCCCGGCACTGTTACATGGTGCACACAGCTCCATCTGTATGTCAGACTGGAACTACAGGTTGGTAGCTGCAGGCTGGGTGGGCTCACAGCACCACCTGTATGTCAGACATGATTAACAGTTTGGTAGCTGAAGGTTGGGTTTGGACACAGAAGCACAAACTATTGTGGCCCAAGGGATTAGCACCACAGGAACGGGTGGTTGTGCTGCATGCCATTGGCATATTGTTGTTCCTGCTACAGTGTGTATCAGATGGTACAGTACCATAGTAGCTGTATTGTGAGGGACACAACGATACTTACGGTGTGTCAGGTGACAATGACGGCTGCTAGCCACACAGTGACATGCATAGCTGGCAGATGTGTTTTGACAGTGGACACCACAGTCATACTGTTCTGTGACCCACATACTCTGTGCCAATGGCTTTGGATTCCCACACTAACATACACATGGCTGGCCATGTGTGATGGGGAGCCTGGACAGGTGTGCGGTATGTTCCCCCGGGGGGGGACACATAACATCATGCAGGCACACCGATGTCAGGGGCATTCCCGTCACTGGCACATGAGCACTCTGTGGACAGCCCTAGCTGTGTGGCCGCACCTACTATATGGTGCAACCTGGCCATCTTTACACCCTCTCCTCAGTACCCTCCATTCCTCCAGTGCTGCGTGTGTGTGCTGGATTGTGATGGTGTACCCCATGGGGGGACCAGAGGTGTGTGCTACATGGACGCATTGACAGGGTGTCCACTGGGCACTGGGGCCCCCAAAAATGCCTGGCAGAGTTGGGACCAGTGCCAGATGATGGCGACTTGGGTGGTGCCATCTGTGTGCAGCATGTCTCTTCCATTGCATATGGAGTGGCCCAGGATGGCCGTCTGCCCTCTCTGCCTCATCATTGGCTGCAGTCATCATGTGCACCATGGTGCTGTTGTATCTTATGGCACTGTTGTCTGTTGCTGCTGTGTCCATGCCCCCATCCTTGTTTTGCCCAGAGTTAAGACTACCTTTTTCTGGGTGGTAATTTGCGCCATGCGGAGTGTCACATAAAGTCATGCAAACACACTTTGTGTGACCCTAATACGCTGAATAGAGCAGAGCACCTGTATTCATGTACATGCCTCCTCTCTTTGCACAGTGCATACATTATAATTTTGCCTGCTGCTAATGCAGTTTGTCCATGCTATTTGATCTTTTGAATATAGGGGACCCACACAAACCCGGGCACAAACCCAGTGCAAACGGTTTGCACCCAGCACAAAGTTTTGAATATCTGGCCAATGAAATGCTGTAATTTTAAAACACAAACATCTGAACCTGACTAAATGGGACCTCTTTAGCTACATTCTGATGTTTGTTTTCTAAAATAATGGACAGAAATACCTTTTCTGGGCACTCCAACATCCAGGGTGCCCAACTTAGCAAGAGGAGCTGCAAACCTGAGTTCTCTGTGTGAGAACAGCAGGACTTTCTTCATTTCTGCAGCTGCAGCTGGAGCTCTGCTGGGAGATGCAGTGAGAGCAGTGAGCCATGATACCTGTTCTATCTGTCTTTCTGTGTCTTTCTCTTTCTCTGTCTGTCTCTCTGTCTGTCTGTCTATCCTGTCTGTCTGTCTGTCTCTCTCTCTCTCCCCAGGTATCTATTTAATCTGTCTCTTTTTTTAATAAGCGGACCAGGCTGTCCAACCTCAGTACCACTTTTTTCTACCCCACTGCCCTCCAGATCAGCCACCTGATGGTCCCAATGTTTTCATATAAATTTTTTATAATACATAAGTGGATCAGGGTGCCCTCCCCGGGTACCACTTGTCATGACCCCACTCCCCTCCAAGTTGTCAACACTTAGTACCACCCCTGGTGCTGCCAAACAGTAGCCTGACACTGGGGTACCCAATTCCAAGTGTGGGAATTTCATTCACTTTCCCCTGAAAAAAACAAAACAATCCTTCATTATTTTTTTTTGTTACTTGCAAAAATAGAAAATGGTCCCTCATCAATCTGACCCCCACTCCAACCTCCCACTCAGCACCCACCACCTTATACCCCCACCACACCACCCTCACTCACCTAAACAGGTCCAATGATGAAGATCCACTCTCTGATTGAAGACATCTCTTGCTGCTGGAACCAGTGACTGCAATATAAGAAACTAAGGTAAGGGTGGTTCAATGTATTTCAATGGGGTTTTGAACTTTGATGCATAACTTTGTCATTTTTACATACTGTATTTTGATCCCAAATTTTCAATATGGCCTTTTTTGGGACCCCACCTTATGACCAATGCAGTGAAATCATGCAAATCAGGCCCAAAAGGTGATTTCATGGTTGCTTGGTGAAATCACCTTTCTGGTTGGATTTGAAAATATTCACCGCCCTTGCTTGTGACTTGGGGTCATAAGAAGGATATGTAGAAAATGCAGGGTCAAAATACGTAAAAATGGCAAAGTTATGAACATACAGTAAAGCTTGCCAGGATCAAGCCCAACTCTGCAGAATTATGCAGCAGAGTTAGTGCAGGGACCAATGCAGTTTCAATGTGAGTTAATCCCTTTTGTCATGCAGGGAAACTGTGACACTGCACTTGATCCTAGCGGGCTTCACTGTTCACTGAAATTTTTCTATGCTCTCTGGTAACTTTGACAATTTTAAATATTTTAATCCCAACTTTTTAACATAGCCATTTTTTCACACCACCTCATGAATGTGAAAGCTGTAATTTTTCAAATCCTGGCCAAAATGTGTTTTCATACCTGTGGCAAGTAATGATGTTTTGGTGGCACGGAATGACATTTCAGCAGGGACTTGAATGTTTTCACCTACAAGGTTCATAAGGTGGGATAATAAGAAGGTTATGTTAAAACACTTTGGTGTACAAATATGTTAGAATGCCCAGGTTATGAAGGAATGTTGCACTATTTCAACGTTCATTCACAACTTCACTAATTTTCAAAATTCTGACTTCAAACTTTCAAGATAGCCATTTTTTCATGCCATCTTATAAACATTTCTGGTGTCATTTTTTAAATCATGGATGAGATGTGTTTTCACACTTCTGGTGTGAAATGACAGTTCAGCCAATGTACTATAAATGTTACATGTCATGTTTGTAAGGGGATTCATAAAATGACTATCTTGAAAATTTAGGGTCAAAATAAAAAAATGTATACTCAGTAGTGTAAAATGACTATCTTGAAAATCTGGGGTCAAAATTAAAAAAAAATATATATAATTGTTAAGAAACTTTGGGTGTAGTGTTAGTTTTTACCTCCGTGGGTATGCTTTGTGATCTCATGCCAGTGAGCTGAGTTCAGGGGTGAACTTAGCGATCCAACTGGATGGTGTGAGGGTGGGGGGATGGTGCTGTTATACGACACCCCCTCAGCCAGGGAATGAAATCTGCAGAGTTGTCCACATGGACCCGCATACCATATAGTCAAGACAACTGGCCTCTTGGCATAGAGCCCTGAACCTCTGCACCTGTGGGTGGCAGAGGGTCCTATGCGTTGGCTGACAGATGGACTCTTTTCCCTGTGCATCTGAATCTTCAGCCACATGGAAGCACAGGGAACAGAGGGCCCTGCACTTCAGCAGCCCACCAGATAGCATCTTGAGTTCTTGACATCTGCCACTGCACAAACATGCAGGGCCCACAAGGGCCCTGCACTTCTTTAGGTGGATAGAGTCTTCCCTTTGGTTCAGGGTCCAAAGGGCCTGTGCATCTGCATCTGGTCAAGCAGGTCCTGAAGACAAAAAAACTTTGTTAGCACCAGTTAAAGCTCAAGTTAATGCTACAAAAGTAGGGGAAATGTGGCACTAGGGGTTCCTACCTTAACCCCCCCAAGCAGCACAAGGTAAAACAAATCAGGATTTTGAGTCTCTGGAGTCATGGTGAATGGCAAGGGGGTCATAATTATTATGCCACAGCAATACACCACATTGCCAATACAGCACAATATATTGCCTGCGGCATATGTGTCCACACCCTGCACCCCCCCATTATGGAGGACTGTGCACCAAACCCCCCCAACTAAAATAACTAACTGGGGGGAAGGGATAACAGTAAAATTTGCACAAAGTGTGAAAAATAAAAAACTCCATGTGTCTGGGACCAGGAATTGAAACCTGATCCCAAACACACTGCCTGTCTCCCTTGCTCCCTGTGGCTCATCCTGTTGAGCCACAGCAGCTGCTCACCAGCCCCCTGTCCCAGCAGAGGTCTTATCCTCTGCCTGGGAAGAGTGAGAGGGTGCACTACCACGCATACATCCTTTCATGGTTTTGCACCCTCTCGCTCTAGCCTACCACGCTGTTCCTGTTCCATGGTTTTGTGGTGCATGAAGAAGCATGTGACACATTGACAAGGTAGGATGGTGAACCTGTGGTGGGGTCTTCCTCAGGGTTGTCAACCTTAACGCACACCCCGGTCCATGGGCAAACAATGTCACATGTGATCTCCATTCTTCACGCAGGGCCTACAGGGCCCTGCTCGAAGAAAAGTACAATTTTGGTTCTGAGAATGCTCAGTACAGTCTTTTGGATAGCTGCTTGAAATGAAAAAGAATTTAGTCCGTATGAAAAAAGCATCATTTTTCACATGGGGTAATCCTTTTTGTCAGGAAAAAATATTTTTCACATGGCCGCCATCTTGTTTCCATTTTTTTAATTTCAAAATCCACAAAAATGACTTCTTTTACACACACATCAACACATGTATCTTGCTCATTGGAACCCTGTTAGGTGGATTCTGCACTTAGTCTCTGGAATAATGACCCAGAAATGTATTTTTTTTAACATTTAAAAATCCCTTTTCATGAGCAGATTTTCTTTTTTTGTGTGTGTGCTTTTTTTTGTTCATTTGAAAAAAGCCCCCTTACGAAACAAATGTTGACTTATTTTTTTCCCTCATTCTTTTTTCGTATGAAGGCATTCTTTTTCATATTACTTTTTTCATTCATACCAAAATAGAATGCCCTCATATGAAAAAGATTTTGGACTTAGTTTTTTTCCCCACATTTGAACTTCAACAAGCCATAATTCCCTCAGTATTTGGACTTGATGGACAATCTATAGCATATATATCAAAACAAAGGACTTAATGAATACTAGTGGAATAATACATAATCCCCCTAAACAATTTAGGGTCCACATACAAAAACACAAAAATTAAAGAATGAAAATTCTCATAGGATAACATTATATATATATATATCTCAAAATAAAGGTCTTAATGAGTACTGCTGGAATAGCACATATTCCCAAACTAAACATTTACGTGCAGTATAAAAAATTAAATATTAAAATTCCCATACGATAACATTGGAATTTCAACAAACCATAACACATTCAATATTTGGACTTAAGTGAAAATGTATGTATCAAAACAAAGGTCTTAATGAGTACTGCAAGAATAACAGATATCCCCCATAACATTTTGGGGTAATATAAAAAATAAACAATAAAAAATACAAATTTGTATAGGATAACATTGGAATATGAACAAGCCATAAGTCCCTCAATATCTGAACTTAAGGGACAATCTATATATCAAAAGAAAAGCCTTAATGAATACTACAAGAATATCACATATTCCACACCAAACATTTGGGGCAATACAAAAAAATACAAAAAATAAAATTCCCATTGGATAACAGGGGAACTTCAACAAGCCATAAGTCCCTCAATATTTGGACTTAAGGGAGAATGTATATCTAAACAAAGGCCTTAATGAGTACTACAAGACAAAACATATATCCCCACAAACATTTAGAGGCACTATAAAAAACAACCAACAATAGCGAGATAGTACACTATCTCAAAAAGTAAGTAAATCCATTGCAAAAAAAACTGTTAATGCAGTAGTTAGGGTTAAACTGACAAAAGTAGGGAAATGTGGAGTTAGGGTTGCCAGCTCGAACACCCCACCCTTCAGGCAGCATAAGGAAAACCCATTACGGTTTGACCTCTGCTGTGTCTTCAAAAATCAGACATGGGTTGTCAACCTTAATGCTCACCCCATTCTCATATATTGTACACATGTCAGCTTATTTACTGATGGAATGGTGTGAGTGTTAGGGTTAATAACCCCAAGGCACATGCCACAATTGATTTAGGATGACACAGGAGAGGTCAAACAATAATGTTTTTTTCCTGTTGCAGCCTGCAGGATGGGGTGGGGTGTTAGGGTTGGCAACCCTAACACAACAGTTCCCTATTCTGTCAGGGTTGAAGTGACAAGTAGGAATGAATGTTAGGGTTTACACCCAACACCCTCTTCCACCTGACCACGCACCCACCCCATTGTCCACAGACCAACAGGTGATGGGATGTGCCTTGGGGTCATCATCCCTAACTCTCACCCAATTCCATGTTTAAGAAAGCTGACATGGTACAGTATAGGAGACTGGGGTGAGAGTTAGGCCTGATGACCCCAAGGCACACCAAGGCACATCCCATCACCTGTTGGTCTGTGGAAAGTGGGGATGGGTGGTCAGGTGGGGGAGGTGATAGGGTGTCAACCCTAACATCTCATTTCATTTCTTTTGTTGCTTTAACCCTAACTGATGCATTAATGGAGATTTTTTGCAATGAATTTCCCTTCTTTTTGAGAAAGTGTAACTGGTATGTGTTTGTGGGAGCACAGGCCCTCTGGGCCCTGAACTCTCTTCACACTGCCCATTTTTAACATAATGATATGTGTATGTGGGAGTGTGGGCCCTCTATGCCCTGTGCTCCCACTTACACATGATTACAGAGATATACTACAGCCATATAGTCCTGAAAAGGAACCCTTGAACACTAATTTGGGAATATCTCAGTAACTGTAGCAACTATGAAAAGCATTCCACTGCAGATTTAATCATGAACTGAAAACCTGTACGTATGCTTAGTACACCTACAGTTAGCAAAAATCTGTATTTCAGCTGGCCAGGTGGTGCTGAAGGCTGAGGTACTGGATGCCACACTCCACAACACACTGGCGACCCAGGGTTGGAAATGGACTCAGGCCACTGGGGGCTGGCAGGGCAGAAGAAGGATTGATTATCTGATTACTGCTCTCCTTCCTTTGGGGTGGGTAGGTGGTATTGCATCACCCAGCAGCGGTGACTGGTAGAGGCGAGTCATACTACAGTGGCGTGTGCAGCAAGGGGAGAGCACGGCAGGTGTCAGCACTTCATGCTCGAACACCATTGCACGTCCGACTCCCCAAGAGGTGAAAAAGTGGAAAATTGTGGGGGATGACCTCTGCATCTAATGGCTGTGCCCTGCACCCCCTGAGACCAGAGAGAGGTGCCTACCTAGGGGTGTGGAGTGATGAAAGGTCAGCCCCTGTGGGTGTGGGTTCGTGTGGCCTGCATGCATGACTGGGTCTGGGGCTGCAGGTGTCAGCAGCTGGAGATCATGGGGGCTGCTCTGCCAAGGTGGATAAATACCAGAGGTAATAAAAAAAATCTGCATCTCGAACTGTTTTCGGGATATAGGCACTGAAAGGCACCACTTTTGCCACAATATTATCCTGTGGGAAATGTCTCAATTTTGGAATGGCATAACTATAGAACTGATGACAATTTTTACACCAAATGAGAATAAGTCAAATCTGTGGGACAACCCCTTTCTACCCTGGAAATTTCAAGCCAAAAGTCCTAACCGTCTCTTTGCAGTGAACCGGCTAACAAGCAGCAGCCTTTAAAAATCCCATTTCGTGAGTTGTGAAAATCTCTTTTCGTGAGCTAATCTCTTTTTGTGAGGTGTCAAAATCCCTTTTTTGTGAGCCAATCCCTTTTAGCTTGGTAAGGCCATCTGGTCCTCATCTCATGAAGAGGGATTTTGACAGCTCATGAAAAGGGATTGGCTTGGGAAAAGGGATTATGACACCTCATGAAAAAGGTTCAGAAGCGAGTCACGAAAAGGAATTTTTAAATTTAAAAATTTGCATTTTATGACTAAAGTAAAGTAAACCAAATGCATAGGTTTGTAGAGGACATCCACCTGAAAAAAAATACATGCTTTATTTAACTCAGAACACATCCATTGATAAAGTTATAGCATTTTGTTTTTGAGGAAAAATGAAAACAAGATGGTGCCTCGCGAAAAGGAATTTTTTTTCCTCACAAAGTGATTTTAAAAATTCCTCTTAGTGGGCTGTCAAAATCTCTTTTCATGAGCCCTAAATCTCTTTTCATTCTGTGCATCTGTCCCAAAGACTGAACTGAGCATGCTCAGAACCCACAATTTCTAAATTGAATAACTTTTGAACAGATTAATATTCTTTCACCAAACCATTGCTGAATTGTTCCTTCAGAAAACCTCTTTCTACTTTGAACATTTCAGGACACAATTCCAAATGGTATGCATGCAGCACAATCTTAAATAAAATCGCCAAAAAAAAAGGCGAAAAGTGCATTTTGTGGCACTTTACTGCACGAAAACTACAAATCAGATTGAAACACAAATTGGTAAATCAAGAGACCTGCCATCCAAGACCATGTATTCCAAATTTTGTGTAAATCCACTGAATGGTTGCAATGTTATTAATGTGCAAAATTTGGGGTTTAACGTTAAACTGTCTACTCAACCCTAACTTTAATGGCACAGACTATATATATATATATATATATATATATGAAGGCAAAAACTCTGTTTAATGCATTAGTTAGGGTTGTTCCACAGTGATAAAAACAGAAATTTGGTGTTAGGGTTGAGCCCCTTGGACCCCACTTCCGCACCCCAACTGGCACGGGTGCGGCGTTGATTGCCAGCCTAATTCTCACCCCATCAGATGTGTGAAGAAGCAAGGTATAGCATAATGGGGTGAAAGTTGGACAGACAACCCCAGCGTGCACCCTGATGCCAGTTGGGGGTGTGGGCATGGGGGGGTCCAAGGTGGCTTTCAACCCTAACACTGAATTTCCTCACTTTTGTCGCTGTGGAACAACTCTAACTAATGCATTAAACTGAGTTTTTTAACTCTAATTTCCCTTCTTTTTGAGAAGGATAATGAGAAATAGTGAATGCAATGCGGCAGCGGGAAGGGCCCCGTGCTCCCACCACGTGATGTCTTGTCACATAGTAACATGGTGCCCGAAAATGCAAATGGTAATACGCATGGTGATGCAAAGGGAAACTGAAAGATAAACAGTACTGTAGACACAAATGGTTAAAATAACGCAAATGCAAGGGCAAATGAAAACGCGAAGGGCAATGCACATGGTGCCGTAGACGGGAACAGTAAGTGAAATGGTTACAGAACTGCAAGCAGAAGCGGTAAGAGTAACAGTAATGTAAGCACACAGGCTGGTTTTCCCCAAAAGCTGCATAGCGAAAGACAGTGAATACAAAGAATGTATGCATAATAATGGGTCTTGGAGCAGAAAATGAGAAGTTGGAATACTAAATTGCTTATATCTCAGGAACCATATGACATAGAAAAAAAAATTAAAAGTCATATGATTTATGACTTTCCTGGCTAGTTTTGTGCTAGCATTTTTTGGATGAAAAGTCTGCATCTCACACTATTTCCGAGATACAGGCCCTGAAAGGCACAGTGAACGCCGTAATGTTATCCTATGGGAAAAAAAGAGAAGTTCGGGAGTGCCATAACTTTGGCTCCCTGTAATATTTTTTCAGCAAACCACTAAAAGGCACATCTGTGGGATGTTGGCTTTCTTCTCTCCAAATTTCAGCCCAAAGAACCAAATTGTTATTTTGCAGCAGGGCATCAAATGATTCCTGTAATGCGGCGGATGCCGTAATGTTATCCTATGGGAAAAGGTGTCAACTTTGGTGTACCGTAACTTCGCCGCCCTGTAATATTTTTTCACTGGAACACTGAAAGGCACATCTGTGAGATGTTGACTGCGTTCCCATCACATTTCAGCCCAAAAGACCAAACCGTTCTTTTGCAGGAGGGTGGCAAAGAATTGCTGTCATTTTCCCACAGCCTGGAAAAGTACTGTTGAACTTTGCGAAAGCTTTCGCAAATTCATTCGACAGTGTCGCAGGCGCGAAAGTATCTACAGTACTTTTTCCAGAAATTTGAAAATATTGGGGGTTTTACCCCAAAATAAAGACATGCCTAGCATCCTCAGGGTCTGACTAGGTGAATACAAAAAGAATTAGGTTGCTAGAGGGTCCCAAATTTAAATGCCAAGCATTTTTCTGATGACCAACTGAAAACAAAATGGCGGATTTGTGACAGTAAGAGGGCCATTTGCGAAAGTAAAAACTGCATTTGCGACACTGTCGAACTTTTTGTTAACTTTTCTCATTGACTGATAAGGGGAAATTGTTTTTTGAATAACTTTTGAACCATTTAATATTTTTTCACGAAATCTTCAAAAGGCACATCGGGGACCCTGGCTGCACGTTCCATGAATATTTTGGACTGGTCACGCAAACCGTGTGACCTGTAGAGATGAGCAAAAATTCCAAAAAAGTGTAAACATGTGGGCAGATCACACTTAATAACGCCACAGCCGTGTATCTGAACAGTACGAAAGTTGGCAGATCCCAAGATGTACAGTTCTTGAGCATGTATTCCAAATTTCAGGCAAATCCATTGAATGGTTGCAAAGTTATTAAGGTGCAAAATTTTAGGCTTAACATGTAAATGGCTCCTCAACCTAACTATGGTAGCACTACCGTGCTATAATATATACTGTATATATATATATATATATATATATATATATACACATATATATATATATTAGTGGCATGATAGTGCCACTATAGTTAGGGTTGAGGCACTTTAATGTTAAACCTCTACTTTTGACCTTAATAGCTTTGCCACCGTATGATGGATTTTCCTGAAAGTTTGCATGTGCAGTCTGGCACCATACTGTAGATCTCATAGAAACATAGAATTTGACGGCAGATAAGGACCGCTTGGCCCACCCAGTCTGCCAATTTCCGTACCTAATGGATAAGCTGCAGATCCTAGTTAACTAGCAGCCTACTTCTTTCTATCACCACCCCCTAGAATTGCCTTGTGACTGATGTGGCAAGTTATGTTACAGTCGCATGTACGGTTACGGAGCTACAGAATGCAAATAAAAGCAAAAAAAAAAATATATTTTTTATGTGTTTCTTTGCTCGCGCCCACAGCCCACATGGTTTGTCTATTCAGTCCAAAAGTTTCAGGGAAGATGCAGTCTTGGTCACCGATGTGCCTTTCAAAGATTTGGTGAAAAAATATTAAACCATTCAAAAGTTATTCAAAAACAAATTTCCCAGTATAGTCAATGGGGAAAGTTAGCTGTGCAGCACGAAAATTTTACAAATGCCATTTTTACTTTCTTAAATACCCCTTTTACTTTTGTGATTTGGCCATCTTGTTTTCAGTTAGTGACCCAGAAAAATGCCTGGCATTTAAAATTGGGACCCTCTAGGTAAACACTGACTGTCGTGTTTACCTAGTCGGGTCCTGAGGATGCCAGTCCTATCTTTATTGGGGGGTTAAATCCCCCAGAAATGTCTTTTTCAACTTCAGGGAAAAAATAACTTTTTGCAAAATACTTTTGCAAATGCAAAGGTTTCATGATTTTTATGTTGCTTGCATGCATGTGCAAGAAACATAGTGCCATCATCCGAGTTTTCAGAGATGTGTCAGCCCTCTTCCAATTCAGTCAGTGTGTTTGCAGGCATGGCCGCAGTTCTCCAATCAATGCTGCAGCTGTCTATGACAGCAATTGAAAATGCAGTGGCCATACAGTTGAAAGGGAGAGCTACGCTTTACTGAGCAGCGATAAGATCGCGTGCTTATGCTCGCCTCACACACGCACGCATACTGCATGCTCGTGCTCCCCCCACGCACACACTGTATAGCTGACAGGGGTGCCCAATCCCCCATCAGCTGTGCTGTGCTCCCCCACAACAGAGTTCCAGATGCCACGCTAGAGCCCACCCAAGCTTGGCAGCAGTCTATATGGCCAATGGGTGGCCCAATCCCCTGTCGGCTCTACTGTTCCCCTCCTGAGACTATCGGGTGCCACGCTGGGAGACCACTCCAGCATGACAACAGTTCCTAAGGCTGACAGAGCTGCCCAATCCCCCATCAGCTCCACGGCCTCCCCAACAGCCTTCCAGCTGCCACGCTGGGAGCCCACCCCAGCGTGGCAAATGTCCCGCATAGTCCAAGTAATAAAAAAAAAACCTGAAAGAAAAAAAACCTCCCTTGCTGCTGCTGTCTTGGCACCCCTACCACCCGCGCCCACCCACTGTGCACTCTGCTTCCCCACATCCCCACCTCACCCCATACTTACCTCCAGAGCTTGGTGCAATGATCTTTGGTGGACCGGGAACACGTCTGCACTCTTCAAAGCCGACCGCAAACTGAAGAAATGCCGGTAAGCTATGTAATGTAATAAATAGGGGGTTTTCAACTTTACTGCACATCTTAGAAATTTTGGGGAATTTTTTCACCAGATTTTCAACATGAGGTTTTTGGGACCCCACCTCATGAATTCTGTCACTGTCATGGCGTTAATCGGCCCCGAAAGGTAATTTCACGGTCACCGTGTGGAACCACATTTTGGGACTGATTAACAAAATGACAGTGTCACGGTTCATGAGGTAGACCCTCAAAAACCCTAGGTTGAAAATTTGGTGAATAAATTCCCAAAAATGACTGTTTTACGAGCATACGTTGCTTTGTTCCTACGCACGCTCGTAAGTTCGCAAATTTTCAATATGTTCACTCCAGATTTTCAACATTGCCATTTTATCACACCTCCTTATGAGAAGTACAGCTGTCATTTCTCACATCTCACCCAAAATGTATTTCCGCACATGTAGCGCACAATGGCTCAGTCGGTGTGCGAAATCAATGTTTGGGACAGATTAAGAAAATCACAGTGACACTGTTCATGAGCAGAGGTCTTAAAATGGCTATGTTGAAAATTTGGTGAAAAAATTCCCTTCAGTCATTCTGCAATGTTACTAATGAAGACATTGAACAGGACTGGTCCCAAGACTGATCCCTGCAGCACCCTACTGGTCACCGCCTCTCACTAGACTGCACCCCATTTACCACCACTCTCTGCCTCCTGTCTGTTAGCCAGTTTCTAACCCAGTTTACCACCCTTTCCCCCATGCCCAGCCTACCCAGCTAGTTTATCAGCCTCCTATGTGGGATGGTGTCAAAGGCTTTGCTGAAATCAAGGTAAGCGTTGCCCACTGCCACACCCTGATTCACTTCCTTTGTCATCCAGTCAAAGAAATCAACCAGATTTGTCTGACATGATGTCCCCACTGTGAATCCATGTTGTCTGTGGTCCTGGGCTCTGATGGCTTCTGGATGCCCCACTATCCTTTCTTTAAGCAAAGTCTCCATGATCTTCCCCACTACTCAGGTGAGGCTAAATGGCCTATTGTTCCCTGCCTCCTCCCTGCTGCTGGACTTGTGTAGATGGACCACATGTGCCCTCCTCCAATTCACTCGTGTTGAATGACTCAGTGAACATGGCTGCCAGAGGTACTGCTATCTCCCTTCGCAGTTCTCTTAATATACTTGGGTGTATGCCATCTGGTTCCATCACTTTGTCCACCTTCAATTTACTGAGCCCCTGCAGGACTCATTTGCCTTTGAATGGACTACTGTCCACCTCTTCACCCACTTGGCAACTGCTGTACTGCTGTAGTCCTTGCTCCTCCCACTCTTCTGTGAATACTGAATGGAAAGACACAGGGCATGTCTTGGAAGGAAGGCATGGAACTATCACTTCCAAATACCTAAACAGCACATACAAGCAAGTAACATTCGGCATTGACAAATGCTTGTTTTTTGTGAAACTTTCATGATTTTTGAAAGTATTTTGCAAAAGTATTGCAAAATAACTGTTAATCTTTGCCATCCTCCTGGAACTAAACAGTTGGGTACTTAGGGCTGAAATTTGCAGGGTGGCAAGCCCTGGTCCCACAGATGTGCCTTTTGGTGGTTTGGTGCCAAAACATTCAAGGGGCCCAAAGTTACAGCATTCTGAAGTTCAGCAATTTCCAATAGGCTAACAAGTTTGGAAACAGTAAATGACACCTGAAGTTCAATTTTTTTCCTACTTGCTATGGTTACAGAGATATTGGCAAAAACATATTCCAAGGATTCAAAGGGTGCCTTCTCAGTGCTTTTCGGTGCCCATATCTCAGAAATGATGCAAGATATGGATTTGGTCTATTTATGTCACAAGAACCACTCTCTCTCATGATTACAACCACACTTGAATTTTTTTTCTAGCTGCTACGGTTCTCAAGATATTGACAAATTAGTGCTACAAGGGTTCCTTATATTATAGGGATGCTGTATGGCTCCATACTTATGTGTAAATGGGAGCGCAGGGCTGAGAGGGCCCACGCTCCCACATATGCATAGCATTATGCAAAGAAATGGACAATGTAAGGAAAGTACAGGGCCCAGAGTGCCCACACTCTCACTAACACATACCACTAACATTACACTTTCTCAAAAAGAAGGGAAATTCATTGCCAAAAACTATGTTAATGCATCAGTTAGGGTTGTTTCCACAGTTACAAAAGTGTGGAAATTTGACATTAGGGTTACCACCCCACCACCACACCCCCACGTCTCATCCTCAAAACCTTAACTCTGCATTCCCCCCACTGCCCACACACACACACATGCAACACACATCCAAGATTTTAAGACACTATACAAGTAACTCACATCTGTGAGCACAATAAACACTGCACTGTACTCATTTCACATAACACTATGTAATGAAAAAATAAAGTATGATCAACTCTATACTGCCAGCACAGTATGATGACACATTATAACTGGCATATCTTTTGCATACAATGAAACTTAGTCTGTACACATTTTGTGAATATTGATTTTTTATGTGTCATACTTAATTGGCTTGCTGCAGGTAACACTGCTACCACATAGGCATGTGGTAGCAGGAAAGATACAGCTGACACATAATACTTTTCAGATACTGCTGAGGTATGACACTAGCACCATCACATGTTGCTATACTGCTGTGTTACCTGGAAATACTCCTTAGCAGCATGTTATGGTTAGCTTTGGATGTTACAACTGTTGCTGTCACATGTTGCTTGTAAACTATGCTACAAAACATTACTTTTACTATTACTACCATTTGTTATTAGGACTGACTCACTTGATCAGAAAAAAATATGCAAACATCCAATGGCTGTTGCTAGGGTTACCCAAACTCTTATTTCCAATATAGCTATCTATAAATAACATACTGTGTGTTTCATCATTTCTTAACAATTGAAATATAGGCATCTGCTTAAATCTTGTTATTGATGCTTGTAACAGAAAAATGCTTACTGTGGCCCATCTCCCATGGTTGCCCAGAATGTGTGTGTAGCCCCAAGGCACTCTTGATGGCAGCAGAACTCATACAGTTACTGGACCATTATGATGGATGTGTCTTGTACTATGTTTAGAGAGTTGTACGTTACTTCTGTTACCTGATGCTGGTTGTCTCTGATTGGTTGTGTTGCCTTGTCCCTTCCCCTGATTGCAGTGTGTGTGTGTGTGTGTGTCAGGGTGGGAGATGCAGAGCTAGGGTTTTGAACCCTAACAGCACATTTCCAAACTTTTGTCGCTGTACTATTAACCCTAACTGATGCATTAACGGAGTGTTTTGCAATGAATATATACTGTAAAGCTATTTATTCTCACACAAGTTATATTTAGCACATGGTGCTAATCAGCTGCAATTGTGCAAATTTAATTTTGGCCAGTTAGCGCCATTTTATTTTTAGCGCAATTATCACTTAAGCGAAGATAACTATAATTATTTTACATCAAACATAACCTGTTCTACAGCATATATATATATATATATATATATATATATATATCTATATCTATATTGAATTGAATAAATTTTAGTTGATCAGGCATATGTTTGGAAATTCGATGTTAGGTTATCACCCCTACCACCCTAACCCCACCCTACAAGTACCAACGGGAACTGGGGCATGCCATGGGATCATCAGGCCCAACTCTCACCCCATTCCATGTGTAAACAAGCTGAAACTCTACAGTATAGGATAATGGGGTGAGAGTTAGGTCTGACAACCCCATGGCATGCCCCAATACCTGTTGGTGCCTGTAGGGTGGAGGGTGGGGTTGGGGTGGAAGGGGTGGTAACCCTAACATCAAATTTCCAAACTTTTGTCGCTGTGACATCAACCCTAACTGATGCATTAATGGAGTTTTGCAATGAATTTCCTTCTTTTTAAGAAAGTGTAATGTAGAGTGGTTGGGGGTATGTGTTTTTGGGGCCTTGGGCCCTTTGGGCCTACTATCGTTGCCTATTTTTGTGTAATGGTATGTGTATGTGTATGTGTATGTGGGAGCAAGGGCCATCTGGGCCCTGCGCTCCCACTTACACATAAATACGAAGCCATACAGCAGCCACATAGAACTGAAAAGGAACCCTTATAACACTTATTTGGCAATATCTCAGTAACCGTAACAACAATGGAAAAAAAATCCACTGCAGTTATAATCATGACTTCAAAACCTCCATGAATGCTTAGTCCATCTAAGCTGCAGGTAGCAAAAAATCCATATCTCAAATCGTTTTTGAGATACAGGCACAGAAAGGCACCACGGGTGCCGTAATGTTATCCTATGGGAAATTTCTCAACTTCAGAATGCTGTAACTATGGGCCCATTGAATGTTTTGAGACCAAACCACCAAAGGACATCTGTGGGACCAGGGCTTGCCACCCTTCAAATTTCATCCCAAAAGCTCAATTCACCTTGGCACAAAGAAGTGACAAAGAAAATAAAACATTGGACAATGTTTTTGAGCATTGTTTTAGCAAAAACAAAAATGTTTTCATGACACCCCTATTTCTTATAATGAATGCTTTTGTGTACAAAAAAATTTTGCTGTGTTACTTTATTTTTATCGTGGTCATTGTCGTGAAAACAAAAATGTTGTTGCGGCAACAAAATGATGGAAACATTTTGAAAAATATATTTCCGGACCACCTGCAGAAAAAGTAATGCCAGGGTCATGTTCCTAAGGGCCTGATTAGGTAAACACAACTGTTGATGTTTACCAAAGGGCATTATTTTTCGATTTACAACTTTTTTTGTCTCTCGCTAACTGAAAACAAGTTGGCAGCAGCATGAAAACAAAATTTTGGAGCATGCCAACAAAAAAGTGTTCATGAATATTTTTGCAATGCACATATAAATTTTCCCATAGATTGAAATGGGACATGAAAAACTTGCATAACTTTTGAACTGATTAATAATTTTTCACCAAATCTTCAAAAGGCACCTCCTTGACCCAGGTCACATATACAAATGCACATTTGAAGCACAGTTCGGTCTGTGGAGTGTGACAAAGAAATGCACAAAGTTGAGAATTTCACATTTTTGACACTCTACAGTTCTGCAACCCTACATCTGACCGGAATGAAACTTTCCAGATCCAGAGAGCTGTGGTGGATGCTGTGCATGCAACATTTCAGGCAAATTGGACAAACAGTTGCAAAGTTATTGAAGTGCAACCTTTGGGGTTTAACATTTAAAGTGGCCCGCCAACCCTAACTACTACTTCTATATATATATATATATATATATAGATATATATATCTGTATGTATCTCTATCTATCTATCTATCTATCTATCTATCTATCTATATCTATATGTGTATGTATATATATATATATATATATATATATATATGCAATACGGTGGACATATATTGAGTGTGATAAATGCAGCTATCTGAGTCACTGTATGTATAAATAAGTGTCTACATACAGTAACCATTTATACATACAGTGCCGGACTACTTTCTAAAAACCCCAACTATTATGTGACAGCCCATTTATCCATACAGCATGTATGTCCCTCCCCCCCCGGACATTTTCCAGCAATTTCATTTTGTTTCCAGCACCCATTCATATACCAATGACTTCTATTTCCCACCACACAGCATCATGATTTCCATACAAGGTGCACTTTAAAAGACACAAACACAGAAACAACTCCTTCATTCCACTGTAAAACAACTGCTGCTGCTCTTCTCCACGTTCTTTTATCAAAACAGCTTTCAAATCAACAGCCCTCTCCTCCTCTCACCTTAAATCTCCACTGTCTTTTCCTACTCCTCTGCATACTGTCTTTTCCCTTCCCATTCTGATTCGATCCTCTTTTTAAATTCTTGTGAGATACCAAAAAGAAAAACAACAAAAGCAATTCCTCTCTTGCTCGCACACAAGCTGTCCACCCCGTTCACTTGCTAAACTCGGATGCCATTTTCTCTCATTTTTTTTCAGTCACCCACTACAACAACCAATGAGCTGTTACATTCTAGATGCCAATTTGCCGCCTGCATAGCAGTGGCCATAGCAACAGTCCATACTACGAGAGGAGCAACTTCTTAAGAATAAAGAAACCCCTAAAGTCACACAAAATACATAAAAAACCCACATTTTAAAACAAAAATAAATTCCAACACATCCTCCATCCATATTGCATAAATGAAATATGCAGGGGTCGGCTGTGTGATATATCATTTATCTGTTGTAGTTGCCATAGACCTCTCGTAACCATCACTCGTGGCTCCACCACTTGTGAGGTAACTTGAGGTCAAAGGCAACTACAACAGATAAATTATATATCACACAGCTGACTCCTACATATCATATATATATATATATATATATATATATGTAATAGATAAACCACTCTGAGGTGGCGGTCGCTGCCTGTTATATGCACGCCTGGCTACGCACATGAGGCCACATGCCGAAAGTGCATCAGCCACCCAAGGCGTGTGATATCAGAGTGTGACCGACACTCAGAGTGGTTTATCTATCTTATAAAATGTCAAAATTGTTTTGGAGGGGTTTAAAAGTGGAGGCGTGCAGTCGCGCTCTGATATACGCACGGTCATGTGATGTGTTTTATACAATCAGAAGTTTGGATTTGGACCACTCCCTTTTATCCATTTTATAAATATATATATATAAACTTCACTGATGCATCAGTTAGGGTTGAAGCAACAAAAGTAGGTAAATGAGACATTAGGGCTGAGCTGCTAACAGCCCCCACTCCCACGCAACCCCAACAGGCCACCACCACACACCCACCCTCCACAGATCAACACATGTTGGGTGTGCCTTGGGGTCATCATGCCTAACTTTCCCCCCATTTCATGTGTAAGGATGTTGACATGGTACTGCATTGGAGAAGGGGGTGAGAGATAGGGCCAATGACCCCAAGGCACACCCGACATGTGTTGGTCTGTGGAGGGTGTGGTGTGGGTTAGTGGGGTTGGTGGAGGGGTGTTAGGGCTCAACCCCAACATCTCATTTCCTTACTTTAAGTTAAACCCTAACTGATGCAGTAATGACGTTTTTGCAAATTATTTCCTTACTTTTTGAGATAGTATAGTAGTATCTTTATTTTACTGTGGGAGCGCAGGGTATCCCTTCACAGATGCATATATGTATCTAGCTGTGGAAACACAATGGTCTCTGATCCCTGCACTTCCACACATTATGTTACGAACAGGTATAGCGAAATTGCAACAGTCATAACTCTGCCAGCTTAAATAATTTTCACCTGAAATACTCAACATGACCTTATTATCACCTCACTGCATGTACCCAGTACAGAAAATTTTAAAATCCCAATTGAAATGCATTTCTGTGCAACCGTAACACCATTCTGCACCACAGGTGCAGAAAAATTTTTTTCACAGGATTTGAAAAATTACAGTTGTACTATTCATGAGGTGGTATGAGAAAATAGCAATGTTGAATATTTGGAGTGAAAATATTAATATTTGGCTAAGTTACGCACGTGTGTAGCAAAATTTCAATGACTGTGTGTAACTCAGGAGTTTGGGGTATTTTTGCACCAAATTTTCAACATTGCCTTTTTGTGACCCCCACCTCATGAACAGTGGCACTGTGATTTTGTTACTCCATCCCAAAACTTGATTTTGCACAGTGACAGCAACATTCTGTGTCACAGGTGCTAAAACACATTTTGGGCAGGATGCGAAAAATAACAGCTGTACTGTTCACGAGGAGGTGTGAAAAGATGGAAATGTTGAAAATCTGGAGTGAAAATATTAAAAATTGTCGAAGTTACGAGAGTGCGTAGAAACTGTGCAATGCATGCTCATAACGCAGTCATTTTTTTTAATTTTTGCACCACATTTTCAACATGGGCTTTTTGGGATCTTCCCTCATGAACACTGTCACTGTCATTTTGTTAATCGGTCCTGAAAGGTAATTCTGTGCAGCGACCACAAAATCATCTTTCAGGACTAAGTAATGAAATGACAGTGTCAGTGTTCATTAGTTGGGGTCCCAAGAACCCATGTTGAAAATTTGGTGCAAAAATCTCAAATATCTGAGGTATCAATATAAGTTGAAAATCTCATTGACAGTATTTATCCGGTACTTACCTGTATTCCTCAATTTGCGGTTCGGCTTTGAAGAGTGCAGACATGTCCCGGTCCACAGAAGATCGCAGCCGCTGATCTTGGAGGGTAAGTATGGGGTGCGGGGGGGAGGTGTGTACATAGAGGGAAGGTGGGATGTTGGGCAGGGAGTACGGGCGCGATGAGAGATGGATGCTTTTCTTCTTTGCAGGGAAAACACATAAAAGAAAACGAGGGACAGGTTTCTACATTTCAGGGGGAAAAAAGTGAAAAATCCACTGCTACCAATGATAACTGGGACAATGGAGGGCGGGGGCACCACTGGACACCAAGGTGATGTGGCAAGTACCACCAATATAAATAAATAAAATAAACCAAGGCATGGGTTTTGCTCCGGGGAAGTACTGGGTCTGCCAATGCGTTTGGTTTTGTATAGTTCATTTTAAAAATGATATTATTTCAATTTAAAATCCCTCTTTGTGATCCCTTTGAGCCAGCCGATCCTCACGAAAAGGGATCGCTGGCAAAAAGGGATGACAAAGAGGAATTTTAAATTTAAATAATATTGTTTTTAAAATGAACTATAGAAAACCAAAGGCATGGGCCGGCACAGGTCGTCCCCCTAAGACAAACCCATGCCTTGGTTTTCAAAGAATACCTCCATGGGGCAAGTTCTAACATTTTGTTTTCTCCCCTCGCTAAGGAAGAAAACAAAATGGACACCAGAGAAAACAGATTAGCCTCGTGAAAAGGGATTTGGTGAGATTTCCAAATTCCTTTTTGCATTCCCTGTTCGTGATTGGCTCATGACCAAGGATCCTTCATCGAAGCTGCATTTATCCCAAAAACTGAACTGAGCATGCTCAGAACCCAAACTTTCAAAACTGAATAACTTTGGAATGGTTTAATATTTGTTTACCAAACCAAGGCTGGATTATTCCTTAGGATAACCTCTTTTCACCCTGAACATTTCATGCCAAAATTCCAAATGGTGTGGGGGCAGCACAATGTCGAAACATGACCGACATTTGCAAAAAAAAAAAAATGTGTATAATGCGTTTTTGGGCACTTTGCTACACAAAAAACACAAATCTGATCAAAACACAACTTGGCATATCAAGAGAGCTACCATCTGAGACCACGCATTCTGAATTTTGTGCAAATCCATTGAACGGTTGCAAAGTTATTAACGTGCAAGATTTGGGGTTTTACATTAAATTGCCTACTCAACCCTACCTATAGCGGCGCGACAGTGCCCCTATAATATATCTATCTATCTAGCTAGATATATATATATATATATATATATATATATATATATATATATATATGTGTGTGTGTGTGTTTGTGCATTATATATATATATATATATCTATACAGATATAACCAATTAGGATAAATTAATGCCACGAAAGTAGGAAAATGTGGCATTAAGGTTTCCAACCCTAACTCCCCCCCACCTCCAAGCAGCAAAAAGAAAAAAACATTAAGGTTTTGGGTCTCTGCAGTGTTGGCAAATTAGTGGTGGAGTGTTCCATGGGGGTGTCAACCCTAATGTTTACCCCCCCCAGCCCATAGCTTCCAGTCTGAAGCACAAAGGTATGGCTCCAAGCCAGTGCATCATAATGATTCAGTCTTGAGAATTTTTTATTTTATTTTATTTATAACAATTTTGGATAACACCTTTGAGCAAACATTGCTCTTTTTACAAAGGTTCTATGTCATGGACAATGGAAAAGTATAGACAAGAACAGGCAGGTAGATAACGGTTAATACAATTACAATACATGAGCTGCCAGTGGCTTTGTCCAGATAAGACAATAGAATTAATAACAAGTAAAACATTGCAGAATGCATGAGCTGCCAAAGGCTTTGTCAGGATCAATGTGGACAGAAGAAATGGTGCAAATATTGCCAGACATTATACAAAGAGAGCCTGGGGTGGTTACAATTGAAATAGTGATCTGAGAAGTGCATGAGAGGGCCACAGGTAGTTGGTGAGAGGACAAGGTAGTTGGGGACAGGCAAGAACTGAGGGGGTGGGGGATTTGGAGGGATAAGGTAGGTGGTGAAGGAGAGGAGTAGGTTTTGATGGAGGGGAGGGGAGAAGGGATGGGAGATGTAAGTGGGGGTAACAGGATGGGTGGGGGGAGGAGAGAAGAAATAGGATGGGCAAGGAGGAGAAAGGAGAGAGAAATGAGAACGAGAAGGGAATTAAGGTGGGCTGGGGAGAAAGGAGAGAGAGAGAATATGAGAGCTAGGAGGTGCAGGGGGTAATAGGTGAGGGGAGGAACAAGGATGTGAGAGGGAATGGAGAGAGGGAGGAGTGAAATCTAGGGGGGCAAGGAAGGAGGCTGAGGTGGCTGACGTGAGATATTGGGAAGAGTTAATAGGGAGGGAGTGGGGTGTGGGGAGAGTGCATAAGTAATGGAGAGGCCAGGAGGGCGAGCAGGGGAATTTAAGTGTAGCAGTCACAATAGGCACTGGCCACTAAGTGCTGTCGTAGTTTGTGCTTAAAGGAGCTGAGATTTAGTGCATTGGTGATATCCACTGGGAGAGTGTTAAACCAGTTAGAGGCCCTAACTTTGTAGGAGCATTGCCCTTGAGTGGTTTGGCAGCTGGAAACTGAGAAGACTAGTGTTCCAGAACTCCTGGTAAGGCAGGTGGCACAGTGAGGGGAAAGTATAGACTGAACCCCTGGTGGAAGGAGGCCCAGTGCTGTCTTCTTAGCAAGTAAGAAGATCTGATACTTAATTCTGCCTTGAAGTTGTAACCAGTTAGCCTGTTCATAGAGATCACATGTGTTTGTGTGTGAGTCTATAGGCTGTGGTGAGGAGCCGGCAGGCCTTGTTTAAGGCTATGGCTATACACTGGAGGGCAGTGTCAGTATCTGATCCATAAACTACAAGGCCATAGTCAATTAAAGAGGTGATTGAGCTCTGGATGGCAAGTTTTAATGCTTTGTCTGTCAGACAGTGCCTATGCCTATATGGCCTATTCACAGCTTTAGCAAGGTTATTTATATGCGTGGAGTATGAAAGAGTGGAGTTGAGGGTCACTTCCAGGTATTTGAACTGGTCTACCTGTTCCAGCACAGTGCCACCACTATTGTAGATTAGCAGTTGTTGGAGTTTGTGTTTGTTGTGAGTACCATGAAACAGCATTGATTTGTTTTTTGAGTAGTTTAGGATGAGTTTACGTGACCTGAACCAAGTTTCAACTTTTGAGAAACTACACTGTTGCTGTTGCTATAGGTGATTGGGGTCGGAGTGGCTCGAGAAAATGACTGCATCATCTGCATAGAGTAGAATTCAGTCATGGCAAGTGGCAGGGAGGTCGTTCATGAAGATATTGAAGAGTAGGGGGCCAAGGATGGAACCTTGAGGTACACCTGAATAGACTGGGAGGGGGGTCTTGAGGTAGAGAATTATGTCTCCCCACATGTTGCCAACACAATTTGTTGTAGCTTTCTTCATGCAGAGCCTGCGGGCCCTGCATGAAGAAATGAGATAATGTCTGATGTTGTTTGCTCAGGGAATGGGGTGGTCCTTAGGGTTCACAACCCCAAGGAAGATCCCACCACTGATTCAAAAAGACTCTGGAGACCCAAAACCCTAATTTTTTTCCTTTTGCTGCTTGGGGTTGGGGGTGGGGAGCATCACATATCCCTACTTTTGTGGCATTAGGTTACCCTAACCGGTGCATTGACAAAGTTTTTTTGCAAAGAATTTCCTTTCTTTTTGAGGTAATGTAATTGTATCCTCATTCATGCATGCCCCGCTCAAAGCGAAGACTCCATTCACCTACAGAAGTGCAGGGCCCTGCAGTTCAGTGCAATGACAGATGTGAAGAATTCATGGGGCTGTCTGGTGAGCTGTGGAAGTGCAGGGCCCTGTGATCCCTACACTTCTATGTGGTCCCAGCTACAGATGCAGGGGGCAAACAGGGCATCTGCCAGCCAATGCACAGGGCCCTCTGCCACCCAAGGTGGGAGAGGTGCAGGGCCCTATACCAAAAGGGAGGGGGCAGCTGCAGAATAAGGGGTGCTAGCTGCACATTTGAGCAGACTTGATAGACCTCTAGGCCTTTATCTGCTGGCAAATTTCATATGTTCGTATGTTCGTAAGAGGACAGCTGTTTTCACCATATGGTAGCTGGGCCTGTGCGGACAACCCTGCACCTTTCATTCTCTGGCTGGAGGGATGTCACATAACAGCGTCATTCTCCTACCCTCACCCTATCCAGCTGGGTCACTGATCTCACCATCGAACTCAGCTCACCAACATGGGATCACAAGCATATCATCTGGGGTCAAGACTAGCACTGCACACAAAGTTTGTTAATAATATTTTTTTTTTTTATTTTGATCCCAAATTTTCAAGTCACTTGTTTTATGATTCACCTTATAAATATAACATGCACCATTTATAGTATATTGGACAAAATGTCATTTCACACCAGAAGTCTGAATACAGGTCTTGTTCAGGATTTAAAAAAAATATACATGTAATGTTTATGAGGTGGTATGGAAAAATTACTGTTTAAAGTTTGGAGTCAAAATATTTAAAATTAGTGAAGTTATGAGTGAACGTTGAAATACTGCAACATTCACTCATGCACCAGATTTTCAGCATAACCTTCTTATTACCTCACCTCATGAACCTGGTAGGTGAAAATGATCAAATCCCTGCTGAAACGTGTTTCTATGTCACTGAAACGTCAATCCATGCCACAGGTGCGAAAACATATTTTGGCCAGGACTTGTAAAATGACAGTTGTCACATTCATGAGGTGATGTGAAAAAATGGCTATGTTAAAAATTTGAGGTCAATATATTTAAAATTACCAAAGTTATGAGAGAGCATAGAAAAATTTCAAGGTACATACATAACTTTGCCATTTTTACATATTTTGACCCCAAAGTTTCAAAATAGCTTTCTTTTGACTCCACCTTATGATCAAGGACAGTACAAGTTTCCTAATTCTCCCTGAAAGGTGATTTTGCTAAGCAACCAGAAAATAACCTTTTGCCCAGATTTATATAATTCCACTGCCATTGGTCACGAGGTGGAATCCCAAAAAGGCCATGTTGAAAATGTTGGGTCAAAATATGCAAAACTGACAAAGTTATGCATCAGAGTTAAAAACCACTTTGAAATACATTGAACCACACTTAACTTATTTTTTCATATTGCAGTCGACAGTTCCAGCAGCAAGGCGTGTTTTTGACCACAGGGAGGATCTTCACCCTGGGACATGTTCAGGTGAGTGAGGGTGTGTGGGGTGTCTGTAGGGAGGTGCGGGGTGGTTGGTACTCATTGGGAGGTCGGGGTGGGGGATTGGATTGATGAGGGACTTTTCTTTCTAGTAGGTGTAAAAAAACATTGAGAGGCAGTTTTCTGTATTACAGGTAACTTGAATGGATGGACAGTGATTGGAGGGTGGAGGTTGCCACTAGACAACAGGGAAAAAATCATACAAAAGGGGACCATGGGGGCCACTAGACACCAGGGAATAAAAATCATATGTAAGGGGATGGTGATTGGAGGGGGAGTCATTACTAAACACCAGAGAAACACGCCATACATAAGGGGACAGTGAGTGGACGATGGGAGTGCCACTAGACACCAGTGAAACATTATATAAATATGGGGCCAGTAATAGGAGGGTGAGGGGAGCCGCTAGACACCAGGAAAACATTATTTAAATATGGGGTCAGCAATCAGAGGGTGGGGTGCCACTAGACACCAGGGTAACCTTACATACATAATATGACAATGATTGGAGGGTGGGAGATGCCACTAGATACCAGGAAAACATGCCATACATAAGGAAATGATGATCAGAGAGTGAGGGATACCACTAGACACCAGGGAAACATTATATAAATATAGAATCAGTGATTGGAGGGGGGTGCCACTAGACACTGGGGAAACATTATTTAAATATGGGGATGGCAGTCAGAGGGTGGGGAGCATCACTAGACACCAGGGAAACATGTCATACATAATAGGACAGCGATTGGGGGTGTGCATCACTAGACACCAGGGAAAGAACAGCTCACTGCTCTGAGAGTAGCCCGCAGCCCGAGTTTCAGCTGCAGCTGCAGAACTCAAGAAAGTCCCGCTGTTCTCATACAGAGAACACAGGTGGACGACTCCTCTCACTAAGCTGGGCACCCTGGATTTTGGGTGTCCAGAAAAGGTATTTCTGGCAACTTTTTAAAAAACAAACACCACAATTGAACTTAATGGGCCCTGTTTAGCTAGGTTCAGTTTTTTTTTTTTTAAAGACATTATTTTTATGTACTTTAAATGTTTGTAAGTTTTACCAGTAAAAAGAAAATAGCTGTCTGGAATGTTTTTTCCCCCACCTCAAGTAAATCATGCAAATAAACATTCGTAATATGTTTTTTTACCTTTTGCAATTATTTCTGTACCTTTCATGATAGTTTTTTTGTTTTTTTACCAGTAGCACTGGAACGTTAACTCAAAAATCATTATAACTTTAAAACCGTACAATATATATTTTTTCCAGCTTTCTTTATGCCCCCTTATGCCGGCTAACCTGATCTCTCTCCAGCAAGGACACTTGGTGCAGTCTGTTCCTGCCCACCTGAAGTCTCCAGACTCCACTCCTCTGACATGAGCCCATTTCCCTGCTGCACCACCTGGCTGCCAGATCCCCGGCTCTGAGCCCCCCAGGGCGGAACCGCCAACTCCACTGGTGCTCTATCTAGAATCTAGTGGAACGACCAGGGGGTGGAGGGAGTGTCCAAGATGGAGCTGGGAGGTCTGACATTGGATGTGGGGACCAACCATTGGTCCCACCTTCGCGATCAGGCACCGGGGATTTTGACTTTTTTCTGTCTCCAGCCCGCGGAGCTTGGACATGCAATGATGACCAGCGTCCACCGAGCTCCGCCCCAGTGCCATGTAGCGGCATCGCCTTGTTTCTGGCTACCCCCAACCATCACCAGGGGTCACTCAGGAGTGACACAGTCCCTACACCCTCCCCGGGAAGGGAGAGCCATCTATCGGATGCTCAATCCCTCCCCACCCTGCCGACCCCCGACAGCCCGGGCTCGTTCTCGAACGCGGGTCTCCAGCATGGTGTGAGGTGAGGCATCTAGAAACTTAACCCTTAGCACCACCGGGCTGGCTACAGTATAATATTTTTGCACTAAACCTTCCAAAGGCATACCCTTGGCATGGGTCCCTTCAACCCTCAAAGTTTCATGAAAAAAATTCCACCTGGTCTAGGCTGTAGGTGAGAGCAAAAAATACCTATGATAAGTATAGGGAAACCAAAAATGTTTTTTTCCCAGTTTGTGGCGCTACACATGTCAAAAACCATACAAGAAGACATCACAGCACTTTCCAAGTCTTGAGACTCTGGCAGCCTGACTGCACATGCCAAATTTGGGGCTATTTTGTCAAATGACGCCAAAGTTATTATGGTGCAAAATTTGGGGTTTAACATTAAATAGCCTATTCAACCCTAACTATAGCAAGCAAGCACACAAGCAAATTTTATTTATATAGTGCCTTATATGGGGTGCTACCATGTCCCTATAATGTGTGTGCTGGGCTTCTCTACAAATTAGCAGAGATACTTTGTTTTTGATACACCAAGCATTCCAAATGAAAAAGTTTACATGCAATAACTACAATATCTGGGAAGTAATCACTCCAATAATAAATGGCACATACACACTGAAAAATGAGAATAATTTATTATATTAGTAGACACTAGGAAACTGGATTAATCATAGATTAAAGTCTTTCAGCTGCTATGTGTGATTCAGTGATAAAGGACAAGGTTTATGGCACAGTGTGATATGATGATTGGAGTCCTCCCATTACGTGTCTTTTACACTTATTTCGCTATGTGCTTCAAAACTGTGAATGAAACATTTGCTGTAAAGTTCTATCAGGTGAAGTGCTTAGATAGAAATAAACTTTCCAGTGTGCTTTAGTAACTGTACAAACCGCAAAAGCACTGCCAAAAGAACACTGCCCGGTTTGCCTATTTAGCGTGACTCACTCCAACGACATCGTGCTAGTACACATAACCACACATGGGTGCAGAGAGAGCAGTGAGCATGAATATGCATACAGAACAGCCGTTTCTACAAATTGTGATTAAAAGAAAACAACTTTGCATTTCTTTGCAATATTCACAAGTGAGTAGCCATATCTATTCCTTAACAAAGCATGCTGACATAATGTAACTATGCAGTATGTTAAGGTGGCTTATTTACCTGTCCTTTAAAAAAGATAAAATCTGAAGTTTAAGGAGCTCAAGCCACTCAGAATCACAGAACTTATAAGAAATGCTTCAAATATTCCCTACCATTTGTATAACGTTCTTCCTTGTATTAATGCCTTGCATAAAATAATTTGCCAGCACCTGTAATATTTCTCTGTCTACAGCATTTGAAAGTAGATCTAAGATATATTAGTATGATATAAAAATGGAGGATATTATTACATAGAGAAGAACAAATGATTTGGCTGGTTCAAGAAGGTTTCAGGGAGGTGGGGAAGCTCTGCAGTGGGGTGCGGAGGCTGGTAACCTTCTCAGAGGTGCTACCGGTATTGAGGGTCACCACTACAAGAAAGAAAAGGATTGAGGAACTGAATATCTGGCTCAAGGGGTGGTGCAGTGAGGAGGGCTATGAGCTACTTGGAAGTGGTACTCAGGGGCTGTCACCTGGGAGAATAAGGCCCTTTATGCACTGGTTGGGTTGCACCTTAATAAAGATGGCACTAGGGTGCTGAAAGCCAAATTTGGGGCCCATATGGGCAAAGATCTTAATTTAAACTGATGGGGGGGCAACAGGGGTCATAGTACCCTTAGTCACCTGGTGGAAGAGACCGAATGCCCCCCTCTCCCAATCAGGGTAGAAGGAATGGGATTCAAATGAGAGGTAGAGGTATGGGGGAAGATGGGTGGGATTGGAAGCAAAAGGGAAGTGCAGAAAGACCGGTGGGGGGGGGGGAGACCTGAGTCATGGCAGATGGTAGTGTCTCTGAATGCAAGGAGCCTTGGGAACAAATGGCTGAGCTGCAGTCACTGATGGTTGAAGGAGAGATGGACATAGCAGCCATCACAGAGACATAAGCCATATCGAATCATGACCGGGACATGTCCGTCCCCAGCTATAAGCTATATAAGAGGGACAGGGGGTGGAAAGAGGAGGGGAAATGGCTCTGTATGTGAGGAAAGGGACAGCCTGTACTGGGGGGAGGAGGAGGCAGATGGAAGGTCAGAGATGTTGTGGGGACAGGTACAATCCACAAAAAGGAGAAAGCTTAGGATAGGAGTGGTGTAAAGGCCACCAAACCAGGATGAGAATTAGACAGGGAATTGGGTTCCAAAATTATGGAGATGGCCATCGGGGGGAGGTAGTAATTATGAGGGACTTCAATCTGCCTGGTGTAGATGGAAGATCTCAGCTACCACCTGTACCAAGACTCAGGTGCTGCTGGATGCATTCCAGAGAGGGGCCCTGACACAATATGTCCTGGATCCCACCAGGGAGAGGGGCCATACTAGATCTGGTGTTGTCTAGCAGTGCGCATGTCCAAGAAGTAAAAGGGGAAGCCCCTCTTGCAGGAAGTGACTACTGCACTGTGCAGTTCTGGTTTCACTTGGACATGAGCATGGAGAAGATTATGACAAAAACAAGGGTTCTAGACTTCAAAAGGGCAGACTACAGTAGTATGGCTGAGATTCTGGGAGAGCACCTTGCTGGGATCAGGAAGGAGATGGAGGTGGACCAGAAATGGACCATAATTAAGGAGGGTCTGTTGGTAGGCACAAATGTGTATGCCAAACTCAAAGCAAAAAAAGAAAGCCAAAAAGCCCAGCTGGTATGATACGGAGGTAGCCTGGGTGGTAAAGGGTAATAAGTCAGCCTTCAAAAGTATAAGCACACCCAGAAAGATGAGGGCAGAGAGTTCTGTACTAAGGCAGGGGAGGCAGGCAGAGCAGTCCAGCTGGCCAAGGTCAAGAGAGAGCTGCAGCTGGCAGAAAAGTTGAAAACAGGGGAGAATGTTTTCTTGCAGTATACCAGGGAAAAGGGGATTTGAAGGATGGGATAGTCAGGTTGAGAAGTGAGGGAGGATGGGTGGAGGGAAGTGAAGAAAAAGTAGAGGTATTTAGTAAGTACTTCTGTTCAGTCTTCACTAAGGAGAAAGGTGGCCAGTACCTCAGGGGTTGGGGAGATGGACACAGATGGGGTGATAGAAGTTGATAGGGTTAGAGAAAAGACTCAAAGACCCTGAAGGTAGACAAATCCACAGGACCAGATGCCATACATCTGAAGGTGTTGAGGGAGTTAGTGGATGTGCTGGTGGGTCCCCTGGCAGACCTATTTAACACCTCACTGGAGCTGGGAAAAGTACTCCTGGACTGGAGGACAGCACGTATAGTGTCACTACATAAAAGTAGGCTGAGGGACAACCCTGGTAACTACCAACCAGTCAGTCTAACCTTGATAGTGGGGAAACTAATGGAAATCATACTGAAAGAAAAATGGGTAGGCTTTCTGAAACAAAATGGGCTCCACGATAACAGGTGGTATGGGTTTGTGTCAGGGCAGTCCTGCCGGACTAACCCGATTGATGTCTTTGTCTAGGTAGCCAGGATAGTGGACAGGGGACAAGCAGTGGACATCCTGTATCTGGATTTCATTAAGGCTTTTGACTTTCTTCCTCACATGAGATTAATCAGGAAGCTGGGGGTAGGGGAAAGTGGTTATGTTGGTTAGAAACTGGCTGCAGGATAGAAGTCAGAGGGTGGTGGTCGGGGGGGGAGAGTTCTCAGAGGCTAAGCCGGTCACTAGTGGGGTCCCACAGGGCTCAGTGCTTGGTCCAGTATTGTTCAACATCTTCTTCAGACATATTGCAAACAGGTTAAAAGGCAAAAAATTCCTGTTTGTGGATGACACAAAGCTTTGTGGGAAAGAAACCACGGAGAAGGGGAGAAGGACCTTAGGGAGGACCTGACTAAACTAGAGAAGTGGTCAGGTATTTGACAACTGGGATTAAATGCCAAAAAGTGTAAGGTAATGCACTTGAGGGCAAAGAACCTGGAGACCAAATACTGGCTGGGTGGTTTGCAGGTTACAAGATCAGAGAAGGAGACGGCTTTGGGAGTGATCAAGATGAGTGACCTGAAGCACCTAGCATACTGCATGAAAGCAGCAGACAAAACAAATTGATGCTGAGCAGCATAGCGAGGGGTAACCAGCAAGAAAGTTGAGGTCATTCTGCCACTGTACAGATCTCTAGTTCAGCTGCATCTTGAGTACAGTGTGTAGTATTGGTGCCCTTACCTAAAGAAGGATGTCAACCTGCTGGAAATTATCCCGAAAAGGGCAACCAAAATGATCCAGGGACAGCAAGGCAGAACATATGAGAACAGACTCAGAGATCTCAACATGTACTCCCTGGAGGACGGAAGTAAGAGGGGTTGACATGATTGAAACCTTTACGTACCATAAAGGTTTTAATGGGGTTGAGCTCTGAAGGTCTCTTTAACCTTAATGGG
This sequence comes from Neoceratodus forsteri, assembly GCA_016271365.2. Classification (NCBI taxonomy): domain Eukaryota; kingdom Metazoa; phylum Chordata; order Ceratodontiformes; family Ceratodontidae; genus Neoceratodus; species Neoceratodus forsteri. Next base: position 1,237,585,258 of record CM057455.1, read on the forward strand.
AACAGAACCACAAGGGGGCGCTGCCTCAAGCTGGTGGGGGGAAGATTCAGGAAAGAAATCAAGAAGCACTTTTTCACGGAGAGGGTGGTAGGTAAAGCAATGAGTTGCTGGAGGAAGTAGTCCCCAGAAGGCAGTGAATAGCTTCAAGAGAAGCTGGGGCAGAGTAAGGGGGAAAGTTGCATATGGGGAGTGGGGAAAGGCGGAGTAGGGAAAGGGAGGACTCGCAGGAAGGAGGAGGATAACGTGGGCGATCCTCAGTAAACACTGAGGGAGGATACCAGCCCCTCATCTGGTTGAAGTCTGCCCTCTGAAATCTAGAACTTCAGCCTTTGATGAGGGCTTACTTGTCCCAAAGGCCACCTCAAGCCATGTAGAGTTATGGTCACTGGACCCTATTGGCTTCCCTACCCTCACTCCTCCTACCACTTCTGAGTTGGTGAGCACCACATTGTGAATGGCAACCTGCCTAGTGGGTTACTTAACCAGCTGCACCAGCAGGCAGCAGCAGTGGAGTCAGGAATTTATAGAAGGGGGGGCACACTTGGTCCTGAAAACCAAACCTCTTTGGGGGGGGGGGCTGGTGACATGCCCCTCTAGGAAATTTTGAAAATGTAATGTGTGAAATGTCACACAGCAGTGTCAGTGGCTCAGTAGGTAGCACACTCGCCTCTGAGGCCGGGAGATCAGAGGGCTGTGGGTTCAGTTCCCACATCTGGCACTTGGGTTAATATCCCAGTACTGACACTGTAATGCAGCATGAGAGGGGTGCTGCATTTCTGAGGTGCCGTCCTTCGGATGAGACGTTAAACCGAGGTCCCATCTGCCTGGATTGGCGGTAGTTCAGGTGGATGTTAAAGATCCCATGGCACTTATCGAAAAGAGTAGGGAATTTCCGGTGTCCTGGCCAAATTTCTCTCATTCACTAAAAAATACCACCAGCAGCTTAATCTGGTTCAAGATCAGTTGGCATTCATCTGTATTCCCCCTCCCGGTGCGTACCTGAAAATAAGCAGGATTTGTCTAGTGCACTTACCGGTCAACAAAAGCTAAAATAAAAATAAATAAAAAATGGCACATTTGGTGCATTGGCCCAGTTTGGGCAAAAAAAAAGTAGCAACAATGCACTGAAACAAAGCAATACAGCGCAGTTCAAAACAAAGCCAAGTAATTTGGAATTTTTAACACAATAATCACTGCACACTATAAGCAAGAGTAATGTTGATTTACAAATTCAGTTTTTAACCTGTAACTTCTTTCCAGAGATGAAGGGGAGGTTCAGATAAACCCATATTGTACTCAAAACTGATGGCTTTCTTGCCCCCCCATTCCATAAACATATGAACTCTGAATGTGCCAGCAGAAACAGAAACACCCGTCTAAGTCTGCTTTCAGGTGTGCAGCTAACACCCCTAGTTTGCAGCTGCCCCCCCCCTTCCCTTTGTCATCACACTGCCACCCCCACCTCCCCACTCACTCTCCGCTGTTCCGTGTCCCATGCCCTTTGAAGCTGTTCACAGATTTACATGATACCACTGATTATGGAAGGGCATTCCATTTTGCTACCACTTCTCTGTGAAATAGTGTCTCCTCATTTCCTTCCTAAATCTTTCCCCCCCTATTCTTAGCCCATGCTCCCTGGGGACCCTCCCCCTCCTTAACTTAAAGACCCTATCTGCCCCTTCCTTATTGATTCCCCTCAGATACTTGAATGTCTCTATCATGTCCCCCTGTCCCTTCTATCCTCCAGGGTGTACATATTCAGGTCTCCTACCTGCTGTCATAGTCTCCCCCCTCCATTCCACATATCATCTTTGTTGCCCTCCTCTGCACCCCCTCCAGTAGCCTGATATCACGCTTTAAGTATGGCCTCCAAAACTGCACACAATACTCTAAATGCGGCCTTACCAGCGACCTGTAGAGGGGCAAGATCACCTCTCTTCGCCTGGACGAAAACTGCCTCACTATGCACCCCAGCATTTTGTTTGCTTTTGCAGCTGCTCTCCTGCACTGGGCAGTGTTGTTCATGGTCCCTGTTATCATTACCCCTAAGTCCTTCTCCTCCTCAGTGATCCCCAGCTTAACCCCTCCCAGCCAGTATTCTCTCCTTGGGTTCCTCACCCCAAAGTGCATAACCTTACACTTCTTTGCATTGAACCCCAGCTGCCACCTCTCTGACCACTCCTCTAGCTTGCTTAGGTCCCCTTAGAGCAGCTTCCATCCCTCCTCTCCATCCACCACTGCTCCGATTTTGGTGTCATCAGCGAACAGACTTACCTTGCTCACCACCCAGTGTGCAATGTCTGATATGAAGAGCCCAAACAATACTGGCCCCAACACAGAGCCCCGTGGCACCCCACTCATCACTGGCCTTGGAGTTGAGAGCCCTCCCTCTCACCACCACCCATTGCAGCCTCCCACTCAGCCAGCTTGTAATCCAGTTCATCATTTTTGCCCCTACCCCTACACCAGCTAGCTTCTCCCCAACCCGCCCATGAGGCACAGAATCGAAGGCCTTGCTGATGTCCAAGTAAAGAATATCCACCGCATGACCCTTATGCAGCTCACCTGTCACCTAGTCATAATATTGTATCAGATTGGTTTTACAAAACTTCCCTGAAATGAACCCATGCTGCCTCACATCATGGAGGCCATTGTCATCCAGGTACGACACCAGTCTTTCCTTTAGCATTGTTTCCATGAGTTTGCACACTATGGAAGTGAGATTTACCGGGTGATAATTACCCGGTTCATCCCTTGGTCCATTCTTGTGTAATGGTACTACATGTGCCATCCTCCAGTCCAGTGGCACACATCCCGACTCCAGTGAGGTGCTGTTCAGATCTGCCAGTGGCTCCGCCAATGCCTCCGCCATCTCCCTCAGCACCCTAGGTGGATACCATCCGGCTCTGGTACCTTGTCTACCTTCAGTGCCCTCAGTCCCTCTAGGACTCTACTTGCCTCAATTCTTCCATCTGTTGCCTCCTCTCGTACTGTCCTCACCCTCCCAGCCCATGGTGGTAACGGTCCCGCCTTTTTTTCCGTGAACACTGAGCAAAAGTATTCATTCAGTGCTTCTGCCTGCGCCTCACCCTTTTCCATCCACCTCCACCCCTTTTTATCCTTACTATTGTCTCCTTGCACTTCCTTTTCTCCCTGATGTATCTGAAAAAGTCTCCCCCCACCATTAATTTCCTGTGCTAATCTCAGCTCCCTCTGGGCCTTGGCTTCTATCACTTTTCTGGTCACCTCCCTGGATCATCTTGCATACTCCTCCCTGTCCACTTCCTTCCCCATCCTCCTATACCTCCGGTGCACTTCTCATTTTTCTCTCACCACCTACACTACCTCACTGTTCAACCAGCATGGTTTTCTTGCTCTACTCCTATTACTCTGTGTCTTGGTGCAGGCTTCTGTTGTCTCTGTAATCCCACATTTAATAATATCCCATTTCTGCTCTGCATCCATCTCCTGCCTTATGCCCCCTCTAGTTTCCCTTTCAGTACTTCCTGCATCCTCCCAAAGTATGCCCCCCTGAAGTTTACCATCTGAGTAACTGATTTCTCTGGCTCCCTTCACATCGTGATATTAAACCACACTATTTGTTGATCGCAGTCGGCTAGTGGGTCCTCCACCTTTATTTCCCTTACTGCCTCCCCATTCGACAACACCAGATCTAAAGAGTTCTTTAGCCTAGTAGGTACACTAACCAACTGTGTCAGGAGACCCTCCTGGATCGCGTCCAGGAGCACTTGGTCCCTAGCACTGGAGGTGACCGGAGTGCTCCAGTCAACCCCCCGGCAAGTTGAAATCCCCCACGTTGACCACTTTGTCTTTTCTACATACCTTTCTGATTTGTCCTGCTAATTCCCTGTCAAGCTCCTCAGACTGGGACGGTGGCCTGTATACCACCCCAAACCTCAGTTTCCTACCCCTTGAGTCTAGGAGCTACAGCCAGATTGCCTCTGTTCTCCTTTCTTCCCACTCATCCCTTGTGCATTTGATCCCATCCCTCACATAGACTGCCACCCCACTGCCTCTCCCTTCCTTACAGTCCTTCCTGTATACTTTGTATCCTGGGGTTGCCAGATCCCAGTCCCGGTGCTCACTTTTCCATGTTTCTGTAACAGCTGCAATATCCACCCTCCACACTGCTAAGAGTGCCTGTAGCTCAGCTGATTTGTTGCCTAAGCTTCTTGCATTCAGTGAGACCACCCTCCATCCTGCCCCCTTCCCTTCATTGGCCTCCATTTCCTTCCTTCTACTCCCTTCTCTTTCAGCCGCCCTGAGTCCTTCCCTGCTAGCCTGGGGGGTTGGCTGTGACTCCACTCTATCGGATCCCTGCCTACCTGCTGTCCACTTGCTACCCCCCTTATCTAGTTTAAATCCACCTTTGTCACAATATACCTCTCCAGTCTTTGCTTTAATACCTCCTTCCCCTCCCCACTCAGGTGCATCCTATCCCTTGCAGGCAGATTGTTATTATCCCAGGTACTGCCCCAGCCATCCACAACCCCATATCCCTTAGTTTGACACCATTCTACCAACCATGTGTTCAACTCCCTAATCCTCTCCTTTCTAACTGTGCTTGCGCTGGGTACTGGGAGCACCTCGGAGAATGCCACAGACTCCCCAGTCTCCTCGCACAACCTTCCCACTTCCTCAGTCCTCTCTCTTATTACCTCCACTGTTTCCCCTGCTAGGTCATTTGTCCCCACATGTACCACAATGTGTGGTTTCCTCCCACTCCTCCTTACGCACCTTAGGACTGCCTGTCCTGCCTTGTCTGCCTTTAAGCCTGGTATGGACTCCACCCATATATGACTGTGTCTCTCCCCTTTGCTGCACATCTGATCTTCTTGAGTATGGAGTCCCCCAACACCAGTACACCTCCCTCCTCTTTCCTTGTGCCCATCGCCACCCCCACCACCCAGGTTCTCATTTCTGGGGCCACTCAAGATGGCACTTTTACAATGCGTCCCAGTGTCTTCACCCCCCTGCCCTTCTCAATTGAGACTCCTCTGCCTCCTCCTGATTGACTGCCAACCTTCCACTCCCTCCTCACCTCTCCAAGTATTATCCCTCCCCCTGCCATGCCATGTCATGCTCAATCTCTCCACTAGTAATGCCCCCTCACCCTTCTCTTTGTGAGTACTATCCCTTGTGCAATTTCCTCCTGTGTCCTCTTTCCCATGTGTTGCTAGTACAGCAAACATGTTCCCTCCTCCTTTTGCCTTATTGTGTGTTTCCTCCTCCCTCCTGCTTACTGCTGCTCCTCTTTTTCTAGGTCCTACTAGAGTCCACCCTTCATCAACTGGCTTCATGTCTACTGTGCCCCCTTCCCATGACCTCTCCCTTGCCCCACTGTGCCTTTTCTGTGGTGCCCCCAATACTCTCAGATGTCAGTGCTCCTACTGACACAATCCTCCCCTTCTCCCTTAACCTCCCCAGCTCCCTGCCAAGCCACTGAACCTCTTCCTCAAGCCTCCTTAGCCTGTGGCATATTGAGCACCCTCCCAGCCTCCACAATATGTTCATCTGCATTGCTGCCCATAACAATTGCACCCTATAATCCTACTCATTGTGCACACTACCTATATAGCCTCTCCACACCAACTATCCCTACAGCAAGTAGAATTAACTAATCCTAGCCCAGCCTCTAACATAAATTGTTATCCTAAATGCCCTTGCATGCAGCATAAGACAGACAACTACAGTACTAACTGGAAACCACAATCCTACTCATAAGGACTATAGATCTACTCACATGTTTTATATATTTATATGTCCTTAAGACTTAGCTCATATGGCTGTTCCTTGTTTCCTCCTTCCTGGCCTATTCTGAGGGCTCAGATCAGTTTGCAGCTAGCCAAGCTCCTCTCTCACAGCTTTCAAACCCAACCCCCACTGGTATTTCAGTATTTAAGGAAGGCTGGTGGAAGGGGTGGGTGAAAGGGCTTTTACAGTCACTCCAGCCACAGAAACCTTTAAGCTAAATTCTACTTTAAGCTAAATTAAAAAGAAAGTTTAAATGCTATGTGGGTGGGCAAGTCTGGGCATGTCCTGTTCCATCATAAACCAAAACATGCAGTGCCACAGCACGCAAACAATAGGTCCGCCCCCCATTTTAGTCAAATGTGCATTAAGCCAATAATCCCAATAGATTCATATTTTCTAGATTTACATTTTATCCTAACTCACAGAAATTGGCTGACTTTTAGTTACAATGTTTAGGAAACATTGTGATAAGCCTCTGTACCACATCAAGGTAGCCAGCCTGACAGAGGTCCATTCACACCAGCACTCATGCATGCATACTAAATTGGGTCACTCTGGGTCACAGAGAGGGTGATTTCTAGTGGGAGGAGGGAGGTGGTGTTGCCCCCGATGAAGAGGTTTGTTTGACCTTGAAGCACTTGGGCATGGCAGGTTTGGGAAACGGATCTTTTGGATGAGTACTATCAGTGTTAAAATGCACCATTTGTTCAATATGTGAAATAAATACAATGGCAATTTTATCAATGTAGTGGAGTGCTAGCTTTTGTGTTTATACTATGTGATTTATTTTGCATAGCGCCCAGTCGAAATTTTGAGCGCTACCCTTTTTTTGATGGGAGGTGGTGTTGCCACTGAGGCCGCTCATTAGTGAGGCCTCACCAAGAGTACTGTGTCTATTTCTTGATGCCACTCCTCTGTAATGACATTGAGAGGGTGGAAGTGGTCCAGAGGAGGGCTTAAGGAATGCTGCGGGAGGTTGCATGAGGAGCTATACGAGGAGAGGCTGTGGGAACTCATCACGTAGTCCCTGAAGGAGAGGAGCATGAGGGGGGACATGATTGAGATGTATAAATACCTCACGGGGTGAAGAAGCTGCATGTGGGGAGTCTCTTGCAGAGGAAGAGAAACATCAGAACATGGGACCATGCAATGAAGCTGGGGGGGGCAGTTTAAGAGGGATATGAGGAAATACTTCTTTACTGAAAGGATGGTGGACACCTGGAAGGTGGAGGGGTGAAAACAGAGGGAGGCTTCAAGCCTGCATGGTACAGGCACACAGATATAATAGGTAGAGGAAAGAGAAGCAGGAGGGACACCGAAGATCAAATAGAGGCCCGGGTGTCAGAATAGGCAGGAGAAATTAGGACACCCAAATGAGCCAACCAGTCTTTTTTTCTCCCAGTAAATTCTATATTACTATGTTTCATCTGCACACCAACAAGGAGTAACAGATGTACCCTGCACTGGAAAAAAGATTTGGGGCAGCTTGGTGACAACATCTTTACAATTTATTCAGGTCCCGGGGTGTGGGGGTAGTAGTGGATTAAGAAATATGGTATTGCATGAAGCTGAAATTTGATATATACTAGTACAAGTGTTAGTTACTGCGATGGAACACTGATTGTCAGGTTTCTTTGTGCTTTTTTGTAAACCTCTGAATAAATCAGAGTTTAAAAATAAAAAGAAAAGAAATACAATATAAGCCAGCCCAGACATGGACAAAGCTTTCCTGAAGAAAGCAGACCTGGTTCAGGGCCATCAACTTTATTTTGGTGTATGGGTTTTTTGGCTTACGATTTTGGCTATTCATCGGTTATATTTTTTGAAACCCCTTCCCTTTGTTTTATGCAAGGGAAATCCAGTCAGATTTCATTCTATTGTTATTTTAAGAGTAATGGATTTGATTGAACTTTGGTGCCAGAAATTAATTTGAAATTTTTCTCCAAATCCCTGAAAGGTAATAATTACATATTTTTGAAGGGGGTTGGGGTATTAAATATTAGGGAACATCTTGGAACAGGGCCAGTTTGATAAGAAGATGGGTGGAATAACAAATAAGTATGCATAAGTGTCAGTGATTTATTTAAAAAACTGACATGCAACTGGCGAAAAGAGCAGGGCAGAGTTGGGAAAAGAGGAACAAAGGAGATAAATTAAACTAAATAAAGGGGAGTATGATGCAGCTCACACTCCTGCTGTTGGTGGGTTGGTCATCACTCCCCAAAATGCCAAATGCGAGCACACATCCTCAGAAAACAAATCAGAGCCAACATCCGCCTGAACCAGCAATCTACATAATCTCTTGGCTGGAAAGAGCAAACTGGAGGAGTCCAGGAAGAGGGTACAACCTCATGCCAAAGAGGATGTGTACATTCCTGGAAGGCAATGGTTGCAAATACTAGGAGCCTAACCAACAAACTTCTCAAACTAACAGCCATCTTGGAAACAGAAAGGTTGGACTGGGTGGCTGTAACAGCAACGAGGTTCATGGAAAACCACGGATGGGATACGGCCATTCCTGGTTACAATCTGTTCAGGAAAGATAGGCAGGGCAAAAAAAGATGGGGGGGCACAGCCATTTACATTCGGAAGGAAATAAAAGCCACAGAAGTAAAAGGGCAACCTGGGGACTTTGAGTCACTGTGGCTAACAGTAGACACAAGCAAGGGAAAACCTTTGAGAATTGGCATTGTGTACAGGCCCTCAAATCAAGGAGATAAAGGAGACAAAGACCTAATAGAGGAAATCTACAAAATGTCTGATAAAGGTGAAGTAATACTGGTGGGGGACTTCAACCTACCAGATATTAACTGGAGCACACTAACAGCAGCAACAACAAGAAGTAGAGGCTTCTCATTGTTACTACAAGGCACGGGACGGTGCCAACTTGTTAAAAACCCAACAAATGGAGATGCCATTCTCGATCTTGTCCTCACAAACTCAGAAAGGATCAAGGACATCGAAGTGGGATGTCATATGGGCAACAGTGACCATCGCATGGTAAGCTTTAAGGTAAAAATAACACAGGACACCAGCCACTCAAAGATAAAGGTGCTAGATTTCAGAAAGGCCGACTTCCAAAAAATGAGGAACAACATACTGTAAGTAACCAGTTAATGGAAATAGAGGTAGAGGAGGTGGAGGTCATGTGAGGGAGACTCACGAGAGCAATAAAGACTGCCACAGATCAATGTGCCAGAAGGGTCAGAAAAGCAAAAAAAAAAAATCTTTATGGTTTTCCAAGGAAGTGGCTACCACAGATAAAGCAAAAAAGAAGGTGTACAGCATATACCATGAAACCAAAACTGAAAAGACTGGAAGTTGTACAAAGAAAAAATTAGACAGTCAAACAAACAAATTAGAAAGGCAAAAGCCCAGACAGAGGAAACGATAGCAGAAGGGCAAAGAGAAGAGACTAATCATTTTTTAGATACATTAGGGAATGTAGGAAGACAAAAGGGGGGATAGTAAAGATTGCTACTGAAGAAGGGAAATGCACCAAACATGACCCAGAGAAAGCCGAAATCCTCAACAAATACTTCCGCTCGGGTTTCACCAAAGAGGACCCAGGGGATGGCCCAGCCCTTAAAAAACACAACACCCCAGGACCAGGGGTAGACACAAGTCCCTTTACAGAAGCCGAAGTATGGAAGGCATTATATAAACTAAAAGCAGACAAAGGCATGGGACCAGACCAGATGCACCCCAGAATCTTTAAGGAACTGGGGGTAGAATTAGCAGCACCTCTGACACTTCTATTCATGAAATCCTTGAAGAGCGGTGTGGTACCTGAAGACTGGAAAAAGGCAATGGTGGTCCATTTCTCAAATCAGGCAGTTGTGAAGAGGCTAGTAATTATACACCGGTGAGCCTCATGTCTATAGTAGGAAAACTAATGGAGACACTACTCAAACAGAGGATTATAGAATTCCTCAAAATTAGTGGCTGACAAGACCCTAAACAGCATGGTTTCACAGCAGGTAGGTCATGCCAGACAAATCTTCTCAAGTTTTTTTGACTATGCTACAAAAATAGTGGATAACAGTGGGGCAGTTGATGTGGTCTACCTAGACTTTAGTAAGGCCTTTGACTCGGTTCCACACAGAAGGCTGGTAAAGAAGCTTGACCACTCAGGGGTTGGTCCAGAAGTAGTCATATTGGTACAAAACTGGTTACAAGACAGAACCCAGAGGGTACAGGTTAATGGAGCACAATTGACGGATGGCAGGGTGACCAGCAGGGTGCCCCAGGGCTCAGTGCTGGGGCCTGTGCTCTTCAATGCTTTTATAGCAGACATCACTGATGGAATGGAAGGGAACGTGTGTCTGTTCGCAGATGACACCAAGATATGAAGCAGGGCGGACACCCCAGAAGGAGTGAGCAAGATGGAAGCTGACCTCAAGAAACTAGAAGAATGGTCTGGAGTATGGCAGCTGAGATTTAATGCCAAAAAGTGCAAGGTCATGCACATAGGAAAGAATAATCCAAGAAAGGAGTATTACCTTAGGAATCAAAAGACTGGCAGCCTCAAACCAGGAACGAGATCTGGGAATCATAATCTCAGATGACTTGAAGGTTAGTTAGCAGTGTGAGAAGGCAACAATAAAGGCCAACAGAATGCTGGGCTGCACTGGGAGGGGAATCACGAGCAGGAAGAGAGAGGTGGTACTACCACTGTATAGATTGCTGGTCAGGCCTCACTTGAAATATGGAGTCCAATTCTGGAGGCTTCACCTCAGGAAGGACATTGACCGGGTGGAAACAGTACAGAGAAAGGAAACAAAAATGATTCAGGGTCTGTAGTACATGTCCTATGAGGAAAGACATAGGGAACTGAATATGTAGTCCCTGGAGCAGAGAAGAGAGACAGGGGACATGACTGAAACATTCAAGTACATAAAAGGCATTAACAAGGTACAGGCAGAGGAACTTTTTCACTTCAAGAAGTGCTCCAGGACCAGGAGACATGACCTCAGGCTGCAAGGAGGGAGGTTCTCTACCAACACCAGGACGTTTTTCTTCACAGTAAGAGTGGTGGATGCTTGGAATAGCCTGCCCCAAGAGGTTGTGGGGTCAACACTGTGGGGGGATTCAAGAATGCATGGGATAGACACAAGGGAGCCCTGACTACAAAGGGCAACTAAAGTGTCAAAATAGGTCTAAAACAAACGGGCAGACTAGATGGACCTAGTGGTCTCCTGCCGTCAACTTCTGTTTCTATGTTTCTATAAACCATACTGACTCTCACAGGTAAAGGGATGGGAAAGGAGGAATGTTTGAAAGTAAGAGCTGAACATGTATCGATCAGGAAATAGTAAGGGATGAGAGCCAGGAGGAGCAGCCCAGAAATTTGTGAAGAAATAAACAGATGAATAAATCCTCCTGTAACAACGTGCGTGAACACACATGGTTAGCCCAGCAGCAGCACACAAAGGCAAGGAAATACCTCTATGGGTGACCAGCGAACACTGGCAATTCTCAAAAGTAACTAGAACTTCTACACCAATGAAAAACAGAAATAATCCTGTATTTTAAAACAAAACCTGGTGTTTTATAGAGATGAATGTCACAATGAATGTACCCCACCAATGAGCTGCCTTTTTTTCTTTTATTTATCGGCTCTGTGTGGTGCCTGGTCTGTATGAGTTTTAAAGGAAAATTTAAAAAAAAAATTCAGCTGAAAACCACTAGCAATTCATTTTAAGGATGAAAAATTAAAATTCAGTTGGACACACAGACGCTGACAAAATAAAAAATAATCAAACAGTGTACAGAAAACTAGAATGGGGCTCAGCACTTGTGGACACAATGTATACGGAGGCAGTAATACAAAGACATTTATTGTGACATCAGTGCTTGGACAGACATCTTCAATCCCAGTGCTTCAACCCAAAATTAGGTCTTTCTCGGGGTGGGCACTGATGCCACAATAAATGACTTTGCATTAGAATTTACTGCCTCCATATACTTTGTGTCCACAAGTGCTCAGCCCCTTCCTAGTTTGTAACCTTATGGGCTGGCCCCCCCTACTCAGCACTGCCTCCCCTTCCCAGTTTGTGCGCCACCATTCCTGTTTCTCAGTGTATAGAAAGCAGCCGATACAAAAAGAACAAAGTTATTAATGCATATTTACCTACTGCCTCTTCTAATTTAGAAATATCGGCAACAATGAGAAAAATGACAAGCACTTAGAATAGTGTGCAGGAAGTTTCTTTAGTGCAGTGATGAACGTCTCTCCATGGAACAGGTAGCTGCACCATCTTCTAGTTTAAAGAGCCTGTGCTGTGATGCTCCTGCTACATAAATCTACTCTGCTGATAGGCTAGCAAAATCAGCCAACAGTAAGGTGGAATACAAAGTCAGACATCTAATAAGATTAGAGCAGAGTGCAACAAACACCACCTCCACCATCCCCTCCCCCCGTGTCTTGTTACTGCTGGGCGAGATGACTGTGGTTTTGGTACCGTTTTTTGAGTCAGTAAGCAGATGCTTTTGTTTATTGTAGTGTTTTCTTCTGTTTTCCCACTGAACTGTCGCCATTCATGTATGGTAGCACAAAGACAAGACTGGGGTTGGGCACACATATTTTTCTCAGTGTCTGAGGTGCTGACTTACTTCTTGACTAGCACTCAGACACACTTGTAGTTTGTGGCTTATCAAAAGGGTGGTGCACGCTCTCACACCAAGGCCTCAATCTGCCACTGTGCAGTCCTGTAATGTATCTAGCAGGGCCTGACTTCTGGAGCTACTGACTGCTGGAATAATCCAGTCAATATCTGGCAGGTTTAGATCTCTCACTGTCATCACCTCCCCCTTTGTCACCCCCTTCTAGTTCTTCCACTAGATCCTGATCTGTCTCTGCCCCCACCCTGGAGGTCTATAGATCACCCCTATCCATGGTTTCTTGACTGAGGATGCCGTGAGTTGAACCCTGACCGATTCTGTTTCTCCATTACCTCACCTGATGTTTCTATCCTCTGCTACTGCTATGCCTTCCCTGACATATAGAGCTATTGACATATAAAGCTACCTTTCCTCCTTTACCTTTTCCTCTGTTCCTGTCTAAACATGGTGTAGCGTGGGACTGTCAGGTCCCAATTGTTATACTCTGTGGCCAAAGTTTCTGTGATGGCTACAAGATCCATCTCAGTGTCTGGCACCATTGCCTGGAGCTCACTAATTTTATTTCCTAGACCCCTGGCATTAAGGCAGACCCCTTTTCATTTTAATTTTGATCCCCTCTTGCTTTTTCTTATTCCTTCTCCCTTAATCTACATAGTCTCCTTAATCCTAACCTAATTTGAACTTCAACCTTACTGTTACCCACCTTGCTGCTACTAGTCTCCTGTTCAGGGTAAACCCTAGATAGGTTCCCACCTGCTCTCCCTACCTTGTGGTTCCTCTAGCCTCCATCTCCTCCACAGTCAGTTTAACTGTTTATTGTAGATGTCAAGCATCTGCCTCAGAGCACTGGCCCCCTCTCTCATCTGGTGAAGGCCATCACCCTGAAAGAGCCTCCTGTCCCACAGGCCCCACCAGTTTCCCATAAAGCGGTACCCCTTCTCCTGACACCATCCTTTTAACCACCCATTAAACTCCCCAGTCACTTCTTTTCTAGCATTCACATTTCTCCTATTCCACACAGGAAGGACACTGGAAAAGGCTAGGGAAGCCAAGTGCACTTTTAATCTGTCCCCCAGCCTCTTAAAGTTCCACTTCACTGCCTTCACAGGCTGATTTACCAGATCATTGGTACCCAAGTATACCTGCACACCCAGCTCCAACTTCTATGCCTTTATCCCTATCATATTATATATATATATATATATATATATATATATATATCCCAGATGGCTGATGCAGCAGGAGGGCATCTGACCTTTTCAATCCCATTCCCTTCCCCGCCCACCACTCTGTCTACTCCCCTAATCACTGAGTCCCAAGTCTCTAAGGCTTTCCTTGCTGATTTCCTCCAGCTCACCCCCCCGAGTGCTACCAAGTCATTCTGCCTATTCCCCACCCCCTGACTGACTCAGAGTCCCCATGACGGAGTCAGATACCCCAGCCTGCTCCTGGGGTGCAAAGCGATTTGCTGTCTGAATGGTGTGAGACTGGCCAAATCCCTTGTGGCTGCCCCTGCCACCCTTCTTCCGCCCCTTTTCCACCACCCTCCAGTTCCCTCAGCCTGTGGACCCCTGGAGGAATGGGGGTGTGGGGTAGACCCCAGCTGAGCTGATGCCACAGCTGAGCTATCTTGTCTCTTGCTGCAACCAGCTGAGCATGAAGCTCCACAAAGGTCCTGCAGGTGGGATAGTGCTCCCTCTGAGAAGAGTGCCCCTCAGTCCCCACAACCGATTACCTCCCTGATATACCTCATCTCTTACAGCATTCTATACAGCATCAGGGTCTCTCCAACAGTTACTGAAGTTAGTTATACATTCATGTTGGAAATTCTCTTAGCTATATACTGACTAATAACATTTCACCCTTTATAAAACATACACTGCAAACACTGAATATGCTGCCTTCCACCTGGTTATCTAGTTCTGCTTTATTATCATTCCTCTTCATCTCATCTTGCTGAATACCTTTTATTTGGCCAACCGATACACTGTATTGTACAAAGGTGTCATAGCACACATGTTTTTGAGACTACACTGGCCCCTTCTTCAGGTACCTGCTTCAATAACATCAAGCAAAAAGTATGTGGGATGTAACATAAAAGAGATACAACTTGGATGCCAAAAGGAGTTACTGTAGTATAATTCACAGCCTGTTTCTTGGTTAAAGGAACAGATCCAGGAGCAAATGATTTGATACCTTTTATTGGACCAACATAGATGTAACAAAAAGAACAAAGTGCTTTAGCTTTCAGACCAAAAAGTCCTTCATCAGAAGCTTAATGACAGTTATTTAGAAAATCCCATACTTTTAACACCCAATCATGCAGAAAAAAACAGAAAAAATTCCCATTGGTTCAAAATACTCATTTAAAAAATACAGAAAAAAATGTCAGAGAACTTGAATAGTACCAGTTCACCTTCAGCTGAAAGGGCCTTAAGGTCAGATGTGCTTGGGGCATAACAACATGTAAGGAGTACACTGCACATAAAATGACTTAAGAGATACTTTCAGAATAAGATAACAACTACTCAAGCAGAGAGCTCCTAAACCTAATTATGAGTGTCACAGTGTGTCTAAGAATGCATTAAATGAAAAGCAAAACCCACCTGGATTAAAGACATACTAAAATTGTTAGTATAAAATAAGCCCCACAAAACATAACTACAGAAAGTATCTATATATGGCATACAAAGAGTAAACTGTAAAGTTTGCCTAAAGTGAGCAATAATTACACACTATATGGAAAGTAAAACTTGGCTGGAGCCAGTAACCAACTATACACTCAAATTATGTATTATGCTTCATAAACCTTAAGGCCTATAGTGTAGTAACAGGAGTTTATAAATGACAATACAAATTGGCAGTATAAGTGCCAAACAAAAAACTGCTTGTCAAGGACCACCAAGAAATTAAGACCATACAGTCTGATATGTACGTATTTCAATAAATCCTCAGTGTATAATATAACAACTTGATGTACTGAAAATGTCTAAGGAATCTGAATAAGAAATCATAGGAATTAAATTCTCCCCCACCCTACCACCTGAAGGATAAACCCCACCATTAGGGGGTTCACTGTAAAAATACCTTTCACATTTCCTTTATGGTGCTTTATTTCAGTGTGTGACCCCAATATGGAAACAGTGTCTGCTGTGTGGGGTGTCATTTCGAGTGAGAGTGCTGCTCTGCTCACTTGTAATGAGTGTATATAAGTGAGGCACGTTGAGCAATGCTCACACTCGAAATGGTGCTTCGCAGTGAGGTCATTGTTTACATACTGTAGCTGGGGCAGGAAGGGGTCACAAACTGAAATAAAGCAGGAGAAAGGTAATGTAAAAATTAATTTTTCCAGTGAAACCCCTGATTGGAGGTTTATGCTTCGGGTGGTGGGGTTATATAGATGAGTATTTTCCTTTAAGCGACTTTGCCCAGAAGGGTGGGAAATTGTGTTTATTATAGCTGTAACTGGTTCTCAAAAAGTGGATAGATGCAGTGGACAGAAAGTACAGTACATCACATTTTTAGAAAGGTGAACAACATAGAAATTATAAGTACAGAAGCTTTCAGGCCACACGGGGTCTCTCCTCCACAGGTGTTTCAGCTGTCAGAGAGGAAGAAAGAACATCTCTGTCAAATGGATGTTTTTTTTATTCACACACATTTGCATAAAAAGAAGAGACTGAGACTCGTATAATAAATGTTTGCTTAGCATTTTCACTGCAGTTTTTATTGCAGGTTGTGATGCATGCAGATGTGTTTTGTAATCTTCCCTGGAGAGAAAGAGTCTGTACTCTGTATGTCTGCTCCCCAGAGGCAGACAACTCATAGCATCACTTTCAGGGCTACCTCCTTGGGGACGTAGTAACCATTTGAGTCTCTGGGTTTTGGTGTTTTAACAAGAATTTAATTACCAAGGTAAGTGTATGCACCTGCTAAGGCATTCCTAATTATTTGATAATGGTGTAATCTTTCTCAATACAACCAGTTTTTGTGGTGGCAAGACACACTAATGAAGCACACTGAGAGAATGAATTTCCCCGATGCTGAAAAGAGATGCTTATTTAAATTAAAGGAATGTGCACATGACTAAATTACCCACGCTGGTCTCTTAAAACTGTAGGTTGTGCTGTGCCTTTTGAAATTCATGAGTTTATCCCCCTTAGACTGATGGTAGTGACATTCTGCAGCCAAGCATTTTTGGGGTGGGGGTGGGGCGGGTAGACACCAGATTTGTAGGGAAGGAGAGGTTATTAAGGCCAAGGCCTCTCTTAGATCGTCTAATGTTATATGGTATGGCAGCTGGGATTTCTGCCGCTCTCTAATGTCACTCACTTATGAACATGGAGAGAACAAAATCTTTTTGTGTTCATAAACTCACATCACACATCAGCATGCACTCTTGACACACATCACCATCGTCACGCACTTTTGACACATTATTCAGCATCATCACGTACTCTTGGCAACCCCCCCCAAAAAAAAAACAATGACATGTGAAGACTCAGACCTCTGTGCGCAAGTGAATTTTTCAGTAATCATAAAATGGGAGAAATATCTTTGGAGAATTGGGCCCTCAGTCTACTACCAAAGTGTAAAGTGACTAAAAAATGACAGCTGCCCAGAGTAGCATCTGGGTAAAGTCCTGAATTAAAGTGCAGTTTTAATGCAATGATCCTTTACCCCTGGGACCTCGTTTTGAATGAAGCTCAGAATGATGTGACTGGAAAGCAATCTAAAGTGGCAGACCACAAATGAAGTGAGTTTAGAGGCCTTGGCACACTTTACTATGTTCATTAGCACTGATAACAAAGAAGACACCCGAGTTGGCACTGGTACTGCAGCCTGATTCCTGAGAAGCCAGAAGGCTGGGATCACAGCGAACAGATGTTCTGTCCCTAGCACTAACATTGGATCATGGCAGATAGGTGTTCTGAGCGAAGAGAAATGGAAGAACAACCGCAATTATTTTGGTGCTTTATTCAAGCCTTAAAGAGCCTAGGCTAACACCAGCATGGGTAGATGTGAGCTTCTTATTCTAATTAGTTAGTCATACAGGTAAATGTGGCTACTGTTGATGGCAACCATCTAACTGAAGCTAGTAATCTAGCAGGTGCTTGAAGGTCTTGCTTAAGTCCCTAGCTCAGGTGCAGCAGACTGTATCTCATGTGAAGAGTTACTGTCTATTGCTAAAACTATGAAATCCTAACTTCTACCTATATAGGGTAAGGTTATGAAACAGACAGACAGTTAGGCTGTGTCTCGTGGGGTGTTACTGATTACTGCTAATACTGTTAATCTTAACTTTTACCTGTATAGGATAACATTATAAGGCAGTCAGATGTCCACACATTCTTAAGTAACTCGGGCAATTTTATAAGCACTCAGCAAGCAGAATGGAGCATGGGGTGGGCAGTCTGCTGTGGACATTGTGGGGCACTCCTCTCCAGGGCTACACTTTGGAGGAGGGGACATTGCTCAATATGCAGGACCTTCTGGGAGATCCATGCTCAGTTGGCAGCAGCAAGGAAAAAGATATCCCAGCTGTGACTCCAACTAAGCTGGTGCCCAACCCCACCACCCCCAGTATCCCAGAAGCCCACTGGTTTGGGGGGATGGATGGTGGTGGGGTAGGGGAGGGGGAGGAGACCAGGTGACAGGGGAAGTCACACAGCAGTCAGCCATACCAAAGAGATATTAATGGCAAATGACTTTGCACCCTGTAAGAGGCACAGGTGCCTGACTCTAAACGGGGGGACTTGAGTCACTTGGTGTTGAGGGGAAAGAAGACTTGGTGACACACATGGGCAAGAGAGGGCAGAAGTTAGTAAGGAAGATTCAAGTGATTGAGGACTCTATGATTAGAGGTGCAGAGAGGGTGGTAGGCAGTGCAGTAAAGGAGGATGGGGTGATCAGATGCCTGCTTGGAGCATCAGCCATCTGGTATTGATAGAGGATGAGGAGGACAGTGGAAGAGGGAAGGGAGCAGGGAATGCTGGTACACCTTAATACTGTGACAGAACCCGCAGCAAGGTGAGCCCAGACCATGCACATGGCACAGCCACCACCTTTGGTAAACCGCCGTGGTCCGGTAAATTGCAGTTCAGAGGTGGGTGTTGGAGACATTCCAGTCAACTTAGACAGTGACTTTGGCTCTTGGTGGTCTCAGTAAGGAAACCATTAATTCTTATACCAAATGGGGAGTCAGTAATAACCAGCCCAAGTTTAATGGAATAACACAGCCTTATTAACAATCGCACATATGAAGAAGCAGGACTAGTGCAAATGTTAGCTTTAAAGGGACACTGTCAACCTTTTTGTACCATAATATTTCTAGGTAAAAACTCGCATTTTATTATTGCTTACCTTACCTAAAATTCATTGATGTTGCTGGTGGTTGTATCTGCTTCCTTGCCTATTAGAACTGATATGCATGGTAATGTAGTTACATCCAGCCTTGTTTTGCTTCAAATCATTGAACTAGTCTTGTTTCACACTTCCTGAACATTAAATACACCCTCAAACAGTGTAGCCACTCATGATACAATGGTCTCTTTTACTCCCACTGCCTAATCAGTGGCTAGATTGTGTTGGAGGTGTTCCTGAGTTCAGGAAAGATGCAGTGGGAGTCAGACAAGAAATATAAACAAACAGGTTTTGCCTTGGTGTGGTAACACTAGTATAGTGGACACTCAGTTTTTCACTTTTTAGGAGAAAAATGGAATCCAAATCAAACTACGGGCTGTGTCAGCAGTCTCCATAGAATGTGAACAGTCATAAAATATGTTTTTTAAACTAAGGACACTTTGAGGCATAAGGGAGTTGACAGTGTCCCTTTAAATATGGCCATTTTAGGTACCCTCCTAGGCAGGCCAGATCGATCCCTTGTCACCTGGTACCAGGTTTTAAACAACCCACTTATTTCTGACAGCTGAGGCCTAGTCTGACACTCACACATCCTGGCTTCCAAAGCCCTAGGTCAGAGGCAGCCCGGCATCATGCTGTAGTGCCTGCTGCAGGACCTGGATTAGCAGCTCTTGGTCTTTTTCTCCACACTATATCTTCAGCGTCACCCATGTGCTGGCTTCCAAGTGGTTGCCACTGTGTCCCTTTTCAGAACTTAGCAACTGTTCACTGTTTGCTGTCTGCTGTTCGGGTCTGGGATGGCACAGCTTGCCTCCACTCCCAGCACTCCAGACTTTTCCACCGAAAGATCTCCACCAGATCTGCCCTCCTCTAGCACAGTCCTGTCTTTGTAGGACCTGCTCACAGTCTGTCTTGGTTTGTACCTGGAGCTGTCACTCCAGAAATCTGATAGCCCACAGGACACAGAAAAGGCAGAACCTAATTCCACTCCATTCTCCAGAAGTCTTCAGGAATCCCTTCCTCTGCAAGGTTTCTGAGCATGGGGGCAGTCTTGTCCAAGTGTGTCCATTACACTACTCCCTTCCGTATGAGGATGTGTCCCTGCTTTGAGCT
Source organism: Neoceratodus forsteri (assembly GCA_016271365.2). Taxonomy (NCBI): domain Eukaryota; kingdom Metazoa; phylum Chordata; order Ceratodontiformes; family Ceratodontidae; genus Neoceratodus; species Neoceratodus forsteri. The sequence continues at coordinate 1,237,605,133 of CM057455.1, forward strand.
GGGCTGGCATAACTCTGGGTCAGAGTCACTGTCCATAACATAGTCCTTGTGCTAGCTAGAAACCCTATGCACTCTCTGTGGTCTGGTGCTGCTTCTGTCCACTGGCAGTGCAGGGCTATCTGTCACCATCTCACCACTGGGCCTTTCACCAGGGTCAGCTTCTATGCGCAAGTTCTGGGGGCCCAATTGCTGCACTACAGCATGCTAAGGGAGCCACCTTTCTGGGTTGACCATTTTCTCTGTCCTCAACTTTGGAGTCTTTGCTGTCCAGAAAACAGGTGGGCCATGATTCCTGTATCAGTTTCTATCTCTGTTGGCAGTGCTATTGCAGCCTCCGGGTTTTTGGTGGCCCGCCTGGCCACGTGAGGCAGGTGTTCAGGTAGGGACTGTGATTCAGCAGTTGTTCCCTCAGTAGGCCTGTCCTCAAGATAAGGTTTCAGTCAGTTATAATGCACAATTACAGCCTCCCCATCCTTTATAGGTAACAGTTCATACAAAACATCAGAGGATTTCTTGATCACTTGATATGGGCTGTTGACACATGGCTGCAGCTTGGGGCAAACATGCTTTTTATGACTTTGATTCTTAACCCACACTCAGTCACCCTCTCAGTTACCTTAATGTTGTACTGCTCTTTCTACTTACTTGTGGCTTTCTCTTGGTGCCTCTTTACTGCTGCAGCCACTGTACCGAGGCACCCCACCACTTTAGTCACAAATTGGCAGGATCAGTGTACCTATCCTGGACATCTGCCCCATTAAGCAGCTCCACCAGGAGTGTGCTTTTATGACTGAACATCACCATAAATGGGGTGTACCACATCGTGGACTGTACACTACTCTTGAAAGCCAGCGAGATGTATGGCAGCAGACTATCCCATTCAGTCTGATTATTCTGCATGAAGGAGGACAGAATGGCTAAGAGTATGCAGTTCAAATGCTTATCTAGTCCATCTGACTGCTGGTGGTATGGAGCGGTCCTAGTTTTGTGTACTTCTAGGAGTTTTTACACTTCTTGGAACAACCTTGACTCAGAATTCCATCCCTGGTCCATATGGATGGATCTGGTGACCCCATATTTGCAAACAGATTGTTCCACAGAAACCTTAGCAACTGCTTGAGCCTTCTGATCAGGCAGTGGGTAGGCTTTGGCCCATCCTGTGAAATAGTCCACCACTACTAGATATACCTGTTTCTCCTAGGGGTCAGTGTGAAGGGGTCTAGGATATCCATTGCTACCCTCTCTAAGGGACGACTACTTTGGGATTTGACCATGGGGGCTCTAGAGACAGCACCTACAGCTTTCTGGGACCCACAGATCAGGCAAGCCTTACACCATTCCTCAATGGGCTTTCTCCACATAGGTGCCGGAACCGGGGGGGCAGAAGGGGCGGTAGCCACTCCACTTTTAATTTCTGTATGGCAAAAACTAGTATAGAAAAAGTGCCCTTTGTACCCTCATAAGTGGTCTTTTGATTCTCAGCCCCCTCAGCTTTTACCATCTTCCGGCACCCTTGTTTCTCCACCATGGCCAGTAGTACCTGACCTGCACTTTCTGTGTGAGCTTCTCTACCCTACAGTGTCCCCCCAGTGGCGGTTTCATGTAACACATTAAGGACCTCAGAAACCACTCTTTTGGGTACTACTATGCATTTGTGATCAGGCCTTTCCTCCTTATCTTTAGCTTTCAGCACCAAAATGTCTTGGTGAACATGGAGGTAAGAGTACACTGTTTGGTACTTGCAAATTCGGGGCTATGTCAGACCTCTTGAGGGAATGAAGTAAGTTCTTTCTCCAACCAGAACAACAATTTTGTGACTACTAGAGCTTCCTGTTGGTGGTCCAGCAAACTTGGCCATTCTGTGTCCTCTTCTATATTGGCAGAGACTGGGGGTTTGGCACATCCTAGGGCCAGAGCCTCTACTGACATTTTGGTACTCTATGTCAGGCTCCGGGATTGGGTGTCTGCATTATTATGCTGCTTTTGTGGGTGATGTATGATTTGATAATCAAACTGTGCCAGCTGTTCCAGCTAATGATCAAGCTGTCCTTCAGACTCACAGAAGTTATGTAGTCAGTGGAGGGAGCTATGGTCTGTCCTAAGCCTGAATGTCTTTCCAAGCAGGATGTGGCAGAAATGGTGAGTAACAGTTACAGCAGCGGACAGCTTTCTTTGTCATGGCATACTTGTGCTCTGCCTTGGTTAGGGCCCGATTTGTGTAGGCGACCACTGTCTCCTTGCCATCTGCCACCTGGGCCAACACTACTCCGATGCCACCTCACTGGCATCAGTGTCAAGGATAAATGGCAGTTGTGGGTTGGGATATGCCAGGATGGATGCAGAAATCCATTATTGCTTCACTTCCAAAAAGTCTTCCTGGCAGGAGGCTGCCTAAGCAAATTGCATCCCCTTTTCAGTGAGTTTGTGCAGTGGCTGGGCAATGGTTACGAACTCCCCAGTGAAGCATCTGTAGTATGGCGCAGTGCCGAAAAGCACCTCACCTCTGTCAGTGAACTAGGTACTGACCAGGCCCACACTGCCTCCACTTTGTCTGAGTCTGTTCCTACTCCATCTCTGAGATTAGGTGTCCCACATACTTCACTTTGCTGTAGAACAAGTTACACTTAGGTGACATCACTTGCAGATTTGCAGCCCATAGCTTCCTGAGAACACCTTCAACTTGTGAAAATGCTCTTGAAAAGTTCTGCTAATGACTATTATATCACTGAGGTATACCAGACATGAGGACCCTTGTCGATCCACCAGCACGAGATCCATCAGGTGTCAAAACATTCCAGGAGCATTACACAATCCAAACGGCATGACACTAACCATTCCTGGTTTAGTTGCGAATGTGGTCTTTGGCTGATCCTTGGAGCAAACGTCCACTTGGCAGTGCCCACTAGTCAAGTCCAGGGTGGAAAACCAGTTTGCCTTTATTAACAGATTGAGGGCATTGTCGATATGAGGTAGTGGGTATGTATCCTTCATGGTAACCTCATTCAGATGGTGACAGTCCACACACATACGCATATGCCCACATCTTTTTTCTGTACCAGGACTACTGGGGTGGCCCATGGGCTTGTGGAGGGCCAAAAAACTTTCTGGTCATTCACCTGTTATAACTGTTTTTTGAACTCCCCGATAATGGAGCAGGATCCTCTGAGGTCCTTACTTGATCCGACGGGTGTTTCCAGTGTCAGTCTGGTGCTTGGTTAGCCCAGTGCATCCCAGGTCATGATTGTCAAACTGAATACATCGGAGCACTCCCACATTGCAGACTGGGCTGTCTGCATTTGCTCTGGTGTCAGTTCTCATTCCTCAGGTTGGGATTTTTGAGATAAGGTGTTCTGTTCAACCTGGTGCTTGTTCTCCTTTTGGGGTTCTTGGGGGTCCGGTTTGCAAGCCTTGAACTGTGGTCAAGTCTTTAGTTAATATCATTGATCACCATCCCTTGGTAGATGGTCTGTGGCTCTATCATTACAATGGCAACCCACACTGTCAATTTTCCCTTCTTTGCTCATTGGCTGAGCTACAAGGAAGTTGTAACTTTCTTTTGTTGGGATTCCACAAGCTTTTCTCAATCTTCAGCCTCATCTCCTCCAACATGGTCAGAGATGAGCACTTCACTTCTTGGTGGAACAGTCACATAGCTGCTGGATACAGTTTCGTCAACCTCCTTCCCTTCCCTTCCCTTTTGGATGTCAGGGGAAACTTCCTCCCCAGTACAGTACAGGCACCTTTTTAAAAGTTCAATATTGCTCTGTATTACTGCAACCAGTCTGTCCCAAATATTGCAGTTTGGGTCAAGTCTTCAGCATCTAAGAATTCACAAGCTAATCACCGCTCCTTTAGGCTGGTCACTGTTTGCTACACTCCCAAAATATTGAGGGTATTTCCATTAGCTGTGCAAACTGCTCCTTCGTAAGTCCGTAAGCTTTGTGAGGGTCTTGAAGTTGCACCTCCCGACACTCGGGTATTCACAATGGACACCTATGCACCAGAATCAACCAAACACTTACAGGGGACACCTTGTATTTTCCCCGAGAAGATAGTAGACCAGTCCCACTGTAGAGAGGACCACAATTTGCTGAGAGGCATCTCTTTGTCCTTTGTCAGACATTTGATCCTCAACCACAGTCCACAAGGCTCCAGGTCCAGATGACCCTCTCCACTGGGGACACTGGTTTTCATAAGTGGTTCAGGCCTCCACACCTCCAACACTCCTGATGATCTGGCTTTTATTCCAAAAATTCACCAACTTAGGATGTGGGTTTCCCAAAAGTCTCTTTTGCTCAGTCAGTATTTATGATTCTGGAGTCCTAGGGGTCTCATGCTTCACTTTCAAGTTTTTAAGTTCAGTGTGCAGAGCTGCACATGCCCCCACCATTTCCTCATGTACCTCTACAACAGCTCCAGTTAGCTCTTTAAGAATAACAGTCTCTGCAGACACTTCATAGGCCCAAACCTGTGGACTCGGAGTCTGAGAAAAATCCAAATTTCACACAACCTCCAGTTGGTGGCATACTGGATCACTTGTTTTAGACCTAAGGGTTTCTGTAGGCATAGCTGGAAATGGAGCTCCCCACTCTCCGTGTGAGTAATGAAATTATCTTGGCCAGTAGGTCTTGGGTGGCTGAGCCAGCATCTGGAAAGGACTTGATTACCAAGTGCCATAAGGCTCTTCCAAAGTCTTGAGCAGATTCACCCTTTTCTCTCCTTCTATCGAAAAAGACAGTTACTTCTGAATCAGTACCCTCAGCAGGCTCAATGGACTGTTTCATGGCCACTAGCAGAGCAGTATAATTTGGTTTGATGTCAGACTCCTGGCCCCAATACACTTCACAGGCTTTTCCCCCAAGAAAATTCCCATGCATTTCTTGCTTAGCTGCTGCACCCCATTCATTTAACTCAGCTGCAAGCTCAAATTGTTCTAACCAATCAGTCCACTCCCGGTTCTCTCAGTTGAAGGACTTGGGCATAAAGGCAATTCGTCTCACCCCCGCCTCCACCAGGGGTACTTGTGGGTTAGTGGCTCCCCCTGGTTGGGACATGTTTCATTTTAACTGCAACATAGAATAACACATTTCACACAGTAAGAGTTTCTCTTTTATCCAGCAAACTAGTTTGCAGTGAATCCCACTTCTGCCATCAGTCTGTGATGAACCCTGTGGCAAGGTGTGCCTTAGTTGTACATGTGGTACTGCCACCACCTTTGATAAACTGGAGTCCAGTAAATTGGGGTTCAGAGGTGAATGCTGGAGACACTCCAATTGACTGACACCCAATGGCTTCAGCTTTTGGTAGGCTCGGTAAGGAAACCACTAATTCCTCTACCACATGGGGAGTCAATAATAATCAGCCCAAGTTTAATGGAATAACACAGCCTTATTAACAACCAACCAACCACTTGCCAGAAGGAGGGTTAGTGCAAATGTCAACTTTAAATGTGACCCTTTCAGGTATCCTCCTAGGCACAGAACTCAAAAGAAAGCCAAAAATGGCAACACCCCCTTCTGAGGCACGTAAAGTGTGCCACCATCTTTGGGATTGCAAAAACGTGTTGCCTCATGGAGTTGCCACTTGGCTGCATGCAGTTTTCACAGCTCTGCCTGTAGCTGTCTTCCCTCCAAAACTGCATGCAGACCTATTTCCTGCTATCCTGGCCCCATCAGGACTAGACAGCACTCCTAGCATCGCAGCATTGTTTTTGCGCGGTTGAAATCCATATCTATTTTCCACTCCCTGACCCTCTTCATAGCTGCAGAATGGGCTGGGGACCAGGAACACAAATTAAGTATTTCATGTGGCTGCCAGTGAGGGTGTTCAGCTGCCAAGCTGCAGGAGCAGCGAAGGGGCGTTGTAAGGGTGAGGGAGTGGGTCAGCTGCAGGAGGGGTTTGGCTGCTATACCAGAGATGTCCCTCACTTTACATCAGCCTGAGCTGCAGATCAGGGCACCGGAGAACACAGTCCGCTGGAGGTGTGGGTTTCAGCTGCTTGGGGGGAAGGGGCCTGGGATGTTAAAGGTGCTAATCATACAGAAGGTGTTGTGTACTCAAAACTTTAAAGCACAAATTGATAAAATTCTGACATGAAAATAAAATTTAAGTTGCACAAGCCCATCCCCTCTCCACAGCCCTGGACACAGCCTCCAGCGCCACCCCCCTCCCCGCCATGGACACAGGCTCTTGAGCACCAACCAGCGCTGACAGCAACCTCCAGAGCAATCCCCCCCAGCCATGAGGATGGGGTCTCGATCACCCCAAGACTTGGTGACAGTCTCCTGAGCTCCCCCAACCCTGGTAGCATAATACCCCCCCCCCCATATATTACACTGTTGTATAAAGACCCTGTTTCTGGCACATCCTTGCTGCCTATTTCTAGCTAACAAGGATGACCTGCTGTGTTGAAGGGAGGGAGGTTGCTGCTGCCCAGGGTTCCTTAGTTCTCCCGCATCCACATGATACAGCCAGTGCAAACAGGGCAGTGACCGTCAACCCCAAACCAAGTAACCCATTACATTGAGTAGCTGGATTCTACCTGCCTTCTATCCTGCTGACATCATTTTGTGCTGGGGTAGGGGAAGGGTGGACTGCAGATGATGCTCAGCTTTCCTGCCTGCCCATCAGCATCAGCCACATGGTGCAGCTGACACGCACAATCAGAAAGGGGTGCCTAGTCCTTCAGGCCAACACAAGCCTGCTGCCCGCTGAACACACCACTAGCTGCTCACTCTCAGATCTTTCAGATTCTGCTAGACTCAAAGGGTCCAGCTTATCACTGCCAGTGGGTCCCCCATGTGACCATCAAGGAATGAAAGTGTCTAGGTTCTGGAGTGCTAGGGGGAGGTGTCTACAGCTTATGCTAGAAGGTCATATAGCATAGGGGACTTGAAGGGCCTTAATCTGGCATGTGGAATTGGCATTTTCTTTTTTTTTTTCATTGTCCCTCCATCCATCCACATCAATTCCCCCCTGTTGTAGTGGTCCAGGGCAGATGCTCAGCTTGGTGAAGGATGGTGCTCACGTTAAGGGGATGATGGTCAGGTGGGGGGGTGTTGTAGCTGCAGGAACAGTAGTCGGCATGGGGTGTGTGGTGTATTCGTGGGTTGTCTGGAAGAGATCCAGATGCAGAGAGCGTGGTTGGCTAGGGGGGAATGCAGGTTCAGGGGCTCTGGTACAGTCCAGGGAGGGTAAAAAGCTTGGTGGTGGCTGGTCCCAGGGTCAGGAAGGGTGGTCCCATTGCAGGGCGGTTGGCCAGAGGTGTTTTAGCTCCAAGTGCACTGCTGACACCACATTGTGCCATGTGCATTTCCAAGACCACACAGTGCCATGTGCACTGCCATCACTGTAAGATGCCAGGTGTGGACTTTGCTCTTTGCCACAAGCAGTGCTGACATTACACTGTAATACATAAACTGCCATCTCTGTATTGCCACATGCACTGCCATCACTGTACAATGCCATGTTCACTGCCAGGTCTGCACCATGATATGTGCACTGCTTACACCATAGTGCCATGTGTGTTTTACAGCCATTGCCCTCACTGTGCATGTGTTGTCATGTGCACTGCAGTCACTGTGCAGTGCTATGTGCACTGCAGATTTGTCACTGTGCCACATGCATAACCAACACTGTGCAATGCACCGTGCAGTGCTATATGCATGCCAACACCCCACAGTGCCACGTGCACTGATACAACTCTCACCATTGTCACGTGCACTGTTGTTACTGTGCGGTGCCATGTATACTGCCAACTCAGCCCTGTTCTATGTGCATTGCCACCACAATGTGTTGCCACGTGCACTGTCGTCTCTGTGCAGTTCCATGTGCACAGCTGCCTCTGAGCTGCGCCTCGTGCAATGCCAACACTGTACAGTTAACACCACAACTGTGCAGCTAACACCACTTCCACCATCTGTCTGTGCCACAAATTCTGCTGCAGGAAAGTGTTAATGAATGGCCCCTGACCCCTGATCCATTGATGGCCAATCCATGCCCTTCTGAGTCAGAGGCAGATTCGTGCCACCAACTGAGCCACACTGGCATGTACTTTTTGGCACTCTTACAGCACTGTGTACTGTGTACTACTGTGAATGCACTGTGAAACAATTTCCCAGAAAGCTTCTAATTCCCTACACAAGCCCAAGTCCCCTCATTTGCCAATTCTCTTCAACTTCATTTGAATACATTCCTACTCTATACTTTTTTATATATGTTAGAGTTGTCTCATCTTCAGTTGCTTTTATGATACCCTTTCCACTTTTTGCAGGTTTTATTTTTGCAAGCACCATATTGCATGATTTTAATTTAAAATGCTGACACCTGAAGCTGGCCCGTAGGCGCAGTGGTAGCATTACCACTCGTTACGCTGGTGACCCTGAGTTTGGTAGTGAACTCGAGGTATCAGTGAGCCAGCTGGAGGGGAAGATGATCGAGTGTCCAGAGGACTGCTCTCCTCCTCCTCTGGGGGGAGGGCTTGCAGAGCCACATGTCCACCTTGCCCCTAGTGGAAGTTAGGGGAAAACGCACCCAGGACTGCTTAGACAAGGCAGAAGGGGCAGGGCAGATACCAACATGTGGGAGTGCACAGTGCATGTCATGGCATCATTGCATGCTGTGCTGCATGGGGAAGAAAACTGGAAAACAACTACTGGCAGCAGGATGGAGCTCAGACACCTACAGGTCCCACACCCAACTAGCTGGGCTCACAAGTCCAACTTCTGGATCCAGTTTTCCTGTTGGGGCTTGGGAGACCCTGCCAACCTGCTGGCAAGGGGAAGCCCTGAGAGTACTGCCTGGCAGGTAAGCTCCGGTGGAAGTTAATGTGACGGGACTGGGGTGTCTGGATGGTGGGGGCAGTCTGGTAGAGAAGGAAAAAAATAAAATGCTGACACTTTACATTTTGCAGGATGAGCTGTGCACCATTCCATCTTACTGAATATATACATTTTTTCCAAATTGTACAGTTATGAGGATCTGCCAGTTTCTTGCACTCATGGGTTAAGCTCAGCAGCTCTGTTTCAGGAATGGTGGTGAAAATCTCCAGTAGAAGATCGTGGGTGAGGAGCAACAATGGGGCTGCCCCGGTGTTGATCACTGCTGCATCCTTCCTCTCAGTTTTACAGCTGAGAGGTTTAGTAACATGCCCAAGGGGCCTTCCTGAGTCAGTGTCTGTGCTGGGATTTGAACCTGCGATCACCTGGTTACTGTACATAATATATGTGTTTTTCCTGCAGTTGTTGAACCTGTCTAGACCTCTGTCTCGACTCGTATTTTGTTTCCCTTACATTAACCCTTTTTTCCCTTTATTTCTACAGCTCTGACAGGAAGCCGGTCCCAGTCTGAGTGGATATAAACCCCTGCATAATAGATAAGTATTGTTGTATGTGTAATCTTCACAATTGGTCTAGTTTTGTTCCTAAAGAACTACGGATCTTTTGTGACCTTGTATCTATTCTTCTTTCAGGTATGACTGGATATCACCTTGATACCCCAATCACAGGCTCTCCAGGTCTCAGGTAAGAGATCTATTATCTATATAAGGTAGGTAAGCCATAATGGTACAGTCACATCTCATCCTTGCCTGTTCCTGCACCATTTGCATTGCCTATCCCAATGCCCCCTTTCATATCCCTATGCCCCCTTTGAGTTGTCAGTCCATGTTGTACAGGAGGGGGGATGTCAGTCTTCAGGGAGAGGGGGCTACAGGAAAGGTCACTGGGTGTCACAGCATTCAGGGGGTTATGGGGTTGTTATATGGTATGGCGTGCATGTGGCTATTTTGTTGGTGGTTGTGACAGAGTGAATGTGTGTATGTGGTTGGTGGGTGTGACAGTGAACATGGAATATGGGGTCGGTTAATGGATGTGGTAGCATGCATGGGGGTCTTGGTTAATGAGGTGTGACAACATGCTTGGGTATGGGATAGTTGGTGTCAGAGGGGATATGGGTTCAGGTGTGATAGAGTGCATCAGATTTTGTGGTCTGTGGGTGTGACAGTGAGCATGGGGATGTGGAGTTGGTCGGTGGTTGTGAAAGCATACACAGGGTATGTGGTTGCCAGTGTGTGTCACTTCATGCATAGGGTAAGGTGTAAGTGAGTGTAACAGTGTGCATGGGGGTCTGGGTTAATGAGGTGTGACAATGTGCTTGGGGTTATGGAGACACTTGGTGTGTGGTGTGAGGTGCAACACAGTGCATATGGTATTGAGTTGATGGATGTGAAAGAGCATGTGTATTTGGTCAGAGAGTGTGGCATCATGCATGGAGTAAGGGGTTGGTCACTGGTTGTGACTGCATGCATGGGGTCGGTGGGTGTGACAATGTGCATGGGATGTGGGGTTGTGTGTGTGACAGTGTACAGGGGTATGGAACTGTGAGGTGTGACAGCATACATGGTGGCATTGGATCAATGAGTGTGACATGAGTGTATGGTGTTGGTGGGTGTGAAGGAGTGAACGTGTGTATGTAGTTGATGAGTGTGACAGTGTGCATGTAATATGAGGTCCATTGATGATCATAGTAATGTGCACAGCGGGCTGGGTTAATGAGGTGTGAAAGGGTTCATGGGGTATGGGGTCAATTGGTGTGACAGGGGATATGGGGTCAGGTGTGACAGAGTGCACTGGGTTATGTGGTCGGTGGATGTGACAGCGAGCATTAGGGTGTGGGGTTGGTCAATGGTTGTGAAAGCATGCATGGGGTATGTGGTTGTTGGTGCGTGTCGCAGCATGCATGGGGTAAGGTGTAAGTGGGTGTGACAGCATGTATGCGGGTATGGGGTAATGAGGTGTAACAATGTGCATGTGGTATGGGGTTGGCAGGTGTCACGGCATGCTTGGTGTTATGGGGTTGTGAGCTGTAAGAGCATACACGAGTTGTGAGGTCAGTTGGGCAACTAGACACTAGCAGCAGGATACCAATCCAAATTAGCCATGGCTTTCAGGTGTCCTGCATCCCCCCCCAGCCGCAGCTTTAGGAGATGCATCCTCCACCTATTATAGCCATACCCATAGTCCACCATGCCCCCTTCAAAGAAATGTGAGGCATACTGAGGGACTGCCCCCCCATTAGATTTCTTGACAGACCCCACCTCCCCCGTTATTACTGGGCACAATGCATCAGGATAAATAGGCAGACATGCAGATAATAAAATGCTTATACACATAAGATATATAATTTATTTATTATCTGTCATCCCATCTATCCTTGAAGACAGATAATAACATGGCAGCAGCAACAGCTCAGATAGTGCAATCATAGCATAAAGCATAAATACGTTTTTTTTTATTTTAAATTCCAAAGCTTACTGAACTGCAAACTTGCCCTAGTAATGTTTGTTGCAATCATTTGTATCCAGAATCCATTTAAATGCATGCAAGCCATTTTTTTGCAATGAACGGATTGTTTTATTTATTGCTAACCATTCGCAGAACATTGGCATGATAATGAGGAGCAGGGCGCTTCTAGCATGTTTTGCCATTCACAACATGACACCGCTAGGCACCACTGAGAGGCATTGCCATTCTAGTCTTTCTTTTGAGTTCCTTTATCCTAGGCAGGCCAGATCTACACCCTCCCATTTGGTCCCAGCTTTTAAACAGATCCAAATGGGAGCTCCCTTGACAAAGTTCCTAGGTACCGTAGGTGTAGAATTGCTGCAGGCCCTTAGATGTTGCTGTGGGTTGGTTGGCATTGGTGTATTTTAAACAGAGCAATGTGCTCAATGCCCCCAAACCCCACAAGTCATACAGTTGCTTAAATGGTTACCTCAGGCAAATAGATCTGGCACTCAGACTGAAAAAGGCACATTTCCATGGAACCTTGTGCAATATTTAAAAATGTGTTTATTATCACAATTACAGGGCAGAGCAAGTGGAAAAATAAAAGTCCACGGGGGGACTTACAGAGCCCCAATGTTTCACACCCACAACTCCTGGTGCTTTAGCAAGGTTAGATGGCCCCCTACAGGCGACTGCTAAAATAGAAAGTTCTTAAAGACATATGAACAACATAATATAAAGTGCTTTAGTGACCACCAAAAGAAAACCAATAGAGTATTTCTTAAATCAGAGAGTTGATCATGTGGGTACTGCAATGCATTTTGCTTTAAGAGGGAATATTTTATACAACAAAGTGGCACTGCAATGGGGACCACATTTGCCCCCAATTATGTCAGTTTGGCAATGGGCATGTGGGAGCAGCTGGTCATGTATCCAGAGGAAAATCCTTTTAAGGATAAAGATGATCCTTGGAAGTGCTTTATAGATGACTGCTTTATGGTGTGGTGGAGGACAGAAGATGAGCCAATCGGGTTTTAAGCACTATTTAGAAAAAGTGAAACTAGGGTTTGCATTCTCGATCAGCTGGAGTAAAAGTGAGATCACATTTTTGGATATCATGGTTAGGAAAAGAGATGATGGTGGTATAGATATCACCTTATATAGAAAACCCAGGGCAGTAGTTACCTGCCCTGCCACTCCATAAGAAATATACAGTACCTAAAGGGCAGTTCATCATGTGCATTAAGAGAAACTGCACTAAGAATGTGGACAACCAGAAAGAAGCAGAAGATTTGGAAAGTAGGCTTTATGTAAAAGGTTATAGTACAAGAGTGGTCCACAATGCTAGGAGGGAAGGAGATCAGTTCTATGCCAAGGGAAAGCCTTTTGAATGTTCATGACAGGTAAGACCCCAATGCCAGTGGTCTGAACTTCATTACCACTTTTTCCACAGAAGCTAAAGTGCTTGAAAGTGTTACAGAAATAATTGGGATATTCTTAAGGATGAGCCCAGATTGAGAGAATGTACTGTGAGTTTTCCCAGGTTTGTCTATAGAAGGGCCAAAACATTAAGGGATACCCAGGTCCACAGAGTGCAACCCAGGGGAAACGAGTGATTTGGGATTGCCTCCCTTGCCATCAGGTTCTAGAAAATGCAGCAGATGTAAATATTGTACTATCATGACTAATTTCAAACAATGTTTAAATCCCAAATCAGGTAAAATGGTGTATATTAATTTTATTAATTGTGACACCACCAATGTAATTTATTTGGCTAGTTGTCAGTGCAGAAGCTATTATGTAGCCTCACTAAAAGAAGATTGAAGGTTAGGGTGGGGAAACACATGAGGCTCATGGAAGCAAGTAACAATTGATCAGCCCTGGCTATACATATTTGTAGCATGGAGGATAAGGATGTGCATAAACGCACCTTTTAGGGAATTGATAGGGTCAATTTGGGTCTCAAAGGTGGGGATATAGACAAAAAAATTAGCATTGCATCAATAAACTCAGTAGTCTGGGGGTGGGCCACAAAGTAATAAACTGGGTTGAAAACTTGTTAGGGGGCAGGAAACATAGGGTGGTGGTAAATGGAGCCCACTCAGATGAAATGGAAGTGACCAGCTGGGTACCTCAGGGTTTGGTGTTCAGGCCAGTCCTCTTCAATGTCTTCATCAGCAACATTGCAGATGGGCTGGAGGGAAAGGTTTGCCTGTTTGCAGATGATACCAAGATCTGCAACAAGGCAGACACTTCACAAGGAGTGGAAAGGATGAGAAGGGACCTGGAAAAGCTGGATAGATGGTCTGATGTGTGGCAACTGAGGTTTAACACAGAGAAGTGCAAAATCATGTACATGAGGAGTAAAAACCCAGGAACAAGCCATAGGATGGGGGGAGCTGCTGACAGGTACAAAGGAAGAAAAGGACTTGGGTGGTCATTATTACAGATAACTTGAAAGCTACCAGGTAGACAGCCTTGGCAGCACATGCCACAGCCCCCTTTAAATATTGCGCACAGGAGCAACCCCCAGGCAAACAGGGCACAATCACTTTGCCCACCAGGCAAAGTTTTGAATATCTGACCCCTGATGTCACAGGCCTTTGTTTATAAAACAATCAATCGGGGAGGAGTAAAGTATGTCCATTAAGAACATTAGCAGTAAATCAACCTGTCGTTTACATAGTAACATGGTAGCTGACGGCAGATAAGGACCGTTGGCCCACGTAGTCTGCCCGTATTCCACTGTGAATTTTAAACATGGTCTTTTACTGCAGTGATAGGAAACAGCTATTATATCTTTATATGCTTTCATGTGTTCCCTTTTGTTTGTCTTATATTCTGATATGTTTTAGATCCTTTCTTGTTAACTTAATTATCTAATTGTTATTGCCTTTATCACTACACTGATTGCTTCTCTCCGGAGTCCTCAGCAGCTGCTGCTCTCATTTTGTTACACTACTTGAACATTCCATGATATTATCTACACCATTATTGGCCATTCAGATGACTAGCAAGGAATGGTGTGTCTGAAGCTGTGGAATATCTTAGAAATATGAAAAGGAACAGCAGTAGATGCTGAGGTACAAGAAATAGTGCAGAACTGAGGGTATCACGAACTTCAATAATTAATTTATCTAAAATTGGCCAAAGTATATCAGAATACATGACTGACACAGCAAGGAAAATGGGAGAGTGTTTAACAGAGGTTAGAGCAATGAGCTGTGAACAAGCTTAGTACATCCAGGAGACCTGGGTTTGATTCCCACACCCTCCAATTGCACACTGTGTGACCCTGAGCAAGTCACTTAACCTCCCTTTGCTGCTCGGTCACCACTATAAATGGGCCTTGTGCCCAATAAGAGTTACCTGGCTACCAAAGAATAAAAATAAACTGAAACAATAACAGTATACAAATGATCTTCTATCAATTTTAAAGTCTATTCTGACATTACAAATGGCTTCAGAGGAGGAGGAGTGATATACTCCTCCATCATAAAAAGGGGTTGGGCAGAGCTTGTAGCATGGTTTAGCATCCAGTTTTCATCCCATCCAAAGGTGGTGACTTTACACAGAGAGAGAGAGAGAGAGAGTCAGACAGAGAGAGTCGGGGGAGAGAGAGAGAGATGGTGTGCAGAGAGAGAGAGAGAGAGAGTCAGAGAGAGAGAGAGAGGAGAGAGAGAGAGAGAGAGAGAGAGAGAGAGAGAGAGAGAGAGAGAGAGAGAGAGAGAGTCAGACAGAGAGAAAGAGTGAGAGAGAGAGAACCAGCATCAGCCCAAGAGTGGGGAGAAGGAGAGGGAGAGAATGAAGGGGGTACTAGTTTTTATGCACACTGCTGCCACTTGGATTACAGAGGAAACTTGTTTTCTTTAAAGACAGAAAAAACAGCAGCACCACTTGATAACACATGGTATGTAATTTATGTATATTAATCCATTGAGACAGGAAGAGTTACAGTTTGGAGTGTGGTGGCAGCTGGGGCCGGAGTGTGTGGCAGGGCAGGAGGGAGCAGAACTTGGTAAGAAAAAAACATCTAACAACTTTGAAGACCGAGACTGACAGCTTTTTCTTAGCTTTGCTTGCTCTGCACTGTAAATCTTTTTCTTACTGTGTCTTGGCTGTTCCTTTCTAACAGGAGTGCCTTTAAGAACATGATAGAGATAAGTGCTTATAGTTTTAAACAGAAAGTAATTTGCAGGGCAAAGCAAAGCAAAAGCTGGCTGTCTTTTGCAAGCTTGTGTGTGTGTGTGTGCATGCAAATGGACAACTCTGTGAATTATGACTATAGCCACTAATCACAGAGAATATTAAGGAAACCGCTGGCTTCACTCCCACAAAGATGAACACAATCATAATGGACACCATGCAATGTAATCTACAAGTGAGTATATCTGGAATTGGCAGTCCTAATTAAAACAAAACTAAAAAAAAAAGATAATCCATAAGGGACTGCCATTTTCGGATATCTCATGACAATTACATGATGGTCTGAAATTCCCCTCAGAGATCCTCCCAAACAATCCCATATGAGTACATTGTGAGGTTAGCAACAAAGTTACAGTATATGGTTAAGCATTGTTGTGTATGGATTTCCATACACTCAGAATCCTTGTTGTGCATGGACTAAAGTTGTGCACAGTTCAAAGGTCATTAAAAGTTGCTGTGTATGGTTATATCCTGTTAAGCCCTCCGACATAAACATGTATCTATAATATACTGTAGTTGCTATGAGCGATGAAAGGTAGTTGGAAGAGGAGTGGATAGGTGCCGCTTACTACTATATACAAACTCTGGTCAGAGCTGAAATGGCTGTGAAGAGCTTTTGGGGTTCTTTTACCCATAATTTCAAATGAATTTGCACAATGCAGATCTGCTGAGAGGCAGTTTCAATGTGGTCTTCCTTTTACACATTTTTACAATGTGTTTTCCTAGAACATGCCTGCTGATTGCTATATATTTAGCCTGAACAGTTCACAGAAGAAATGTCATCTCATTTTCAGTGGGGCTCTACATCTACACAATATTATGCTACATTGAGTAAAATTTGAACACACTGAAAACAATATTTTACATCTGGACTAGGCTTCCCTGAATAAATACATTATAAAAATGATAAAAATCATGACCCCACTGAAAACAAGATATTGCATCTAATCTGGGACATCCTGAGTAATTATAGTGCAAAAATGTGTGTATGAAGATGCCTATGAAAATGAGATGTAGCATCTCCCCTGCGCTATCCAGGATACAAAATATAGGATAAGAAATATTTAAAGGAAATCTAGTGTAAACTGAACTTCACTGGATTTCTTGATTGTTTTATAATGTATTAGATTGCAGTATTTATTTATAATGTTGTGGCCATGAAGATGGTGTGTACAATGTGTGTGTGTGTGTGTGTGTGTGTGTTTGTTGTAGCTCAATATATTTTTTTCCCAAAAAGTGTAGTAAAAAATGCCTGCTGATTGCTATATATTTTGCCTGGATAGTTCACAGAAGACCTGGCATATGACATTAAAAAAATACTAATCTTTTTAGATTTAATGGGAGAAGGTGACATTTATGAAGTATGAATCTTTCTTGAAAGACAATACCTGCCCAGCTTGTAGCAAGAGCATGTTTTAATGTTAAGGGCAGGATTCACTAAAGGAGGAGAAGGACCCGCAGCTGCGGGAAAACCTCAGCGCTAGTGGGAATTCACCTGCGAAGCTGCAGGTTGCCCACAGCTGCAGGTATTCATGAAGGTGGAGCAGGAGTGCAACTGGCTCCACAGAATACAGCAGCCTGCAGATGCTGTTGCCATGGACAGCACTGCAGCTACGGGAGGCTGCTACAGGCATCAGAACCTGCTGTAGTACCCTTCGCAACTGCTGCGGCTGTGAATTGCTACTGCCGCAGCTGCGGGCAATTCCAGTTCACAACAGCAGTTGCAGAGGGGAACTTTAAAAATTCCTCATTGTGAATCCTGCCCTAAGTATTTAAATGTGCAAGCTGCTACATTTTGAAGGGGGTAAGCAAATCTGCAGATTAATAGGCAACCAATATTTAACAAGCTGTTTCAGTTTCCTAATGGCCATCTGATAAGCAGCTTGGAGTTATGTCTCCAACATTCTAAACCGAAAGAAGGGAGTATTTTATTTCAATTGGCATAGTGATTTGTAGATGTGGAAGGATACATTGAAAACTCCAAAATATGTGTTCCACGATACTCCATTTTTCCAGCTACAGACAGCAAAATGGCTGTAGGCTCCGTCCACAGCCATAATAAACTAAGATTTTTACTTCAGATATACAGTAAAACCATATACTATAAAAATAAAATATTGTCAACCAACCTAACTCGGCTTGTGTTTTTATCTTTGTTGTAGAGGTCCATATGATGTCCCTTCAACCCCTCAATGGTAACACAACCTCGTCATTTATGGTTACCCATGCATTATCCTCTATGTGCCCCCTACCTAAAGAAAAACACAGTACCTGTATCTATAGCTAAGCAATAAGACATGACAGGGTGTCCATTGTGCTGGGTTAACCACAAGCCTTGGAGGATTAAAGCATGAAGCAAAGCCAAGTGTTTCTACCACCTGAGAAGTGCCATTATTCTGGCATAATATACACCATGGAGTGCCTTACTGTGATTATGAAATGGATCAAAAAACATATGATAAGATATGTTTGTATAAAAATAAACAATTTTATGATTTAAATGAATAATACAGAGAAAATAAAAAAAGTTACAAAAAACAGTCCCCTTTGGTTTGTTTTACACTGTGTACTTGGCTAGTAGATGGCACCACTTCTACATATAAGCTGTCTACTTCATACTGTGGACAAGCCTGGAAGGGTGGGTTTCAACTGTCCACAGAGTGAAAGTTTCGGATTCAACTGTTTGTTTTATTTCTACAGATTGCAGGCATTTAACAAACAAGCATTTGTCAATGCTGAATGTTTGCTTGCTGGCATTGGCATTGGTAGTGTAGAAGTTACAGAGCTGCATAACAGAAATGGCAGTGAAGTATTGAACTGAAGCCAACCCCACCACCACCCTGCAGAGAGTGACAGGCATTGGGGTGTGCCTTTGGGTTGTCAGGCATAAGGGCCACACCATTTCACCACACCCTACCCTGCAGACACTGACAAGTGTCACAGTGTACCTTGGGGTCTTTGGCCCTTATGCGCACCCCATTCCATCAGGAAATACAGTGAGATGGGTGCGCTATATAGAGAATAGGGTGAACTTTGGGGCCGAAGAGGTCAGGCATACCTCAATGCCTCTCACTGGCTGCAGGGGTGGAATGGTATAAGCATTACATGCAAGAATCTCAAGTCACCCCTGATGCCTGTCATTCTCTACATGGTGGGGTGTTATGGTTGGAAACCCTAACACCTCAGGCATTCGTTAGTATTTTCACTCCAAATTTTGAACATGGTTTTTGTGACCCCCACCTCATGAACAGTGGCAATATCAGTTTGTTAGCAAATGCTTATGCACAGCAACTACAGCATTTAGCACCACAGGTGCAAAAACACATTCGAACAGGATGTGAAAATGACAGCTATACTGTTCATGGGGAGGTGTAAAAATAGCAATGTTGCAAATCTGCAGTAAAATATTAAAAAACTGGTGAAGTCATGAGCGTGCATAGAAACTGTGCAACGCACACCCGTAATGTAATTAGTTTGGGACTTTTACAGCAGATTGTCAACACAGGCATTTTGGGACCTCTGATCATGAACAGTGTCACTGTGATATTCTTTATCTGTCCCGAACAATGATTTCCCACAGCGACCACGCACCTCTGTGCTGAAAGTGTGAAAACACATTTCGGCCATGTTGTGAAAAATGACAGCTGTACTGTTCATAAGGAAGTGTGGAAAAATGCCACTGGTGAAAATCTGGACTGAAAATATTACAAAGTCATGAACTTGCGAGGATGCATGGAAACTGTGCAATGCTCACTCGTAACACAGTCATTTTATGGACTTTTGTCACCAAATTTTCAACATAGCCATTTTAAGATCTCTGCTCATGAACAGTATAACTGTGATTTTCTTAATCTGTCCCAAACATTGCTTTCGCACACCGACTGCACCATTGTGCGCTACATGTGCAGAAACACATTTTGGGTGACATGTGAAAAATGGCAGCTGTACTGTTCATAAGGAAGTGTAATAAAATGGCAATGTGGAAAATCTGGACTGAAAAATATAGAAATTAAGAACTTACGAAAGGCAGGAACTGCAATACACACCAGAAATGTCATTTCAGGGAATTTTTTCACCAGATTTTCAACATAGCCATTTTAAGACCTCTGCTCATGAACAGTGTCACTGTGGTTTTCTTAATGTGTCTCATACATTGATTTCAAGACACCGATCATGCGCCATTGGCGCGCCACATGGGCGGAAACACATTTTGGGAAAGATGTGAAAAATGACAGCTGCACTGCTCATAAGGAAGTGTAATAAAATGGCAATGTTGAAAATCTGGGTAGAAAGTATTAAAATTCATGAGCTTTTACAGTGTGTAGGAACTGCGCAACATGCCGTAAAACAGTCATTTTTAGAAATTTTTTCACCAAATTTTCAATGTAGCCATTTTAAGACCTCTGATCATTAACAGTGTCACTGTGATTTTCTTAATGTGTCCCATACATTGATTTCACACACCGACTGTGCCATTGTGCGCTACCTGGGCGGAAACACATTTTGGGCAAGATGTGAAAAATGACAGCTGTACTGCTCATAAGGAGGTGTGGTAAAATGGCAATGTTGAAAATCTGGAGTGAAAATATTGAAAATTCATGAACTTACGAGCATGCATAGGAACTGCGCAACACACGCTCGTAAAACAGTCAATTTTAGGAATTTTTCCACCAAATGTTCAACATAGGCTTTTTGAGAGCCCATCTTATGAACAGTGGCAGTGTCATTTCATTACTTGGTCCCAAAAGGTGATTTCGCGCAGTGACTGCGAAATCACCCTTTGGGCCCGATTAACGCCATGACAGTGAGAGCATTCATGGAAGGGTCCCAAAACCCCATGTTGAATATTTGGTGCAAAAATTCAAAAAAATGCCTGAGATATGCAACAAAGTTGAAAAACCCCTATCTATCCCATTATACAGCTTACCGGCATTTCCTCAGTTTGCAGTCAGCTTTGAAGAGTGCAGACGTGTTCCCGGTCCACCGAAGATCATCGCGCCAGAGTCCGGAGGTAAGTATGGGGTAAGGGGGAGGGTGTGGGGAGGCAGGGTGCACAGTGGGTGGGTGCGGGTGAAGACAGAGACACCGAGGGACAGTTTTTGAGTTTCAGGTGTTTTTTTTTTAAATGAGGACGACGCGGGACATTTGCCATGCTGGGGTGGGCTCCCAGCGTGGCACAAGGACAGCTGATGGGGAGGTGTGGAGCCGACGGGGAATTGGGCACCCTGTTGGTGATATAGTATGTTGCCATGCTGGGGTGTCCCCAGCATGGCACCCTGTACTCTGGGGGCGGGAACCAGTGGAGCCGACGGGGTGGACATCCTCGGGCTATGCTTATGTGTAGCCATGCTGGGGTGGGCACCTGGCGTGGCATATAGAACTCTGTTTTTGGGGGTGCAGCACAGCCAAGGGGAGATTGGGCAGCCCCCGTCGGCTACACAGTGTGTGTTTGGGGGGGCAAGCACGTACCTGTGTGTGTGTGTGTGTGTGTGTGTGTGTGTGTGTAGGGGAACATGCATAAGCAGGCGATAGCTTATCGCTGCTCACTGAAGCGTAGCTCCCCCTTTCAACTGTATGCCACTGCATTTTGGACTGGTCATAGACAGCTCGAGTAGGCATTGGAGAACTGCGGCCGCACCTGCAAACACACTGCCTGAATTGGAAGAGGGCTGCCACACCTCCGAAAACTCGGACGATGGCACTATGTTTCTTGCACATGCGTGCAAGCAAACATAAAAAATGTTGAAAGAACGGTAGTTAGAAAGATGGCTTACAATGGTTAGGAGCTGAAAGATGTGGTAGTCCATGGTCGGTGGTATCAGGGAAAAGAATGAGTGGAGCTACAGTCAGCAGCAAGTGGATCCGTGGCTGGCACTTGGTAGATATACACGGCAGATATCATTATAAGGTTGACTTCAGGCTAAAAAAACAATAATTAAATAAGTAGGATTTTAAAAACAAAAAGAATAACTGAGCAATTTTAATTCATTTCTCAGCTTTTAATAGTGGGGGGTGCATTGAAGCTAATGGAAATGAAACCATTTTGAATGCTGTCATCCATCCGAATCCTTCCCTTTCTCACGCCTAACTGTAAGATAACATGTTTCTTGTTGATTCAAATGAAACCCTTTCTTTTTGATTGTTTTCCTTTTTGTTTTCAGCAGGAACGAGTTGGCATGTGGTGGCAGTGGGGATGTTTTAAAATAAAGAGAGAGAGAGAGAGAACAGAGCATGAAACAGCTGCGGCAGGGATTACCTAACTGCCACATTTGACAGTACTGTAGTAAGAGAACTAGAAGAAAAGCCTTTTTTTTCCACTTTTCTTCCAGTTCTGAGTGTGGCTGTCCCTCTGCCCCAAAGTGTGTTGTGAAGTTTGACGTGGAAGTGAGGAAGCAGGGAGTGAGAAGTGATATACAGGTACCTGAGGCTGGACAGGTAAACAGTCAGGACAGCTGACTGACCTTCTTCCAGTGCTGTTGTGCTGAGACAATAGCACTGGGTTCCGAGCTCCTCAGCCAATCTGGTTTCTGGATGCTCCCCACCCATTTCATAGCTGTATCAATATCTATAGGTATAATACCAATAGGGTTGTGTGACAAAGTTTCTGGATTTTGTTGCTAAGGCGTCCTAACACTATGCTGCTTTCCTTACCTAGAACTGTAAGCTATGTGCACACAAGGCTCCAAAGGTTTCTCCCATCCAGATCACACCACTATTCACATACCTATGTTATTGCAATAATATGCCCCAATCCAAATAAGGATAGCAGAAAAAAATAAAATATCTATTTATTGTTCCAACTTCTCTTTCAGGTTAATGCTAAATGTTTTCAACAACTGAGTTTTCTTACACAGAACTGTTAATGTGGTCCATGTCCTAAAGTGTTGTTGATACTGAGATCACGGTCATATTATATTTCATAAAAACCTCTGCACAGAAGTGATGCACAGATAGATTCATTTAGGTCCATACTGTAGTGGGTGTTTCTAGCATCTCTTGTGAATTTTTTTTTCCACATTTTTGCCTTTGTCTGAATTGGCATTGCAATTGCAAACTAAATTAGCCCAGTGGAGCTGGAGGACATGAGCTTGCTGCTGGTGATGGGGGGGACACAGAATGGTTAGAAAAGCAGAGAGAATAATGTTTTCAGTCAGCCTACCTTGAGTTCAGAGGTCCTCTGCCTGCCATCAGGAGATTCCCCTGAGTCCAGCCCAGATTGGAGTCCCTCTCTGCACCCTAATATTAGAACTCCACCCTCCATTTGACCTTGGACTGACATGATACTGGAACTGCCCTCATCCACAGGAGGTGCCTGTTCTTTTAAGCCTGCCTGTAGTCCTTCCTCCCTCCCCTGGAGGGTGGCTGTCTTGGGTAGATGCAGTTTGAGCACTGATGGGAGGAGAAGAAGCTATTCAGAAAGCAGCAGCAGCAAGATAGGCTAATGACTTGCTCTCAGTGTTGAGCTTTCTCCTCCACAAATACACCAAGGCAGCAGCAGAAGACAGCTACCTAGCTCAGGGCTACTACTAGACAAACAGGCATGGCAAGCAGGAAGGGCCCCAAGCAAGCCCACTCAGCTTTGTCCCAGAACAGAGCCCCAAACCACCATCAGTGATTTGAGGTCAAATTATTCTTTTAATGCAAAAAGTGCCCTTTTGACCGTGAGCACCCCCACCTTTACTAATCTGCTGACACCCATGGTTCCTGGACCCAGATGGCTTCTCCTGATTGCAGTGAGTCATAGAAACATAGAAACATAGATTTTGACAGCAGATAAGGACTGCTTGGCCCACCCAGTCTGCCCATTTCCCTACCTAATGGATAAGCTGCAGATCCTAGTTAACCAGCAGCCTACTTCTTCCTACCCCCACCCCTAGAATTGCCTGATGACTGTCCCATGCATGCTTGAATTCCACCATGGTTTTTGACTCTACAACCTCCTCCGGAAGGCCGTTCCATGCATCCACAACCCTCTCTGTGAAAAAATACTTCCTTAAATTACCTCTGAGCCGCCTCTTCTATCTTCAAATTCAGCCTTGTTCTTGCACACCCTTTTTTGAAAGATGCTACCTCTTGGACTTTGTTGATTCCTTGAGGTACTTGAAAGTTTCTATCATGTCCCCCTCTCCCTCCTTTCCTCGAGGCTATACATATTAAGCTCCTTAAGTCTCTCTTCATATGTCTTCGTGCAGACCCTGCACCATTTTAGTTGCTCTCCTCTGGACAGCTTCCATCCTGTCTATGTCTTTGCAGAGACTGGGTCTCCAGAACTGCACGCAGTTCTCCAGATGGGGTCTTACCAACTGTCTGTACAGAGGGATAATAACTTCCTGTTTTCTACTGGTGATGCCTTTCCCTGTGCATCCCAGTATCCCCCCAGCCCTCCTTGCTGCCCTCTCACATTGCTTGCCCACCTTTAGGTCATCTGATATGACTACCCCCAGGTCCCTTTCCATTTTTGTTGTTGTTAGTATCTCACCCCCATTGTGTACTCTTCCCTGGGTTTTGTTTCCCAGGTGCATTACCTTGCACGCCTTAGCATTGAATCTAAGCTGCCATACATTTGACCATTCCTCTAACCTTGCCAAGTCCCTTCTCATCCTTTCCACCCCACCTTGTGATCAACTCTGTTGCAGATCTTTGTGTCATCTGCAAAGAGACATATTTTCCTTCCAGTCCCTCTGCAATGTCGCTTATAAAGACATTGAAGAGGACTGGTCCACATTGAACTCCTGCGGTACCCCACTAGTAATCCCCTTTCTTCAGAGTGGACCCATTTACTATTACTCTCTGTGTCCTATTCTCCAGCCAACTCTTACCCAGGCTGTCATCTTGGGACCCACTCCCACGCTGGCTAACTTGTATATTAATCTTTGTGTGGGACTGTGTCAAATGCCTTGCTAAAGTCTAGGTAGGCCATGTCCATAGCCCCTCCCTGATCTACTACTTTGGTCACCCAGTCAAAGAAATCTATCAGATTTGTCTGACATGACCTTCCCGCTGTGAATCCATGCTGCCTTGGGTCCTGTGCTCCTCTGGCCTCTAGATCCTCAACAATTCTTTTCTTCAGAAGTGATTCCATCATTTTCCCTACCACTGAGGTTAAACTAACAGGTCTGTAGTTTCCTGCTTCTGTCTTGCTCCCACTTTTGTGAAGGGGAATCACATCTGCCCTCCTCCAGTCCTTGGGTAGTCACTACATCTCTGCTCTCCCGGGTGTCTGTGATGCAAGTAGGTTTCCTCCCTCTGCTCTGTGCTGAACTGGCTACCTTGGGCACTAGCTGCAGGATCTTGTGACCTCCTTCCACTTGTTCCAGACTGATGAGGTCCTGATCTGACCCTCACACATTCTGGCTTCCAGACCCCTACGTCAGAGGCAGCCTGGCACCATGCTGTACTGCCTGCTACAGGACCTGGATCAGCAGCCCTTGGTCCTTTTCTCCATGCTATATCTTCAGCATCACTTATGTGCTGGCTTGCATGTGGTTGCCTCTCTGCCTCTCAAGAACTTAGCAACTCTGTTCATAATTTGCCCTCTGCTTTTGAGGCCTGAGATGGCACAGTTGGCAGTCACTCCTACCACTGCAGACCTTTCCGCCATGTGATCTCCACCAGATCTGCCCTCCTCCAGCACAATCCTGCCTTCATAGGCCCTGCTCACAGTCTGTCTTGGTTTGTACCTGGAACTGTCACTCCAGAAACTTGACAGCCCACAGGACAAAGAAAAGGCACCAGAACCTGATTCTCCTCCCCTCTCCAGAAGCCTCTTGGATTCCCTTCCCCTGAGAGGTATCCGGGTGCAGTATGGACCCACCTGAGAGGGTCCATTACGGTATCAATGATCTGGTGAACCGGCTTGTGGAGACAGTGAAGCTGGACTTATAACAGCTGGGGGACAGATTAAAGAAGCACTTGGCTTCCTTGACCTTTTCTGAGGTCCTCCCTGTCTGGGGTAGGAGGAGGGGGAAAAGAGAGTAAGGGAGAAGGAGATTGAGGAGTTCAATGGGTATAAAAGAGTAGTGTCAGGAACAGGGGTACTATTGTAGGGGAATGGGGGGGGCCTCTGGGACAGGAGGCTCTTTAAAGTTGATAACCTTCACATGACAAGAGAGGTGACTAGTGTGCTAGGGAAGAAGTTTGACTTCTACATTGGCAGACAGTTAAACTAACTGCAAGGGAGGCTGTGGTTAGGGATTCCACAGCTGAGGTATGTGACATGGGGAACCTAGCCAGAATTACCCCAGGGATGGGGAAAGGTGTTCAAGAAGTAGTAGCAAAGTGGAACAATTTCAGAGGATTGGTGAGTGTAGACCAAATAGACCAGCAATAAAAGAAAAACAAAAGACACATAGGTTACCAGGGAATTTTGATGGGGGAAGTCATTGAAGAACCAAGAGGTTGAAACTTAGAAACATACAATTTGACAGCAGATAAGGACCGCTTGGCCCACCCAGTCTGCCCATTTCCCCTACCTAATGGATAAGCTGCAGATCCTAGTTAATCAGCAGCCTACTTCTTTCTACCCCCAACCCCTAGAATTGCCTTTTGACTGTACCATGCATGCTTGAATTCAACCACTGTTTTTGACTCTGCAACCTCCTCTGGAAGGCCGTTCCATGCATCCACAACCCTCTCTGTGAAAAAATACTTCCTTACATTACCTCTGAGCCCCCCCCATCTTCAAATTGTGCTCTCTTGTTCTTGCACACCTCTTTTTTTGAAAGATGCTACCCTCTTGGACTTTGTTGATTCCCTTGAGGTACTTGAAAGTTTCTATCATGTCCCCCCTCCCTCCTTTCCTCGAGGCTATACATATTAAGCTCCTTTAGTCTCTCTTCATATGTCTTCCGGTGCAGACCCTGCACCATTTTAGTTGCCCTCCTCTGGACAGTTTCCATCCTGTCTATGTCCTTGCAGAGATTGGGTCTCCAGAACTGCACTCAGTACTCCAGATGGGGTCTCACCAGCTGTCTGTACAGAGGGATAACAACTTCCTGTTTTCTACTGGTGATGCCTCTCCCTATGCATCCCAGTATCTCCCCAGCCCTCCTTACTGCCCTCTCACATTGCTTGCTCACCTTTAAGTCATCTGATATGACTACCCCCAGGTCCCTTTCCATTTTTGGTGTTGTTAGTATCTCACCCCTCAGTTGGAGGGTGATGCGCCTCAACGCCAGGAGTCTGGGTAATAAAATTAATAAACTCCAGGTAGTCTCTGGGTTGTGTCTAGTGGCCATTACAAAAACATGGGCCAATGAGAACAATGACTATGATCTGGCAATCTCTGGATAATTTTCTGCCTGCCTGCAGTACCACTATGGGCTACCAGAGAGAATCTCTTTAAATATGTCATGATATATCTAAAGAGATTCTCTCTGGTGACCCATAGTGGTACTGCAGGCAGGCAAGACATTTCTCCAGAAAAATCACAGAAATTTCAGGAAATATCTGACCCTGTCTATGGCTGCCACTGTACACCTCATATAGGCATGATAGAAGGATTGGTAGAAGTGGTGGTGTCTATTTATGTCAGGGAAGGAATAGAGGCAGTAGAGAATGCATCCATTGGAGGAAAAGGAGAGGTAAGAATCACTGTAGGTACAGCTCAGAGTCATCAGGTAGAAAACTTTGCTTGGGAGTGGTTTGCAGTCCACCAGGGCTTGGAGAGGAGAGAGAGATAAGGAACTAGGAGCCGAAGTAGAAAAGGGGGACAGCAAAAGGGAAGGTTGTGGTAGTAAGAGATCTCAACCTGCTAGACATTTTTATTTATTTATTTATTTTTTTGACAGGGCCAACCCAGCAGCCAGGAAGGCCAGATGCCAGGCCCTAATTTTGTAGGATTGCTTGCTGGTGCAGCAGGTCAGTGAACCCACTAGACATTCAGCCATTCTCAAGGTGGTGCTTACCAACTCAGAAAGAATAGACAGAGTGCAGGTTATACTATGTTCAAGTTGGCTCTGAGAACCAACAAGCCTTTTCTAAGGCTGAGGTGCTAGACTTCAGAAGGGCAGATTTCAACCAAATGAGGGAACTAGTCCAGGACATGTTAGCTGGAGTAGACAGCACTGGGGGGAGTAGAAGAAAGTTCAAGTTTATATTTACTGGGATATTAGAGATGTGGTTTATTTCCTATAATGTCCTAGATAACTTAAAACAGTTTATATAAAAACGATTTGCAAAAAAATGTGTTAATGCATCAGTTAGGGTTCCAGTGACAAAAGTTTGGAAATGCAGTGTTAGGGTTCCCAATCCTAACACCCCACCCCATCCCTACCCTGCACACATGAAGAGATGTCAGGGCTGTGCCTTGGGGATGTCAGCCCTAACGCTTACACCATTCCATAAGTAATTAAGATGAGATGGGTACAGTATAGGAAAATGGGGTGAGCGTTAGGGCTGACAACCCCAAGGCACACCCCTGATCCCTCTTGGTGCATGCAGGATGGGGTGCTAGAGCTGGGAACTCTAACACCATATTTACAAACTTTAATTGCTGAAACCCTAACTGATGCATTAATGAAGTTTTTTGCAAAGAATTTCCTTTACTTTTTGCAAAAGTGTAATTGTAGTCTTATTTGCTTGTGGTCGTGCTCCCATACATGCACAATTTTAAATAGATTGTAATTGTACCCTTATTTCCCAGTGGAATCACAGGGCCTAGATGGCCCTGCACTCCTATCAGTTCATAATAGTATCCGTATTTACATGCATTCCCATACATGCATAATTTTTCAAATAGAGTAGTGGCATCCTTATTTGTCTGTGGGAGAGCAGGGCCGTCTGAGCCCTGTGCTCCCATCCTGTACTGTTCAGCACCAAAAAGCACCTCATATTGCAATCTTATCCTATGGAAAAGAAGCAAATTTGAAAGCTGTGTCACTGGACACCAAATTAATATATTTTCACAAAATCAGCAAAAGGCACGTTGGTAGCACAAGCCTTTTGTATCCTAAAATTTTCAAACCAAAATTGCAAACCGTTTAGTCACAGCACAGTGACAAAAAATGATGGTCTACATCTTCCATTACAGTGTTATCCTATGGGAAATTAAGCAAAATTTAAACCTGCAGAACTCCAGAGCAAAGTAATATATATTCACCAAACCAGCAAAAAGTACATCTGTGGGGCAAGCCCTTTGCACCCCGAAAAATTCAGCCCAAAATTCCAAACCACTTGCTTGCTATGAAATGACAAAGAACCAGCTATATAAAAAAAAATTCTCAAATTGTGAAAAAGAATCCTTTTCCACAGTTCCTTTTATGCAATTTGCAGAAAAAGAAAATCCTTTTCCGCAAATTGTGAAAAAGGATTATACGAACCTACGACAAGAGCCATCAGAAGAAGAAAACCACTTGGTGTATTGCATCTGCTTGGTAAATGATACAGGGTCCTGGCCTTACAACTTACACCAATTACCCTGCCCGTCCCAACCATCCCCTCCCTCTCCCCCCCTTCTCCCATTCCTTGGTCCCAAATTTTCCCTTTGAGTTTGTCCCAGGCCCTCTTGAATGCTCCCACCATCTTCGCTGATACTACCTCTTCCAGCAGCTCATTCCAGGTGGTCATCACCCTCTCCAAATACAAATGCTTCCTTACATCCCTTCTGAATCCCCCCCCCCATCAGTTTTAGGCTGTTCCTCTCGTGGTGCTGTTGTCATTCATTTTAAAGAGACCTTCCCTTTTCATTCTGTTAATTCCCTTCTTGTACTTGAAGGTCTCTATCATATCTTCCCTCTGTCTCCTCTCTTCCAGGGAGTACATCCTAAGGGCTCCCAGCCTCTCATCATAGGACCTATCCTGTTGCCCATCGATCATCTTGGTTACTCTCCTCTGGACCCCTTCCAGCATGCTGATATCCTTTTTAGGAAGGTATTAAAGGCAAAACATGCCTGTTTGTGGATGACACCAAACTCTGTGGAAGGGGGGACACCAAGAAGGGGATACAGGATCTGAGGGAGGACCTCAACAGACTTGATCAGGAATCTGGCAACTTGGCTTCAATGCCAAAAAGTGCAAAGGGAAGCACATAGGGACCAAGAACCCTATGATGGAGTACTACCTAGGGGAGGTTCAGGTAACTGCTTCTGAAGAGGAAAATGATCTAGGGGTGCTGATTACTAGTGATCTAAAACACACCTCTCAGTGTAAGAAGGCAGCAGTGAAGGCTAACAGGATGCTGGGGTGTATTGCAAGGGGATTCAGTATTGGGTGGAGTGAGGTCATTTTCCATTGTACAGGCCATTGGTAAGACCACACTTAGAATATTGGGTGAGGCACCTGCATCCATATCTTAAGAAGGACATCAGCATGCTGGGAGGGTTCCAGAGCAGAGCAACCAAGATTAACGAGGGCCAGGAGAAAAGGTCCTATGAGGAGGGATCCTGGTATGCAAATCCTTTTTTACAATTTGAGGTAAAAGAAAATCCTTTTTTTCAAATTACAAAAAAGGATCCTGTTTCACAGAACTTTTTTTTCACAGTTTGCAAGAAAGGATTTTCCCCATGGTCAAAAACCACATTTCTAAATTACTAATCAAAAAAACTACCACAGAATGCGAGTCCATGGGCCATGATTAGCTAAATACAACTGTTGGTGTTCCTTAAAGCCCTGTAGTTTTTCAGTAATTTAATTTTGTTGCCACTGCTAACTGAAAACAAGATGGCAGCAGCATAGAAAAAGATTCCATATTTGCAGCAAAGGACTTTGCATTTGCAATAAAAATCCTTTTTTGAGGTGAACATCTAACTTTTCCCATAAGAAATAATGGGAAACTTTGAAATATTTTTTTACCAAACCTTCAAAAGGCACCACTGTAACTCAAGACCTATATACCCTAAAAATTTCAGAGCAAAATTCTACACCATTTTTGCGCAATGTGGTGACAAAGAATTTGACAAAAACTGGTAATTTACACAGTTTTTGACTCTCTGTATGTCCACACCCACATATCTGACCAGAATGAAACTTGCCACATCAAGAGAGCCTCAATCCCTGATGGTGCTTGCTATATTTCATGTGAATCAATTGAATGGTTGCAAAGTTATAAAACTGCAAAATTTTCCATTAACATAGAAGTGAAGATTTAACCCTAATAATAATAAATAGTAAATATAACACACCAGTTATAATGTTACAGTCCTATACTGACAATAACAATTTCAACTACATAATGGTTAAAAAGCATTTAACAATACCGGCATCAAGTGCTATTTGTCATGAAGTGCACCTTTAACTGTTTGGTTTGATAGTACAGTAGTGTGCCAGATAACAATCTTAATGTAACAGGCAATCATTCCAACATGTGGGACCATGAACGGCAAATGATTGGCTCAGCTTTTTTTCTGAATTTCATATACCCATTACAAATCCATGCCAGCAGCCATTTAAATGCAGTTTATTGTGATATATGGCCCCAGAATTTCCTAACATTGGCATTTTGTGTATTTTTTTTTTATATGTGTACCTTTTTTTGATGACCCGCTCTACCTCCGGCCACATTATGCTCCTGCATATTCACATCTAAACATGACACCACAGTGCCAGAAAACTCATTCATAGATGAGTTTAGACATTTTCATGCACATGTGTTTAAGTCCATTTCTGATAGTATTCAGTGAGCTGAAAAAAAAGCGGTAACTCATTTAAAAAATGTGCACTATGGGTGCCACACCTCCCGCCATGCTGGCATCCCAGGTTTGGGAATGGACTCGGGGCCGCCAGGGTTCGGAGGGGCAGAGGAGGATCGGGCATCCCAATGGATGCTGTCCTTCTCCAAGGGTGGGCTCCTGGGGTGCCTTGAGCACCCAATGCACTGGTGCCTGTGGAAGCACGGTTATCAGGGCACAGGCAGTAATTGGAACCGGGGAGGGGAGGATGTTGTGGGCACTTGGCAATGGCATGCGTCTGCACGCCGTCTGCCTGGACATCAGTCCTATGTGCCGATGTCCTCAGGGGTAGTGGGATCTAAGAGGGAGAAAATGCAGAAAAAAACCCGCTCAACCCCAAGATGATGACTGACCTAATCCCAGACTACCAACCATGGGCAGACCGAAAGGTGTGCAGGCACTCCAGAAGAAGGAAGGTAAGGGAGGATACTGGAGTAGGCCGACACTCTAAGGGCAGACTCCATGGTGGGATCGCTGGGGAGTGATCAAGTCTGAAGGAGTGGGGTGAGTAGGCAGTAATGTGGGATAAAAAGAAAATGCAACAAAAAAATGTACACTGTAACCTTGTTAAATCAAGGTTTGAAAAAGAAAGCTCTGATTGTGGGCATGCACATTAGTATCGATGCTAATATAAACAAATACATAAACTGACTCTATCATATCTCCCCTCTGCTGCATTCAAACTTAAATTAAAGCTGCAGGCCTTTCTGACTTTTCAGTCAGTTGGTATTGTTCCTACCTTAAAGGCAGGTCTCAAGCTGTCCAGATAAGAAAATCCATTTCACCTTCACTTCCCATTAGCTCAGATGTCCCTCAAGGGCCTGTCCTGGGTCCTGTTCTCTTTTCAGTATTCCTAAATGACCTGCACTCAGTCTGTTCATCTGCATGTATTCATATGTATGCTGATGACACAGTTCTTTTTGCATCTGGCTCCTCTCCCCATGACCTTACCTCCCGACTTCAGTTGGATTTTGACAACATTCAGCACTGGTTCAAGGATAACCATCTTGTCTCTTAATGCTAAAAAAAAACCAGTCTCAATTACTTTTGTTACCCATCAAAGGGTTGCCAAACTTACTTCTCCCCTACTATTTAATACCCTTGATGGTGCTAATATTGAAGATGTCTCCTCCTTTAAGTACCTCGGGGTCTGCCTTGACCAGCATCTTGATTTCTCTGTGCACGTTGATGTAATTCACCAAATGCTTCACCCTAAGCTTGGTGCTTTGTATAGGAATAATGCAAGTATACCACTCCCTCCCCACCGAGAAATTGTCCTAAAAATTATCCTTTGTATTTCCGACCATGGTGATTTAGTCTTCACTAGTGCTCCTAAATCCTCCCTTGCCAGGCTGGACCCCCTTTTTCATTCTTTCTGCTGCTTTGCTTTAGATTGCCCCTCTCGTACTCACCACTGCTTTCTTTACTCAGCTCTTTCCCTCCCCTTCCCTCTCTTGATACTAGGAGCATTTCTGATTGTGTCTCTTTTTTATCCAAATTCTGGTTTGGCACTCTTCCCTCTTATCTTAAATCCCTTCTTCCCCTCCTCCTTCTTCCTTCTACCCTCTCCGCAACAAGACTTTCCATTCTCTCTCTTTTCCTTCTAGAAAATCTATTGTTGGCCAATCTGCTTTTTCATACCGCTTTCCAAAACTTTGATCCTCCCTTCCCCTTCCTATTCATTCTGCCTCTTTTCTTTCATCCCTAAAGTCTCTTCTTTCTGACTTTTGTCACCCTACCTGCAACTGCTTGTGACCCTTCCTCTTTTTCTCCATTCTGTAGTCTTGCACTCTTCTTACTGTTCTGCTAGTTTCCCTTTCTGTATATATTAGGGTGTGTGTTATTTTCTAGATGCCTTCATTTACTATTCTGCCAATAATGTTTGTGATTCTGCTTGTAAAACTATATTATTGTATTTTGCCTTCTTATTTTTTTAATGTTAGCGATCTTCTACTCCCCTCTCCCCAGGACACATCTGGAAATGAGTTGTTTCCAGGTCAGTATGTACTTCCTGGTTAAACTTGTAAATAAATAAATAAATCACAATAAATTGCATTTAAATGACTGCAGGCATGCATGTGTAATGGGGATGTTAATAACAATAGAGGAAGCTACCTTCTTTGTTTCAATGGGAGACATTTTAGTGAGTTAAGCAACTCACAGTGGTGGGTAGTAAGAGGTGCTCCTAATGTAAAATGTGCCAGCCAGTTTGTTAAAACATCCAGTTTGCTTAATTGATCAATACCAGCCCCCCCCCCAATATAATATCCACATATTGTATAATGGGTATAACCATTAGATCTATAATGCTCTCCCTTACAACCAACGATAATGAATCACAGTGCCTGTAAAGGAATCCTAACCTTGGGCCAACCATTTTGACAATACTTTCAATATGATATTCCCAAGTGAGACATGAGTCCAGTCATGCCCCCATGTATTTATACGCAGGGACCTGGGACAACTGGACCTTATCCTTCTCTACATTTGCCAGCAATTGCTCCCCTGCAGCTGTCCTCCTGTTTGACTCAAATAACACCACCTCAGATTTTTTTTGCATGCAAAATCAAATTATTGTGGCCCAGAAAGTCTTGTAGTCCATTAAAGGCCAGATGGAGGTCCATTTGTATCGGATATACAGTCTATCTGACCCATACTGTACATAACTGCATCTTCAGCATACATGTATACCTCCACCCCTGGAAGCCAGGGGTTCAGTTAATTTATTTTCAATGGAAGTCTAAAACTCTCATGAGTCAAAATCTAGAAGTCATTCCAATTTTTTTGGAAGTCAAAATACTTCTCAGATCACACATTTTGGAAGTTGTATTCTAGGACAGAACAATTTATGTAAAGTATGTAATTTATGGAAAGTAATATAAATATTAAGTAATATAAATATTAATGGTAAAATACAATTTCTTTTAGAAAAAGATCATAATTTCTTGATTTTCATGCATGCAGTTTTAGAAGTTATCTATTTTTTTGGTTTTATATTGTAAGTTGATGACTTCCTCCCCCTTTATTTTGAAAGTTTTTGTCTTATTTTTGGAAGTCAAGTACTCCCAAAATGGACTTAACTGAATCCCTGCTGGGAGCCATTGCTCCACATCATTCATAAATAGGGAAAACAGCAGGGGACCTGATACGGAGCCCTGCAGAACACCCCTACTAACTTGCCTTCAATCTGATCTTCAGTCTCGTACTTCTATGTCATGTTAAATAGCTCTCAAACCAAATCAGTGGCAACCCCTTATGCCCATACTATGAAGTTTTCTTATCATGATGCTACAATTGATGGAGTATAAAGCCCTGGAGAGATCTACAAAGATGTCACCAACATACCTAGGATTTCCATTGCTATATGTGCAGTATTTACAACTTTAGTAATTGCTGTAGCAGTATTATGATATTTCCTGAATCCTGATGGATTGCTGCTCAATATATGATTAAAGTGGAGGTAGCCATTTAATTGTTTTGCCACTGATCTCTGTAGGACATTTGACACTACCGACAATAAGAAAATGGGCCTGTAGTCACTTAAGATGTTAGTTTGCCTTCTTTAAATATAGGTATAACCAGGGCATTGTTCCACTCGGTGGAGACAATGCCCTGTGGAAAAAAACAAATAACAAAATATTGGCCAGTGCGTGGCAAATCATAGCAGTAGCATATTTAAGGAGGGGCATTGGTAAACCATCAAGTACCCTGCCTTCTTAGGATCCACGGGCAGTAGTTCTATGGCAACTTTTGAGCCAGTTTTTTTTCTTAAAGTCCAATGTGGCAAAAGGGGGCCTTAAATTATCACACTCTTGTGATTTGGTGAGTAACAGGCTTACCCCATTGTCTGTATCCTTCTTAACAGAATTTAAAATGAACTGATCATTGAATGCATCTGCAGTCCTAATGGAATCAGTTACATTTTCATTATTAATAAAAAAGGCTCAGCAAATCAGTTTTGCCATGCCCATCCAATCTATTTAACATGTTCCAGAAACTCAAGGGGTTGGATGTTCTAATAGAAACATAGAACATGTCAGCAGAGGGTGGTCTTCCAGTCCATCTGGTCTGACTGTTGTTTATATTTTAAAGAGGGACTATGGTCCCAAATTACTGGCATCAATAAATTCAGAATATGGATCAACATAGCCCCAATTACCCTCATGCCAAAACTGGGATCCCTAAGTCATTCTATTTAAAAGTTACAAATCATTTTATAACCCTAAATTCTCTGCCTGTTCAAAAAAGTCAGTTTCAGTGAAGAGGTGCTGATGATGTCATCTCCTGAACTCATAATCTAGCCCTCCCTGTCAGCAAGCTTATAGGACCTGCTTCTCCAAAGTTTAAAAACTACGTGCAAATGGTTTTCTCCAGTAAAACAGGCAGCACCATTCAATAGATATTGCTTTAAAACCTATGTGCGTTTCAGGTTTTGTAACAAAATTGACAAATTCATAGTTTTGTTTTTGGTGCTTTTTTGTTGTGGTCCTTTACTCCTGGGTTGCTGGATGCTAAGTCACATCGCACTAATATGTGATTTGCAGACTGGATATCTCCAATGTGGTTAAAGGCTGTGATCATTCACACCTATCATTCAATTGAGGTGATTGCTCAGGTTGGCACTTTAAATCAATTATTCCATCACCCTGTAAATGGGGTCGGAGAGGTAGTGCTATTTTGAAACCTTACTAAGAGTTTATATGCAGTAGCCAGCTCAATGCTTAATCACTCAATCAATCAATATTTTATTCATCATCAAAGCATGAATCAATGGGATACTTAGTTGAGCAGAGCTCATTTTCTATTTTCTCATTGACAGACTGTTACTTGAGCTATATTCAGGCTCATCTGTGTTGTACTCCACATTACAATGATTGTTTTACCAGGGGTAACACTTCCGCCCCAGTAGGAATTAACACATATAAGGCCCCTATTAAAACTTATCGTAAAGGAGACACTGACAAACAGCAATGCAGTTACCAACATTGCAACACTTGTAGCAAGACAACTTCCAAACAGGCACTGCAGAGTAGCACTTCACATGGTCTCAGCAGCCTGGATGCATGCTGACTCAGCATCCTACAACTCTGCGGAAATGAACCACACCAAAAAGGCATTAAAATACAAAATTTGTCAACTTTGTTACAAAACCTGAGACACATAGATTCCATAGCACTGTTTTTAGAATGGTGCTGCCTGTTTTACTTGTGAAAACCACTGCAGAATGATCTTTTAACTTTGAAGAAACAGGTCCTATAAGCTTGCTGACAGGGAGGGCTAGACTGTGAGTTCAGGAGATGACATCATCAGCACCTCTTCACTGAAACTGGCTTTTTTGAACAGGTAGTGAAATCAGGGTTACAAAATAGCCCATAACTTTAAAATGAAGTAACACAGAAACCTAATGTTTGGTATGAGATTTATTGGGGGTATGCTTATTCTAATTCTGCAATGTAGCACTTTTGACCAGAGTCCCTCTTTAAGCTACCCCCACAATTTATTTTATACTATCATGTACCAGGTTCCTTTGTGTCTGTCCCAAGCTCTCTTGAGCTCATTCATTGTTTTTGATGCCACCACCTCTTTTGGGAGACAGTTCCATGGGTCCACAACTCTCTAGGTGAAGAAAAACGCCCTTGTGTTTCCTCTGAGTTTGCCACCTCTCAGTCTTATTTCATGCCCCCTTGTTCCAGTTTGACTGTGTATCTGAAAGAGGTCAGTCATTTCCACCCTATTTATGCCTTTGAGACATTTGAAGGTCTTGATCATGTCCCCTGTCCCTTCTCTGTCCAGCGTGTACATATTCAACTCTATCACTCTCTCCTCGTAAAGCTTCAGGTGCATTCCACTCACCATTTTAGTTGCTGTTCTCTGGACTGCCTCCATCCTTTCTATGTCCCTTCTGAGGTGTCATCCAGCTCCTTCAA
Organism: Neoceratodus forsteri; assembly: GCA_016271365.2. Lineage (NCBI taxonomy): Eukaryota > Metazoa > Chordata > Ceratodontiformes > Ceratodontidae > Neoceratodus > Neoceratodus forsteri. The sequence goes on from CM057455.1 coordinate 1,237,642,216, forward strand.
GAAATAATCTGACTTAGCATCTCAAATCCTTCTAACATACCTATTTCTAGCTGCCCTATATTTGCGCCATGCTTGCACAGTATTCACATTTTTCGCAGCTTTCCAAGTTCTATCTCATAGGTTGCAGAGTCAAACAAGAAGAGTGCAAAACCATGGTGCATTGTCCTGCCTAACCCTTCTGGTGTGAATTGGAACATGTTTATTACAAACTGACATAACTTCTTCCTTAAAATGTTCCAGACATCCCCTGCAGATGGAATTAGATTGATTCTGCCCCAATGAATCCCCTCCAAGTCTAACATGAAATCAGTGTATCTAAAATTTTGAAAGTGTGCTGTTTTTTTGAGATTACTCTGCCTCTTGCATTTTTGCCTATTCTTTACACAATAAACAAATTGGTGGTCTGAAATGGACTCCTGTAAAACTCCATAGTTAATAAATTGATCTGGTTTATTCACAGAAATTAGATCCAAATCTGAAGACAGCAAAGGACAGTCTGAATTTATCCTTGTGGGTTCAGTGATTAACTGGATTAGATCAAATTCATCAGCTACATTTTTCAAACAGTTTAAGAGTTTACCCCCTTGCAGCCCGGTTTGGTTTAGGCAGCCTATAGCAGCCCACAAAACAGATTGGTTTAGTGGCCTTAAATTAAATTTCCATTGCTAAAATTTCCATAGAACTTGAGGGGTTCTCTAAAAAAGGCAACTGACAGATCTTAACCTTGAAGTCACCATACATCTCCAACCCCCACCCCCCCCCGCTTACCTCAACCTTTTCTGCACATTTGATACCTTTCAACTGCTATTTGATAATCTAGGACTTTTTTGATAACTAAGGCTCTGTTATCACCCCAAAATCAAGTTTTGCAGTCTTCTTCCATTTACAGATATAATCTATTTTTTGGTTGAAGTTACAGGCATTGAAATGTACAAACAAGAGTCCAGTTTGCCAGCTTATTGCAGGATAGTCAACACTCTGAGTGGAGTCCAGATTCTGATGTATATCCCGACACATTAGCAATCATAATGTCATTATAATTACTAGTGACCCCCTTTAATGCATGGACTCGATCTGTGTTTCAAACACTATAATAACTGGGTTATCCAGTTATTATGGCATTTTGATTCACTCCTGGTCCAGTTCTATTTATAGTGTGCTACTTTATTGGCTCTTATTCTGTGTGTGGGCAGGCTGAACACTTTTGCAAACGTGGTGGCTCCATTTCTTGCTTAGCGAGGAGCCACATTGGTCATTTAGTTATTTATTTACTTACGTATGTAGATATATATGCTTTCTTCAGTATTTATCTGGTTGATCCTGCTTTTCTAACTTCTCGTGATCTCAGATGCTGGTGTTCATCAGCTTTGAGAGATAGTGACTGTGATCAGGAAGGGGCCATGGCTGACTTCCACTAGCACTATTTATGTGCAGTTCCACACTTCCACACTGTGAGTTTAAAAAAAACAGAAAGAAAGAAAAGAGACTTGAGGGAGAGTGAGTGTGTGTGTGTGTGTGTGTGTGTGTGTGTGTGTGTGTGTGTGTAGCAGAGGGACTGAGCAACAGGCAGCAGGGATCACGGCAGGACTGCTTCGGAGACTTTCTTTGGCATACACTTCTTGCACTAGTAATTATAAAAAATAAAACATACATAACTGTGTGTTGAAGGTTTTTTTACACACCCTCGGAATGTGATGAACTAATAAACCTCTCGGGCTTTGCTCTCGAAGTTTATAGGTCCTCACACACCTCGGACATATAAAAAAACTTCATAACTCACAGTCGCCTATGCATTATTCTCCATATAAATTTACAGGCTAGCCATGTTTTAATATTTCCCCTTTTTCTATACATCCCAACCCTTCACAGTCTGTTGATGAATTCTAATACCCACCTGCTATTTCCTATTGCACTATTATAAAAGCTGTTTTCTTGTCTAATAGCCTTCCACAGGACAATTGAGGAAATGCAAGTAGCAGTAATAAGACTATGGCCTAGAACCCAAGTAACCAATGGTTGCTATGCAATCACAGCACTAGTGATTTCACAGGAAGGCCTTTCACATCCTTTAGTGAGAATACTGATCCCCAAAACAGGTGGTTCATCTGTGAGGATTCAGTACAACAGCAAAACACAATGGTGAATAACATTAAAAAACCTAGACTGAAGTTCATAGAAGTTACCATTTTAACAAACCATTTTAATGTACATTTCCTGGCCCATTTCTGAATAGTGAAAATAAAATTATATAAATTTTAACTGCGGATAAATTCCCCACCGCTTCTATGGACAAGTTTTACACTCAAAGAAAAAAGTGTATGTTAAAACATATTAAAGTTTAACAGACCTAGTGAGAAGCGTGATGAGCAGCAAGATGGAAACATTTTCAATGGCTTCCTGGGTGGCTTCCTGCTGCTAGTGCTGCTCACGCAGCACAGGCTTTTCACCACGCTGGCCACACCCCATGATGACGCTCTTGGCTCAAGTACACTGGCGCACCCCCACAGCAGCTGCACCTGTGTCTTGCTAATACAGGCAGATAGTACCTGCAATCACATCAGTACAACAAACAAAGTACAGGGCTTAGATGGAAATGCAATCTCTTTGATGGTATGGGCTACACATGTCTGTATTCCAGGATTCAGCAGCACAGGCTTTTGACTGTGCTGCCCCATTCCCTGATGATGCTCCCCCACTCACTTACACTTCTGTAACCCCCACCCCCAGCCCTGGTGTTCTGCCCTCTTGAACCAGGGCTAATATCCAGTTTGAGACCAAATCCATGTTAAGTAACTGTATGCTGCACAGATGCTCTGCACGCATCTGAGAAACTGCTGCATGAATGTGGGAGTTTGGTGCCTTTGTGCTATAGCTTTAAAAGCTCTGTATCTGCATGTAGTGGCAATAGCCTGTGCTGGGTCCAAGTGCTTCGGCATTTGCAACCAGCCAGGTAATGTTCTCTCAAACTCCACACTTGAACTGGATAAAAGTGCAGAGGGATCCCTACTGAATTTTGTCAATGTTTAATTTTAAAACTGAACAGATTGTTTATAAAGTGGACTTTAAAGCTGCACAATTAGATGTCTGCCTTCTGGTAGCCATCTTGTTACTTTGACCTTTTGTTTCAGCCAATCTGAACTCATAGGGTCCTAATGGGTCCTTAGCTGTGGCTGCTGGGAAGAATAGAGGACTGTGTGTTTGGTGCCTTCTGAATAGCCAATTGGAAAGCCAGAACCATGATTGACAGTCTAATTGACCAATCAGATTACAATATTGTGTTTCTTTAGTCAGAGAAGGACCTTTGAACTGGACAGTTACCAGAAGCTCTTGCTAAGAGAGGGAGCTTCTCTGTGTGTCTCTTGGCTCCTGGTCTGGGACCTATCCGCTAAGCCAAATTGGATCTTCAGCCCAAATGGGACAGAGACTGACTTTGCAAGCCATAGCTGAAATTGCCAGAACTGGTATCTTGAATGAAACTGCCAGAGTGAATCTCTGAGAACATTTTCCAAAGCCTATTTCCAGAGCCAAAAGTTTCAGAGACTGCATTCTGAGTCCAAAAGATGCATCTACTACAGTCAGGCCAGCTTAGGGAGTCAGTCACTAGTGCAATGGTTAGTGCTAGTTTGCAGCCATCTCAGGGTTGATGCTTGGATGTGGGGGGTGAGTTGTGTCAGCCTAGGTCCCGTATGCTGGTCCCTGCTTCAGAAGTCAGAATCCTGAATCCAAGACTCCAGAGGATCAAGCCTGCCCAAGGGAGCCAAATATCCTGACTCTAATTCAAAGACTGAGGTCCTTCAGAACTATGAGTAACTTCAGGGCTAGCCCTGCAACAGTGTTTTCCAAGTCACTTTTGAAATGTACTGTTGGCCATTGGGCTGGGGATTATAAATATCAAGTTGTCTAAGCATTTAGCCATTAAGTTCCTTCTTAAATGTTCAGTCACAACTGCATGGCTAAAGGGGTAAATCCAATCAGTTGTTTATGTGCACCGATGCCGGCCAACCAGCTGCAACGTGCCTCAGACCTGCAACTGTACAAGTCCAGGTAGCGAGTGAAGCCATCTGGGGGTGTTCAACTGGACTATTACAGTGGATTCCACTTGTATGCCATTCAGATGCATGCACATTCTGGATATATGCACAGACAACTTAAGGACCGATTCTTGCTCTATTCCAGCAATGTTAATCATTTTGTTTGCATGCACACAGTTTTTTGGTTATATGCATATTTTTTTCATCTTGACATGCTTCCCAACAGGTCCCCAGAAGGTCTTTGTCACCTCTTTGACAGTTGCATTCAGTTGTCATTCCCTATTGTCCCCCATAGCTAATCCACTAATCACCTGACAAATGCCAGAGCCCAGTTATACCTGCCCCCCCCCGCACCATAGTGATTGTGATTGCTGTTAGTTTTCAGTTCTGATTAACTCACAGAGGGTGATGGACTGATGGCAAAGAGTCTGACTTCAAAATTCATGCTACTCACTGAAAGTCACATTCACATTTCTTGCTGCATAGGAAGTGGGTCAGCATCAGTGAGTGTTCAGTTTAGTAAAGTAAAATGATATGCTATGGTAAACGCTGTCACTTCTCATATTGCTTAAAATAACATTTAACAGCATTTAAGATGGCTTAGGTGTATTTATGGCCATGTGAGTTATATTTGTAAATGGGCCCCCACTGATTTCAATATACATCCATTCATTTCTATGGTGTTCTGGTTGTATGCACAAATTCAGCTTGTCCCAGGCATGTGCATACATCAGGAATCCACAGTAATTTGAGAACTTTGTTCAATGCTGGTGGGAGGTGGGATTTTTGTTGTTAATGTGTTTCAAAGCTAAGAGTAATCTGCATAGCCAAGCCTTTAATTTGCACTCTCTTATTCCCCCAAATATCCCTATAATAAAAAGGGGTTATTATTTTAACACTGTCCATGAGCATATTATTACTCCATGCAACCTTATTGAGTCTAACCTTACAGTGTATTGCTGTTGTTGTTTTGTATTCTCCACAGGTAACTAGGGGTCTCAACAATGGCCAGAACCCTTTTGGTAAGTGCAGCCAGTGTGAGCATATTATTAGCTGTAGCCGTTTATTGTATGACTTTAGCCTTTTTGAACTGCTGTGTGTCAATCCATGTGTGGGACCACTGGGCAGGGAAGTTGGTAGGTACAGCATCCCAGGACATTGTACTAACCTGTCATCTGATCCACTTATCCTTTTACTCTGGGTGGAGGCACCATGCTAATTATCTATTTTCCTGGAAACTAACCCCCTTTTCCATCAGAACAAGAGTCCAGGCCCCTTCAACATGTATTGTGGTCAGCAGGCAGGGGTAGTAACCTGTTAGTACATGGCACTCAAGTTACATTTCTATATCCCAACACCAGCCAAACCTGGGCATCACTGATACAAGCAGGTATTATCTGCAGTTTGGTACCAGTACAGCAAACAAAGTCCATGAGTCAATTGGAAATGCAATCTTTCTTATGGTATGGGCTGCAAATGTCTATATTCTTGGATTTTTCACTGGGCTGGCCCCACCTGATGATGCTCTCAGCTCAGGTACAGTATGCTGCCATACTGCTACTTGCTGCTAAAGGCATGTATTACCTGCAGCCGGGCACCAGTATAGCAAATGAAGTCCGGAGCTCAGTTTGAAATACAGTCTCTTTGATGGTATGAAATGGCCCCAGAAGAAAGATAACGCCACTCTAATTTTGGGTCGATGCACCTCAAGGGTTTGGTTAAACTCTACAGAACCACAAAATCCCAGCAAATATTGAGGTGCAGTGATTGATGTATGTTATAAGTAATAGGTCCTGCAGAGGAGCATTAACTTGCTTGTTTGTTTCTACTCTGTCACTTAGAGTATTTAATATTTTGTCTAAGGTTACTGGTTAATGTAGAATTTGTTTTATCTATCTGGTTTGCACGCACATGTTCGTTGTCCTTTTCAAAAATGCACATATTGCACACTGTATAGTTAGCACTTGGTATACTGTACCCATACTGTGGCCCTTTAAATTTTCAATAGTCTAAATAGTTCGAATGGTACAGGTAGTGACCTGGGAAATCTGAATTATGCAGCACCCAGTTCCATAGACTTTACTAATGTGGAAGCCACTGGCAGAAAACACAGAACCCCTGAACCAATAGAATTACATTTGAGCATTTAAAATGGGGCCTGGCGCTATCTTGGACATGCTCTGACAAAACTCTCTCTGGGGCATTTTCCCATTACTGCAGTGTAGTAGGAGGTTGCTAATGGAAATTTTCTGGCAATGTGTATACTTTTTGTACCCTGCATGTTTTTTTGACCTTTTGGTCTAACACTGCACTGCATTCATTTTAATTTTATTTTCATTTTTATTTTATACTGGAAAGGCATGTGGGCAAAAATGCCCTTTTTCACAAGAATTTAGTTTTTGGTTTTTTATAGTGGTGGATGTATACACTTTATACAGACACATGGTTAAAAAAATACAAAGACAAAAACGTATACAGGAATTTCAATTACATACAAAATGGCTTATGTACAATAGCTACAGTATCAACAGCAAGTCTCAACAAAATGTACAAATGCATGGGAGAAGGTGGGAAATACTCTGAAAGAGCTCTGAAGGGAAAAAGAGGCATGGAAGCAGTGAGGTGGACAAGATAGAGGGGTTAAGAGAAAAGAGAGGGAAAAATTCTAACTGAAAATTGAGCAAGTGACCTAGGAATTGCTCTGGTCAGTGGTAGGAAAATTACGATATACTACCTATGGCAGTTGCAACATGGTTTATTGAGTAGGTGCTCCTTTAGTTTGACCTCAAACGTGCCAAGGGAGGAGTTGCTAACAAGGTTAGGGTGGAGAGTGTTAAAAAGCTTGGTATCTCTGCTCACTTTATGTGTATCTGTATTTGAAACATAGAAACATAGACTTTGATGGCAGATAAGGACCACTTGGCCCACCCAGTCTGCCCATTTCCCTACCTATTGGATAAGCTGCAGATTCTAGTTAACCAACTACCTACTTCCTGCAACCCCCCACTATAATTGCCTTATGTCTGTCCCATGCATGTTTGAATTCCTCCACTGTTTTAGACTCCACAGCCTCTCCAGGAAGGCGGTTCCATGCGTCCACCACTCTCTCCGTGAAAAAGAATTTCCTCACATTACCCCTGAGCCATCCCCTTTCTAACTTTGAATTGTGCCCCCTTGTTCTTACACATCTCTTTTTCTGAAAGATGCTACCCTCCTGGACTCTGTTGATTCCCTTGAGGTACTTAAACGTTTCTATCATGTCCCCCCTGTACCTCCTTGCATAATTTATGGCACGTGGAAAGGAGCACAATAAATATACATGATACTGAAAATGCTCATACTGCTGCTTTTACATCAGGGCTATAAGCCACTAGCCTGATACTGTAGTGTGGGGATGTAGCACCTTCGAGTGCACCTCAGTGTTTGCTGGGATTCCTGGATGGCCTGGGCTGCAAATGTCTGTATTCCTGAATTCAGCAGCATGGGCTTTTCACTGTGCTAGCCCCACCCCCTGATGACACTCTTGGCTCAGGTACACTGCTATACTCACAAACCAGCTGAACCAGGGCGTCACTGATACAGGCATGTATTACCTTTAGTCAGGCACCAGTACAGCAAACAAAGTCCAGGGCTCAGATGGAAATGCAATTGCTCAGTGGTTGTTCAACTTAGACCAGATAACCAGATCGGGTCGTTCCTGAAAATAGGCATAATACTTGTCTAGTGTACTTACCCGGTCAACAAAAGCTAAAATAAAATAAACTTCCAAACAGTCTAAAGGAAAGCAGGTCAGAAAAAATATCCAGGGGGAGAGGACCCAGCAGAAACCAGAATGAGCAGCAGATAGCTCTCTTAGCAACAAGGAGCCATTTAAGTGAGCCCAAATAATTTATTTGGGCTGGCAGTATAGCCTAGAGGTTAAATTAATGAGCTATGAATGAACCGGAAGTACCAAGTTTGGTCGACAGTAAATCTGTTAACCACCCATACAGCGACGGCACAATACCAGTGCAGGTATTGTGCCACCCAAGCCCCCAGTGTTTTCTGTGGGGGGCACAGCCCCCCACCTCCTGGACTTTAGGATTCTCAACTCCAGGTCGGAGTTGGTCCGGGGAGGGGGTAGGACACATTGGGAAGTCAAACACGGAGATGGACCATTACAGCAACTGTCACTGTAGTGGTCATTTTCCATGTTTCACCATTGGAGTGTTGGGCAAAAGGGGGCCACCTGAATGGGTCTGGTACATCCAGCTGGCATGGGTTTGATTCCCACAATCTCCACTTGCATGCTGTGAGACCCTAATCAAGTCACATAACCTCTGCATTGCTCTATGTTCACCCCAGAAAACAGGTCTTGTGCTTAGTAGGCCTTATCCAGTGAACAAAGAATAAAAAAAAAAAGAATGTGTGAAGTACTACCCCAGGACAGAAGCATCCAGGTTTTTTGTTCATAAAGTGTAGCAGATCTTTGAAGTTTCTAGCATCTGACAGTTTTACAGTATTTTTGTATTAATGGCTCTGTGCTGAATAAGACAGTTTTTCTTAGTTTTGCTTGAGGTGACTTCAAAAGTTGATTTAAAATGAAAATGCTGTTACCTGGTGGTGATGTTTTGCAGAACTTCAGTCCAGTAGACTTTCACAGATGTTGTGTGCAACAATGGCATAGTTACTCCAAGCTGGAAAAACAAAACTCAACAAAAACTGATCTGCTGAAACAGACAAACACAAATGGCCATATTCACAGTCCAAAGAGGCAGTGCAAAAAGATGGGGGGGTCATGAAAGGAGCCATTCTTGAGGAAACTAAAACATGTATGAGAAGTGTTAACAAGAGAATTAAATATGAGAACAGTTTGGTTCTTTGACAGGTTAGGGAGGCAGTAAGAGCCAAAACGAAGAGAGAACAACAACAACAACAAAAACACACTTGGGAGTGAAGATAAAAGACTCAAATCCCCCAAATATACTACAGGTGTTTATTCAAAAACACCTTGGTGCATGGAGGACACCATGCCCTGCGTGTCAACCTATAGTAACTTGAACTTTGTCAGGGAGCTTGCGCACTCTGTCACGTAAACAATCAATTTAGATACAATTTCTAAAGTCACAGTACACGTAAGTACATAATACAAGGTAACCCCAGAGAGTTTCAAAATCATTTTGTGTGTGTGTGTGTGTGTGTGTTGGGGGGGCAGGTAATAAAGGGAAAGGGAAAGGTATCACAACAAAAAATGCAATGGACTCAAGTACAAAATGGCATAATTCAAGCAACACAAGGTGGCAGTAATCACTTAACATGACATTCATAATAATTAAATTCATTGTGTCAGTTTATCTATTTAATAATAGTTGCTAATTATCCTACTGTTTAGGTGCCACTGTCATTTAAAATATTTTCTTTTTATTCTCAGACAATAGAAAATTAGGGAAGTATCCTTTTCAACCAAAATCTGAAATGAAGGAGTCAAATAAAGAACTGAGTAATTACAACAAAAGATGGATAACAAATAACTGTGCAACCCACAGAATGGTAGTTTATAGAGCAGTTATCAATCAGACCTCAGAAAGGTCACATAGCCCAATTCCTTGTTCAGGCCATTGAGTTGTACGGTATTTAGGGAGCCCATCCACCTTGTTGCTTTTTGCAAAAGGCAGTTAAGTCATTGCCCACCCCTCTTATTGAGGAGAATGTGATCAAGCCCCATGAATGACTAAGAAGAAGCATCCAACCCATGAGTATTCAGAAAGTGCGTACCCAGGGCATTGCATTCATTGTGATTAGCTATTGTTCTAATATGCTTCTGGATGCACCCTTTCAAGAGTCTAATAGTACATTCAGCATAGAAGAGGTTACAAGGGCACCAAGCTGTGTATACCTCAAATGAGATAACACAGCTGCTAAATTGCCTCTTGTCTACCTTATACTCAGTTGATGGATGTATGAAACACTTGCCTTCTTTGGCGTGTTTGCAGATGTTGCAGTGTCCACAATGGTAGAAATTCCTTGGCTCCATGGGGAGCCAATTGAGATGTGAATTCTCAATTTTTGTTGCTACAGAATGACTTGTGGTAAGAATGTCCCTCAAATTATTTCCTCTTTTAAAGGTGACTCTTGGTTTAGCCCTAATTTCTTTACCCAGTATGTTGTCTGATTTTAGAACGGGCCAACATTTGTGTGCCATGCTGCCCACTTTACCTGCCAAGCTATTAAATCCAGTGGAAAAAGTAATGACCTGCTCATAATGTGCTGATTTATGCTTGGGGACCAGCAGGCAAGGTATTTCTTTCAATGTTTTTGACTTTCTGATGGGCCTCTGTCAAGGTACCTTCATCATACCTTCTGGGCTTAACTTAAAGAGCATCTCTTTTGCTTGGGATTCAAACTCGGTTTGACTAGAGCAGTTCCTGCAGATGCTAATTTACAGGCTGTAGGGGATAGAATTGACCAGTCTTCTGGGATGGGAACTAGCAGCATAGAGAACCATGACTGCTGCAGTGTGTTTTCTATATCTAACAGTGAATACTGTTTTTCCTGGTGAGGCACAGAGAACAACATCCATGAAATTATATATTTTGTAATCAAATTCAAAAGTAAATCTACATCTCTCTGTTGTGTTGTTCACATATTTCAGGAACTGTTGTAACTGCTCCTTTATGCCCCACCAGCTACAAACAATATCATCAATAAATATGTGCCTAACCTCAATGTTGTGGGCAAACTTGGTGTGTACTTCATGGTAAATGTATCAAGGTTTGCATATGAGGGCTCCATGTAGGTGCCCATCTCTGTGCCGCACTTCTGCTTAAAAAACTTAACAATGAATGTAAAGTAGTTATGGCTGAGTATATAATCAAGTGCCTGTAAGAGGAATGTTGCTGGTATGCTTAGCTATCCCCTAAGTGTGGTTGCTTAAGGAAGTATTCTACCACTTCCAGTCCCTCCCAATGCTTGATGCATGTATATAAACTGTTCACATCAGAAGCACCAAGTGTGCGCGACAGAAAGAATCCCGATATCCCACACAGCGATGTCACAATACCGACACTAGTATTGTGCCCTCGGAAAAGACTGTGTTTTTTCCAGGGGCTATGCCCCACTGCACGCCCCATGCAGGGGGCTGTGCTCCCACACCCTCTGCAATCTAATATAATCAACTCCAGGTCAGAGTTGTTCCAGGGAGAGAGCAGGACACCAGGAAAAAAGCATCACCAGAAACAGACCATTACAGTGACTATCGCTGTAATGGTCTGTTTTCAAGTTTCGCTATTGGGGTGTCGCGCTCGAGGGGGCCAACTGGTCACATCAATGGTGAGTCAGTAGTACTGTTCCTCCCATGCAACATGTTGACATTTGTTGAGAATATCCATGGTATTCCAAGTGTAGGACCAGAGATTTGGGACAAATAGCTGCAAGAAAAAAATTACACAAACTGGGAGAGGTTCTGTGTTAAAGAGCCCACTCCTGATATGATGGGCCTACCAGGGGGATTTAACAAATTCTTGTGGATTTTCAGTGTTGTGTAAATAGCTGTCACAGTAGGATAATCCACTTTGAAAAACTATGCCTCTCCAGGTGTAAGACACCCTCTGTCTAGGGCCCAATCAATCAATTCAAAAGGCAAAACACTGTAACTATTTGTGGGGTTCCCTGGCAGCCTTTCATAACCAGAAGCAACACTCAGTAACTCATACACCTTTTGTTTCTAATCAGATTCCCTCATCATGAGGGCCAAAAAGAAGGTCTTTATAAGATACAAAGAAAAACAGTTGGATGAGGAATGGGAGAGTATCAGGAGAAAACTAAAGAGGCCAAGAGGGCAGTCAAGGTCATAAAAGCAGACACAGAATGGAGGGGACAAACAGTTTTTTAGATATATAAAGGGAAAAAAGAAAGATGTGAGGGAGGATCATCAGGCTAAGGGGGGGGCAGAGTAATAGAGGAAGATGGGCAGAAAGCAGCTGTGCTGAACAACTACTTATGCTCGGTATTCACTAGGGAGAACAGTGGGCCATTTCCAGAGAGCAGAATAAAGGCATCTGATAGAGGGGTCCCAGAAATCAAACTGCAGAAGTATACTAGCAAAAGAGTAAGAAAAGGGTTAGTAGTCCTGAAGGTAAAATAAGCCTTGGGACTGGATGGGATACATATTAGGGTACTAAGGGAACTGGCACTGGTGTTAGCCAACCCCCTGCTGGGGCTATTCAGTTGCTCTTTGCAGCAATGGGTGGTTCTGAAGGACTGGATGATGGTGACATAGTTCTGCTACAAAAGGCAGAGGACAGGAGCACCTGGAAAACTACAGACCCATCAGCCTTACCTAAGTGGTGGGGAAATTGATGGCGACACTAGTCAAAGAGCCTGGAGAACAACGGGCTTCAGGAGAGCAAGCAGCATGGGTTCATGGCAGGGAGGTCTTGTCAGGCCAACCTGATAGCATTCTTTGACTGGGTAACCAGGGTAGTTGATAAAGGGCTTGCAGTAGACTTATACTTCGACTTCAGCAAGGCATTCAACTTGGTGCCACACCAAAGGCTGTTGAAGAAGATGGGGAATTTGAACACAGATGGGGAAATAAAGGGGGTAGGGAGTTGGTTGAATGGGAGGCAGCAGAGAGTTGTGGTGAATGGGATCAGATCAGTGGAAAGAGAGGTCACTAGTGGAACACAACAGTGATCTGTCCTGGGCTCAGTCCTCTTCAATATGCTCATCAGTGACATTGGAGAAGGAGTCCAGGGCAGGATGTGTCTATTCGTCGATGACACTAAACTCTCTGGTGGGGTTGACAATGTGGAGGGGATAAGAGAACTGCAGAGAGAACTGCAAAGACTGGAAAACTGGTCCCAAGTCCGGCAACTGAATGTCAATTCTAAGATGTGCAAAATGATGCTCTTGGGGAACAAAGAGCAGAGTAATGGAGGGGTTCAGCGGCACATAACATCAGAGGAAAGGGACCTAGAGTCATCATCAGTGACTTCCTTAAATAACATACAGTACGAAAGAAAAGCCAGCACTCCAGACATCAGTTAATGAATAATTTTACTTCATAGATGTGAAATACACAATTGTGGAGTGAAATAAGCAATCAAACCTGGCAGACCAGCCCCAGCGCTTCCAGGTGCAATACCTCTTCATCAGGGTGTGTGTGCTTACCTGCCAGTATAACAAAACCTTCATCAAGACACTAGGGTGCACTGGGAGAGAGTTCAACAGTAGGAAGCTGGAGGTATTGTTAACCTCTGTATAACTGCATTACCACTGATAAGGCCACATCTGGAGTATTGTGCCCAGTTCTGGAGTCCCCAGCTAAGCAAGGACAGGAACGGTTAGAAATGGTACAACACAGGGTGACCTAAATGATTCAGGGCCAGGAAGGTGGATCCTATGAGGATTGGCTAAAGGGGCTGAACATATTTTCACTCAAAATCAGAAAGGGGGGTTATGATTGACCATCAAGTTACTGAAAGAAATAATCAAGGTAGACTGTGAAAAGCTATTTACTGGGAACAAAGAAGCTAGGACACAGGGTCATGAGTGGATGTTAATGGGGGGTGGGAGGTTTAAGTATTATTTTACAGAAAGAGTGGTTGAGCCATGGAATGATCTGCCGCAGAGGTGGTGAGTACTAGAATCATAAATGGCTTCAAGCACTGCCGGGATAGATCCAGGGGTATAGTAGTTACTCAGCGAGATGATAGAGGAGGAAACAAGAAGAACAAAAGTGGAAATAGGGTAAATGTAGGCCCCATGCTTGACAATAGGTCATGTGGAATGATAGACAGATAGATAGCTAGATAGTTAGATAGATCATTTTATTTATAAAGTGCCCAATTCCTGGGACTCTGGGTGCTGTACAATAGAAACCATGATACAAAACACAATTTTTTAAAAACAACAAAAAAGACACATATAATGAAATCATTTTAAATACAGACTAGGGTAATACTGGCAGGCTAGATGGACCATCAGTCTTTTTCTGCCGTTATTGTCTGTTTCTATGTTTCTAAATGCCCTACTGGAAACAAAATATTTTTTGCAGTGTTCTGCAAAAGTAGCACAAATAAAGAGTGCAGTAGGAATGATGTACTACATTATAGGGACATGGTCACACCCCTATAGTTAGGGCTCAATGGTCACTTCTGTGTTAAGCCCAACGTTTTTCACTTTAATAACTTTGCTACCATTTAACTGATTTGCATGAAATTTTGCATGCGCTGTCAGGGACCAAGGATCTCTTGATGTGGCAAGTTTTGTTCCAATTGGATGTGCAGGTGCAGAGATGCAGAGTGTCAAAAAATGTGAAAATGATCATTTTTGTGTAAATTCTTTGTCATGCTGTTTCTCAGAAACAGGTTGGGGATTTGGTCTAACATTTTTAGAGTCTATTAGATTTGGGTTGCAGATATGCCTTTTGAAGGTTTGGTGAAAAAATACCAATCCATTCCAAAGTTATTAAATTTAGGATGTCCCGGTGGTGTGGAGGGCTGAGGCATCACTGCCTTACCTCCTGCCACTCTGGTGACCCATGTTTGTGGTTCGGACGGGTCACCGGGGGCCGGCCAGAGTGGGGATCGAGTGTCCAGAGGACTGCTCTCCTCTCTCACGGAGGGTGGGGAACAGCAGCCAGCATTTGCCTGACACCTAGCAGAGGCTAGGTGTTGGAATGCCTGGCCAATAAAGTGGGGCATGGAGGTGGAGCAGCCGACGGGTGTGCTACATGTGAGTGCATGCATGGCACTCCCATGTCAGAATTGCATGTTCTGTCCCAGAAAGGAAAGAGTGAAAACTGGCAGCCAGGTTGAGCGGTTTGTTGGCCATCCACCTCTACGCACCGTCTCTGGGCGCCACCTGTACTGGATCCGGTCCTGGTGGAGAACTGGGGACTCCCACCATGCTGCCATGGGGTAAGCCATGGGGGGGTAGCAAGGTGGTGGCCCGATGGGAGACAGGTGCAGCTGGATGGCAGCCAGAGGAGGGAGATGCCTGGAATCGCAGGAGCTGACTGGGACCATGAGGACGAAGGAAAAAAAAAAGTTATTATACTTTAAAGTTACGCATTATTTCCTATGGGTAAAGTTAGATTTATAAGGCATATGTGGGGGGGCACCTGTGGGATAAGGAAGTTATTTGTACAGTTGCCTGTGACCTCGAGTAACCTCACGAGTGGCAAAGCCATGAGTGAGGGTTACGAGTGGTCACTGGCAACTGCACAAATAACTTCCTTATCCCACAGGCTCCCCCTGCATATTTCATTTATGCAACAGGCAGGGGGCTTGTGTGACTATTTTATTATTTTGTTTTATTTATTTGTTTTTAATTGATAATTGTTATGGGACTTCTTTAAATAGCAGTGTCTGTCCGAGTTGGCGAAGCCATGGACACGCTGTCATGATGCTCACACTCGTACTACAGTTTACAGCTGATTGGCTGAAGTACCAGACCTGTTTAAAAAAAAAAAAGAAGGGAAGATGGCAGCAGGATTTAGCGAGAGAGAGTGGAGTTGTGTTGCTACCGGCATTCGTTCCATTTGTTTGGGAGCTGGCAGTGAAAGTGTCACTGTTTTTTTTACTTTAAATATGTGTATGCACCGTCTGTTGTTTCTGGGAAGAAAATTAGACTGGGGAAGACAGCCGAGGATATGAGTGACCGTGATTGGTGAGTCCATGGTGAACAAAATTAAGCTACACTTTCAGTTTTTTTCCTGGGAGTGAGAAACTTAATCATGTTCTGCGGTGAGGTGAGCTGCAAAGCCGGAAGTGAGAGCGGCAAGTCAAGAAAGTAGGTGCTGGGGGGGGGAATGTTGCAGGGTAAAATGGAGGTCTTGGAAAGTGAAAGTGGGTGGCAGTAGTGCTGGCTGTCCGGCCAGCTGGTGGGGGGAGGATGACATAGTCACTGTGTGGATAAATTGGTGATAAGGTAATCGCTATTGGAATAACTTGAAGTTATTCTCATAGTGATTATGTCATACCCATTTATCCACACAGTGACTCAGATAAATGTGTTTATCTGGTACTTTTTGTCCTGACACCTGTTGCATAAGTTTATTTATGTATTTGAATTTTGGTAACTGGGTAAGCCCACTGAGACCATGCTGTCCCTTTTTCAGGGGTGACCTGGGGGAGAGTACATAGGACAATAGTTTACAACATACCAAGAGACAGTACTATACAAAATCAAAAATTAAAGGCCGGCCCGCTGGTGCAGTGGTTGGAATTCATAGAAACATAGACTTTGACGGTAGATAAGGACCGCTTGGCCCACCTAGTCTGCCTATTTCCCTACCTACAGGATAGGCCGCAGATCCTAGTTAACCAACAGCCTATTCTTCCTACCCCCCACAAGAATTGCCTTATGTCTGTCCCATGCATTCTTGAATTCTCCCACAGTTTTAGTCCCCACAACCTCCTCAGGAAGGCTGTTCCATGCATCTACTACCCTCTCTGTGAAAAATACTTCCACATTGCCCCAGAACCGCCCCTTCTATCTTAAAATTGTGTCCCCTTGTTCTTGCACGTCTCTTTTCTGAAAGATGCTACCCTCTTGGACTTTGTTGATTTCACTGAGGTACTTAAACATTTCTATCATGTCCCCACCTCTCCCTTCTTTCCTCGAGGGTATACATATTAAGCTCCTTTAGTCTCTCCTTGCAGCTCTCTTGCAGACCCTGCACCATTTTGTTGCCCTCCTCAGGACTGCCTCTATCCTGTCTATGTACTTGCTGGAGATGGGGTCTCAGAACTGGATGCAGTACTCCAGATGGGGTCTCACCAACTGTCTGTACAGAGGGATAACAACTTCCTGTTTTCTGCTGGTGATGCCTCTCCCTATGCATCCCAGTATACCCCCAACCCTCCCTACTGCCTTCTCACATTGCTTGCTTACCTTAAGGTCATCTGATATGATTACCCCCAGGCAATGGTGTAGCCAGGGATTTCAGATCTGCACACCAAGTGGATTCACTGCTACAGCTCCCCCCCTTGTTAGGGTGAGCCACCCCCCCCGGGTGTAGCCAGACAATATACCATGTTTGTTGCCTCATTTGGCACAATAAATACAACTTTTATATCTCATGACAATGGTTGGTGCCATGCATGGGTAAATACAAATGCCATGCATTGCTCCCTAAGACACCCACATACCAGCTCAGACCCTGTAAAGTTGTATTGTCTTTGGGATGCAAAGGCAGTATTAGTGACCAGTCCTTCTAGTTTCAACTCCTATGAATAAAATTACAGAAAGGTTCAGCATTTTCTTTTAGTTTTCATGGAAAAAGGAAGCAGCTGAGAGCCTATTTGCTACCCCCCTTAAATAAAATTGCACACCATGGAGTACTTGGAGTATGCCTGCCTACACCCATGCCCCCAGGTCCCTTTCCTTTTTTGTTGTTGTTACTACCTCCCCCCCATTGTGCAATCTTCCCCTGGGTTCTTGTTTCCCAGGTGCATTATTTTGCACTTCTTTGCATTGAATCCTAGCTGCCATACTTCTGACCATTCCTCCAACCTTGCCAATTCCTTTCTCATCCTTTCCACGCCTTCTTGTGTATCAACCCTGTTGCAGACGTTTGTGTCATCTGCAAAGAGGCATACTTTTCCTTCCAGTCCCGCTGTAATGTCACTTATAAAGACATTAAAAAGGACTGGACCCAGTACTGAACCCTGTGGTACCCCACTAGTAACCCCTTTCTTCAGAGTGGACTCCATTTACTATTACCTTCTGTGTCCTGTTGTCCAGCCAATGTTTTACCCAGGCTACCACCCTGGGACCCACTCCCAGGCTGGTTAATTTGACTATTAATCTTTTATGTGGGACTGTGTCAAATGCCTTGCTAAAGTCTAGGTAGGCCATGTCCACAGCCCCTCCCTGGTCTACTGCTTTGGTCACCCAGTCAAAGAAATCTATTAGATTCGTCTGACATGACCTTCCTGCTGTGAACCCACGCTGCCTTGGGTCCTGTGCCCCACTGGCCTCTAAGTACTCAACAATTCTTTCCTTCAGAATTGACTCCATCACTTTTCCTACCACAGAAGTCAAACTGACAGGTCTGTAGTTTCCTGCCTCTGTCTTGGTCCCACTTTTGTGAAGGGGAATCACATCCACCTCCCTCCAGTCCTCAGATACTACACCATCCTCCCATGATTTATTAAAAAGAGTAGTCAGTGGTTTCACTAGTTCCCCCCTTAATTCTTTTAGAATTCTGGGGTGAATTCCATCAGGCCCACTGCTTTGTCCACCTTCGGTTTTAGGAGTTCTTGTAGAACCCTTTCTTCTGTGAAAGGGCTGGGATTGACCCCCCTATCAAGAGTGCTTCTGTTAATTGGATTAGGCACTTCCCTCTCCTCTTTTGTGAATACTGAGCAGAAATATTTGTTCAGTATCCCTGCTTTTTCACTGTCCCCCTCTGCACCCACCATTCATTCTATTCAGCCTACTATCCCTCCCTTTGCCTTTCTATGCTCTCTGATGTACCTATAAAAGGTTTTATCCCCCTTCTTAACTGAGTTGGCTATCTTTTCCTCAGTTTGGGCCTTAGCTATTCTGACTTCCCTCCCTGCTTCCTTCTGCCTTAACTGGTACAGCTCTCTGTCTTGCTCTTTCTGTGTTTCCTTATACTTCCTGAATGCTATCCTTTTCTCCCTGACTTTCCCAGCCACCTCTTTTGAGAACCATAGTGGCTTTTTCTTTTGTTTTGATTTGTTTATTTACTTCACACAAAAGCTTGTTGCCTCTGTAATGGCAGTTTTGATGATTCCCCATTGTTGCTCCACCCCTCCTTCTAGCCTGTTTGCTAGTGCTTTTCTGAGGCACTCTCCCATCTTGCCAAAGTCAGCCCTCCTGAAGTCCAGTACCCTCACTTTTGTATGGCTTGACTCTGTAGCTGAGTTTAACGTGAACCACACTGTTTGATGGTCACTTGTTCCCAGATGGCAACCCACTTCTAGATCTGAAATCCTCTCACTGCCCGCATTTGAGAGTATGAGGTCTAAGACTGCTCCCTCACGAGTGGGTTCTGAAACTAGCTGTCTGAGGCCTGCCACCTGTAGGGCATCGAGAATGGCCCTGCTCTTGGATGTGGCTGCAACAAATGTGCTCCAGTTAACATCTGGCATATTCAGGTTTCCCATCAACAGTATCTCTCCTTTCTCTGCCATCCTAAGCATGCCTTCTATCATATCCTTGTCCATTCTGTCCCCCTGACATGGGGGTCTGTACACAACCCCTGTGTGGATTGTGGTGCCCTTTCCAGTCTCCAAGGTGACCCACAGTGCCTCCTCTCCTCCCTGTTTACTCTTTTGTTCAGTTGCTTTTATCCCTTCCTTTACATAGAGAGCTACTCCTCCCCCTCTTCTCCTCTGCCTGTCTCTCCTGTAGGTTATGTACCCTGGTATGTTAACATCCCAGTCATGGTTCTCTGTGTACCATGTTTCTGTGACTGCTACAATATCCAGGCATCCCTCTTCCATCAAGGCCACCAGCTCGGGGAGCTTGTTGCCCAGAGTATGGGCATTGGTACTTATTACCCTCCATTTCCTGATGGCCTTACTCCTTTTTGCCCCATCCCTGTCCTTCTTGCCTTTGTCACTTTCCCCATTTACCCCTGCCCTTCTCCCTATCGACACCTCTATGTTGGTGTTTACCGCACTTACTACTGTGATTTTTTTGTGGGGGTTGGATTTCCCTGCTCCTTTCCAGTACCTCCCCTCTTGGCTAGTTTAAATGCTTGCCAATGAAGCATTTAAACCTATCACCTAGGATCCTGGTTCCCCTCCTGGACAGATGCAGCCCATCATGCCAATATAGGCTTGCATCACTCCAGGTGGTCCCCCAGTCCCCAATGAAGCCAAATCCCTGAGCTCTGCACTAGTTTTTCAACCACTGATTGAATCCCATGGTGCAGAACACCCTAGCCTCTCCCATGCCATAAATGGGCAGCACCTCCGAGAAGGTTACCGTGCATGCTACTTGTCTAAGGCCCCTCCCCAATTCCACAAACTCTTCCTGCACTGCTCTAATCCCTTTCTTAGCCAGGCCATTTGTCCCTAGGTGGACAATGACATCCAGCTCCCTCCCCTGTGCAGCTGCTCTGGCAATCCTGAGGATTCGCTCCCTGTCCCTCCAAGCCATGGTGCCAGGCAAGCACCTTACCTCCCTCTCCCCTTCCTCCTCCAGTTCTACCTTCCTAACAATGGAGTCCCCCACCAGGAGTTGTTTCCTTCCCCTGTGGGGTCCCATGCCACCCTCCTGTGGGTCTCCTTTGTTTAGGTTCCCAGCATCCTCCTTGGTCTCCACTGTAGGTGCCTCCATAGAGGAACCACATTTTTCCAGAATGGCATAGGAATTGTGGAGAGGTACAACTGGAAGGATACACCTCTGTTCCACCACCCTCACTCTCTCTGAGCCCACTGTGATCCAACTGCTCCTCTTTCTTGTCAACCTCTGAGGCAACGGCAGTGGCACTGGTGGTCTCTGGATGGAAGAAGAGGTCCCACAAATCCTGACCAACTCAGCCTGGAGATGAGCAACCTCCTCCCTCAGCCCAGAGAGGTGCCTGCAGATGGGACAATACTGCATCCTCCAGAACGTCTCCCGGAAGACTGCTGCTCCACAGCCACTGCGCTGCACCACTCCCAGTATGTCTTATTTCTGGCCCCTTAACTGTTTGGAATCCTTACTCTTTCCTCTGTGTTTTTGTTTCTTTTCTCTCTTTACTTACTTTCTGCCTGTGTGCCCTTTAAGCTCCTGATTATCCTGTTCTGAGACAAGAATATCCTATATTTCTCAGTAGACCCCTTACTTGCTCAGAGGCAGACCTCCAGCAGCTAGAGGGGGCAGGAGAGCTACTCTTGCCCTTCTAGGATGGTGGGTCTTTGGTGGCTCTGTGATCACTCACTTCCTGCTCCCAAACAGGAAGTTCCTGTTGTCAGTCAAACCCTGTGCCTATAAAAGTAGAACTAGCTTTGGGTGGAAGGGACGGAAGGAGGGCAATATAGTCCCAGTAGAGAAGTCCAGTCACACAGCACTCCTTCCTCCTGGTGTCTTCTGCCAAGCTACTAACAGAATTTTTCTAAGGCAGTCTTTAAATTTAGCTCTCTTCTAGCTAAGCCACCCCCTACTTACTAGATCTTTCTACAAGTAATTTAAACGGCACAGCTATCAAGCCCTTTCAATCACCTGAGATTTACACCTAGCTGTTCAGATAACCATTCAGTTCAGTTAACTCAGACAAACACACCAATTTTTTTTTGTTTTGTTTGTTAGTTTGTTTTTTTTAACCCTAAATTAAAGGTCCAAGTACAAGAGTTCTACTTCTTTAGTTCCAGTAGAGAAGTCCAGTCACACAGCACTCCTTCCTCCTGCACTTGCGACGCCAACAACCCAGGTTCGAGAATGGACTGGGGGAACCAGAGTTCAGGCTGGGGGAGAAGGACTGAGCGCCCCATAGGCTGCTCTCCTTCTCTGGGGGGAGGGATGGGTGGTGTGTCCAGTGCTCAAGGGACTCTTGGTGGAGGCCGGGGGAACCACAAGCAACCGGCATCTAGATATAAGAGGGGAAGGGGGCCACTTGATGTCATTGCATGTCCCCACCCCAGGACAGCTCGAAAATCTTGTCAGCCACCAAAGATGATGCGTGCCTGGCACCTGGCCTTAATGGCTCCCAGCCTCTCCGTTGACCTAACATAGCTCCACTGCACCGACCAGCCCTGAACCCCACCCTGGGGGGAGAATCCAGGGAGGTACTGTCGGTTGCTACTGGCACCTTTCCCATCGTAGATGGGTTGGATTAGAGCATTGGCCCCACCCTGAGGGGTAAAGTCAGGGGGTATCAGTGGGGGTATGGCAATAGGGAGTGAGGCAAGGTGCTCAAGAATGAGACAAAGGAGAAGGTGGCCTGCTGCAAAAAGCAGAATAAATAAAAAAAAAATATTGTCACAAAACTGTACAATAGACAGGACAATGGCAGTGTCCCAAATGCAGTACAAAGTTTTGTTTTGACAGGATTGAAATAGGGTGCAATCTTGAGGATGGCTATACAGGTGTTAAAATATTCACATTGTAGAACACTGATATACAATACAGGTGTTCACATGGTTACAATGTAGTAGTAACAGAAGGTTGGAGAAATAAGCTTTGGAGTTTTAGGAAAACAAGGATAAGAGCAGGGACCTGAAAGTCATATGAGGCAGATACAGGTTCCTGAGACAGATAAATAGTAATGCAGAGCAAGTCTGAACCGAGGGAGGGTAGTGTTGTAGAGGATAGATTGGGTGAGGGAGTTCCAAGATGAGGGAGCGGCTTAAGCAAAGGATCTTCGGCCTGAGGATAGACGTGTCTTTGGTATAGCTAGTAGTGGAAAAGAGGTAGCACGAAGAGACCGCCTGGTCTGTTTTCTTACAAAAATGTCAGATGGGCTTGGTGGAGTTTAGAGATGTGTGAGCTTATAGGTGAGGCATAGCGAGGAGCACTGTATTTTGTGTTCAAGTTTTAGCCAGTCCAAAGATGCCAATACAGTGCAGTGGTGTTGGCAGGGGGCTGCTCTGATAGCAAAGTGCTCTATCTTGTGATATAACTGTTTCAGTTGGTTCATGAGAAAGGCCTTGAGTAATAAGAATAGTGGAGCCCTGTAGGAAAGTAAAGGCAGGAGTGAGGCTGTAGCAGTTTTTAGGCAGGATGCAGTAGATAGCAGGGGATGAAGACAGTATAGCAAACCAGTCTCTTGATTTAAAGTTTTGGTGGTTTTGTTGACATGGGCTTCAAAGGAGAGGTTAGGGTCAAGCAGGATGTTCAGGTATTTAAATAATTCTACTGATTCAAGGGGTTCCCCATTACTGGAGCAGATGGAGAGCTGAGGATTAAGAGCAGTTTTATAGGAGAGGGGAGAGAAAAACATAGATTTCATTTTTTGGGTGTTTAGAAGTACGTTATTTTCAAAGAACCATGCTTCTAATTGGTGGAAGTCTGATTCCAGGTGTTGATTAAGCCATTGGGTGTCAGCTGAGAATCTATATATTATGGCATCGTCCATGTAAAGTTGGACAGATGCCCATCCACAGAAGCCTGGCAGCTTGCTGGCCCACTGGCGCAGAGGCAGTGCATCCATCTGTGAAGCCGATGACCTGGGTTTGGAAACAGACTTGGGACGTTGGAGGGCCAGCCGGGGGAGAAGGACTGAGCATCCTTGGGACTTCTCTCTTTCTCTGGGTGGAGCAGGGGGTAGTGTATCCGTCACATCATGGACTCCTGGCGGATGCTGGGGTAGGATCTATTGTGCCGGCACCGTTATCTGCGGGGGGCAGAGCAGACATGGGCCATCTTTGCATGTCCTCACCTCCAGGTGCAGCTGCACACAAAATCCCAGCCTGAGCATGAAGCCTTGCTCTGCCGCTGCCCCCATTGCCAACAGTATCCGCCAGGTCGGGTCCCGTTCCCATGGCTCCACCCTGGGAGGTAAGCCAGGGCATGTTACCATGGACCATGGGGAGTAAGCCTGGGTATGGGGGGGGCAGCGAGCCAGTAGGGGCTGAGCTCTCTTCGGGGAGTGGGGGAGCCAGACAAAAAAAAAAGCCTGGCAGCTCATTAATGAATAATTAGAAGAGTGGAGGGCCCAGGATGGATTCCTGGGGAACTTCATGGGTAATCTGTCTGAATGAAGATTGACAGTTAGCCCTTTTGACACTTTGGGTGTGTCAGGATAGGTAGTTTAGGAGCCATGAGGTGGATGGTTGATCAAGATCCAAGGATTCTAACTTCAGTATTAGCAGCGCATGGTTCACCAGGTCAAAAGCCTTGGTGAGGTCAACAAAGCTAGTCCCCATGGCTAGGCTAAGATCAAAGGCATGGTGAATGTCTGAGGAGACTTTGATAAGTGCAGAAAGAGTGCTATGATTTTTGCGAAAGCTGTGTTGGCAGGATGATAGAAGTTGGTGATGTTCAAGGTAGTCTTGTAACTGGTTGTATAGAATTCTTTCTTGTACCTTTGCAAGGTGACAGAAAATTGAGATCGACCTGTAGTTTTCAACAGGGGTGACCGACTCCCCTTTGCGGATTGGGATTACTAGTGCCGTATTCCATTTTGAGGGTACAGTTCCTCGAGAAAGGATCTAATAATCAGGTTTTGAATGGGTACTGCAAGTGCCGGTGCTCCCCATTTTAAGAACCTAGGCTCAAGTGAGTCATGCCAGGAGAGCCACATTCCTTGAGATTTTGAAGTAGCTTGGGAACCTCTTTTTGGGTAGCTAGTTTGATGTGAAATTGTGAGGACATGGTCCAAGAGAGATTTGTGATTGGATAAGGTTGGTTGTTTTGGTATGTAGTGAAATGGGATACATAGTTGCTAAGGTCTGTAAAGAAATTATTAAGACCGTCTGCTATTAACGCTGGGTCTGATAGGACTTTGTCCTTCATAGAGAGCAAGTCTGGGCAGGTGGAGGTTTTGCCTTTGAGGAGGCAATTTATTTGGGCCCACAATTCTTTGGGGTTACTGAGTTTTTCTGTTTGGATTGAACAGTAATAAATCCTCTTAGCGTTGGTTATTTTAGACTTGCAGGTATTTCTGAGCTGTCTGTATAACTGCGAATCTATGAGGAGTCCAGTCTTCTTGTACATTTTCCAGGCTGCATTGCATTTGGATATGTGGTTCCTTATATCTTTGTCAGCCATGGGGCTTTAGAGTCTTTGGATCTACGTCAGGTAAGTAGGGCATGAATATTTATGAGGGCAGTGACAGTGCCAATTAGGTATTCCAGGGCTTGGTCAACAGTAAGAGACACAATCAAAAAGCACTCTGCCAAGAAAAATAAAAAAATGAGAAAGCCACAAAGTATGGAAGTCAGGAGTGAGAATCTGCAGCACACTACCCCAGCGCTTCATGTTGTCTCCAGGACAGTTAATCAGGAGACCTTTTAATTTGTGTCTCTTACTCAGATTTATTTTGGATTAGCACCCGCTTGTTCTGAGGTGCGCGGTTGCCCTTGTCTTCCTTGGTCAGCAGTAGGCAAGGTACGTATGCAGTCCCAGTTTGCATTATTGAGAGAGCTGAGGAAGGATGCAAGATCAAAGGAGGATAAATTATGAGATTCTACAATTTTAGGAGGAGGGTTTGGGGAATTATTTCTCCAGAAACAATAGACTGGTAAGTGGTCAATGATGCTGTCTGGTAATACTCCGAGGCAATTATTCAATGAGCACAGTTTGACAGGATCCAGTCGATGAGGGAGTGGTTTCTCATTCTATTATTCCTTCTGGTGGGTTAAACAATGTGCTGAGTTAGGTTGGCGTCAGCCAGGGTGGAGGAGGCTGTTGTTTTGTCATTGGTTAACTAATCAGTGTTGAAGTCCACACACATTATTAGTTCATGGAGGTGGAGGTCAGTGAGGGAGGTTATGACTTTGGGTAGAGCAGCAGTGGCAGACTTGGGTGGTAAGTAGGCACATCCTACTTTTAGATTTCTGGTGTTGCCAAGGGTTAAGGAGACAAACATGGATTCTGCTGGAAATATCAATAGCTGCGAGGTTGGACTTGATATATGAGAACACCGCCACCACTTTTACCAACCCTGTCACACCTGAAGGTAGTGTATCCAGGCAGGGCCACTTCTTGTGGGAGTATGGAGGGTTTTAACCATATTTCAGAAATTCCGAGGACTGCCGGTTTGAAGGAAGTGGTCCAGGCTTCAAGTTCTGCCATTTTGGGATGCAGGCTTTGACAATTCAAGTGTGCTATTTTGAGGCCCTTAGTATTAATTCAGTTAGTGGTCTGGGGGGCAGGGGTGGGATAGGAGGTGCAAGGGGTCCTAGATTAGTTTCCACAACACCAGCTAGTAAGAGGTGGCAGAGTAAGTGGAGTAGTGTACGCTGAGGGGGTTGGGGGGGTGAGATTTTTGATTTTTATGTTTGCTTGCACGCATGTGAAAGAAACATAGTGACACCATATGAATTTTCGTAGGTGTGGCACCCCGCTTCCAATGCCCTGCTTTTTCTTGCAGGCGAGGCCTCACCGCACCAATAAATGTCCAAGCTGTCTATGACAGCAGTTCAGATGCAGTGGCATACAGTTCAAAGCAAAATACCGCTACAATCAGCAGTGGTAACGTGTAGACAATTTACATACTGCCGGCGACAGGCAATGTACATACTGCCATCAGCAGTATGCAAAGTGCCTACACATCAGCACTGCATCTGAACAGCTGCCATAGACAGCTCCATTTCTTTCTTGTTCTTACCCCAACAAACATCCAAGTAGCATGCTGGGAGCCCACCCCAGCATGCTCATGCACTCCCCTCCCCACACTGTATGGCCGACAGGGGTGCCCAATCCCCCATCGGCTCCACTGTACCCCCCCCAAAAACAGAATTCCAGGCACCACACTGGGAGCCCACCCCAGCGTGGCAAAGTCCTATGGCACGGGGTGCCCAATCCCCATCAGCTCCACTGCCCCCCAAACAAACTTCCAGATGCCATGCTGGAAGCCCACCCCAGCGTGGCAAAAGTCCCGCGTTGTCTTCTTAAAAAAAGAAAAAGACACCTGTAAGAAAGAACGGTGCCTTGTTGACTGTCTTGCTCCCCTTCCCCAACCTGCACCCACCCTCTGTGCACCCACCTCCCCACACACCCCTGACCCCATACTTACCTCTGGAGCCCAGCACAACGATCTTCGGTAGACCGGGAACACGTCTGCACTCTTCAAAGCCAACCACGATCTGAAGAAATGCCGGTAAGCTGCATAATGGCATAAATGTTTTTTTTTTCCAACTTTGTTGCATATCTCGGCCATTTTGGGGAATTTTTTCACCAAATTTTCAACAAGGGGTTCTTGGGACTCCACCTCATGAACTCAGTCACTGTCATTTTGTTATTCTGTCCCAAAAGGTGATTTTGCGGTCACTGCATGGAACCACCTTTCAGGACCAATTAATGAAATGACAGTGTCACAGTTCATGAGGTAGGCACCCAAAAACCCTATGTTGAAAATTTGGTGAAAAATTCCCAAAAATGACTGTTTTATGAGTGTGTGTTGTGCAGTTCCTACACACGCTCGTAACTTTGATAATTTTTACTATTTTCACTCCAGATTTTCAACATTGCCATTGTACCAGACCTCCTTATGAACAGTACAGCTGTCATTTTTCACATCTTGACCAAAATTGTTTTCGCACATGTAGCGCACATTGGCGCGGTCGCTGTGAGAAATCAATGTTCGGGACACAGTAAGAAAATCACAATGACACTGTTCATGAGCAGAGGTGTTAAAATGGCTATGTTGAACATTTGGTGACAAAAGTCCATAAAATGACTTTGTTACAAGCGTGCATTGTGCAATTTCCATGCACTCTCATAAGTTCAAGAATTTGTAATATTTTCAGTCCAGATTTTCATCATTGACATTTTTCCACACCTCCTTATGCACAGTACAGCTGTCATTTTTCACACCCTGACTGAAATGTGTTTTCGCACTTCTGGTGCAGAATAGCGTGGTCGCTGTGGGAAATTAGTGTTCGGGACAGATTAAGAAAATCACAGTGACACTGTTCATGAGTGGAGGTCCCAAAATGCCTATGTTGAAAATCTGCTGTAAAAAAACACCAAACTAGTTACATTATGGGTGTACGTTGCGCAGTTTCTACGCACGCTTGTGACTTCACCAGTTTTTACATAGTTTCACTCCAGATTTTCACAATGCCATTTTTTACACCTCCTCATGAACAGTACACCTGTCACTTTTCACATCCTGTTCGAAATGTGTTTTCGTATGTGTGGTGCCAAATGGCACAGTTGATGCGCAAAATCACCTTTCGTCT
Organism: Neoceratodus forsteri; assembly: GCA_016271365.2. NCBI lineage: Eukaryota > Metazoa > Chordata > Ceratodontiformes > Ceratodontidae > Neoceratodus > Neoceratodus forsteri. The sequence goes on from CM057455.1 coordinate 1,237,670,039, forward strand.
AACGAACTGATAGTGTCACTGTTCATGCGGTGGGATCACAAAAAGCCCATGTGGAAAACTTGGAGTAAAAATACCAAGAAACGCCCAGGGCATTAGGGTTTTGACCATAATGTCCTATCCTGTAGGGACTGACAGATGTCAGGGGTGTGACTTGGGATTGTCGACAGTAATGCTCATGCCATTCCACCCCGACCCTCACCCTGCAGCCAGTGACAGGCATCGTGGTGTGCCTTGGACCCTTTGCCTCCAGAGTTCACCCCATTCTCCTATACTGTGCCCATTTCAGTGTATTTCCTTATGGAATGAGGTGAATGTAAAGCCCAAACACCCCAAGGCACACCTCGACACTTGTCAGTGTCTGAAAGGTAGGGTGAGGTGAAATGTCATGACCGTCATGGGTGATGACCCAAAGGCACACCCCAATGCCTGTCCATCTCTGCAGGGTGAGGGTGGAGTTGGTGTCAGTTCAATACTTCAGTGCCATTCCTATACTTCATCTGTCTAACTCCTGCACTTCCACTGCTAATGCCAGCAAGCAAACATTCGGCATTGATAAATGCTTGTTCTGATTTTAAAGGTAGGCACACGTAGGTTGCTATGTAGCCAGGACTCATGATTGATGGCATCCTTTTTTGCTGGGCAGGGAAGTGGAAGGAGTCCCTGAGGGGTTCGTGTGGGATTTTCTGTGGTAGGACACGGAAGTACTGTTCTTGGTTGCAGTTATGGAGCTTTGGTGTGCAGGAGGAGATGAGGCGGTCAAGGGAAACGAAGATAAAAATGTATATTGTAGCAATTACATGTCCTAGATGTCACATTATTCTGGAGAGGTAACAGGCTAGATAGTTTGATGTTCTTTTAGTACTGGACAAGAGGCTGGGCACAGGGGTAAAATGTGAGGCGTGACACTTAGTTTATTTCTCACTCAAGATGAAGGAGTAGAGAAAATGGAGTTTGTTGGATGGGGAGAGAGATAGTGAGCTGCTAGGAACGGATGTGATACACTCTGCACTCAGTGAGTACTTGACAGTAATAACTAGGCTTGGTTGATGTGTATGCAGTAGCTATAGTGGCCCTCTAGTGGTCAAATGGTATAAGGAGTCATTGGCAAAATGGGTAGCTAGAAATGTCACTTTCATCCAATCAGAGAACAGCACAGTGCCTATAAAAGTAAGTGTTCAGACAGGGCGGGTCTGGTACAAGCTCTGTGTCTCTCTCAGAGTCTCAGAAATAGCACAGAGTGAGCTGTAGTGGTAAAAAATGAAGTTTTCAAAGAAGCTGAGCCTTTAAGGAAAAAGGCGCCAACTTTAAAATTCCTAACAAAGACAGGGTGCAGTCTCTGTGAGGGTCCTGGTCTCCATACCTGTAGGATTTGCTGGTGGGTGGGAAGGAAGCTGCTCCATGGGCTGCAATACTAAGGAATATCCAACAGGAGGTAGGGTGACTGAGGAAAGAAAACGGTGGACACAAGATTAAAATAGGCTGTGGGAGGTGGCTCCGAAAAATCAAGTTAAAGGAGGAGGAGGAGGCAGATTACAATAAAGGAGGGCAGAAGAACAAAAATAAGGCTAACATGAAATACAATTTTGCTGAGTTACACTTCTGTAGTCAGAAATGGCTTTAACTTATTTAATACTGCTATTTTGCAAATGGTTTCATTTGCCCCTCCCATATATACAGAGAATAATGGTTTCATGTGCCCCTCCCGTTCATTCAGAGAATTGACATAATATATATGAATATCCTTCCCAGATTTTTATATCTGTTTCAAAATATCTCAATTATGCCTAAAAAATTTGAATTCAGGAAATGGGATGAATTAATTTCAAACTTCATTTGACGGGGAAAAAACCCAGGAAAGCATATAGTGTGCTACAACTTCTTAAACAAGGCAGAGGTTTGGCACTACCCAATTTAGAAAAATATTGCCAGGCAGGTCAGTTGTTGCACGCACTACACTGACAGGCTAGGGGATCGGTTCAACATTGGGAAGATTTAGAAACCAAGGATGATGCAGAGCAAATAGAGAGCATACTTTTTAACATGACTCCCACTAGGCTGAGACCTGAAACAGAATTAGAATCAGTTTATACTCAATCTATAGTTAGAACTTGGAAGAACATATTATACTCTCAAAAGGTCAAACTGTCGGCAAAATTATTGGCAAGCCTGACTGATGACCTGGCCTTTACCCTGGCACGGTTGGACCACATCTTTAAACAGTGGCACAGGCTTGGGCTGAGACACATCTATCAGTATTATGAAGGTGGAACTTTCCAGTCATTCCAAAACTTGAAACAGCAATATCAACTTGGACAGCGGGACCATTTTCATTACTTACAAATCAGACACTACTGTATAGGGAAGAGGGGCTTAACCTGGGTTGAAACAGATGTACACCCTTTAATACAGATCATTATAGCAACTATAGAGGGGACAATCCCAGATCACATTATTTCCCAAATATACAAGTCCATTCAGTGGGATACAGTACAAACAGCTCATAAAACACAGCAAAGATAGAAGGAGGAAATGGGCATATTAGTAGCAGATGAGGACTGGAGGAACATTTACACTATTCAACAAAAGGTAACCGCTTCCCATTTGTGGAAAGAATATGGGTGGAAATGTGTCATGCGTTACTTTAAAACTCCACAAATTACAGGGTCTTTTGACATCTCTCATGGGTCAAGATGCTGGAGGGGATGCGGGGAGGTTTGTGCACCCACACGCATATCTTCTGGAGTTGCAGGGAACTCCAGACCTTTTGGGAGGCGCTGGCGAGAGCTGTTGAGGAGCTGTTTCCGAAAGTTGGGGACCTCACTGCCTCATGTGCTATTTTGCATCATTTTTTGGAACAGGTCTGCAATGCTCACACTAAAAGAATGTTGACTATCCTTGTATTAGCCACCAAGAAGGCAATTTCTTGTAATTGGTTGCCAAAAGAAGTACCAACACAAAAGGAATGGGAGGATATAGTTCAATAAATATGTCAAATGGAGAAATTAACAGCAGGTATTAACTTACAAACAAAATGATTTACCACATTTTGTAATAAATGGTTACGCTGGATAATGAGACATCGAGCTGATATTGTACCATGGTAAGTTAGAGAAGGGCCAGTAGAGCACATATTTATTAGGGGCATATTGTTTTTTTCCCACCTACACTGTTTTTATAAAAGAAAAGAACTAACTTGCTGCTGAAGGTGAATTTAAACAATGCTGTATTTTTGCCTGGAGAATACTGGTGACTGTAATATAATGCTAAATGTCTGTACCTCTGTATTGCTTCTGGAAAATCAATAAAAACTTAAATTAAAAAAGAAATATTACTACTTTGCAGAGAGAATAACCTAGGCTGCTAAATTTGGTTACAAGCTCCATGTCTCTGTTAGAGTCTCAGAAATAGCACAGAGTGAGCTGTAGTGGTAGAAAATTAATTTTTCAGAAAAAAAACAGTGTTTAAGGAAAAAGGCACCAAGTTTAAAATTCCTAACAAAAGCAGGGCACAGTCTCCGTGTGAGTCCTGGTCTCTGTTCCTGTAGGATTGCTGGTGGGCGGGAGGCTGCTCCTTGGCTACAACACTAGGGGATACCCAACGGGAGGTAGGATGACTGTAGGATTAGTGGTGGGCAGGCAGGGAGCTGCTCCGTGGGCTGCAACACTAGGAAATGCCCAATGGGAGATAGGGTGATGAAAGAGGATTTCTTGATTGCAAAAGTGGTATTCTCTTTCGTACATGCAGAATTCTCTTTCATGTGCCGCCATCTTGTTTTCAGTTAGCGAGGAAAGAAACATAAATATTTAAAAAAAATTACTGGCAGTTGGTAAACACCAACAGTTGTGTTTACCTAATCGGGGCCTGAGGAATCAGGTTCTGGAATCAGTTTTTGAAAATAAAGTCCAGAAATGTGTTTACTTGAGGAATTCTTTTGCCACAAATTGCAGCAGTCTCTTTCTCGAAAGAAGAATCCTGTTTTGCAAATTGCAGAAGAGGATTCTGTTTTAGCGCGAAACAGGTTTCTTTTTCTGCAATTTGCGAAACAGGACTTTTTAACATAGGTATTTCTTTGTCACTTCATAGAAAAGAAAAAGTTTGGGATTTTTGGGCTGAAATGTGTAGGGTACAAAGAATTTGCCTCAGAGATGTGCCTTTTGCAGGTTTGGTGAAAATATATTACTTTGCTCTGGTGTTCTGCAGCTTTCAATTTTGTTTAATTTCCTATAGGATTACATTGTAATGGGAGATGTCCACAGTTGTTTCTTTGTCACTGCGCTGTGAAGAAACAATTTATAATTTAATTCTGAAATTTTCAGGATACAAAGAATTTGCCCCACAGGTGTACCTTTTGTTAGTTTGGTGAAAAAGTTCTGCAACATTACATTTTATTTAATTATACCTAGGATTACATTGTAATGGGAGGTGTACACCATCATCTCTTTGTCACGTCATTGTGAAGAAATGGTTTGTAATTTTGCTGTCAGATTTTCTGGGTACAAAGGTCTTGTCCTACCGGTGAGCCTTTTGCTGGTTTCATGACAATATATTAATTTGGTGTCGAGTTATACAGGTTTAAAATGTTCCTGTTTTTCTTACAGGATAACATTGCAATGTGAGGTGTTTGTTTGGTGCTGCACACTATGGGATGTGAGTGCGTGGCCCCAAAGACCCTACCCTCCCATAGGCAAAGAAGGGTAGTACTACATTATCTAAGAAATTATTCATGGATGGGAGCGCAGGGCTGAGAGGGCCCTGCACTCCCACATGCAAATACAAATACCATTAAGGACTGACTACATGCAAATATGCATGGCATTTTGGAGTGGTGGGAGAGCAGGACCCAGAGGGCCCTGTGCTCCCACATGGAAATAAGGATACAATTACAATCTGTGAAGAATTATTGATGGTTAGGAGCACAGGGCCCACAAGCAAATAAGACAGCAATTATTCTTTGTCAAAAAGTAAGGAAATTCTTTGCAAAACACTTTGTCAATGCATTAGTTAGGGTTGCAGCACCAAAAATTTGGAAATGTGGTGTTAGGGTTTCCAACCCTATCACCCCACCCCCACCCTCCACACACTAACAGGCACTGGGGTGTCCCTTGGGGTAGTCAGCCCTAACACTCATCCCATTCTCCTATACTGTACCATCTTAGCTTCCTTACACGTGGAATGGGGTGAGCATTAGGGCTGACAACCCTAAGGCACACCCCCGGCACCTGTTGGTGTGCAGAGGGTGAGGTGGGGTGGGGTGGGATGTTAGGGTTGGAAACCTAACCCCACATTTCCAAACTTTTGATGCTGGAACCCTAACTGATGCATTAATGAAGTTTTTTGCAAAGAATAAAAACATAAAGCCATGTAGGTCCCTATACTGAAACACTTTGTGCTGAGTAAAATGGCTTTATGTTGTGCAAACAGGGATTTGCACTTGGGATAAGTACTTAGCTTTGTAGTTTCCATTATATGAAGCCTTTTTTTATGTGGCATTAAGCAGTTTGTGCATCAGGATAAAGGGAGGCCTTAGGTGCATGCAAATGAAAATTGGAGTCACTCATATGTGTACAATGGTATACATTCCTTTTCACCCCTGCATTGGCCTCCCCTGGTGTCAGTTCATGTCACTACAACTGCAGCACTTATTTGCATTGACCTGCTTTTATCATTTTAATTGGGTATTGGTGCTGCTCATAGAACCACCTTCTGTTCACCGTTAATTGTTATTTGCACTTGCATCTTGTTGAATTGTTCACAGTTTGCACTTTATCTTTGGAATGTTCTCTATTTCTGTTTTTGATTTATTGTATACCCTTCTCCCTATTTTCTGGGTCACACTCAGAAATGAGTGCTGGTTCAGCATGCCTTTCCCAGTTATCAATTTTCAAATAAATAAATAAATAAATATTTCAAGCCTGTTGCCCTTGCTAACTGGCTGTTTGTGTGGTGCTACTGTAGTTATCATTTGAGAAAAGCATATTCCACCAGCGTGCAAATAGCATGAACCATATATACCTCCCTCTCCCAGTCCATTGCTAAATATCCCTGGTGTCCAGTGGCACCATATCCCTGTCCCAAAATAAAATGTTCCTTGTGTCTAGTGACACACTCCTCCTCTTTCTGTTCCCATGTAGAATGTCCCTGGTGTTCAATGGCACTCCTTTTCCACCTTCTCCCTGTTTCCATATACATTGTATTGTCCCAGATAGTCAGTGGCACCCTCTCTAGGTCCTCATTTTAAATGTACCTGGTCCCCACAGCTTATGCCAGCCAACTCACATATCCACATGTATGAGATGGCTCAGTCATTTTCACCTCCACCCCCTCCACTACAGCTGTGGAAGGTCTGCTCTAGCAAGACTTCCTCAGTTTCCTGCATTGGATTCAGTCTAACCAACTCCAGGTCAACACAAAACAAACTGGGTCCATGACCTTTGGCACCAGCCATAAATTGGCCAGACTCCTAACTCTGCCTATCTTCTCCACCTTGAATGGCACTCCTCTTGAAGTGGTTCATTCATTCAAATACCTTGGTGTGTGGCTAGACAGCAAACTTGACTTCTCTGCTCACATTGACACCATCCATGCCAAGTTCCGCCCTAAACTTGATGCCTTTTAGCCCAATAAAGACCACCTGTCTCCACAGGTTTGCCGTGAGCTTGTCACCAAAATGGTTCTCCCAGTCTTTAACTATGCAGACGTGGTCTATGGCACTGCTTTGTCCTTCTCCCTGACCAGACTGGACACCCTCTGCAATGCCTTCTGTCATTTTGCAACCAACTCTCCCTCCCATACCCACTATGGCTCACTCTGATCCAGCTTATCCATTCTTCCTCTACCTTCATGTCGCCAGAACAGCTGTGCCTCATTCATATCCAAATACTGGTTTGGATCCCTTCCCTCTTACCTCTCCTCACTCCGCTCCTCCATTCCCTCTGCCTCCTGCTCCCTCTGCTACATGGATCCTTGCATGTGCACTTTTGGACCCCGATGAAGTGATGGTTTGATCACAAAGCCCCAGGTGTATTCTGTGTCCACTGTTTTTGCTCTTTATGCTGGTATGCAGGTTGGCTATTTAGCCTATTACTCTCTGAAACCTTGTAGTTTCATCTGAATGGAAATTAACTGAATAGACTGAATTATATAAGCTTTTTGCAGTGCTTTGCACTGGTGGGAAGAAAGCTTTTTATGTGTCTGCACTTGCATTTGCTGAATTAAAAGTTTTTCTATGATATCTGTTTGATTCTGCGCCACGTTATTTGGAAAAAAGTTGGATCCTTGCACTTTGGCCATTCCTCATCCTTGCTCCTCTGCTGGGCAATCAGCCTTTTCCTATCATCTCCCTTCACTCTGGAGCCTACTCTCATCCTCCCTCCATTTCACTACCTTCCCTGTTTCCCACAGATACCAGCTGAAACTCCTTCTCTCCCCCTCTGTCCTGTTTCCCCCTACCTGACTGCCCCCTTACATTTGTCTCCTACTCCGGTGTAGGTGTGTCTGAATTGCCTCATTTTTGCTGCTTGCTGTTAGTGTACTTATTCCAGTTTTAATCATGTACCTGATTCCACTTTACTGTAACTATGAACTGCATCAATGCTATGTAATTGCATTTAACTGTGAACTGGGTTCGTGCTATGTATTTGCCGCCACTGTTCCCTTCCCCTGGCTTGCACCTGGAAATGAGCATTGACTCAGCGCAACTTTTTGGGTCAACAATTTTCAAATAAATAAATACAAGTGGCATCCTCCTCTCTCTTTCTGCCCACATATGAAATGTCCCTGGCATCCAGTGAAACTGCTTACTTCTCCTTTCCCCCAGGTGAAGTGTCCCCGGTGTTCAGTGGCATCCTCTGTCTCTTCCTGTCCCCAAGTAATATGTCTCTGGTGTCCAGTAGCATTCCACTCCCTTTCCCTGTCTCCATGTTAAATGTTCCTGTGTCCAGTGACACCCCTCCCTTTCCCTGTCCCTGTATAAGGTATCCATGGTATCCAGTGACAATCCTTTCCCTCTCCCCATCTTCATGTAAAATGTCTATGGTATCCAGTAGCACCCCCTCTCTCTGCATCCCTATGTAAAATGTCCCTGGCATCCAGTGGCACCCACTTTCCCTTCCTGTCCTTATGTAAAATGTCCTTTGTCTCCAGTGACACCCCTTCTTTCTCCCTGTCCCCAAGCAAAATGTCTCTGGAGTCCAGTGGCACCTTCTCCCTCTCCCTGTCCCCTTGTAAAATGTTCATCAGTGTCCAGTGCCCTCCTCCCACAACTGCTCAAAAGAACCTGTTATTTTTTAAAGTTTATACTTTCTCACTCACATTCTTGTCACATCCCGATTTTTTAAAGGAATTTCTAAGTTTTCAGGGAAAACTGCCTCTGGTGTCCAGTAGCATCCCCTTCCTCTCCACATCCCCATATAAAATATCCCTGGTGTCCAGTGGCACCCCATTCTCTCTTTCCGTCCACATGTAAAATGTCCTTGGTATCTAATGGCACCCCTCCGTCCCCATGCAAAATGTCCCTAGTGTTGAGTGGCACACATTCCATGTCTTGGGCCATGGAGAATAACAATTGGGACCTGACAGTCCCAGGCTACACCATGTTTAGACAGGAACAGAGGAAAATATAAAGGCTGAGTCATACCTCTGTATGTCAGGGAAGGCGTAGAGGCAGTGGAGGAGGAAATATCAAGGGCAGTAATGGTGAAACAGAATCACTGTGGGTTTAGCTCACAGCATCCTCAGGAAGATACTACAGATTTATGGACCTCCAGGACAGGGGAAAGAGAGAGAGAGATAAGGAGCTAGGATCAGAACTAGAAAGGAGGGTGGCAAAGGGGGAGGTGGTGTGGTGGGAGATCTAAATCTGCCAGATATTGATTGGGTCATTCCAGTGGAAAGGAGATCAAGAAGTCAGGCCTTGCTGGATGTACTGCAGGACTGCCTATTGGTGCAGCTGGTTAAGGATTCCACTATGCACGCTGCCATTCTTGATGTGGTGCTCACCAACTCAGATGTGGTAGTAGGAGGAGTGAGGGTAGAGGAGCCACAAAAGTCCAGTGACCATAATTTTATATGGTTCGACCTTGCCCTTGGGACTAGTAAAACCTCATCAAAGGCTGAAGTCCTAGATTTCAGAAGGACAGGCTTCAAACAGATGAGGGAACAGGTCCAGGACAAATTAGTTGGAGTGGACAACATCAGGAATATGGAGGAAAGATTGGGGGAATCAAGGGGCCATTCGTGAGGCAATGAAGTCTTGCATGAGAATGGTAATCAAAAGAAACAAGTACAAGAGAGCAATATGGTCCTCTGGAAAGGTCAGGGAAGCAGTGAAAGCCAAAAAGAAGGCTTTCACCAGATACAAGGAGAAATAAGGGGAGAAAAAAAGGGGAGAGTACCAAATGAGAACAAGTGAAACTAAGAGGGTAGTCAGAGAAGCAAAGGCAGACACAGAGCTGCATTTTTACAGGGGGGTTAAGGGAGGGGAAAAACAGTTTTTTAGATATATTAAGGAAAAAAGAAAGAAGGGAGAAGGAATTGTTAGGCTAACAGAGGAAGGTATAGTAATTGAGAAGGACAAGCAGAAGGGAGCCGTTCCTAATTGCTATGTCTGCTCTGCATTCACAATGGAAGACAGAGGGCCTCTGCCAGAGAGCGGCATTAAGGTGGCTGTAAGGGGGATCCGGGACAAGCCAGAAAGTGTTCACTGATGAAAGGTTTTGGAAAGGGCTAGTGGCCCTAAAGATGGATAATGACCTAGGGCCAGATGGGATGCATCTGTGGGTGCTCAAGGAACTGGCAACAGAACTAACTGAACCCCTGGTCGGGCTATTCAATAGTTCAGTGGAGACTGGGGTAATTCCAAAAGACTGGAGGGTAGTAGACATAGTTCCACTCTATAAGGGTGGGATTGAGAGCAACAGGGTAACTACAGACCTGTCAGTCTAAACTGTTTTGTGGGTAAACTGCTGGAGACACTAGTCAAAAAGAACCTCGAGGACTACTTAGAGAGCAATGAACTCCAGGATAATAAACATCATAGGTTTGTGGCATGGAGGTCTTGTCAGGCCAACATGATACTGAATAACAAAGGCACTGGATAAGGGCCACACTTTGGATTTACTCTACTTTGATTTCAGCAAGGCTTTTGACTCGGTGCCTCACAGAAGGTTACTTGAGAAGCTAGAGGATCTGGGTACAGTGAAGGACCCAGCTAGATGGGTAAGAAACTGGTTGGAAGGAAGACAGTGGAGGGTTGTGGTTAACAAGAGTCGATTCAGAAGAGAGTGAGGTCACCAGTAGTGTGCAGAAAGGATTGATCCTGGGTCCTGTCCTTTTCAATATGTTCATTAGTGACATGGGAAAAGGAATCCATGGCAAGATGTGTCTCTTAGCAGATGACAATAAGCTATGTGGCAGGGTAGCTAGTAAGGAGGGAATTATGGAAATGCAAAGAGACTTGCAAAGGCTAGAGAGGAAGTCAAAGGTTTGGCAGTTGAAATTCAATGCAAAAAGTGTAATGTGACACATAGGATACCAGAATCCCAGGACAGAGTACTGGATGGGGCAGGGGGGGCTGGGCATGACTTCTGAGGAAAGAGACCTAGGGGTCATTATCAGTGACTCCCTAAAACAATTAAACCAGTGCAACAAGGCCTACAGTAAGGTCAACAGGATGCTGGAGTGTATAGGAAGGGGTATTGAAAGCAGAAGGAAGAAGGCATTACTACCGCTCTATAGATCATTGGTGAGGCCCCACTGGGAATACTGTGCCCAGTTCTGGAGTCCTCACCTAAGGAACGTATAAGGACAGACTGGAGACAGTGCAGTGTAGGGTGACCAGAATGATTCAGGGTCAGCAGGGCAGATCTTAAGAGGACTGGCTCAAGGCACTGAACATGTTCTCACTGGAAGCCAGATGAGAGAGGGGAGATATGACCAAGACCTTCTGGTTCCTGAAAGGAATGAACAAGATAAACTGTGAGGAACTATTTAACATAAGTAAGGGATCAAAAACATGGAAGCATGAGTGGAAACTGACCAGGTGAGATTCAAGAGGGAAGTGAGAAAGGTTTATTTTACATAAAGGGTGGTGTGCCATGGAACAATCTACCAGCTGATGTGGTGGGCGCCAAAACTATTAATGGTTTCAAACACGACTGGGACAGAGAAAAAAAGGCATTGTGACTGCTCAGGGTGGTAAAGGTAGGGCATGGAGCATGGACAGTGTGAGTTAGAACCCTATATGGTCAATAGGTCCAGGGTTTGTTAGGGTTTCAGGGGCAGACTGAATGGACCAGTGATCTTTTTCTGCCGTCATTTTCTATATTTCATGTAAAATTGCCCTGATATCAAGTGGTACCCCCTTCCTCTCCCTGTTCCCATGCAGAATATCTCTGGTGTCCAGTGGTACTCGTCTCCCTTTCCCTCTCCTCATGTAAAATGTCCCTGGTGTCAAGTGGCATCCTATCCCTCTCCTCATTGCCATGTAAACTGTCACTGATGTCCAGGGGCACCTACTTCTTCCCTTTCTCTGTCCCCATGTAGAATCCCATGCTGTCTAGTGGCATCTTTTCCCTCACCCTGTCTAAACTGTCCCTAGTATCCAGTGGTACCCCTCTTCCTGTCCCCATGTAAAATGTGCCTGGAGTTCAGTGGCATCCCTCCATGCCCAAGTAAAATGTCCCAGGTGTCCAATGGCTCCCCTTCCTCCCTCTTCCAGGTGCCCATGAAAATATCTCTGGTGTCCAGTGGCACCCCATTCACTCCTTTTGTCCCCATGTAAAATGTCCCTGCTATCTAGTGGTACCCCGTCCCTTTCCCCATGTAAAATGCTCCTGGCATCCAGTGGTGATCCTTTCCCACTCCCCATGAAAAGTGTCTCTGGTGTCCAGTAGCAACCCATCCCTCTTTCGTCCCTAAGTAATATGTCCCTGGTGTATAGTGGCCCCCCTCCTTTTCCCTGTCCCATGTAAAATGTTCCTGGTGTTGAGTGACACCCATTCCCTCTCTTGGGCCATGAAGTATAAAAATTGGGACCTGACAGTCCCAGGCTACACCATGTTTAGAAACACAGAAACATAGAAATTGTCAGCAGATAAGGACCGTCAGGCCCATCCAGTCTGCCTGTAAGCCCTGTACTTGATTACGGCTTCTGACTCTCTCTCTGCTTTACCTCTATGGTTCCCCTATGTCTGTCCCATGCATGTTTAAATCCAGCCACAGTGTTTGCTCCCACCACCTCCTGTGGCAGACCATTTCATGCGTCCACCACCCTCTCTGTGAAGAGAAACTTCCTCACATTCCCTCTTAACCTGCCATCTTCCAGTTTCATGTCATGCCCCTTCGTTCTTGTACTCCTCCTGCATTGGAAGATATCTCCCCCCCCCGCACCTTGTTTGTGCCTTTGAGGTACTTAAATGTTTCTACTATGTCCGCTCTCTCTCTCTCTCTCTCTCTCTCCTCCAGCGAGTACATATTGAGGTCCCTTAATCTCTCCTCATAAGTCTTGCGGTGCAAGCTCTGTACCATATTAGTTGCCCTTCGCTGGGCCGTCTCCAGCCTGTTAATGTCATTTTGAAGGTGTGGCCTCCAGAACTGCCCACAGTACTCCACGTGAGGCTTAACCAGGGTTTAATATAATGGCATCACTACCTCCTGCCTTCTGCTGGTTATACCCCAAATCATGTTTAGACATGAACAGAGGAAAATGTAAAGGAGGAGGCATACCCCTATTTGTCAAGGAAGGAATGGAGGCAGTGGAGGAGGAAATATCAAGGGCAGTAAAGGGGAAACAGAATCACTGTGGGTATAGTGCACAGAATCCTCAGGCAAGACATTATGGATTCATAGACTTCCAGGACAGGGGAAAGAGAGAGATGAGAAGCTAGGGTCAGAAATAGAAAGGAGGGTGGCAAAGGGGGAGGTAGTGTGGTGGGAGATCTACATCTGCCAGATATTGATTGGGTCATTCCAGTGGAAAGGAGCTCCAGAATTAAGGCCTTGCTGGATACGTTACAGGACTGCCTGCTGGCGCAGCTGGTTAAGGAACCCACTAGGCAGGCTTCCATTCTTGATGTGGTGCTCAAAGTGAGGGGGTTCTATGTCCTAATAGCGGTCGCAAAACAGCGATCGCTATTATAGTGAGTGTATATCGCCAAAAAGCAAATCGTCAATATATACTTCAAGTTTACCCAACATCTGGAATGTTAAAAAGTGTTTTGCAGGGGGTGAGGTGGGGAGGACTGCACCCCCTGAATTAAGATTCTCAACTCCAGGGGTGCATGTCATGGAGGGGACAAAATCCAGATTTTGCTAAAAATTAAGTCCCACAGCCACAGGCAGCGGCCAAATGTACGCACTCCCGGTCCCAGCTGTGAACCCAGTACCTGCTGTGCCAGAGCTAGCTACCCACACCACCACACCATATGGCTAGCTAGGTAGCAGCAGGTACACCAGTCCCCTAAAACCCCTTCCCTGTCCCTCCCCTTCCCCTTGTTATTTCCCCTCTTCCGGTCGCCCTTCCCCATGGTCGCTTTCCTGCACAGTCACTAGTTAGCAGGGCAGCTCAGAATGATAGCACTGAAAATGAGTCACTATTTTTGTAATCACTCATTTTCAGTCACCATCATAACTGGATACTGAGTGAGGGTAGGGGAGCCACAAGAATCCAGTGACCATAGCTCTATATGTTTTGACCTTGCCCTTGGGACTAGTAAGACCTCATCAAAGCTGACATCCTTGATTTCAGAAAGGAAGACTTCCATCAGATGAGGGAGCTGGTCCAGGACAAATTAGTCAGAGAGGACAACATCAGGGATGTTGAGGAAAGATAGGGGGAATCAAGGGGGCCATTCTTGAGGCAATGATGTCTTGCATGAGAATGGTAATCAAAACAACCAAGTACAAGAGACCAATATGGTTCTCTGGAAAGGTCAGGGAAGCAGTGAAAGACAAAAAGAAGGACTTCACTGGGTACAAGAAAAATAAGTGAATGAAGAGAGTACCAAATCAGAGCAAGGGAAACCAAGAAGGTAATCAGAGAGGCAAAGGCACAGAGCTGCATTTTGTGGAGGGGGTCAAGGTAGGGGAAAAACAGTTCTTCTTTTTGTTAAATTGAATAATTTCAGTTACTGCCTATATATTCTTCTTGTACTGCTGAACTTCTGCTGCATTAACTTTGCAGGTTGAAAATCCAACAAATGTATTTCTTGACTGCCAAATTGCTTTCTACTAGGCTGCATAATTAATTTGATTTAAGCTGCTAACCTTCTGCAGGCTGCTAAATTAATTTTAGACTGTAAACTTACACTATCCTACTAGCAGGCTGCTAAACTAATCCTAGGATCTGACTGTTGTTTTTCTACTGCTACCTCTGATTGTTAATTTTTTTTTGTTAATTCCAGTTTCTATACTTGCTTCTGGTCCCTGTCTTTGGTGCCAAGCCCCCCCACCCCCACAGCTCTTTTGTTTTCCCTCTGCTGCCGTCCTGTTCCCTGCCCCCGATTAAGTTAATCCCATTCCAGATGTCTCTGCTCCCCTGCTGACTTTCCAGTTCCTGCCTACTCCAGCCCCCACCCCCAAATTGCTGCTTCTTGCCTAACCTGATTTCTCTCCTTCTGTCTTCACAGCTTTGAGCCCCCCGACTGGGTGCGCTCCCCCTGTGGTGCAGCCACCTCAGCAGCAGCCGCACGACTCACCTTCCAAGCCACAAAGACTCCACTGTTATGGACCAAGCACAGGATTTCTTTCTCCTGTTCAAATTTTTTGGCGCTCAACTCCCGCAATCTGCAACTGGCCAAATTAACTTGGGGAGCTCCCTCTGATTGGCTCCTGATCGGAGCTGGAAAGATCAGAGCCTTTTCCTCCCGTTTTGGACAGTTTCAGCTGCTGCCAAGCTCTCTACTCTTGCTGTTTTTGGCCCACCCATGCTCCCCCGGCCCAACACTCTTTAAATACAATAGCAGCATTTCCAAACCCCTCCCTCAAAATGCAGCTCACCCATTCACCACCCAAGAAAATAGAAAAAAGGTTTCTTTCTCTCCTTTGATCCACTTACTCTCTCTCGCTCCCTGATACACTTAGTACCCTAGTGCCTAGCACTATAGCCACCTGCAAACTAAATTATACTTTTTCTTTTACTTTGTTTTCTCCCAGCAGCTCACCCCTACTGCTGCTTCCTCCTATTTACTCTGACACTGCATCTTCTCACTGCTGAATCCATCATCTGTTTTCCAGATCCAGTGGTGCTCTTCACTTCTGACCATGTTGCTCCCCTCACTCCTTATTTTCCTTCTTTTCCTCCTTCTTACAAACCTCCCCGCCCAACTCTCAACCCCTCTCTCCTGCCCTCTCCCCCCACAGCAGCCTCTGCCCAGTCTCACCTCATCTTTTAACTCTCTTCTTGCCTTCCTCTTCATCAGCTCTCCCTTTCCTCCCATCTCCTCTCAGCCTGCCCCACACCCTCCCATCCCCACCCTCTTCCCCCACCCTGCAACATACTCATCTTCCTCCTCCCAACCCACCTCCTAAACCTCAAGGCTCTGCTCTGCTGCCTAAACCTCTACACCCTCCCTCAGCACGCAGGTCACATGGCTCGAAACACCTCTCACTCCTTTCCCTCTCCCTCCTACTCCTGCTCCTCGCTGGTGACATGCAGCCCAAACCTGGCCCCCTCACACCCCATATCTCTGCCAGCTTGACTCCTACCCTTCCAGGGTTGTCCCCATCTCAGGCCTCATCTTCACTCCTCAAAGGCCTCCACATATTTCATCTCAATGCCAGGAACCTCCTCCCCAAAACTGATGCTCTCAATGTATGGTTCACCCAATATCACCCTGACATACTATGCATCTCAGAAACCTGGTTATCTGCCAAAATCCCAAACTCTTCTCTAGCCATTCTCAACTTTAACCTCTTCCGGCAAGACAGAAGCAAATGTGGTGGTGGAATTGCTCCTCCCACACACTCATTCTCACCCATCTATCCATTCTCTCCTCATCCTCCCTCTATATTGGCACCTCACATACCCTGTCTCGAGCCTCATCAGACTCCATCATTAAGATCATCTGATCATCTCCTCAGTCTCCTCCCTAACCTCAAATGGTGAATGTTTGCTCCTAGGAGACTTCAGTCTCGACTTGCTCTCCCCAACTGCCAAGCCTACCACCCTAACTATTGAGGCCCTAAACCTCACCCAAGTTATCCAAGAGCACACCCGGCTAAACCCCTGATCCCTAAACCACACCCTGCTTGATTGGATATTATCCTCCCACCCCCACTGCTTCTCCACATCGGATATCCTTTCCGACACCCTCAGTGATCACTGTATTACCTTTTGTGTTTGCAAAATCCATTCTCCCCACTCCCCTCCCAAATTCATATGGATCCGCCCCCTCTACTCCCTCAATGCAAATGCTCTAGAACATGACCTCCTACATATTGACTGACACCCTGTCTTCAGTGCCTTGGATGTTGACCTTGCCTAATCCCCCTTCCTGCACATCTTTCATTTTATCTGGGATAGTCATGCACCCCTTAAAAAAGTCAGGGTGAAACTCTACCACCATCCCCGGATCACCTCAGATCTGATTGCCATGTGTTGAGTCAGGGACAAGGCCTGGAGACTCTACTGTACAAAGCTTCCTGCACCCCAAATGACCTCCTCACATATAAACAACTCAGAAATAGGTGTACCAAGGTGATTCGCCTATCTAAGGCTTCCTATTTCAAGTCCTAACTAGAGCAGAGCCAAAACTCTCCAGCATCCTTCTGGAAGGTGATCCACTCCATCCTGGATCCCCCTCCTCATCAAGCATGTCCAGTCCTTAAAATCAACGGATCTCCAATATCAAATCCAGCCACTGTAGCCGACGCGTTCAATAAGTTCTTTATCTCCTGTGCCCTGTCCGATCACCCTTTCCTCCACCTGACTCTTCCCCGGCACTCCTCCATCAGACTCATCTCCGGGCCATCCTACTTCACTCCCCAACCCCGGCTTCCTCTTCCCTCCTTTCACTTCTCTTGATGTTTACTATGTGCTCAAATCCCTTAACCCCACAAAAACAAGCCCTTACGGTCTTCACCCTAGACCTCTCCACATATCTGCATCCGCAATTACCACTCCTCTGGCACACATACTAAACCTCTCTCTCACCTCAGCTATAGTCCCCAAAGCCTGGAAGCTGGCCAAAGTCCTTCCTCTGCACAAGGGTGGTGACCCCTCTTCCCCAGGAAATTATAGGCCTATCTGACTTCTCCCCTTCCTTACCAAAGTTCAGGAGTCTCTCATTCTTACAAAGCTCTCCCAACTTTCTCTCCTCAAATAACTACCTCTCACCTGTACAATCAGGCTTCCATAAACAACACTCCACCATCACCTCTGTGCTGTGTGTCACTGACTCCATCCTCTCCTCGATGGATCAAAGCCAAATCACTGCTGCAGTCTTTATCGACTTGGCTTAAGTGTTTGATTCTGTACTCCACTCATTCCTTCTTCAAAAACTAACCTCATTCAGTCTTGCGAAACCTACAATTGACTGGTTATGCTCCTACCTCAACCATAGACTACAGTCAGTTCAAATAGGCAATGCACTCTCTTCTCCCTTCCCTATCCTATCCGGGGTCCCTCAAGGCTCTATCCTTGGCCCCATCCTCTTCTCAGTTTTTATAAATGATCTTCCCTCAGTCTGTCACTCCTCTAATGTACACATGTATGCAGATGACACTGTCATCTATGCCTCCGGTCCATGACAGTGTTATCCACCACCTCCAGAATGATTTCGACAACGTACAGTCTAGGTTCAAGTCGAATCAATTAAAGATAAATGCTAATAAGACAGTAACCATGTTCTGTGGTACCAGACAGAAGTTAGCCTCCCTCCCCGCCCCCCCAATGATCGTCACCCAAGATGGCTCACCGCTCAAGCGGTTCTCTGCTTTCAGATACCTGGGTGTCTGGCTGGACAGCCACCTCGATTACCCAACACACATTGATGCCACATGCAGTAAGCTTCAGCCCAAACTTGCAGTTCTTTACCGCCACAAAGCCTGCCTTCCTGTCCCCACCCGATGTGACTTAGTACTTAAAACAATCTTGCCAGTGCTGGATTACGCTGATGTAGTCTATGGCACTGCCACAACCTCATCCCTCTCCAAATTAGACACTCCCCTTACCCATCATTGTCTTCTCTATGCTCCACTCTCCCTTACCCCACTATTGCACTGGAGAACCATTCACTGTGCCTCCCTAATTGCTAAATACTGGTTCAGCTCCCTTCCCTCCTATCTCTCATCCCGCCTCACCCCAGCAAATCCCACATCCTACTCCCTTCATCACAGAAACTCGTGTATCTTCTATATTCCTTGCCCACACTCCTCAGCAGGCCAGTCCGCCTTTTCATACCATCTCCCTCTCCTCTGGAATAGTCTAACCTCTGACCTTCATTTTATTTCCACTTTTTCACACCTAAAAAGACTACTCAGACTCCTCCCATCTCCCCAGTGCCTCCAGTGCTCTTAACCGCCCCATATCCTCTCTGTTATCAACTCTCTGTCTCCATTGGCCAACGCAAACTGAGCTGGTACTAGCCTAATTCTCTAATCTCATCTCCTACTTGCCCCAGTTCCCTCATAACAAAATTGTGAAGTGTCCCTAAGTGTCTTAGGCAATACTGTTAGGCACTGTTAGGCAATTACTGCTGCCTTGTAACAAATGTACCTTCATTATTATGCATAGTTGCCTAGTCCATATTTTTACCTTTGTATATGTACATAGCTGAAAACTCTATGCAATTTACTTTTTACTGTAACTAGTGTCTCTACCACAATTATTACTTTGCACCCAGGTCGCACCTGGAAATGAGCTTCAGCTCAGTGTGCCTTTCCCGGTCACCAATATTTAAATAAATAAATAAATATTACAGAAAAAAGAAAGAAGGGAGAAAGAATTGATAGGCTAACACAGGAAGGTAGGTCAACTGAGGAGGACAGGCAGAAGGCAGCCATTCTTAATGGCTATGTCTGCTCTGCATTCACAAGGGAAGACAGAGGACCTCTGCCAGACAGTGGCATTAAGGTGGCTGTAAGGGGGATCCCTGAGGTGAGGCAGCAAGTGTTTACCAATGAAAGGTTTTGGAAAGGGCTAGTGGCCCTAAAGAAGGCTAAGGTCCCAGGGCCAGATGGGATGCATCTGTGGGTGCTCAAGGAATTGTCAACGGAACTAACTGAACCCCTGGTTGTTCTATTCAGTAGTTTCATTGAGACAGGGCTAATTCCAAAAGACTGGAGGGTAGCAGATGTAATCCCACTCCATAAGGGTGGGACAGAGAGCAACAGGGTAACTACAGACCTGTCACTTAACTTTATTGTGGGCAAACTACTGGGGCCAGTTGCACAAAGAGTTTAAGCCCTGATTTAAGTCTAGTTTGGGACTTAAATCTGAGTCTTAGACTTACCCACTTTTAAGTCAGTTGCACAAAGTAATTTAAGTCAGTCTTGAAGTCAAGACCTAGTCTTAAGTTTTAGCCTACCTATTAGTAGGCTTAAACTGTATGACCTGAAATTTGTCTCTATAGATACACAAGCAGGTGTCCAAAATGACTGCAAGGATGGTTGTGCTGAGTCACCTTATAAGAGAAAGAGCTCTTAGGAGAGAGAACATTTGTTTAGACAGACAAAACCCACTGGAAAACTTTACAGATAATTCTGTATTTGATAGATTAAGGTTAAGGAAAGAGATTATCCCCACTCTGTTAGAAGAAATTAAGCCTCACTTGGAGCCATCAACCAGAAGGAGCTGCAGTATCCCTGCCATTATCCAGCTGTGTTTGGCACTTCAATTTTATGCTACTGGTAGTTTTCTTAGCTTGGTTGGGGATTTTGTTGGTGTCCACAAGTCATCTGCCAGCTGTATTGTGAGAAGGGTATCGACTGCACTAGCCAGGTTACTGAGGCACTCAACATCTTAAACATATAATAATAACAATAAGCTATAATAATAATAACAAGCCAGTGTAACAAGGCCTAAAGTAAGGTAAACAGGATGCTGGGGGTGTACAGGAAGTGGTATTGACAGCAGAAGAAAGAAGGTATTACTACCTCCCTATAGATCACTGGTGAGGCCCCACTGGGAGTTCTGTGCCCAATTCTGGAGTCCTTACATAAGGAAATGATAAGGACAGGCTGGAGTCAATGCAATGTAGGTGACCAAAATGATTCAGGGCCAGCAGGGCAGATCTTATGAGGACTGGCTCAAGACACTGAACGTGTTCTCACTGGAAGCCAGATGAGAGAGGGGGGAGATATGACCGAGACCTTCCGGTTCCTGAGAGGAATGAACAAGGTAAATTGCAAGGAGATATTTAATATAAGTAGTGGATCAAAAACACAGGAGCACAAGTGGAAACTGACCAGGTGAGATTCAAGAGGGAATGAGAAAGTTTTATTTTACATCAGTAAGTAAGTAAACTTTATTTTCTATGGTGCCCAATCCAGGGGGCTCTGGGCGCCTTACGACAATAAAGCAGATTTAGACAAACAACACGCATACATGTATATAAAACACGCACATGTATATAAAATACATGATAAATTAATACATAAATAAAAACATTAATAAAATCAGCTTACATACTCAGGATAGACTTTCTCAAAAAAGATAGGTCTTCAGGCCCCCCTTAAATGCCTTCACTGATGGAGTCTCCCTCAAAGATTTTGGGAGCGAGTTTGAGAGGACTGAGCCAGCCACCACAAATGAATGATCCCCCAAGGATTTCAGCCTGGTCCTTAGAACCGCTAGGAGGCCCTAGGAGGAGTGGAGCAAGTGCACCAGGATGGTGGGTGTAAGGAGGTCTGACAGGTGGCCAGGGCCTGAGCCATATAGGGCCTTATAGGTGAGTAGACCCACCTTAAAGAGGATCCTCCAAATGACTGGCAGCCAATGCAGATCCCTCAGGACCGAGATCATATGGCAAGACCTTGGCAGACCCAGCAGCAACCTGGCCACCGCATTCTGCACTAGCTGCAGTCGACAGAGGTTCCCTCCACTGACTCCGAAGTAAAGAGCATTACAGTAGTCTAGTGCTGATTTCCCTAAAACAAGCTTTCCAGAGATGAGATCAAAAATCAAATCAATGCTATCCAAGGGTAGCTCGGGGAATGTGGAAGAAAACTGGCAACATTTTAAGAAGGCCATAACTACAGTTACTGAACAATGTGCATGTTGAATCAGTAAATCAAAAAGAAGGAAGAACCCTCTCTGGTTCACCAGGGACATAGCAGCAAAAATAAGGGAAAAGAAGAGGGCCTTTAAGTAATACAAAAGTCATAGAAGGAAGCTGATATGGACAATTACCGAAACAAATTCAGGGAGGCAAGAAGAGCCATTCAAAGGGCCAAAGCACAAACAGAAGAAAGGACAGTGTAAGCCTCCACTAGCCCCTTATTTAACTAACAGGCACACCTCCTGTAGTCTAGGGGAAAAGTGAGGGGAGGGGTTACATTGTGCCACCATAGACAAGGTGGGATATGCAGATGGAGTAGACATTTCTAAAACACAAACCAAGTGTGGCTACTACCTGGCACACACACCTGGTGGGACCAATACCATGGCCACAACCCAGGTCCCAGAGAAAAAACGTTTGCTTCGGGCTATGCTAGGTTTGCACTTCTGGACAGTGGTACCCAAGTAACTCCACACACAGGAAGCAATAACATAAAATGTCCATCCCAGGTTGGGATTCTAGAGTGTGGCTTTATTCCCGTAACAAAATAGAAACACACAAAGTGAAGATGGACCCCCAAGGGTTACCCACACGGTAAATTCAGATATCTGAGGTACAGAACTCCAATACTTCCCATATAGTATAGAATGACTGTAGAAATTGTGGACTAGCCACCTGTAGAACACACACACAAGCAATTTCCCTTGTCTAGGCACATATGGCCAGTACTTGGACACTTCCCATATTGCATAGAATAAGTTGTGGCACACAGACCACGATGAAGCAAAAGAGGCTCAAGACTCGCAGAACCCACATACAAGGGGTAAACTGGAGAAAAACTCACTCACTGGGGTAGAACTTTCTTCAGACATTGGCCACACGCACTGACAGAAAATACAGGTACCCTTCAGAACCAGGGAAGGGATGTGGACATGGCCTACCTAGATTTTAGCATGGCATTTGATATAGTTCCACACAAAAGATTAATACACAAGTTAGCCAGCCTTGGAGTGGGTCCCAAGGTGGTAGCCTGGATAAAAAATTGACTAGACAACAGGGCGCAAAGGGTAGTAGTAAATGAAGTCCACAGTGAAGAAAGGAGGGTTACTAGCGGGGTACCGCAGGGTCCAGTACTAGGACTGGTCCTTTTTAATGTCTTTATAAGTGACATTGCAGAGGAACTGGAAAGAAAAGTATGTCCTTTGCAGACGACACAAAGATCTGCAACAGGGTTGATACACAAGATGGAGTGGAAAGGATGAGAAGGGACTTGGCAAGGTTGGAGGAATGGTCAGATGTATGGCAGCTCAGATTCAGTGCAAAGAAGTGCAAGGTAATGCACCTGGGAAACAAAAACCCAGGGGAAGAGTACACAATGGGGGGTGAGATACTGACAACAGTAAAAATGGAAAGGGACCTGGGGGTAATTATGTCAGATGACCTAAAGGTGGGTAAGCAATGTGAGAAGGCAGTAAGGAAGACTGGGGGGATACTGGGATGCATAGGAAGATGCACCAATAGTAGAAAACAGGAAGTTGTTATCCCTCTGTACAGACAGTTGGTGAGACCCCATCTGGAGTACTGTGTGCAGTTCTGGAGACCCCATCTCCGCAAAGACATAGACAGAGTGGAGGCTGTCCAGAGGAGGGCAACCAAAATGGTACAGGGTCTGCACCAGAAGACGTACGAAGAAAGACTAAAGGAGCTTAATATGTATACCCTTGAGGAAAGAAGGGAGAGACTGGACATGATAGAAACTTTCAAGTACCTCAAGGGAATCAACAATGTCCAAGAAGGTAGCATCTTTCAGAAAAAGAGATGGGCAAGAACAAGGGGGCACAATTTGAAGATAGAGGGGGGACAGCTCAGAGGTAATGTGAGGAAGTATTTTTTCACAGAGAGGGTTGTGGATGCATGGAACAGCCTCCCTGAGGATGTCGTGGAGTCAAGAAAAGTGGGGGAATTCAAGAATGCATGGGACAGACATAAGGCAGTCCTAGTGGGGGTAGGAGGAAGTAAGCTGTTGGTTAACTAGGATCTGCAGCTTATCTGTTAGGTAGGAAAATAGGCAGACTCGGCGGGCCAAGCGGTCCTTATCTGCCATCACATTCTATGTTTCTATGTTTCTAACCTGGAGTGCTAGACTGGTCACTCCAGATGAGGAGTCTCCCACCTTTTGTTTCCAAGTTCACACTCGGCCATCCCTCTGGTAAATACACCTCACATTATCCAAAATGTACAGAAGATGCTTTCTAGAAATGTATTTCACACTTAACATCCTCACAGGACAACACAAGGGTCTCAAAGGTAAAAGTTCTGTTCGCATGGATGATCACATACTGGACTCCACAGAGGACAGCCAACTTTTAAACTGTTTTAGGTGACAGGGTCCCTTTGTCAGAGAATTCACCCAAGAAATGCAGGTACACCTGGGCAGTTTCACACAAAACAAAAGTACTCACAGCAGATGTAACACAAGGCAGCTTCACCAAATGTCCTGGTAGGATCAAGGGAATTGCCCCTAACATCCTGGCAGCCTGCTCCATCCCTCCTGGAATGAAACACAGGAAAATTCCTGGAGACAGTTTCCACCACTTAACCAGGCTGGAAGATTGCTGTACTCCACTAGGGTGAGAAAGAAAAACCAACGAGAACACTGCAGCTCTATAACAGAGCTGCTGCTGGAACTGCAACTACTCTCTGCAGACTACAGCCACCAACTGACTACAGAATTCTATCTCCTTCCCTCACAGCAGCTAGCTGTGGCTTATGCTGCTGTGAGAATTCTAAATGACATCATCCCTCCAACTCTCAGCTGAGACTGACAAAAGAGAGAGAGACACAGTGAAATCCATTTGCTGGAAAGTCACTAGCTGCCTTCCCTGCCTACCACTAATTCTAATGGGACTCTTGTAACCCCTGGGAACAAGGGGGTTACACTAACACAAGGAGTGAAGAATGGAGATAAAACCTTCTATAGGAACATGAGGGAAAAAGAGAACGAGTAAGGGAGGAATAGTCAGATTAGCAGCACAAGATGGCCAGATGGTAGAAGAAGACAAACTTAAAACAGAGGTGTTGAACAAATTCTTCTGCTCTGTATTCACAACAAAAGATACTGGTAAAGGACCTCCACTACAGCAGATGGAACACAATAACAAGGAGGCTGACACTAGCCCCTTCACAAGGGAAAAGGTCCTAGAAGAACTAAGCAAACTTAGGGTTGATTAGGCAATGGGACCGGATGATATTCACCCGAGGGTGTTGAAGGAACTACAGGAAGAAATTGCAGCACCACTAGCAGAACTATTGAGTAAATCAACAGAGAGTGGCTCAGGACTGGAGAACAGCAACAGTAGTGCCCTTGCACAAGGGAAGAAGCAGTGAGGATACCGAAAACTATCACCCAGTCAGCCTAACCTCTATAGTGGGAACAATTATGGAGGCACTACTAAAAGAGAGAATAGTGGAATACCTGAGGAAAAATGGAAAACTAGACCCCAAGCAACATGGCTTTACTGCAGGTCGATCATGTCAAACAAACTTGACTCATTTCTTTGACTGGTTTACCAAAACAATAGACCTGGGCAGTGCGGTAGATATGGTGTACCTAGACTTTAGCAAAGCTTTTGACCCCATCCCCCAACAGGAGACTTTTAAACAAACTATAGCACGCAGGGTTAGGGCACAAGATAGTTAACCAGGTTAGGAATTGGCTACAGAATAGGAAGCAGAGAGTCTTGATCAATGGGGCTTTGTCACAAGAGGGGGAAGTGTCCAGCTGCGTACCACAGGGGTCAGTTCTGGGTCCAATCCTCTTCAACATCTTCATCAGTGACATCACAGAAGAATTGGAGGGGAGGGTGTGCCTGTTCACAGATGATACAAAGCTCTGCAACAGGGTGGATACATAGGAGGGGGCCACAAGCATGGTAACTCACCTCAGGAAACTAGAGGAATGGTCAAAACACTGGCAGTTAAAGTTTAACACCAAGAAAAGTAACATGTACCTGAGAAAGTGAAACCCAGGGGTAAAGTACACTCTCGATGGGCACCAACTGGAAGTGACAAAGATGGAAAGGGACCTGGGTGTACTCATCATCAATTACTTCAAAGTCACAAAACTGTAAAAAAGCTGCGCGCAGAGAAAGTGGCATCTTCGGATGTATAGGTAGGGGCATTACAAACAGAAAACAAGAGATAATCATGCCACTGTACAGATCATTGGTAAGGCCACACCTGGAGTACTGTTTCCAGTTCTGGAGGCCACACCTGAAAAAGGACATAGACAGATTAGAGACAGTGCAGAGAAGGGCTACTAAAATGGTGCAGGGGCTGCACCATGAGACATATGAAACTAGGCTCACAGTAATAAAATTGTACTCACTAGAACAGAGAAGAAATACAGGAGACATGATAGAAATGTTGAGATATATCAAGGGGATAAACAAGATGGAGAATCTCTTCCAAGTAAACAAAGGAACTCGGATACGGGAGCACAACTTGTGTCTGGTGGGAAGCAAGTTTAGGAGCAACTATAGAAAGTACTTCTTCCTGGAGAGGGTGATAAAGCCATGGAAGAGCCTGCCAGGACAGGTGGTGGCAGCTAAGACAGTAATAGAATTTAAATCTGCATGGGACAGACATTGTGGACCGCTTACTTTGAACAATTAAAGGGGAGAGTGGTAGCCACCTTAGGTAGACTAGATGGATCAAATGGTCCCCATCTGTCGACACCATTCTTATGTTCTTATGCCACAAAGGCATGTACTAGTGATAGCAGGTCCTCAGGCAGTATCAGGGGTTTAATATGGGTGACATTCCTTAAGTGGTAAAAACCACTTTGGACAACAGATGACACCTGAGCATCAAGTATCAATCTGTTGTCAAGGATGATGCCCAGATTTTTCACCCTGGAGGATGCCATCAATGGAATAGATCCCAGGAGAAGTCCTGTTACTACTCCATAGGCACCCTTATCATGCCCACGACCAGGCTCAATCACCAGGACCTCTGTCTTGTCAGGGTTCAGCCTCAGCCAGTTAGAGGGCATCTAGTCCTTGATTTCGGCAAGGCATTTATTCAGCACTTTGACAGCACCATTTGTTCTGGGGCAAATGACATATACAGCTGGGTATCATCTGCATAGCAGTGAAAACCCAGACTGTAAAGTCTGATGAGCTCAACCAGGGGCAGCATGTACACCGCGAACAGCATCAGTGATAGGACTGAGCCTTGAGGAATTCCACATGACAGAGGCTTCAGGGAGAAGGAGAAATTCCCCATCACCACCTGTTGCCTCCTGCCCAAGAGGTTGGACTCGAACCAGTGGATGACAGTACAGGTGAGTCCACAATGCTCTCTAAGATGATCCAAAAGCACGATGTGTTCCACTGTATCAAAGACTGAAGAGAGATTGAGAACATGAATTGACCATTCCCCTCTATCTCTAGCCCTGAGGGGATCATTTTGCACCCAAACTAGCTCAATCTCCATGCTATACCTTGCCTTAAATCCAGACTGGAATGGTTCATAGATGTCAAAGGTCACGAGGTGTGGCTTGAGCTGCCGAGCAACCACTTTACTACAACTTTCTCTAATAATGAGAGGATGGAGATAGGTCGATAATTTGCCAGGATGTCAGGGTCGAGAGATGATTTCTTCAGGAGGGTTTTCACCAATGCCTCCTTCAAGACATCAGGAAAAAGCCCCTCTGCAAGTGAGCACCAGACTATTTTATTGAACACTAGACTGATGTCCATAGAACTTCCTACTAGGAGATGGGTTGGGGCAGGGCCCAGCTCACAATAGGTGGGCCACAGCTTCAGAGTCACCTCAATGACCTCAACCACCTTCACCAGATGAAACTCCCCCAAGACAGGCCCCACACTGCAGGGCAAATCTTGCCCCACTGGTATAATTGCAGCCCAATAACAGGACACCCTCTCAGAGAAAAACATAGTAAACATTTAGAAAAGTGCGACTGAAAAGGGGATTTTTGGCTGTAGGCAGACTGAATGAAGTGGTCTTTCCACAGTCCGAAAGAGCTGAGCTGGTTTGTTTTTCCCTGCAGCAATCTCCATGGACAGGAACTCTGCCTTCTTATGGTTGATGCCCTTTGCTAATCATTATAATGATTTCTCAAAGCCATTTTTTTCTCCACGGGCTGTGTCCTTTGCCAGCAAGGCTCCAACTCCCAAGCCTTAGTCTTCTTCTCCTTGACAGCCCCATCAAACCATGGGGGTCTCAAGCCAGAAGACCTGTGCCATATATGGACCAGTGCAATGGCATCGAGTGCCTTGGAGACAGTCCCATTATAGGCTGACACAGCCTCACACGTGCCAATCGCACATGCAGCACTCACACCAGAAAAGTTAACTACCGCCAAGAGTCGCTGTGTGGATAATCCCTTTAAAGGGGGATAACTGACCATCTCGACAGGGGAGGGACCTTTTGGGGAGGGGGCCCAAATGTGAACTCCACTGTACAAAGACCAGTGGGACCAAATGACCCAATTAGTCCTGAGGTTGGTAACTTCAAGGTCCAGTGAGAATACCAAGTCCAACGTGAGGCAGTGATGGTGAATTGCAGAAGCAACTGCTTGTGCTAGGCCCAGAGATGTCATTAACTGGAGGAGATCATGTCCAAACTGCGAGGATTCATCATTGATCCAGGCACTGAAGTCCCCAGAATTAACCACCTAGGTGACTTCAACGCCCTGTCGGCAATGAATTCCGCTATCTCCTGCAGGAATTCTCCTCCTGATCCTAGAGGATGGTAAACAAGGAGAATCCTGCAGCCTGCAGCTGGACCCCCATGCACTGCCACACATTCAAACGATGAGGTAGAACCCACTGAGTGTACGGAGAAGTTCAGCCTGGATCTAAAACAGATGGCCACACCCCCACCCCTGCATTCCCTCCTCGGGCAGTACATTACCGAGTACCCGGGGGGGACCGACACCTCCAAAATTGGACCTGTGCTGTCCCCCAGCCAGGTCTCTGTAATGCAAACCAGTTCAACTGAGGAAAACCAAGTCCAACATAATTTTGGTCTTGTTCCTCATTGACCTGACATTGCATAGCACAGCCCAAAGGGGACTGGTGGAGGCTGCAGACCCTCTGGCTACCTGCCCACTTGGTTTGGTGAGAACCCTGGGAACTGATACCAAACATGTCGGGCTTCTGTCATGGTTCTATTTAATGTCAGGGCGCCTCCTACTTCTAACCACCCCAATACTGCTCACCTCCATGGCATACACAGCACCCTGCTGCCATCCCACTTGCCCCCTGCTAATACCCACCTCCCTACAGTGTTTTACAGCCAAGGCTGGTGTGCTCTGGAACAAACTGTCAGCTGATGTGGTGGGAACCAAAACTATCAATGGTTTCAAACATGACTAGGACAGAAAGAAGGGCATAGTGGTTGCTCAGGGTGGTATTGCTAGGGCATGGAACATGGATATTGTGGCTTAGAACCCTGTATGATCGATAGGTCCTGGGTTTATTAAGGTTTCATGGGTAGATTGAATGGACCAGTAGTCTTTTTCTGCTGTCATTTTCTATGTTTCATGTAAAATTGCCCTGGTATCAAGTGGCACCCCCTTCCTCTCCCTGTTCCCATGTAGAATATTCCCAGTGTCCAGTCGTACACCTCTCCTTTTCCCTCTCCCCATGTAAAATGTCCCTGGTGCCAAGTGGCATCCCATCCCTCTCCTAATTGCCATGTAATCTGTCACTGATGTCCAGGGCACCTACTTCTTCCCTCTCTCTGTCCCCATGTAGAATCCCTTGCTATCCAATGGTACCTTCTCTCTCACCATGTGTAAACTGTCCCTAGTATCCAGTGGCATCCCTCTTCCTGTCCCCATGTAAAATGTCCCTGGAGTCCAATGGAATCCCTCTGTCCCAAAGTAAAATGTCCCAGGTGTTCAGTGGCCCCCTTTCCTCTCCCAGGTGCCCATGAAAGTATCCCTGGTGTCCAGTGGCACCCCATTCTCTCTTTCTGTCCTCATGTAAAATGTCCCTAGTGTCTAGCGATACCCCGTCCATCACCCTTTCCCCATATAAAATGTCCCTGGCATCCAGTGGTGACCCTTTCCCTTTCCCCCTCCCCATGAAAAGTGTCTCTGGTGTCCAGTAGCACCCCATCCCTCTTTTGACCCCAAGTAAAATGGCCCTGGTGTATCATGGCCTCCATCCTTTTCCCTGTCCCCCATGTAAAATTTCTTTGGTGTGCACTAGCCTCCTACCCTCTCTCCCTGTCCCCAAGCAAAATGTCTCTGGTGTCCAATGACAGAATCAACCAGCCCAGCTTTTCTGGACTGTGGACAGATTGTGCAATCCAATTTGTCTCCAGCCTGGAATTGCTTTTTCACAAGAACGGTGTGAGGAGATTGCTCGATTCTTCGCAGATAAGGTTGCCATAATCAGGTCAAAGGTCCACCTGGCCCTCTCCAATGGGAGATGCGGTGGTCAGCAGGAGATTTCAGATGCCCCAGTTTGTGTGGTATGACTTCAGCTGGCCCACAATCAATGACATTGTGATGGTTGTCCAGTCGCAGCATTCGACCAACTGTAGTTTGGATCCAGGCCCCACGCGCCTATTAGTAGGCTGTGTGTATAAAATTGGCCTGGTCCTTGCTGAGATAGTCTGGATGTCTTTAGAGAGGGGGATCTTTCCAGATCCCCTGAAGGAGGCCGTGGTTCAGCCCCTCCTTAAAAAGCCCTCCTTGGACCCGGACTGTCTGGCTAACTACAGACCTGTCTCTAACCTACCCTTTGTGGGTAAGGTTATTGAAAAGGTGGTTAAATCACAGCTGGATGACCATTTGACCAGCTACAATGTCTATGATTCTCTCCAGCCCAGATTTAGGAAGAGACATAGTACTGAGACAGCCCTTGTCCGGGTACTTAATGGCCTCCTAATAGCGAGAGATCGAAAGACCCGTTCCATCTTGATCCTTCTAGATCTCTCTGCTGCATTTGACACTGTAGACCATGGTGTGCTGTTGGAGCACCTGCGGTTCATCTGTGGACTTTCTGAGACAGTCCTCAGATGGTTTTGATCATTCCTTGAGGGTAGGACTCAGAGGGTGGTGTCTGGGATTTTTTTCTCAGCTACATTCTCCCTTTATTGCGGGGTGCCGCAGGGCTCCATCTTGTCACCCATGTTGTTTGCGGTGTACATGCTCCCATTAGGAGTGATTATTAGGTGGTACGGCTTGAGTTTTCACTGCTATGTAGATGACACTCAGCTGTACATGTTCTTTATGCCCGGTCAGGATGATGCTGTTTCAGTCTAACAGCTGTCTAGCTGAGATCCAGGATTGGATGAATGTTAGCTGGCTGCAGTTAAACCTAGAGAAAACTGAGGTGTTGGTTGTGGACCTAGGTGAACAGGAGGCGGGTTTGTTGGCAGGTTCACCTTTGGATCGGAGGTATCCGGCTAACTACCTCAGACCGGGTGTGGAACCTGGGTGTTATGTTTGATGACTGCTTGACCCTTAAATCACAGGTGTTGGCAGTTGTCAAAACCTCCTTTTACCATCTAAGGAACATCACCCATGTAAAGCATCTGGTTTCCGCCGATGATCTTCCAACTTTGGTCCACACCTTCGTTACCTCCCACCTTGACCACTGCAATGCCCTTTACCTTGGGCTATCGGGAGTTGATATCCACTGACTGCAGCTGATGCAGAATGTGGCAGCCAGGCTTTTGACTGGTACTTCTAGGACCAGTCATATTACGCCTGTGCTCTGTAGACTGCACTGGCTGCCAGTACAGTAGTGGATCACCTTCAAGGTTGGTTTACTGACCTATAAAGCCCTACATGATCAGGGACCTAGTTACCTGCAATATCTTCTTCATCCCAACTGTCTCCTCCGCCATCTTCAATCCACCGATGAGGGATTGCTAGGGATTCCCAGGGTTCGTTTACGGACATCTGGGGCAAGGTCATTTAGTTTTATGGCCCCAGCCCTGTGGAATTCTCTACCTCATCGGGTGTGAGATTGCCTGACCGTCCAAACAAAAGTTGCCCTTAAAACCTATCTTTTTAGCCTAGCGTTTTCTGATTTTTAATGCCGCTGCTGTATTTATTAATTCTTACCTTTGTATTATCTATTTATTGATGTGTTTTAATTGTTGTTTTTACCTTTGTATTGTCTATTCATTGATGTGTTTTAATTAGTCATTGTACAGGTGTCTTGGTTTTAGAAAGGCTCCCTTCTAGAAATAAAGAATAATGATGATGAATGGCACTCCTCTCGTTCTCTCCCTGTCCCCATGTGAAATGTCTGTGATGTGCAGTGGCACCCTCTCCCTATCCCCATGTAAAATGTTCCTGGTGTCCAGTGGCACCACTCTCCTGCTCCCTGTCCCCATGTAACATGTTTGTTGTGTCCAATGATAGCCTTTTCCTGTCCCCATGTTAAATATCCCTTGTGTCCAGTGGCACCCTCCTCCTGTACCCATATAAAATGTCTCTGCGGTGAGGTGACAGCCTCCTCCTTTCCCTGTGTAAAATGCCCATAGATTCCAGTGGCACCCCCTTTTCTCTTATGACCACTGTTTAAAATGCCCCGGGCATCCAGTGACAACCCTTCCTTCTCCCTGACCCCCCCTGCAAAATGTCTCTGGTGTCCAGCTGCAGCCCACTCCATCTGTCTGTACCCATGTAAAATGTTCCTGGTGTCCAATGGCAGCTATCTCCCTCTCCCTCTCCTCTCCCTCTCCCTCTTCCTCTTCCTTTCCCAGTGCAAAATGTCCCTGGTGTCCAGTGGCAGCTCTCTCCCTCTCCCTGTCCCCATGTAAAATGTCCCTGGTGTCCAGTGGCAGCCTTCTCCCTTTCCCTGTTCCCAAGTAGAATGCTCCTGGCATCCAGTGGTGACCCTCTCCCTTTCCTCGTCTCCATGAAAACTGTCTCTGGTGACCAGTGGTATCCCCTCCCTGTCCTGTCCCCAAGTAAAATGTCCCCGATGTCTAGTGGCCTCACAGCTTCACCCCATCCTCATGGGATATGTCTCTGGTGTCCCGTAGCACCCCCCTCACCCTTCTCAAGCAAAATGTCTTTAGTGTCAAGTGACACCCACTCCTCTCCCCATGTAAAATGGCCCTGGTGTCAAGGTGCACCCCTTTCTCTGTCCCTGACCCCATGTAAAATGTATGTGGTGACCAGTGGTACCCTCTCCCTGTCCCCATGTAAAACATACCTGGTGTTGCATGGCATCCCTTTCTCTGTTCCCATCCCCATGTAAAATGTCCATGGTGTCCAGTGACACCCCTTCCTTCTCCTGACCCAATGCAAAATGTCTCTGGTGTCCAGTAGCAGCCCACTCCCTGTTACCATTCAAAATTTCCCTGGTGTACAGTGGTACCTCCTCCCTCTCCCTGTCCCCACATAAAATGGCCCCACTGTCCAGGGGTGCATCTTTTCCCTTGTAAAGTGTCCCCAGCCATCAGTGGCACCCCCTGTCTCTTGCTGTCCCCATACAAAATGTCTGTGGTGTCCAGTGGCTGCCCCTTCTTTCTCAATGTCCCCAAGCAAAATGTCTCTGGTGTCCAGTAGCATCCCACTCCCTCTCCCTGTCCTCATGTAAATTGTCTCTGGTGTTTAGTGACACCTCCCTGTGCCCATGTTGAATAGTCATGGTGTACAGTGGCACCAGTCCCTCTTCTGTCCCCATGTAAAATGACCATGGTGTCTAGTAACATTTGCTCCCTTTCCCTATACCTATGTAAATTGTCCCTGATGTCCAGTGGCACCCACCTCTCTTCCCTGACCCCATGTAAAGTGTCCCTGGTGTCCAGTGGCACTTCCCTCCCTTTTCCAGTCCCCATGTAAATTGTTTCTGGTGTACAGGACTCCCCTCCCCTCCCATGTAAATTGTCCGTGGTGTACAGTGAGACTCCTCTCCTTCCCCCTTGTAAATTGTTCCTGGTTTCCAGTGGCATTCCTACTCCTTGTCCTTGAAGCACCTCAAACTGCCACCCCAGTCCTGCGATGGTGGCTGGCACAAATCCTTGCTCAATTCCTTGGCCAGCCGCTGACTTAACCATGCAACTTCTACATCACTATACCAGTGGGTATATCAATATAGTAGTTGTAAGACACCTCTAAATATCATGGAAAAAACTGGCCAAAATAGTTCACAATTGAACCAATGATATGAATGGAAATAGTGGGCATCATACGGTGGTAATTCCATAAAAGCTGACAGGTACTGCAGTATAACGTAGCTGCGGTGCGGTATTTAAGCTTTGAATAACGTGTTTTTTTTTACCACAACTGTGTTATACTGCAGTACCCATTAACTTTTGAACAAGTGCCACTGTATATTTTAGATTAAAGAATGTTTTTGTTGATTTAGTTTATTTTTGAAATGGCTTGTGTGTCTAGTTTTAGCTCCAACATTATGTGGAACACTAGTATATCTTCATGGAGCATGGCTAAAAAGGTATTATGCACAGCACTGCAGAGGTACGGAAGGTAAGTTCTGTATAAGCTCCTGGAATTCCATGGCGAGCCCCAGGCTCTGAATCCCAGAATGTCAGTCTTGCAGTTGTCTGCACTGTCACCCCCTCAGTGTTACAAACCAACTTTGGAAAAGTGGGAGTTGGAGAGTCACCATAGCTCTCTGTCAGAAAAGCTGCAGTGTCTTTAATGACTAGGTGTGGTATTTGATTAATTACTGTCAATTAGTGACATATTTATGTTTGCATCAATCTCCTGTTGATGTTACTGTGCCTGTTATTCATTGATATCAAAAACATGGAAGGGAATATTTATTTAATTCATTTGTTTTAAAGTGTTTTTCCAGGTAAACATAAAGAGCTAAAGAAACACTCTCGTATACAGATGCAACCTAGGCGTGAGGGGGAGAGGAACATGAGCAGCAAGAAACAAAAAGTATACAATGAATAAACAAAATGTACAATATTGTACAGTATAAAATATATGCAGGTTACAGCAATCACAGGTATGGTCAGTACAGCAAGGACAGATGTGCTCAACATTAGCTAGCATAAAGTACAGCCGTAGTTTGACATTGATTTTGGAGAAGCATGTTAGCAGAGGCAATACTGGTGGGTGAGTTATTGCCCAAGGCTAAGTTTGTCAAAACCTGAGGTAACGTACAGTTATAGCTAAAAGCATGTTGCCAGAATTCAGTTTGCACCTTGGTACAAGGCATCTGTTAGCACAGTGGAAGCGAAGTTGGTAAACAGACAGAGCCAGGGGTGTAGCCAGGGATTTCAGATCTGCACACCAAGTGGACTCACTGCTAACCCCCCCTTGTTAGGGCGTGTTAACCCCCACAGAGCAGTGGGGGTCAGGAGGGTGCACAGGTAATTAGGGAGCTTGATAAGCCAATCAGTCTATCTGGCTTGCATCACGGAGAGCTGGGAGATGGGAGATGATGCTGGCCCAGTTTTGGAGGCATCTATCCCTGCTGGTTTCTCTGAAGTGCACTGGCCAAGGAGGGAACACAGGGACAGGGGTGTGGTCATCTCTTTTAGCTCCGACCTGAACTTTTCTGGGCACCCAGTGGGTTCTACTTTGTCATTTCAATGTGTTGCCATCCACAGGGGTCCAGGTGCAGGTTGCAGACTTCTTCTCATGTACCAGCCTCTGGGGCATGAGAGAGAATTTCTTCTGGAGGTCACAGACTTTGTCACTGAGAGACTGCTGGAATCTCCTAGGTGGTTGGTCCCGGGTGATTTCAATGCTTGGATTGATGACAAACTACCGCAGTTTGGTCAAGACTTCTTTTAGACAATGGTTTTGCTGGACCTCACACAAACGATTGCTTCTGTGACCCACAGACACGGTCACGCCCTGGTCTTAATATTCTCACTGGGGCTTGAGATCACTGATCTCATGATTGATCCGATCATATGGTCGGATCATTGCACAGTGCAGTTCTCATTTGGGGCCCCCTGTTAATCCCTCCCCCACTGAGTTGGACTGCTACCACCCTTTAAGGGGATTGTCCCCAAAGGGACTAATGGCAGTAATGGCTCTCTCGGAAGTAAATGCTTCCTGGGTGGCAGGTATGAGTCAGGCAGTGGTGGCCTATAAAATGGTTGTCACTACAGTGCTCTATTCTGTTGTTTCGGTCCATATATGATCCAGGTGTTCTTGCTTGAGATCCCTGGTTTGATGGGAAGCTCAAAGAGATGAAGACCAGGGGTTGGAGCATTGTTGGCGGAGATCGCAGTCTGAGGAGGACAGGCTGGCTTTAGGAACTTCCTATGTTGAGAATCAAAGGGAACTCTCCCATAAGAAGGCAGTATTTCTGTTCAGGTTGATTGCTGCAGGGAGGAGCAGACTGACTCAACTCTTCCAGACTGTAGAGAGACTACTTCACTCAGCCTGTCTGCAGCCAGGAAGGGTAGTTTCAGCCACTAAGTGTGAGGAGTTTGCTCTGCTCTTCTTTGACAGAGCACCCTCCATCAGGTCTGGGATTTCTCCAGTGGGTGGTCTCAGCTCCACCGTAGCAGAATGGCTGTCTCAAAAAACACTTCCTGTGCCTGGAGTGAGTTTAGACCAGTGGGGGTGGAAGAGATCTGTGGGGTGAGTTCAAAGCTGTGGCCCAAATATTGTGAGCTGGACCATGGCTCAACTCATCTTCTGGTGGTATGCATTGAATCCGTGGGTCCGGTGTTTGCTGAGATAGTCTGGTGCTCACTTTCAGAGGGACTTTTCCCTAGCACCTTGAAAGAAGTGCTGGTGAAGCCCTTCCTGAAGAAACCATCTCTTGACCCTGGTGAATTATAGACTGGTTTCGAACCTTCCCTTTTTGGGTAAGGTTATCAAGAAAATACCATATCTGCAGGTAAAGGCACACCTCATGGCTTTTGCACATCTGTGAGCCTCTCCAGTTGGGATTTAGGTCTGGGTAAATTACTGAAACTGCATTGGTCAGGGTGCATAATAATCACCTCAGGGATAGAAATAGAGAAGAGTGGTCATTTCTTGTTCTTCTCTATCTCTTTTCAGCATTTGCCACTGTGGACCATGCGGTACTGGTGGATCACATAAGAGAGCTCTGTGGACTCACTGTCACTGTTATCAGCTGGTTCAAGTCCTTTTTCACAGGCAGGATGCAGAGAGTGGTGATGAGGAGTTGCTCCACCTGCCCTTGTCCTGTGGAGTTCTCCAAGGCTTGATCCTCTCTCTCATGTTGTTTGCAGTGTACATGCTGCCCATGGGTGAGATTATTAGACATTATAGTGTGGAGTTTCACTGTTATGCAGATGACACCAAACTGTATATGTCATTTGAGCCAGGGCACATGATGCAGTGGTGGTGCTAAATAAAAGTCTGACTGAGATCCAGGACTACATGTCCTCTAACAGGTTAAGGTTCATTGCAGATAAAACAGAGGTGCTGGTGACTGACCCTAGTTGCTAGTGGGATGCAGTTGCTGTTGGGGCAGAAACATGCTTGATGTTTGGTCCCTCCCCTCTTACGGCCTTGGCAAACGTGAAAAATCTGGGTGCGGCCCTGGATGACAGACTGACATTTGAGGC
Source organism: Neoceratodus forsteri (assembly GCA_016271365.2). Classification (NCBI taxonomy): domain Eukaryota; kingdom Metazoa; phylum Chordata; order Ceratodontiformes; family Ceratodontidae; genus Neoceratodus; species Neoceratodus forsteri. The sequence goes on from CM057455.1 coordinate 1,237,706,788, forward strand.
TCAGGTATCATCTGTTGTCTGGAGTAGTTTCTACCACTTTGGGAACCTTGCCAGGATTAAAGCCTTAATCCCTCCAGATGACCTGCCCTCACTGGTGCACACTTTCATAACCTCCAGACACAACTACTGCAACGCTCTTTACCTCAGGGTCAGTGGAAGGGTCCTGCATTACCTGCAGCTGGTGTAGAATGCAGTGGCCAGGTTGCTGATGGGCCTTCCAAGGTCTTGTCATGTGACCCCGTCCTGTGTGACCTGCACTGGCTGCTGGTGAGGTGGAAAGTCATCTTTTATGTGGGCTTACTCACCTACAAGGCCCTATATGGAGCAGACCCAGGCTACCTGAGTAACCTTCTAACTCCTGCTCACCCCTTGTGCTCTCTCTGCTCCTCTGAGGAGGGCGTCTTAGCAGTTTCCAGGGCTCAGCTTAAAACAAAGAGAGAATGTTCTTTTGAGGTGGCAGCACCAGCCTTGTGGAACTCGCTCCCAAGGTCCTTGAGGGAGGCCCACTCAGTAGAAGCTTTCAAAAGGGGTCTGATACCACATCTATTTAGAGAGGCATTTGGGTTCTTGTAACCTTCAGCCTTTTCACTAGCCTAGCTGCTGTAACTCTTTTATGCTGGATTTTATGTGTGTCTTTTAATTTTTTATTTATAGTACTATTTTAACTCTTGCCTGAATCCTGTACAGTACCCTGAGTCCCAGAGAAAGGGTGCTTTAGAAATAAAACATGATTTGCTTACTTACTTAAAATATTTGAAACCACAGAGCAAGGTGCTGGATTCTTCTGTCAGACAAAGAGGGCCAGCCCAGGAAGTCATAAGGCTACAGTGATGCATCCAGGCAGGGATGCAGAGGATAAACCTACAGAGGATATTAAATAGAGTACCCAATTTAGTTATCTGGCATTTTGGGGCAACATTATAAACCACATCCCCAGAGTCAATACAAGGAAGGATTAAGTGCTCAGGCATTTGTGCATACCTAGTGAAAGGCAATTGCTCACACGGTAAAGGACACCAAGCTTCCTGTGGGATTTGGAAACCAAATATCGGGTATGAGAAGAAAAGTTGAGTGAACTATCCAGTATGACACCAAGATATTTGTAATCGGAGACTGTTAATAAAGAGGTATCATCTGTGGTAATAACAGTTAGGGCAGGCAGCAAGACATTCTTTGGTACCAAAGAGCATGGAGACAGTTTGGAGTGGTTGCAAGCTATTGATTTACTGTAAACCAAATTGAGAATGCATTGAAATCCAATTGTAGAGCAACTGAGATACCAGAAAAACAATAACTGGATGAAAAAAGGATGGTGTAATCCATGCACAAGCGAATATTACAGGATTATACACACTGAAGTAACTCGTTTACAAAAATAGCAAAAAGGAGAGGCCCAAGAACGGAGCCTTGTGGGACTTCAAGGGTAATTTGTCTAGGATTAGAGATAGCCAGGCCAGAGGAGACAGACTGGATGCGGCCAGAGAGGTAAGAGGAAAATCAGCAAATGGAAGGGCTTGGAGAGGCCAGAAGCAGCAAGTTTATTTAAAAAAGTGAATGGTCAATAGTGTCAAACATTTTGGCCAAATCAATGAATTTAACACTGGTTTGTAGACCCATGTATCTGTTGCAGAGAATGAAATCAGTGTGTCTGAGCAGAGATGTGGGTATAGAATGTGTGGCACAAAACCCAGATAGTTGTTCAGAAAAGCAAGACTTTGCAGAGAGGTAGGTAGATAGCTGTTTGGCAACCAATCTCTCCAATAGTTTAAAGAGAACAAGGAGAAGTGAGATTGGACAGTAGCTAGCAGGCGAATCAGTGGGGCCATCTCTGTGGAGGGGAGTTATAGTGGTGTGCTTCCAAAGTGAAGGGAAAATACCAGAGGTAAAGGGCAGCGAAAAATATGGGCCAGGAGGGCAGCAACAGCAGGGGCACCTAATTTCAGGAAGTGAGGGGGGATACTATCAGCTCCAGAGAGAGAGAGAGGACTTGGCTGGATGCATAGATCCATAGAAAAATGGAATTTGTTGGCATATAAGGACAGCCTGGCCTACCCCATCTTCCACTTTTTCTCTGCTTACACTGTCACTGCAGACCCTACCTGATCTCCAGCTACCTCCCCCCGCTTTCCTACCAAAAATCCTTCTGTGCCTATCCCATGCATGCTTGAAGCACACTACTGTTTTTGCCCCCACCACCTCCACTAGAAGAATGTTCCAGGCATCCACCACTCTTTCAGTAAAGAAGTACTTCCTACATCTCTCCTAAATTCCGCCTTCCAACTTCATTGCATGCCCCCGTGTTCTCATGAACAATTTCTTCTGAAAAATATTCCCCTCCTGCACCTTATTTACCCCCATGAGGAATTTATAAGCCTCTGTCATGTCCCCTTTCTCTTTCTTCTCTTCCAGGGTATACATACTGGTATCCCACAGCCTCTCCTCATAGGGCTTATGATGCAGCCCCTGAACCATTTTAGTTGCCCTACTCTGGACAGCCACCACCCTGTCCCTGTCCTTTCTGAGATGTGATGTCAAGATCTGTACACAGTACTCCAGGTGTGATGACACCAATGATCAATACACTGGCAACACCATCTTTCTCCTTTTGCTAGTGATACCCCTCCGTATGCACTCCAGCATTCCGTTGGCCTTGCCTACTGCCTTGTTGCATAACCTTACCACCTTGAAGTCATCGGAAATTATTGTGCCAGGGTCCCTTTCCTGTTTAGAACCCGTCAATAAGTCATCCTCCATTGTATATGCCGCCTCTGAGATTCTGTGCCATAGGTGCATGATTTTGCACTTTTTCACACTGAAGCCCAGCTGCAATACCCTTGACCACTCCCCCTGTTTTCTCAGGTCTCTACTTATTCTCTTCACCCCCTCCTAAGTACTGTATCTACTGTATTGCAGATTTTGGTGTCTTCTGCAAAGAGGTTAAATCTTCCCTTCCAGCTGTTCTGCAGTGTCACTTTAAAGCATTGAAGAGGACTGGTCTCAGTACTGAGCCATAAGGTATCCCACTGGTCACTCTCTCCTCATTAGTGTATGCTGTTTACCACCACCCTCTGTCGCCTATCCAGCAACCATTTCCACACCCAGTTTACGAGCTTGGGTCCCACCCCTAAACTGCCCAATTTCCGTATAAGCATTCTATTTGGTACAGTGTTGAAGGCCTTGCTAAACTCTAAGTAGGCTATGCCACTCACTCTGATCTATTTCCTTGATCACACAGTCAAAGACCCAGTCAGGTTCATCTGACATGACCTGTCTCTATGAATCCATACTGCCTTGGGTCTTGTAACCTACTGGATTCTAGATACTCTACAAGCCTTTCTATTAAAAGAGTCTCCATTAAATTCCCAACCACTGATGTTATACTGACCGGCTTATAGTTGCCAGCTTCCTCCCTGCTGCTGCTTTCATGAAGCGTGATCAAATCTGCCCTTCTCCAGTCCTCTTGAACCACTCCTGTTTCCAGTGATTTGTTGAATAGGATTGTCAGAGGTGCAGCTAGTACCTCCCTGAGCTTCCTCAGCACCCTTGGGTGTATCCTGACAGGCCTATAGCCTTATCCACTTTCAGATTTGCAAGTCCTCCCAGCACTCTTTCCTCTGCGAAATGGACTTGGGTCTACCTCCCTCCCCGCAGTGTTTCTGCCACTTCTGTGTGTTCTGTCCTCCTCTCCCTCAGGCTGTGAAGATTGAGAAGAAGTACAGTATCTCTTCAGGATATCTGCTTTTTCCTGACCCTCCTCTGCACAGTCTTCCCCCTGCTCTTCTTAATCTCACTATCCCGCCCTTTGTTTTTCTTTTTTCCCTTATCTATGTTTCAGTTTCAAGTTCAGTTTATTTTTTATAGTGGGAAGGCATGTGAGCGAAAATTTCCCATTTTCACAAGCGTTCAGTTAGAGACAAACAACAGGAACAATTACAGAGTGTACAGGATTATGCAGTACATAAGAATGCTGGTAGTCATACAGTCACACATATCTAAAAAAGGTCTCCTCTTTAGTTACCCCTTTGACTATCCTTTCTTCAGAATGTGCCTTTGCATCTCTCTCCACCTTCTCTGCCTCCCTCTACTTTTCTTGGTTCACCTCCCTGTTCTCTTCCCTCTGTGTCTCCTTATACTTCCCGAATGCTACACTTTTAACCTTTACCTTCACAGCCATTTCCCTCAAAAACCACAGTGATCTCTTTTTTTCTCCTATTTTGGCACACTTCTTTCATGCAAAGGTTTGTTGCCTTCACTATGCCATCCCTTTAGTTTGTCCAGTGTTCCTCCACCCCACCCAGGCAATCCTTCCTTGTTAGGTCATCTGTGAGGCAATCACTTATTTTTTTTAAAATCTGCCCTCCTGAAGTCCAGGACCCTCATCCTTTTGTGGTTTGCCTCTGCTAGTGTCCTGGTGTTAAACCACACTGTCCAGTGATTGTTGTTTCCCAAGTGGCATCCCACCTTGATGTCTGCAGTACTATCCCTGTTTGTGAGTACCAGGTCCAGTATTGACCCATCATGAGTGGGCTGTCTGACTACTTACCTGAGAACCTCCCCCCACAGAGGGAGTCTAGTATATCCCTGCTTCTCACCGAGGCTGTGGCTGGGAGGCTCCAAACTACATCCGGTAGATTAAAGTCCCCCACCTGCAGCCTGTCTCCCTTTTCTGCCACCTCAGTGATGGCTGCTCCTACTGTCTTATCCAGTTCTTCCTCCATGTCGGAGGTCTGTATATGACCCCAGTGCGAATAGTGGCTCCGGCTCCTGTTTCCAGGATGACCCACAGCACATCCAACCCCTCCTTTCCCCCCAGTTCCCCGATATTTCCATTGCTTTGATACCCTCCCATGCATACAGCATAACACTTCTACCCTTCTTCCCCTCCTTGTCCTTTCCGAACTGAGTTTAGCCTGGTGTGGCCCTGTGCATTATGACTCAGTAATGGACACAAAATCCATGTTTGCCTCTGACACAATGGTCTCCAGTTCTAGAATTTTATTTCCAAGACTCCTTGCATTTGTACACATAGCCCTCTATATCTTGCTCCCACTCTGCCTGCAACCACCTTCCCCATGCCCCCTAATTTTCCCCTCTCTTTTTACCAGTTTTATCCTCACCCCCTTATCCTCTGCTACTCTACCGCTTCTCTTAATCTACTTCTTGGGAGAACTTCCTTCCTTCGGGTTCTCCCTTCCTTCCTTCCTTCTGCTTCTGTCTGTTGGGGGGGCAACTTATGCCTCCCTTTGTCTTTCCGCTTCCCCCCTCAGCTAGTTTAAATGTTCATCAAAGTAACATTTAAACTATCCCCTGAGGGCCTTGGTTCCCCCTCCCAGACAGATGCAGGTCATCACCTCTGAATGATCCATATCCCTCCAGGTTGGTCCCCAGTCCCCAGTGAAGCCAAACCCCTCCTCTCTGCACCATTCCTTCAATCACAAGTTGAAGCTCCTGGTGCAGAGTACACTATCCTCCCCTTGGCCACAGATTGGTAGCACTTTGGTGGATGCCACTGTGCACATTACTTGCCTTAGGCCCCTCCCCAGTTGCCTACATTTACCATACAGAATCCCAGCCCTGTCCCATGCTAGGTCATTAGTCCTCAAAATGGATAATGACATCCGGTTTTCCCCCATGCCCTGCCACCCTAATGATCTTAAAGATCCACTGTCCAGCCCTTTGAACCATTGTACCAGGGAGTCATCTAAATTATGGGACAGTTCATGAAGAACCCCAGAGGGGGTGATGCATAAGAAGGCAAAGATAACACTAGCACTAAGGGGGGAACCTGGTGAAGGGCAGTGGCTCTACCCAGGATGTGAAGGGGGAGACAATTGCAGGGGATCCATCCGCAAATTGAGCAAATAGGATACTAGCTATAGAATGTGGGTCAGCGACCACACCAAAGGTGCAGCTGAGGCTGGTGATACCCAGTACGAATGTAAATGGTTGAGAAGAGTATTTACCTACTTCCAGAATTTGATTGGAGTGGGTGCATCATTAACACAGTTGGAATGGAAGTAGGAGGTTCTAGCTTTCAAGATAGTTTGGGCACATAGTATCCTGAGTCTGTTTTACTGTTATCTGCCAGCAGAAGTACAAGAAGCCTTGTGGGCAAACAAGGCAGTGTCACTTCGTTTAGATAGTTCAACATAGTCAAAGGAGATCCAGGGGCAGTGAGCTTCCTTTTACCCTGGTCATTCTTATCGGGGCATGGGTGTCTCAAAGGAACAAAAATAAGGAGCAAAAATATTACAGTACCTAATCAAGATCATGGGATCTCTATATCGAACTCCAGTCAGCAGTCAGAAGGTCAGACAGAAAATCAAGAAGGGAGAATTTACAGAAGGAATGATTCTTAAATTGAGGTGGGGCCTTACCTGCACTGATTATTTTTTTTTAACACAGTAGGTGACTACAGGGATCACTGAACAAATCAAGAAGGGTGTCAGTGGCCACAATACGGTTGGGGTGAGGATAACAAGATCTAGTCTATTGTTCACTGTATTCATTGTCAAACTACTAAACTCCAACAGCAGTGAAGAGGCAATACTTTTTCCTAAGAAGAAAACACTTATAATAGTAAATGTAAAATAACCTTTAATAAATAGTGACAGTTCCTTATTCCAACTTCAACTATCACAAATCACAGGCCAGCACAATTCAATTACCCACAGCAAAGCTGCAGCATTCCTAAATTATTCTTTTGACACTGAGCACCGTGACAGGCTTCCAAGGTACATGACACTAGATCACAAAAGCAGAGCATAAACCAGTTGTTCATGTTAAAGTGACATAAGTCAAACAAGGTGAAAAGTGCATGAGACAAATTTAATAAATCTGTGTTTACAGCACTCTCACTTCTTGTCTAAGCCACTGCCAAAATGTAAGCTCATGTTAACTGTGTTATGTTCTGAGGAGAGAATGCATATCTTACAGATCATATTATAAGTAAATGGTGTTTGTGAGATGTCTCTTGACTAATCAAGAATGTCATCTCATGATTTCATAGTGTTTGAGAACTGTGAAGCAAAGCAGAGCAGTTCTGGTACACTAAGGAGTTACGAGGTGATACTCTTGATTAGGCAAGAGACATCTTGCAAACATCATTCACCCTTTATTAAGCATTTCCTTTTTTCTGCTTCAAAATAAAATGATACAAGTCTTCAAACACGCCCTCCTTTCCTCAGCTATATGACAGACTTTATTCAAAAGGGGGGTTGCTCATTCTAGGTAGCTAAAGGGTTTGGTGGTATCTTTCCATTTTTTCTTAATGTTCACCTGATGTTTGTAAATCTCTCAGAATCTACCCTCCCTCCCTCCCCAGAGTCCCCTCCCCACTTACACCTTCCTACAGTACTGCCCCATCATTGACAACAATGGTAACAAACTCTGGTCAGAGTTGATATGGCTGTGCAGAGCTTTTACGAGTGTTTCTTTAGTAAAAAAAAAAGAAACAGATCACAGGGAGATACAGTATAGCGGTGAGAGCTCCAGTGAAACATTAATCAAAGCTTTTGCCCCACTGGATCAGCTATACACTGCACTGGATCAGCCGTATGGAAGATGGCCAATGTAACAGAACTGTGCATGCATGCATGATACTCGCACATGCACAGTTGGCTTTGACGGCCATCTTGGGTACAGTGTTGTCAGCTCTGGAATAATGGTACAAAAAGTAGTGCCTCCCAAAGGGGGCATGTTTCTATGGCTGGTGGAGGGGAAGGGCCGTAGAAACACACAGGAGTGGAACTGTGCCCCTGCACTGTGGAAGCACTCTGAAGTGCTATCTGGTCACATGTTTCCACATTGCTAGAATACATATAATGATGGCAATACATCTGCGCAGCCGTAAAAATTAGGTTTACAAAGATACACATATTAAGCCTGATAAAATGGGAGAGGCTGTATGATATATTTAAAGACTATGCTAACAACCTAGCCATGCTGATGGCCGCTCAATGGATGTGTTTAGTGATCTTCTTGCGTACCAGCCAAAATAAAGAAAAGATGATGTAGAGAGATCAGATCACAGAAACGCTTCAGTGCTGGTGCTTGTTTTCAGGTTGCATTTTCTTTTCTGGAATACACTTCCTGTTTTGCATGACTACAGCATACTTGGGGACTGTGGTCAGAAAACACAAAAAATAAAGAAAAATTATGCATTTGCTTCATTTTATATTACTTAAAAGAAACTCTTCCATTTGCATGTATTCACTAAAGTCTTCTTTTGTGGCTGAGAGGAGAAAACTTGAAGATAATAATTGCGGTGTGAATAACATAGTAACATGAATAATGTATTTAACAACTTTTTACTGACCTGAACAGATTTAAATCCTCCTATTTTGGACCCCCTCTCACCATTCTACCCATCCTGGTACTATGAGCCCTACTTCTGACTTCCATTTCTGAAGGGTTACTCAGAAAGAAGTGCTAATTCTTCTTGAGATTTAAGGTGGAAGGCTTAGAGGGGTTTGACAAACTGGAGCCTAAACTCTTAAATATAGCTTCCCCCTCACTGCCTTCCTAGTTGCCATGCTTATTAATAAATCCTTTCTTGAGGGGAGAGTTCCTGAATGCTGGAAAACTGCCATAGTTGTGCTGGTGCAATGTCCTCACTAAGAACACATGATTAGTCATTACTAAAAATACCTAACTTCCCCTCCTGCAATTCGGTGCTTCCATATTACAACCCCTGAGGTACTCTGAGCTCAACAAACTCAAGAGATCTCTACAACAAAACTGGACACTTTGCTTCCAGAACTCTACACGGAGAGCACCATTGTGATGTAATTCGCTCTCTGAACTGGCCCTCTTTGGAGGGGAACTTAGTCCCTCCACTCCCCCTAGCCTATGTGTAGGGTTTCCGGTTTTCGGTTTTAACCGGTAAAACACCAGCGATGTGTTTTTCATCATTTCGGTTTAAACCGAAAAGCACTGAAATATGTCCCCTCATCAATCACATCATACACATCTCATCTTATCATAACGGCACTCAGTTACAGCTACACATTGAATAAAACAAGCTAACCCAGTCTGCCCATTATGTTAATTCTTTTAACCTGCATCTGCATACTTCATTCTCATTTCAGCACCTCTCAGTTACTACTACACATTGTAGAAAACGAGCTAATGAAGCTGCAATCAAGTACCGCTGATACTGCCCCTCTCGTACTTAAATTGAAATGCCGTTCCCTCATTCTCATATAGATCAATCAGATTTGATTAGATTAATAGAAGTGCACATAGTCAGTACTTGATCGACCTTATTTAGTTCAGTTGTGTAGCTGTGCAGCTAGCCTCACACACTGACTAACCTCTGGTGCTTGCGATCTGTTTCTGAAGTGCTGAGCTTTTCATAATGGTGTTATGTGCAATTCTAACTACTTTTGCTATTTCTTGAACTTGAACATCAATGTACACTGTGCTTTTTTAAAGAAAAAAATTATTACAATAAACACAGATAACTACTGAAATTGTATAATGATTTTTTTGATTTACACCGGAATACACAGAATTTTGCTACTTGAAAAGGGAGCAAGAAAAGCTGAAAAATAAACACCTTTTTTAGTGAACAATAAACACCTGAAACTGGAAACCCTACCTATGTGATATCCTGACAATTAAGTCCTAAAGTTGAGCTCTGAGTTCCTCCAGCAATACTCTAATAGAAGTATCCAGGATGAGATCCTGTTTGGGCAAGAGGTCTTTAGCAACTTCGACAGCTTACCTCAGGAACTCCCTGCCAGCAACCCTGCAAGACTGTTCCTCACTTGGTGGCTTCAAGAAAGGGCTCAAAGCTGTCCTGCTGGAGTGGAGCCTTTGCTCCTATAATAGGTCACTTCTTAACTTTTGTTAGTATTACTGCTTCTGTTTGCACAGCCTGGGATGTGTAGTACTCTGATTCTGACTGTTAGCCCTCCTCTGTGTATTTAAAGTTGGTTATTAATATTCTGTTAATGTACTTGTATGCTAAGCCTCATTGAATGTGTTTCTTCTTTAATTTTGTATATTGACTCTGTAAGGTATTTTACTATGTTACCATTTCTGGGTTGCTCCTGAAAAAAAGGGACTCTCATGTCCCAGTGAGCCCACCCAGTTAACAAAATTAATAAAATAAATGAAATGAGTGAAGTACTAAAAAAGTATTGCAATGTTATGTGGGATGTGAACCTGTACTGGGTATCATCTTGGGGATTTTTCATTTTTTGCAAGTCGATGAGTGTCATTTCTTAACTGAAGGTTTTTTTTTAACATAAAAACAATCAAACTGTTTATGTAAAAGGATATTGCCCCTTGGGTGTGATTGACTGTTAACCTAACCCATGGGAGTGACTTGTTGGTATTATAAAAAATGATTTCATAAGAAAAGATTTAGAAGTGTGCATTTGCATGTTTTCCTCATTGAAAGGGACATTTTATATGTTTATATGCACAGTTCCAGTGTCTCTTTTGGTTATAAGAATGCATTCTCAAGTTGTTTGGGTGAGAACTGTGAAGCAAAGTTGAGCAGTTTTGGCACACAAAGGACTTGAGAAAAAAATTCTTATAAGCAAAAGAGATGCAGTGACTGTACATATAAACATATTATAAACCATGCTGAAGACTGCTGTTTGTAAGAAATGGAACCTGGGTTCAAAATCAAAATGTCTGACTTTGTAGGATATTATAAAAACCACTGTTAGTGAAAATGGCCTATGCCAACTGAACTTAGAACTTCAGAATTTTAGAACTATGTGCATGAGTCACCCTCTTACAATTATAAGAGTACCTAGAATGTTTAGAAATAAACAATCCTGATTGGCTAAGAACAATGTCATGATTTATAATTAATATTCTTTGCAAAAAACCGTGGCCCTTATTTTAGTCTACATTGTTGGAGTGGACATATTACTTTCACTTGTATGTTGCTCCACTTTATTTTTTGTAATGCTTATGTGTCTGAACTGTCTGATTTCAAGTATTGCCTCTAATTGTGTTGTAGTTTATTTTATTTATTTAGTTTTTGTTGACCGGGTAAGTGCACTAGACAAATTCTGCCTATTTTCAGGCACGACCTGGGGAAGGGGGATACAGATGAATGCCAACTGACCTTGAACCAGATTAAGCTGTTGGTAGTATTTTAGTGAATTGAGGGGGAAATTTGGCCAGGGCACCGGCTCTTTTCAAGAAGTGCCATGGGATCTTTAACATCCATCTGAACTACCAGAACAGGCAGATGGGACCTCAGTTTAACATCTCATCCGAAAGGCGGCATCTAAGAAGTGCAGCACCCCTATCATGCTGCACTACAGTGTCAGTACTGGGATATTAACCCAAGTGCCTGGTGTGGGGATAGAACCCGCAGCCTTCTGATCTCCCAGCCTCAGAGGCGAGTGTGCTACCTGCTGAGCCACTGACACTGCTAGTTACCTAGGTGTTGTATGCAGAACCTTGTATGTGCCATCTTGATGGCCCAGTTAATTCCTGAAAATGGTCCCTCAGATCAGTCTACCTACTCAGTTATCAAATAAATGCATACATACATAAACTTTTCGGTTAAGATGTCATGGGTGAAGCTTGCATTATTATTTAATTGTGTGAGTTGGCATAGAACAACACAAGACTACTTTGAGTCCTGAGGAAGTAGACTGGGGCTACAAAACATTGGCAGATGGGATAGGTGGCTAGAATTAAAACAGTTTTATTTAAACTCAGCAAATTTGTCTCAGGTTTGAGTTTTTCCTCATCTTTTGCAAACTTTTTTTGATATTCATCCCTGAGGGAGATACTTCACACTCTAAGCTTGTTTTTTGGTGGTTTAAAGTTTGCCTGGGTATCCAACTCCACAAACCAGAACTGTGCATGACAGTGTAATAGAGATTAATGTAAGGTTGTTGGAATGCTGACAGCCAATCAGAATGGAGCATTTCTGAGACCCTTTTATAATGAAAAATAATGCTCCCAGTCTCCATGTGAACTAAAAAGACAGAGAGTTAAGGGATTGCAGTGAACAGTCTCAAAGGCCACTTAGCAACAGTCCCTTCTGCACCATTGTTCCGTGCACAGTTGGGGGGGGGTCACAAGCCTTCCCTGTGTGATTACTGACACTATTTCAACTGTGGGGGAAGTGATAGGGAGTTGTCATACAAATGGCCTGCAGGACCTTACACAAGACATGGAAACTATCGCAAAACCTGTCGTAGAGTTTTGCAACACCACCTGCCCATGGAAATGTTAAAGGCAGGCAGTTAGGGAGCTACAACTCCATGGCAGGCTTGAGAGGAGTAGGTGGAGAAAATGTAAATTGTCATGGGAAATAGAAATATAGAAAATGACATCAGAGAAAGACTACAGGTCCATTCAGTCTGCTCAGATTTCCCACCTATTTCACCATTGATTTTCTGCACTGCTTAATAAGGTTTAACTCATTGTTTTGTCCCACAATTGCCCCTGCTACTGCCCCTCCTCTTCCTACTCCTGCCCCTCTTACACCACCTTCTGGTGTCACTAAGCCCTTAAATCTGTCTCACCTGGCCTTGAACCCAATTATAGTTCCTGCCTCTACCACTTCCTTTTGCAAGCTATTCCATTGTTCCACCATCCTCTTGGGGAAGAACTTCTCACCACCCTCTTGGGGAAGAAGAACTTCCCAGCATCCCTTTAAAATTTTGACACAACCAGCCTCCACCCTTTCCCTCTTCTCACTGTACTTCTGTTCCTAGAGAACAGGTCCTCACTGCCAACCGTGTTTATTCCCATAAGGAACTAGAAATTCTCAGCAATATTCTCCATCTTCCTCCTGGCCTCTGGTGTGTGCATGTTCAGCCTGCCAGCTTCTCCTCATACAGTACATTCTGCCATGCTGACCCAGGACCATTTTGGGGCTGAAGAGAAGACACTTAGACAAGAATAGAGCTAGAGCACTGGGGGGGGGGGGTTGTCACTGGACATCAGGGAGTACTTTGAAATTAAGGAGTGAGAGGGGGCCACTTAACCACCAGGGAACGTAGCTGGCAGTCAGGGTAATTGTCTCAATCACTTACTCAGAAGCAGATCTACAGATATGGGTTTAGCAGGTAGAGGGACAGTACTGTCTGCCTTCCACCTTGGGCTCGCTGTGACTGGTGCGATGCCATGTTACAATTTCACTGTGGTCACACACCAGCATATTAGTGTGCATAAATCCCACTTGCACCCATGAACATCTGTCAGACTGATTTGCCTAGTGACTTACTTGCAAGGGGACTCTTTCCCCCCACAAGCAAGAGTCACCTTTATGAATGGCTCCAATGTGTGACTGCACAATAGGGCAGTTATTTTCATCCTCGTTTTGGGCCTCCACAATTTTAAAAAGAGAATGGGACCCACTGTCTTACTGTATCATGGTTTACAGTAAATATGACTTAGTTAATTAAACTATGGATGCAATGCTATGAGAATCTGTTCCAGTACTGGAAAATTCATAATGACTCTCAGCTGTATCACTCACTCCATTTTCCTGGGTCACACAGGCGTTTCTGCATTTCCAGAAGTTACTGAACTTCTGGAGGTTCAGTCCTATGAGTCTTGGAAAGATGAAAATCCAAGATGTTAGACTCAAATGCCATGCTTTGACTCAGCGTAGTGGCATGGTGGCAGTGCATGTTGGAGATTGGGTATTGAGAGTGACTCATGCCAGAGGAGTTCAAGGTGTCTTGTGTCATGTTCCAGGACGCAATGACTAAACTTTGTGTCAGTCATTTGTTTGAATAAACATAAAAACATAGAATTTGACGGCAGATAATGACCACTTGGCCCACCCAGTCTGCCCATTTCCCTACCTACTGGATAAGCTGCAGATCCTAGTTAACCAGCATCCACAACCCTCTCTGTGAAAAAAATACTTCCTCACATTACCTCTGAGCTGCCCCCCCATCTTCAGATTGTGTCCCCTAGTTCTTGCACACCTCTTTTTCTGAAAGATGCTACCCTCTTGGACTTTGTTGATTCCCTTGAGGTACTTGAAAGTTTCTATCATGTCCCCCCTCTCCCTTCTTTCCTCAAGGCTATACATATTAAGCTCCTTAAGTCTCTCTTCATATGTCTTCCAGTGCAGACCCTGCACCATTTTAGTTGCTCTCCTCTGGACAGCATCCATCCTGTCTACGTCTTTGCAGAGACTGGGTCTCCAGAACTGCACACAGTACTCCAGATGGGGTCTCACCAGCTGTCTGTACAGAGGGATAACAACTTCCTGTTTTCTACTGGTGATGACTCTCCCCTATGCATCCCAATATCCACTCAGCCCTGCTTACTGCCTTCTCACATTGCTTGCCCACCTTTATGTCATCTGATATGACTACCCCAGGACCCTTTCCATTGTTGCTGTTGTTAGTATCTCACCCCCATTGTGTACTCTTCCCCTGGGTTTTTGTTTCCCAGGTGCATTACCTTGCACTTCTTAGCATTGAATTTAAGCTGCCATACATTTGACCATTCCTCTAACCTTGCAAGTCCCTTCTCATCCTTTCCACCCCCCACCTTGTGCATCAAGTCTGTTGCAGATCTTTGTGTCATCTGCAAAGAGACATACTTTTCCTTCCAGTCCCACTGCAATGTCACTTATAAAGACATTGAAGAGGACCGGTCCTAATACCGAACCCTGCAGTACCCCACTAGTAACCCCCTTTTCTTCAGAGTGGACTCCATTTACTATTACCCTCTGTGTCCTATTCTCCAGCCAATTCTTTACCCAGGCTATCATCTTGGGACCCACTCCCAGGCTGGCTAACTTGTATATTAATCTTTTGTGTGGGACTGTGTCAAATGCCTTGCTAAAGTCTAGGTAGGCCATGTCCACACCCCTCCTGATCTACTACTTTGGTCTCCCAGTCAAAGAAATCTATTAGATTCATCTGGCATGACCTTCCCGCTGTGAATCCATGCTGCCTTGGGTCCTGCGCCCTCTGGCCTCTAGGTACTCGACAATTCTTTCCTTCAGAAGTGATTCCATCATTTTCCCTATCACTGAGGTTAAACTAACAGGTCTGTAGTTTCCTGCTTCTGCCCTGCTCCCACTTTAGTGAAGTGGAATCACATCTGCCCTCCTCTGGTCCTCAGGTACCACCCCATCCTCCCGTGATTTGTTAAAGAGAGTAGTCATTGGTGTCACTAGTTCTACCCTTAGTTCTTTTAGAATTCTGGGATGAATCCCATCAGGCCCCATTGCTTTGTCCGCCTTCAGGTTTAAGAGTTCTTTCAGAACCCTTTCCACTGTAAATGGGTTGGTAACAACTTCTGTATCCAGAGTGTTTCTATTGTTTGGTTTAGGTACCTCCCCCTCTTCATTTGTAAATACTGAGCAAAAATATTTGTTTAGTATCTCTGCCTTTTCACCGTCACCCTCTGCCCCCCCTCCCTTTATTAAGCCTCACTATCCCTCCCTTGGTCTTCCTACACTCCCTGATGTACCTATAAAAGGTTTTATCTCCCTTCTTAACTGAGTTGGCTATCTTTTCCTCGGTTTGGGTCTTTGCGGTTCTGACTGCCTTCCCAGCTTCCTTTTGCTTTAACTGATACAATTCTCTGTCCTGCTCATTCTGTGATTCCTTGTACTTCCTGAATGCTTTCTTTTTCTCTTGAACCTTCACTGCCACCTCTTTTGAGAACCATAGTGGTTTCTTACATCATTTTGTTTTGTTTATTTGCTTTACACAAAGGCTTGTTACCTCTGTGATGGCAGTTTTTATTATTCCCCATTATTCTTCCACCCCTCCTTCCTGCCCATTTGCTAGTGCATTCCTTAGGCACTCACCTATTTTGGCAAAGTCAGCCCTCCTAAAGTCCAATATTTTTGCCTTTGTATGGCTTGACTCTACAGCTGTGTTTATTGTGAACCATACTGTTCGATGATCGCTAGTTCCCAGATGGCTACCCACTTCTACATCTGTGATCCTCTCTCCATCTCCATTTGAGAGAACCAGGTCTAAGATTGCTCCCTCTTGAGTGGGTTCCAATACTAGTTATCTAAGGCATGCCCCCTGTAGGGCATCTAGAATGACCCCACTCTTAGAAGTGGCCGCTGCAACTGCACTCCATTTAACATCTGGCATATTCAGATCACCCATCAGCAATATCTCCCCTTTTTCTGCCATTCTAAGTATACTTTCTATCATTTTCTTGTCCATTTCCTCCCCCTGAGAGAGGGATCTGTATACAACCCTTGTATACAACCCCTTGTTGGGTGTACTATTATTGGGGGGGGGGTTAGCTGTTTATGCCCCTGCATTCTTGTACCCCTGACTGATTACTCTGTCCAACTGTTTTTTTTTGCTGTATTATATTATTGTTGTTAACTGTACCTTTTGCATTTGTAGCATGTCATTTTTGTTGTATAACTGTGATTATTCTGTACATTTTTACCTCGTGCCATTTAACCTGGGTTGTACCTGAAAACGGTCCCTTGGATCAGTGCACTTACCTGGTTACTAAAGTCATAAATAAATAAAATAAATAAATAAACCCCAACTACCCCTAAATGATGCCCCTGAAAGCATGGTGTTTCACTCACCAAAATATGGAAAACAGAAGCTGAAGGGATTATGAATGCTCTACAGTATTTCAAGGCAACTGGCCCTTCTTAAGCAGAGAAAGTCAGCAAGTAGAGAAGCTAAGAACAAGGAGGTAAAGTGACTTGCTTAGGGTCACATAGTGAGTAAGTGGCACTGGGATTCAAACCTGGGTCTCCAGTTTCACAGCTCTACACTTTAACCACTAGGCCAAACTGCCTCTCACCCAGCTGGAACTTCAAGAATCTTTCAAGACCTCGCACGTTCTGATTCACTCTTCTGTATCACAGAAAATTAGCTAGATGTCAGCGGTGCCATTCCTTACCTGCTAGGCGCATGACTTTGTCCATAAGCTGCTGTCTGGATGTAATCTATAGGCCTCCAGGCAGTGGGCCCTTGGAACATAGATGGTAATTAGATTCTTTTTAGTTTACAAGTGATGATGCCTTAACTCAGAGAGCCCCTTGCCTCACCTCACAAAGTAGCAAGTAGGTAGCTACCCCCTCAGGAAATCTGTACTCTGGTCCCCAACAGACCCTGCCTCACAGTACCCACCACTGGCAATAGGATTATGCTGTTTAAAATACTGAATAATCCAGATGTTTCTGGTCAATGTGATATACTGTAAGTATCAAAGACAGACCTGCTAATTTATGGTCCCATCGTAAACGATTAAGAATTCCAAGGGCAAATTCAAACAATTGAAATAAGTATTTTACTATTCCAGCACCAAGAATGTGCAAAGATTTGCCACAATACTTGGCAGATCTCATTGTATTTGACAAATTTAAGACTGAACTTGGTATGTACCTTACAAATGTCCCGGAATGATAACCCACATGATGTGGGAGACAGTCCTGATGGGCTAATGCCTTCTTCTATCTATACCACTGAGTAACTGAGTAACTCAATAAGCAATGAAAAGACAAAACACATAACATATAGTCAAAACAGGGAATAGGATTTATGAGGAGAGAGGCTGGAAAAGATATTGGGGAAGGAGAGCTGAATTAGGCAAATAATCAAGCAATGTTGTAGAGCTCAGTTAACCTACACTGCTTGTTATTTGACCTCACACACTCCCACTGACCTCCTTCAAAAACACAGTTCCAGGTCCCTCTGCTAGGCTGGTGCACCTGTATATAACTTACCCTTATACCTCAGAAGTGCCCTTTAGTACTGTCCATTTGTGGTTCCACAAAACTACAGCTGATGTAGAGCACTGGCCTGATGCAAAATGATGTAAATTAGGTAGTCACAGGTAGTGGAGAATGCTAGCAAATTAAATGATACAATTTAAATTCACAAACAGGGTGATCCCACCATCCCAGGCAATTGCCGACCCCTATCTGTTGAGGTAAAAATACCCATTGAGGAATTTTATTTCATTGTGGCAGTGACAGTCAGCTCTGCAGCTGAACTGCAGCTCTAACTGAGAGTATTATTAATTACATTGAGCTATATTGTGTAACATCAGGGCTTGCCATCTCCCCGCATGAGGGGTTATTGCAAGAAATTATAATTTAAATCAGGAATTCCTTGGGACAGCATTGGGGAAACAAGGTGACCCAGTTTAGCATTTCCAGGTCACAGTACACATAAAGCTCAGCCCTCTGTGAGCAGGGTGAGTGAGCAGCAGGAACAGCAAGGTAGGCCCTAAAATTGTTCCCAAGGTAGGTCACTATCACCAAGCGAGCTAAACGATGGCTAGTAGGGTTTTAACAATAGATGGGGAAATTGGTTACCAATGCAGCATGTGCCACATGTATGCAATGTTTAGGAATGAGCAGAGCCTTGAGACATTTATTTGTGGAAAATGCACTGAGAATAAACAATTAAGTGAACAGCTTGCTGCCTTCATAAATCAATTTGAGGCGCTGGAAAAAAAATCAGGGAGCACTAGCCAATAAGTTGAAAGTCTACCCAACCATAACAAAAAGTCAGAATAATCCCAGAATACAGGCTTACAACAGTAATAATAAAAGAAAAGCAATAACAGTGCTAAATGACCCCAACAATGAATGATATGAGGTACACACTGTGAAGAGGAAAAAAAGGGTAGGAGAGAAGTTTAATACATCAAACTTAATCCAAGATCAAACCATATTAAAGAACGACCAACCATCAATGTCATGGGCCCACACAAACGTTGACAGAATCACCAACAATAGATTGGCAACACAAAAAAGTATTAGCCATAGTAATAGATATGCAGCATTGATGAATGAAAATAGTGAAGATATTATAGACTTGGGTAATCAGGAAACTATACCACAACAAACATTACATAATGAAACCCCACACCACCTAATTGTGTTAGGTGCTTCCATCATTAAATACACCGACAGTCACATCTGTCAACATGATAAAGAAAATATAATGGTGTGCAGTTATTTGGGGGCAGGGCCAAATGACATTACTAACATGTCCAACAAAATCTTTAAAGGAGTAGGGGAGAGACCGTTAGCAGTCATACATGTGGGTGTGAATGATGTGGGGAGAAAAAGAACTGAAGAAGTAACTAAAGATTTCAAGAAATTAACAGAAACCTTGGCGAGAAAGGGATGTGAAATTATCATTTTGGAGATACTTCTGGTACTGAGCGCTAACAAAAAAAGGCAAAAAAGATATAAAAAGCTTGAACCAATGGCTACGAAATTGGTCAAAAGAAAGGAATTACACCGTCATAAGACACTGGGACACTTTTGTAAACGAGCCTGAATTGTACTGTAGGGGTGGACTCCACCTGAGCAAGAAAGGTAGCAAAACATTATGGTTAAGCATTGTACGAGCAATATCAGCTGCTTTAAACTAAGCAATGGGGCGAAGGACAATGCAATGCCAGCTGGACAAGCTTGTCCTAATCAAAGGAAAAATAAAAGCAAAAAGAAGCAAATAAGTATAATGTCATTGAATGCACGAAGTTTCAATACAAAAAAAATGGCCGAATTAGCATTTATGATCACAATGGGTAACACGGACATCATTTGCATCACAGAAACTTGGTGAGACGAACACAGCAAATGGAGCCAGGAGATACTTGGGTATCAATTGATTAATAGACTACCAAAGGAATGCGGAGGGGGTGGAGTTGCCTTCTATACAAAAGATGACATAGAGTGTCACGTGATAGAAATGTCCGGCAGTGACGGTATTGAGGTAGAATCTATATGGTTTAACATTACAGGGATGCTAGGTACATTTTTTTACATAGGTGCTATCTACAGACCACCAAATAGTAGCAATGAGTATAGCATGGAAATATTGATCCAAATAACTAGTATTAAAGAAAAAGGTGATATTAAATTTAGTGGGTGACCTAAACTTACCAAATATTAACTGGGCTACATCACAAGCTACCAGTGCCCAAGAACAAAGCATTATTGATTATCTAGATACCATAGGGTTACAACAGATGGTTTCAGAAACCACTAGAGGTAATAACCTATTAGATATAATATTAACAGAGATCCCCGATGAAATAAAAAATATTCATATAGGTGCACCATTGTCAAACAGTGATCATCATATCATAAACTTTGAACTAGACAAAAAAAAGTTATGCTAAGGGTAAATCAGTATTAAAAACTTTAACAAAGCTGATGGGGATTCTATAAAAAGCAACCTCCTAGAATTTGATCTCCCCAACAAATTATCAGAATTAAGTGTTGATGAAGCATGGGCCCTTTTAGTTACCACCAAGGCCCCTGGAATTCTGCGGTTCTGTGGTTGCAAAATTTAATGCAGAATTTGCATCATGCCACAGAATATATATAGTGCCGCAGAATTCATTGTTTTTGGTAAATTTTCATATAAATATACTGTTTTTCCATAGTGTCAGGCTTTCTTTCCCACCTCGTTTATCCTGAAGCTCCTCCTCTATGCTCAGCATAGGATGTCATCGATGATATCACATCATATTTAGCCAATGACAGGAGTGCATTCTGCCAGAGAAATGAATAAATCATGCCGCAGAAATCAGAAAATGCTGCCGAAGAAGTCAAGGAGCCCTGCCGCAGAAATCAGAAAATTCTGCGTCAGAACACCAGGGGCCCTGGTTACCACTATCAAAACACTAGTAGATAGATTCATCCCTAACAGGAAAATATATAACAATAAAGGGAAAAGGCCATTATGGTTTAACACTAAAATACAAAGACTGATTATCAAAAAGAAAAGGCCATTTTCAGCTATGAAAAAATTACAAACAAGTAATGTAACCAAATACAAAACTGCACTCAAACAACTTAAAAATACAATTAAGAACTCACGCATGCAAACCGAATTTATACTAGTCCACACAAGGGATAACATGAAAAGTTTTTATTCATGTATAAACAGCAAAAAGGCATCATCCAGAGTGATAGGACCATTACACCATAGTGACCATACGGATAGTAACCCTGAAGAGATGGCAAATATTTTTAATACCTATTTCACATCAGTTTACACTGGCACTACCACTCCCCCTTTAGTTAGTTCATCACTTGAACAACCCCCTTCTGACAACATCGATTGTTGCCAATCAGATATAATAAAGAACACATTATTAAAACTAGATTGTAACAAATCACAGGGACCAGATGGCCTACACCCACGTACATTAAAATAATTAGCAGACCTATGGGTAGAACCAATTTCTATTATAGGCAACAAAACAATTAAGGAAGGCAATGCCCCAAATGACTGGAGGAAAGCTTTTGTTATTCCAATTTATAAAAACACCCCTCGAATTATAGATCAATAAGCCTTACCTCTATCGTTAGCAAAATTATTGAAGGAGTCATTAAAGATAAAATAGTGAGTACTCTAAAACAGTTTCATGAAAAAATTGAGCTGACAAAATAGCGAGTGACAATTGCACGAGTATTTAATAGTGCTAGACAAAATAGCACCTAGTATTTGTAGCGAATGCTTTATTAGAGTTAATGTAAAAATCGCAAATTAATGGTTGATATATACAGTACTGTCTTTTGAGTTTCCCTTTTCAAGCTCTGGAGGCAATTTCAGTACAGCCTTAACAGCAGGTAAGGTCTTCACTGTCCTCCTGCATCCCAGAATGCTGTAGCACAGTTGTTGGCCATTTCCAAACATCATAAATATTGCTATGGCTTTGTGGACATCCGCAGCTGCACCAAAATGGAGATCAAACTGATTCTGAGCCAGAAAGGCAAGCTCCTCACTCTGTTCGGGGGGTTTGTTTATCGGAAGAACAAAGAAACCACTGGGAAAGTGTACTGGAGATGCACCAATTCCCATAAGTATAGTTATCTTGCTCGACTACCTACAGTGGAAAACAAGGTAACTACTCACATAAGGGAACACAGCTATGTAACTGACGCTGGTGATTTTGGTATTAGAAAGGTTATAGCCAGCTTTAGGGAGTGAGTCCGTGGCAGTGTTGAGAGTACTTCTCAGGTTGCAGTTCATTGTACTACCAGTGTACCTGACTCAGTTGCAGGCCGTTTACCAGGGGTTCCACTTATTAAAAGAACAGTGCAAAGAATCAGGCAGGTAGAGGGCGGGTGTCCGGTGATGCCTAGCTGTGTCATTGAACTTGAAATACCTCCTGAATTCACAGTCACTACTTCTGGTGAACTTTTCTTGCTATTTGACAGCAGTAAGGAGCATGACTGATTCCTTCTGTTTGCAACAACTGCAAATGTGCGGTTCCTCAGAGAGTGCAATGATTGGATGCTGGATGGGATATTCAAATCTTGTCCATCTCTATTTGACCAGCTGTACACAATACATGGTCTGAAGTCAGGGTCAGTTGTCATGCAATTTATGTGCTTATGTGTTCTTGAAAATCTGCTACATGTGCCAGGATTTTTAACCAGTTGAAATCATTCTGCCCTGCCCTGCAACCATCAACCACAATCATGGATTTTGAAAAAGCTGCATGGGAGGCTTTTTTCTTTATCTTTCCCAAGTACTGACTTGAGGGGGTGTTTCTTCCATTTTGCACAAGCCCTATGGAGGTAGATACAGAAATACCCTATTGTGCACAACATGTATTGTGAAGACCCGAACTTTGTTGTACATTTGTGAATGTTACTATCTCTTGCCTTTATTCCCCCACATGATGGTCCCTGTGTATTTGATGAAATGCACGACTGGAAATTTTTTCAAAGTAACAAAGACATGCTATTACCACTGATTGATTACTTTAAAGCTATATGGATCAGAAGACCAAAAGGAAGATCTGGTAGATTAAGAGCCACTTTTCCTCCTGATCAGTGGCACTGCAACAATGCCACTGCCAGAGGCCTAGCACGAACACACAATGTGATGGAAGGCTAGCATTGTGGGTTTAATAGCCGTCTGGAGGCCCATCAACCGAGTATACGGAGGCTTATACAGTGCCTACAAGAACAGCAGCGAATGACAGAATTGAAGCTGGAACAACTTGTATCCGGGGCACTTGCATATGGCACTAAGAGGAAATACAAGGACTCTAATGAGAGGGTTTGAACCATTGTGGCACAGTATAACACAAGAAGCCACTACGAGTTCCTGAGAGGACTCACGTATAATTTTCAGTTTCAAGTGTGAGGCATGTAAAATTAGTGATGCAGCATGCACACTGTGAATTGATCACAATTACTGCATCTGTTCGCTGTTTTGTATGATTTGCATTTCATTGTTTTTGCCTTGTATCTGAATGATTTGGCTGATTTTTTTGTTTTTTTTAAATCTAACTGAAATAAAGCTTCTTTAATTTGGCTCATTGGGGTATCAGATAATTTGGCTAATCATTTTTTTTGCTTGAAAAGTTGCTATTTTGACATGCCAGTCGCAATATAATCACATAACACCCTGACTTCAGACCACGTAAACTGCATCAAAACATGCCACTTATTTGTCTGTCACTTATTAGGTAGTCGCTTATTTGTCTGGCGTGATTATTGAGTTGATCTGCCCGGCGAAGTTGCTATTATTGCTCAGTCACCATTTAATGCATCCCGCTATTAATTCATGTAATATTTTGTACTCGCTATTTTTACTTCGCGGTTATGTATTCGCTATTATAACGGTGCATCACCAGTACTCTTTCCTGACTATTATAACGGTATACCATCTAAAACAGAGGGGACTCATTGATTTAACACAACACAGAGAAAAGAAGCTGTAGTACAAATTTAATAAGCTTTTATGATAAAATTACAAAATATTTAGATCAAAATGATTCTGTGGACATCATTTTTTTTGATTTCCAGAAAGCATTCGACACTCTCCCCCATTATGGATTAATCAATAAACTCATTAAACTGCAAATCGACTCATCATTAATAAATTGGGTAATTTCATGTCTTAAGGGTAGGTCACAGGTAGTTCGAGTAAAGGGCCACCTTTCATCAGAAGGGATGGTGACGAGTGGTGTCCCACAGTGTTCAGTTTTGGGGCCTCTCCTCTTTAGTTTATGTGTACAGGATCTACAAATTGCTAGCAATAATATATTGCTAAAAGTTGCTGATGATCTCAAACTAGGTTGTAAAATATCCAGTGATGAAAGATGCAAAAAATGATTCAAGATCTTAATAAAATCATCCTGTGGGCCGACAATAACAGCAATATGAGGTTCAGCTTAGACAAATGTGTGGTTATGGACTGTGGAAAGAATAATCTAAAACAAAATTATAAGATTCACAATACTGCAGTCCCAGTGGCGCAGAGGGTTGAGGCACTGGACGCCACACCTCGCTCCACACTGGCGACCCGGGTTTGGGAATGGACCCGGGCAGCTGGGGGTCAGCGGGGGGGTTGGGGAAGAGATTGAGCATCCAGAAAACTGCTCTCTCTTCCCTGGGGCATGCTTGGTAGATGAATGCTCAATGAGTGACCTCTGGCAGAGGCTAGGGGCTAGCCACAAGACATCATGGTGTATGCCAAGGGGGTGGAGCCGTGGTGTGCATTGCCTTGGCAGCCGGGCTCCACAGGGGCAGAAAATCAAGAAAATACTTCCCTCCTCCCACCAATAGGTGAAGGTGCCTCCCACCCCAGGACCACAATCCCAACAGTCGGGCTCCACTTTCTCCTCGGTAGCCTCCTTCCCAGCCCAGTTTCAACCCTATGAGAAAGAGTGCCCTGGGTGGGGGCGGCTCTTCCCCGGAGGGTAGACCTGGGGGGGGGGGGAGACAGAGTCACATAGGGGAGGTAGAAGTCCTGGCCTGGGTGGTTGCTGGAGAGAGTTCGGTGGGGCTCTACTAGGGAAGGAAAAAAAATAGTTTGAAAAAAAAAAAAAAGATTCACAATACAAGTCTTCTTAAGGTTGATATATGTAGGGATCTGGGAATTACAGTCTGTAGTAACATAAATAATGGTGCCCAATGTAGGCAAGTTGCTAAAAAAGTAAATCACCTAACCACTTGTATTACAAGATCATTCACAAATAAATCCAAGACTGTAATGTTACCCCTTTACAAAACATATTTGTGTCCACATCTAGATTACTGTAGTTAAGTATGGAGTCCAAGACTAAAACAAGATATAACCATCCTGAAGAAATCACAGAATAGGTTCACAAAGCAGATAGCACTTTTAAAACACTCTACCTATCAACAAGGACTAGAAACACTTCAACTATGGCCGTTACAGCTTAGGAGAAATAGAGGGGACCTTTTGACTTTATATAAAATTTTGGATGATGCCGAACTAACATCCAACTTGGAAATCATATTCAAAGGTAGTACCCACAACTTAAGAACTCACAATAAACAAATAATAGGGGAGCTATCCAGGACAAATTTAAGACACAATACATTTCTCCCCGCAGACAGTGTAAACCAATCAACATCCCTAGGTTTTAAATCAAACCTCAACGCTTATTTTAATAAAACCAATCCCTATAGAGATATCCACTGAGAAGTGGGCACAGCAGTCATGGGCATTTAGCCTTCTGCTGCCCTAATACCATAGTATAAACCATAGTATCTCTTCTCCCCTCTCTAGCCAAGGTCCAAGAATTGCTGGTCCTTGGTAAGCTTAATGACTTCCTCTCCACCTAAAACACTCTCTCCCCAGTCCATTCTGGCTTCAGGAAACTCCACTCCACCACCTCCTCCCTACTTCAATTTATAGATGCCATTCACTCTGCAACTGATCAAGGGCTGATCACCTCGGCTATATTCGTAGACCTCACCAAGGTCTTTGACTCCATCTCTTGCCCTCTTCTCCTTAATAAATTAAGCTCTATTGGCCTTTCACAAGCATCTGTCTCCTGGTTCAGCTCCTACTTAACTGGCCAGTCTCAGTCTGTAAAAACCAGTAACATCCTGTCCACCCCCTCCCCATACTTGTAGGCATCTCAGAAGGGCTCAATCCTTGGACCTGTCCTCTTCTCCCTACTCATCAATGACCTGCCTTCTGCCTGCTCCCATACCAAGATACACATGTACGTGGACAATACTGTCCTTTTGTTTTCCAGTCCCTCTGCCCAAGTCATCCAAACCCCTCTACAACAGGATTTTACTACAGTGTCCAATTGGTTCACGGCTAACTACCTAAAAATGAACACCAAAAAGAGTATGGAAATGACCTTTGGGTCCAAACAAAAGCTTGCCAGGCTCCCCACACTCATAGCTTTCTACACCATAGCAAACTCTCCCCTTGATAATGTCCTGGCCTATAAATACCCAGTAGTGTGGGTTGATCCTTTGCTTAACATTTCATTCCACTTCAAGGCCCTGCATTCCAATTTATGTCCTAAACTTGGTCTACTCTACCGCCATAAGGGCAGCCTCCCTATCCCTATCTGGCGTGACCTGCTGGTAAAATGGATACTCACTCTCTTTGACTATGCTGATGTGGTCTTCAGTGCTGTTTCTGCCACCTCTCTCTCCAAACTAGATGTCCTTTTCAATGCCTTCTGTCATTTCGCCTCTACTTTCTCCCACATGACACACCACTCAGAGACCCATGTTGCACAGCTCCACCTTCATCTCCAAATTATGGTTTGGAATTCTTCCTTCCTACCTTTCCTCTCTCCTTAATCCTGCTACCCCTCCTCCTACAATTCATGTGCAAACTGCCATCATTCCTTTACCCTCCCATGAGTTCACACTTTGACAGGGAAACTTGCTTTCTCCTATAGACTCCCATCCATCTGGAATAATCTCCTCCCTAAAACCTGTCTCACACCCTTCTTTTCTGCTCTCAAGCACCTCCTCAAGCTCTTCCTACTACATCTTGCAACTGTCCAAGGCCCTAATTTCCCACCTCAAGCCTGTCCTCCTCCCTCCCTGCCACTTCCTAATTCAGGTGCCACCACTATGTCTTGTTTGCTGCCTGTAATTATAAGCCCTCCCTTCCCTTTGTAGCTCCTGCTCGTAACTCCTCATTGTATTCCTAAAATGTGCATTTACCTACCCCTTGTATTTTACTGTTATATACAACTCATTTTTGTTATACAGTAAATATTAAGATGTAAATATTCTATACTACACTGCATCTATTTATTTTTCTCCCTTTGTTGTATTTGTACCCCCTGTCCCTGGGTCACACCTCGAAAAGAGCCTCGGCCTCTGTGTGTCTTTCCCGGTTCTCAAATTTTATATAAATAAATAAACACTTTTTTTTTTTCCTATTTCTTTTTATACCTTGCCCCAATCACAGCACTATCACCCAACCCTTCCACCAGTGCCGCTGCAAGCTCAGAAGGACCCACCATGGAGCCACGGTTTACCCCCCAGGTGGGGATGGAGTGGGAGTGGTTACTGGCACCCTTAGCCTCCCTCCCTGGTTCCATAACTTATATTCTTGTTGGGGTCCACTTCCGAGCAACAGACACCGGTGGCGAGAACCTTGTCTTGTCCTCCTGATGGTGCCACGCCCGGCCAAGGCGTTACACCGGCATCTGTCACACTCCACCTCTTGTACACTGCTCGGGCATGCCAAACCCCCAGCCACCACTAGAGGTCGGTCATGCACCAAGCTGTAGCTTCTCCCACCCCCCCGGAGGAAATGAGCAGTCCTACTGATGCTCAAGCCTCCTCCCCTTGGCTGGCCCTCTGACAACCTGAGCTTGTTCTCGAACTTGGGTCACCAGAATCACGAGCAATAATGCTACAACTGCGAAGGGTGCACCATCCACAAATAAATACATTTTTATGTACAAAAGATTAACACATAGGTCTTCTGCCTAAGCTATGCCTCTACACCACAGCCCTTGCACAAACTGTAGGTCTTCCTTATGTAACCAGCCAGTCCCTGGGATTACTAGGATCCCATCAGTGTTAGATCAGGCAGAGAGCCTGGGCAGTCCAGAGGGTGTAAAACTCTCTGCAGTACATTACATCATCATCACCTGTTTAGCTCTCCTGAGGCAAGAGATGATGTAATTGAATTTAGAACTCTTACAGCAGCAGGAGCCTAGTAATCTGCTGTTTTGAAAACTGGGAGTAGGAGTTTGGGAAGTTGCAGCTGAGTGTTTTACAGGCAAGTGGTGCTTTTCCAAGGCCACTTGTCAGAGGGAAGGACCCTCAGATTGTAATTTTTCTGCCCTAGTACTGTAAACAATGGCAGGTTTTGGGGGACATGGTGGCTACCAGATCCTGTGAAGCCCGAGGGGCAGAAGATTTCTCAGCAGGAGAAATGGTACTGAAGGTTTCAGCAAGTGGCATGGGGGCAATCCCTAAAAGACTGTGAGAACATACAGTGCTGCCCAGATTCAGATTTAAAGAGTTTTAAAAGTGTCAACGTTGCTAGCCAGGGAAGCTAAAGATTTTCTTGAAGCAATGTTAGATTTCAGGAAAGAGGTACAAAAGCTTGTAGTCTAAGTAGTCCTGAAAAGTCCTGCAGAGTGTTTAGAAATATAAGATGGGGAGACGACACGTGCCCCCTGAAGAGTTTACGGTGAAAGTTAGTACAGTTCTTTCAAGTGTGCTAGTTGTGAAAGTTGACATAGTTCTTTCAAGTGTGCTAGTTGTGAAAGCTAACACAGTTCTTTCAAGTGTACTAGTTGTGGAAGTTAACACAGTCTTTCAGCTGGTTGAAGTGTACATTGCAGAGAGGTGAAGACCCTCCATAGAGAAGCAAAGAACAAAGTGTGAAGTCGAATGGGCTCTGAGGGGTGGTAACTAGGTTCACCCTATGTGTTCTTGAAGTGAGTGCTGTGGAATCACCCACATAAATGCACTGGTAAAGTCCAGAGATCCCTAATGAAAGGAGTGGATGTCCATGGGAAGTGTACAAATGTTTCTGCCTGCTACAAGTGTATCATCTGTTTAGACAGTGACCAAGCCCTGAGGGCATCACCATTGTTCTGTTACCAGCTGTTCAGGAATAAAAGCCATACAGTACAATACCAATTTTTTGGTTGTAGACATTCCATCTCTGAGTGACCTGTGTGTGTTTTTGGGGTTCCCACAGATAGGAGACACACCATAGCCCTGGCACCTCTCCCCAAGATCTGGGTAGAAATAGAAATGTTGGCTTGTACCACTCCCCCACCTCCGAGAAGCCCAAGCCATGTGTTGTTCTAATGCAAGGGGTATAGCCTTTGTTGCTGTGGTAGTTGCCTTGCTGACAAGCTGCAACTAAAAAGGGGGCAGTGTAGTTACATTTACAGGCACTTACAGGTCCTAACTAAATGCCAAAAACAGTTGCAGGATCGGAGTCTTGATGTGGTTCTCAGGACTTAGTAGGTTCGGACACCACAGGGCAAGTCAGACCAGGACCACTGCTTTCTTTTTCATGCAGGTTACTGCTGGTCACCCAAATGCAAGAAATGCAGAATCTCTGTATGCACACAGTGCAACACAATTTGCATCAACTTGAGTTGTATAAATATTGTTGGATCCAGCACAAAGCATTTAAAAAACTGCTGAGTTGTAACTCAGTTTTACATTGCACTGTGACACAACTGTCAGTGCATTCCAAATGAGTTGCAAAAACATTTTATAAACATTGCTCTTGATCTGATTAAATGTTGAAAAACAACACAATGAGAGTTGCCAATGTATTTCCAACATTAACAAGCATTTGTCAATGCCGAATGTTTGCTTACTGGCATTGGCATTGGTAGTGTAAGAGTTAGAGACATGCATAATAGGAATAGCAGTGATGCACTGAACTGAAGCCAGACCCACCACCACCCTGCAGAGACTAACAGGCACTGGGGTGTGCCTTTGGGTCATCAGGCATAATGGCCATGCCATGTCACCACACCCTACCCTGCAGACACTGACAAGTGTCACAGTGTGCCCTGGAGTCTTTGGGCCTTATGCTCACCCCATTCCATAAGAAATATGGTGAGATGGGTGCAGTATGGGAGAATGGGGTGAACTTTGGGGCCGAAAAGTCCAAGGCACACCTTGATGCCTGTCACTGGCTGCAGGATGTGGGGGGGGGGGTGGAATGGCAGGAGTATTAAAGGCGACAATCCCAAGTCACACCCCTCATGCCTGTCAGTCTCTACAGGGTGGGGCGTTATGGTCAGAAACCCTAACGTCCCAGGTGTTTGTTGGTATTTACACTCCAAATTTTAAACATTTTTTTTTGTGACCCCCACCTCATGAACAGTGGCAATATCAGTTCATTAGTGGAAAGCTGATTTTGCACAGCGACTACACCATTTGGCACCACTGATGCGAGAACACATTTCAAACAGGATGTGAAAAATGACAGCTGTACTGTTCATGGGGAGGTGTAAAAAATGGCATGTTGAAAATCTGGAGTTAAAATATAAAAAAACTGGTGAAGTCACGAGCGTACGTAGAAACTGCGCAACGCACACCCGTAATGTAATTAGTTTGGGGATTTTTTACAGCAGATTGTCAACACAGGCATTTTGGGACCTCTGCTCATGAACAGTGTCACTGTGATTTTCTTAATCTATCCTGAACACTGATTTCCCACAGCGACCACGCATTTCTGCGCTGGAAGTGCGAAAACACATTTTGGCCAGGGTGTGAAAAATGTCAGCTGTACTGTTCATAAGGAGGTGTTGAAAAATGCCAGTGTTGACAATCTGGACTGAAAATATTACAAATTTGTGAACTTATGAGGGTGCGTGGAAACTGCGCAATGCACGCTCGTAACACAGTCATTTTATGGACTTTTGTCACAAAATTTTCAACATAGCTATTTTAAGACCTCTGCTCATGAACACTATCACCAAGATTTTCTTAATCTGTCCCAAACATTGATTTCACATGCCAACTGTGCCATTGTGTGCTACATGCACAAAAACAAATTTTGGCCAAGACATGAAAAATGACAGCTGTACTGCTCATAAGGAGGTATGGTAAAATGGCAATGCTGAAAATCTGGAGTGAAAATATTGCAAATTTACGAAGCTACAAGCATGCATAGGAACAGAGCTAGGCATCCTCATAAAACAGTCATTTTTGGAAATTTTTTCATCAAATTTTCAGCATAGGATTTTGGGGGGTCCTACCTCATGAACTGTGGCACTGTCCTTTCATTACTGGGTCCCAAAAGGTGGTTCCATGCAGTGACCACGAAATCACCTTTCGGGACCGAATAACAAAATGACAGTGACTGAGTTCATGAGGTGGGACCCAAGAACCCCATGTTGAAAATTTGGTGAAAGAATTTCCAAAATGGCGGGGTATGCACCAAAGTTGAAAAAAACCCTATTTATGCCATTATGCAGCTTACCGGCATTTCTTCAGTTCGTGGTCAGCTTTGAAGAGTGCAGACGTGTTCCTGGTCCACCGAAGATCGTCGTGCTGGCCTCCGCAGGTAAGTATGGGGTTGGGTGTGTGTGTGGGGAGGTGGATGCACAGAGGGTGGGCGTGGGTTGAGTGAGGGGGGCAAGACAATCAAGGAGGGACCGTTTTTTCTTTTTAGGTCTTTTTTTTTCTTTTAGGAAGATGACGCAGGACTTTTGCCATGTTGGGGTGGTCTCCCAGCATGGAAGCTGGAAGTTTTTTGGGAGGGCAGTGGAGCCGATGGGGGATTGGGCTCCCCTGTCAGCCATACAGAGGTTTGCCATGCTGGAGTGGGCTCCCAGCTTGGCACCTGGAAGTGTGTTGTGGGGGCAACAGATGAACATTTGACATGCTTGGGTGGGCTCCCAGCATGAGCACCTGGAAGTGTGTTGGGGGACGCGGAGCTGGACGGGGATTGGGCAACTCCAGTCGGCCATACGCTGTGTGGAAGGCAGCGTGAGCACGCTAGAGTGGCCTCCCAGCACCTATGTGTTCGGGAGAACTGTCTATGACACTTCAGATCCAGTACTGACACAGGCAATTTGCATACTGCCAATGGCAGTATGCAAATTGTCTGCAGTGTTTTCTTTTCAACTGTACGTCACTGCATCTGAACAGCTGCCATAGACAGCTCAGACATTCATTGGTGCCGTGCAGCCGCACCTGCAAAAGGAGCAGGACATTAGAAGTGGGGGAGGCACACCTATGAAAACTCGTATAGTGGCACTATATTTCTTGCACATGCATGCTAGCAAACACAAAAACTAATTCAAAACGAACTCATTGGTGTGACAGTTTGATGCAGTTACAATCATTGCTTGTGAATGACTTGTGAAGGGGCATGCTGTGTCACTGCCTCTTAGCTGTGATGAATCTTTTGATCTTACTATGTAAGTGTCTTCAAGTTTCATTGTCTCAGTATGGACTGTCTCTCTCCTTGATCTTCTTCTGCTCCTACTGCATCAGGGTTTTCCATGATGTCAGCAATCAACTGGCTGGTGGGAAGGGCAAAGTACAAAGCAGCAAACACATCTCATCACAGAGATCATAGAAATTCAGACTCCATTGAGAACTCACAGTCTCCCAAGTAGTTTATTTATTTTTTATTTTAATTGTTTAACCAGGAGTAGCACACTAAGCTGAAAGCTTTTTTACAGGAGCAACCTGGGACCACAGGAAGGTTAAGTGACTTCCTCAAGGTCACACACTATGCAAGTGGAAGCTATGGGATTCAAACCCAGGTGTAGTCTGGTGGATGTCACCAGATTTGCAGCTTAGAGCCTTAAACCACTGCGCTATACTGCCTCCCATTTAGTTTTGGTAAGCAGGTAAGCCCACTGAGACCATGACAGTCCCTTTTTCAGGGGGTGACCTGGGGTTAATTACAGGTAAAACAGTCTATAAAGTTACACAATAATTACAGTTTGACATTTTATAAGTTAGCACAGTTTTTAACAGACAGTTATGCAGTGGGCATAGCATGGTGTGCATCAGTCTATTGCAGTATGTACATTATGGGCTTGATATTCAGAAATACACCTGGCACTGGTGCAAGTGGTGGTGCGGTGCAATTGAGTTGTGCTGATGCAACTAAGGGATATGTTCAAAAGAGATGTGCCATGGTGCATCTCTTCTGAATATATCAAAGAATGCACACTGTGCAAATACAATGTGCTGGCGCAGCCATCCAGACAGGTCTGAATACCAGGAATGGAAAATGCGCCAGCGCATCAGAGCTACACCGTGCACAAATTCCTGATATTCAGACACCAGTATGCAAATGGAGCCATAATGCATGCAAGTTGAAAATGGGGCCATCTGCATGTCATTATGGCCCTATTTGTATGTGTTGTGCAGGGCTTTCCAGTGAAATGCACCTGGCGCCCTACACAGCATGTGGTCCCTGTACTAGGGACCACAGTAGTGCCCCCCATCCTGGCCCTATGATCGTTGAAAGTAAAATAGTTTTATATCCCTGGTAGTCCAGTGGTACCCCAGCCTTCCCCTCCCAACCCTCTGATCCGTGAAAATGAATTATTTCAATGTCCCTGGTAGTCCAGTGGTACCCTCCTTATTTCAATATCCCTGGTAGTCCTGTGGTACTCCCCTTCCTTCCCAACTCCCTGATCACTGTGATCATATTAAATATGATTTACCTGGTGGTCCAGTGGATCCCCCCAACCCCCACCCACACAGGAACCAGCCTATCCAGCTCCCCCTGGTTATCAATGGGCAGCATACCCACCGCTTACCACTGTGGCTGCCCATTGAATGACAGCTACAGTAGTTGCTGCAAGCTTGTTGGTTTGCACTGTGAACCAATGAGCTTGCAGTGCATACTATAATAATTCACAGCTGTGTGAATGACTTCATTCACAAAGTCGTGAATTATTACAGTATGCATTGCAAGCCCATTAGTCCACAGTGTTAACCAACAAGCTTGCAGCAACTACTGTAAGCTGTCATTCAGTAGGCAGCTATGTGGTATGTAGGTGGGTATGCTGCCCACCGATGACCGGGGACTCGATGGGCTGGGAGTCCTGTGTGGGTGGTGGGTGGGAGGGAATCTTCTGAACCACCAGGGAAATCATATCTAATATGATCACAGTGACTGGGGAGTCAGGAGGGGAGGGGGGTACCACAGGACTACCAGGGATATTGAAATAATTCATTTTTGGCAGTTGGAGGGTTAGGAGGGGAGGGGGCACCACCGGACCACCAGAGGCATTGACATGATTTATTTTATGGTGATCGGGGTTACCGGTGGGGAGGAGGGAGCCACTATACCACCAGGGACTATTATGTCTGCTTGTGCACGGTGCTGGAAGGGGGTTGCCACCAAAGTCTGGTGGCTGCTGTGTTGTACACTGCACTACAGCTGCTCACCTATGGGAGACTAGCACTTGAGCCAGTTTTTACGGGCTCAACTGTGAGCCCAGGTATGCAGCACATCTCTGGGTTGTGTCAGCAGATGCGCCGCACATCTCAGACTGAATATCGGGATGTGCTGCATATGCATGGGCATGCCTTCTGGAGATGTGCCACATACATTATCTTTGTGCCCGGCGCATCAGAAATTATGCTGCACAATTCCCACTTTTGAATATTGCCCCGGAGCACATTTCTGGGTTTGCGTTGGTGCAACTCAGTTGCATCAGGCACAACCCCTTTGAATATCACGGCCTATAACTTTTAGTCAACAGTTAAACAGTTTCCAGCACACAACATAGGTAAACAACTTAGGTGACATTCATTGTTACAGAAAAAAGAGACTGCAGTAGTGGGGTAGCAGAAGAGGGTCCAATTCTCAATGGTACCAAGTGCATTGGTTTAGCCCTAACAGGTGAGTCTTAAGTCCCTTTTTGAACCCCCTGAGGGAACTGCATGTCTGTACATTAGCTGGGAGAGCATTCCAGAGGGGCAGGATGTCGGCCGAGAATGACTTCTGTCCCTGGGATGACCTGACTTTGGGCACAGCGAGGAGTAGTCAGCTCGAGGATCTAAGGGGCCTGCTGTTTTGTTTAGTCCTTAAAGTGTGGGCTAGGCTTGGTGGTGCATGGATCGACCTAAGTTTGTAAGCTAAGCATAATGATAGGTACTCAAGGTGCCCTTTCAGTGGAGGCCAAGACAGGACTTGGAGCACCTGGCAGTGGTGCGTTCTTGGCTGAGCCCCCATGGTGAAGCGACACACCCTGTGATAGAGGGTACTAAGTGTTTGCATTTCCCCTCCTTTTACTGTGAGTAGCACAGGTGACCGATACAGCAGAGTGGGTAGTAGGGTTCTGGTAGCAATCCTTAGCCAGGAATTCTGAGTGAGGAAGGGGCTAAGGCGGTATAATAGTCCAAGCTTCTTATTCACTGCCTTTGTCAGCAGTTTGATATGTGTCTTGAAAGTGCAGTTCTGGTCAAAGGTAATGCCTAAGTACTTTATTGTATCTACCACCTCAGTCATTGTGCCATTCGAAAGGCTTGGAGTTAGAAGGGAGGATCTGGCTGGACCCAGACTTGCTGGGCCAAATAGAACAGCCTTAGTTGTTTTACTATTGAGCACTAGTCTGTTTCTTGCCAGCCAACCCTCTAGGAGTTGCAGGTCACTAGTCAAAGAATTGTTCAGGGAGCTCAGGTCCTTGGAGGACCTGTCGAACACCGCATGATCTGCATATAGGAGTATGTTCACTTCTCCACAGTGATTTGGGGTGTCATTTATGAAAATCGAGACAAGTAAGGGCCCCAGAATGGATCCCTGGGGAACCTTGTCGAGAATTAGAACTTTTTCAGATTGCACACCTTTCCATCTGACAAATTGGGATCTCCCCTGAAGGTAGTCTATAAACCACTGAACTGTCAGACAGTCAAGGCCTACGAGTTTGAGTTTTGCTAGGAGCAGCTGATGGTCCACCAGGTCAAAGGCCTTGGTGACGGCTATGAAAACTGATCCAGTGTAAAGGCCTTTGTCAAGAGCTGTGAAGAGATGATCGGTGAGGCAGACAAGGAAAGTGTCCACAACTTGGTATTTTTCTAAAACCATGGTGTCTATGCATAAATATGTTTTTCCTTTCAATAAACTCTGTTAATTGGTTATAGACTGCCCTCTCTAGTACCTTGCTAAGGATGGAGAGGATCGATATGGGACGATAGTTTTCCACATGTTCACGTGATCCTCCTTTGTGGATGGGCATGACCAGGGCAACTTTCCAGAGTTTTGGAACTTTCCCTTCAAGAAGGGATCTGTTGAACAGCCAAGAGACAGGAGCAGCTATGGCTGCAGTCTTGAACAATCTTGGTTCCAGCTTGTCGTCCCCTTCTGAACCATGGGGTTTTATGTTCATGGGTAGTTTTAGGACCTCGTTTTGGACAGCTTGAAATGGAATTTGGAGGGGGGGAGGAGTGTTATCAGAGTCGGATTGAGAGGGAAGGGAAGCCCCAGTAAAGGGGGCCTTGAATTTATTCAGATCCATGAAGAAAGAGTTAATTGCATTGGTGGCATCCTCAGGGTTCTTTAGTCCGGTCCCGTTAGCTATTATAGCACAGTCACCCAGGGTGGGGCTACCCTTGAAGAGGGTGTTGATCTGTGACCAGAATTTCTCAGGGTTGGAGAGATTACTTTTCTGGAGGTCTCTGATATAACATTTTTTTGCAGATTTGAGCTCTCTTTTACATTTGTTTCATAATTCCCTGTAGTCCTGCCAGGCCTTGGGTTAAGAGGTGGTTTTGAATTTCCCCCAGGCCTTGTCTCTCTCTTTCACAAGTTTTTTCAGATCCAGGGACAGCCACCTAGCATCCCGACCTTTTACACTGATTTTTTTCAGTGGAGCATGCTTGTTAACTGCAGATAGGAAGTTATTTATGAAGAATTCAATGGTGGCATCTAGGCATGGGGCTTTTTTGATGTAAGTCCAGTTTACCTCAGATAAGAGTGTTAAGGAAGGATCCAGTAACAAATGTAGTGAAGTTACAGGCCCAGAATATTCGGGGGGGGGGTGCTTGAAAATTATTTCTCCATATTGTGAACACTGGTGAGTGGTCGCTTAGGGCATTGGCAAAAGTGCCTGCCAGTCCAATGCTATCAGGCTTTACGGCCAGGATCCAATCTAGCATAGAGTGGTTTCCTGTTTTTGTGTTCAGTCTGGTGTGCTCATGAATTAACTGAGTCAGGTCAGCTTCTAGTAGTAGGTTCTTTAACTCTCTATTCATATGGGGCCCCTAGTGGATATTAAAGTCACCCAATATCAACTTCTCACCCTTGGGGAGGTTGGGCAACACCGTGAGAAGCGAGTTAAGAGCGGCATCAGCTGCTTTGGGGGGGGTTATAGATGCATCCAATCATCAGGGGTTTGGTAATTCCCATCAACAGTGTTGTGAACACCGTTTCACAGCTGGTGTTGTCTAGGATAGGGGTTGACATTTTGGAAGCAGTTAGGGAGGATCTAACATAGATCAGGACACCACCTCCCTTTTTGCCCAGTCTGTCCTGTCTGAATATCTCATAAGATTTTAGCTCGATCTCATGGTCTAGGACATGTGATTTGAGCCAGATTTTGGAGATTGTGACTACATCTGGGGAGTAAAGAAGATTTATCCAGGCTTGCAATTCATGAATCTTTGGACGCGAGGCTATTAATGTTCATATGGGTTATTCTTAAGCCTTTGAATTGGCCCAGGTGGGTTGGGTGGAGGACGTAATGCGTACATTTGTGCCGGGGCCAGGGTTTGTCTCAATATCACCACTGAGTAGTAG
This sequence comes from Neoceratodus forsteri, assembly GCA_016271365.2. Lineage (NCBI taxonomy): Eukaryota > Metazoa > Chordata > Ceratodontiformes > Ceratodontidae > Neoceratodus > Neoceratodus forsteri. The sequence goes on from CM057455.1 coordinate 1,237,744,227, forward strand.
TTGTAGTTTGGTCAAGGAACTGATCAGGGACTGTGGTATTAGGAGAGGAGCCCTAGTATTAGAATCACAGAGATAGAACACTAGATTATACAGATTTCCTTTTTGTTTGGTTTTAAACCCAGTCTGGGGGTTTACATCAGGACATATGTGGTGGGGGATGTCCCCTCCATGAGCAGGGTCCTGGTGAAAGCAGTGTATTATGAGGTGACAGCCCAAGACCACTGCAATGTACAAGGTGGCAATTACAATCCCCCACCTGTCTATCTTAGGTATGACTTTGAAAATAGGTACCAGATCTGATAGTAGTGCGCTAGTGAGGCAATAGTTTAGTGACAAAGGAATATGATAGTGGCAGCCCCCCAGAGGGGAAAAGTAGGAGTCAAGGTGAGTAGGGGGAGAAAAAGTGTGTAAACCAGCTTATTAAACATTTTTGTTGTCGTTATGCTCAGTAATTCCAGTGAAAAACGAGGCACTGGGTGTAGGGAAGGATCCTAGCAGAAATTAAAACTTTAATGCAGAGGTTCCTAGGTAAGCAGTAATGGAGGGATAGTTCTGACAATACACAGAATTCATTAGCACAGAATGGCTGGGATAGTAGTCAGCCAGGAGTGTTAGACTGGCTCGATAGAGGAATTAACTAGGGTCTTATACCTAAACATGACTGCTGCCTTGGATAAGCAGACAGAAATATGTGTTCTGATTACTTCTTATGTGAGGTTAGCCTGGCTGCAGGTAGGATCTGCCTAGTCACCAATCAGAGAATGAATGGGTAGAGCTAGCGCAGATTTAATAGAGATTGGAGCTGGGATGGGCGATCGGGGCTGGAGTGTGTGAGCAGGATGAAAATGCTTAGTAGCTGAACAGGTCATTTGGGACTTTGCTGTCTCCTAATTCTGTGGCTTAAAAAAGGTGCCAAGTTTGAAATGGAACTGCATCTGGGCTGTTGAGAGGGCTCTACGGGAGGTCCATAACTGTTTTTCCAGCTCTGTGGGGGCAGGCCAGAACTCTGTAGTTGCCTGTTATGATCACCTCTCTCCAATTTGGTTCAATTACCCTCTGTGCAGAAATGTCACTGTTGGACATCTGGCTTATGACAGGCAAAAAAAACAAGGCCTGCTTTCTGTCACTTGCAGCTCCAGAAGAGGGCTCTTCTCTTTTCCAAGGAAAATCACAGATGCTCCTACATCAGGGCTGACCAGGTACGCCTGAACACAAATGCAGCTACCCACTGACTGGGAACCAAAGGGTGAAACTTTATCATACCACAGTCACTCTGATTGGCTGATCCTTCATGTCAGTTGGCAATGGAAATATCTCCCAAGATTCTTCAATTCACTTTAGTAATGGCACTGTTGGTGCCTTGGAGACAATTGGCTGGTGACTGTACCATTTGAGTCTTCACCTGACATTGGATGTCAAGCATGTTCGGGCCCAAGGAGTTTGCTTACATTTTTGTTTAGTGGCCATCTCTATCATCCTAGTTTCTATAATGTTACTCTCTGTATCCCTGTTGCCTGCCCTGGAGTCCAGAACATGCATAACCCAATTCCCTGTAGCAATCAATCAAGTTATCCACAAAGCAGCAAAACAGGTGAATCTAACATCCTGCATTCTTTTGGTCAGTCACACTGTTCTAATATTTAAAGTGGCATGCAGCTGGGAGTCATAAGCGTTCAAAAAACATACAAGTTAGCTTCGTGAAAGTCAGGGGACTTCATCAGTATTTCAGGACCTGCCATTTTCCAGATCACTCCTCTGGATCACATGAAATTAGCTATACATTAACATCTGAGGATATCTCATCCTCTGAATCATATCTAAAATGTCTCTGGTTTGTTAAAGGAAGGCTCCTACTTGGATCACAGGAATAAAGAAACCTGATAAAGAAGATGCTAAGGACTTCCGGTTACGTCATGGAGCACCTAGGAGCTTGAACTCAGACACCCAGACACCAACTATTTCTTTAACCCTCCAAAATCATTAAAATTTTGAACAAAATGTCATTAAACTCTGGAGGAGGACATACAAATAGACACAGAGGCAGAAATCAAAATAGAGAGAAGTCTAAGACCGAGGATGGCATGAAATTGCCAGATTAATCACCTAGCAGGTCGCTCTCTCCCACAAGTTCCCATGCAGCTGAATACAATACGGAGGGGGAGAACAAGCACTTGTCATGCTCCCAGTTTGAAACTCTGCTGAGGGAAATCAGAGAATCCCTTAAAGAAAACAAACAAGAGTTTTGGGCAGTCCAGAAGCAGCTATTGACCATGGAGACACAAATGGGACAGACTGAAGGCAGGATAGTGGAGAAGAAGAAAATGCAGCCCAGCTCTCTCAAATCATCCACTTCCTAGTAGTACAAATTGGAGAACTCCAAGCCAAATGTCTGGACCTTGAGGGAAGGTCATGTAGAGACAATCTCCATCTATATGGGCTGCCTGAGGGTATGGAGGTAGCACCGATGGCACCATTCATTGAAAATCTCCTGAACGATGTACTGGAACTACAGCTACCTATAACCTCCATATTGAAAGAGTTCATCATCCATTGCAAGCTAAGCCAGCCGATCCCACAGCATGTCCGTGATCGATTGTCTTTCAAGTTAGCTCTTATAGTACAAAAGAAGACATATTGCGACAGGCTTGGGGCAAAAAGGACATTTCTTACCTTACACACTGGCTATTTTTGGATTATGATTTCCCTCAGGAGGTCCAGCAACAGTGGCTAAAATACCTTCCTATTACCCGAGTACTAAAGGAGAAAGCAATCGGTTTCCATACTCCCTAAAACCAGGCTTCGTGTTTTCTGGGAAGATGGTACTAAAATATACTCCATGGTGGAAGAAGCAACTGCATCGCTTAAAGAAAACCAAATATAGATCCAAGACACTAGGAACCAATACAAGGGGCAGCGCAGACACCAGTGGCAGCACACAACAGGGAGGAAGAGACTCGGCTCCAAAATATTGAAGCACACTGAGGCCTTGAACCAGATTCAGCAGTTACTAAATAACACACATACCACATACAGAAAACCAACCTGAGGGGGCTCTGGAAAGGAGTGCCTGGTGGCTAACTTTTGCTCTGGATGGCCACCCCCTGTAATTCTGAATCCCTGGATTTTAGGTAAATGACTCATGCGCAACTTTTTTCCCCAGAAACTTCTGCAATGAACTGCAGACTGTGGATCGAGGGGAGTTAGGGGATAAATGTTTAAACATGCAAACAGTAAGCCAGTAATCATTGTATACCTGAAGTCCCTTACACTTTTTCAACCCCCCCATCCTAAAAGATGTCATAGAGTCACTGTTTTTTGTTGAACAACTGCTGGGTACTAGTTTGTTTTTGGGATGAGGGAGGGAGGGAAGGAGGGAGGGGTGAGTTCATGACCTCTGTGACTAGCAGGTCAACCCCAGAATGCTAACCTTAACAGGAAGGGGTTCACTACAACCTCGATCATATATCTCCAGGGGCTCTCCTCCCTCTACCCTCTTTTCCTTGGGGGGGTGACTTCGGGGGGTCTACCTGGCTGACACTGATAAGTCCTCACACATCTATGCTCTGCCCTAAGGATCAACAGAACAAGAAACTAAAGTTGGGGCATGGGTGAGTGATGGACCTAGTATGCTAACTATGATAAGCTGTACCTACTGGTACATCCTATGTGGAGCACTATTACATCTATGCTGTGGAGGAGGTCTTCCAGGAATGGAAGCACAAGCACACCTCCTCGATCTTCTCACACCTGAGAAGACACAAAGGCTAGTTTGGTTTATTAGCCTCCAACCTTGGAAGCTCAATGTGTACATAGTTTTCAAAGTTACATATACTGCTACTGTTCTTATTGTTGTCCTATTGGCAAGTTTGCAGTTGAAATGGATTTTTGGGCTAAAGGAATCATATTACGTGGGCTATAAATCATGGAACCAGATGTGTTTAACTGATAGTCAAGGAGATATGTATTTTCTGTGTGTGGGGGCATCACAATGGGAAATCCTCCAAATATTAAATGATAGTGCAAGCAAACACAATATGCACATACAATGTGCATGGTATTTCAAACCTGATAAAACACAGCAAGCTGCTTTAATACATAAAAAGAGCAGGAGCAGATATCTTGCTTCTTCAAGAGACCCATCTATCCCAATCCGAGCACAAACAATTTGAGAAATTTGGCTTTTCCCACGTGGTGGCCTCTTCTTATGGGGGGGGGGCGTTGTAGGGGGACGCCCATATTGATCAGACAGTGTACCCCTTTTGAATTACAAGATCGAATCACAGACAATGAGGGATGCTATGTTATGCTCAAGGGTACCCTTGATGGATGGCAGGTAACTCTGGCCTCCACCTATTTCCCCCCAGCTACGAATTTTGCCTTTTACAAATCTTACTTTCTTCAGCTGGCACAGTGGGCAGAAGGCCAGGTTATCTCTGGTGGGGATCTTAACCTCAATATTTCTACTAGGATGGGGTCTCAGACCCTAAGTAGTAAAGTAACCAAAACAACTAGGGATGCAGGGGAAGCTACTTAATGAGCTGGGATACGAAGATGCTTGACATTATCTAAATGGTCCTACACCCAGACATACATTCTTCTCCCAAGCCCATTGCACTTACTTTTGTTTAGATTTCTCCTCTCCTCCTGAGAGCACATGGCATGGCTCCAGAAGACCTGGTCTGGAGACTTTGTCCTCTCCGACCACTCTCCCATTTTTTTAAAAGAACAGATTGGCTCACCTAGGAAAAATACTTTCTGGAGACTTAACCTGTCTGTTCTTAGGGAGGGGGTTATTAGAAGAGAAATAGAGGAAACAATAAAACAAGCCATACAAGACAATAACACAACAGACACAGTTTGATCACAATGGGCAGTAAAAGAAAGGTCATTTTGTATAATAACACCCAAATCCCTTTCCTGTGTCACTTTTTTTTTAATTGTTTATTATTGATAGTGTAATTGAATTCCAAATTCTTCTTGCCCATGTGTAGGACAATACATTTATCCTCATTAAGTTTAAGTCTATGTTCTACTGTTCATTTCTCAATATATTTGAGCACTTTCTGAAGTCCAGTATAATCTGAAGATGAAACTATTACTGTTCCCACTCTATAGTCATCGGCAAACTTGGTTATCCATACATTTCCCTTATTATATTGTAATGATGATATATATATATATATATATATATATATATATATATATATATTGAACAGGCAGGGGCCCAACACTGAACCCTGAGAGACCCCACTTGTAACCGAAAGCCAATCAGACAACCCGTTAATTACCACTTGCTGCCTCCTATTCTCCAACCATTCTGATATCCAATTTACAAGAATCCCATTTATATTTAGCACAAATAGGAATTTAATTAATTCTTCATGTGGTTATTTATCGAAAACTTTTGAATAATCTAACTGAATTACATCCACTGACCTACCATGATCCAAAAAACTACTAACTTTTTCATAAAAACTCAATAGGTTAGTTTGACATGATCGTGAATTTGTAAATCTATGTTAACTGCGATCTAAAAGGTTGTTTACAATCATGTGGCCCTGAATATGATCCTTTATTATGCTTTCCAAAATTTTCCCAAATGTAGATGTTAAACTAACTGGTCTACAATTGTCAGGGGAGTACTTCTTTCCCTTTTTAAAGATGGGAACTACATGAGCTTCCCTCCATTTGCTAACAACTTCTACTCTGTCTAATGACTCCTGAAAAAAAAAGGTTAATGGGTAAGCTATTTCCTCTGCTATTTCATAAATCAGTCTAGGATGTATATTGTCTGGTCCAGGGGATTTATTAATCTTAACTCTCTTTAATCAATCCATCACATCTTTTATATCAATTATAATTTGTTTTTCATTTTTTTATATTATATTTAGTATTAGTTGTTACTGTATCTTTGGGGTTAAATACAGTAGCAAAATATTGATTTTGTACCTCAACCATTTCCTTGTCATTTAGTAAATTGCCACTGTCATCCTTAAAGGGGCCTATTGTTTGTCTGTTCCCTTTTTTGTTATTTATGTATACATAAAATGTTTTATAGTTATTTTTACTTCTAGTCGCTAATTTAATTTCATAATTTGTTTTGGCATCTTTTATTATTTTTTTTTACAAGTTTAACCTGTTCCTTATACTTTGGCAGTAATTTTGCATCAAATTTGGGTAATCTGTACATTTTATGTTTTTCTTTTATCTGTCATTTAATTTTACAGGTTATCCATTTTGGGGAAGCACCCAATTTAGAATTTTTACTTGTATATGGTACATTTACATCTGTAATCTCTCTAATTTTATCCACTAGGATGTTCCACATTTCATCCAACATTAACCTAGTGAAATGTGATTTCTAATCTCAAGAAAGTAATGCCTGTCTAATTTTACGAAACTCTGCTTTTTTTTAAATTGGGAATATTTATATTACTACCCTGTTGAGTAAGTAATTCACTTAATTGGAAGAAAACAGTGTTATGGTCAATATTTGAGATTGGTGTTCCAACCTCAGTGACAATTAATCTGGATCCCATGTTTGAAAATACAAGATCCAATATATTATAAGATCTAGTATTTTGTAAAACTAGCTGATCCAGGCCCAATTGATTAAAGCTTTCTAAATAGTTCCTTTCATTTAAACTAAATGTTGTCTGGTTTACCCAACCTATACCTGGGAGGTTAAAGTCTCCTATTTTGATAATATTTTCAACTGAATCAATATGATCCAGATCATTAGAATTTCTGCATCCAATTCCCTATTTGCTGAAGGGGGATGATACATGGCTCTCAACATAATTTTTGGAGCATTTTGAGGCAAGATTTTAACAGATAAATGTTCAATATTTAATTTACCATCATGTATTTCCATACTAGAAATAGATTCATGCACATAAATTGCCACCCCGCCACCCTTTCTATGTATCCTGGATTTGTGATAAATATTAAATCATAATATGTTTTTATCCAATGTATCACCTTCCTCCCAACAAGTTTCCATAAGAATTGCTATTTTGATGTTTTTGTTCTTCATAAGAAGCTTAAATTCGTCTAATTTGCCATCCAAACTTCTCACATTTGACAATAAACAATTTACTGGTTCCAAGCCTTTATTTTGAAAATGTTGTTTATTGGTAGTGGAATTTATCTTAGTACATTTGCTCCCCCCCCCCCCACTTTTTCCAGTTTAAGTGTTTCTCAATGATTTTATTATATGTATTTTCCAGAACCCTTTCACCCGTCTTGTTTAAGTGAAGCCCATCATTCTTATATAATGATCCATTTCTGAAAATACAACCAGTATCAATAAACCCTATTTTATGTTCAAGGTATAACCTTCACAACCTACAATTAATAGAAATAATATCATGATTGATGTGTTGATGCGATCCATAAGTAGGTAGGATACCAGATACAATAATATCAGTGGTGTATTTATTCACTTCCTGAATTAAATCAGTATAATTTTCTAAAATATTCCCTTTGTTACTTGACTTTATATCATTCACTCCTATTTGAAGAATCACCAACGGTTGTTTAACTTGTCCCATACATCCCTCTATTTCTTGTTTAAGTTCTTGAATTTTATTCCTGGAAACATGCTAACCACTGTGTTATTATTTCTTCCTTTACATACAATTTTATCAGTACCCCTTATTGTAGAGTCACCTAATACTATAATTTCCCTTGATTTTAAATCTAACTGCTCACTACTATGGTAAACTGTGTCATTATCCTTTATTAAATTTAAATTCAGTTGCTGAGGTTTGGTAAATGCTAAAACTGGAGATTCAATTTCTCTTCTATCAATGTCCATGGGACATCCATCATTCATTTTCTGGGCCTGATACCTATCCTGGGGTTTGGTAGATGTTAAAATTGAAGATTCATTATCCCCTTTGTCAGTTTCCATGGGACATCTATCACTAATGTCCTGGGCTTGGTCCATATCCAGGACTGAAAAGGAATTTTTCAATTCCAGAGGTGCAACATTATATACTTGGTTACCTCTACGTTTGCCCTTACTGTTTTTAATTGTGGCCCAGCTTCCCCTTTCCTCTTCCGGAGTTTCTGTTTCAGCACCCAAATCACTAGCAATAGTATCAATAAATTTCTCAAGCGTCTCTATGTCGTGCTTAGTTTCCTATCTATTTCTTAATTCATTTATTTCTTGCAATAGTTCTCCTATCAACACACTTTTGCTACATTCGCATTCCTCTACATTTCCTAATCCCTGTACAAACATTAAACAATTTATGCATTTTGTAAATCAAGACTCCATATTATACCTTCGATTCCTGGTTTTGAGTTGTGTATCCAAGCAGCCACTAACTGTAACATAAATCAAAGTCTTTACCCTTGTTCCTTGCATCCACTGCGGACACAGCCAACACGCACTGAGACACGTGTGTCTCTGTGCATGACCCAGAACAAACCCGCTCAAGCTCGCCCCCTTGCTCTTCTGACGGCTTTTGTCAGGAGCTGACCGGAAGTTCACAACTCCTCCCTCAAGACTAATGTTGCCCTGTAGAGCCCGAAATTAAATTAAACAATGTGATAAAAAGTGCCCTCGCTAGTCAAACCACCTCATGCAGTGGTCTTGACTGTGATACTGGGTGCTGGTGATCTGAAGTTAAAGCCCACAATTTCGAAAGCTGCAGTTAGGTAGTGCCCTAGTCACAGCCTATCCCCCAAAGAGTCTCAGAATGTCAATTCATTTTTAAAATGATTATTCTAGCTCAAGAATTTAGTTGTTCACTAATTCACATCAGAGGCTTTGAATACAGCCACACTACTCGCCCCACTCGCTCTTCTGATGGCTTTTGTAAGGAGCCTACAGGAAGTTCACAACTCCTCCCCCAAAACTAATGTTGCCCTGTAGAGCCTGAAATTAAATTAAACAATGTGATAAAAAGTGCCCTCGCTAGTCAAGCCACCTTATGCAGTGGTCTTGACTGCGATACCGGGTGCTGGTGATCTGAAGTTAAAGCCCATGATTTCGCAAGCTGCAGTTAGGTAGTGCCCTGGTCACAGCCTATCCCCCAAAGAGTCTCACAATATCAATTCATTTTTAAAATGATTATTCTAGCTCAGGAATTTAGTTGTTCACTAATTCACATCAGAGGCTTTGAATACAGCCACATTACACAGCTAGAATATCAGTTATACCCAAGGCAGGCAAGGATCCCACTTAATGCCCATCATATAGGCCCAACTCAGTTTTAAACACTGACTATAAGATATTTACATCTATCTTGGCTAACCAGTTACTTCAATTCATCCCAAGTATAATACACCTTGATCAATGTGGATTTATCCCAGGAAGACAAGCCCAAGACAACATTAGATGCACTATTTACTTAATTGAACATATTAAAAACCAGTCCCACCCTGCCCTTTTTTTAAGCTTAGATGCCAAAAAGGCATTTGACATGGTATCTTGGGATTTTTTATGTGGGGTCCTTGCCTCCTTTGGTTTTCCCACACAATTCTTTGAATAATGATTAAAATTTTACAAGACACCAAAGGGCTACATAAGATCTAATGGGCATATCTCTGAAGGTTTCCTCTTGTTTAGAGGTACTAGGCACGGATGCCCCCTGTCCCCCTTGCTATTCACCCTATATATAGAGCCTTTGGCACAGTATATTAGAGTGTCCTCAGATGTCAAAGGAGCGAACTTCGGAGGCACGGAACACATGCTGGCATTGTTTGCTGATGATATTCTGGTTTATTTTATCCAACCCAGAAACATCCTTTCCACACCTACTTAAAAGAATCCAGAACTTTTCAGAATTATCAGGGCACTCTTTTAATGTGACCAAATCTGAAGCCCTCCTTTTCCATTTTATACCCTCTCCCTCCTTAAGAAGTCAATTTAAGATTAAATGGGACCAACAGACACTCAAATACTTGAAGATTGCTGTACCAAAAGACCTGTAACACCTTTACCCTTCCAATTACTGTATATGCCATTAATAGTGAAATAAAAACAAGATATGAGGAGGTGGAGCCTCCTTCCAATATCCTTTTATTCCCGCACTCTTCCTTTAAAAATGAATGCTTTACCTAGGCTACTATACCTTTTTCAATGTGTTCCTTGTACAATATCTCCCAAAGAAATTCTATCCTGGCAGAGGATAGTCCTTTCCTTTCTTTGGAACAATAAGAAACCCAGAGTTAATCAAAATAAACTGTATCTCCCAAAGGGGATTAGGGTGGGTGGGTTGGTTTACCTTCACAGCCTAGTTACTGGATAGCAGCACAGTCAAAAGTAGCACTTCTGTGGGGGAATGATAACTACCAGGCACATTGGAAATAAATGGATTTGATGAGGCTGCTGCCTTGCTCTCTGCAGGCATCCCTATTTACCCCTTCTTTGTTAAAACAAGTCAAACAGTTAGTTCTCAATGCCACGGCGACTGTTCTGGAGGGGTGGCAGAGAGATTTATATAGTAAGACAGTTCAGAAACACTCATGGAAATACCAGTGGTTCTTATACACCCCAATGTTATCTATCAACCAGAATAAATACTGGTATACCAGACAGGCACTCAGGGGTTTAACTGCTCCCTGGCAACTTTTGAAAGGGAATGTAGTCCTTAATTTTGAGGAAGGACAGACAAAATACGGTTGGACTAATGGGGAAAGGTTGTACTACTACCAAATGAAGGGCTATATAGATGAACATCTTAAAAACAGGAATCAAGCTCCCAGGTCTGGGGGGACCCAACCCCATACACCTGAATATGGACTTCATTACAGGGAGAACAGGCCATTTCAAAATTATACAAATTCCTGATTCTGCTGCAGCCCACCATTCTGATTCTGTTAAAGCAGGTTGGGAACAGGAGCTCAACACAACCATTAATGAAAGAGAGTGGTCCAGAGTTTGGAGGGGAATATGTTCCACTTCCTCTTCACCTACCTGGAGGGAGTTTGTGTGGTGTGTTCAGAATAGATTCTTCCTGGTACCCACATTGGTGGCTTGTAAGAGTCCAGGAGTTCCATCGAGATGTTGGAGAGGATGTGGGGAGCAGGTCGCTACACATAGCCATATTTTTTATCTTTGCCCTAAATTACATACGTTTTGGTCTCAAATTTCCTTACATGTCTCCAGCATCCTAGATATCCCAAACCCCCTGACAGGGGGGTAATTGTTTATTAGGCATACCCCCGGGAGGAACAAAGGGAAAAGACACCTTGTACCTCTGTTCCATCTTGTTATGTGCGCCTATAAATCAATTACCAAGAAGTGGTGGCAGGGGGGATCCCCTGACACAATCAGACTGGAAAGCACTAATTGCTAACATCCAGCACAGTGAGCAATTTTCATATGCCCTACACAACAGAATGGAAGTTTTTGTCTCCCGGTGGATGAGGTGGGAATTGTATCAAAGTCAGATTCAGTAACCAATGAGCAGGTGGGGCTTTCTGGAAGCCCGCTGAATATTTAAAAATAACTTATTGATGGAGACCTATCATATTCTCCTGGGGGGGCTATCCTAACTCCTTGAGGATAGAAATATGAGTACCAACCTCACTTTAATTTCTTCTGTGATTCCTATGAAATTGATAATTAAAAATAGGAGACTGTATTCCTATGTTCCTAACTCTGATGTACAATTTTTATATGCAAACATATTTGCCAAACACTAAGATTCCTTGATTAATTAGCCCAATGTTTTTATTCCATTAGTTGTACTTCTTAAGCAGTAATATTTCTGTTTGAATACAAGATCCTGTTTTTTTTTACAATTGACTAATTTTCAAGTCTATGTATTCTGTATCTTGTAACCACATAAATATTTTACTCTGTACAATCCAAATAATTGACATTTTTTTGATCAATAAAACAGAGTATAAAAAAAAAATAAAGAAGATGCTCACCCCACTTTGCAATGGAAACCCTAACTATTGAACTAGGGAGGTTCCTTACTGTAAATGTCAGCCTGTGCATTCCACTATGTTGACCTATCTTCTGATGAATTCCTGTTCCACATGGTTTTCTCATCTAAATATGACTACTGTATCCCCTTCATATGGCTCCCTGAAACCATGACTCATGCAGTTCCTGTACATCCAGAAAACTGCTGCTCATGTTCCCTCCTATACTCCCAACAACTTGGAATATATTATATCCATTCTCTGAAACCACATTGAGCTTTATCCATTTCTTTAATATTCAGTTTAAATTTGTCTTTCTGGATTATAAGGTTATCCACAGACTTGTCAAGGTCCTCTGAGTGCAGTTTAACATCCGGCCTGCCCCCTGCCAGCCCCCTCACCTTCCACCATTTTCTTTAGGATGCTCCTTTCCCTATCCCTCTCCCATTGCCCTTTACCTTTACTGGCTAAGAGTCTGGTTGCAAGTCATCTATTCCCTCATTTCTGAAATAACTAGTGGTGGACCTGGGGGTGGGAGGCATGCATGGTGAGCAGCTGAGTCCTTCCTTTGCTTCCTTTGCTCCACTGATGGCTGGTCCAGTCAGTAAATTACCCCCTTGCTCCATGCAGTGTGCTACTACTTGAGTAGCAGAGTGGTGCATTAGGTAGTTACATCACTCTGGGTTATCATTAGCATAGACAGTAATAAGAAATATAGAAACTTAGAAAGGTAAGGGCAGATAAAGGTACAAAGTCTGTCCAGTCTGCCCCATGACCCTACCTTGAAGTTATAACCATTTGACCCCCCCAATTTCCTCTCTTTGATTATCCCTTTGAAACCATCCCAGCCAGCTTTGAACCCAGCAATGGTAACTACATGGTTTACCCTTCTTGGCAAGCTTTTCCACTTTTCCACTACCCTCTCTGTGAAGAAGTAATTCCTCACATCCTTTTTGGATATTGTGGTCATTATTGAGTCATGGTGCATGGACAAACATTACTGGGACATGGTCATACCAGGCTACACAATGTTCAGAAGGAAAGGTTAGGAAGGACGGAGGGGGGAGTGGTGCTTTATGTGAAGGAAGGCATGGAAACAACAGAAATACAGGGAATTCAGGTGGGAGCAGAGGTGCTGTGAGTTACTCTTGAGTTGGGAAATGAAGCCACTATTGAGAAAGGGGTGATCTACATGCCTCCAGCACAGGGGAAGGACTTAGGTAAGCAAATGTTAGAAGCAATTGGCAAAATGGCTATTAAGGGGGAAGTGTTGCTGGTGGAGGACTTCAATCTGTTGGATGTAGATTGGAACCTCCCTGCGGCAGCTTCAGCCAGAAGCATGGGCATCCTGGACTCCCTGCAGAGGGCATTCTTCAGGCAACTAGTCAGTGAACCTACTCATGTTGGGGCAATACTGGATCTGGTACTCACAAACAGGGACAATGTTGAGGAAGTCAAGTTGGGAAGCCATCTAGGGATCAGTGATCACTGCACAGTGTGGTTCAACATATGAATAGCTGAAGAATCCAACCACTTAATGGCAAGGATCCTAGACTTCAGAAGGGGTGAGTTTGCTAAGATGAGTGAATGCCTCAGGAATGATTTGGCAGGAGGAGAGGACCTAGAGGGGGTGAAGGAAAGGTGGGCCAAATCAAAAGAGGGCAGCATAGGGAAGGCAACACACATCTGCGGCAAGTAGATAAGCAAAAGTAAAAGAAAGACAACAGTGAACAAGTTGGGGAACCTGGGGGTGGGTATTAAGGTGGTATTGTGGGTAAAAAAAATGGTTAGGGGACAGGATACTGAGGATAGTGGTAAATGGAGTTCACTCCAAGGAAGGGAGTGTGGCCAGTGGGGTACCTCAGAGATCAGTGCTGAAACCAGTCCTCTTCAATGTCTTTATGAGTGACATAATGGGGGAACTGGAAGGAAAGGTCTGCCTCTTTGCAGATGATACCAAGATCTGCAACAGAGTGGACACTCTGGGGTGTGTGTGTGGAAACGATCAGTAGGGATCTAAAAAGACTGGAGGAGTGGTCAAGGGTACAGCAGCTGGGTTTTTAATGCAAAATAAAAGGGCAAAATAATGCAATTGGGCCAAAGAAACCCAGGAGTGGAGTACAATATGGGTGGAGTGATACTGACAAAGACCAAGCAGAAAAGAGACCTAGGAGTAATAATTTCAGATGACCTAAAGGTGGCTAGGCGGTGTGACAAAGCAGTCAGTAGGACTAATGGGATGCTGGGGTGCATAGGAAGGGGCATCAACAGCAGGAAGATGGAGGTGGTGCTACCAATATACGGTTTGCTGCTAAGACCTCACCTTGAGCACTGTGTCCAGTTCTGGAGACCACATCTCAGGAAGGACATAGAGTAGAGGCAGTCCAGAGGAGGGCTACTAAAATGGTGCAAGGTCTGCATCAAAAGCTCTATGAGGAGGGGCTGAAGGAGCTAAATATGTACACCCTGGAGGAGATGAGGGAGGGAGGGAGGAGATATGATAGAAACATTGAAATACCTCACAGGGATGAATAAGGTACAGGAAGGGGTATTTTTCAGAGACAATAGTGCTCTTGAACAAGGGAGCATGCTATGAAGCTGGAAGATGGTAAATTCAGGAGGGTTATAAGGAAGTACCTTTTCACAGAAAGGGTGATGGATAACTGGAACAGCCTTCCAGCCAAGGTAGTGGGGGTGAAAACAGTAGTGGGGTACAAAAATGCCTGGGACAGGCAGGTACCATGTAATAAGAGCAAAGTGAAAATAAAGGCAAGCACAAAATCACGACTGCAACTACAGCAACCAGCACTACAGCTACTGCTATATCAGTGAATTACTTTACTATGCTTTTGAGGGGACTCCACCCACCGCACCCCTGTTGCAGGGGGCCTTCGCCCCGCACACCCCCTAGCTAAAATAATCATCTCTTGGGGGGAGACTCGGGGAGTGGGAGAAACTCGGGAAGGGAGATGTTCCCCAAGGGAGAAAGAAAAAAACTGCTAGCTGGGAATCAAACCCAACTCTGCCTGCATGACCCAGCTACTTGAAGGTGGCAACTCTAACCACCACGCTAAGCCAGTAGCATGGTTTGCAGCCTACAGCAGCTGCACTATGTCCTGCATCTCCTCGCTCTCTCCCTACTCCTATATTCCTCACTCTTTTTCCCCTCGCTTCTTTTACACCCCTGCTGTTCTCTACACCTCGCTATTCTTTCAGACGCTCAAACTGAGTCGCCCAATTTGAATCACCCATATCACGGGTCACTGGACAGGCACAAGAGAATCATAGGGGTAAGGAAAGGAGGGGAGAAGATGGCACCATAGATCAAGTAAGGTCTGCAGCAGAACAAGAAGGTTAAAAACTAATGGGCAGACTGGGTGGGCCCGGTGGCCCTTCTTTTCTGTCACATTCTATGTTTCTATGTTATGTTCTGTCGATATATGTGTATGTGTTGTAGACAAGCAAGCAAAAGAAATGCAAAGTATTATCTTTATGGTACTCCATTTTTTGTTCTGTTATAAGGAATCAATCATTGTAGAGTAATTCATGATAAGACTAATTATTTGTATTTCTTTTCATCTAAATTGATATATTTTCTCTGTTATACACATGGGTATATGTTGTGGTAACTATGCATCAAACCTTATTAAATAATGTCAAACAGGATTTGTGGAGCTCATTACTTCATCTTGTGGTAAATGAGTATGAATGGGTCATTTGGGTACAAAGTTCACTAGGAATAACCAGATGTAAGCATCGACCAATAAAAACAGACCATGACAATGACAATGATTCTGAGTTCCAAGGTACATGATGAATTGAGCAAAATTATTTTTGATAATCAGTTCATAAACAATGTACCTTTCTTTCTGAATTTCACGTATGGAATTTATGTAACTCATATAAAAGGAATTATTTTTTAGAGGTCAGTGGAGCACAGGATCCAAGGCAGCATGGGTTCACAGTGGGAAGGTCATGTCAGACTAATCTAATAGATTTCTTTGACTGGGTGACCAAAGTAGTAGACCAGGGAGGGGCTGTGGACATGGCCTACCTAGACTTTAGCAAGGCATTTGACACAATCCCACACAAAAGATTATTAGTCAAATTAACTAGCCTGGGAGTGGGTCCCAGGGTGGTAGCCTGGTAAAACATTGGCTGGACAACAGGACACAGAAGGTAATTGTAAATGGAGTCCACTCTGAAGAAAGGGCGGTTACTAGTGGGGTACCGCAGGTTCAGTATTGGGTCCAGTCCTTTTTAATGTCTTCATCAGTGACATTGCAGAGGGACTGGAAGGAAAAGTATGCCTTTTTGCAGATGACACAAAGATCTGCAACAGGGTTGATACACAAGGAGGTGTGGAAAGGATGAAAAGGGACTTGGCAAGGTTGGAGGAATGGTCAGACGTATGGCAGCTAGGATTCAATGCAATAAAGTGCAAAATAATTCACCTGGGAAACAAGAACCCAGGGGAAGAATACACAATGGGTGGGGAGGTAGTAACAACAACAAAACAGGAAAGGGACCTGGGGGTAATCATATCAGATGACCTTAAGGTTAGCAAGCAATGTGAGAAGGCAGTAGGGAGGGCGGGTATACTGGGATGTATAGGGAGAGGCATCACCAGCAGAAAACAGGAAGTTGTTATCCCTCTGTACAGACAGTTGGTGAGACCCCATCTGGAGTACTGTGTCCAGTTCTGGAGACCCCATCTCCAAGGACATAGACAGGATAGAGGCAGTCCAGAGGAGGGCAACTAAAATGGTGCAGGGTCTGCATGAGAAGCCATATGAGGAGAGACTAAAGGAGCTTAATATGTATACCCTTGAGGAAAGAAGGAGAGGGGGGACATGATAGAAACTTTCAAGTACCTCAAGGAATCAACAAAGTCCAGAGGGTAGCATCTTTCAGAAAAGAGACTTGCAAGAACAAGGGACACAATTTAAAGATTGAAGGAGGGCGGTTCAGGGCAATGTGAGGAAGTATTATTTCACAAGAGGGTAGTGGATGCATGGAACAGCCTTCCTGAGGAAGTTGTGGGGTCTAAAACTGTGGGAGAATTCAAGAATGCATGGGACAGACATAAGGCAATTCTTGTGGGGGGCAGGAAGATATAGGCTGTTGGTTAACTAGGATCTGTGGCCTATCCTGTAGGTAGGGAAATGGGCAGACTAGATGGGCCTAGCGGTCCTTATCTGCTGTCAAAGTCTATGTTTCTATGTTTCTATGTTTCTAATCCTATTTTTTGTATCTACTACATCCCTCAGTCAACACCAGTTGAACATAATTGATGCATTATACTGCCTACATGACATTTCTCTGATTTAATTTTCTGTTTTGGTGTACTGCGAAAATATTTGTTCCTATAAATTAATCTTCATCTATTCCTGACATGGGGCCTTTTCAGCTGGTAGCCCCATCCATGTAACCACAACATCTTCATGACTTATATTTTCCCCCTTAAGTCACGTGTCTTGCCCCCATATGATTTGGGATTTGCACCCTTCCATGCTGCAGCAGTTCAATCTGTCATATGCATCTCCTGAGGAATGGAGTGTCCTCTAGGGTCTTCCTTATGTCTGCTGCCTTTTGGTCCTAGATCAAATCTGTCTCATTCCCGAATATGTCACTGACATCACAAGCAGTATTATAAATCATTAAAGCAAAGCCATTCAATCAGCTCGCAGAGCCACTGTACCTATTATTCAGAGCACAGTGTGCTCTCATGCAAGAGCACTAAGAGGGAACAATCCATTTTGGTCCTAGGTGGAAGGAATGTAATCTAACCTCAAGTGGCTTATGTAAACAATAAGATCTGATAGGGAATGAAGTATTGGTGCTTACTTGCACATTACTGGGTGTGCTATCTGACGACACAGGCAGATGTCCATACAGTCTCTGGAAATAGGGGTATCCACCAATACTCCAGGCCCTGAATGGTCTTAATGTGTTTAGAAAATTGGTTGGGCAAATTAAGTTAAAAAAAAAATGTTTATATAAAAAAGTGATTATGAGTAGAGAGAACATTCAATTATTTATGTACTTTTATTGGTTTAAGGGATTTTATTTTTAGAACCTAGGTGATATAAAAGATTCCTCTTGTGAGGTTTGGGCAGACAGAACCACTCAGCTTCGCTCAGTCTTCTCTCCCAAAGCTCACACTTGGAGACTCTTATAAACCTACTGTTGCTCTGACATGCTGGCTCAAAGTGTAGTGTAAATTAACGTGGCAACAAATATTAAAATAGTGAAATATTTTTAATCTTTCACAGAACAACAGCTGAACTGAAGCAATTCCATCAGCAGCTCCTCTTTTATGCATCCAAGACATTCGCATATACCTATCAGGTATACAAGGCCAGATGCCTATTGTCAGACATTGATTATAATAGTCACTTGGGCAGAGATGAGATGCATAATCAGAAAGGAGACATGATAAAAGTATAATACATATTTGACTGGTTTATTAACGTGGCCCTTTGACTGTTACTTTAATTCAACAGGTTTCAGAGAACAATGTTTATATTAATCTTACTTAATACCATTCATAATCAATATTTGTCAACAAAAATGTTCATAGAACAGTAACTAAATAGTAAAAACATTAACATAGAAACATCTGTCCTACGTATTCTTGAATTCACCTATTGTTTTTGTCCCTACGACATCCTCTGGGAGGCTGTTCCATGCATCCACCACCCTTTTTGTGTAAAAATACTTCCTCACGTTGCCACTGAGTCTCTCCCCCCCCATGCCTCATGTTGTGACCCCTTGTTCTTGCACATCTCCTTTTCTGAAAGAGACTGCCCTACTGAACTGTGTTAATACCCTTGAGGTATTTGAGAAAGTTTCTATCATATCCCCCCCTTCCTCCTTTCCTCCAGTGTATACATATCGAGAGCACTCAGTCTCTCCTCATATGGTTTCTGGTGCAGTCCCTGCACCATTTTCGTTGCTTTCCTTTGGACTGCCTCTACTCTGTCTATGTCCTTCCAGAGATGCGGTCTCCAAAACTGCACACAGTACTCCAGATGGGGTCTCACCAACTGTCTGTACAGTGGCATCACCACCTCCTGTTTTCTACTGGTGATATCTCTTCCTATGCATCCCAGCATCCCACTGGCTTTCTTCACTGCCTTATCACATTGTTTGGCTACCATTAGGTCATCTGTTATGACCACCCCCAGGTCTCTTTCCAGTTTGGTTGTTGCTAGTACCTCCCCCCCCCATCGTGTATTCCTCCCCTGGGTTTCTGTTACCTAAGTCCATCATTTTGCACTTCTTTGCTTTGAATTGGAACTGCCACAGTCTTGACCACTCCCCCAACTTGCCTAAGTCTCTTCTCATCCCCCCCCAGAGTATCAACCCTATTGCAGATCTTAGTGTCATCTGCACAGAGGCAAACCTTTCCTTCCAGTCCCTCTGCAATTTCACTTATAAAGACATTAAAGTGGACTGGCCCCAGCTCAGATCCCTGTGGCACCCCGCTGGTCACCTCCCTCTCCTCCGATTGAACTCTACCACCACCCTGTGTCCTATTGCTAAGCCAATTTCTGATCCAGTTTACCACCTAGGACCCACTCCCAGCTTGTCCAGCCTTTTTACTAACCTCTTGTGCAGTACTTTGTCAAATGCCTTATTAAAGTCTAGGTAGGCTTTATCCACTGCCCCTCCTCGATCTACTGCCCTTGTCACCCAGTCAAATAAATCCATCCATTTTCTTTTACAGCGTACCGGGTCATAATGTTGTATGCTTAATAGTGTATGGTATTATGGTGCACCTCAGACTTGTGCTCTCTCTGAGTTGGATCCCCCCGGAGTTAGAATCCTTAGTGGGGTTCCGGGGGGGGTGCAGCCCCCCCATAATGGGGTGTGTGTGGGGCACAGCCCCCCACAGAACAAAAGATAATGAGAAATTGTGCAGTGCAATTAAGTCGCACAGCATTCTGCCGTGCAACATTTTGACCCCGTGCCATTTGACAGGACCTTCCTGCTGTGAATCGATGTTGCCTTGGGTCTTGTGCCCCACTGGCCACTAGATATTCTACAAACCTTTCCTTCAACACCAATTCCATCATCTTCCCTACCAGTGAGGTCAAGCTGACTGTTCTATAGTTTCCCACTTCAACCTTGCTCCCACATTTGTGAAGGAGTATCACGTTTGCTCTCCTCCAGTCCTTTGGCACCACTCCCCTCCTCCAGTGATTTGTTAAACAGGCCTGTCAGTGGTGTCATCAGCACCTCTCTGAGTTCCTTTAGTATTCTGAGATGTATCCCATCTGGCCCCATTGCCTTTATTACCTTCAGTTTCAAGAGTTCTTTTAGTACTCTGTCTTCCATGAATGGACTGGTGTCCACCCCTCTTCCCTGTGTTTTTTTTTTACTGCCTAATTTCGGTCCCTCCCCCTCCTCTTCCTTTGTGAATACTGAGCAGAAGTATTCATTCAGAATCTCATTTTTTCCCAAGTCCTCCTCTACCCACTCCCCCCTTCCCCTTTGCTTAGCCTCAATATCCCTCCCTTGGTCTTTCTTCTTTCCCTAATGTACCTGAAAAACGTTTTGCCCCTTTCGTTTACTGTCTGGGCTATCCTATCTTCTGTTCATGCCTTTTTGCTTCTGACCACTTTCCCTACCTCCTTCTGCTTTGTCTGACACACTTAGTTCACGTACTTTGGACGAACAAAAAAAGGCCAAAGCCCAAAAGTAGCTCCTTTAGGACAGGATGTAATAGTTCAAGTTTCCCCCTGTAATAATACATTAATCTAAATTATTTTTGAAATTTTCTTTACTTGAACTTGATATTATGTCCATAGGTAATCTGTTCCAAAGGTTACCTGCTCGCACTATATAAAAATATTTTCTTTTGTTAGTGTTAAATCTGCAAGTTTTAATTTGTAATTGGTGGTCCCTTACACCATGATGGTCATGTTCGTACTCAATGTTTAATTCTGTCATTAGCATAGGGTCATTTAAGAGCAGCATATCCCCCCTTTGCCTTCTTAATTCAAGGCTATGGAGACCCATTTTGGTTCATCTATCATTATAAGTATGATGTTTCAAGGCTGCTATTGATTTGGGATAATGTTGTTGGACCCTCTCCAATTTATTGATCTCTGTCTTAGTATCAGGGCACCATAATTGACTACCATAATCCATTAATAGTCTAACATATGATAAGTATAAAGTTAACAATACTTAAACATTTATGCTTTTAATATTCCTTCTTATTGTCCTTATTGTTCTATTTGCTTTCGCAATTACGTAAATGCATTGCTCTTTAAACGTGAGTTTATTGTCCATTATTATACCTAAATCCTTTTCTGAGGTTTTATTAGGCAGAGCCTCACCTATAAGTGTATAAGTATGTAGTTGATTATGTCTCCCCATGTGTATAACAAAACACTTATTGCTATTTAGTTAAATGCCCCATTTTTCTGTTCAGGAGGCTATTGAATCTATATCATGTTGTAAAGACTCTATTTGGTCAGTGTTATCACATGACCCACATAATTTAGTGTCATGTGCATATTTTATCATTTTAATTTCTGATGTTTTCATTCAAGTCTGCAATAACTATTTGGAAGATTAAGGGTCCAATAACCGATCCCTGCAGAACACCACTAGTCACTTGACCTTCAGATGAAAGATGACCATGCATGGAGACTATTTGGGTTCTGTCATATAGCCGGTTTTCCACCCATTTTTATGTTGGCTCGCACATGCGGTAGTAAAAGATTTGGAGGCACGGTCACTGTTGGGCCAATGCAGGGCACACATCAGTAGGTGCGTCACTCATTCCCCAATAAGCCTGCATGCTGGCGCCACACCATGAATACATAATGTGGCGAGCACATCTAACAAAAGATCTACTGCAATGCAAGCAAAGCTTATCATATGCAGTGGACCTCCCGATGTGCTTGCCCTGGTGAAAAAAAGTAAATCATGGCGGCACACTGCCTGCCATAATGCCGACTTCACGGGTGCCCAATCCCCCTGTCGGCATGTCCTGACACAATGTGTGTACTGATGGGGGGGCCCACTCCCTGTTGGCATCATGCACTCCCCCATTTGTTATGTGCAGAGGAGGGTGCCCAATCCCCCTTGGCTCGTGCCTCCCCCCTCCACTTTCATTGTGTGCCAAGGGGGGGTACCCAATCCCCCATCGGCTAAAGCATCCCTCCCTTCAGTATGTACTAATGGGAGTGCCCAATGCCCCGTCAGCTAAAGCATCCCCCCAAAACACTGAGGTGGCATGCTTGGAGCCCACCTCAGCACGCCAAATCACCTGAAAAGGGAAAACTGTCCTGCAATGTTTTTTATTTTTATTTTAAAACCCCTGTAAAATAGAAAATGGTCCCTCGCAGTCTCCCTGCCCCCTCCCGCAACCTGCTCCCACCCTCAGTGCACCCTGCCTCCCCACACCCCCCACCTCATACTTACCTCCGTAGTCCGGCGCGACGATCTTCGGTGGACCGGGAACATGTTTGCACTCTTCAAAGGTGACTGCAAACTGAAGAAATGCCAGTAAGCTGTATAATGGCATAAATAGAGTTTTTTCAACTTTGGTGCATATCTCAGCCATTTTTGGGAATTTTGGCACCAAATTTTCAACATGGGGTTTTTGGGACCCCTCCTCATGAATTCATCATGTTATTCAGTCCCAAAAGGTGATTTCATGGACACTGCGCAGAATCATTTTTTGTGACTGATTAACTTAACAACAGTGCCACTGTTCATGAGGGGGACTCTTAAAAAGCCTATGTTGCAAATCTGGTTGAAAAAATTCCAAAAATGACTTTTACGAGCATGCATTGCACAGTTTCCACGCATGCTCATAACCAGGGACACTGGAAAATCGCGGGCGCGAATTCTGCGTGTTTTCTGCTGTTTTATGCTCCCTCCGTGACTCTACCACGATATTGCCTGCTCTAGTGGTGGTCTGTGGCTCTCTGGCTGTCTTTGTTTAGCCACATTGTGTTGCCTTGTGCTGCCATCCCCCCAGTGCTTTGTCTAACTCCATCCCCCCTTCAGTAAGACTGTTCCACCCCTCTGTGATGTCATTATGGGGCGGAACACCAACACATCCAGTCAGGGGCTCCCTGACTTAAAAAGAGTTTTGAGCGCTTTGCATCGCCCCTCAGGTCTGCCTAAGCTTTTAAATACAGCGGACTGTGGGGGGACAGGTAACATTTACTTAGCGACTTTCATCACAGGAGCTCTGCCCCTGAGTCCACGACTGACGGCGAAGGCGCGAGAGAGAGAGAGAGTGAGCGAGCGAGAGGGAGACAGAGTGAGCGAGCAAGCAAGCGAATGGAGAGGGAACGAGCAGCGAGCGAACGGAGAGGGAGAGAGCAAGTGTAGCCCTGCACCACGAAGACCTGGCCAAGACCAGAGATCAGGGACCAGCGCTACATAGAAAACACAAGCTGCAGCTAAATTGGGGATCAACCTGAAGCAATGAGCACTTCCGGTCCACTAGCAGTTTGGGAGCATAATAAAAATTGCGATCTGTCCTGCCACCTGCTTTACCTGCTGCCTGCATTCTGCCATCTGAGGGGACAACAGAAAATTCTGCCCAGAAGGCTTTCCCTTCCCAGTCTGCATCTCTGGTAAGTAAGTTACTTTGCTGGCTAGTTTGGGATGGGTGGGGGGGGAGGGCACATGTTGGGTTTTGTTGGCAAGCAAAATGTCTTTGAGTATCCCACATTTTCTGAAGTGTTCTGTGTAAGCAGGCAGGCATGTGCACCAGTCTTCCAGGTCTGTGCCATGCTCCTGTGGTCTGGCATCTAGGGATGGACTGGTAGACTGACCCACATACAGAAGAAAAATTGTTCTGACCTCGGTGGATGCTGGCACAGAACTAATTTTTCTGCACATGTACCAGTCTTCCAAAAGTGGCCATACACCTGCGGTCTGGTTGATGGAGGGTCAGGCCTGGTGGACTTGGTACACTTGCAGGAAAAAATTCTTCTGGCCTCGGGTGAAGGTGGGCATGGGGCGGACGTGCAGGCTGGCCCAGAACAATTTTTTTCTGCATGTATACCAGTCCGCCAGGCTCATGCCAATCTCCTGTCACTTGTTGTTGATGGTCAGTGGAGGGTCGGGCCTGGCGGACTTAGTACACTTGCAGGAAAAAATTGTTCTGGCCTCGGGTGAAGGTGGGCATGGGGCGGACGTGCAGGCTGGCCCAGAACAATTTTTTTCTGCATGTATACCAGTCCGCCAGGCCCATGCCAAGCTTCTGTCACTTGTTGTTGATGGTCGTGGAGGGTCGGGCCTGGCGGACTTGGTACACTTGCAGGAAAAATTGTTCTGGCCTCGGTGAAGGTGGGCATAGCAGACATGTGGTTGGAGAATATTTTTCTGCATGTATACCAGTCCATCAGGCCCATGCCAAGCTCCTGTCACTTGTTGTTGATGGTCGGTGGAGGGTCGGGCCTGGCGGACTTGGTACACTTGCAGAAAAAATTGTTCTGGCCTCGGGTGAAGGTGGGCATGGGGCGGACGTGCAGGCTGGCCCAGAACAATTTTTTTCTGCATGTATACCAGTCCACCAGGCCCGTGCCAAGTTCCTGTCACTTGTTGTTGATGGTCGGTGGAGGGTCGGGCCTGGCGGACTTGGTACACTTGCAGGAAAAATTTGTTCTGGCCTCGGGAGAAGGTGGGCATGGGGCGGACGTGCAGGCTGGCCCAGAACAATTTTTTTCTGCATGTATACCAGTCCACCAGGCCCGTGCTAAGCTCCTGTCACTTGTTGTTGATGGTCGGTGGAGGGTCGGGCCTGGCGGACTTGGTACATTTGCAGAAAAAAATTGTTCTGGCCTCGGGTGAAGGTGGGCATGGGGCGGACATACAGGCTGGCCCAGAACAATTTTTTTCTGCATGTATACCAGTCTGCCAGGCCCATGCCAAGCTCCTGTCACTTGTTGTTGATGGTCAGTGGAGGGTCGGGCCTGGTGGACTTGGTACACTTGCTGGAAAAAATTGTTCTGGCCTCGGGTGAAGGTGGGCGTGGGGCGGACGTGCAGGCTGGCCCAGAACAATTTTTTTCTGCATGTATACCAGTTCTCCAGGCCTGTGCCAAGTTCATGTCGCTTGTTGTTGATGGTCGGTGGAGGGTCGGGCCTGGCGGACTTGGTACATTTGCAGGAAAAAATTGTTCTGGCCTCGGGTGAAGGTGGGCGTGGGGCGGACGTGCAGACGGGCCCAGAACAATTTTTTTCTGCATGTATACCAGTCCTCCAGGCCCATGCCAAGCTTCTGTCACTTGTTGTTGATGGTCGGTGGAGGGTCGGGCCTGGCGGACTTGGTACACTTGCAGGAAAAATTGTTCTGGCCTCAGGTGAAGGTGGGCATGGGGCGGACGTGCAGGCTGGCCCAGAACAATTTTTTTCTGCATGTATCAGATCCACCTCACCCATGCAAGCTCCTGTCACTTGTTGTTGATGGTTGGTGGAGGGTCTCGCCTGATGGACTTGGTACATTTGCAGGAAAAAATTGTTCTGGCCTCGGGTGAAGGTGGGCATGGGCGACGTAGAGATTACCAGAACAATTTTTTCAGCATGTATACCAGTCCACCAGGCCCGTGCCAAGTTCCTGTCACTTGTTGTTGATGGTCGGTGGAGGGTCGGGCCTGGCGGACTTGGTACATTTGCAGGAAAAAATTGTTCTGGCCTCGGGTGAAGGTGGGCATGAGGCGGACGTGCAGACTGGTCCAGAACAATTTTTTTCTGCATGTATACTAGTCCTCCAGGCCCATGCCAAGCTCCTGTCACTTGTTGTTGATGGTCGGTGGAGGGTCGGGCCTGGCGGACTTGGTACACTTGCAGGAAAAAATTGTTCTGGCCTCGGGTGAAGGTGGGCATGGGGCGGACGTGCAGGCTGGCCCAGAACAATTTTTTTCTGCATGTACACCAGTCTGCCAGGCCCATGCCAAGCTCCTGTCGCTTGTTGTTGATGGTCGGTGGAGGGTCGGGCCTGGCAGACTTGGTACACGTGCAGGAAAAAATTGTTCTGGGCCAGCCTGCACGTCCGCCCCACGCCCACCTTCACCCGAGGCCAGAACAATTTTTTCCTGCAAGTGTACCAAGTCCACCAGGCCTGTGCCAAGCTTCTGTCACTTGTTTGATGGTTGGTAAAGGAAAGAGCCCAGACAGACCAGCACACATGTGGAAAAAAAATTGTTCTGGCTGCTGATGTGAGGACTGAGAGTGGGGCGATGGGCTGGCTGGCACAAAACAGTTTTTGACACGTGTATACCAGTCCAGCAGGTTAGTGCCTTGCTCCTGTCAC
The DNA here is from genome assembly GCA_016271365.2 of Neoceratodus forsteri. Classification (NCBI taxonomy): domain Eukaryota; kingdom Metazoa; phylum Chordata; order Ceratodontiformes; family Ceratodontidae; genus Neoceratodus; species Neoceratodus forsteri. The sequence goes on from CM057455.1 coordinate 1,237,770,411, forward strand.
TTCATGTTGGAAAATATCTGGAGTCTTTGGTCGCATGGATTCAGGTAGAATCCATGCTCAAGCTCAGCGCCACGACAAGGCAACTCCAGTAGCTGAGGTAAATTGCAGCAGCGCCACCCAGTATTCAGTGCGGTACCCTGCAGTATTGTGACATTGTGATCTTTCACTGCAAGGTGCTGCATTACATCGAGGCTGGCACAGCTGGGTAGGTTAAGAGATGAAAACAACAAAAAAACTTGTTATTTTTACATTGAACTACTATGTGTATGGGGAAAGTATTGTGTTTGTAAGAATTGTAATGGGCAGGATACTGTAAAATTGTGAGATTCGGCACATGTTTGTTGTGGACACTGCAGTGTTACGGTCTCCATCTTTACACGGTCAACCATTCAGCTCCGTGATTCTTGGCTCATTTTTCTCAGGAAAACATTATCTAGCTATTTGGTCCTCCAGGGGCAATCAGGATTTTACATCGTCTGATACTAATGCTAATGCTGCAGCTTACACCAGCTTAACCTGGTACAGCTTGCACCATGCTGGTGTACCATACAAACAGGGCTGGTGCCATTAATATGGCGCAAACTGCCATGAAGTGAGCACATCACATCATTCATCCTCACAACGGTGTCTGTTCATAAAGCTGTTTATGTTTGTGATCTTTGGACAGGTGCACAGAGGAAGGGAGGTTGGGGCATAGTAGCAGGGAAATGTTATAAATAGTAGAGATTCTATTTATATATTCCTATATCTATCAAATAAATAGTGGTTGTGGATCAGATTGCCGACACAAAGACAGAAAGAGGGTGGGTTGCATAACCGGTGCAAGAGTACAACAGAATGTCTCGGCCAAACGCAAAACGTCCATGTCTTTCTCATGAAGAGGCAAAAAATCGACGCCTGTCATACACAGTTCGTGCCACTGATCGTATCAGACTGTATCCAGAGGACCTGTATGAGGATGGTGGTAAGCTGTTCTGCAGATTCTGCTGCCAGATAATTGACTACCTATGGAAGCACACAATTGATCTTCACGTAAAAACTCAGAAGCATGTTGAGAGAAAAGCAGCAGCACTGAAGAAAAAACAAGAAGGTAATACTATTCACATTCATATAATTTTTAATGTAACTATCTATGTGCAGACTATGAATGGTAAAATGTGTTTTTTTTTTCCTTTTGTTGCAAGCAGCAACACTTAAATAAAAAAAAAAAAGGTACTGACCACTACATTTCTAGATATCTAGAAATTGTCATATTGTGTAAGATTAGAATATAAATGTGCATGTGTACTAATTTTATGCTTTGTTTTTGTTTCAGCTGAGCCTCCCAGAAGATATTTCCACCTAGATTTATATATGTTTTTTAAAAAGTAGTCTCTTAAATATTTTTCCCGTAAGTACTTTTCAGTGATTTTTAAGGTTTTCTCCTTGTCCTACTCCTGGGCCTACATGATGTAGTACACACATGCACAGGCACATGCATGCCCTATTGGATGCCCTATCCTACTAGTTGCTCCATTAGCGTCTACCACTGGACCTCTATCTTGTGACCATGGGACTGTGGATGGGCGACTTCACCCCTTTTCCAGGAGAGAAGAGGAGAGCCAATGCTCAGTCCTGCTTCCATCCCCCTCCCTTTCCGGGCAACACAGCATCTTGGGGTCCTTCCTGAACCCAGATCACCAGTGTAGCATAAGGCAAGGTGTCCAGCGCCTCCGGTAAGGTGTCCAGTGCCTCAGCCCTTGGCACCATAAGGCCAGTACTCTTGTATAGTTTATAGAATTTGACTAGCAATCTGAATAGAAGTGCAGACATTGATATTGATTTATGTTTTGTTTTTTGTTTCAGGCAACACCTTGCAGCTTCAGCAGTCACTGACTTCATCGTTTACTAGAGCTACAACTGCTATGCTGGACAGAAAAGAATTTGTCATGGACTTCATCAAGTGCCTAACCAGAGCAGACATCCCCCTTGAAAAGGCTCCTGCATTTGAGAACTTCCTATGCAAATACACGAAGCAGGGTGGCAGTCTTCCTGGGCCAGCTCATCTACGCACCACATATTTACAAGAACTTCGACTGCTGCATGAAGAATTTCTCTGGAACCATACAGAGGACACTGACATTTTTGTAATTCTGGATGAAACGACGGATATCTGTGGCCGTAGTGTGTTTGCCGTTTTGGCACTGCCTCTTAACAAAGTCAAGGAGCAGCCTCTCCTGATTGGAGTTGAATTTCTGGAACATGTGAACCATTCCACTCTCTCAGGCTTTGCTACAGATCTTAAATGAGAACAGAGTGAACTTCAGCAAGGTGCATGCTGTTGCAACAGACAGTGCAAGCTATATGTGCAAAGCCTTTAGATCTGTGCTGGCAGGTATTTTACCCAATGCTGTGCATGTGACTTGCATTGCACACTTGGTAAACCTTGTGCTTGAAGTATGGTCAACTGTGCTGGAAGACCTGAACACCGTTGTCAGTTTAGTGAAAAGGGTGTTCTGCCAGAGTCCCATGTGACGTTACGAATATCTGGCCTTTATGAAGGCCAAAGCTAGAATTGTACCAAAGTTGCCAGTGTACGTGGTCGTCACACGTTGGGGCTCTTGGGTAACAGCAGTGGAATACCTTTCAGAATACTTGCCTGTCTTAACAGAATTTATAGCCTCTACAACATCTGATGCACCCACGCTTAAAAAAACTGAAACTGCTGCTGGCCAGCAACCTCAATAAGTTGATGGCATAAGCTGCATTTGTTAGTGAACATTTGGCTGAGCTTGTGAGGCTTATTGAGGAACTGCAAGCCACTACTGTCTCACAAGGACATACCATTTTTTGCAGATTGCAGCAGGTACACTTATTTCTTGACTTTTGTGTGACATCTGGAGCTGGCGAGTTTAAGCCCAAAACTGTAGAAAAGTTGGCACAGTGCAAGGAGGAGGAGAGAACAGCATGCCTGGAACTCTTTCAGCAAGTAATGTTGGAAAGTTCGGAGAAGCTGCATAATGTAATCCAAGCCCACCCATCCATCAATATATTCAAATCCGCATGTGTGCTCGATCCACAACTACCAACACTTGAGAAAGGCAAAGAGAACTATATCGGGATTTACCAGGACTTGCAGACATTTCTGACTTTGATTGGCCTGTTTATATAACTTCAGCGAAGTCTATTCCATTAGACTTCAGTATCTCTGAATGGTGGGAGGCTCAGTCAGAGTCCCAGCAAAAACTTGCAGTGCTTGCTAAAAGGTACATGCGGATGCCAGTTAGCACGGCTGACATTGAGAGGACTTTTTCTGTTTATACAGACTTGCTGAAAGACAATAGACACAATCTAAAGGAAGAAAATGTCAAACTGTTGTTAATGTTAAAATATAACAAAACATTTCTGTAAGTTTACGATGTGTCACTTAAACCTCCGTTTATTTTAATCTATGCATGAACACGTTCTTTGGTTAGAATTGCTTTAATATGTGTGAGGTGTTGGGATTGTGTGGTACTTGAATTGTAAATATGTATATAAAAAACTATCAAAGAATGAAACCGGAACCATACTGTTTTATAAAAACATGATTTCTGCGTTAGTGTTACCTTTGTTTGTAAGTTAAATATATTTCAGTTTTTTTGTGTGTCATTTAATCTATTCTATTTCATAGATTGGAGATTTAATAAAGCTCAGCTATAATAACTGTAACTTTCTACATGTTTCTTTTTCTGTGTGTTTCTTTTTGTATCTAAACCAAACAGAATCATATATATATATATATATATAGACCTATAGATAGAGATTTTCTGGCTATTTGATGAATAGAGAGCCCGCGGAACCCCCCGCAAGTTCCTGCAAGAAATAGGAGAAAATCTCTGCAACTTTGGGCACAGTTTTCTGCAATTTCCCAGTGTCCCTGCTCATAACTTCATGAATTTACAATATTATTACTCCAGATTTTCAAAATTTGCATTTTTCCACACATCCTTATGAACAGTACAGCTGTCATTTTCCGTATCCTGGCTGAAATGTGTTTTCGCACATCCGGAGCAGAATAGTGCAGTTGCTGTACAAAATAAGTTTTTGGGACATTTTGAGGAAATGATGGTGACACTGTTCATGAGCAGAGGTCCTAAAATGACTATGTTGAAAATTTGATCATGAAATTCCATAAAATGACTGTGTTACAAGTGTGCGTTGCACAGTTTACACGCACCCTTGTAACTTCACAAATTTGCAATATTTTCATGCCAGATTTTCAACACTAGCATTTTTTCACACCTCCTTATGAACAGTACAGCTGTCATTTTTCACATCCTGTACTAAATGTGTTTCAGCACCTGTGCTGCACAATGGCATGGTCACTGTGGGAAATCAACTTTTGGGACTGATTAACAAAATCACAGTGCCACTGTTAATGAGGGGAGGTCCCAAAATGCCTATGTTAAAAATGTGGTTAAAAAAATCACAAAAATAATTGGGTTACAGACGTGTTGTTGCACAGTTTCTGTGCATGCTGATGACTTCACTAATTTTTCATGTTTTCACTCCAGATTTTCAACGTTGCCATTTTTTTACACCTCCTCATGAACAATACAGATGCTATTTTCCTGCCCAAAATGTGTTTTCATCCCTGTGTTACCAAATGGCATAGCTGCTGTGCAAAACCACCTTTCAGCTAACAAACTGATAGTGGTGCTTTTCATGTGGTGGGCTCACAAACAGCCCATGTTGAAAATTTGGAGTGCAACTGCCAACACACGCCTACGGTGTTACAGTTTCCAACTGTAACACCCCACCCTGTAGCGACTGACAGGCATCAGGGGTGTGACTTGGGATCATCAGCTGTAATGCTCATGCCATTTCACCCCCACTCCCACCATGCAGCCAGTGACAGGCATCATGGTGTGCCTTGCACTGTTCAGCCACAAAGTTCACCCCACTCTCCTATACTGCACCCACCTCAGCCTATTTCCTTATCGAATTGGGTAAGTATAATGCCCAAAGACCCCAAAGCACACCACAACACTTGTCAGTCTCTACAGGGTAGGGTGAGGTTCAATGGCATGAGCGTTATAACTGATGACCCAAAGGCATACCCGAATGCCTGTCGGTTTCGACAGGGTGGGGGTAGGGTTGGATTGACTTCAATACTTCACTGCCATTCCTATTATGCATCTCTAACTCCGGCACTACCAATGCCAATGCCAGTGAGACAACATTCGGCATTGACAAATGCTTGTTTTTTTTGTAATTTCTTTTTATTGTCCCTTCCAGCTCCACATCTTCAGGAGCGCCAAGTGAGTCCACCCCTGCTACCCGCCTTACCTGCACTGGCCTGTTCCCCCATCCTGTTGCAGTTTACCTTCCAAGCAGGGATGAGGTGGGACAGTAATACCCCAAACAATTCACTTATCTCATTGAGCTCGGGGCAGCCAGGCAAGCGGGAGCACACTGGGGCCCTACTTGGTGCTCCATCTACCTGGAGCTGGCGGATGTTTTTCCTTCTTTCTGGACATTACTTTGCCCTGACAACAAGGTGCCTAGTGCTGATGTCATGATGTCGTCCCCTCTGTGTCAGCTCGGTGCTTGCTATGCCCCAGACTTCCGCCTGGGGCCAGTCAAGCTTCGAGTCGCTACCCCCCCTGAAGAAGATGAGCTGTCCCTGGGATGCTCAAGCCTTCTCTCCCTGGCTGGCCGTCTAGCACCTGGGCTTGCTCCCAAACCTGGGTCACTGGTATCATGAGTGGAAATCCAACCACTGTGCTGACGGGCTGACTGTTTTCCACCCATCTAATGATCTGTGTGTCAATGCCATATTTTTTTAAAGTTTTTGTTCTATAGCCCTATGTGGGGCCAAATCAAATGCCTTGCTAAAGGCAAACAATGCTACATCTATTGGTGTGCCTCTGTCCAGCATTAGGTTCACTTTGTCATAGAAACGTATAAGATTGGTGGAACAGGATTGTCCCTGTCTAAAACCGTGCTGATTACAGTCGAACAAGGGAATGGTTTTAAGTCATTCTATCATTCTACTTTTTATAAGTGAATCGGGGATTTTACATGGTATTGATGTAAGGCTTATTGGTCTATAGTTGGAAACATTTGGTTTGCTACCTTTTTTAAAAATCAGGATCACTTTACATTTTTTCCAATCTGATGGAATTTGGCCATTATTCAGGGATCTTTCATATATTATTTTAAATGATAACCAAATGTAGGCCTTCATTAATGTTAACATTGGTGAAGTAATATTATCTAAGCCGGGTGCATTGAGATCTTTTTTTTTTTTTTTTTACAATTTATTTATCCCCCACACAGTCAATCCCAGACTCTTTCAGATGGTGGCACTCAGCTTACCTCCATCCCACCCCATTGTAGACTCAGTCCTGACACTCAGTTCGCCATGCTCCCTCTTGGTCCAGGCATCCGCACCTCCCCAGGACCACATTTCTATTCTGTGTGGATATCCTTGAGACCCACGGGAACTCTGAGGTCAGCCGGTACACTTGACTTTGGGTGTGTGAGGTAGCTCCTGGGCCCCACTGTCGCCAACCAGGATCGGGCTCCTTTTTCCATGTTCTGGTTTCCCCCTGAGCCTTGGATGTGCAATGGACTCCTGCACACTAGATACAGGCTCCCATATACCCCTGTTGGACATCCTGCCAAGGCTCTAACCCTGGTATGCTGCAAACCTCTGGTGTTGTGCCCCCAGTCTCCACTAGGGGCCACCGGAATAGCTGCCAGCCTAAGTCCCCCTTCCTGGGAAAGGATAGCAGTCCACCGGATGCTCAATCCATTCCCATCCCTGCCAACCCCTGATGACCCGGACTCATTCCTGAACCCAGGTTGCTGGCATAGCACGAGGTTTGGCATCCAGTGCCTCAACCCTCAGCACCACCAGGCCGGCACACTGCCATCTTTTAATTTTCCAATTTGTTGTAATATTTCCTCTCTGGTGAATTGGTGTGTCCCTATTTCAATGTTATTGTTTATGTTTAAGGGTGTTCAAGTTTGGTTTGAGTATACCGAGCAAAAATAATTATTGAGTTTGTTAGCAATTTTAATATTAGCTGTAATGTATTTGCTGTTCTCAATAATGGTTGTAAGTTCCCCATTACCCTTTTTTAGTTAGTTAATATAACTGTAGAAAACTGTTTGCTATTAGATTTTTTGCAGTTTTTGCAAGGTGGACTTCGTATTTTTTTAAAATTTATTAATTTTTTTTTTTACATTTTCTTTGTATTCTTTTAAACAGAGTGCAGTTTGATTCAGATTTATTTTTCATGTATTGACCATACACCTTGTTTTTCTTTTTGATTAGTTTGATAATACTTTTATTCAACCATTTAGGTTTCAGTTTCCTTTTATTGTATTTTTTAACATATTTAACATGTTTCTCCATTATGGTATGTATAGTAGTTTTTATGTAGTTCCAAGACTCATCTATTGATTTACCATCAAGAATCTTGACCCAATTGATACTTGTTAAATCACTTTTAATATCTTCTTGGTTTGCAGTTTTATATAAGTAAAACTCAGTGCAGCCCTTAACGGGTAGATTTTGATATTCTAGTTAGAAGATCACAGTGGAGTGGTCACTGTTACTTATAGGGGGCCTGGTTACACATTCAATAACATTAACATCTTCTGTGGTAATAACTAACTCTAATAAGTTATATAGTTTGGTGGGAGTAGTTACATTCTGTGTTAAATTGTATTTCGTGCAGAAATTTATGAAGTCTCTGCTTTGTTTAGTAACAGAATTCCCACAAACCCAGTCAATATCTGGGAAGTTGAAATCACCATCCAAAATGACCATACCAGCTTCCAAAGTTCAATGAGTTTCTTCAATTATTTTTAAATTGGTTGCTGTAGTGGTATTTGGTGGTCTGTAACACAGACCAAGAGTGTACTCTTTATTGTTGCCTTTTAAAATTTGAAGCCATAATGTTTCTGTATCATCTGCACTATTATTTATTTTGTCTGTGATGTCTATGAACTTTAAATCAGAAGACAGATAAACCACTAGCCCTTCCCCTTTCCTGCCCCTTCTATCTTGTCTTATACTATTATACCCTTGAATTCTGTTTCCTCAGTTATCTTTGTTATCTAACGAAGTTTCTGTTAATAATGCCATATCAATATTTTTTGACAGTACAGCTTGGAGTTCATTAAATTTATTATAGACTTCATACATAACTGACAAGGAAGTTGATTGTGTATTTTCTAGAAGGTGTTTTTTTCTTTGTTGGTGTTAAGTTAATGAATAAAGGGACCCAACTTCAATGTGACATCAGTTTAAACGAGTAATTTCCATTTAGTTGTTAATCAAAGTACCTAATAGCTTTGCACCCTCCTTATTTAAATGAAGACCGTCTTTACTAAAAACATTCCTTCTGCCATAAAAATTGTGCCAAGTATCAATAAATCCAGTTGATTCCTTGTTGTATCAGTTTTCCAGTCTGGCATTAATTCTCACAATAGTTTTATTTTTTTCATTTACTGTCCTAGGTACTGGAAGAAGGCCAGATATAATAGCCTTTGCCCCATGTTGTTTGATATTTTTGGCAGTTTCTAGTAATTCCATGCATATGTCCTTTTCATGGCTATTTACCACATCGTTAATTCCTGCATGAACTGTTACAATTTGTTTGTTGTTAGTTTTTTTAATAACCTTTGATATTTCCCTCTGGATGCCCACAATTTTGCCGTCCAGATAACAGAGCACCATTCTATGTTCCTTATCCTGTTTGCAGATTGTAGTGTCATATTTTTTGATATTTGAATCACTGATGACAATCATTTCAATTTTTTCAAATTTGTCTGTGGTTTGTTCAGGAAAAGTAGGATTATCAGTGGCTAAACAACTAAACCTGTTATGAACTGATATGTGTGGTTAGTGCCGTATGTCCCTTTTTTATGCTGTTCTCATTTTTTACTATGCACCATTCGTTGTTTGAATCCAGTGTGGTTTGTTTCTGTTTTGATGATGATTAGCTATGGCATCTGTTTGACCACTTTCTGCTAGATCTGCTTGGTGATCCTCCCTGTTTCTTTTTCTGGAAACTGTGCATTTAGTGATGTACTAGGGTCATTGGTATCACTTGTGATACCACATTCCTGTGCCAGTTTCATTCTGTCTTTCAAATGCTGAAGTTCCATTAAAGTATTGGTTAGTTTGTATAGAACAACTTCATATTGAGTACATTTGTCACAGTCTGGCACTAGAGTTGACTGGTTGTTGACAGGGAAATACATTTCACATTTGTTACATTGCACTAACTTTCATTGACCACACATACTATTTAACAGATTGTTAATGTCTTTTGTGCCCTCCATTTTTGTTATACACTAGGTTAGAAATCAAACAGTAGAAATGGTTATAAACACTTACAGAATCTAGGCCTCCTACTCTTACATCTCTGCATGCAGAAACGTGCTCTCGCCCTGCTCGAGCTCACCCTGCTCGCTCCGGGGGTGAGTTTTATGGCCCAGGAACCAGGAAGTGAGCATGTCATGTCACTGCTCACTCACCCTCCTTTAAACTTTGATGTTCCATTTAATTTTACACAAAAGTGTCCTGGAGACCTTTCTGGTATTATGTTAGCCCCCACTCAACTGGTTCCAAATTTACAGTTCCCTGTCTTCCTCCTTCTGTGTTTCCTTGTACTTTATGAATGCTCATTTTTTCTCTCTAACCTTCCCTGCCACTTATTTAGAAAACCATTTTTTTTTCTTTTTGCCTTGTAACTTGATTCACACAGAGACTTGTTGCCTCTGTTATGGCTCTCTTGAGTTGCTCCCACTGCTTCTCTGCCCTTATCCTTCTCCCTTTGCCAGTGCTCTCTTTGCTACCCCATAGGTGTTCCTGTACAGATAGTGGTGCCATTTGCTGTCTCCAGGGTGACCCACAGTGTCTTCTCTCCTTTCTGCTTCCCTGTTATCTCAGTTACTTTGATCCCCTCTCTTATTTAGATAGCTACCCCTCCCTTTTTGCCCTCCATGTCCCTCCAGTAGACTGTGTATCTAGGTACTGTATGTTAATATTCCAGTCATGGCTTCCTGTGTACCATGTTTCCTTGACTGCCACAATATCCAGGTCTCCCTCTGCCATCAAGGTCACTAGGTAAAGGATCCTGTTACCCAAGCTATTGGCATTTGTACAAATGGCTCTCCATGTTTTGATGCTTTTGCCAATATTAGTACCAGTCTTATCACTTCCCCTTGTGCATCCCCTGGATTTACCCCTGTTTCATTCCTTTGTGTATTCTCATCCTTAGGATCCTTTTTAATCTCTACCTTAGTATGTGTGCATGTGGGGGGCAGTTTGGTTTCCCTGCTTATTTCCACCTCCCTTCTTGGCTAGTTTAAATGTTTGCCAATGAAACATTCAAACCTTTCACCCAGGATCCTGGTTCCCCCTCGGACAGATGCAGACTATCTTTTGCGTACAAGCCTTCATTTCTCCAGGTGTACTCCCAGTCCCCAAAGAAGCCAAAACCCTCAACTCCACACTAGTTCTTCAACCAGTCATTGAATCCCATGGTGCAGAGCATCCTGGCCTCTCCCATGCCATAGACAGGTAGCACTTCTGAGAAGTTTACCATGCATGCCACCTGTCTAAGACCCTTCTGCAACTCAGTGTACTCCCTCTATACTGCTCTAACCTCATTCTGTGCCAGGTTATTAGTCCCCTGGTGGATAATGTGTCTAGTTTACCCTCCCATGCCCCTTTCCCCTAGCAATCCTTAGGATCTGCCTCTTATCCCTCCAAGCAGGGGTGCTCAGTAGGCACCTTTCTGTGCTCCCTCCTCCCTCACTCACCCACAGTTCTACCCCTCTAATAATAGAATCCCTCATTAGGAGTTGCTTCCTTCTCTTCTGGGGCTCTGGGATCCTGTGCCTTACCTCAGGGTCTCCACTGTGGAGGTTCCCTGCATCTACTTTGTCCACCACTGTGGGTGCCTCCATGGGATAGCCCTGCTCTGGCAGAATGGTGAAGGAGTTGTGGAATGGAACCACAGGTGGGATGCACCTCTGCCCAACCTCCCTCACCCTCCCCAAGCCCACCATCATCAAATCACCTCTTCTTACTGGCATCCTCTGAGGCAGTGAGGGTGGACTTGGTGGTCCCTGGGTGGGGGAGGAGATCTCACAAATCCTAGCCAAATCTTCCCAGCAATGAGCAACTTCTACCCTCAACCCAGAGAGGTGTCTGCAGATAGGGCATCACCACAGCCTCCAGAATGTCTCCTGGAAGACTGCTGTCCCCCAGCCACTGCACTGCACCACTCCCATCATGTCTGATGTTTGCCTTCCCTTAATTAGCTCTTTAGCCACCCAAACAAACCAACTTTTATTTTCTCCCTTCTCTTTACTATCCTCCCTCTATGTCTCTGTTACAGTCACATTAATTAGCCTACATCCTCTGAGCACACAGGAAGCTGATCCCAATTAGAAAGGTATCTATAAATGTGGATGTGCCCTGGGTGGTGGGGATGGGAGGGTGGGATTGGGTCCCTCTGGTCAGTGTCTGTGTGGAAATAATCACCTAAACAGCACAAATATATACCAACACACTCACCATATAGGCAACCACAATCGGTGGTCAACTGAACCCACAACCAAGTTCCCCTTTTAAGCTCATCTCCTTCTGGAAACCTGCTTCAGCCCCTCCGACAAACACACACCTGCTTCACAGGCTGTAACTGTCCTTCCCCAGCAACAAGTTACTACTAAATGTTCTGCTAACTACAGCAGTTCCCTCTCTTGGCTACTATGAATTACAGAACAGTAACCAAAAACAGAACACACAAAAAGAAAACTAATCCAAAGCCCTTCTGCTTATTTACTTACACAAACCCTGCAAGTTTGAAATGAAACAAAATAAATCACCTCTGCTGTTCTACTGAGTGTTTACTTTGTTTTGGATCATGTCTTGCACTTCTCCTTCATTGGTGTCCTCAGCTCAGTCCTCTTCACCCTGGCCGAATCCTGACTACTCAGCCTTATTCTCAAATCCAGGTTGTTACCATCACAAGGGTTACAGCAACCACTGCAAAGATAGACCAGCACACTTACCGGCTTGTCAAGTAATTAATTACAAGAGAATCTAGAATTATTTTTACAAAGGATCACTGTATTTTGATTACCATTGCCTATGATAATGAAAGAACTACTAATGTGCAATATGGTTATTGAAGGAAAAAAGTGTTAATACATAGTGATGTGTAGATTCACAAAAAAAAAATATAACAAACAGTCAAGAAGATGGACAGCCATTGAAAAAATCTCCAAAAATAATATTGACATGAAAGACATGGTGTCACAATTATTCATTGCATAATGATTTGACAGGCAAAGGTAGGCAGTTAGCCAGAAGAAAACACTTCAGCACTGAGGTCCTTGAAATGTTGCTCGCACAACTGCACCACTACCATCACCACCACCAATAATGAAGATAGTTGCACACCACGATACAAGGCTTGACGTCCCCCCCCACAAAAAAGAATGAGAGAATTCCAGTTATTATGATTACTAGAACTTTTAACCAGAAGATGACATCACTGTACCCGTCATCGACATTATTAGATGTGACATTCATTACCATGATTTATTGCGTAGGTCTAACTCTATGCAATTATGCATGTCATACATTCATAAATAACCAACAGTGGATCCTGGCATTCATGGATATAGTCTTATATCTGCTGCATCAGTACTTAATGTTTACTTGACTACATTGGCCCTCTGAATTGCATTATTACCTGTGACTGCCCCTGAGCTGTCCACTCTCATAGTTGCCTCTCTTTTACTGGTGTGTCAAACCAAACCTGTGTGCCTTCTGCCCCCCTCCTTCCTCTCTCCTCTCCCTCTACTCTGATTGATTCTTCTGATGTATTGTGCCTTTATCTTAAGTATCTGTTTTATTGGCTTAGGAAACTTTGCATCATCCTTGGAACTTGAATGTAAGCAATAGCCTAACTTGCTTGAAACCTTTGTACCATACTTGACTCTGGGTTGTTTTACCCTCAGCATTCAGATGAAATATCTTCAAATGTGTTACTTGTTACCTTTGTACCATACTTGACTCTGGGTTGTTTTACCCTCCGCATTCATTTGTAATACTTTTCATTGTATTGTGCATTTCTCTTGTTTTGTACTTCCATATTGTGGAGCCTTTGTAAAGGAGTCTCTGACTCAAAGGTTTATAATTCCAATCTCTCAATAAATAAATTATATGCACACCGAGTATATATACTGGCCCAGATATTCAAAAGAGTTGAGCCATGTGCAATAGGGTTGCGCCTGTGCAAGTCCAAAATGCACCATTCTGCGATATTCAGCAGGAGGCAGTTGCGCCCCCCAAATCATGCTGAGCAGCAGCGCAATGATAATGAAGGCATGTGCAACCGAAGGGGGAGGAACCATGCATAAACTGCACAGCCTGATATTCAGCCCGAGCTGTGCAGTGTTATGCAGGCACAACCCCTACCTGCGCCTGCACAAAGTTACGCTGAAAAAAAAAGTAACAAGTCGAGGGTCATCCACAGGTCAGCTGCCACATTTCAGGGCACAACACAGCATCTGCCATCTGTTGGTGGCTCTGGATTTGTTCCTGCCGCACCTGGCAGTGCCCCCCATGCCCCGATCGCAGGCTGAAGTGTCCCCCCCCAACAGCCCGATCACGGGCATAACATTATACTTCCGCCCATTAGCTCAATCGCGGGCATAACCAAACATCCCCCCAACCCCGAGTAACCCGATCGTGGGCATAAGTTATACTCCCCCAGTAGCCCAATTGCAGGCATAATAGTACTCCCCTGCAGCCCGATCACGGGCATACTAGTAGTATTCCCCACCCCCAACAGCCCGATCGTGGGCATACTAGCAGTGTCCCTCACCCCCAATAGCCGATCGTGGCATGACTGAAACTCCCCCAGTAGCCTGATCATGGGCATCAGACCTCCCCAAACTGATATTCATTCACATATCTGGACTGACTTGTACGGTATGGGCTGCTCGCCTATTAGCTCTTGCTCTGAACCAATGGGCGGCAGCCCTACCGAGCTGTCAGTCGCGGGCGGCGGGGGCAGGTGGGTGGGTGTTGTCGCCTGCTGGCTGACGGGGAAGCAGGGTGGTGGGGCTCTGTGGGTGGTGGGGTGGGGCCACTAGATCACCAGGGATTGTGGACGGGGGGTGAGGATGCCACCCGCTGACCTGGTTTCTCGCGTCCACTGGACCACCAGGATCTTGGACTTTGGGAGGTCTGATGCCCGCGATCGGGCTACAGGGGAAGTTTCAGCTATGCCCATGATCGGGCTATTGGGGTGGGGACACTACTAGTATGCCCACGATCAGGTTATTAGGTGGAAGACACTACTAGTATGCCTGCGATTGAGCTATTGGGAGTGGGGACACTACTAGTATGCATAATTGGGCTATTGGGGGTGGGGACACTACTAGTATGCCTGCGATTGGGCTGCGGGGAGAAAGTACTATTATGCCTGCGGATCGGGCATGGCGGAAGTACTATTATGCCCATGATCGGGCTGCGGGGAAGTACTATTATGCCCGCACCGGGCTGCGGGGAAGTAATTATTATGCCCACGATTGGGCTGCAGGGGGAGGAAGTACTATTATGCCCGCGATCGGGCTGCAGGGAGGGAAGTACTATTATGCCCGCAATCAGGCTGCAGGGGGCGTCGGTTCATGATGGCTGCTGCCTGGCAGGGCCCCAGCCGCAAGTCGTTGGGGATCAGCACACCTGCATGCTAATGGCATGCAAATGGAGCCATAATCAGATGCAAATGGCCCCCCCATGCCTTGCATAGATTATGGCCCCATTTGCATGTCACCCTTTGAATATCACAGGTGCTTATGGCGAATAGAACTTGTGCCCCACATCTCAATGCTCCACTTCTGGTTCACTTGCACTGAGACAGTATCATCAGCGCCATGCACAGTGGGTGTGGCCAGGAGGCGATATTCAAAGAAGCTGCACCATTGCACAACTCCATTGAATATTGCCCTGGCCACACCCCTGTGCAACTATTTTGAGCGGCGCTGGGGCTTGCGCCACACAATGGCGCAGTTTGAATATCTGGGCCACTGTATTCTATTTTCAAATGTGCAGCATACCATGCCAAAGTTTGTGACAAAAATTGTCTTTTTTTATCTCTTAGCTACAATATGATAGATGTAGCAGAATGATTATGTTGACATTTCCTGAAGATACAAACCCCAGCACCAGCTCAGCTGTTCATATCGCATGGATGCCACATATTGGAAACTTCTATAGCAGTGCATGTAATAGTTTTACAAAGATCAGATGTTCTCCTGCCACAGTTTACATTTTGCTGTAACTACAAATCCCAGAGTCATCTGCAGCTGACATCAGAGCAGGGCTGTATTAGTGCAAGATTCGATATCCTGAAGTTCATGTTGCAGTTTATGGAAGCTAAGATCTTTTGATAGCTGGTTCCACTACCCTCAAGAAGCAAAGTACAGTCAATGTGGACTGTACTTTGCCATTGGAGAACAACAGGATCAACAAATATTTGATCAGAGCTTACAATACCCCTACCGTGCTCTGCATACGATCAAACCTTTCAGCCCAGCTATGTCATTAACTGGATAGGATTATGTAATTTACATTTATATAAAATTGTCACAATGAACGTATGCAAGATTTGAATGACACAATCTGCAATACCACAGTAAACAAGCAATTTGAAGAATAATTTTGTTCAGAAAGTGAACATTGGACACAGCCCCTCACTTGGATCTGTGTATTTTTTAAAGGGACGCTGTCAACCCTTCTTGCATCGTATTAGTCCTGGTTGAAAATTCATGTTTTATGATTGCTTATCTTCTCTAAAGCTCATCGAAGTTGCCAGTTATTTGAGCTATTTCCTTTTCTTAGTAGAACTGAAAGGCATGGGAATGGTGAACTTACACTCAACCTTGTTTGGCTTCAAATCCTTGATCTACTCTTATTGCATGCATCCAAAACATTAGAAACACTCCAAACTGTGCTGCCACTCATGATGCAATAGTCTCTTCTCCTCCAACAGCAATGTGCATGGCTAGACTGTGTTACAGACTTTCCCAAGTCAGGGAAAGATGCAGTGGCAGTTGATCCAAGAATGTAAACAAACACATTGTTGTGTGATAATGCCAGCACGGTGGGCAGTCTGTTTTCTAGTTTTAAAAAACAAGAAGGGATCAGAATGAAATTACCAGCTACATCAGCAATATCAACAGACTGTGAACAATCATAACATGTTTTTGATCTAGATAACATTTGAACCCTAAGGGGCCCTGACTGTATCACTTTAATTAGAGATGTGCCATTAATGGATACAGAGCAATCAAATTGTTAATTTGGTTATTTCATGATCGTTACTGAGTTTGGCTGTATAAATATGATTCAGTTATGTTGAAAATTCTTGCTTAATGGACATTAAGAAGCATAACTTTGATGTAACTAATATGATACCTTTTATTCAACATCTTTATTTTGTGTCAGGAGAATAAACATTTGGTGAGTATTATGGAAACATATACAGTTCTTTTTCTGTGTATAGCATCATATTTCATTGCATGCAGCATACTGTTTCAAAAATGCATTGATATAAAATCTGCTTATGAATTTATATATTAAAATGCTTTTCATAAACAACATGTACTTTTTAATTCTGAAATTTCTATTTCATACTTACTTTTATTTGTATCAGAGCATATCTAACTATATTTTTTTAACACTGTGGAATTGAAAAATCATCTATTTTTTTTGGTAAACTTTATTTAAAGTGTGCATTCATGTCATTACATGTTTGCCATTAGTAATAACTGATACATTTTGGTCAGAACAGTTCATGTAGGATACATTATACAAGGTAAGTACAAATATATCATAACTACTAGAGAAGAGAGCTATCAAGACATAACTAGCGCATGTGCTGTGATATCACATATAATGTATATTGGTTCTGCATTTATTCAAATCCAAACATTAAACATCTTTTAAATACATTAATCAATAAATTAAAATATGTACTTTATGTCATGAAAAAGACGTGACACATTTACATAAACTGCACCAACTGGGAAGGAATGAAACTGGTATATTGACTATATCGGTCAGAGTATGTGTCCCTAATGCAGCAAACAACACAACTTGGAATGATAATTTTATTTCCTTGGCCAAGACATTGATAGCACCAGAGTATATATTACCAGCATGCTGTGTGTCTTCTGGCATGGGTGACATCATCTTCTCTCACTAAGGCTAATATTTCTTGTTGATATAAAATGGCTGTTTGAAGCAATCCAGGATCAAGAACATACTGATCCATTTCCTTAAAGAGTTGTTGATGCCACAAACATAATATTTAGTTACAATTCAGCTTGCATGCTGTATTATAGTGGCACAGTAGTGTCACTATAGTTAGGGTTGCACGGTCACTTTTATGTTAAACCCCAAATTGTGTACTTTAATAACTATGCAACTGTTCATCCAATTTGCTTGAAATGTTGCATGTGCTGTTTGGTACCATAGATCTCTGGATCTGGCAAGTGTTGTTCCGGTCGACTGTGTGGTTGCGGAGCTGCGGAGTGCCACAAAATGTGAAAAATACCACTGTTTTGTCAAATTCTTTGCTTGGGGCTATGGCTCAAATGGTTTGGGGGTCTGGTCTAAAATTGTCAGGGTATATGGGGCCTGTGTCACTGATCTGCCTTTTGAAGGTTTGGTGAAAAAATATTAATCTGTTCAAAAGTTATTAAAGATTTAAGTTTCCCATTATAGCCTGTCAGAAAAAAATACATATCTGCCTTGAAAGCACTTTTTGCTTTCATGAAAGCATTTTTGACTGCCACAAATGGGATGTGCACTTTTGTGCTGCTGCCATCTTGTTTTCAGTTAACAATGGCTAAATAATGATGTAATTCAAAAAATACTGCCCCTTGGTAAACACCAACAGTTGTGTTTACCTAATTGGGGCCTGAGGAACACGGTCCTGACATTACTTTTTAAAAACAGTGGTCAGAAAGAGGTTTTCTGAATTCCAGCCATTGGTAGTACTGCAATTTGTGGCAATTCTTTTGTGCAAGTGCCACAAATATCAGGAATTTTCACACAACTAATTGCACAGTAGCACAAAAACTGTTGCAAATTGCAGCACTGTTCCATGAAAATTGCCACAATTTGTGGCACTACTTCAATGGGAAAAATCCATTGCCCCCAGTACAACATTCCAAAACTTTTTCTGGCCACATTTTGGGCTGAATAATGTCAGAATCATGTTCCTTGGCCCCCATTGTTGGTGTTTGCCTAATAAAAAGGAGTTTTTCTCCTTTTACTGCCTCTAAGGAGGCTGGGGCATGTTAATAAAAATGTTTTTGCAGACGGGGTGCCCAATCCCTGTGTCAGCATCTAGCCTCCTCCAGTACTATGGGACACTGGAGAGCCTACCCCTATTGTTCCCAAATATTTAATTGTTAATTCCAACACAGGGATGCCCACCCCCGATGTCAGATGGCCCCCAAAGAAAAAGCCCTTTGTTTTACATTTGCTGCTGACGTCAGGGCACCCAATCCCTGTGTCTGCATTCTGACCACCCCAGTGTCCTTAATTCTGTATTCTGGCACTGGGATGCCCACCCTTGGTGTTGGATGCCTCCCCCAAGCCCGTTGTTATAATTAATAAATACTTACTTTGCCAACATTGGGGTGCCCAATCCTCATATCAGCATTCTTAACTAACCCCCTTCCAGTGCTTAGGGACACTGGGGAGCCCATTCCCAGTGTCCCAAAATAATGTTTACTTTAAAACCTATTAAAAAAGAAAACTGTCCCCTGACATTTTTTTTAATCTGTAAAAAATAAAATGGTCCCTCGTTGTCTCCCCATCCCCTTCCCCCATCCTGACCCTCCTACTGAGCAATCCACCATCCCACACACCCCTTGCCCTTGACTTACCACCAGAGACCATCAGCTACAATCTTCTGTAGACTGGGACATGTCTGCACTCTTCAAAATCAAACTACGAACTGAAGAATCAAGGTAAGCACTGTATAATGGCAGTCTATGGTGTTTTTAACTTACGTTGATGAAAAAAACCTGGAGGATTCACTCAGTGAACAAACAAGAAAAGTTACTCAAGGCTGGGTGGTGTGTGTTGGTGTGGCAGCACCAGTTGCTGACAGTAGAGGTCTACCATGCACCAGTACAGTGGGCCAGAGGCAAATAAAAAAACACAAAAAACATTTCTTTACTGGAGGAGGATTCACCCAGTTAATAATAATAATAATAATAATAATAATAAAAAGGTGTTCAAGGCCAGGTGGTATGAGTTGGTGTGGCAGTGTCAGTTGTGGTCTGTGGAGGCCTGTCCTGCACCAGTACAGTACAGTTGTTGGACTTGGAAGGGTAGAGTCAGGGTGCTGCTGGCAGGGGCTGCCTTTCTGATTATCCAGAGGAAATTTGGCAATATATAATCTATTGTGAGCCCAAATACAGTGACATTATAGTGACACTGTGGTCTCAGGCAGAAGAAACCTTTTTGTTGTGATAAAAAAAAAATTGTGAACTTCCTGTAGTGTGGCAGCACTGTACTACTGTCTCATTGTCCCAGGCAGAAGTGATGGCACCTGTGTTCTGACTTGAGGTTCTTTAAGTACGCTTCATCTTCCCCCATGAGAAACAAACCTTTCTGTTGTGGTCAAATAAAATATTTGTGAGCTAAGCCAGTTGTAGTGAGGGAGTACTGTGCCACTCTGTCATTGTCCTAGTTAGAAGTGACAGAACCTGTGTTCTGATTTGAGGTTCTTTAAGTACACTTCATCTTTCCTGTGAGAACAAACGTTTATGTTGTGGTCAAATAAAATATTTGTGAGCTTAGCCCACTGTAGTATGGTGTCTCGTTGTTCCAGGCAGAAGTGACAGCACCTGTATTTTGACTAGAGGTTCTTTAAGTACGTTTCATCTTTCCTGTGAGAAACAATCCTTTCTGTTGTGGTCAAATAAAAAAAATATATTTGCGAGCCTGCTGTAGTGCAACAGTACTGTGACACTGTCTCATTGTCCCAGGCAGAAGTGACGGCACCTGTGTTCCAACTTGAGGTTCTTTAAGTACGCTTCATCTTCCCCAGTGAGAAACATTTTCTGTTCAACTAATATCATAATAACAACAGACTCAGAGAAATTGGCCAAAAATGCCCGACTCAGAACAATGCATCTTCTAGCTCTGAGGTAAGTGACAGCTCCATGTCCTCAGCTAATGTAACCTAAACAAGATACGGTCATATAGTTAAGCCCAAGAGGCTGTTTACGCCTGTAAAAAGAAACACATTATCTCAGTTGAAAAAAACAGGTTGTGCAAAATGTTTGATAGTTTCACATCAGTGAGCTAAAAATACTGCAGTAATAACAAAGAGAACCAGTGATCATTCTTTGGATGATGATGATGGTGAGTTACTTGCAGTTTAACATGAATCTAATGTACTGAAAATAGACATCATCAGTGGTGAGGTTGTAGACTGTTGTGGTACTGGAGGTGGTGATAACGATGATGACGGTTTCATCCCAGAAAATTCTTCCCCCTGCTGTCTCTGTTGTAAATGATGATGACCAGTCCTTATCCTCCTCCTCTCCTTTAGTATCAGTAAATAGAACTACAGTTGTGCATAAAATACCACAAGCTGTCCACCACAATCAGCTTTAGACAATTTGCATACTTCTGGTACAAGTGCCGCTGCAAATCGGTATGCAACTTGCAGTATTCAAGATATTTTCCAGCATTGTCTAACACTTCACAAGTGCTGTGTCAGCCACTATCTGATTCTCTACCAGGAAAAAAGAGGCAGGAAAAGTCCTGTAGTGTGGAATTATCTCTATGTGCCCAACTGATTCCTTTAAAACAGTATGCATTCACTACAAAAGTAGATTTAGCAGGGGAAAGTTGGCTCGTAACCTGAGTACAACTGCACTGATTAGACATATTCAGCACCAGCATCCAACAGTGAGGAAAAAGAATATGAATCTCAATAACGATGATGATGATGGTGGTAGTGACTTGGATGATGAAGGGGACTTTGATGATGCTCAGTTAATGCATTTTTGTGATAATGACGATGATGACAGGCACTTGTGCAGTACTCCCATATGCATACGTGTTGCAGAGCCAGATTGCAAATCAGTTTTCTGGCAGTCTGTGGAGGATAGTTCCCCACAGTCTGCAGCAACAAATAGAATAACAACCCATCATGTCCTGAGAAAAGAAATTATACACATTTTCTAACTCCATTCGACCATGAGATAGTCACTAAAAAAAAAAAAAAAAAAAACAGATAACTTTACAGGCAGCTTTAAAAACCAAATTTCAACCAGGTCATCAAACTGTTGTCAAAACTGGCTGTCTCACTGGGGAGATGATAGCACTTGATTTAGAGCCATAATAAAAAGTAGAACACATTAGCTTTGATGACTGTTACAAGGAATTACAGCCTAGGTATGAAATGCCTTCACAACATCCTTTTGCCAGTCACATTATTCCAGACATAAATGATGCAGTGAGAAATGCAGTTGCCAGTCACTTGACAGAGGCAGAAGGGGGACTTAATTTATTTTATTTATTTATTAATGGTATTGGAATTACAAACCTTTGAGTCTGAGACTCATTTACAAAGTCTCTACATCAGAGTAAAATATAAGTGTAGAGAGAATACAACCAAACAGTTAAGATATCTTGTACACGGTGGTAGCTAAAGTAGAGGTGATCATTTTCAGCAATAAAACAGCATAAATGCACAAGACAATTAACTCAAACTAAAACAAACAAGGTTGGGTTTACTGTGGTCTTGGCAAGGTGGACAAGGATACAAGACATAAAAGCAGGACCAATGGTCCCTTGTCGGGGGGGAGACAGTAGCCATGCTGGCTGGCAGATGTCCAAATGTGAGGGGGTGGACAGCTGCTACGGGCAATTACAACTGTGGCTGGTGAAGAGATGGTTGTGTAGCACTGTTTTAAATGGCCCTAGCCTACTTTCAGAGGAGGTGGCAGTGGGGAGGGAGTTAAACCAGGTTGGGGCTCTGTAGAGGAAGGATCTCTGGGCTAGAGATGTCCTGACTCTGGGTACATGGAGAGAGGATCTGAAGGAGCTGTGGGAGGGTAGAGACATGGTGGTGGGGAAAATAAGAATGGACAGTTCTAGGGAGGGCCAAACCAGCCAGAATTTTCTTGGTGAAGAGGAAGGTATGGTAGAGTAGCCTCTACTCAAAATTGAGCATGTTTGCCAAGGAGTAGAGTAAGCAGGTGTGGGTAAGCCTGTTGGCACCTGTGATCAAATGGCAGGCTTTGTTGAGGGACATTCTGATGCAGTTGAAGGCAGTGTTGTCTGCAGCCCCATAGACCAAGAGCCCATAGTTGATGAGGAATAGAACAGAGTACGTAATGGCCAGTCTCATGGCTTCGGGAAGGAAGCAGTTCTTGTAGCGGTAGAGGAAACCGATTTGAGAGTTAACAGCTGAGCAGAGGGTGTGAATATGCCCATAGAAGGAGAGGGCTGGGTCAAAGGTGAGGCCAAGGTAAGTAAAGGAATTTACCTGTTCAAGGGGGAGGTATTTATTGGACAGGACCAGAATGGGTGAGTCTTTGTATCTGCATTGGGTATGTGAGAAGAGCATGATCTTCGTCTTCTTGTGGTTCAACACTAGCCTGCGGTTGATGAGCCAGGTTTCGGCCTGGTTAAAGGAGTTTTGGAGGGCATTTTGGAGGGAGCTGGGTTCAGGGTGGGCAGAAAATGACTGCATCATCTGCATAAAGAAGGACTCAATCAGAACAGTTGTTGGAGAGGGCATTGAGATAACGGCTAAAGAGTAATGGGCCCAGTATAGAGCCTTGGGGTACACCTGAGTGGACTGGGTGGCATCCAGAGGTGGTGCCATTAATTCTGATGCACTGAGAGTGGAATGAGAGATAGTTAGCAAACCACTTATGGACATTCTGGGAGAGGCCTAGTTGAGTGAGGGTGGATAGTAGAAGGGGGTGGTTGACAGTATCAAAGGCTTTCAACAAGTCAAGGAAAACCGCACTGGCTAGTAATCCCTTGTCAACAGCAGAGTGAATGTAACTGGAGAATTCAATTAGAGCAGTGGTAGTGCTGTGGCCCTGACAGAATCCATGTTGCTCCTTGCAGAGGAGGTTGTGGATGGTGAGATAGTCAGCTAGCAGATCCGAGACTATCCTCTCTAAGACTTTTTTGGGGGGGGATATTGGTCTGTAGTTCCCAGGTGAGGTGTGGTCACCACTCTTGTAAACAGGGGTAATGACTGCAGTTTTCCAGATGGAGGGAAACTGGCTGAGGCAGAGGGAATGGTTAAGGAGGTTAGTGAGGGGGGAGAGTACAACATCCAGGACCAGGTGAAGCAGCTTGAGGTCCAGGGTGTCACTGCTGTGACTGGCACCATTATGGGCATTGAACAGGTAGGGCTTGGCATCTTGAAGTGAGAAGATGTGGAAGTAGAAGGGGGGGTGAGGAGGGGGAGGTGCCCTGGCTGGGATAGGGTCAAAAAAGTTAGGGGGAAATACCGAGCTGAGGTCAGAAAAGGTGGAGTTGAGGATATCAGCTATGCATTGTGGGTCAGTGGAAGTGGAGCCATTGATGTTAAGCTGGGGGGGTGGATATGGGCTTTCCACTGAGTTCCTTGATGTCCCAGAATTTTCAGTATGAGCCCCAGGAGGAGGCAAGGAAGACCTGTAGTAGTCCACTTTAGCTATATGGATGGCCCAAGTGCAGCTGTTATGAGCAGCTCAGCCGGTTTGCCTATCAGGGATTGCCTGAGTTAAGGGCTCTATGCCAGAGGTTGTCCCTGTGATGCAACTGCGTAATTAGGGATTGGGTGACCCGGGGGTGTCCGGATTTTTTACAGCAAATTTGGAGAGGGGAGCGAATATGTCACAGGCCGAATTGAAGGAACTGATAAAGTAACTGAGGGCAGTGTCAGTATCAGGAGCTAGGGTTATAGGTGTCCAGTCCCAGTGGGAGAGGTGGTCTTTGAGCTGACCTAGCTTGCCAGGTTTGAGGTGCCACTGGAGGACAGTTCTGGGGGGGCTGTTTCTGCACCTTGCAGGACCTGGTGACAATTATAGGGGAGTGGTCACTTAGTGCATTGGGTAGCACTGAGATGTCAGTGATTTTGAGGGGTCTGTTGGTTAGGATAATGTCCAGTAGGGTGGCAGAGTCATTAGTGGGGTTGGTCCAGGTGGGGTGGGTAACCAGCTGGGTGAGATTGAGGGCAGCAACTGTGTCTTTGGCCTGGGTGGCTGAGCTGGAAAGACAGTTTATGTTAAGCTCGCCAATTGTTATTTGTTCAGCTTTGGGCGGGAGTTGGGAGAGGTGGTCAAGTAAGGACTGGAGGGCAGGAAGCTGGTGGCGTGGAGGTATATAGGCAGTGGTAACAATCAGTGGGGCTGTAGAGGTACCTTGAGTGATTTTGAGACAGAGGGTTTGTGCACCATGCTCCAAGTGGGGGGGGGAAGGGTGTGTCCTTGAAGTGAGTCGTGGAGGTAGATGGCTATGCCACCCCCCCCCCAGCTTCCCGAATGTATCTTCTCTGGAAAGGGTATATCCAGGTAGAGCAATAAAGGAGTCAGGGGTGGACTTAGAAAGCCACATTTCAACAAGTGCCAGGATGTCCAGTTGATGCTGGGGGTTTTACTATAGCACTGCAACAGCGCTTGCACCGACATCCCCCACAGCGACAGACACAATGCCGAGTGTTGGCATTGTACCATTGGGGATGTCGGTGCATTTCTGTGCTGGTGTTCACTGTGCGAGTATTAACCTTGCATTGGCACACTGATGCAGGGTAATCCAGCCCTGCAGTTCATCAAATTTCTTTAGGAGGCTGCAGATGTTCAAGGTAGCACTACGGAGCCCACTCGCCATGGGGGGTGGTGGGGGTTTGCAAGGGGGAGTCCTGGGTTGGGGTGAATGTTTCCCAGACAACAAGAGAAGAAGGGATAAGAGTCTGAGGAGTGCCAGGTGCAGCCTGTGTTGGGAGGGAGTAGAAGTGCACACATGTATTTGCTCAGGGAGGGAGATAGGGATGGGAAAGGAGAGGAGGATGGGAATGGCCAGGAAGAGGGGAAGCTTTGGGGAGTCTGGAAGGTGAGCCGATGGGGGTGGGGGTGCATTGGGGTGGGGCGGGAGAGTGGTAGCTGTGGGGGAGCTGTGCTGGTACAGCGAGGTGCAAAGGTGGAGGTGAATAGAGGGGAATGGTGACTGGGATGATGCATCAGTAGGGATCAGAGGGGCTTGTAGGTACAGGAGTAGAAGTGAGGGGGGCCAAGGAGGCAGCTGGGCGAGAGGGGTGATGGGTGGACATGGCTGAGGACAAGGGGGCTCTGGAGCAGGAGAGGGTGCTATAAGGGGGGATAAAAATGCTACCAGTGGGACAGCAGCCCAGTTGGCACAGGGGTAGGGCCATGGCCGGTGGAGCTAAGGATGCAAGGTTGAGACCCGGGAGGGGAGGAATAAATGGGGTTAAGGAGGGGTGGAGTGGGGGTGAGCTGAAAAGAGGGAGAAAAGAGGAGGGGTCCAAGAGAGGATGGTTGCAGGGTGGGGGTGAAGAGGTAGAGAGGGGGGATAGTAGTGACTCCTACAGGCCAAGGGGAGATGTGTACTTAGAGAAGCAGGGTGTGGGAGCAGTGGAGCAGGAGGGAGGGGAGGAGAGGGAGGCAGAAATGGAGATGAGATGAGCACAGTACTACCAACTAGTGGTAGACTGTGATAACCTGCTAAGACAGATGTGGATACTTGGGGAAAAAAAATGACACAATCATGTGACCAGGAGAGGTCTTTAAATTAAGGGATGCCTTTAAGTGGGAGGGTGGCCGGGGTGGGCGGGGCAGTCAACGCAAAGTGTCAACAGGCTAACACCCCTCAGCAAGATGGCTAAGCAGGGGAGGCTTAGCTTTACCTTTAGGGCTTCCCGGTCCAACGCTGTCCCCATGCTGTGCTGTGCTGACATCTGTGTGAGGTAGGGGATGGGGTCCTGGAACCTATGAAGGGAAGAGAACAAAGGATATCATTAGCATGCAGCGAGAAGGGTAGGGGCCTGTGCCGAGATCCCAGTACACATACACAGACTGGGGAGCAGGGGAGAGCTGAGCGGGCTGGCTAAGGAGAACAGTGGAGCCCCAAGGAGATGTCCTAAGAACACCATTACCACAAGGTGGGCCTCAGAACAAACCCTGCAGAGTGCTTAGAAAGATTGTCAGAGGTACAGAAAATGTTAATTAGCAATTGAAATAGAGACTGTGTAAAAATAGCAAACAGGTATGTAATCAGTTTTTAAGCAAGTAAACACTAGCGACTGAAATAGAGACCAAATATACTAGCAGGCAAGGTATAATTAAAGCAATCACAGTGCATGTAACAACCAGAGAGAGAGAAACTAGGTGAACACAATCCATGCAAAACAGCTTGGAATGAGCTTAACACAAGCAGCCACTGTAACAATTAAAGTGCTCAGAGGGCAGGTAATTCAGGTTCACGAGAGGGCAAGCTGTTCTTAAAGCTCCTCCAGTGCACAGTTTGATGTCCCATCGGGTGGATGGGAGAAAGGCAGGCCCAAAAACAGTCAGGTAAAGTCATCAGTCTTAAAGGCTGAAAACACCCCTCAGCAAGATGGTTAAGCAGGGGAAGCTTAGCCTTACCTTTAGGGCTTCCCAGGCCAATGCTGTCCCCCTGCTGTGCTGTGCTGGCATCTGTGTGAGCTAGGGGATGGGGTTCTGGAGCCTTTAGGGCTTTCCAGTCCAACACTGTCCCACTGCTGTGCTTTGCTCTGCTGGTGTCTGTGTGAGGTAGGGGATGGGGTCCCAGATCCTTTAAGGCTTCCTGGTCGAACGCTATCCCCCTGCTGTGCTGTGCTGGCATCTATGTGATTTGTTCATTTTATGATAGACCTTTGGACAAGCTTTGCACCACTCACTTGTTATCTATCATAGCCCACTTGGTCACATTTAAAGAGTATGCAGCACCATTACCAGGACAAACTAAATCTTTGCTTCTTGATGACTGCAGGGGGATTGCACTACTTAGTGTGTCTCCAATGGACATCAACCACAATGCAGTAAATATACTGCTTGTTTTAGAGAAATTTTGGCAAGAATGGATTGTGTCCGCAGGCCTTACCGTAGGTATGACTGTGATGGATAATGGTGCAAATGTTATCAAAGCTCTCTGGGACTGTGGTACTGAGTGCAGCGCTAATGCGCTTTGCTTTGCACACACTCTAAATTTGGTTGTGCACCATGCCCTGTAAAACCAAGATGATGTATGCAGCCTGGTTCAAACTGCACATACACATAAAATATGTGGTTACTTTCACAGGTCTGTAAAGGCCACAGTCATTCTTCGGCATTACCAAAGTGAGTACAAAGTACCATCTAATAATCGCATCCAAGATATATTTACTTGGTGGAATTCCACCTATTTTATGTTGGAGTGCGTACTGCAGCAGAAGTTGTCAGTACATAATATGGCCTTAGTCCATGACATTGGGGGTCTGATCACTCAATGGAAGTTGTTAGAAGACCTTGTTAACATATTGGCACCATTTGAAAATGCAACAAAGGTACTTAGCAGTAGCAGTGCATTCATTAGCCAGGTCATACCAATGGTACGCATTCTTCTCAAAGACACAGCTGATGCCATGGACACTCCCAAAAGATTACTAAAACAGCTACCATTTTAAATACAGAGCTGCATAGGAGGTTTGATTCTGTTTTTACAGACAACAAGTATGTCATTGCTACAATACCAGATTCTCGTTTCAGGAACATCTTTTTGGTACGAGACAGTTTGCCAATAACTGATTGCTACTTGGATTACTACTTGGATAATAGGACAAAAGGGGGGCAGCTTGGCCCATCTGGATTGTCCCCCACACGTGTGGGTCATACTTAAACTATTCTAGAATTTGAGAAAACAACTCTATCCAGTGTATTTTTAAATTCCATGAAACTGGTTGCCTCAACTACTTCCTTTGGCATACTATTCCATGCCGTAGCAGCCCTTATAGTAAAATAATTATCTCTTTTTGATGTTACAGAACTTGGGACAACTAATTTCCTGTTATGTGACCTTAAGCAGTCCCTTGTGTTACTGAATACAAGGTGACATGGACTACTTAAATCTTGGGACTGTAGCAGTTTATATAAAAGCAAGAGGCCACTTCTTTGGCGCCTTTGTTGTAGTGAAAACAAACCTGTTTCATTCAGTCTAGCATTGTAAGGCATCCTTTTTATATGAGGAATTAATTTTGTGACAGATTTTTGTACACCCACAACCATATTTTTATCTTTTAATAAGTATGGTGACCAAGCTGGAGAACCATAATCAAGGATGGGCCTAACATAGCTACTGTAGACAGGAATAATGAATTGTTCAGATTTACAGATAAAAGAACAATTTATTTTTCTGACAAGGCCTCTAGCTTTATTTGTAACAGGTCTACAATGACTGGACAATGTAAGTTTGTTATTTATTTTAACCCCGAGATTGATTTCAGATGTAACCTTAAGCAAAATGGAGCTATTTATGATATAATTATAATTACAATTTTTAGTACCGTAATGCATGACAGTGCATTTTTTGGCATTGAATTGCATGCCATTTTGATTTGACAATTCCATTAACTTGTTAAGGTCATTTACCAATGACAGATGTTTACTAAAAGTGTTGACCTCACCTCTTAGTTTGATGTCATCTGCAAATTTGATAAAGTTATTTGTTATGCCTTTATGTATATCACTGATAAATATACTAAATAGTGCAGGGCTCAAAACCGAACCTTGGGAGACTCCACTAGTTACTTTCTGTTCATCCTATGGACATCTGTGTATTATTACATGCTGTACTCGACCCTTTAACCAGTTATTTATCCACAGCACTAATAATGGGCTAAGGCCAAAGTTGAGTAGTTTATCAACTAAGATTGTATGTGGGACCTTGTTAAAGGCCTTTGAAAAATCTAAGAGTACAATGTCAGATGGGCAGCCTTGGTCAAGGCTGCATCTACTCTCGTCATAGAAAGTCACCAGATTAGATGTATACAATGCTCCCTGTTTGAACCAATGCTGGTATTTATCTATGATGTTCAGGTTAATAAGTTCTTCTTCTAGTCTCATTTTTAAGAGCCTCTCCATGATTTTACAGGGGATGGAAGTCAGGCTTCTAGGTCTATAGTTTTCAACTTTGGTTTTGTCACCTTTCTTGAATATGGGAGTCACGTTTGCAACCCTCCAATCATAAGGAACAGCCCCACTCTCTAGGGACTAATTAAAGAGTAAGGTTAGGGTGTGAGCGAGAACATGAGCTGCCGCCTTTAATAGTCTTGGGTGAATGCTATCAGATCCCAGACTAGTGGAGGTTTTAATTTTTTCTAATTTGATTTTCACTTCCTTTATAGAGAATGTGTACTTATTACTACTGTCTGGTACCAATACTTCATTATTTGCATCCTTAGGCTCAAAAACCGAGGTGAAAATAATTGTTGAAACAGACTGCTACTTTGGCATAGTCATTAATGGTATTTCCATTTGAGTTGATGGATCCAATACTCTATGCAGAAGATTTTTTGGAAGTAATATAGGAGTAAAGTAATTTAGGGTTTTTGCAGTGAGCAATTTTGAATTTGGTTTTATATTTTGCTCTTTTTATCATATTTTTTTAGTAATTTTTGTGCTTTTAAATCATCTTTTTTGGATGATGCAGACGGGTTAATTTTACATTTCCTAAAGGCTTTATGCTTAAGTTTTAGTTGTATTTTTATAGCTGAAGTCATCCAAGGTGAGATTTTACCCCCTTTGTTGTATTTACTTCCTAATGGTACAAATTTGTTGACAGTAGAATATAAACTCTCCTTGAAACTAATCCAAGCCTTGTCTGCTTTCAGGTTATTTAATTGATCCCAATTTGTATTTTCCAAATATTTTATAAGCCAATTTAGGTTATTTCTATTATAGTTCCTAAATTTAGTGTCAATATTAGCTGGTCTGTTTTTAGTATTGAATTTCAAGTGATCATATTATGGTCACTGTTTCCCAAGGGAGGTAAGATACAAACGTTGCTGATGGTGTCACTAACATTTGTTATTATTAAGTCTAAGATGGTCTCTCCTCTAGTAGGTTCAGAAACCAATTGTTCTAATCCATAATTTATCGACATATCTAGGAAATTTTATTCCTGATTGGAAGAGGCTTTGAGGTTATTCCAATCTGTTCCTGGGTAATTAAAATCGCCCACAATAAATATTACCCTGCTCACTATCTTGTTTCATCTGGTGTAGCAATTCATTGTTAACATCTGGACTAGCACCAGGGGGCCTGTAGTAATTCTCTAATGTTATGGTTTTCTGTCCTGGTAGATTTAGTTTAACCCAGATTGTTTCTAAACTGTTATATGACATGTCAGATACCTGCACTGAGTCTGAGGGGACTGAGTTTGAGACATAAATGTAGACACCACTTCCAGTTCTATTTTCCCTGTTTTTGTTATATAACTTGAAACCTGATATATCATTAGTCCAGTTTGATGTATTATCCCACCATGTTTCGGTTATAGCTATTAACTCAATACCACGTTGGTGGATTATTGTTTCTAACTCTGCCTTCTTAACTATACTGAGGCTTCTAGCATTAGCTATTAACATTTTGTAGCCATGTTTTGTGTGCAGCGGACATGGTGGCATAGTGCCATGAACTGAGGCACTATCCATTAGCCCCTTCCCCCATCTATCTAGTTTAAATTTTCATTTATATGTGCTAGAATCTTTCGGACCAGTAGGTTACTATCCTGTTTACTAAGGTGTAAACCGTCCCAACAAAACAAGTGGGGATGATTGTCAGAATCTTCCCCGTGTGATAAACATGTAAAACCCTTATTAAGGCACCATTCCCTGAGCCAGTTGTTTATAGTTTTAATTTTTTTACTCATTGATGGCGTAGCTTTTGGTACGGGGAAGATCTCAGAGAAAGAGACAGCACAACCTTTGGTGACTAAGAAGTCACTTAATATAATAAAATACTTTTTAATTTCTTTAGTATTAGAAGTATTTATGTTATTTGTTCCAATATGTAGTACTACTAATGGCCTATTTCCAGCATTTTTGAAAATTGCATTTGTCATTAAAGCCAGGTCAGAAATCTTAGCTCCCCTGTAGCTACTTCAGGTATGATTAATTTTATCTGGTTTACAAATTATATGATCAATGTGTTTTATCATAGAGTCTCCCAGGACAAAGATCTCACGAGGACTTTATCTTTCTGGTTGGTCTCTAGTATAGTTATCTATGCCAACAGGTTGCATTTCTTTGTTTTGCTCAACACCACTTTTGACCTGTCTAACATGATTTTTATGTGAAGAAAATGGTGGTGGAGCAGTATCTGATAAACTAGAGTCCAAGACACTATTTCTAATACCAGAGTCTTTAGAGACTACTTGTTCCACTCTCCTTAAATTAACAGTTTCTGCTGGTGGGGCTCCTATCCTTATCTCCCATTATGCTCTGAATTATGTATTTTATCAGATTTACAGTTTGATTCTAATATGGTGCTGTCAGTTATTGGGTCTAATAATGAGCTTCCAAGTAGCCCTTGTTCTACAGTAAGAGTTTCAGTAGAACATGAGCCCATCATGTTAGAAGCATCTATAACATTAGATGTATTAGAGGTGTTTTTAGGATTATTTTCATCCAGGGGTAAACAGAAGAATCTGTTTGCAAAGGAATGTGAAAATCCATTGCTCTACAATGACTACAAATGACTGGCTCCTTGCAATAGACAGGAAACAGGTCACGGGGCAGTCTTACTGGACCTCAGCAAAGCATTTGACACAGTCGATCATACACTACTCCTCGATTCATTGAACTGACATGGAATCTCCGGCATTGCACTGTCATGGTTCGACAGTTACTTGTCAGCTAGATCTTAACAGGTGAAGGCTGATGGCTCCCTATCCCCACTTCTTCCACTCAGGAGAGGGGTAGCCCAAGGTTCGATCCTTGGACTACTTCTATTTGTGATAGACTACAGTACTTCTATTTGTGATATACATCAACTCCATCGGAAATAGCATGAGCAAAGCAAAACTACACCTTTTCATGGATGATACAGTCATATACATATCCAGTTCCTCAGTAGACGAAGCCCACGCAGAATTACAGGCAGAATTTGATCTCCAGTGCAATCTTGTATGTTCCAAACTGCTGTTAAATGCTAAAAAGACAAAAGTGATGTTCTTCTATTCCAATCACTTGCCCTCCATCCCCATCTCGCTTGCTCCCTTGCCCCCCATCGAGACTCTCCATGACGATGATCTCGAGTAAGTCCACAATTTTAAATACCTAGGCTGTGAACTAGAGCAACACTAACTTTTTCAGCTCACATCAACTCCCTTGCAAAGAAATTATGTCAAAGAATTGGCTTCTTTTATAGGAATAAATCTCTATTCGATTCTGACTCCAGACTGTGCCTGGTCCAAACACCCTTTATAACACTTATCGACTATGTCGATATTCTATGTGGCAGATGCTCTGATGCCCTGCTACATCAACTGGACACTCTCTATCACAGAGCGATATGCTTCATTTACAATGCTCACCATTGGACTCATCGTTGTGACCTGTATGCCTCCCTTGGGTGGATCTCCTTAGCAACCAGGCATCTCTTCCACTCTATCACCTGGCTCTACAAAGCCCTGGTGGCAAAACTATCCCCCTATATTTCCAACCTCTTTCAATGAATTACCTGCCCCTAACCCCTACACAGTAACTCCTTCATTATGCTAGATGTTCCAACCTCCCTTTCCCTGTTTGAAAAAATGGCTATAAGCCGTGCTCTCCCAGCTGCCTGGAATAAAGCCCAATCCAGGCTCAAACTGCAAAGCCTGATCCCCCTGAATAGCTTCAAAAGACTTGTTTATGACAACCTACGGGACTTCGGCGACTGCAGTTGATAAAGTATCTTCTCCCTGCCTGGTCTATTGCAGTGACCGCTCTATCCTCTTGTCCACCCCCTCCCTCACCCCTAAGTGACTTTCCAATATACTTCCATTCCCCCTTCCTCCTCTTCCTCTCCCTCTCACCATGTTACACTACCATCACCACACAACCTACCCCTAGTCTCTTATCCCACACTATCATCACTCAGCAGTCCCTGCCCTTATCTACAGCTATCCTTTCTTTATCTTCTATCTCTACCTCCTCTCCCCACCACCTCCATAGTGCCCTTGCCCCAGCCAACATAGTCACCCTGTTATATTCATTTTTCCCACCCCTCCACCTTGTTGTCTGCCCCTCCAATCTCAGTCCTACAATCCTCTGTCCCCCCTTCCCCCTGACCTTATCCCACCCCACCTGTGCCACTATCTTTACTTTCCTTGGTGGCCTTGTAGTCTCTACTTCCCTCACAAGGTACTATCTTGTTACCCAGAGCTAACCATTTATTTAACTCCTAGCTTTAGTGTGCCCATGTATATATGATGTAAATATTATTGTCCCATTTTCTTTTCATGGTTTATTCATGTGTTTAATGCATGTTACTTTGTATATGCTTGTGTAATATCCCTGATGTTAATCAGGACTTCTTGTAAATGAGCCTGCTCAACAGAGGTTTTTTCCTGCCAATAAACTTGAACTTGAACTAGCAAGAAGACTTTTAACCTGCACACCAAATGATACCAGCGCCCTGCCAGATCTGTCTCATACCACACAGGGATGTCACACAGTGCGTGGACGGGAATCCAGGGATATCAAGGCAGAACTCATCGAAGAGATTCAGGAGGTCCAAAACAAAATTGATAGCATTCAGCAGCAACAGCAATCACCAATGCCATCATGGTGGGACTCAACTAGTAGCTTTTGTGCACTGTCAGTGGCAACAAACATTGATTCTCTTTCCCCATGTCATTCATTTCATATTAGTTAATAAAACTGATGATATCTGGAAAAAGCTAAATGCCCTTGACTACTCAAGACTAATTTCAGAACAATCACGTGTGCCTACTGCTGAAATAGTGCTAAATATGTATATCATGGAGCCTCGTGAGACCAACTCCAAATGTGACCCCCTTAGCCACTGGAAAAGCAAGCACTCAGTTTGACCAGCCATGGATTCAGTTACAGTTAAATATCTTGGATGTCCACCCATAAGTTTGCCATCAGAGTGCATCTTTAGTACTGCTGCTGATGTTGCATCCTCTTCAGCAAGTAGTTTAGACCTTGAGCATGTTGTACAGTTAACATTTCTATTTTTTTTTAGTTGCTTTATTTCTCACTGCCACCAACTAGCCCCCTTCTACTGGACCCCCAGACCCGTCACCCCAGCGTTCACTGGAACTTACCACTGACGTTAAGGTGCCAGCTGGCCGGGTGTGGTGTCTGCTGGGTTCCGGCAGCATCCCGCCAGTCAGTGGAATTTTTCACCTCCATTTTTTACTCGTCTCTGAGTGTGGAGCAGTGGTGTGCAATGATATCAATGGCCGAGCCGCACATGTGGCACACCAGGCATCTGCTCGGACTCTGCCTCCTGTCTTGAAGCCAGAGTGCCAGCCTCCAGCTGCTGCTAGGGGCCAAGTGTGCAGCAGTCTCTGATCCCACCCCTC
Organism: Neoceratodus forsteri; assembly: GCA_016271365.2. Taxonomy (NCBI): domain Eukaryota; kingdom Metazoa; phylum Chordata; order Ceratodontiformes; family Ceratodontidae; genus Neoceratodus; species Neoceratodus forsteri. Next base: position 1,237,805,071 of record CM057455.1, read on the forward strand.
CCTTGGAGAGGAGAGCTGTCCTCCGGATGCTCGATCCTCTCCCTTCCTGGCTAACCCCCAGCGAACTGCTCACACCACGAACATGGGTCACCGGTGTGGCAGGAGGTAAGGCAGTGATGCCTCAGCACTCCACACCACTGGGCCAGCTGAACAGTTAACATTTCTGAAAATAAACCTGCCACAACTTAATTACAAGTTTAATATTTCTACATAAATTTAAGATTATAGAATCAGACTGAGAGTGCCCTAGTGTGTTGCAAATACGTGAAATCTCCTTTCTGCCTCTCTTATGTAATTGATTTACTGTGTGTGTGGGATTATTTAAGAGGAGTCTTGGTCAATATCTTGAAAATCATTGTCATCATCATCATCATCACTCCATCATCGGCACCACAATAGAGAGTACTAATTTGTGAGCAGGGCTGGGTGGGATGAAACAGAGGAGGAGGAAAGTGTTACCCTTGGGTATGCTTCAGTGTCCACTGTAGCCAGCCACAATATTATGCATCTGCCTGCCTGCCCTGAATTGTCTCATGTTCTGTCAGTCTCAGCACTGCAGCAGCATGGCAGCTCCCTCTCATTTTTCTGATTGCTGACCATTTTCATTTTCTGAAGCCCTCTTGTCATCATAGTCGTCATCATTATCACTCCATCATCAGCAACACCATGGTAAGCACTACCTAGGGGAGCAGGACTGGGTGGCATGGAACAGAGGAGGAGGAAGGTATTGCACCTTGGTATGCTCTGGTGTCCACTATTGCCAGCCACAGTGCATTTCCCTCACATTCTGTCTGTCTCATCAGCACTGCATCACACAGTTCACTCTCATTTTTCTGACTGCTGATCATTTTCATTTTCTCCAACTCTGTTGCCATCATCATAATTATTAATCATTGCATCATCAGCAGCACAGCACCACCATAATATGTATGTAGTGGAGCAGGTTTGGGTGGGATGGAACAGTGGAGTAGGAAGGTGTTTGGGTTTGTCGCCCAACTCTTAGCCTTTTGGTATGGTACCCTATCCCACCCACTGTGAAGATTCTGCATACACACATACTGTTCATTGCTTATCATGCACTTCAGAAGCATATTTTAATAATAGCTGAGGAGCCATCAAAAATCCAACGCATTTTAACACTCAAAACCCTGCATTTAATTTGGTGTAAAATTGGGCCAATTCAGGTTTTGCCTGGCATGGCTCAAAATTAGCTTGTTTGGCCAAATATGCCAACTCACACAGCCCTACATCACTGGGGACTACTCTGGTTATGAATCCCAGAGAAACTGTGAATTCTTTAGGAGAATTCTATGCAGATCTATATAATGCTGAAACTTCAGGTAAGTTGGAGGACATAAGACCTTTTTTGTGGCTGCTAAACTACCTCAGACACCTGAAAGTCAGAAAGAAGCTTTGGGTAGACCTATCACAACAGGGGAAATCCTGAAGGCTACCAAAGAACTTAAGTTAGACAAGGCACCGGGGTCAGATGGCTTTTCTCCAAATATTTACAAAGTGATCAGGGAAGAAATTTCCCCTTATTTGACTGCCCTCTAAAATTCCAGCTATGAACAAGCATACCTAGTAAGTAAGTAGGTTTTATTTATTGAGTGCCCCTTCCCAGAGGCTCAGGGCGCTGCACAAATTAGGCAGTAAAACAATTACAATACACACAGTATAATAAAAACAATAATAACACCAAACGAGGATAAATAATATTTAAATGTCTGTCTAAAAAGGTGTGTCTTTAGGCCCCAGTTAAAGATTTCTACTGAGAAGGCCTCCCTCAGTGATCTGGGAAGTGAGTTCCACAGGACCTGTGTAGCCACTTCAAAGGTACAATCACCAGATGATTTCAGACGGGCCCTGGAAACCACCAGAAGGCCCTCCTCAGCAGAACAGAAAGCACACAAGGGGCAGGCTGGAGTCAGGAGGTCTCACAGATAGTCTGGACCAGAACCATATAGGGCCTTATAGGTGAGTAGACCCACCTTGAAGGAGATTCTCCATCTAAATGGCAGCCAATGCAGACCACACAGCACTGGGGCCACATGACAAAACCTTGAAGAGCATGTCAGCAGCCTGGCCACTGCATTCTGCAACAGCTTCAGGTGGTGCAGGACCCCTCCACTGACCCCATGACATACAGCATTACAGTGGTAGAGTTTTTCATCACAAAGGCATGCACAAGTGACGACAGGTAGCCAGGAGGTATAAAGGCTTTAATCCAGGTGCTATTCCTAAAATGGTATAAACCAATCTGGACAACAGATGACACCTGAGCTTAAAGTGTCAATCCGCTGTCTAGGATCATGCCCAGATTTTTCACCTTTTCAGATTCCAAAAGAGAAGCTGTCCCAAGAATCAAACCCGTTTCAGCCCTTTTGGTGCCTGCCTCTCTCCAGTGACTGATTCAATCACCAGTACCACTGACTTACCCGGACTGGGCCTCAACCAATTAGAGGACATCCAGTTCTGGATCTCAGGCAGACAATTATTTAGCATTGCCACTAAATCATGTGTCCCAGGCACAAAAGACATATACAGTTGTGTGACATCTGCATAGCAATGAAACTCCACACTGGAATGTCTAATGATCTCACCCAGGTACAGCATGTACACTACGAAAAAAGTGGGCAAAAGGACAGACCCTTAGGGAATTCCACAGAGCAAGGACTGAGGGCGGGAGGAAACATTTCCCATCACCACCCTCTGTGACCTGCTTGTGAGAAAGGACTCAAACCAGCTGATGACAGTGCTGGTGATTCCACATAGCCCCTTCAGGTGATCCAATAACACTCCATGGTCCACAGTGTCAAATGCTGATGACAGATCAAGGAGAACAAGTATTGACCACTCTTCTCTATCTCTTGTCCTGATGAGATCATTTTGTACCCTCACCAATACAATTTCAGTGCTATGCCCAGGCCTAAATCCAGACTGGAGAGGCTCATAGATGTTAAAGGCCGTGAGCTGTACCGTGAGCTGCTGAGCCACAGTTTTCTCAATAATCTTACACAAAAAGGGAAGGTTAGAGACAGGTCTATAATTTGCCAAGATGTCCAGGTTGAGAGATGTATTTTTTTCCAAAGGGGCATCACCAGTGCCTCTTTCAAGGTATCAGGAAATACTGTAGCCCCTCCAAAACATCAGACTATCTCAGCTAACACTGGATCAACAAACTCAACACATCCCACCAAGAGACATGTCAAGCCTGGGTCCAGTTCACATAAAGTGGGCTGCAGCTTCAAAAATCACCCCACAAAAAAGCTCTTCCACCTCCCCTGGTCTAAACTCGCTCCAGGCAAGTGGAGCGCCTTTGGGGCAGCTGACACAACACTGCCAGTCCTAGAAAGCCCATTTGGGGAAATGTCAGCCCTGATGGAGGACACTCTGTCAGAGCAGAACAGAGCAAACTCCTCACACTTTGTGACAGAAGATACTCTGATCGGCTGCAGCCAGGCAGGTTGAAGTAGCCTGTCCACAATCTGGAAGAGTTGAGCCAGTATGTTCCTCCCTGCAGCAATCTCCCTGGACAAATAACCTGCCTTCTTATGGGAGATTGCCCTCTGATACTCACCATAGTAAGTTCTCAGAGCCAGTTTGTACTCATCTGACTACAGCTTATACCAACAAAGCTCCAATCTCCGACCCTTGGTCTTCATCTCCTTAAGCTCCCCATCAAACTAGTGGGATCTCAAGTGAGCAAACCTGGGTTGTTTCATTTAAGTTTTATTTTACATGAAAAACCTGTGAACATAATTGCCCATTTTCACAGGCATCCAGTTACACAAAACAGAAATGCAAAATACAAAATTATAAGCATAACAAACATATACATAAGATAAACAGTTAAATACAAATCAATTAAAACACTTACAAACAGAGTTGGAAAGTAGATACTTTTTGAGGGACCTCTTAAAGGAAGAAATCTTAGAGCAGCTAACCATAGAATTTGGCAATTTATTGTACAATTTTGTACCATGAATTTAATTGAATTTTGTGCAAATGCTGCATGAAAAAAGAAGGAACCTGAAAAGAGTTTTTACTCTGTGACCTAGTGGAGATAACATTGGATGTTTTAGGTAACAAACTAACAAATAAAATCGGGCAACAGACCCAACTGAATCTTATGTAAGAAAATCAAAGAGCTAAAATTAAATGTGGCAACCAAAGATGAACAGCCTAGAGACCTATAAAGGGCATAATGGTGTGTCATTCTTGGAAGCCTAGCTGCATATTGTGAAAGGTAGCCTTAAGCTTACTGCGCATTCTCACTGATGAAAAAGAATAGATTACAGAACCATTGTCCATCAGTGAAAATAAAACACTGTGTGTAAGAATTAGCCTAGTATCAGATGTCAAATGTTTATTAAGTTGGTATAGCTTCCCCAATCACTGATGTTATTTACCCGTTAAAGGAACACTGTCAACCTGTTTTTCATCATATCATTTCTAGTTAAAAACTTACATTTTATGATTGCTTACCTTCTCTAAAATTCATTGATGTTGCTGTTTGTTTTGTCTCTCTCCTTGTTTAGTAGAACTGAAATGCATGGCAATGTATATTTATAAACAACCTTGTTTTGTTTACAGTCCTGGATCTGTTCTTGCTGCATACTTCCTGAGCATTAGAAACATACCCAAATAATGCAGTCACTCATGAGGCAGCAGCCTCTTAAACTCCCACTGCATCACAAGTAGCTATACTGTGTTGTGGGTGTTTCCAAGTCCAGGAAAGATGCAGCTGGAGCTGATCAAGGAATGTAAATAAACCTGTGTTTGTGTGGTTACACCAGTATGGTGGGCAGTCTGTTTTTCACTTTTTCTAAGAAAAAAGAGTCATAATCAAACTACCAGCTACATCAGCAATCTTTACAGAATGTTGGCAATCATAAAATGTGTTTTTTAAACTAGGGACGCTTTGAGACCTAAGAGGGTTGACGGTGTCCCTTTGCATTAGTAATGTGTTGTTCAAATGTCAATTGATAGTCCAAAATCAAACTGAGGCATTTAAATTCAGATACCTTTTCAATAAGATTACCAGTATTATCAAATAATGAAACATCTGTTATTGAAACTTTTCTAGGGCTTGAAAAAAAAAACAGAAGTTTGTTTTTTAAAACAATGAAGTACCAATCTATGTAGTAGTAGTATTAACATATTTATTGTTCAACACATTAGGTTATTACAATTTAAAACAGTTCAGTTCCATAAAAACATTCCAAGCGCATAAATCTATATACACAGGTGTTTGACAAGGAGCAACATGTACAAAAACATTTCCTTCACAATGTTTAGGGAACTTTCATTTCTATTCTAATATGACCCACTTTAAACATTTCCCACAATTCATTTTCCACTGTACCATGGGAAACATTATGCAACTTAGCTAAAATATGAAAGTATTTATTTTATTTGCCTTTTTGTTTTTATTATTTTGTTAATTTGTGTAAGAAAAGATGCAACATGTGTGATAGACCATTCATCGCTGATTGTTAACAGAACTTCAGTCAGAAATTCTCTATCAATATGTAACCAATCATTCACAAATGGAGATAACCAGAACACTCTTTCTCTTGAGTACCATTGACAGTCCCACATCACATGTAGCAGGTCTTCTTTTTCACCAATATTACAGTAGCATTTCTTCGCAGATATTGGTTGATTTTTTTTGTCTGGCCAAGAGAACATTACTGTGAAAAGATTCAAACCTGTATCTTGTGTACATTTTTTGTAAATTTTGGTCTTGCAAGACATACTAACATACTAATTGCCAGCAGATTAGGCCTTACAGTCTATCGAGTCTGCTTGAACCTCAGATCCCTAGTTGGGTACATCCAAACAATGTTTGTAACCATGAATGCTACCAACAGTGGCAAGCCATGGAGTAATCCTTCAGTTCTTAATATTGTTATTGTCTACGTTAATCCAATAATTTATTCATTTTTTAGTTACATATTTTGCATATTTCAGACTTAAGGTTATAGTTTTTTCTGTATATTCATTTAATATGGACAAATTATATTGTGCCAATATGTTTAATATTTTGTAAACAATATGTCTGATGGACAACCCTTTTTTGTCCACTCCTTTTGTGGCTCCACGATGCCAGTTTGACAACACTTTCATCGACCGGCATCACAGCGACGGGATTTATGTCTACCACAAGTTGCAGTTGACATAAATCCCAATTGTCTCCTGGTCAATTTTTTTATCGGGGCTTTGCCCACCCCAAATCCCCCATGTGGGAGGGGCTCTGCCCCCACACCCCCATACTAATGATTATCAACTCCGAGTCAGAGTTGAGTGGGGGAAGGGATGCAGGACTGGGAGACAGTGTGCCCCTGTCTCAGGTGCACAAACACAGTGACCTGTCGGTGAACTGTCAATTTTGTTGACAGCGATGTAGGTCGCTGTGTCGGTGTCGTGGACCATGGTGTACACCCTCCTTTTTCCTCTGCTAAACATTTTGTAGGTAATCTGTCCTCTGACATTCTAGTAATTTTTACTCAACATAGAATTCTTTTAGTGTCTATTGTTGCTCTGATGTTTGGGAGACCTAATTCTGCTCTAATATAAGCAGCAGGGCATGTGTGTGGTAAACCCAAGGTACGTCTTAATAACTTTTGAGTTGGAATCATTAGATTATCGGATTTACTGCTCTCCCGAATTTCAGCTCCATAGACCAGTTGAGCATAATATTTTTCTTTAATTGCAGTAATCAAAGGGTGGACTGTGTATCAGCCATATGAATCATTAAATTTGTTCAATCCCAGAGTAGTTCTTTGGATTGTTTCTAGTACCCACTTAAGATGTTGAGCCCAGGAGAGCATAGGTGTAAATACAATACCAAGATATGTGAATTCCTGTACAGAAATTATGACCTTGTTTCCCATATCACATTTATATGTTTTGGTTCTGGATCACAGTGTTATTAAATATGTTTTACTGATATTAATTTTTAATTTTAATTTTTTGGAATATGACTCAAACAATTCCAAATTCTTCCTTAACCCTGATTTGGACAAAGAAAAAATAATGTCATCTGCGTAGGCATGCACGGGTACACAGGAGCCATTTATTTTGGGGGAATCCATATATTGTTGTAAAAGGGCTTTTAATAGCCCATCAATGTATATACAGAAGAGAGTGAATGCCAACACACACCCCTGTCTTACTCCCTTGCTGACAGGTATGGTGTTGGATAATTCCCCATCTTTACCCAGTCTGACACTTGCCCATGTATCTGTGTATAAATTGGAAATTATATCCACTAGACTTGGATCTGTCCTCTTTTCTAACATGCTTTGCTGCAGAATTGCTCTGTCTATTGAATGGAAAGCTGCTGAAAAATCTATATAAACTACAAAGAGTTTTTTTCCTTATTTGTGTGTACTTTTCTATCAGGTGTAAAAAAACAAAACAATTATCGATTGTAGAATAATTTGACCTGAAACCTGTCTGAGGTTCTGTAAGTCCACCTGTTTTAGATAATTCACACTGTAATCTGTTTAATAATAATTTGATTAACATTGAGTGAACTAATTGGGTGGTACATTTTTGGGTCAGATACACTGCCCTTTTTGTGTATCATTATTAAAGGAAAACACTGGAAAAGGTGCAGCTTTCCCCAGACACTACAAAAATGCCTGATTAGTGCTTTCAGATTGTAATAATTTTTTTAATTGCCTCTAAATGTTTTTTAATGATTTAAATAGTGACCCTCAACATTCACTTTCTATTGCTGGCAGCCACCATCTCATAAGTAGCAGTGAACTTCCCTAGCTCACTTTGTGTTAATATGTCCTGCCAACCAATAGCAGAGGTCAGATGGACACAGGGGTTCGGTTAATTTATTTTTAGTGGAAGTCCAATACTTCCATGAATCAAAATCTGGAAGTCATTCCAATTTTTTGAAAGTCAAAATACTTTCAAGATCCCACAGTTTGGAGGACATTATTCTCTGAAGGATTAAATTATGGATGTTATTATAAACATTAGTGGTAAAATAAAATTTCTTTTGGAAAAATCCATCACATTATGGCTGATATGCCTTAAATTTTGGAAGTCATTAAGTTTTCTTTTTTTTTTATTTGGAAGTTATTGACTTCCTTCCCCTTTATTTTGGAAGTTTTTGCAGTATTTTTGGAAGTCAAATACTTCCAAAATGGAGTGATGTGAACCCCTGGATGGACATATTATCATAAAGTGAGCTTGGGAAGTTCACTGTTGCTCATGAGATGGTAGCGGCCAGCAATGGAAAGTGGAAGTTGTGGGTAGCTATTTAAATAATTAAAGAAGTTGCTACTGTCTGAAAGCACTACTCAACAGTTTTTGTACTGTCTGGGGAAAGCTGTGTCTTTTCCAGTGCTTTCCTTCAGTTCTACATCTTTCCATTGATCTGGAATAAAAATGTGATCAATACATTTGTTTATAAAAAATTGTGAGAAAATCACACCATATTGGTGGGGAACCCTAGTAGATTTCTGGGGGGATTTTATCTGGTCCTGGTGCTTTCCCCGGTTTTAATGATTTCATTACTATATAGACTTCTGAGCGGTGAAATACTATATGATTTTAGCCATTATTCCTGTTCCCTCGACTTGAAACAATACCTGGGTCATAGGAAATAGATGTTAAATATTCTATCCAATCCCTTTCAGAGATGTATACATCAGGGGCAGTTTTGCTACCACCTGTTCCTCTAGACACAAGAGCCCAGAAAGCTTTTCAGTCCTTCTCCTGTACTGTGGAAAGCATTTTCCCTCATGGATTATTAAAATAAGATGTTCTTTTTTTTTAGTTAGGAATGCCTTATATTTATTTCTATCATAATTTAAGGACTTTTTAACTTCTTGGGATCTGTCTTTCCTAGCTTCCCTTATCTTTTTTCTAAATAAGGCCTTTTCCCTTATGCAATCCATATCAAACCAACCAATTGATCTTAAGTTTTGGGTTCTAATTATTATATTTTTATATACATGTCCATGTAGTTCACTAAATAATTTCAAGATAAGATCCCAGAGAGTATCTATATCTATGTTTAAAATTTACCCCATGTCTTTATCCAAAAAAAAATAATCTCCCTATTACATTAACAATTGTATTGTCTAGTTGTGCATCCCAGACTATCCTCTTTTTTGGTCTAATATCAGTAATCAGATACAATGTCCCAACCACTGAATTTTTACTAAAGTTTCGCTTTTCTATCCCTTGTAGCAATATGGGGAAGTGGCTGCTCTCAGTTTTAGGGACTACACAAATTGCATACCAGTTATCAATTTGGTATGTCCAAAAATATAATCCAGTGAACTTGATACATTTGCCTTAAAATATGTACAGTTTCCGCTACTATCTCCTGGTAACCTACCATTTAGGGGAAACATATTGCACTTTTTTTAGGATCCCAATTAAATAGAGACCAGCTTTGTTCTGTTTCAAATCCATTGTTTTCCTATTACAGTATATTTATAATGGCTTAAGTCAGCATGATCCCATGCTGATACATCCAGGAGCCCATCATAGGCACCAATTCTTGCATTGAAATCCCCAAGAGATAAAATATCAAGTTCAGGGTATTTTTATGTAATGTTTGTAATTATCATTGTAAAGTTCTCCCAGATGGATTGGTTCACTCAGGATGGTGGAATATAACAGTTGATTAAGATCAATTTGAATTTTTTTTTATAATAATCAGAAGTACAATCAAATTTTTTGTAGAGTGAATTAAGGTTGCCTCATCTACTGCGCCTATTTTAATGTGCACTGCTAGGCCACCTTTTCTTCTATCAAAGTTACTTAATTTACAGCCTGTTACTTGAAATAATTCATACCTATTTAGAAGAATCGAAGATTCCTCTCCATGCCATGTTTCCTGGAAACACAATATGTTTCCATGGTTCACAGAATCTTTCCAATTCCTGTCATTTAATTTGTGTTCCAGTCCAGCCACATTCCAAGTTATAATTGAGTGTAAATTGTCATTTGACTTTTCATTATTTAAGACTAAGTTTCCATTAGATAAATTAAATGCAGAAGAATCATATAATATTGAGTCCCCTTGTACTAAAGAGAGTTAATTATATCCAGCCACTTTTTTATTATGTTTTCAACACTGCATCTTCTGTACCAATCTATGTGTATCAAGCCAAGAATGTAACAACAAAATCTCTTTGGAGGTTTCTCTGAAGATATGCAATATAATTTCCTGCACAAAACACAACAGCATCATCTGCATATAATATTAATTCAGCATTACTGCAGATTTTGGAAAGTACATTTACAAAAAGTGAAAATAATAGGGGCCCAAGAATGAACCCCTGAGGGATTCCACATCTCATTGAGTGTTCTTTAGAAGAAGAACCACTGATCAAAGTTTTTTGCATCCTATCTTGAAGATGGCGGTCAAATCATGAAATTACATCTTCAGAGAAATTAACCTTAGACAACATTTTAATAACACCTTATGGTCCACCAAGTCAAATGCCTTGGTGAGGTCCACAAAAGCAGAAGCCACATATTGTATACGGATCTGCACAACAGCATCAAATGTGGTGGTGATGGTCCTGTTATAGGCCCCCACCAGCCTGGCTATTCAGGAAGCCTTAATTACCATGATCCCTAAGCCTGGCAAAGACCAGGAACTATTATGTAACTACTGGTCCATCTCTGTCTTAAACACAGAGGTTGAGATCCTGGCCAAAATATTGGCTGATAGAGTCACCAAAGTCTGGCAGCCTTTAACTGGATTTGAGCAGGTTGGGTTTATGGAGGGTAGGTTGTTGCAAGATCACCTTACAGTAGGTAACTTAGCTATCTCATCTCTGCATCTGGGACTCCCAGACCCATGCAGTCCTGGTCTCCCTGGGTGCAAAGAAAGCATCTAATAGAGTAGCTGGGACTACGTGTGTCCTACCTTGCAGGAATCTGGTTTTCCACAAGAATTTATCAAGTGGTTAGAGTTACTGTAATAGTGAGGGTGTGTTGTAATAGCCTTACATAGAAACATAGAAGTTGACAGCAGATAAGGACCGCAAGGCCCATCCAGTCTGCCCATTTTTTGTACCTTATGTATGAAGCCTCAAGTCACCAGCCTTTAAGTTAGGCAAGGGGACCCGGCAAGGTTGTCCCCTTCCCCCTTATTATTTAAATTTATACCTAGATCCTCTCACAAGGACCATTCTAGCAGATACTAGAGTTTCTGGGATTAAATTTAGGGAACGCAGATATGCCATATCCATATACACTGATGATTTTATGCTCCACCTGGAGGAACCAACAGTTTCTCTGCCTGCCACATTTGAGATTCTATGGAACTTTGTCACAATTGCAGGCTATAAACTTAACTTATCAAAAACAGTTATTATGCCACTAAATATTTACACACATAAAGCAAATGTCATGAAGTGGGGGAGGGGGGACTTGTGCTCCCAAATTGCTCAATTACCTAGACATCGAGCTCAGCAGGGATGAGAAACTGATGCTGGATCGTGACATCATTCAGCTACTGTCTAAAACCAAACTGATCTCTCCATGTGGTCCATGCTTCCCCTTATGTTGTGGGAAAAAATTTATATAATAAAAATTAACATTCTACCCTGGTGGCTCTATCCAGTTAGAATGTTGGGCCTGTTCTTACTAAGGACCAGGTTTGTTAAATTGAGAACTTTGCTCTCATCCTTCCTATAGAGTAGTAGGCCTCCAAGAAGGGCATACACGAAATTGGTACCAGCTAAAGCTAGGTGTGGTTTACAACTCCAGGAATTTTACTTTTATTACCTAGCCTCACATGTTTGATACTTTTTGTGGTAGAGGCAGGGCGCCCCAGCAAGAGAAGTACTGAAAACTTTGCCCCACATAAAAGGATAGACACCTATCTCTTCAGCCAGTGGCTCAGTAGGTAGCACACTCGCCTCTGAGGCCGGGAGATCAGGAGGCTGTGGGTTCAGTTCCCACATCTGGCACTTGGGTTAATATCCCAGTACTGACACTGTAGTGCAGCATGAGAGGGATGCTGCACTTCTGAGGTGTTGTCTTTCGGATGAGACGTTAAACCAAGGTCCCATCTGCCTGGATTGGTGGTAGTTCAGGTGGATGTTAAAGATCCCATGGCACTTATCGAAAAGAGTAGGGGAATTTCCCCGGTGTCCTGGCCAAATTTCTCTCATTCACTATAAATACCACCAAGAGCTTATTCTGGTTCAAAGTCAGCTGGCATTCATCTGTATCCCCCTCCCCAGGGTCGTGCCTGAACATAGGCAGGATTTGTCTAGTGCACTTACCCGGTCAACAAAAAACTAAATAAATAAAATATTGCAATAGAAGCTCTCACCAGTTGTAATCTCTCTCTCAGATCCCAGCTTCCCCGATGAAATTACCTGTTGGGGACTTCCATCCAGGTCTGCAGGCAGCTACATACTTTTCTTGGTACAAACTTGAAATATGTTCTGCAGGAACCGGTGAAGTATAACTGGAATTACACTATTGAGGGAAATATAACTGGGGATAAATTCCTATGTGAGGCTAATCTCTCCAGACTGGAGTTTCTCAAAGATAGGGAGGCCCTGATCTCTTTTACCACTTTTAAAAGTAGAAATAATATTGGGAATCTACAGATCTTTCAGTTTTTACAGTTGCAATATGTGCTTTCTCACCAGCTATGCCTCAGACCATGGACTAAATTGCAATATGATAGATGGGCAGAGCTTTGCAAGTATAGCGAGAAGAAACATACCATATCCCTTCTATATCAACAATTGAGAGACTGTGCATCCAATTCACTGTTGGATTATTGACAAAAAGAGTTCCTGGAACTTGAGGACCCTCAGAATATCCGTAAAGTTTGGCAGGCAGTGTACAAGTACATTAAGTTTGACTGGCTCAGGTTGGCACAATATAAATTATTAAATAATATGTACCTTACCCCGGTCAAGTTGCTTAACATGAATAAACTCACATCAGAAATGTGCACCAAATGCCGTCTAGCTAGGGGCACACACAGACATATATTTTGGGATTGCCCAGCAGTTAAATCATTCTAGGAAGAAATCCAAAGTAGACTGGATCCCTTACTCAACCTTCAGGATGCTTTTAAACCAGCTGTATGTTTAACAGGCCTAGGGTTAGATACTCTAATTGGCCCCTAAAGATATCAAATGGCAATAATCGTAGCCAAGGACAAAAGGGTTATTGCTAGGCATTGGAGGGATGGGCAGCCTCCTAGTTAGAAAGAGCAGCATGCCTCCATCTTGGAAGCTTTGCAAATGGAGAAAATGCTAGCTAGTATACACTATAGACTGAAGACTTTCACAAACAGATGGGAGAGGTTACATGTTTTGTTACAGCTCCCCTCACAGATGATTCAATTGACGTTGATGATTAAGAGTGAGGTACCATCCCCAGAATACTTCCTGCGGGTCTCTTTATGACTGGCTTTACTGATTAAGGGGTGCATTATAGATTAGAGTAGTAACCTTTCTTTTAAATATCTGGTGAGCACTCTGCCCACCAGTATGGTGTTGTTACCAGTCATTTTATAATGTATACCCTTGTCTCATAATTTTACTCAATAACCCTTGACTTTTTCTTTTCTTTTTATATGTATTTATTGTAAAGTGATGTCTTGTTGATGTTCTTTGTTTATGAATTTGATGTTGGAATATGGTGATTTCAGTATGTTTTGCATGTAAAGTATGTATTTCATAAAATCTCAATAAAGTACATTAAGTTTAAAAAAATATACATTTTTGTAATGCTAATATGTTTCAAATAGATGTTTTTAATCTACAGCCCATAATATAAATGTTATGGGGAAAAACTTGTCCTGTTCTGATAACGTTTGTATTACTTTAAAGCCAAAAGCATTGAAGATACTCTGCATGATAGGAAGAACACATTATTGGTAGCTCACAAAATGCTCAAGAGTGTACATTACTTGGTAGTAATGGGAAAGTCACCAAACACAGAATGCTCCACTCAGTGGATATTGGGTCAGCACTGAGAAAGTTTGCACTAAAATGCTGGAGTCCACAGACTCTCAAAATTTTGGGGGAGGCAGTATAGAGCAGTGGTTTAAGGCTCTGAGCTGCAAATCTGAAGACCTGCGTTTGAATCCCACAACCACCACTTGCATACTGTGTGACCCTAAACAAGTCACTTAACTTCCCTGTGCTCCCAGGTCGCACCTGTAAACAAGCTTCAGAGGAACTTGGAGAGGAGCCATGATGGCGACCATGCTGGGTCTGCCACTACGTTAAGCTCCTGTATTTTAGTATTTTATAGTTTATTTTAGTGTCGTTTATGCTGTTGCTCTTGATTTGTTTTTTCATTTGATTTCGTGATAGTCATTTGGCTTTTCTGTTGGTTACTTGGCCGCTACAGTGATATTGGCGTTTTGCTGTTTTCTGTGGACTTATGTTTTTGGAGCAGCTCTAGTACCTTGCTGCTTCTAAATCTGCCACAGATTTGTTACATTTGCTGCTTTAAAACCTGTATTTTTCATCAAGTGTTTTTCGGACGCCTGCCTGACATTTGGGACGCTCAAGTTCGGGTCTGGATCTGGCAGACTTTCCTCGTTCTCGGGCGGTGGTTGCTGTTCGTGCCATGGACTCGGATCCTTGGAGTGGCTGGCGGTATTTTGGATGTTGGATGTTGACTGCATTTTCCTTGGTCTGCTGTGTTGGTGCTGTTTGGCCGACTGCTGTTTGAGCCTCATCGAATATTCATCTCGAGGGAGTGTGTGGAGCCGAACCTGGTTTGGATTTCGTGGATCCCGAACTGGCTTGCAGTGGAGTTTGGGTGCCCGGTTCTTGGGATTCCCTGTGGGGGTTGAGGCTACCAGTCAGAGGGCTGGTGGATAATCTTCCTCCTTTGCTCCTTATGGCCCCCTAGTTTTACTGGGCGGCTTTGGTGGGCTAAGTGGGGTATCTCTTGTTCCGGGACCCCTTTATTCTGGCCAGTAATATTCGTATTATTCTTCCTGGATCTGACCTACAAGGGTTTGCTGTTTTGTTTTATTTCTACTCAGTGCTTCATCATCTTCAGGTACTGTAATTACATTTTTACTGGAAGCAGTGAGAGAGCTTCGTTGATATCAGAGATTCATGTACAATTTAATTGCAGTCACTGTAGTAGTGAGAGTGCCACAATTTTTCAGCCTGGATTTATTATCCTTTGTTGTGGTAGTGAGAGTGCCACATTTTCTTAGTTTGGATTTATTATTTTCTGCTTTAAAATTCTTCAAATGAAACTCAGCAAAAAAAATATAATTTTTGAAGATATAGGACACTGTGTTTTATTGGACAATAACAGATTATTGTTGTTGCAGTTATCAAAATTGTATCTTATTGTTATTTTGGGGTTATATTTTGGGTTGGGATTTTATTTTATTTTTTCCTTAATGTGCAACAGTGTTTTTTTTTTATTTTGATTCCCCCCTCTGTGAGAGAGAGTAGAGGAGTGAATTATTATTTTTGGTTATTTGATATTGATAGGTTTATTTTTGTTTATTATTTTTGTTTTTCCTCTCCTGTTTATTTGTTTATAATGTGTTGCGGAGGTTCTGTGATGGTTAGGCATTATTCCCCCACCAGGCTCTGGGAATTATGTCCCTTTGAATGCCCCCCATTGTCATCCGACACCTATTTTAGGTGTCGTGCATTGGGCATTCTCAGGAAGCATAGGAGAAGGTGGAGAGCTGGGCCTGTTGGGGACAGGAAGGGGGTGGGCGGATTGGGGTTTGGGGGTTCAGGAGACACCCTGGGCTGAAATGGGGTCAGGATAGGGGTTATTCTTGTCTTGTCTCCATACCCAAGGACTCCGATGTTAATGGACAGGTGCCGAGGTCTTCCTCGACAGCTCATCCCACCTTGGCGGTGTTGTGCAATGCCAGATCTATTAAAAACAAGACAGCTATTATAGCTGATCTTGTCAGATCAACTGATCTGGCTTGCATCACTGAGACCTGACTGGATGAAAATCCAGGCCCTGTATTGGCCTCGGCAATTCCAGCTGGGTTCTCGGTGATACACCGTCCAAGGCTGGATCGTAGGGGTAGGGGTGTGGCCATTATGTTTAAGACTGAGCTGGGCCTTGTGGATATGCCATTAGGAAGTACCAGATCCTTTGAATATATCCTGGGAGAGGGTGTAGGCTGTGGATTCTCCGCCACTGGCCCACCAGGTGACGGTGGAGAATTCCTGCAGGAGATAGCAGACTTCATCGTCGACATGGTGTTGAGGTTCCCCAGACTGATAGTTCTGGGGGACTTCAATGCCTGGGACGACAATGAACTCTTGCATTTTGGTCAAAATCTCCTCCAGCTGATGACGATGCTGGGTCTAACACAGGTGGTTACCTCCTCAACCCATGTAGGGGGTCATTCATTGGATCTGATCTTTCTTTTGGGTATGGAGATTGCTGATTTGGGGGTGGAACCAGTCAGCTGATCTGACCATCACACCATAAGGTTCAGTTTCAGGACCCCTCCAATAGGTCTGCCCCTATGGAGATGGCTCAGTACCACCCTTTAAGGGGTATTAACCCCAGTGACCTAATGGGGGTACTGGATCTATTGGGCTTGTTGGGTGAATGCATGAGTCCAGATGATCTCGTACTAGCCTATAATAAGGCTGTGGGAGATGCTCTGGACAAAATTGCTCCTGTTTGTGTTCGGCCTCTCGCCCTCCATCCAAGGAGCCTTGGTTTTATGGCTCTTTGAAGGAGTTAAGGCGAATTGGCCGAAGGTTGGAGAGAGCCTGGTGGAAGTCCGGCAGTGATGCTGACAGGCTTAGGTTGATGGCACATTATGATGGCTATCAATCAGAAATCACCCATAAGAAGGCAGAGTTCCTGTCCAGGGAGATTTCTGCTGCACAGAACCGACCGGCTCAGCTTTTCCAGGCCATGGACAGATTGTGCAATCCAATCTGTCTCCAGCCCAGAGAAGCTTTTTCTCAGCTAAGATGTGAGGAGTTTGCTCGGGTTTTTGCAGATAAGGTTGCCAACATCAGGTCTGGCATCGGTCCGACCTCCCCTATGGGGGACTGCAGTGGTCGACGGGAAGTGACATGTACTCGGTCTGTCTGGTCAGATTTTCACCGGCTGGAGTTCAGTGACATTGTGAAGATCATCCAAACATTGCGACCAACTAGTTGTAGTTTGGATCTGGGCCCTACACCTCTCTTAGTAGGATGTGTAGAAGTTATCTGCCCAATCCTTGTTGACATTGTCTGGAACTCTTTGGAGAGGGGGGTCTTTCCTGACCCCCTGAAGGAGGCGGTCGTTCGACCACTCCTTAAAAAACCCTCCTTGGATCCAGATTGCCTAGCTAACTACCGGCCTATCTCTAACCTTCCATTTGTTGGTAAGGTTATTGAAAAGGCGGTTGCATTGCAACTGGATGATCATCTTATAACTCACAATGTCTATGATACTCTCCAGTCTGGTTCTAGGAAGAAGCATAGCACGGAGACTGCCCTTGTCCGGGTATTGAGTGACCTCCTAATGGCTAGAGATTGAAAGGCATGTACCATTCTGGTCCTTCTCGATCTCTCTGCTGCATTTGACACTGTAGACCATGGTGTGCTGTTGGAGCACCTGCGGGTTTACTGTGGGCTGTCTGGTACAGACCTCAAATGGTTTCATTCTTACCTCACAGACAGGTCTCAGAGAGTTGCCACTGGAATTTATTCCTCTGGCGCTCACTCCCTGCCTTGTGGGGTACTGCAGGGCTCCATTTTAGCTCCCATGTTGTTTGTAGTGTATATGCTGCCATTGGGAGAAATCATCAGGCAATACAGTTTGGGTTTTCACTGCTATGCAGATGATACCCAGCTGTATCTGTCCTTTCTGCCCTGCCAGGATGATGCACTCTCTGTGCTAAATAACTGCCTTGCTGAGATCAGACTGTGGATGAGTTCCAGCTGGCTGAGACTGAATCCGGATAAGACTGAGGTAGTGGTAGTGGACCCAGGTCATCCGGGGGTGGGTTTGGGAGTTGGAAAACCATTAGGTTTGTTACTTGGTGGTACACCGCTCCCTACTTCCGATCAGGTGCAAAATGTGGGTGTTATTTTTGATGATGGTCTGACCCTAAAATCTCTGGTGTCAGCTGTCGACAAATCCTCTTTTTACCATCTAAGGAATATCGCCCGGGTGAAACACTTGGTTCCTTCGGGTGATCTTCCAACATTGGTCCATGCCTTTGTCACTACCCATCTTGATTACTGCAATTCTCTCTACCTAGGGCTACCTGGGGTTGATATCCGCCACCTGCAGCTGGTGCAGAAAGCGGCAGCCAGTCTTTTGACTGGGACTTCTAGAACCAGTCATATTACATCTGTGCGCCTCGAACTGCACTGGCTACCTGTTTGGTGGCGGATCACCTTTAAGGTTGGTTTACTAACCTTTAAAGCCATACATGATCAGGGACCTGATTACCTGGAAGATCTCCTGATTCCCTACTGCCCCCTCCGTCCTCTTCATTCCGCCAACGAGGGATTGCTGGAGATTCCCAGGGTTCAATTAAAGACATCAGAATCCCATGCTTTTGCTTTTTCAGCACCAACTCTGTGGAATTCTCTACCTCGTTGGTTGAGAGAATGCCCAACCGTCGACAGTTTTAAAGTTGGACTAAAGACATATTTATTTAGTTTAGCTTGTATCTAGTTATGGCTGATACATTTTAATGTTGTTTTAAATCTTATTATTATGTATATGTTTTATGTACAGCGCCTTGGCTCTGAAAGGCACTATAAAAATAAAGCTGATTTGATTTGATTAGTGTGCTACTCCTGGTTAAACAATTGGGGAAAAAAAAGCACATTCATTGAAAAACATGCAGTGCAAAACATGCAGTAGATTTATGATACAGCTTACCAAACTTGAAGAGTCAAGTGCTTCAGATGAGATGCCAGAAAACTGAAGCACAAATCCACAAGTCCAGTGAGACCTATTATTGCCCTCCTGCCTCCACCTGAAAGTCCTTGACTCTTCATGAGGGTTTGTGGACTATGGCATTTTGGTGCAAACTTTTTGTTTCTATATGACAGGTTTATATTCATTCCTAGACACATTACTGTTGAATGAACACAGTAGTAAAAATACAGAACTTCTACTGAACATGACTTATTAATACTCAAATGAACCGTCGTGTTAACATGCCACAACACCAGACTCACCCCCACACATCTTTCCTCAACCCCCCCAAAAATGTCATAGTCTTTAGTGTGTCAGTAAAGCCGACAAATCCTCTGTGATATCTTAGTACCATTGATTTGAACAAATTATTAATGGCTGCAACACACTGAACATTCAAAATGTTGAATGTATGACTTAACAGTAATTTTGAAATACAATGCTCAGGGACACATCCACAGCATTATTTTACTATTTTTGTGGGCATCTCTCTACAAGTATTGTAGACACACCATTCTGATCTATTTAGAGAAGGGATTTCTTGAATTGATGAGACAGTGCTCGATTCCTGATATTCAATGATATTAACAACTAGGCCAGATTACTGCACTGCAGTTTGCAACATTACATCTCTCTCATATGCTCTTGGGTTATGTTGTTTACTAATCTCTGAAATAAAAATACAAGTATGCTAAATATAATATTTTATACGCCATATGTCTTGAGATAACTGGATAGAGAAAAATGTTATCTCAGATATTATGAGAAGAGAGGAATATATTTTCATGATGTTTTATGTCATTCTTATATATTTTTTTGTTGCAATACGTCATAGTGTAGTAGTAGTAGTAGATCTCAGAACTAGCCAATCTAATACCAATAAGTTTCACAAAGTAAGCAATCAGTCTTTGTGAGGGAGAAAGAAAAAGTTTACTACATTTATCAGCATACTAATGAGTCTTTTTACTAAAACTTGTTCAAGAAGTTCCAATGTATAAGCAGTAATAAAAAGAAAAAAAAATCTTACATGCTGTCATGATACTCCGATTATACAGCACAGGGTCATGATGCCGAAAACAAAAACAGCACAGCAATGTACCGCGCTGCCAATACAGTGGGTACATTGGCAGTGCTCCCCAATAAAGCTGAATGCACACATAGGTAAAAATGGCACATGAAGTCTTCATTTTTTACGGGGGGGATCCATCCCCCACACCCATCATTACAAGGGGCTGCACCCCATGAACCCCCCCATTTATATAATCAACTCTGGGGGGGTTCAACACGGGGATGGAGAGAAACACGGGTGGGGGAACCAAACATCACACAAACTGTTAAAACAAAAACAACAGACAGCACCAGTGGCCTGGGATTGGGATTTGAGCCCCAGTCCACAGATGCACCGCTTCCCTCCACTGCCGGTGGTGCATCCCTCTGAGCCACGGCAGCTGCTCAGTGGACCAACCCCCCAGCAGAGGTTTTATCTTCTGCATCACTGCCTACCAGCCATGAGTGATAGGGTGCAAAAACCGCACTTGCAACATTTCCTCGTTGAGGTGTTTTGTACCCTATCGCTGTATTCACCCGCGTTGTGTCTGGTGTGTGGTTTTAACTATGCCGTAATTTATATGGTATACTGACCTGGTACCCAGTTATACAAATTCACACAATGACTCTAAAATATTATTGCTGTAACTGATAAAATGTAAGAGAGTTGACCAAACTGAAGTCTGTGTGGTCGAGATTTGGAAGCAAATTGGGATGTTTGAATTAACCATTAGCTAAGAAAATATTCATAATTCTGTAACAATAAAGATACACAAAAATCCTTATCAAACTCTTTATAATATTGCTACTCCTCACTGCAGGGGACATTGAAACCAACCCAGGTCCAACACCCCCGGCCCCATACCTCCCCAAGGATCTCAAAATCACCCACCTTAATATAAGAAACCTGGTCCCCAAACTAACCCTTCTCCAGCCCCTCCTTCAAATTCACCAGCCAAACATTATGATTCTCTCTGAAACCTGGCTCTCATCCAAACATCCCTGATAATAGTCTTGAAATTCCTGGATACTCACTAATATGCCAAGACAGGCCCTCTAAGGGTGTGCCATTGCCATGTACTGTATATATCATCTCATCTCCAGTTCTCCCATGTATTCTCAATCTTCTCCCCCTCCTCATTCGAACTTTTCCTTATAAAACATTCCTTACCTCACACCCTACCCATATTTATAGCAGGTTCATACTGTCACCCCAGTCTCCCTTCATCTCTGAACTTATCTCCACCATAACCATATACGCTACCTCAGGTGAGCTCTATATCCTGGGTGACTTTAACCTGGACTGGCTGTCAAATACCCATAGTAAAATCTATACTGATGTTAAAGCTCTTTACCTAACACAACTAATCACTGAGCCTACCCAACTCAACAATAAATCCAATAACCATACCCTTTTGGATTGGGTCCTTACCACTCACCCACATCGCATCATAGATTCTGGCATTTTCCCAGGTTCCCTCAGTGAACATCATATGATCTATTGTGTTCACAAAACCACACATGCCAAGGCCCCACCCAAAGAGATACTGTAGTACTGTGCTCCTTCTGATCACTAAATTTAATCCCACTCCTATCTGATCTTGCCAGTGCTGATTGGTCACCCATCTCCAATACACACTCAATAGATGATGTCCTCACCTATTTCACTTCCAAATGCTTGGAAATCTGGAACCAGTATGCTCCCCTCAAAGTCATTAGGGTAAGAAGAAGCAACCTCCCCTGGATTACCTCAGAACTACTAGCCTGCATGCATGCCCGTGATCAAGTTTGGAAAACCCATAAGGTCTCAGACTCCCACTCACACCTAATCAACTACCGCTACCTTAGGAACACATGCATCAGAGCCGCCAGATATGCAAAAGCCGAATACTTCACTGCCTCCTTTGACCACAACTTAGGTCACCCTTCCAAATTTTGGAAAGTTGTCCAATCCCTATTCTCCCCCGCATCTCAGCCCCCCCACACCACTACCCAAAGTTGGTAATTTCACCATCTCTGGCCACCCCTCTATCGCTGCAACCTTCAACCACCTTCTTCACCTCATGTACTTCATCACTCCTTACTACTCTCCCCCACCACTCCGACATCTCCCATTAACCCCACCCCCACAAACACAGACTCACATCCACCATTCTGTTTCTCATCAATCACTCCATCTGAAACCCTTAAAGGAGATAGGAAATGATTTCTACATAGTTAACTGCCTTTCCATCTTCCTTTCCATGCCAGTTATGTATTCTGATGTGATCTGATGATTTTTTTTTGTTAAATAAATAAGCTAGCTTTGGGGTGCCCGCAGATCTACATAGAGTTCCACTCTCCTCACTAGCTACTGCTCTTGCTTTTCATATTTCCAAGACATTCTATGAGATCAAAAACTCCCATTTCATGCTATTCAGTTGAATGGCCTGGAAAGGAATTTGTGATGTCATAGAATATTCAGGCAGTATAAAAAGAGAGTGCAGCAACTGCTGAGGAGAGAGGGATTCAAAGTAGTTACAAAGGCAACAAAATTAGATTATTAGTTTAACAAAAAAGGTCAAAAACATATCAGAATACTGGGTAGCCAGCAAAAGGACAATTCTAGGGTATAAAAACTGTTTCTTGTCACCTTTATGTCCTTCTTTGCCTTAAACCCTTACAAGGGTAAGAGTCCTGATGGACTCGACCCCAAGCTCCTTCAAATCTCCGCCCCAGCCATCTGCACCCCCCTGGCCACACTCCTAAACCTATCTTTCTCTCTATCTGCAGTCCCTACCAAGTGGAAAATCTCCACTGTCATTCCTTTCCCTAAAGGTGGTGACCCTTTCAACTCTGGAAATTATTGCCCAATCTGCCTACTCCCTATTCTAGCTAAATTGCAAGAGCATATAGAGCTATCCCAACTCTCCCCATATCTTGACTCAACCCCCTTTTTTACCCCTTACCAGTCTGGCTTCAGGAAATCCCACTCCACTACCACCTCTCTCATTTGACTTATTGACTCCATACTAATCAGCATGGATCAGATGCAGATTACCTTCCGTAATATTTGTCGGTCTGGCAAAAGTCTTTGACACAGTGTCTCACTCCTGTCTCTTGTCTTTCACAAACTGACACCCGCCAGTCTTTCCAACTCAGCTACTACCTAATTCCAATCCTACTTACAGGATTGAATGCAATCAGTTAAGATCAGCTCCTCCCTCTTCCCCCTCCCCATCAGCACAGGTGTCCCTCAGGGCTCAGTGCTTGGTCCCGTTCTGTTTTCAATATTCTTAAATGACTTACCTGCTACCTGCTTGTCTAACAAAATACACATGTATGCAGGTAATACCGTCCTGTACACCTCCGGTACCTATCTTACAGATGTGGTAGCTATACTGCGGCAAGATTTCAATAAGGTTCAGCTCTGGTTCCAATTCAACTAGCTGTTCCTAAATGCCAAAAATACTGTCTCCATGACCTTCAGCACTAGGCAGAGACTTTCTAAATCCCCCCTCCCACCTTCCAAACCCTGTACAGCACACTATTAGAAAATGTCACCTTCTTTAGATACCTTGGAGTTTGGTTAGACCAACACCTGAACTTCTCTATGCATGTGAATACAATCCATAAAAAACTGCAACCAGAACTTGGTGCTCTATACAAAAACCGCAATTGTCTTCCACTACTGCCTCACTGGGCCTGTGTGCATAAAATGATCATCCCCACATTTGACTATGCAGGTATAGTCTGTAGTGTCACTCCCAAATCCACCCTGGTCAGACTGGACTCACTGTATTACAGAATCTTGTTTTGTGTATAAATCAATTTATTGTACAGGATTTAATCCTATGCATAACTTTTTTCAGCGGAGAGTCTTATCCAGAAATCTGTGATCCCAAAATTCAATTTATCTGACAGTTCCTATTTGTAAAACCTCTAAATATCAAAAATCTTTCAAACAAAGTGCAATAAAAACTATCTGTTCAAATGCAAAATGTTTCAAATTTTAACCACTTTAGATCAATCTTAAAAAAAGAGCTCTACTTCAGGTCTGTATGTATTTGCACATAACTTTATTATGCTAGACTAACTTCTGTATTTTCTTGATTTTTTTTATACTATATATTTATTATTATATTTTCATTTGCAAAATCATAGGACAGTTTTTACAGTGTATAAATTAGGACAGTACATAATTACATCAGTCAGATATGTAGCAATACATTAGTCATGGGTCTCAGGACTACTTACATATTTTACAAAGCAATTCATATCATAAGCACTAAGACATTTACGTAAACCATCATCAGAGCCGATATGTTTCTAAGGTACAAAAGTAGGATCGAAAGATGAAATATATAGAATCCATTTCCTCCATTTGAGCTCAAATACAGACCATTTATCTGTGCTTTTAGCTATTAATCTCTCTAGTACATACATTTCTCCCATTATTCCCCACCAATTCTGTATGTTTGGAGACATCTTCTTCCCCCAGTTTCTAGTAATTGCTTTTTCAGCTGTCAGCATATAAGTGATTAACAGTGATCCTCTGGGTATTGGGAGACCCTCTGGTGGAACTGAGAGTAGAACTAGCTCAGGGGTCAATACTACTTCCACATCTACCAATTGTTTTAATGCCTCTAAAATATCTCTCCAGTAACCTGCTAACTACGGGCAGGCCCAAAAAACATGGAACTGATCAGCAGATATTTCTCCACAATCTCTCCAGCAATTGCTTAATGTCCCTGAAGAGAACCTGGCCAGTCTTGCCGGAGTATAGAAAAATCTATTTCTAGCTTTCCAGGCAAATTCTCACCAGTAGGGGGCTCCCAAAAGTCCTATTGAGAATTTAGTATACTTTTCCCAATCTTCCTTGGATACATGGAGTGAAAGCTCTTTATTCCAGGCATTTAGAATTCCCTGAGTTGAATTTTTTGATAATTCCCTCAAACCCCCTATATATTAGTCCCACAAAGTGGGGCCACAACTGTCCTGTCCCTGTGGTCATGGCTAAAGTAAGCAATAAAGGGGGTATATCTGACAGCCTACTAAAGGCTGGTCCTTTACTTTCAGTGCCCTCTATCAAGCTTGTATAAGTTGAAAAATCTTGTTGTGGAAGATTGTATGTTCCTTGAAGTTTAATAAATGAGAGGAGCCTCCCTGACATCCACCAGTTGGAACATAAACTTAAAACCTTTTTATCTCCATTGAGCCAAAGTACTCTCCTGTTCCAAAGTAAGAGTTTGGATTCCGAAATTTAATAAATTTAAATAGGGACCCACTGGTTCCAGCTCTCTTAAATGGATGATTCTCTTCCAAGCCTCCATAGTAGAATCTGTACTATAAATAAGTCTAGGTCTTTTATTTACTGGGGCATATAGCATTTGTAAAAGTTCACTCCTCTCCCTTACCCCATTAAGGATGAATTCCAAGTTCTTCCATGGTATGTCATATTTTGGGTTATTCTAATTGAAAACTCGAGCTATCACTGTAGCATTTGCATACATCTGAAGATCAGGCAAATTTAAATCTCCCTTATCTTTTGGTAACATTAATGTGGAGCACTTGATTTGGGTTTTTTTCCTGGCCCAGACAAATCTCACCAAATACTTATTCCAGGAGTGAAAGTACATTCCATCTGGCATCATTGGTATGGTCTGAAAAAGATATAGCAGCCTTGAAAGACTATTCATCCTAATAAGATCCACCTTAGAATATAGTGATTAATGAAGTTGGGACCATTGATATAGATCAGACTCTATTTTTTGTGTTAAAGGTTCATAGTTTACCACAGTGAGATGCATTAACTGGTTTGGTAACTGTATGCCTAGATATTTTATCTTGACGCTATTCCAGTGCAGAGGCAAGCTGCTCTTCAGTGTCTGTGAGGGGGAGAAATGAAAAGGAAGAACTTCTGTCTTAGAAGAATTTATTTTATATCCAGAGAATTGAGCAAATTGCTCAAGTATTTCTCATATTGCTGGAATAGAGGACTCTGGATCCGCTACTGACAATAAAATGTCATCTGCATATAAACCCAACTTCCATGATTGATTGCCCAGCTGAATGCCCTTAATTTTTTTCTGATTTTCTAAGCATCATAGCCAAGGGCTCAATATAGATGGAAAATAACAAAGGCGATAGGGGGCATCCCTGTCTAGTGCCTCGCTGTAACTTGATATAGGGTGTAATACCGCCATTAAGTTTTATATATGCCCTTGGTTCACAGTATACTGTATTTGCTCCAATCAATTCACAAATTCCTTCAGAAACCCAAATTACAGTAATGTTACCCATAAAAATCTCCAGAACACTCTGTTGAAAGCCTTACAGGCATCTAAAGTGACTAAAGCCAAGGGGGTAGCTGAGTTAGCCATATAATCAATCAGGTGGATTGTTCTTTGTACATTATCTGCAGTCTGATGCATGCATAAGAATCCTGCCTGATCTTGGTGTATCAGGGTAGGCAATATATTCTCTAACCTATGGGCCCATATTGCCATGTATATCTTATAATCATTATTTAAAACTGAAATGGGTCTATATGACTCTGAATTTAATGGATCTTTACCTGGTTTCAATATAGCTGAAATGGCCACATATGACCATGGGGGGGGGGGCAACTCCATCCTGCAACTCTAAAAAAGGTTTTTGCATTGGCTGAATTAATTTTGAAAGAAAAGTCTTATACCATTCGGCTCCAAAGCCGTCTGGGCCTGGGCTTTTTAATGTTTTAGAATTTTTAACTTCTTTCTGGATCTCTATAGTGGAGATGGGGCGTAAAAGTGAAGCCTGCTGGGATTCAGATAAGTGTGGGAAGTTAAGAGGTGTCAAGAAATTTTTTATATCCTCCAAGGAGGGGGGTGTAGGATCAGAGTACAAATCTGCATAATATTGTTGGAATGCTTTCAAAACTGCAGGGGTTTTACTAAGAATATCGCCTGTGATGGGGTCTCTAATCCTTGTAATAGTGGCAGTCTGCTTAAATCCTCTAGTACGTCCAGCCAAATTTCTGGCACCTTTAGGACTTCCCTCATAATAATATATTTTAAGATATAGTAAGGACATTTGCGTCTTATGATCTAAAATGGTTTGCAATTCCGACTGAATTTGTCTAAGCTCTAATTGTGGAACTCGTTTTCCTCTATCTCTCTTCTGCTGTAGTTCTTGTAACTTATCTTGTAGAATTTTGTATCTAAATTCTCTTTGTTTATTTAATGTAGAGGAATAAGAAATAATCTCTCCTCTAATCACAACCTTCAGAGTATCCCAGAGGACAGTAGCTGAAACAGAAGGATCTGCATTCTCCTCCAAAATTTGTGTTATACTGTCTGCCATTCTGGTCTTAAACACTGGATCCTTCAAGAGAGAAAGATTCCGTCTCCATAAAGTTGTTTTATGAGTTTTGTTTAACCCAACCTTAATCAAAAGAGGTATATGGTCTGAGAGGAGGCGAGTTTCCAGGAATATATCTTGAATCATATTTAGGTGCTCTGTAGATGTAAAAAAATAATCTATTCTAGCTGAGATGTGAAATCTAGGGGAGACAAAAGTATGTCCCTCCATGGAGGGGTAGAAATGGTGCCATATATCTGTAAGACCCATCTTAGGTATCTGGGCTTTTAAAAGTTTTTGAGTGGGAGTAAACCTATGTTGTTTAGGGAAAGTGGAATCTTTCTGCAAAGACATTATTAGGTTGAAGTTGCCTCCTATCAGCATAACCCCCTTTTGCTTTTTGAGCAATCTATTAAAGAACTGTCTCAGTAGAGAGGGAGATGCTCCTGGTGGCAGATAAACACTCACTATTGTCACGTTGCTCTCATGCAACCTCTCTTGTACTATGACAAAATGCC
This sequence comes from Neoceratodus forsteri, assembly GCA_016271365.2. NCBI lineage: Eukaryota > Metazoa > Chordata > Ceratodontiformes > Ceratodontidae > Neoceratodus > Neoceratodus forsteri. The sequence goes on from CM057455.1 coordinate 1,237,832,874, forward strand.
CATTAATAACTGAATAGACCTCCCCTTTAGTGAATGGAGTAGTAGCTGAAATCAAGATTGCCACTCTTCGCCTCTTCACCGACTTACTAGATGAAGAAAAGACAGTGTATCTGCCACCTGCAGCAAGCTTAGCATGTTCCCCTTGAGACAAATGTGTCTCCTGTAAATAAATGCATTCTGCGTTCTGCTTCCTCAGATATTGTTGTAATCTAGCTCTTTTTATGGGATGATTAATGCCATTAATATTTAATGACAATATCATAGCTATTTCTAATGGCATACTTTGTTTCATTTGATAAATCATTACTGATTATTGCACTTTCTCCCCTCCACTACTCCTCTTCCAATTTTCACAAGGATCCACAAAGTCTCCAGAATGTACCAACAAGAAATATCCTATCTTGTCTTAAATGTCCTGTCCTCTGAACAGTGCTGCATGATCTAACTAAAGTTTTCCTACTGTCCCTTATCAACCAAAAATAATTTATCACATATATAGCTGTGATTAGCCACTGTAAACTGATAAAGTAAATGGTGTATCCAGTAATCTGAAAAGACAGCTGTGCATCAGTGATTGACAGTAACTCAAAAACGTATATACACATAAATATTGCTTTTGATATTATTCTGTACTGTAAAAGCTTTAAGACTTCCAAATGTGGGGAGAGAAATAAAAAACTCCAAATTTCCAGTAGAAACTGCTCCTGGAGCATTTGAACTCTCCCTAGAACTGAAGGGAATCCCTTAACATTATTGTTAGGGGCCTTCGGGGAGCCAGTAAACTGTTCCCCTTTAAATAAGGCTAAAATAATATAGGAGAAGAGTATAAAACTCCAAAGAAAATCTTTAAGGACATCCCCCAAAAGCAGCATAGAGTTCAAAAACTGCTCCCTCCCCCTTTCCCTGCACCCTGAGCTTTCTGAAAATTTGTTCCCCTTATGTTACTTCGATTATCGATGGAAGATAAAAAAAAAGAAACTGCAATTAGCATAGTCAAATAATTATATCTGTAACTTCTAGTCCACCATTAGAAGGCACTTGGATTATATGAGGTAGAATCTGATCATCGTGCAGTCGCCTAATTTGGGCTCAGAGCAGCTCATTATTCTAGAGAGCACACTTCAGGCCCGAGAAATCGATGGCACAGCACGTTTCTTTTTTTTTTTTTTAATCTCTCTCTCCTGCTCACTTCAGCCGAATGAGCATCTCAGTTAGTTTCAAGTATTGTCACTTTTTGCTTCTCTCCTGTAGACTGCTAGGGTAGACCTGATTGTTCCCAGTTCTTGTTGTTTTTCCTGTCTTCTGTTAGAGTTAGACTGCCAGCTGACTTGGAGTTTTTTTTGGATTGTTGCCACCTAAACTTCATTCGGGAAATTGTAGGCCCATTTTTGTAAGTTCTTCTTTTGCTTCATGAGCCATAAAAAACGTCCTCTTTCCAGTAGGTAGATGTACAATTAGCTGCACTGGATAAGGAGTTGTAAATTTGTACCCTGCTGCTTTCAGTACTGGAAGTAATGGTAAATAATCACGTCTCAGACGAGTGGTTTTTGATTCATAGTCATGATCAAGATATATGCAAGTTGAGACATAGAAAACTTTCTGGTGCTGCCATGCTGTAAGCAGAATATGTTCTTTTGTTGCATAGCTGTTGAAAAGAAGAATTACTGACCTAGATAGAATATTTGCAGAGGTAGATTTAGGTGCCAATGCCCTATGCACTCTTTTGAGATGAAGATTGAGCTCTTTTGGCAGTTCTAAGACTGTGTGTAGCAAAGCTTCAACAAATTCCTTAATGTTAGTTCCCTCAGAATCCTCAGGTAAACAGTAAATTCTGATGTTTTTGCGCGGCTCTATTCTCGAAATCTTCTTGGCGATCAATTATTTGTTCTTGCATCTTTTCATCTGCTGTTCTGTTTGTTCCAAATCGTCTATTCTATTCTCAGTTACTGTTGCAGTTGTCTCTTGTTCGTTTACTCTCTGCTCTAATTGTATCACATCTCTTCATAACTCACTGTGCATTTCTTTGATTTCTGCATGAAAAGTAAGTATCTCTTGATAAATTAGGTCAAGTTTTGCCTTGTTCATTTTGTTTTTTGGTTGTTTCCACTGAAATTTGAACAAACCCTGTTTAAGATCTGCAGAGTCACGGTTATCTGATATGACTGAGGCCTCCGATTTGGTTCCATCAGCTATCTCCTCCATCATGCTGTGTTTCGTTATTAAATTCAATCTCTCCAATTCTCTACACTTTCCTCTGGTTTTGTAATGCAAAATCTGTTTCAGAAATATGCAGGATTACAGCCGAAGCATAGTTTTTTATAGCTCGGGGTAGATGCAGTTCTCTTTCAAGGCTGCCATTACTGGGCCGAACTGGAAGTCTATTTTCTTTAATTTTTGGTGTGTTCCTGTATTTCTCAACATGGATCTTATTTTTTGTACAAATATGGTATTACTGCACTCTGGTTTTATTGTTATTATTTATTTCTGCTGTTTTGTGTATACTGAGTGTCTTTGACTCTCACCGGGTCAAGCCTGTAAAAGGGCCATGTGGCCCAGTTGATTTGTTACCCGGTTACCAAAATCAAAATAAAATGAAACAATATCACTCCTTCTGTCACTTCGCACTTTCATGTCCCCCACGCACCCATTACTGTGATCTTTACAAAGTCCTTTCTCTCCCATCACTTGACTCCGGATGCCTCATCCACTCTATCTTCTTTATGGGCAAATTTTGGTTTGGGTCTTTACCCCTATCTCACCTCATTTCTATCTACCCCCACCCTATCCCTTACCCCCTCTGCAGCACCAGTTGCAGACTCCTTACCCTGCCTCACAGGTCCACCACAGCTGGACAATCCCACTTCTCATACCGTTGCTCTAAGCTGTGGAACTCCCTCTCCCCCTATCCGAATTGCCCCTCACCCATTATCCTCTCCTCCCTCCTTCATAATTATACCTCCCCTACTTGCTCCTGTCTCTAATATCCCCCTACTCACACAGAAGGCTTCTTCCCCTCTTTCACTTGGTTGAACAGGCTACTTTTAACCTTCTTCTAACCTCAGCTACACTTTTTTCCCCTGTCTGCTCCACACTCATCACTAAATTACAATTTACCTCAAACTTCCCCTCTACTGCCACCCCCTCCACCTACTGATATGCACTAAGGTACTTCTCCCATCACCAACCACTGAGCAATAGGGTACTCTCCTCACAGCCCAACTTTACCCTGTCCTCCATCTACCTCTTCTTACCTCTTTACTATTCTACTACCACCTTTTCCACTCACACCATGTGATGCCATTATTTATACCATACTCTGCTGAAGATGGAACCTCCCTGTCCATCAATCAGCATATCCTCAACTTTTCTATTACTAATGTTGTCTCCCCAGTCACCTAATTGTAGTACTTTGTAGCAGATGTTTCTCTAAGGACAGTCAGGCAACCATTCTGAACATTGCTTGCTGCTGCCCCCAGCAGGGTGTATGATAGGGTACCTGGATATTTTCAATCATTGTCACTGTGGATGATTGGGTACCTTAGCTTCCTTCACTGTCTTTGTTTCCCAGATGATGTAATTTCTTTCAAGTACTGTATATGAAATAAGAATGTTGTAAATACTGGGGACTTCCAGTGATGTCACTGATGTGATGGCAGCCTAGTGGCAGAGCTCCTAACCCTCCAGGCAAGACCAATGCTCCCAGACTTACAAAACCTGATCACTGTAATAGAATATGAGTAAAATTAATAACGGGAGTACAGCAGGGAAGAGATCTCATTCAAGGAATACGAAAACAAACCCAGAAAACAAGCAGATTGCAGCAGATGAGCTCAGAGACCTGTGGCGGGGAATCTCCAGCAAGTATGGGGAGCTGTGACACAGAAGTAGAGTTGGAGACCCTGTCTCACTCACGATTCGAGATTTTACTTTCTGAAATTAAGCAGTTTCACTCTGAGAATAAATCAGAGTTTGAGAAGCTACACAATGATCTTATGTAGCTGGAGACAAGGGTACATGAAACAGAAGACAGAATTTCCACAGTAGAAGATGATATACCATACCTATCCCATGCGGTGGAATTGCTCACACATCAACAAGAGCAAACAGTAGCTAAATGCCTGGATCTTGAGGCTCAGGCCAGAAGAGATAATCTGAGAATCTATGGTCTCCCAGAGGAGGCTGAAGTTGGGGAGATGACTGACTTCCTTACGGACCTACTGAAACATGTCCTGGTCCTGCCACAGTTCTTCTCTTTCAAAGTAGAGTGAGCCCATAGGGCTTTGATCCCTAAACCTCCTTCAGCATCAGCCAGACCAAGATCTATAATTGCAAAATTCTTGAGCTTCTGTGATATGGAGACTATCCTGCGGACAGTATGGTACCAGCAAAAGGTGGAGTACAATGGCTCCCAATTGTTCTTCAATCAAGACTACCCCCCCACAAATCCAACAGCATTGCCTTGAATATAGCCCCATCCTGCATAAGTTAAAAATGTTAGGAATTAAATTCCAAACGCCTTACCCTGCTCATTTACGAGTGCACTGGGAATCAGGTACAGGCTTGTACCATTCAGCAGAGGAAGCCCTGCAGGTGCTGAAATGCAATGGGCACGACCTTCCAGAAGTTGGTTCCTACTCGACTGCACAGTCTAACCAGCAACCATGATGGCAAGAATCTGCACAGCACAATGCCAGGAGATATGGGAAAAAATCCACCCCCAGCACAATGCAAGATTTCAAGGGGATACTGCGTAGATTAACCCAATCCTGCCAATGATCCAAAGCCAACTCTGAAGAAGAGGCCACTTGAAATAGGGGACTGGTAAACCGTGAGTGTGGGTTTTTTGAATGCTTCATTGTTTCCCCCTTATCGTCTGACAGGGCCGTTTGCAAGGCCTAAAGCGAACTTGGGATGGGACAGAACCTCATTATGGAATGCCACCTGATGTTTATTATGTTTCTGGGTCTTGGAGGAAATACCCCCCACTCCACCGCAGCATGTCCAGGTTTGAGATGTGGGTAACCCATAGGAGGGAGGCAGAGCTGTAATATATGTAATTTTATGCTACAAAACATCAACCCTTTTACATTTGAATGGGGGGAATCAATGAAGTAGTTGATTCCATAGTGAATTCAGCATGTACAGTAGAACTCGGGAGTCACCGCTTTATCCCCAGGCCACGAGCTCGGTTTTGCTTTATGTAATTGTCGGCACAACAGCTGGGACATTAGTTCTAAAAGCAGAGAGGGCAGCCAACATCATCAGAACTGAACGTTTACAAGAACTTTTTGGACTCCTGGCTGCACTGCTCTGCAACTGCTCATTCATAGAGATCCGATATAAAGGAAGTGAGCATTACTGTCCAGGGGAGTGATGGATTTGATTACTCGCAGTGCTTCATTTCTGGAGTGCTGAGTTGCTGGGCTGTTGTTGCCCCGATCTTGGTGGTGGGGGTAGGACTGGAGACAGTCCTCAGTTTTGGTAGAGGAGGACCTCCGAGTTCCTTCTTCCTATACCGCCAGATCCCGCTGACGTCTTTAGGCCAAAATATCAGGCCTAGGCCCACTTTTGCTAGGGCCTTAAAGGAACAAACCCCTACCAATGGTCCATCTCCTCTACCTCCAAATCACCTATTTGGGGGCTTTAGGGAGTGAAGTAAACTGTTCCCCTACCTTGGGGGTCACATTGTACATAATTTGACCTTGGGGGCTAGGGTAGCTCTGTTAGCACCTCCCCCTGGGGAGGTGATGATGTTGTTATTACTGTGTTTATCTGGATGGCAATGTTGTTTTTTTGTGGTATTAGGTAAGGGCACTGCATCCTATGTGTGTTGTACTCTGACGGGGGGCATGGTGGGGATTGGGACACAGTGAAATTAAATTACAGGACCGAACGGGAGGGGGATGGGATTTGAGGGTTATTCTTCACTATCAGACAACTGTGTATATCTCTATCATAGGTCTATATGCTCAATTCACAAATGGCAGACAGGGACAATATAAAAATAATTTTACATAATGTGAATGGGTTAAATAACCTGATTAAAAGATATAAAGTCCTCGCAACTTTGAAAAGTCATGCCCCAAGTTTTGTACTGCTTCAGGAGACTCATCTCTGTGGGGCCGAGCATAAAAAGCTGGCATGGCTTGGCTTTGCGGAGGTGATTGCTTCTTCATATGGCAAGGGCAAGTGAAGGGGAACAGCTGTCTTAATCCCTAGAGGATCCCCCTTTAAAAAAATTATCAGCTATTCAGATCCAGAAGGTAAGCTGACTATTGTAACACGAGATTTGGGGGGCTCACCCATCACCTTAGTGTCACTCTATATACAGTACCTCCGGGTTCCCTGGTTACAGAAGTAAAAGGACTTAGGCTCAAAATAACTGAATACCATAGGGGGACATTAGTGGTGGTGGGGGGGACCTTAACCAGACTTTGGAACATATGGACACCTCCAAACTGGCGGTATTTAGAAACAGCCCCATTACCAAGCTGACCAGGAAATATATGAGAGGGGCCTTTTGGTGGATGTTTGGTGCACAGTGCACCCTAAGAAACAGGAATACATGCACTTCTCTCCACCACATGGGTCATACACCCATATTGATTATTTTTTAATATCTAGCGAACATCAGCACCAGATTGTTACATGTGCACACACACCCTCAGTCCTGTCTGACCACTCACAACTGATGCTGCAACTAGACTGGGGGGGAAGAGAAAAGACAAACATTATGGAAATTTAACAATTATTTATTAAACCTGAAAGAATTTATGGATCAGACTAAATTAAGAATTGCACAGATTTTGGGGGAAAATGACACACAAGAGCTTTCAAGGGCTACTCTTTGGGACACTTTAAAAGCTGTTTTAAGGGGGATGTAATTACATTTGCAGGTCACTTTAAGAGAACAGATGGCACTATGGAAAAAACTGTATAGACAGCTGAAAGAAGCATGGACCCAACATGCAGAGGGAGACAAGTCTGCTTCTGCTAGGATAAAGGTCCTTAAACAACAGATACAAAAACAATTAGATATTAAGACACAACAGGCACTGCAGCGCCTACGGCAGATGTATGGTGAAGTGGGCCCTAGGGCCACTAGACTACTGGCTCATCGTCTACATTCAACAGATGACCCAGTCCATGATAACCCAGATTAGAGATCCTCAAACTGGGAAGTTGATGCACTCCCATCAGCATATAATGCCGAGCTTCAGGAAATTTTACTAAGATCTTTATATCCCTGAACAAAGAGCTGAAGATGCTCAAATAAATGCATACTTATCTAAACTAGCACTTCCAAAACTCAGCATAGAGACCCAACATCAGCTAGATAGGCCTATCGCCTAGGCAGAATTTACTCAGGCAATTAAAAAATTGAAATCAGATGAATCACCAGGCCCCGATGGATACACCCCTGAGTTTTTTTTAATTCTTCAAAACAGAGGTGGAGCACCCCCTGCCAGAAGCCTGCAGAGAGGCACAATGGGGAGAGCAGATCCCAGACACCTGGAACTATGCAGTGATATTCAGCATCCCAAAACCAGATAAAGATATTTCTCAATTTAAATCATATAAACCTATTTCAATCCTTAAAACTGATTACAAATTATATGCCAATCTCATAGCCAAATGACTAGAACTCATTTTACCTACTTTAATTGATTTTGACCAAACAGGTTTTGTGCCTGGTAGGCAAACCCAGGACAATATTAAGCAGACACCACATATTTTATACCACGCTGCTCAGTCGAGGTCTCCCTTCCTACATTTGAGTTTGGATGCTGAGAAGGCCTTCGACCGGATAGCATGGAATTTCCTCCGCTTGACTTTGACCCACTTCACTTTTTTCTCAGAATCCTATATTAAAATTATTAACAATATTTATACTAAGCCTAGAGCCTTTATTTATTTCTTTATTTATTTATTTCATAAGAATCAGAAATACCTTGGAGTCATAGATTCCTTTACAAAGGTTCCACGTCACATATAGTAAATCAGATTACACAACACCAGTTTGTACAGACAGAGCTACAGAAACAAATAAAGTGATTGTTACATAGTAAAGATATGTACAACAGGAATGCAAGGTTAATCAATCAGGATCTAGTTCAGTTTGAGACAGATAAAAAAAAATAGACTGGAAGAGTAACATCCTTAAGTTAGTGGTCTAGGAGCAGTGTGTAGAGGCAAGCCAGAGGCCATTGTCAGTAATAGAGGGCCGGGCACCGATTTACATACAGTCACAGTCACTTGAGGACAGAAGATGGGTCCTAAGGAATTTTGAAGTGACCAATGCTTTGGTCAAGACGCAAGGAGGGGGTTAGGTTATTCATCCACAAAGGTGCCCTGTAGCTAAGGATCTTTGGAATTGAGTTGTGCGACAGGAAGGATGGAGAAATGATGGGATCTGAGCATGGGTGCTTAGCTTTAGAGTCCAAGGTGATTAAGGAGGTGAGTGAAGCAGGGAGAGGCCAAGGGTGATCTTTTAGCTAAGACACAGGTGTGGAATTTTATTCGATTCAAGGTTAAGCTCAATTTGTGTCCTTATATAGCACACAGGTATGGGTGAGTCTGTCACACCCTAAATGAGGTGACAGGCCTTGTTTAGCACAAGTCTAAGACTATCTAGGGCCGAGGGCTTGCCCCACCAAAAGTCAAAAGGCCATAGTCAAGTAGGGAGAGAACGAGGAGGAGATAGCAAGTTTGAGGGCCCTCAGGGGTAAGGCAGTGTTTATAATGGTGCAAGAGACCAAGCCTAGTATTTAGGGCCTTGGACAACTGATGTATATGCTCATGATAGGTGAGGCCAGTATCGAGAGTGATGCCCAGGTATTTAAAGGTATGCACAAATTCTAGGGGGTTAAGGCCGATGATAGCAATTGAGGAAAAGCCTCATCCTAGAATTCTGCGTGTGCAAACAGCATGGCTTTGGTTTTTATAGTTAATAATAAGGCGTAGGAGTAACCAGCTTTCAACAGCGTTGAAGGAGGACTGGAGGAGTGGTGGAGTTGAGAGGGTCTGGGCTGGAGGAGAAGATGACAGCATCATCTGCACAGAGTAATAGGTTGGAGGTGCAGGATGCGGGGAGGGAGTTTAGGAAGAGGCTGAAAAGGAGAGGACCCAAAATGGACCCTTGAGGGACCCCAGAGAGGACCGGTGATTTGGAGGATAGTGTATTGCCAATTTTAACTTGAAGGGTCCGGTTGGTAAGATAGTCTGCAAACCAACCCACAGCATCCTGTGAGAGACCCAGGTTGATCAAGGCGGTTTGGAGTAGTGAATGGTGGATGGTGTCAAAGGCCTTAGTGAGGTCAATGAAGACCGCACCTGTGATGTAGCCTTTATCCAATGCAGAATGGATGTGTGATGTTAGCTCAAGCAAGCTGTAGTAGTGCTGTGCCCTTTGCGGAAACCATGTTGTTGTTTGCAGAGTAGGTCATATTTATTGAGGTGATCAAAGAGCTGATCCGAAACTATCCTCTCCAATGCCTTGGACGGGGAGGATGGAAATTGGGCGATAATTATTAGCAGAGGAGGGATCACCCCCTTTAAATATGGGCGTGATAGAGGCAGATTTCCAAGAGGTAGGGAATTTACTTAGTGAGAGGGAGAGGTTTAGAATGTGGGTGAGGGGAGTAAGGACTTCCTTAAGGGAGAGCGGAAGCATTCTGAGGTCCAGGGGGTCGGCATTGGAGGAGGGATGACTAAGGGCATGTGTGAGGTATGGTTCTGCAGCCTTAGGAGAAATACATGGAAGTAAAAGGGGGCACTGAGGAAACGGTGCAGGTATGCTAGGAGATGGTGGGTCATAGAAATTGGGCAGAACATGGCTAAGGTTGGAGAAGGCATCTCTGAAAACTGCAGCAATGTGAGTAGGGTCAGAGGTCAAGGATCCATTTGACATGACTTGGGAGGGGACCAGGTTCGGGACCTTACCACAAATTTCCTTAATGTTGTTCCAAAACTTGCGGCTGGAGCCCCAGGATGAGGTTAAGGCAGATTTATAATAATCCGCTTTTGCCCTGCGAATGGCCCAAGTGCACTTGTTTCGGGCCACTTTATAATTCTGTCTGTCAAGGGGGAGGCCGGACTCAATGGAGAGCTGCCATAGTGAATCTCTGGTTCTCATTAAAGTCTTGAGCTGCTCAGTGAACCAGGGTACGTGATTGCCTTTAACCATTCTTTTTGTGAACGGGGCATAGAGGTCACATATATTATTGAAGGACCGGGTAAATAGATCCAAGGCACTGTCAACGTGAATAGTGTTCAAAATGAGGGACCAATCCATGACCCTGAGGTGAGCTTTTAGCTGTGCCAATTTACCAGGACCAAGTATGCGTTGCATAATTATTTTGGGAGGGGATCTAGGGATTTTACAGGACCAGGAACAGATAATTGGGGAGTGGTCGCTGAGGGCGTTAGGAAGGACGGAAATATTAGAGATCTTGCCCGGGCGTTTGGAGAAGATGAGGTCTAATAGGGAGGAGGAACCAGTAGGCGGATCCAAGCGTGTGGGGGATGTGACCAATTGAGTTAGGTCTTGGGCTGAGGCTAGGTCGATGTGTGGGGTGGCATCCTTACTTAGCCAGTTGATATTAAAATCGCCAAGTACAAGTAACTCCGATTGTGATGGTAGTGTATCCAGATGAGACAACAATGCTTGGAAAGCTGATTTTTGGTCCCTTGGGGGAATGTATACCGTTGTTATGTATAACGGGTTTTGTGCTCTTCCCAGGGCCAGTTTGACAGTGAGGGCCTGTGCACCAGCCTCAAGTTGAGGGGAGAGGAGTAGGAGACCTTGTAAGGTGTCCTTGGTGTAGAGGGCACAGCCACCCCCACGCTTACCCTGTCTATCAGCACAGTAAAGGACAAATCCGGGCAGTGATACAGCAGAGTCTGGGGTCTGAGGGGTGAGCCAGGTTTCAGACACTGCTATGACATCTGGTTGGTGATGTAGTTCCCAACCCTGGAAGGAGTCCCACTTTTTTAGGATGCTACAGATATTGAGAGAGGCAATGTGCAGCTGACCCTGGGTACGTTGGGGAGGTGACATGCCATTTGGGGGTCCAGGGTTAGGGTGAATATTACCCGATAGGGAGGAGGAGGAGAAGCAGGAACCTAGAGGAGGGGTACCAGGAACACTTCCTCCTAGCAAGGAAAGAACACAAGGTATGAGGTATGGTGGTAGTAATGGTCGGGATGGGTAATGCATGGGCAGTAAGGTAGGCTAGCAGGAAGTAGTGGAAGTCTAGGGAGGGGGACGGTGTTCCAGGTTGAGGTTTCTGCATCATGACTGCCCCCTGGGGAGCGACCAGTGTAGGATGCTTAGACAGGCAATCATAGTGAGAAGGTGGACTGAACGTAATAAGCCAATCTCCTATAATGGTATGATGGGGGGGGGCTAAGGTTTACACAGTGTATAACTAGCTGTCAGGCATTCAGGCTGCGGTCAATTGCAGAGTGGGGGGGTGGAGGGGTAGCAAGGAACAACAGGGAGGGGGGATATACCAGGGGGAGCACATGGCAAAGCAGCAGGATCAGAATAAGCATCCTGTCAGCCCAGTGAACTATGAAACAGGAGTACAAGCAGTAGAGCAGCCTCTAGTGGTTGAGAAATATAAGCTGCAAATGGGGAAAGTGGCTGATTGGTTAAAGCTGCCTATGGAGCTGCCTATAAAAGGGAGTGCTCACCAAGAGTGGTGGTGGGGCGGTGGGGAGCTGACGCCCTGCGTCGGTGGGGCCAAACTGCAGCAGCACAGCGAGTCTCCGAGCAGCACAGCGAGTCTTATTTGCCTCCGAGGATAAACACAAAAGGTTCCTTAAACAGTAAGTTTTAAGTGGAGGCAGCACGCGTGGAGGTTCATTGTGCTTTTTCCCGTACCTGAGTCAATTGGAATCGGGGTGGGGGTGGGGAGGGCGCCGTTGCTACTAGCCCTCACGACCTCCGCTGCTTCTGTGGAGAAAGCAAGAACAGGTAAGGGGTTATAGGCGATCGTTTGTTTGAGGGAACAAAGGGGGGAAGGGATACACTAGGAGAGACGTGCAATTGGTTAAGTTTTAAGGTAATAACATTTGGTTAGCCACAGCTCTTGCCCTCTTACTACACGGTCGCTAAACTCACCAAACTCAGGGTAATTGAATGCTTTATCAGAGAGACCCTTAGTTAAATCAGGGAGCCCAAACTTAAGGAACGGCCACTTATATTTCCCAATACCTAGGAAGCCTTCCAGCATTAGACTGATTATAGTTAAAAATGGCGCCAATAATTCCAATACTGTGGTGCTTAAGGCTCCCTCTGATTCATGCACACATCAGAAAATATTCTACGAATGTGCACAGTATGGGCTATTCCCACGGAGGGCAGGTTATTAAGGCACAACTTCAGAAATAAGACACCATACAGGAACATGCAGCTAAGAAGGGCCTCTGCGCTTTTTCCCGTATCTGAGTCAATTGGAATAGCGGGGTGGGGGTGGGGAGGTGCCGTTGCACCTAGCCCTCTGCGACCTCCTTGCTTCTGAGTCAGGTGGAATCAGGGGTGGGGTGGGGTGGGGAGGCGCCGTTGCCACTAGCCCTCGTGACCTCCGCTGCTTCTGTCCTTCTTTATAAAGATCAGTGCCCAAGTGTCTGGGACAATTTCACTGTATAGAGGCATGAGGCCAGGGTGCCCTCTCTCGCCCTTCGTCTTTGCTCTTTACTTCGAGCCCCTGGCCTGGGCACTGAGGGGGGAGGATGGGGTGTGGGGGTGGAGCTTGGTGGAGAACAACAGAAACTGGCATTGTATGCAGGTGATCTTCTCATCTATTTGGGTGACCCAGAGTGGGCTCTCTCTCAGCTGTGGAGCTGTTTAGAAGGCTTTGGTCAGCTGGTGGGGTACAAAATCAACACTACAAAAACTGAGGTGTTAATGATTCATTACACCCCATCAGTCAGTATCTGACAACAATTCCCCTTTTAGTGGGGCTTAGGTCACCTAAAATATCTGGTGGTTCAAACAGACCCAGCACATGAGCACTTGGCTGATCTTAATTATTCCCCAATCCTAGAGCAAATAAGCAAGGATCTGGAAAGATAGTCAATTATTCCCATTTCATTAATGCAAAGAGTGCAGGTGGTGAAGATGGTAGTATTACCTAGATTTCTTTATTTAGCACAGACCCTACCTATAGGCATCCCACATCTCCTTTATAATTCACTCACTAGGAAGATTTCTAGATTTATTTGAGGCCAACGAAAACCAAGGGTATGCCTGTCAACTCTTCAACTACCATGAGGGGAGGGGGGGTTGTCTCTCTGCAACTTCAAATTATATCATAAGGCTGCACAACTTAGGACAATTTTTTGTTGGTCCAATAAGAGCTACGTAGCTAAATGGAAGTCACTGGAGTTGAAGGAGGGGGACCTTACTAACTGGCCAGCAAAAGGAAGCAGGTGCTTCCAGGGGGCCCCAACCCATATACAGCCCACACTTTGGATAGTTGGTACGAGGTCTTGGGAGATAGGCATCTGCAGAACTGGAAATATCTCCTACTTGTGATCCCATACCTGGAGGACTTTGGACCCGCAAAATGGGACAGGGGATTTAAATTATGGAGAAAGAAAACCTTTATATGATCTGGCACTTTATAGGGGAGGGGGGGATCCTGTCTCTTCAGGACCTAATCACACAGTATGGGCTTACATGGAGAGATAGATTCCAGTACTTTCAAATCCAGGACTACATTAAACATCTTTGCCCCAGGGTGGGGGGAATAAGCCCTCTCCCTCTGATATTAACTCTGTGGAAGGCTGTAGTGGAAGACAAAGCACCTCTGAATCACATTATTTCCTATATATACAAGGTCCTATTGTCATGGAAAGGGAGTTCCACACAATTAGTTAAAGAAGCATGGGCTAAGGACTTAGAGATCTTAATAGAGGATGAACTGTGGAGTAAGGCACAAATGAAGTTATATAGGGGGCTAGCGACAATATCCTGGAGAGAATTCTCCTGGAAAACATTGATTCGCTTTTTTAGGACCCCAGCAGTGCAAGCCAAATTCCAGACATATCGTACTGAACATTGTTGGAGCGACTGTGGTTATTCTCCAGCTGCCTTAGGTCACATACTGTGGGACTGCCCGGTCCTGGATAGGTTCTGGAGGGAACTGCAGCAAGCATTATGCGCTATATTTAATCCTGATCTGGTGCTGACCCCATCCATGTATCTCTTTATGGATACAACAATGGGGTATAGAGACCCAAATACAGAGAAACTCTTGAGGATGGCCCTTCTGGCAGCCCAAAAAGCAACCACCAAAATGTGGCTTGCTAAGCAGGCACCTGACCTCTCTCAATGGCATGAGATTATGATTCCAATCTATAGAATGGAAGCCCTAACAGCCATGATAAATAAGAGACCACCACAGTTTGAACTTGTATGGAGAAGATGGGTATTGTACATGTCAACAATAAGCCCTGACTTTGTACCTTAGAGAAATCTTGCAAACCAGATTATTGTCAAAAGGCAATATGATCAACTATTACAATTGATAGCCCTTTTGTTTCCATCTGTTCTGCCCTGCTATGTTCCTCTCCTGTTGCTTCCCCTTCCCTCTTATCCCTTCTTTTCCCCTATTACCCCTGCTCCCCCTCAGCATTCCCCTTTCCCCATTCCCCCTTTTCTCCTTCCCAGCTTTACCATCCTGAGACTATAATTTAAAAACTGATAAAATGTGGAATAAGTGCCCTTTGTTTTGTCTATGTTTTGTGTATTCTGAATGTTTTTAGTAAGTCAATACTGTTGTCTGATGTATTAATTTTGTGAAAAGAAATGATAAAATAAAGAAAATTAAAAATAAAGAAGGCTGTAAATACTGTTTATACTCATACTGCATATCCTTTCTGCTACTATGTAATTTTCATATACTGCAGATACAGGTTTGTATTCTTTCTCCCTGCTACACCCTAAATGTTACTTTATAAAATTCAAATGCTGTAACTACTGTGTTATACTATGTATTCTGTCTCCCTTCCCCCTTCCCCAAGGACGCATCTGAAAACAAGCTATTTTTCTCAGCATGCCTTCCTGGTGAAATGAAGGAAAGACAGAAAGAAGGAAAGAAGGAAAGAAAGAAATCCTTGTGACTCTCTGCAAACCATTAGTACTTTGCAGATGAGGTTGTGACAGAATTAATCCTGTTTCAAGATAAGCATCAAAATCATCAGGAGACAATGTTTTCTGTCAGGAAGTGCATGGCAGAAACCTAACAGAAAATTTATTTAGAATACTCTAAAACCTAATGATCATTGTAAGCCAGATTTTATTATAATCAAGAAACACATGCTGTATAATTATACAAACAAGCATTTGCCAATTCCCGAATGTTTGCTTGCTGATATTAGCATTGGAAGTGCAGGAGTTAGACAGATGCAGAATAGGAATGCCAGTGAAGTACTGAACTCATGCCAACCCCACCTCCACCCTGCTGCAGAGATGGATGGGCACTGGGGTGTGCCTTTGGGTCACACCCATAACGCTCACACCATGTCACCTCACCTTATCCTGCAGACACTGACAAGTGTAAGGTATGCCTTGGGGTGTTCGGCTTTACAGTCACCCAATTCCATAAGGACATATGCTGAAATGGGTGCAGTATAGGAGAAGGGGGTGAACTCTGGGGCCGAAGAGTCCAAGACACACTTCAATGCTTGTCACTGGCTTCAGGGTGGAGGTGGGGGTGGGGGTGGAATGGCATGGGCATTATAGCCGGCATTCCAAACACACACCCCTGATGCCTGTCAGTTTGTACAAGGTGGGATGTTACAGTTAGAAACCATAACGCCTTGGGCGTTTGTTAGTATTTGCACTACAAATTTTTCAACAAGGCCTTTTTCTGACCCACCTCATAAAAGCATTTGGGACCTCTGCTCATGAATAGTGGCACTATGATTTTGTGAATCTGTCCCGAACATTGATTTCCCACAGCGACTGCGCCATTCTGTGCCAGATGTGTGAAAACACAGTTCAGACAGGATGTGAAAAATAACAGCTGTACCATTCATATAGAGGTGTGAAGAGTTGGCAATGTTGAAAATCTTGAGTGAAAATATTACAAATTCTCAAAGTTATGAGTGTGCATGGAAACTGTGCAATGCACACTCATAACATAGTCATTTTATGGACTTGTGTCACCAAATTTTCAACATAGGCATTTTGGGACCTCCACTTATGGACAGTGTCACTGTGATTTTCTTAATCTGTCCCAAACACTGATTTCCCACAGTGACTGTGCTATTGTGCGCCGGATGTGCAAAAACACATTTCCAGCCAGGATGTGAAAAATGACAGCTATACTGTTCATAAGGAGGTGTGAAAAAATGCCAATGTTGTATATCTGGAGTAAAAATATTACACATTCGTGAAGTTATGAGTGTGAGTGGAACCTGTGCAATGCACACTCGTAACACAGTAATTGTTTGGAATTTTTTCACCAAATTTGCAACATAGGCTTTTTGGGAGCCCACCTTATGAACAGTGATATTACTGTTTTGTTAATCAGTCCCGAAAGGTGATTCTGTGCAGTGACTGCAAAATCACCTTTTAGGACTGAATAACCAGATGACAGAGACTGAATTCATGAGGTGGGGTCCCAAGAACCCCATGTTGAAAATTTGGTTCCATAATTCCCCAAAATGGCCGAGATATCCACTTAAGTTGACCCCTCCTCCAAATTTATGCCATTATACAGCTTATCAACATTTCTGTAGTTCGCAGTCAGCTTTGAAGAGTGCAGATGTGTTCCTGCTCCACCGAAGATTGTTGCACCGGGCTCTGGAGGTAAGTATGGGGTGGAGGGGTGGGGAGGTCGGATGTGCAGATGGTGGGTGCAGGTTGGGGGAAGGGGCACCGGAGACAATGAGGGATCATTTTTTTTCTATTACAGGTTAAAAAAAAATGACATCGCTGGAAGGTTGTTCCTTTACAGGTTGGTTTTTGGTACACTGGGGTGGGCTCCCAGTGTGCCACCTGTATTTTTTGGAGAGGGAGACTGAAGCCAACTGGGATTGGTCCCCTTGTCAGCAAAGAAAATGGGTCTGTGTTTGGGGGGGCACATGATGCCGAGGGGAATTGGGCACTCCCTCGGCATACAAAACTATTACATGGGGGACATTATGCAGATGGGGATTGGGCTCCCCCACCAGCAAATGAACTGGAAAGGGGCATGCAGACAGGGGGATTGGGCACGCCATTGGCTTCCATGAGAACTGTGAGAGGCAGCCGGCGACAGCTGCCACCATGTTTAGTGAAATGGAACACCAGACAAGGCAAGCTGTGATTCGCCACTGGAATCAGGGACCACCCCAGAAGCAAAAACAGCTGATTGTTAAATGATGGGGAGCTCCCTGATTGTTGCAGCAAATTTCTTGCAAGTTGGTGGAATGCTGAAATACTACTGTCAGCAACAGTGTGCTCCTCTACTGGGGCCACAGAGACCAGTCCCAAAAAGCCCTGCTGGCATTGGCCACAACACTGTTGCACCTCCACAACCCGCTACTCCAGCAAGCTGCCACAACATGTTTCTTGCACATGCATGCAAGCAAATATAAAAAGGAATTGATGTATACCTTGGAGTTTGACAGGAGATGAAGCTACTTCTGGGAGGAGCACTAAAGCCCTGTTTATGTGGTCACATTTGTGCTGGAGTAACCGTGCACTCATGTTGCTCCAGTGCAGATGTGACTGTGTAGACATGTACCTGATCAGGATGAGCCACTCATTAAGAAGCTCCCAGATTCTCTGACAAGCTGGAGACACTGAGAGGAGTGAGTGGCTAACAGTGGCTTAAGTGGCAGTGTGGACTATCTGTACCGGATCAACCTGCCCATTGGAGAGCAGATGTCTGCCCGCCCCAAACCATGCATGGCCCCTCATCAGCACAGATTGCAGCGGTGTGGAGAGGGGCCTGTAGATAGACAGACCATGGGTGACAAGTGATCAGGACCGCGCTGTTGCGGTTGGATATTTGCAGCACTACTGCCATGTAAATACGAATATAGATGACAGCTCTGACAGGAAGTGCATGCACTCAATACAAATGCAGGCTTGATTTCAATGCAGCAGTTCATAAGGTCACCAATAATATACACATATGTAGAAGACAGCTGTTGGCAAGATTCAAAGTTGGTCAGCCACGAGCAGGTACAAGTCTTTAAGCATAGGCAGTACACAATATAATTCGGAAAATTATTTATTTGATTAAAAAAAAAACTGACAAGACAGATTTGTCCATATTAGTATTATATTTAAAAAAAAACAATTACAAGGAAATCAGAAAATGAACAGAAATAAATTCATGCTGACAGTATCCCTTTAAGGGAAATGGATGAGGCAGTGAAATGAAAAGAACTAACAGGCATAAATAAGACACTTGATCAGGAGAAAACCTGTGATTCAATCTCCCATACATATTTATTTTCATTATTACGTCATTTTGGTTTCCCTGAAACCTTTGTAAATTGGATCCGTATGATGTACAGAATTGCTACTGTTCAGATGAACATTACTGGATATCTGAGTAGAAAGATTTTGCTAAAATAAGGAGTTAGACAAGGATGCCCTTTCAGTCTGGTCTTACATGTTTTTTTTTTTTAATTTGGACCCTGTACTTAGGAAAATAGCAGCTGATCTAGTAATTAGAGGCCAATCATCTTCTCAAATTTTTCCAGCATCACTCCTCATATACACAGTGATTCATGCATTACTGTACAGGATGAAACCTCTGGTATGACAGCTTTAAAACACCTTGATGGTTTTGAGAAGGTATCAGGTTATATACTTCGGCTAATACTTTGTTTGTAGGACAACAGAAGGCCTAAGCCCATGAATGCTGTCCCCACTACTCAGTGGTGATAACCGAAGTTATCTTCCCTAAAAAATGTGTCTAATTGGGCCTTAAAAGTTAGGAAATTGGTACTTTCTATAACATCACATGGAAGTTTTTTCCAAAGGTTCTAAAATGAACAGAAATACAAGCAGTGTTTTTTTTTTTTTATCTAAAACTCAGTAACTACACACTCCACTCAGCTGGGGGAGTTTCTGGAGTTTCTTATTCGCAGGATCCAGTAAAAGTCCTGGGGGTTACTTTAGGGTCTCAGAACTTGGCTTATGACAATTGGTTGGATTTATTGCCACTTGGAAAGAGACAGCTGGATAGAGTGAAACAAACTCAGATGTTAAAAAAAAAAAGAGAGAGTTTATGTTGTTAAGGCATTCCTCCTCCCTATATTTCTGTACCTATGCTATATTTATCTCCCCTGGAGTTGGAGACACCTCTTTTCAGTTGATTTGGGGTAGTCATCCCAATCCAGTCTAACCTTCTGGCTTTGCAAGGAAGTTTAAACATGATGCAGCCTATCACATTCTTGTATAGCATATTTAGATTTGCAAATCTTACTCTAATTTTCACTTCTGAACAAAACCCCTGGGTTGTGTGGTTCTCAGACATAATTACTCTATTAAATTCCTCTACTTCAAGTTAAAAAAATGTACCTTAAAACAGGATCAGGTCCCCGGCCCCTGCCTATGTTAAACAGACAACTAAAAAAGTGTTTAAGTGGAGGGGTACTGAACATACTTTGTTACACAGTACCAGGAAAGTCCTTTATCAGTTTATCTTACACCCTTCTGTTTCCATGGGACCCTAATTACCTATAAACATACATACAAACATAAGATTAAGTCATCAATAAAAGGCCTTGCAGTCTGTCAACTCTGCTTGAGTTTGCAGACCCCTTAGTGTCTACTGAAGGATCCACCCTCTCACCATTATCTACTTCTCCTTCTCTGCTGATGTCCTTCCTCCCCCTCCTCCCCCTTCCCTACATGCAACTTTCCCCTTTACTCTGTCCCAACCTCTCTTGAAGCAGACCACTGTCTTCACGTAGACTACTTCCTCTGGTAACTCATTCCACTTAGCTAGCACACACTCCGTGAAAATGTGTCTCCTCATTTCTCTCCTGAATCTTCCTCCCACCAGCTTGAGGCAGTGCTCCCTAGTGTTCCTGTTCTCATTAAGGTTGAAGAGACATTCAGCGCTCACCCTGTTGAAAGGTACTTGAAGATTTCAGTCATGTAACCCCTCTCCCTTCTGTCCTAGAGGGAGTACATGTTTATTTTTGTTTATTTATTTCAAAGTTCAGAAATACACCTTTGAGCAGAAATGCTCATTTACAAATGTTCCTCATCAGAATAACAATTTGTTTACACCATGTCAAACACAGTATTAAAAACTGATTAGCAAATGCTGGACAATATGGATTTAGTGGTAAAACAGAATGAGTAACATAAGTACCATTTCGGAAATACAGAGTGAACAAACGTTAATATTCAACAGGTCAAATAATACAAAGCATAACATAGGCACTAGGAGCTACACAAAGGTAGCAGCCCATCTGGGCATTGTCAGAGGTTAAGTCTGTGCACTTTTATGGCACATTGGAATGAAAGAGAGGCACATGTGTGAGCAGACCAGTGTGGTTGGTAAGGTGCTGGCATCACGTGCACATGTAAGAGGGGACCTTAGTAGAAGCACCACGATCAGATGGTGCAAGGGTTGGGTTGGGTAGGGGTGCAGTTAACAAGTGACAGTGCATGGGATGGGGTTTCATTAGGCGAAGCAGCTACATTTGGAGCCAGGTAGGAGTAAATTTAGAAGCTCCCGTTTGAAAGGACCCAGCCTAGTCGGTGTCTTTTGTGTTACCTGAAGTTTATTAAGCCAGCTTGGTGCCCTGGTTGCAAAAGAGCATTTGGCTAGAGCTGTTTGGTTGAGTGGAACAGCCAATGTACAGACAGTCATTGTTCTGGTTGGGTAAGGATTTGGGGCAGGTTGTAAGAGACCTTGCAGCCCGGGGGTAGACCCATGAGGGCTTTCATGCCTAGTAGGCAGGTTTGACATTTTATTCTGTCTTGCATGGGAAACCAGTTTGTGAAGCAGCAAAGAGTGCAGGTGTGTGTGAGTTTGTCAGCCCCAGTTACAAAGTGGCAGGCTTTGTTCAGGACTAACCAGACGTTGTTTAACAGTGTCAGTGGAACTCGCATAGACAGTTAGGCCATAGTCAACAATGGGGAGGATGGAATCTGTAACTGCTACTTTTTTGGCTTCTGGGGTAAGGTTGTGCCTATGTCTATATAGTGCTCCTAGTCTCCTGTTAATGTTGTAGATGATTTGGTCGACATGTGATGCAAATGTTAGAGTCTGGTCAATGGTGACCCCGAGGTATTTGAAAGTTTCTGCCTGTTCTAGAAGGTCGTCCTTACTGTAGAGGATGTTGAGCACCTGTACTTCAGTGCTCTTCTGTGCACTTGAGAAGAGCATTGTTTTGGTCTTCTTGTAGTTGAGAACAAGCTTGTTCCAATGGAACCAATTCTCGAGGGATGCAAAGTTGCACTGGAGGTCTTGATTAAGTAAGTCCTGGCAGGGGTTACTTGCACAGATGACTGCATCATCTGCATCAAGTAAGATAGTGGAATTAGGACAGGCTTCAGGAAGGTTATTGATGAAGAGGCTGAGTAAAAGGGGCCCCAAGATGGAGCCTTGCTGCACACCTGATGTGACAGGCCTGGCACTAGACAGCTCCCCATTTATCTTAACCTGTTGCGATCTGCCTGAGAGGTAGCTTTTAATCCAGAGCAAAGTGTCCACAGAGAGACCTAATGTGGGTAGCTTTGCTAGTAGTAATGTGTGGTTCACTAAATCAGAGGCCTTGGTGAGGTCTATGTAGACAGAGCCCACCAGGTGTCCTTTGCCAAGAGCCTTGCTGGGATCTTGGAGTCTCTCTTCATATGTTCAATTTCTAGCTTGTTCTGCACAGCAGTCAAAGGAGTGTGCCAACAGCTAATTGAACCCTGTATCCCAGTAAGGATGTGCAGTGTGGTATGGCTAAGTTGCCATGGGCACTGGGGGATTAGGGCAAATAATAAACATAAGGCCATAGAAGAATGTTACTAACCAAGGGAATCCCACTCACAGCAGTTGGAAACAGTTTCCCATCTATATTTGGACTGTCCAGAAATAAGGTGTTGTTGGAAAAAGATTACAGATAAATGGAAAAGAAAGAACCATTATTATTAGCAGTGTCAGTGGCTCAGTAGGTAGCACACTTGCCTCTGAGGCCGGGAGATCAGAGGGCTGTGGGTTCAGTTCCCACATCTAACACTTGGGTTAATATCCCAATACTGACACTGTAGTGAAACAAAGAAACATAGACTTTGATGGCAGATAAGGACCGCTTGGCCCATCTAGTCTGCCCATTTCCCTACCTACAGGATAGGCCGCAGATCCTAGTTAACCAACAGCCTATTTCTTCCTACCACCCACAAGAATTGCCTTATGTCTGTCCCATGTATTCTTGAATTCTCCCACAGTTTTAGACCCCACAACCTCCTCAGGAAGGCTGTTATGCATCTACTACCCTCTCTGTGAAATAATACTTCCTCACATTGCCCTGAACGCCTCCCTTCTATCTTTAAATTGCGTCCCCTTGTTCTTGCACGCCTTTTTCTGAAAGATGCTACCCTCTTGGACTTTGTTGATTCCACTGAGGTACTTAAAAGTTTCTATCATGACTCCCCTCTTCCTTCTTTCCTCAAGGGTATACACATTAAGCTCTTTAGTCTCTCCTCATACGGCTTCTCTTGCAGACCCTGCACCATTTTAGTTGCCCTTCTCTGGACTGCCTCTATGAGAGCATCATGAAGGGGGTGCTGCACTTCTGAGGTGCCGTCTTTCGGATGAGATGTTAAACTAAGGTCCCATCTGCCTGGATTGGTGGTAGTTCAGGTGGATGCTAAAGATCTCATGGCACTTATCGCAAAACAGAAGGGGAATTTCCCCGGTGTCCTGGCCAAATTTCTCCCATTCACTAACAATACCACCAACAACTTAATCTGGTTCAATTTCAGTTGCTTACCATCTGTATTCCCCCTTCCCCCAGTCTCCCCGTAAAAGAGACTTCTAGGCCCAGTTGGCTTACCGGGTCAACAAAATTCAATAAATAAATAAATCTTCACTAATGTATCATATTTTAGTAGTGGAGCCCTGTTATAAGCACACACTAAATGCCAGACAAAAATGTTCTTATAACCAGGATGTTCTTATAAAAAGGCTTCACTGAAGACTGTTAATATCCATGTAAAATCCATGGGCTCAAACTACTTTTCAGAGAACTACTTATTAAAAGTAATACAATATAGCTATTTAAAAGAGCTCTTTTTATTCACTCATTGCTCAACCAATTAGAGTATGGTTGTAAAATTTGTTTCAGTGTCTCACCTAACTGAAGGAATAAGTGCTGCCTTCCTCATAGACTATCTTTCACACATCCATTCCCTACTTAAGTGACTGTTAAATGAGGAAACTAGATAATGATTCAGTGCAGGCTTAGCACACACAAAGGTGATAATGACCATCTTCCACTATTTCTGGAAAAAAAATGTTTTTATAAAAGGGCTTCACTGCCATTGAAAATAATGGGCAAAAATCAGAACATCCAAAAATATTCTTCTAAATGGGATGTTCTTATATCTGATATTCTTATAAGTTGGCTCCACTGTATTGAGTCTTTTCCCCCTTGAGTGGAAAAATGATCCCCCACACACTAAATGTCGTTTTTGCCTGCTTCATGTACTACTGTATATCTGGCAAGCAAGATGTCAGTCCTGCAGTAAAAAAAAGATTTCTACAGAAGCTTTACTTGTGATTATTGAAACAACCATCACAGATTACCGTACAAATGAAATTGCATAATTACCTTCTGGGAATTTCCAAAAGTTATGGGATTTCCCTCTTAAAAAGTGAGATTAGCATAGATAGAGCAAGGCCTGATCAGGAAATTTGCTTTTCCTTAATTAAATTCCTTTCTTTTGTTCCTTACAGAATGAAGACAGAGCATGATCAATGAAGACAAAGGATAATCTCAAAGATTTGCACTGAGTGTATTTTGTTTATGTTTATATGAGACTTTCTTTTGATTTCCTTCTGTATTGTTTCTTTTGATTGATTTTATTTAATACAAAGCCCCCCTACTTTTACAATGAGTGTAACTAGAACTTTAACTTATACCTGGACATGTACCAGAGATGGACAGAAGGGACCTTATTCTACCATTTCATTGACACCTTAACAGAACATCACCCTTAGCATTGCACCTAAGTGTTGGTATTGAGTATTAACCCATGTTTCTGAAACAGTACCAGATCGAGTTGGACAATTTTTGGTTCACATTACCATTTTTGTTTTGCATGTGCTTGTAAAGGTTCCTGCCCTTTGTAACAGCACCATCCTCCCATTCAGAGTGAGTCCCCTGCTTGATAACTGTAATGTTAGAAACACTTTTTCTCACAGAGGATGGTGAATTTATGGAACAGCCTTCCAGCAGAAACAGTGGACATGAAGACAGTACAGATCTTCAAGGTGCACCCCTTCCTGTGAAATTGGTGAGCGTTATCCTTTAGCTAGGACTTTGCAATTCTTGTCCTATCATGAAAAGAAAATGGTTATAAATTGTATTGAGTTTGCAAAGTAATTAAGTTGTTTTCTGTTATGTGAAATATCATTTTCTAGGAACTTGCAAGTTTCAGGGTACATCCTATGCTCAAGTTCCTTTCTAAGGCCTCTTGCTGGATGGGTTGTCCTGCCATCTGGGGTATAACTGTGGAACCTCTGCTGGTCAGAGAAGTCAGTTGGCAGTGCTCGGAGGGAGAGTTGCAGGTATAGAGCCAGGGTTTGCCCTATCACAGCTCTAGTTGTGACCATGTAGAGGGACTTGTCAGGCTTGGAGTGTGGCACTTGGTCCTGAATCTGGGAGGTGGCACCTGTCCTCTCCAGGCTGAGTCTCCAGAATTTGGGTTCCAGTGACAGATCCTAGCTGGGAAAGTGGGAGCTGTTAGTGGTTCCTCCTCAAGGGGTTCTACATGATGTCATCCACCCACTATGTCCTGATCATGTTAAGGAATGGGTCTCGAGGCAGAAAACTGTCACAGTGGAGTGTGCTCAGTGGTCTCGAATACTGAGGGTATTCTTACAATGATGTTACTCAAGTTTTGGGAGTGATGGTATGTGAGTAACTACCCACTTATATCAGCCTTTCCAGGTACTGAGGTGCAAATAGTAGGATGGTCTATCCCTTAGGTTAATGAAATGTACTGTTCAGGTGATAGGGAAATAATGCTGCCCATGTCACAGGTAGCATTCACTCTGTGACTGTGGGTTATTTTAATTCCAATATAAGACAACCGCCAGCTGTGATTTGCTAGCCCCTGGGCCAATTGATATATGATTTTCAGAATGTGACATGTTCTTGTGGTAAACAATTCAGTGTCTACCTCAGTGGCCCAGGCCTGTGGTTGTGACTTGTAGATTAAGGGATGGGCCCCAAAACTACTTGTGCATGCCCTGTTTGTCTGGCTTGATGCTGATGACAGAGTTGCCAGGGAAGAGGTTATTTCTTTGTTTCATGGCATTTAAGGTTTAATAGCAAGGGAAGCAAATCATTCATGGAAGGTAGGAAGCTAGTCTCCTAGTAGTAAAATTGCCCAGCAGTTGCTCTGGGAGCAGCATCAGACTTACCTCTATTGCCAGTGTCCTTTCTCCCCAGGATTTAATCTTGCCAAGTCCGATAATATGTAACCCACCCAACTCAGAAGTCCCTGAGTGTTAGAATGCCTTGGGGCACTCTCCCTATTCTCCCCAGGCAAAGGCACCACATTATTTTATTAATTGTGTATTCATTTGTTTCCCTGTGAGACAAAAGAAAAACCCAGGTTAGCCCCTTCTGTGTAAAGGGTCACAATCCTCTGAGGGCCTCAGTATTGCACCTCAGACTACCTGACCCCATCATTCTGCTTGGGCAAATGCTCATACACATCATGGAGACACTGTTGGGATATAGGGGCATACACTTTGGCATGCTCCATTACTTGGCATCCTTGGAATCCAAATTTGGGCAGGGGAGCGTAATGGCATTTGGACAGGAGTATCGGAATGCTGAAGCACTGGGCAGGGTGACTTGACTTTGAGGTGATAGGTTTAAAGGCTTCATTGGTGAGCATTTAACTCATTCTGTCTGATGCTGCCATTTTGTGTCAGGTTAAGCAATGGATGGTTCTGATGCCATATGGTGCTAATGGGTATAATAAACTAGTCAAGGGGGGAGACACTGAAAAGGAGCAAGGAAATCCCAGCCCCCCCCAAAGAAACAGTGTAGTTAATGAGGTAAACACCAAGACAGAGAAGTCAATAGGGAGAAGGGCAGGGGTAAATGGAAAGATAGGCAAAGGCAGTAAGGACAGATGTGGGGCTAAAAGGGAAAATGCCATCAAAAAATGGAGGGCAATGAGTACCAATGCCTGTAGTCTGGGTAACAAGCTCACTGAACTAGTGGCCTTGATCGAAGAGAGATGCTTGGATATCATGGCAGTCACAGAAACATGGTACACAGAGAACCATTACTGGGATGTCAACATACCAGGTTACACAGTTTGCAGGAGGGACAGGGAGGGTAGAAGAGGAAGAGTAGCTCTCTATGTAAGGGAAGAAATCAAAGCAATGGAATTAAAAGGTAAGCAGGGAGGAGGTACTGTGGGTCACCCTGGAGACAGAAAATGGCTTCACGATCTGCACGGGTGTTGTATACACACCCCCATCCCAAGGGGAGGAAATGGACAAGGAAATGATAGAAGGCATCCTTAGGATGCAGAAAAAGGGGAGATATTGTTGATGGGGGACCTGAATGTGCCAGATGTTAACTGGAGCACTTTTGCTGTAGCCACATCCAAGAACAGGGTCATTCTCGATACCCTACGGGGGGGCATGTCTCAGACAGCTAGTGCTGGAACCCACTCGGGAGGGAGCAATCTTAGAGTTGGTACTCTCAAACGATGATGGAGAGAGGATCTCAAATTTAGAAGTGGGTAGCCATCTGGGAACAAGTGACTACCAAACAGTGTGGTTCATGATAAACACAGCCATAGAGTCAAGCCATACAAAAGTGAGGGTACTGGACTTTAGGAGGGCTGACTTTGTCAAAATGGACGTGTCTCAGAAAAGCACTAGCAAACGGGCAAGAAGGAGGGGTGGAGGAACAATGGTGAAACATTAAAACTGCCATCACAGAGGTAACATGCCTTTGTGTGAAGCAAATAAACAAATCAAAATAAAGGAGAAAAACACTATGGTTCTCAACAGTGGTGGTGGGGAAGGTTAGGGAGAAAAAGATAGCATTCGGTAAGTATAAGGAAACACAGAAGGAACAGAAGGAGCAGGACAGAGAACTGTACCAGTTAAAGCAGAAGAAAGTGGGGAGGCAGTCAGAATAGCAAAGGCCCAAACCGAGGAAAAGATAGCCAACTTGGTTAAGAAAGGGGGATAAAACCTTTTATAGGTACATTAGGAAGGGAAGAAAGACCAAGGGAGGGATAGTGAGGCTTAATAAAGGGGACAGTGGGTGGGTAAAGGGTGACAGTGAAAAAGCAGGGATACTGAATGAATACTTTTGCTCAGTATTCACAAAAGAAGAGGAGGGGGGGTACCTAATCCAATCAATAGAAACACTCTGGATAGGGGGGTCGATACCAGTCCATTCACTGAAGAAAAGGTTCTGAAAGAACTCCTAAAACTGAATGTGGACTAAACAATGGGCCCTGATGGGATTCACCCCAGAATTCTAAAAGATCTAAGGGGAGAACTTGTGACACCACTAACTACTCTTTTTAACCAATCATGGGAGGATGGTGTGGTACCTAAGGACTGGAGAAGGTGGATGTCATTTCCCTTCATGAAAGTGGGAGCAAATCAGAGGCAGAAAACTACAGACCTGTTAGTTTGACCTCAGTGGTAGGGAAAATGATGGAATCACTTCTGAAAGAAAGAATTGTTGAATACCTAGAGGCCAGCGGGGCACAGGACCCAAGGCAGCATGGATTCACAGTGGGAAGGTCATGTCAGATGAATCCAATAGATTTCCTTGACTGGGTGACCAAAGTAGTAGACCAGGGAGGGGCTGTGGACATGGCCTACCTAGACTTTAGCAAGGCATTTGACACAGATCCACACAAAAGATTAAATAAACAAATTAGCCAGCCTGGAAGTGGGTCCCAGGGATGGCAGCCTGGGTAAAAAATTGGCTGGACAACAGGATGCAGAGGGTAATGGTAAATGGAGTCCACTCCGAAGAAAGGGTGGTTACTAGTGGGGTACCGCAGGGTTCGGTACTGGGTCTGGTCCTTTTTAATGTCTTTATAGGTGACATTCCGGAAGGACCAGAAAGAAAAGTATGCCTCTTTGCAGACAACATAAAGATCTGTAACAGGGTTGATACACAAGGGGAGGGGTGGAAAGGATGAGAAGGGACTTGGCAAGGTTGAAGGAATGGTCAGAAGTATGGCAGCTTAGTTTCAATGCAAAGAAATGCAATGTAATGCACCTGGGAAACAAAAACCCAGGAGAAGAGTACAAAATGTGGGCAGAGGTACTAACAACGACACAAATGGAAAGGGAGCTGGGGGTAGTCATATCAGATGACCTAAAGGGTAAGCAACCAATGTGAGAAGGCAGTAAGGAGGGCTGGAGGATACTGGGATGCATAGGAAGAGGCATCACCAGTAGAAAACGGGGAAGTTGTTATCCCTCTGTAGAGACAGTTGGTGAGACCCCATCTGGAGTACTGCGTGCAGTTCTGAAGACTCCATCTCCTCAAGGACATAGACAGGATGGAGGCAGTCCAGAGGAGGGCAACTAAAATTATGCAGGGTCTGCAGCAGAAGCCATATGAAGAGAGACTAAAGGAGCTTAATATGTATACCCTTGAGGAAAGGAGGGAGAGGGGGGACCTGATAGAAAAATTTAAGTACCTCAAGGGAATCAATGAAGTCTAGGACAGAAGCATCTTTCAGAAAAAGAGATGTGCAAGAACAAGGGGGCACAATTTGAAGATAGAGGGGGATGGCTCAGGGGCAACGTGAGAAAGTCTTTTTTCACTGAGAGGGTGGTGGATATATGGAACAGACGTCCTGAGGAGGTCGTGGGGTCAAAAATAGTGGAGGAATTCAAGAATGCATGGGACAAACATAAGGCAATTCTGGTTGGGGGCCGGAAGAAGTAGGCTGTTGGTTAACTAGGATCTGCAGCTTATCCAATAGATAGGGAAATGGGCAGACTGGTTGAGGCAAGTGGTCCTTATCTGCTGCCAAATTCTATGTTTCTGTGTTGCTGAAGTGGCACCACACTGTTTCTGGAACTGCACCAAACCACTGTATCACGTGTTTGCCAGAAGATTTGTAGTGGGCAGCATGGGTTGTGTATGAACACTGTGTGTGGAGGAGAGTTTGATCACTGAGCGCCTGGTGTCTGTATTGGACTTTGCAAGACTGTGTGCACATGGCAGGCCCACTAGAATGTGTCTGAGCATCCAATTTCACACTGAGATTTTGATAGACAGCATGAATGAGCTGAGTATATTTACACCTTTAAGTTGTTTTTGTGCTGGCATATACAGGTATGTATCAATGCTTCAGCACATGGCTAGTTCTGATTACTGCTGCCTATTAGAAAAAAATGAGAATGCTTAATAAATAATGCCTACAGTCAATTGTGTCAATTAGGAATGCTATAAAAGGTGCACAGGAAATGACTCTGTTATCCCCTTGAGAAAGGTCGTGTGTGTGACTGAGGCACTGTGGTTGTAGCCTATAGCCTGTAGCCTGAGGTGTTTTCCTACTCTGTTAACAGCTGCGTGCATGTGCTCATTAAAATTATTTTAATCTGCAAACATGTTTGCCATCTTGTTCCTTTGTGCAGCCAACATTACTTTCTGCTGTACTGAAAGGGTTTGCTGCCCCACACAGACTGATGCAAAGCACCGACTCCACTTTGTTGCTTTCTTGCTACAAGAATTTGGACTGGCTGAAATGGGGCCCCTGGGTCACTGGTCTGCAACTAGATGTAATGAGACAGAGCGTGCCTTGAAGCCATTATTGTTTAAATGTTTTTCATCATGTGTTTATGCTCCTTTCTCCCTGCTGGCCTCCTTTCGACATTCAGTCCATCCAGTCCCATTACTCACCATCCCTGGGACTTAACTGGCTCTGACAGTGTTCCACGGATTGCCCCCATGGTGGTGACAGGAGAGGGAGGAAGGAAGGCTATCCTCCCTGCCCCCAGTGTTCCAATCCAGATTAGACCCAGGGCCTGGTCAGTGGTGTGGCCTACAGTGTGATGGCCGGTGTCATCCTGCCAGTGGTGTTTTTCCTTGGATTTCCCTTCCCTAACCTCATCTACCAGCCTGACATTAGGTCTTGCCCAATCAGATCTCACACACACTAGCATGCCACTGCAGAAGAGGTAAGCTCCCTGGTCCATTGCGGGGTCAATAATGTGGCAGGACCTGACATCATACCTCCTCAGGCTGGGAGCGCTGCCATGCACAAGCACCTCTTCAGCTCCTGGCTGTCCAGTTGGCTTCCTGAGTTCACCTACAAATACAAGTTAAGCCAGTGTGGGAGCATGTAGGACCACCAACTGTGCCACCAGCAGCCCAGTGCTATAATTTCTTAACCTGAATGACTTGTTACATGGGGACATTTTGGATCCTGGTGGTGTCATCAGTGCTTACAGTGTGTGGGAGGCTATTAAGACTGATCTTTTATCCATTCATTGTCTGGGAATGGAAGATGAATGATGGAGTCAGGGGGGGGGCTTGTGGCTCATTTGCCCATTGTAGGTTTCTGATGCCACAGCAATGCTGAAGCCATTAGGGCACTGCATCAGGGCCCTCTTACACATCGGCTCCAGTTGTCCTGTTTGCAATGGTATACCTGGGATGCCATCGCACTGAGGTAGGGGGTGCACCTACTATGTCCCGATGTCCTTGGTGCTGTCAGCCTGTATCTGCATGCCAAGTGTAATGCTTCATAGAAGAGATCTGAGGAGGTTTATGCTGAATTCCATTGAAGGATGGAATTGAACCCCACCAGCTCACTGTGTCACTGGATCTAATGGTCGGATAGTTTGCTGAGTTGATGTGCCCTGACCCACCATCAGTGTTCACTGTGTCTGGGACCATGGTGGGAGTGATGATCGAAGAGGGCAAGAAGGAAGAGAAGCCAGTCCCCTCAGGAGTGGGGAGTGGGTTCTAAGCTGCCTTTTCTGCTGTGCCCACACTATCATCTCCTCATGATCAACAGCAGTAACTTTCAGCATCCTAGAAGGCGAGTACCTTTCAATGTCGGCATACCAGAAGAGGAGCACCCTGCAACTTTCCCTTACCTAAGAGGGAAGCACCCAGTAACATTCAACATCCCACAAGGGGATGGCATTCAGTAACTTTCAGCATCCAATAGAGTAATAATAATAATAATAATAATATAATAATCTTTATTTATAGTGCACCTTTCAAAATCAAGGCGCAGTACATATTTAAAATAAATTCACAATAAAACATCATGATAAAATAACTAAAACACGTTTAATCAGTCCATGTCGACACCACCCCCATATGCCTTATCCCAAAAAAAGACTTCAGTGCTTGTTTAAAGCCCCCCACAGTTATGCACTCTCTAACCCAACAGGGTAGAGAATTCCAGAGGGTCGGTGCCACGAACATAAAAGCTTGGGCCCCAGAAGATTTTAAAACTACCCTCGGAATCTCCAGCAACCCCTCATTGGCCGAGTGGAGCAGTCACTCCGGGAGGTAAGGAACCAGAAGCTCTTTCAGGTAGTCAGGGCCCAAGCCATGTAGGGCTTTATAAGTCAGTAAACCAACTTTAAAGGTGACCCGACACTGAACCGGCAGCCAGTGCAATTCTCGCAGCACCGGTGTAATGTGAGAGGAACGAGGAATCCCCATTAACAACCGGGCTGCGGAGTTCTGCACTGGCTGCAAGCGGTGGATATCAACCCCTGGAAGCCCAAAGTAAAGGGAGTTGCAATAATCCAAACGTGAGGTCACAAAGGCGTGGATCAGAGTAGGCAAGTCCCCAGACGGAACAAGGTGCTTGATCCTAGCGATGTTCCTCAGATGGTAAAAGGATAACTTAACGATGGCTGACACCTGAGAACATGTCAGCCGGTCGTCAAGAATCACCCCTAGGTTGCGCACCTGTTCAGAGATAGGGAGCTCAACATCCCCAAGGAATAAACCTGTGGGATGATTTGCTCCCCACCTCCATATCCAGCGACCAGGATCCACAACCATCACCTCCGTCTTCCCAGAATTCAACTTCAGCCAGCTGGACCTCATCCAACCTTGGATCTCGCCAAGGCAGTTATTAAACACCGAGAGTGCTCCATTCTGGTCTGGTGCAAAAGACAAGTAGAGCTGGGTATCATCGATTTAACAATGAAACTCCAGCCCATACCGTCTTACAATGTCTCCGAGGAGGAGCATGTACACCGCAAACAACATGGGAGACAGCACTGAGCCCTGAGGTACCCCACAGGACAGAGAGGTAGGATCAGAGGAAAACACTCCCGACACCACCCTCTGAGTTCTACCAGTGAGGAAAGAAGTAAATCATCTGTGAACCAAACCTGAAAGCCCACAGATGCATCTCAGGCGCTCAAGCAGCACCCATGGTCTACAGTGTCAAATGCTGATGACAGATCAAGCAGAACCAAAATGGACCATTTTTTCTGGTCTCTCACCATCAGGAGATCATTGAGCACCCAAACCAGAGCAGTCTCGGTGCTGTGCCTCTTTCAAAAACCAGATTGAAGAGGGTCGTAGATGCTATGGATGGTCAAATGGTTGTCCAACTGAGCAGCCACTACTTTCTCAATTACCTTCCCCACAAAGGGAAGGTTAGAGATAGGCCTATAGTTAGCGAGGGAGTCTGGGTCCAAAGAAGCCTTCTTCAACACTGGTGTCACCACTGCCTCCTTCAGGGAGCAGGGGTACTCACCAGAGTCTAAGGAGCACCAGACTATCTGTGCCAGAACCGGGATGATAACCTCCCCATAGCCCATTATCAGGGCTGTAGGACCCGGGTCTAAACTACAGCATGTAGTGTGCATACCCTGGACAATCCTCATAACATCCTCGATTTACAGCCTTTCCAAGGAACTCCAGGAAAAAAGAGGGATGATGACTGGGGGCTGGTCTAAGGCAACTCCCGTAGAGAGTGCTGCGCGGGTCTCCGTCCTGATGTCGTCCACCTTATCTGCAAAGAACCGAGCAAGCTCCTCACACTGCAGTTGTGAAAAGGCTCTACAAATCTGTAGACAGGCTGGGTTGCACAGTCTGTCTACGGTTCGAAAGAGCTGGGCCGGTCGGTTCTGAGCAGCAGCAATTTCCCCGGACAGGAATACTGCCTTATTATGGGAAATTGCTGACTGATAGAGTCGGTAGTGCTCTAGCAGTCTAAGATGGTTGGCTTCTAAGCCGGATTTCCGCCAGCACCTCTCTAACCTGTGTCCTAGTCACCGCATCTCCCTCAAGTCCCCATCAAACCATGGGGACTGAGGGCGAAGGGAGAGAGGATGCACATGAATTGCAGCAATGGAATCCAGAACAGAAGAAATAGCCTTATTATAAGCCAGAACCAAAACCTCTGGATCCAGGCTCACCACTGGAAATTCTGATAGATCCAGTTAGGCCATCGGGAGTCACATCCCGTAAAGGGTGGTACTTGACCATCTCCACAAGGGCTGGCCTACGCAGAGGGATGCAAAAATTGAATCTCACAGTGTAATGGTCCGACCATCCGACGGGTTCCACCCCCACATTGGAGGCTTCCATCCCCAGGAGGAAGACCAGGTCAAGGGAATGGCCATGTTTATGAGTGGCAGAGGTAACCACCTGTGAGAGGCCCAATGAATTCATCAATTGGAGGAAGTGCTGTCCAAATTATGAGAGTTCATTGTCGATCCAGGCATTAAAGTCACCCAGCACCATCAACCTGGGCGACTCAAACACCAGGTCGACCACGAAGTCCGCCACTTCCTTAAGGAATAGCTTCTCGTATCCAGGTGGACGATAGATGAGAGCCAGCCTATAGCCCCACCTGCCACTATGACACATTCGAATGATCTGGTCTTCTCGACTGGGACACTAGTGAGATCCAATTCGGCCTTAAAACAGACCACAACCCCCCATCCCTGCGATCCAATCTCGGACGGTGTATCACCCAAAACCCAGCCAGAACTGCCGCCTCGAGGATGGGGCCAGCATTACCATCCAGCCAGGTTTCAGTGATGCAAGCCAGATCCACTGTACCCACCAAGTCTGCAACAACAGCAGTCTTGTTCACAACGGATCTGGCATTGCATAACACCGCCCGAGTTGGACAGAACTCCAGGGATGCCCCAGCCACCTGCCCACCATTTATGGTGGTGGTGCCCTTGGGTATGGAGACCAGACAAGGAGGCCCATGTTCTAGACTCCATTTTGCCCCAGGGTGTCTTCTTGCCTTAACGACCCAGATGCGAACGCCCCTCTCATCCATCCTCCACTGTTCACACTACCCCCCATCCTGCGGGCACCCCAAAGCCCGACAGCGTTGATAGATGGAAAAAGCAATGGTGGGGGAAAAAAGGGGCAGAGGGCATGGAGAGCGTGGAATAAATAGCACATGACCTGAGGGGTGGGACAGTGATACATATCCCAATCCTCCAACATGGTACAAAAATCAGTAAACTTCTACTCTAGCAGTAGTGGCTAATATAAAATCAACTCCAAATCCAACTAATTAAAAAACTCAAATGAAAAACTACTCAATTAACTCAAATCCAATTAACTCAAATTAAACATCATTTGAACCTGCTTTCAGGAAGGAAAAAGAAACAAAACAACATCCACGTAAAAAATAGGAATCCCTCCTCACACAAGGTAATCCTATTTCTAAAACAAAAATAAAATAAAAATCACAATTTAGAATAAAGAATATCAGAACAAATAAATAAACACACACAGAACATCCCACATAAAATAATAAAAACAATTTAAATTAGCTAGGCAGCAAGTCCTCACAGTACTTGCATGCTCAGCCAACCGAGCACCCTCACTGCACGGGGAATAAGAAATAAACTTTCCCACATATGCTAAATAAATAAGACAAATTTGTGAGCAGTCAGGAACTCTCACTCCCCAGATGCTGTCAAAAACCGAGCACTCTCACTGCTCGGAGTACGATAAAAAAAAAAAAAAAATGTTGTCCCAGAAAACAGGTTCCAATTGGAAGAACAATCCCAAGTTCTTCACCCCCCCACCTCCGCCATTTAAAGTCCGAGCACTGTTCTCTCACAACAGAGGCCCTTTCACAACCTCCCCAAAGGGCCACTTGAGGTTAAATCTAGTAAGTCACCAGTACTCATCTCTTTTTTCCTGGTCAGGATGATTAAAAAAGTCCAGAGTTCGAAATAACGAGCTGCACAATCCAGGCAAATAATAAAATCAGCTGTGCCACAAAAACGGGACTGGCCTTAGCGACAATCCAAATCCCCCAAAGAGCATTCAGGCTGCACGCCAGTTCCCTCTCAGATCCAGCAGCTTACTTCTCATCCTATTTTAATGAAAGTCCAGAGGGATGTGAAATTTCCCCAAACTGCTGCAGCCAAAGCCGAAATGAACCCCTGAAGCCCGCACCGGTTTGGAATCAACCCAAAACTAACACTCCCCAAGGTCAGGGCCCCAGATCTAGAGTGGCCCAATGACCACTCAACAACTGCAAGCCCCCAGGGTGGACAGAAGCTTTACCCTCTGGTGAGCCTCTGACCAACCCCCTCACCCACTGGGAGCAAAGATAGGGTGCTCCTCCCTGCAGCAACCTCGGATCTCGGCCCAGCTCAGTTCTTATTTTCAAGCAGTTTTCCGGCACTTTACCAATGGTCTACAGATAGAAGAAACTGAAGCCAATCTCGGGCCCGATAACCACCTCTTTCCAGGTCAGGCACCACCAAGGGGGAAAACACCTCCAAAACGCAGGATTCCAAGGCACCCAGACAATCCCAGAGAATTCTCCTCCAACACGAACCCGGCGAAATTCCTGGAGCGATCTCCGAGTGTCCCGCTGAATCCACAGAGTCTTCAGCAAATCCACAGTCACAAATGCACAGCGTTATACTTCACGCTGTCAATAACCGGATTCTGGAAAAAACAGTACTTAAGCAAACGGCCCACAAACAGTAGTAGTGGGAGTATGTCCAAGTCCAAAAATGGAAAACCATAAAGCAATAATGGCAAATAAAAATAAAACACAAAATGAACTTAAAACAAAATAACAGAAGGATAAAACTGCTACTGCTGCAACAGACTCAAGGCAGACCCACACCGGTCGCCATAGGAATCCTCAGATTAAATAAATCACCCCCTGATGGGATACCTGCGAGGACGGCAGACATGGTGGTGGAGTGTGTGTGCATCCAATAACTTTCAATGTCCTATAAGATGAGCACCCAGTAACTTTCAATAAGCCAAATGGAAAGGAGCAATTCATTTTGCTTGTTCACATATGGTTAAGAAAGTGAATGATTGATGACTTGTCATTCAGAACTAGTATAGTATTATGCAACACTTTATTTCCCTTTCCAGGACCTTTTGGCAAAGACCTAGCTTGTTTCATTTTGGGGACTTATTCCTGATTGGCCATAAAGAATGGGGCTCTGTACCAATGGACTGGTATCCTGCCCCCACAAGGGACTGTGCTTTGTGTGCCCTTGGACTTGCCATGTATAGTAAGGGGCAACTGGACTCTGAACTGAGAGGGATCCCCGCCTAGCATAAAGGGACTGAGTACCCTTTGTGCACACTGAGCTTCCTGAGGGAAGTGTAGGGGCTGGGATAAAAGCCTAATACCACAGACCAATGTATAAATCTTGTAAGCACCTGTGTGTCATTTGATTGTTCAGAGTTGCTGTGTTTTGCAAAGATATGTACCTTTTTGGGGTTGGAGATTGCAAGTTAGTGATGCAGGGTTATGAGTCCCAGTATCACCTGCTGATCTTTGGTGAGGACAAGAAACATGCAATATATTAGCTAGAGTAATAAATTATGGGTTATGAGTTTAGTTATACTGTAACTGCCATTTAAATATGGTTAATCTGCTTTTGAGGAAAAGGGTAAATATCCTGACTAGCTAACATTATTGTCATACCTAACTCAAGGTACTAGGCTTGATGTGTATGTCAAGCTTTTTGGCAGCAGAGAGCATAATCCTTTAGCTAGGACTGCATCTCTCTTGTCCTGTCCCAAAAACTAAAGGGTTAAATGTTACAGAGTTTACAAAGTAATTAAGTTTTTTATTGTCATTTGAAATATCCCATCCTTAGAACTTGTAAGTTTCCAGGTATATGTGTGCTCATGTTCCTTTCCAAGGCTCCTAGCTGACAGAATTGCCTTGCTCTTTGGTATAAATAAGGGACCACAGCCAACCAGGGAGCTGGTCAGCAGCAGTGAAAGTGAGAACTCCAGGTGCAGAGGTGGGGTTTGTCCCATTACAGCTTCAGCTGAAATTGGCTAAAGGGGACTTGTCAGGCTCAGGGGTGGTAGCACTTGGCCCCAAGTCTGAGAGGTGGCACCTGTCCTCTCTGGGATGAGTCTCCAGAGTTTGGGTTCCACTTTGAGATCTCCACCAGGAAAGTGAAGACTTCTGGTGGTTCCCCCTCAAGAGGTTCTACCTGATGCCATCTAACAATGTTGCCTTGATCATGTGAAGGGAAGGGACTGAGGCAGAAAACTGTCTGAGTGGTGTGCGCTCAGTGGCCTGGAATACCAAGGGTATTCCAGCAATGATGTCACTCAAGTTCTGGGAGTGACAGTATGCAGGAAATTACCTAGTTAGTATCAGGCCTTTCCAGGTACTACTGTGTACACAATAGGAGGGTATATCCTTTAGGTGAACCAAATGTACTGTTCAGGTGATGTAAATAATACAGAGCACCCTTCAGGGCCAGAAAACACCACCTGTGTGTTGAGTAGCCATCATCATGTGGTAGCGGGTGACTTTGTTCAATTCCAGCAGATGACAGTAACCATCAGTTGTGACTTACTGGTCCCTGTGCTTATAGATACATGTTTTTCTGAATGTGATGTACCCTTTTGGGGAAACAGTTAAATGTCTACTGTACCTCAATGTCCAAAGCCTGTGGTTGTGACTTGTAAATAAATGGTTGAGCCCTGAAACTACTTGTTCAAGCCCTATTTGTCTGGCCTAATGATGGGGACAGAGTGTTCAAGGAAGAGAGGATTTGTTTCATGGCAGTTAAGCTTTAATAGAAGGGAAAACTAATCATTCACTGGAAATAGTAAGTCAGTCACCTCATAGTCAAAGTGTCCAGCTGTGGCTCTGAAAGTTGCAGCAGAGTTGCCTCTACTGCCAATGCTATTGCTTTCTAGGGTTTAAGCTTGCCAAGCTTATTACTGTGTAGCCCACACTGCTCAGATTTCTGAGTTCTAATGTGTCCTGGGGCACTGTTCATCTATTTCAGTTGAAAGTGCTGCGCTATTCATTTTGTGCTGCTCTGATCCCAGACTGGCTACCATGGTGTAAAGGGTCACAATCACCTTAGGGCCCCGGTATAGCACCATGGACCACCCAACCCCATCACCCTGCTCCAGCAAGAATCCATCCATATCAAAGGTAAAACTAGATGAATTTCTGCTTGCTGCAGGAATCTCTGGATACTCGGGGCAGAACAGGGGGAAGATACCACATACATTAGTACATGTTTGCACAGCATACTTGTTTATGCCAGCTTATGAGGTGGGGTGGACATGATGGATCTGGAGTCCCTTCTTAACCTAAATTACTGGGCTACTATGTTATTATAACATCAGGAGACCGTCACTGCTATCGAGCACACATTTCAGACCAGTGGAGGATAGCCTGTCATCCAAGAGCAGCATGTCAAACTACATATCATGGCCTAGTCCACAGCTGTGTAAAACTCCACTTCATTGGAGACATGAATACAAATGGACTTTATCTAGCTTTAAAAAACTTGTCCAAAAGATACAGGCACTTCATCTTACACATCTTACCTGAAATACCATCTGTATTCGTCATAAATCCCCAACTCTGTCTCTCTGTAACTCTCTTTCTACTGTTTGTTAATGTAACCCCCCCACCCCCAAAACAAATTCTGACCAGAGCCAAGGGCTGCAGCCAAGGAATTTGGGGTAAAAATATTGAAAATTACCAAAGTTATGAGCCTGCGTTAGCAAAATGTAATGTCGGCTCATAAATGTGTTGTTTTGTAATATTTTGACACCAAATTTTCAACATAGCCTTGTTATGACCCTGCCTTATGAAGGGTAGCATGTTAGTGTGGTGACTTAATTTTGTCATAGCAATTAGGGTGCCACAACAATAACGAGAGTGACAGGAGCAATCTTGATTTTTGATTGCCCTGCACTCTCATTGTGTTTTGTACCCCAACAGTTTTTCTGTCTTTTGGGGCATGCCCACCCCAGAGTTGGTTATATTTTGTTTCGTGAGCTGCAGGGGGCAAAGCGCCCCTGCAAAACAATAATGTTTTCTCCATGGCACTTTGGTGCTCTGGCTCTGGGAGCTGCAATGCCTGGTACTGTTGAGCTAGGCACCATAGTGCCTGTGCCCATATCAGTGTCGACAAAATGGTTGTCGCGCTGATAGGAGTAAACCCTCATAAAGAAGGGCAGAGCAAATGCTCAACTCCTGCTGGAATGGTGATTTTGTGCAGGGACTGCAAAATCAACTTTCAGGATGCAAAAACACATTTTGGGCAGAAGTTGGAAAATGGCAGCTGTCACAGTCATGAGGTGCCATAAAGAAATGGCTGTGTTAAAACTTTTGGGTAAAAATATTGAATATTACCAAACTTATGAGCCT
This sequence comes from Neoceratodus forsteri, assembly GCA_016271365.2. Classification (NCBI taxonomy): domain Eukaryota; kingdom Metazoa; phylum Chordata; order Ceratodontiformes; family Ceratodontidae; genus Neoceratodus; species Neoceratodus forsteri. The sequence goes on from CM057455.1 coordinate 1,237,872,718, forward strand.
GCATTTACAAAATTCAACATAGCCTCATAACTTTTTTAAAAATATTTTTACACCAAATTTAGAACATAACCTTATTATGACCCCACCTCATGAACAAGGGCAGAGAACACTTTTTACTCCTGCCTAAAAGGTGATTTTGCACAGGTATTGCAAATCACATTTCAGGATATAGAAAAACATTTTGGCCAGGATTTGAAGAATGACAGCTGTCACATTCATGAGATGCTGTAAAGATATGGTTATTTTGTAAATTTGGGGTAAAAATACTGAAAATTACTAAAGTTACCATATGCATACCAAAGTTACCATTCACAATATTCAATGTAGGCTCATAACATTGTTGTTTTTTAATATTTTTACACCAGATTTTCAACATAGTTTTCTTACGACCCCACCTCATGATCAAAAGCAGAGGACATTTTCAATTCCTGCCTAAAAGGGAATTTTGTGCAGGGAGTGTGAAATTGGGACAGATTTGCCTAATGTCAGCACAATTGTTCAAGAGGTGGTGTCCCAAAAAAAGGCATATTGAAAATGTGGGCCAAAAATATGTAAAAATGGCCAGGTTATGCTACTAAGTTCAAAACACCATTGAAATATATTGAACCACATACCTATTTCTTCAGTTCATGGTCCAGCTTTGAAGAGTGAAGATGTTCTGTGGGCCAGTGAGGATTACGGCATTGGATCCCCAATGGGTAAGTAAAGGCTTGGGGGATGCGGGGTGGTGGGTGCTGAGTGGGAGGTGAGGGGTGGTGGGTTGGGTGGAGGGGACAGGAACGGCTGCAAAAGACATAGATGACCATTTTCCTTTTTACAGAGCAAAAAACAACTGAGGATTCTGGATCAAGACAATGGGGGATTTGGCACCCCCAGGGTAACTCTTATGCTTCTGTGTGTGTGGGGGGGTTTGGGCACTGAGAGGGAAGGTTGGGTGGAGTAATATAAAAAAAAAAACACAGAGGAGTCCTCATCATGACACTGGGGGATTGGGCACCCACAGTGTCACTCTTATGTTTCTGGGGTGGTGTGGGTGGTGGGTGCTAAGAGGGAGGGTTGGGTGGGGGTATCTATAATTTAAAAAAATGGCAGTGCCCTGATCATGACACTGGGGGATTGGGCACCCCCTTGTGTAACTCTTATGCTTCTGGGGAGAGGGTGGGGTGGTGGGTGCTGAGAGGGAGGGTCAGGTGGGGGAATATCTATGATTAAAAATAAATCAGTTGCCACGGTACCACACTGCACATTCTGCCATGTCCAAGATGGCTGCTGCACTGTATTGTGCATGTGCAACTACTAGCGCATGCACAGTTCAGTGCAGTGGCCATCTTGGACACGGCGGAGTGTGTCGCGTCTCACTGTGACCACCTTCAGAGTAAAAGATAGTGCAGTACGACTGCTAATGGAAACAGCAAACAGAGTGCTTCACAGATTCAGAGGTGACTGTGTTGCAACTCCAACATGTTGTTCGATCAGAAGGAATGCACTGAGTCCTTTTCTGATAGCTAGAGGCCTGCAGGGCTACACCCACTGCAGCCGTAAAAAGGGAGTTGTTAAGTGGTCTAGAGTTTGCCTGAATTTGCACTAAGTGTTAAATGTTCTGGCTGCTTTTCTGATCAGTAAATAGTTGTTTTCTGTTTAGTGCTCTTCTCTGCCCCCAACACAGGGAGCTGTCAGTTTTCTGAGTACACCATGCACTCACTGGCTCCAATACTTTACTGTTTTTTTTGCCTGCGCTCCTGGGTCATATAAATGAGGACCTGGTTCTACCAAAGTTGTTCCAGTCCCAGAGGTAACTGTGATTCAAGACTTGGCTCTGGTGGAAGGAGCTAGGGTGCTTGTGTACCCTCAGGGTCCCACACTCTGGCAGCCACCAGTCAGAGGGGGCTCACAGGGTTAGGATGGTGGCAGGGTCCTAGGTCCCCAGTGTGGCACTGGCTCCCTCTGATTGTATCTCCAGAGGCTCAGATCTTGGCCAGGGTCTGAGTTTTGGGATGCCAATGACCTGTTTGAGGTCCACCTTCAAGTAAGGTTGCCTGATGACAATTCTGACAAGTTTCCCATGGTTCAGACATAACCTGGAGCTTCCCTGTTAATTTTCCTGCCTCCTAAAAAGGGAAGCAGAACCAGAACAGAATGTGAAGGGCAGAAGAGGTGGCACCATGTCATCAAAATCTGAGGAAGGGTTAATATATGGTAAGCCCAGTTAAACTTCATAGCTGTTACAAATGTGGTGTTGTGACATCGAGACCCAAAGAAGGGGTAAGATGCAGCAAGCCAAATATCTACATTATTCTGCTTGTTGGCCATGCTTGTGTGCTGTTATAATGCTAGTTGTGAGGGTGAATCCCTTGCCCTGTTATTAGAGAGGCTGATGTTAACAGTGCTAACTGTGCTGTTTGGTGTGGGGGTAAATCCTGTGGTAACCCTGATTTCCCCATGGCTTTGCAGGGACATATATCAACTGTAAATATGGGGTAAATTCTGCTAACTGTGGTTTCCCACTGCTTACAGGCATTAGACTTGTAAATACTGATTTGTCTGGGTCCTCAATGGGGGTAGCAGTCAAGGCTCTGGCTGTGTAGTTCCTTTTCTAGCTTTGGTACTGTGCACAGTGCTGTGCAACTACAGTATATTGTTGTGTTTTTGCAGTCAGGTTTCTGAGTCAAGCATGGCACCCTGACCCCTGATATCACTTTCTGCAAATACATCCAATGGACCAGAGCTGAAGCAACAAAAGCATGTCTGAATGAAGTGTGTCTTCCCAAGCTGCCTTGCTAGGATATGTATATAATGCTGTATAACTCAAGTCTACTGTATTTTTTGACCAACCAAAGGTTGCTTCAAGGAGCCGTTGGTGCTGGTGGACCAAAGTGCTGAGGGAAGAGGAATATAAATGAGACTGAAACCCTCACAGGTAAGGGAGGTAAAAAAGGAGAAGCGATAACACTAGCAAGTTCTCCTGTGAGGGGCACAATTATAAACTGGAGAGTGACTACACCAGGGTGGATGGAAAAAGGAGGCAGCTAGAACCAGAGCTGTTTGCAATAAGTGGATCTAGTGAGATGTTATCATCTTGATACCCCTAGACATAGGAGTGGCCCTGGGCTATGGCCCCACCCGAGACATGGTAAAAGACAGGTAGGGAGGCTGGGGGGGAGGGTTATCACATTAGTTTCCTTACCCATCTGTGTCTAGAGCCATCTTATTAAAGGGATATGAGGAGGACCCCGTGCCTTCCTTAAAGAACACCTTTCCCAGTCCTTTTGACTTTCATGCAAAAATTACCCCTGGGGCCACAGAAACACCAGGCTTGCTACAGAAGCTCTGGTACACCCTGTAGTTTCTAGCAGCTCAGAATGCAAAAACTAACTGCAGAGGACAGTAATGAAAGACAGGTCCAGAATCAATGCAAGAAGGGGTAATTTACGCATGAAAGTCAAAAGGACTGGGAAAGGCGCTCTTTAAATCTCAGTCTCTCTATATCTCAACAAAATATTGCTCTCTTTTATAAGCTGTCTTTTCCTAACAGTTGAAACTCTGGCTCCTGTTCTTGTAAGTTTCCTCTCCTATCTTTCACACAATGGGGTAATTTATGCACAAAAGTCAAAAGGACTGGGAAAGGTGCTGACAACAACTCTTATCTTCTCTCAGTCCCCATATTTTGTTACAGAGGAAGAAGTCAGTAAATTTTACAAAAAACATACTGACAAGGCATTTATATTTTGGCATGAGGCATTGCTAACAGAGTGGCTTGGGGAAGGGGGAACACAGTATGCACATTGAGTGTTGGTAGTTTTCCCTTGCAAAATTGCTGTGACTGCATTGTACTGCACAGTGTGAGTCACTCTTCTGCCCTACAGTGATGTCATCAGGAGCCAGCAGCCCAGCATCTGAACAGCAAAGGCAAGTGCAGCAGGGATAAAGCAGGGTTCAAAAACAAATCCAAATTATGGAAGGCAGAGTAAACCTTGCCCAAAAATTACAAATGCACGCACCTTTTCAGGTCTAGTACTGCATATAATGACTACAAGATGTAACCTTTTGGACCATCATGAAAGGTGCTCTTTAACTCCCTTTGTTTGTTGCTACAGATCCAGGACAGGAGTGACAGAATGTCCCAGACAGGAGTTATCTTCAGGAAGACTCTGTACCTGCTGAAAGATTCTCAGAGCTACCACTGGGAGTTGAATAGAACTGCACAGTGGACTTGATGTCATAGAAACATAGACAATGATGGCACAAAAAGACCAGAGGTCCATCCAGTCTTCCCAAGTTGCCTATAATCCCTGGAACCTACTGTTCCTCCAGGACACTAACCCTCCCCGGCCTCTCTTTATTCTCCTCCTTGGTCCTGTTGCCCCCAGTAACCACTATTCCTTTCATTATGTCCCAGCCCTGCTAGAATTCCATGACTGTTTTCACACCCACCACTTCAGCCGACAGACTGTTCCAAGATTCCACCACCCTGTCCGTAAAGTAGTACTTCCTCACAACTCTCTTGAACCTACCGCCTGTTAATTTCCATTTGTGTCCACATGACCGTGAACTGGCATTCAGGCTGAATAGTTCCCTGCAGTTCACTTTGTTAATTCTTTTAAGGAACTAGAAGGTCTCTAACACATCTCCACTCTCCCGTCTGGTCTCCAGTGAGTACATATTTAGTGCCTTGAGATGCTCCTCATAGGGTCTGCCCTGTTGGCCCTGAATAATTTTTGTTACTCTGCACTGCACTGTCTCCAACCTATCCTTATCCTTTCTGAGGTGAGGACTCCAGAACTGGGCGCAGTACTCTAGGTGAGGCCAAACCAGGGATCTGTAGAGATAAAGTATTACCTCTTTTCTTCTGCTGTCAATACCCCTTCCTATACAGTGTACATCCCAGAATCCTGTTAGCCTTGCTATAGGGCTTGTTGCACTACTCAATTGCTTAAGTGAGTTGCTAATGATAACTCCCAGATCCCGTTCCTCAGCTGTAGTGCTAAGTCTCTCTCCTCCCATCAAGTTCTTTGTCTTAAGGTTCTTTTTCCCTAGGTGCATTACCTTGCACTTTCTAGCATTGAATTTTAACTACCATAACTTTGACTGCCCCTCCAGCTTTTGTAGGTCTCTCTCTCTCTCCATTTCCCTTATTCCCTCATCACTATCCACCCTCCCACACAGTTTTGTGTCATCTGTGAAGAGACACAACCTTCCATGGATTCCTTCTCCAGTGTCACTAATGAACATGTTGAAGAGGACCAGACCCAGACCAATCCCAATGGCACCACGCTCATAACCTCTTCACCCAGTCAAAGAAAACTATAAGGTTAGTCTGACAAGATTTTCCTGCCATTAAACCATGCTGTTTACTATCCTGGAGCCTGTTGCTCTCCAGGTAGTCTATGAGGTCCTCTTTGATCAGTGACTCCATCAGCTTCCCTGCTATAGAGATAGACTGACAGGCCTGTAGTTCCCTGTTGTCATGTTGTATTTAAAAAAAAACAAAAAATATGGTTGGTGAGTTGGAAACAGAGGAAATAATGTAAAATGTCAAAAAGCAATGGAAAAACTCTTTAGTTTGAAAACTATAGTTTAGGCAGATGTTTGTCTGTCTAATCTCTGCTTTCCAGGCACCTCAGTGTGTTTTTCAGAACAGTTCCAGGTAAAGAAAATGGTAACATTTGAAATGCTTGTGAGTGTTAGCACCCTGTGTAGTGCCCAAGCAGATATGTTTTACAGTTGTACCATTTTAAAAAGTGAACGCCATCTATTGAGTACCAAATGTAATTAGGCTAAATAGTAATGTCAGAGGTGGCATGTCTTGTTCTCTCCTAATTCAAGAGGGATTATGTTCAATATTCTATGTGCCTGAGTTTGCCTGTGCTTCGACCAAGTGCAGCCACATGTTACAACATTGCTGATTGTTCTTTCCACTTCCATACTTCTCATGCTTACTGGGATTAAGTGAACACAGCTCCAGGGTGAAGAGGGGTCAGGTCTGAGCCAGCACTACATGTAAGAGAACATCAAACATTCAGGCGAGAAGAGTGTAGCCTTCCCCAATTTTGCAAGTATAGTCCTGCCTACCCCTGAGAAAGGTCATAAGCAGCAGGTGGTACAACCTGGGAGACAGTAATAGGGGCCACATGACAGGAAAGGGAGGTTGGGCCGAGAAGAGTGTTCTAGAGAGAGAGAGAGAGAGAGAGAGCAAGAGAGAGACTGAGTGCACAGGAGAGGGTAGAAGTTCTTACAGAGGCTCCAGTGTTTTCCAGGAGTAAGGCTAAAGAACCAGCAATTGGAGAGGAGGTGGAGGCCATTCTAGAGGGAGGTCTCAGGTGTGACTCGAACCCATGCAAGATGCAGAGAATTGAGAGAGAGAGAGTTTAGCAGTGCACAATTTGCTGAGGTATTTCTGTAAAAGGGACTGTAACCGATTTTATTGCAGGACAATGCCAGCTTAGCAAAGTGTGAGCGACGAAAGCTCACCAAAATAGAACAGGCTGCTCAATATTGGGTCACCTATATCCTGGCCCACAGCAGGGAAGATTCCAAGCCAAGAGTACCACCAGGTAGATGAAAGAAATCTGACATCTGAATTGCTAAAACTAGTCTAAGTTCAGTGGGGTTAGTCCTGTAGACAATGAGTTTGAAAAACTTGCCAAAGTCAGAAGATTTTTCCTTAGTAAGGGTCACCAAAACCATGACAGAGCAAGGAGTTCTCAGGCCTCAGCTAGGGGCCATTAATCAAATGTGATGAGTCAGGCCTATGAAGCAGCCTTGAGGAAGTGAGTTGATGTGAGTTTAGAAGCAGCAGGGCCCCCATCACACCATGAGTACTGTTGTGGGGAGAAATAACCCATTTGTAGGCAGTATAGCCTATGTATGACTGTGAGTATTGTCATGAGAGAGTAAGAGGGACCTTTAGAAAACTGACAGTGAGGGTGATGATTATGTCATTTGAGTAAAGTGAATATATAGTATAGGGGAGCTCAGATGCCTAAATCCTAGGGTTAGGGACAGAAAATATGGCTGCTGAGTGCCGAGTGTGGTGAGGATGATTGACTCTACTAAGCACCTTGACACTATTTTATAATTGGGTTGCCACTGATGCCTACCTGGCTTTAGAAAAGTTGTTTTGGATTTTAAACTTGTAGTCCGACTATCTCTCTCCAGTATTTTCTCATTTCGCAATTTTCGTATCCTGAATAAGGTGCATGAGGAATTAACAGGAAAAGTGAAAAGTGAAGGTTGAAGACTGAGAAGCAGAGCTGGTACCAGGGCAAACCAGATAGTAGGAGGTCAAAGAAGGGATGGAGAGGAGAATGATTGTGCAGAGAATGGCACAGAGAGGTTTTCAATGCAGAGCTATTTGAAAGTTGGAAACCTTATGCCTTGGGATCAGAGGCTTGAATACGAAGGGAATACAAGAACTATAAGAATTATATAACTATAAGAATAGAACAGTACACATTTGGTCTTTGTGGACTTAAATCTAAAAATTAAGTAAAGTCCATTCTCTTCTCTCACTTGATTGTGTGGTTGTTTCATCTCTGCAAGCAGAATAGTTAAAGGAGGAAAACAGGACACACAAGTTTGGTTTAAAAAAGTAACACAGTTTATATTTTGTGGTATGATTGCTGGTTGTGTAATGAAATAATTAATAGTTTGGTGTTTCCATTTAACACAAGGCTTATAGGATATGCTAGGATATGTATTTAGTTTTAGTACACTTCAATGTTGTTTCTTGTATTGCGACAGGCACAAATTTAATTATAAACATTACCAGGAAAGACTGCACAATTGCTTTAGCTGGATCACTATATTTTTTAGATTTAATTAGTTAAAGAAAGTGACTACACTTTGCACTTTAAAACATCAATGATAATCAGAATGATACTTAGACGAGTAAGCTAGGATCGGTCTGCTACTTTATCAGTTAATCTGCCTCTGAACCCATCAATTAAAAACCTGAGCACTTAAGATCACAGTGATCTGATAAAACTAAAGCGAAAACTAACACCTCATGCCTTGGTTTAGAGAGGAGCACATTTAAGGAGTTGAGATGACAGTGTGAGTCTCATTCAGCTCAAGCCTTCCTCACAAATCACAGTCTTTAATGGTATCGGGCCTTTGTAGTCTGAATTCTTTACGAGTTGGATGTGGCTAGATTATTTCTTAAATCCATGGAATTTTTACAAGAACATGATTACGTACTTTAAGCTCTATGTACAAGATGTTAATTAACATGAGATTAAAAAACTAGAGTATTACTCTCATAGAGCTCCACATCATTACTAGAGAACTGATATATAGAACCTGCTATTAAATTAAAGTATGTGTGTGTGTGATGGGAACCAAAAAGTATGCTTTTATTATCAATTTATATTGAACTATCTAGCAGAAAATTATTAGAAATAGTAGTACTATATGATTTTATATACACAACATGAAGTATTTTTATTATTAGTTGCTTTTTTTGTTTAACTTCCTTTACGGTGCATCTACAGTACATTTGAACATGACAAACCAAGATCTTTTTGAGAACCATGATCCTTGGGCAGAGATATTGTGGACATCCATGACACAAACTAACACTACAGAAAGCAGGAGTAGGACTTCATGGAAGCTAGAAAGCAGAAGATTTAGTATACTTATTGAAAAGAACTCAGCTCCATAGAAAATGAAGCATCCATACAGTATATCCTTTTTCTAAGCATGAACTCTGAATCTTAAGATCTATTTACCGACTCTGCTTGGATTTGGTATAATATAGTCTCTATTAGCAAATGCCTGGAATGCTTGAACTATTTATTGAAACATTATGAAATATTGTCTTACATGATTTGTGTTTGCTTTTTAGTGCTATTGATATCAAGAAATTGTGAGAAAAGATTGAAAATGGTGAACTAAGCTAAAAATGGCAAAAGTCTAAAGGTAGTAAAAAATGTCAACCCAGCAGGACTCAGAACAATTTTGTTTTACTTTTTTAATATAATATCCCAGCTTTTCAGTCCAACAAATAATCTGATGTGTGTGTGTGTGTGGTGGGGAGATAGAGGCTCATACCTCAAATGAAATTAGCAGTAAATAGTACTGTTAAAAAACACCACATAAGGATTGGTCTGAGCGGGGAGACATGATAAAAACCTTCAAGTACCTTAAAGGCATAAGCAAGGTGGGGGGAAGGGCGTGACATCTTCCAATATAGGAGGAGTAAAAGAACGAAGGGGCATGATAGGAAATTGGAAGGTGGCAGGATAAGGGGAAATGTGAGGAAGGTTTTCTTCACGAAAAGGGTGGTAGACACATTGAATAGTCTGCCACAGGAGGTGGGGGGAGTGAGCATAGTGGAGGGATTTAAACATGTATGAGACAGGCATAAGGGGATGCTAGAAGTGGGAAAGAGAGGAGAAAGCCATTGATCAAGTAGGGTCAGAGGCCATAAACAAGGGGGCTTACGGGCAAACTGGATGGGTCCAGCAGTCCTTATCTGTCAACAATTTCTATGTTTCTAGGTTTTTATGTCTGGTACAGGGTTAATGGATGAAATAATAGAGTTGGAAAATGAGGGAGTGGAAGGTCTGTCAAGATCACTACTTATGCTGGTTTCTCCAGTGGGTAGACCTGATTTTGACACATCATAATGGTAAATTCCACAAGATGGTTTAGCCTGAAGGGATGTTATAAATATCTCCCTGAACTGCATAACTGTAAAGACAGGTGGTAAGCAGTTAGTACTATCACTAGGTACAGAGGCTGGCAAGCAGGGTAATAATCAATATTTGAGGGCAGGCAAGCACGGTAATAATCAATATTCAAAGAATTTTGAGTAGTTCCTGTCCCCATATCTAGATCATTGGCCTAAGGTAAAGAAAAATACTTTTAAAAGAAAACACATTTGTAATTAGAGGTAGGTTCAAATGGAAAATATGGATGTCCCCTATGAGGTGAACAAGGATATGGCTTCTAACATGGCTGGTGGACATAGGCTCACCCACACCTGCAATCTCTATGAACAAGCAAACTGGCTGAATCTTGGGGGGGAGATTGCAATATCACACCTGTTTACTTGCTCAGAAGGTAACCCTTGTCCACTCTCAGGTGCTTGCCCAACAGCTTCTTACTGCTGCCCCTGCCCCCCAGGCTACTTGTAACTCCACTAAGTCAATCTTCCTTGTCCCTTTCTGTAGGACTTCTCAAGGGCAGAGGGCCTTCATGTTTATGGCCCCTGTCTGGCTAAATAGCCTTCCTCCTGAGGTTCTTTCTGAAATTAAGTTAGGCCCCTTTAAACTTAAACTCTGGCGGCATCTTCTAACCTTAAACAGCTATGACTGTGTTCCTAGCACCTACTCCTTTCACCCACTGTCTGCCTCTATTCTTCCCCTAACTGTACTTACTGTTATCCCATTCACTCTGCCTTCTGTTCCATGTCCAGCTCCTGACCCTTATTTTCACTTATCCTCCTTCCACTTTCTTCTTCTCCTTCCCCCCTTGCTCATCTTCCTCTCACCACTCCTCTGTATATTTGGATTCCCCTTCCTCCTTTCCTTTTGTTTCCTCTCTATTTTATTCTGTGTGACAAAGTCCCTTGGACTGCCTTTCCTCTGACACCTGGACACTCTTGTCCTAGTTCCTGCCACTTTGTTTATCCTCTTGCTTCCTCTTAGTTATCTTAGCTTCCTTCTCCCATAAATTGTTCCCAGTAATTTCTGGCACTTCTCTATACCTGTCCTTTTCCTTCCACTGCTTCTCACTCCTTCTTTACTGGTTATTTACTGTCTCATGCATACTTACTTATACTGCACTCCTGCTACCTGTATTGCTCTGCCCGAATATTTTGCTGTTTATTTTGCACTGTGTATTTTATCATTGCATTACTGTAGTTTTTGTCTTACATTGTATACCTACTGTATTTGTATGATCTTGCCTACTTTACTTTGTTACTGTTATTTTATGATGTGGAGCTTTTGTAAACAAGTCACTGACTCAAAGGTTTGCAATTCCGAGATTTTAATAAAAAACAAAAACAAAAAAAACCCCATTATTCTAGTTATAGATCAATTGATGATAATTCAGTGCTATAGAAAATAAAAAGGAATTTTGGCTTCAATATACAGAGATACAGCCATTCAAATGACACATTGTGACTGTAATAGATGCCTAAAAATTAACCATCTAGTAGAAGGGATATAGGAAATAGGGATACAGGAATGATTCTGGACCTGACACCCAGTACACCAGCAAGGGGTCAGATAATAATAAAAAAGGACAGAGGAGGAAATCTATGTTGTATTGCAGAAAAGAGGACTCTTATGCTGTTGGTGTGAAGAAAAAACTAAGCAATGGGGGAACAGCAAAAAAAAAAAAAAAAAACAAAGTAGAGAACACCAACAAAAAAATAAGATTGTGCAGGAAGAATATACAGAAATACTAAAATTAAATAAAGAACTGAAAGTTAGCAAAAGCAATAAGAAAGTAGCAAAGGCAGCTAAGAAAGGAGAAAAAAAATTATCCACAGGGGATGTATTTGAAGATGTAGATCTTACATGGAAACATACAGTTTGACCGCAGATGAGGACCGCTTGGCCTATCTAGTCTGCCCATTTTCCCTACCTACTGTAACACCACAGACCCTACTTGATCTTCAGCTTTACCCCCCTTTCCTTGCCACTAACATTCCCTTATACCAATCTCATGCATTCTTGAATCCCATTACAGTTTTTGCCCCCACCACCTCCGCTGGGAGGCTGTTCCAGGCATACACCACTCTTCCTTTAAAGTGTTCTTGGAAATAACCAGTGGGAAAAGGTCCCGACAGATAAAAAGACAACAAAACTTCTCAGCACCAAAGGAAAAAAGATGGATTACCAATATATTAAAGGGTTTCCACAATCAAAGAGAGAATGCAGAACAATATGGAACATGGCTATTTATAACCTTACTAAAAATTTGTTGGGCAACTTGTTTAATTAGTATGATCTACATTCCACTTACAGATACCACATAGCATCTATTAAAGGATGGATTTGTGCAATGGTTAAGGCTCACCCCATAAGAAATCTGATACTGGCTAAGGGGTGGGATTTGACAACCTAGGAATAAAAATCTGTAATGAGATACCCAAACAGCCAGAAAAACAACAAGGGCCCCCTGAACAATGGAATGGTAACTTTGCCTTTACAATTATCAGTCAAGGAAGAGGCAAAGTTAAAGCTGGATCTAGATTTAAAAGCTGGAGGTAGATTTAAAATAAATAAAATACTGGATAACAAACAATAGATTACAAAGTTCACTAAACAATTGATCAGTGTCTTCTCTTAAGTGGGTCAAGGAGGAAGAGATTATTTATATTAGAGGGAATAAGGAAGAAATGAGGAAATAACATAAACAGTGTTATCCGTGAAAGTTTGTGTGATGAGCTAGAGCTAAGCTCCATCGTGGAAATTTCCTCAGATAATGAGGAATTTATAATTGAAAAAAACAATGGATCTGAAAGTCTGGACAGTAAAAACAATGAATGAAAGACTACTAGTGCTGATGTGAATGATTTAAAATTTGTAAACTGGAAAATAGTGTGCTCCAAAAAAGGTTGATGATGGGAAGTGATTGAAATTTATTAAGAAATACAATATAGTCCTATGTGGTGATTATACTTGTTTTCATCATTTCTTCGGCCCGTTTGTCTGACTAAGTATCTTTACTTATAGCGCGTGAGGCTGTTCAGAAGCTTTTCAGCCTTGTTAGCTTCCTTCTTCTGCTTGGTGCTGGGGATCATTGCAACAGTCCTCTTCCCTGCATTTTTATCAGCAGCATCAACACTTTATCCTTGGACAGTTTCAGGGCTAGTATTGTTTTGTCACCATGGCATATTGGAGACCTCTTATCTTCAAGAGATGTACAAAAGGGTAATGAGATGCCTCCCATGGGTTCTTATTGCCCCCATGTGTTTCTCGAGCTAATATGTCTTTTATGTTTCCCCCCAGTCAGACCTCCAAGCTGGGAAGGGCATCTGGTGTACCAGTTGGCAGTGGCAAACCAGAATTGTGTAAATCCTTTTTATTGCTCTTAGGAGAGCTTTTGGGTCCTGATGTTCTGCAGGACATCCCATTAAACACATCCAACCCCAAACACAGGCACAGCCAGGTGTATCACAGCAGGACAGAGCTGTGAATATGGATATGCAGGCAGACCCTGACCCTGACCATTTAAAGGGCCAGGATGAGGAAATTGGGGATCTTGGGGAAAATTCAGACCATAGGAAGCTACTTGATGATGAAAAGGATGAACTCTCTGAGAAGGAGAAGTAGGAGGACATGGATTGGATGGAGCTGAAGTGGAAGATTCCTATCTCTTCCTTGTTTGATACCAATTTTTTATCCTATCTGGTAACTGAGGCATGGAGGTCCTTACAGCTGAAGGAGGTGCAATCCATGGAGCCAGTGGATGTCAATCCTATCCTATCTGCATCCATGTCCACTCCAAAGTGTTTTCCGAACTTTATTCATTGTGACCAAATCACTGAACAGGAATGGGCAGGTGCGGACCAAAGAAAATATCTGCCAAAAACTAAGGCATGGTATTTGCCATTTTTGGAGGAAAATACTCACAACTGGGAGACCCCTCCTCCGGCGGATAAGGTGGTTCATAATTCCGTTAGGCACACCACTATTCCTATTGTGGGTTCTTGGCCTTAATGGAGTCACATGACAAATGAGTGGATGCTGTGTGCAGTAGAGCCTTCACCACCAATGGTGCAAACCTGCACATCTCCTATGCCTTCTATATTGTTGCCAGAGCCTTAAACTTGTGGGTTACAACCCTGGGCAGCTTTGTTCCTCCAGATTCAGAGGGGGAGAGCATTTTGCAATTGGTATCCATGGCCTCCACCTTTTTATGGGATGCCACAGTGGATAATTTATGTATGTCTGCTCGCTCCGCCTATCACATTGTGTCAGCTATGCGAGGTGTGGCTTAGGCATTGGGTTAGGCTTAGGCATTGGGTTACTGATCAGGCTTTGAAGATAAAGCTGTTAAATCTACCCTTTGAGGGAGGCTTGTTGTTCGATTCTGGCCTGGATGTTATTTTGAAGGATATCCAGGATAAAAAGGGCCACCTTCCGGTATTAAAGCAACAGCAAAAGGGCACATCAACTCCAAAAGGTCAAGGAGGTGGCTGACAGGCAGTTCTAAGGGAGTTTTTGTTCCTTTTGGAACTTCAGGAACCAGAGGAGCAAAACAGCCTACTCTGGTTGCAAAAGCAATGGTAGCAGAGGGGCCATTGCCCGAAGACGCAACGGAGGCCCTAAGCGAAAAGCAGGCACCTCACAATGAGGTTACATGGGCCCATTTCTGCCTCCCTTTCCTTGGTAGAAGACTGCATAATATTTACACAAAATGGGCCCACATAACTTCAGATGCCTGGGTTTTGACTTCCGGTGATGTCATGGCTCAACTGGCAGCTTGAGTGAAGAGCTTCCTTCTGTCTCAAGGCATTACACTTCACCTTTCAGCTAAAATCTGCTCCAAATCAAATATAATGGCATCAGGAGCTGAGTGTGAGACCATTAGACACATTCCCAGACTCTCAAGGTGCAGCAGAAGTGGGATGGAGAAAAATGCAGGTCAGGGAGTGCAGATCGGAGCCACAGCATGTTTCCTACAAGTTCTAAGGCTTTCAGCTACGAAATGGATTTGGGGGGGGAGCTGACTTGAAACAGTTTTGAGCTCCTAATGAGGGAAATAAAAGCATTAAGATGAGAAAACCAGCTAGACTTTTATCAGCTGAATGATAGACTTAATGGCCTGGACAGATGGATGGAAGAAATGGAGGAACGGGTGGCAGTTGTGGAAAACAGGGCACTCCAGCTTGGTGCAGCCCTTGATGCTTGATTAAATTACATTGAAGACCTTCAGAAAAAGTGTGCTGACTTAGAAGCCAGATCACGTAGAAACAGCCTCAATCTCTCAGGCTTGCCAGAGGCATCAGAAGTGGGTCACATATGGGATTTCCTGGTGGACCTGCACTGTGGTGTCTTAGCCACCCATCCCACCATGGACCTCAGAATTGAGAGAGCACATTGTGCCTTGCTCCTCAAGCCAACCAATTTGAATGCTAGAACACATCTAGTGTTAACAAAGTTTGCCTGATTTTTGATGAAGAACAAGGTACTTCAGGTGGCCTGGGAGCTTAAGGAAATAAAATATATGGGGCTCATCTTTATGTTGACCAGGATTATTCCCCCCCCCCCAGAATTTCAAAAGTAATGGCAGAAATACATGGACATTATCCAGGCATTGAAAGCTAAGCAGACAAAATTTTACACCCCCAATCCTGCTCACCTTCAGATCTTTTGGGAAGGTGGCATTAAATTGTACTACACCACAGGATGCCAATCAGGCCCTCCAAGACCATATGATTCCCCTGGAAGTTTGTGCCCATTCTTTACCTGATGTGACTAGAGCATCACATGGGGAGTGGCAAACTGCATGCAGACAACAGACAGGAACAAGAGACAAATAACTGCTCGTCATGCAATTAAAGAAATTAATTCACTGCTGCAACAGTTTCTGGGGAAGCCAGTGAGAGGTCAACAAGACGTTGCTCATACTTGAAAGCCCAGTACTTTCTGGAGGTAACTACTAACACCAAGCCTCCCTTTTCCCTGTAAGATTTTTTAACTTTCCTCCTGCATCAGACACCACAGTTGGGTTTCAAAGAATTGCTTACTATTTCCCCTTCTCCCACTGCCCATACAAAGACTTGTCTGTAGTCCTCTTCAGTCGCTTACCTGCTAAGTTGTCACCGTGCAGGCACGGGGCTGGCTCCTTTTTGTTTCTATGCCCTAATCATGCTCATCTGTGCATTGAATACCACCATGATGCTTCCCCACCTCCTGGCAGTGTTTGGACTTCAGAGACACTGTAAGACTTTTCCTAGAACACTACCACTTACTTTCCTTTTTCAGATAGTCACTCTGGACCCCATTATTACCTTAACGTTTGCACCACGTGGGACTGGAGCATAAGAGGAACTGTAACAGACCCATGTCAGTCTCACTGGGGGTAGAGAAATGTTTCTTGGTTATGCTATTTTTTTAATTGGTGAATCTTGAGGATTTGGTGAGTGTAGGGCAGTCACCACTATGAAGATCAGAAGGGAATGATTGAGTCAAACACAACAAGGTACACCCCTGTAACGCTATTACCCTGTGAGCCCGGTACTTTTGTTCATCTCCCAGGAGCTTGTACGGTCTTAGAGATCCAATACCTTGGCAGATACTTAGCACTTTGCTATAAGGTCTGGGGTTGGGGAGGCATTGTTCAGGGTCTGGGGAGTGGGATGCATGTATCTGGCTCCTAGCACTGGGGGTGGGGGTCTATGTCACTAGCTGTTGGTGCCACTTCCCTCAGGCTCAGGCATAGCCCTACTGACACTTGGATATCAGCTACCCCTTGTGTCCTACGAGCAACTGCTGTATTGCTGCCCTATTCTTATTGATAGCCTGGCTGGACACTGGCAATCACATGGTACCTGATGAGTTACAGAATTCTTATCTGTGAGGCGTGCTTCCCCAAGGGCTGACTATTTGCAGCCAACTGAGGGAAATGCCATCTCCCTTCCTGATGGTAGACATGAATGCCTAGCACCCTCTTGATCTTATGAAAGGTTACAAGTTGGGCCCTTTCTCTCCCACTATCTTACTGTACTATGTTGTGGGGATGTAGGCCCAGACAGCTCATGTAGTGCCCCCTACATTAGGGACTGAATGTAATAGAAGTCAAGTGGGCACATGAAACACTTCAGGGAGTGACAGTCGTAGCTCAACCGAATGCATTGGTGGCCAGAAGCGACAAGTATGCTACAGTATCACTGCTCGTGGGGGAGTGGAATTCTGTGACAATATTGACAGAGCCATGGGGTCTTTCATGGTTTTTGTTTTGGTCTTACTGGACTCTCTGTATTCTGTAGTAGCCTGAGTAGTGTCCCTTTATAGATGAGGATGTAGTTCCACTGCTAAGCTCAAGCTGGGTGCCAGTGTAATGCGAGGAGAGGCCCCAGCAGAACACAGGGACCATCCTTATGTATTCCTCTGGATTGGAAGCATTTATCTGTTTATATCACTTGTAAGCTGCCCCCCTTCCCATTTGTCTAGGGGTCTGCTGTTCCGGGGAAGGGGGGTCCCACCAGAGAAATCTCATCAGAATTCCATAAGAATTTACTTGATGGAAATAAATACACCATACCTCGAGATGTCTTCTCTTCTTCCTCAAGGTAGCCAGGCTGTATCTTCAAATCTCAGAGGAATCCAGCAGGAGGTGACACCACAAATTCATCCCAGGATCACCCAATACCCCACTAGACCCGGCAGCAGGAGGGTGCAGGAATTCTCGAGAAGGAGATCTACAGCGACTGCTATAACAAAGAAATAAAATTTCATTAAAATTTATATGACCAAATTAAAAGTATGGGACTGCAAGATTTCCTTCAAAACAATTCTCCTGAGCCCATACAAATGATCAGAGGGCTCAGGGGTCCCATTGCTTAATAAAATGCTAAATTTCAGCTCCGTGGGGCTAAACTTTTTTACAGACTCCAAAGAGGGAGACTTTGTATTTAGGCAGAGCAAAAAATTATGACAAGCAAAACTTCAGCAGCAGTTCTTTCACTCCCAGGGACAAAGACCTCTCAAATCCTGGAATGTGAAGCTCCGATTATCCTCTGGCACTAGTGAGTACCTATCCAATGGCTTCACTAACTCAAACAAGGCTCTTTCCTTTAATTTACCTCCCAGTGCTCCCTTAAATTTTTCTTCCTTTCGCACTGTAACTGCTGAGGATCTAGTAAGGGGTGCTACTACTGCAGCCTGCTAGTTCCATGGCTGCCATGTTACACTTCCAAACTTAGCCCCAAGACCTCAACCTGGCCTACCTAGTCCCTCAAGTGATCTGCCTCTCCTGTATATACAGCCGGTCATACTTACAGGAGCAATGCTCCAAAATAAACTGCTAACATGGCACCATCCCCCTTTATTTCCTTTCTGTATTGCCCAAGCTGTGCAACTAGAAGGACAGGCCTAAAGGGCCTTGGTACCAGGACTGGAACTCTCCTCCTGAGGACCCGCCTGGGGACTCTAAACCCAGGCCTGAGGCCTACCCTTCCAAGTAGGCCTCAAAAAAATAAAGACCTGTCCAGCTTCCCTCACTTTACTCCTGGGCCACCCTGCCATGGGAGGTATGGACCAGGACTGTTCCCACCAGCCCCAGTCCCTGCAGAAGCCCTGCCACAGCCTGTTGTAGCCCCAATGACCCAGGTAACCGGAACCACAAACCAGGGCCTACTATGCCCCCAGGGGTCCTACTCTAACTCACCCTCGTGCTTTCCTGGCTGCTCTCATCAACCAACCCCCAGGGCCTGGACCTAAAATGACCACAGCTACCTCACAGATGTCCTCCTTGAGGATGCCCACCCAGGGACCTGGTGCATCGCCCCAAAAGCTGCCAACCCAGCCGGGGGAAGGGGGCCCTGCCCCTGACTGCCCTAGCGGATGTTGTCCGCCGGTCTCGTTCTCCCTCCAGAAGACCCAGAAATTTTCCCAACCTCCTCTTATATACTACCCAGATCCCAACTATTTTCTGCCCTCAAGTGGTGGCCAGCAGAAATTACTCCCCCAAGAGCACTAAAACAACAAGGCCTAAGCTCCAGGGGAAATGGAGGGGTGTACCCTAAGGTGAGCAATAAACAGCAATATACAGTGTCAGTGGCTCAGTAGGTAGCACACTCACCTCTGAGGCCAGGAGATCAGAGGGCTTTGGTTTCAGTTCCCACATCTGGCACTTGGGTTAATATCCCAATACTGACACTGTAGTGCAGCATGAGGGGGGTGCTGCACTTCTGAGGTGCTGTCTTTCGGATGAGATGTTAAACCGAGGTCCCATCTGCCTGGATTGGTGGTAGTTCAGGTGGATGTTAAAGATCCCATGGCACTTATCGAAAAAGAGTAAGGGAATTTTTTATTATAGGTGGACTTCATTACCATATAATCAAAGTAGAACAGTTTGAGATACAAACTTTAAATGTCACAAATAATAAAGCAAACAAATGACAAAAAACATGCATACTTCTGCCTAACAGTAAAGAAACCTTTCTAATAAATACTCACATGAAAACATTTAATATTCCACTTAATACTGTAGTCCCACCAGAAAAATATATTTCCCTAAGTTACCCATTTCTCACAGTTTAACGATAAATGTTGGGATTTCTCCCAAGAGTATCTCTTAATATCTGCCTTCTGTATGTTCCGCAGAGAAAGACATATATTGTTTAACAATTCCTGATATGAGACATGTTTTTGTTGCAAAACTAGCAAACATCTTGATTACCACAAAACGTACATGATTACTACCAAGGCAATACACATTGTGTCTCTATGATGGTTACCTAACTTATTTCCCCTCAGGTCCATGCATGATTGCCCGATATGTCAGATCTTTTAACCCTGGCTCTTCCCAAGATTGAGATAGATTCATCCAAAAGGAAGAGGCATAAGGGCACTCCAGAAAAAGGTGTTGCTGTGTCTCTAATATCTGGGTACAGGTTGACCTAGGACAGTACCTTTCAGATAACTGTTTGTGCCTGCTATTCCCCTTTACCCCTAGCCTGCCATAATTACTTAACCAAGTAACATCCCAAGCATAGGCAGGAATCCTATCATTGCTCAGCTGTTTCATAACATATGGTAATTTAGCCCTCTGACATCCTGGGAATTCTACCTATGAGGTATCTTCAACCATTAAGATGGCTGTATATATTGTTTTCCTATCCATGGTAACCATGCGTGTAGGTGTAACTTCCCATCTGATAGCATTCTTAACAAAATCCTTCCCATGCCCTGGGGTTCTTGAGGGAAGGGACCTTACTTTCTTATTCTCCCATGCTAACAAACAGGGATAGAGCCACTCCTTGACCAAGGGCACCAAATATTTTGTATTGGGCTGCATAGCAGGACCAATCTTATAGGCAATAAACAGACTAAAGTAGAAGGTGATGGGGTGTATCATGCCCACTCCATGTTCTTTAACCGAGACATATGTGAATTCTCTTTGACTAGGGTTCAGTCTCGAGACCCAAAAGCCCTGAAAAAACACTCCATAGAGACTTGTAATGCTAGATTGAGGGGGAAGGAAAACATAACTAAGGTACAAAAATTGAGGGACCAACAGGGTTTTAAGAAGCAAAATCCTCTTTTTCCTGGATATCTGCTGTCCCTTCCAACTGGCCACCATCCTGATCATATTCTGTATATTGCCCCCCAATTGTTTCCGCTATGTCTCCTGGTCCAAATTGAATTCCCAAAACAGTAAGTGGTACCGCTGTCACTGTGAGTCCTGCCCAAAACCCTGATGGTGGTACTGGGGTATTGCCTAGAATTACCCCCTTACTTTTTCCCAGGTTTATCTTGAAGCCTGACATGTATGAGAATTGCACCAAGATCGCCGTCAGTGCCAATTCTGCTCAGTCTGCATCAAGAATTAAAACAAGGTAATTGGCGTAGGCTAAAGCCTTAACTTGAAGTGTGTCTGTAAGTGTTATTCCTATTAATTCCTCCCGGGCCAAAACTAACCTGATTAACATAGCTATACCAAATGCATACAGTAGGGGGCTAAGGGGGCAGCCTTGCTTGACCCCTCTACGGAATTTAACCTTCCTCCCAAACCACCCATTAACATTAGGGCATAAAAACGATGCTTCGTACATTCCCTGAATCCAGTTGACAAAAGTATCTGGTATCCCAAACCCTTTCAAAGTGGAAAATAAAAATTTATGTGAGAGCCTATCAAAGGCCTTCTCCTGGTCCATACTAAGAACAAAGCCTGTGTTGTTTTCTGTTTTCCCTACATGGAAAGTTTCTCTTAATGTGAGTAAATTGTCCTGCTGTTTTCTACCTTCTAGTGCACATGTTTGAAAGGGCTTACTAAGTATTGACCCACCTTCGAGAGTCTTGCAATAGCACTTTGCTCAGAATCTTCATGTCTGAGTTTAAAAGACTCAGTGGTCTCCAGTTGCCAATATCCTGACGAGACCCTTTTATATGTATCAACACCAACACTGCGTCCATCATAGACTTGGAGTATTTTGAAGTGTTCGATATGTGGGAATAAAGGAGTACTATTGCTGGGGAAAGTTCTTCTATAAATGTCTTATAAAATCCAGAACTGAGTCCATCAGATCCTGGGGCAGTATTTGTAGATAACTGTTTTATAGCAGCCGTCACCTCATCTAGTGTGACATTAGCTATGAGCATGTCAGCATCTATGTCAGAAACATGGGGCAAGTCTAATGTGTCAAAAATATCTTGTACCTCGGCTTCTGGGGGGGAGAATCCAAAGGTATGCCTCACTTGGTCTTCAACTACCCTTAATAACTCTCTCGGGGAAGTAACTAGTTCCCCTGAGGGGGTATTTAGTTCTAGTATGACTCTTTTTTCCATTCTATGCCTATCAAAGCTCTTGCTGAAGAGTCCTGGCCCTATCATACTGCAAGGACCCCATATGTTTCTTTAGGTTGCTTACCTGTGTACTAAGTTCTGCACCAGAAACTTCCATCTGGGAAATTACCCTCTGCAATTGGTGACGTAATTGCAAATATTCTGAGTACTCTTTGGTGTTTTCAACATGGGTCTGCCTCTGAAAAAACTGTTGCCAAGATTGCTTAGTGTCTTCCCACCACTCCAAAATATCTGTGTAACAAGCTGCTACTGAGAGCCTAGCTGTGCACTCCCTCTGCCATGCCTTTTGTAGAGAGGGGTTATCTAACTCTGACTCATTCAACTTCCAATATGGTTTATTACACTGTGTGCTTGTTCCACTTTTAGTTTTAACCGGGAGAACCATATGGTCTGTGAACTCACAAGGAAAAACAGTGGCTTCATGTATGATCATTGTAGATGGTATAAATACAAAGTCAATCCTAGTTTTTAAGGGGCCTCTATGATATGTAAACCCCCCTTTGGTTTTTAGTTTTAGTTTAGTTTTAGTTTATTGTTCTAGGAATTACTACCTTTGAGCCAGAGGCTCTTTTACAAAGGTTCCACGACAATTAGGTACAGTACAAAAGGTTACATAGATAAAACAACAATTTGTGTTGTGTCAAGAGCAAGAAAACATATACAAATACATATCAAATCATTTGTGCAAAAGGACATGAGATATCAATAATCACATTATTATTACAAGAAAGAGGTCATGCCAGATTAGGAGAAACAAATAGGGAAAAAGTCCAGAACAGAGAGGGTAAGTGAAAAGTGTGGGGAGCAGACAATAGCAGGAGAAAAGGTTTCCCAAACATGTCTTTGTCAAATAACGGGACAGGGTGGGTAGTGAGAAAATAAGAGGTTTAATCAGGGCAGTCACAGGAGCTGGAGGTGGCAAGGTGAGAGAAAAGCCTTGATTTGAAAATACCTAGAGAGGTGGAGGCAGTAATATGAGTGCTGAGGGCATTTAGCCAGCTGGGGCACGATAGGCAAATGATCTTTGTCCCTGAGAAGTCCGCATCAGGGGACTTGAGAGGCTGGTGTTCTGATCTTCTGGTAAACGGTGCTAGCGCCGGGCATAACAGGTCTTGGATACAGGGTGGAGTGAGGCCCAGAGTGGATTTTTTCACCATCAGGCAGGTAAGGTACTTTATCCGGTTTGAGAGTTGCAACCAACCTGAGTCAGCATAGAGTTCACATGTGTGGGTACGTCGGTGTGCACCAGTGAGCAACCGACAGGCCTTATTTAGGGATGTTGTAATGCGACTAAGTGCTGTAGTAGTGGCAGATCTGTATATAACTAAGCCATAATCAACGACTGAGATGATAGAGGATTGGATGGCAATCCTCAGTGCAGAATGGGTAAGAAGCTGTCGGTTCCGATACAGAATCCCAATTCTCTGATTAATAGTTTTTGCTGTACTATCAATGTGAGTTGCAAAGGTTAGGCCTTGGTCAAAGTTGATTCCAAGATATTTGAAAATTGGCACTTGTTCAAGGGTATTTCCTAGGTATGTATTAATGGTGAGTGGGACTTGCCGTTTCTTGTTTTGCGGGTTAGAGAAGAGCATGGATTTAGTTTTTTTGTGGTTTAGAACCAGCTCATGTTCAAGGAACCACATCTCAACTTTGGAAAAAGCATGCTGAAGGTTGAGGCGTAAGAGGTTCGGATCTTTATGAGTGGCAAGAATCACGGCATCGTCGGCATAGAGGATTATTTGTTCAGGGCAGGATTTGGGGAAGGAGTTTAGGAAAAGGCTGAAAAGGAGGGGGCCCAGGATGGATCCCTGGGAAACTCCTGAGCGAACCGGTTTTGAGTCTGAGAGAACTCCAGCTACTTTTACAGATTGAGAGCGCTGAGCAAGGTAATTTTTTACCCAGTCACCAGGACCCTGCGAGAGCCCTAGGGATAGAAGTTGTTTGATAAGTAGGCCATGGTGAACTGTGTGGTATGCAATGCCCTATATGCATCCACTAACCCTGCAGTATGAATAATATTTTTTAATGCAGTGGTATCCAAGAACAGTTTGTCAGTTTGCAGGCCCCTGTCATTTTTTGCTAGACCACAGTTAAAATCACCCAACCAATATACAATTCTGGATGTGTGTAGGAATGGCTGTACCTCCTTGAACAGATACACTCTCTGGGCTTTTGTTTGAGGAGCATAAAGTGCTATAATCCAAAATCTAAGGGAACCACAGGAGGCATCCAGTAATAGCGCTCTCCCTGGGTGTATATCCACCCATCTTGATACCTTAAACTGTGGATTAGTGAATAATATACCCACCCCATCACATGTCTCTGTTCCGGTGGACCAAAATGAAGGACCTAGGGGCCAGGCCCTTGAGGCCTACTGCAGTTCATAATTTGTTTTTAACCTAGTGTCTAATATACAGACTATGTCACTGTATAGGTTTTGTAGATACAACATGCCCCTGCATGTTTCCTTTCATTTTTTATGCTATTGATGCTAATAGTGCTGATAGTGAACAGTTCAATTCATTGGAAAATGAAGGGGGGAAGCAATTCATCAAACCTTGAAAAGAAGGGGGTCTTTAAGAGGTCTTAGATACTCTACGTTGCCTTATTCTTTTTGCTATAGACCCCTCTCCGCCACTCTCAGTGTCTGTATTAGAAGTAATGGAGGAGTCTGAATCTTCACCCTCTGAATCTTTATCTGTGCTCTCCATAGGCAGTGCTGCATATTTATTTCCACTTTTCCAGGAATTTGAGTTATTGCTGCTCTTAGCCTGATTCTGCTTAGTCCTCTGAACCCCTGCCCTTCCCTGCCGAGGCCTCTTCTTCTGTAAGACTACCTTAAACGTGCCCTCAGTGTCTCCAGGGGGGAAGAGGCATTACTCTGTTCTCTTCATTTGTTATCTCCTAGAGATTTTCTTTCTCAGAGCTAGAGCTTTCCTGAACTAATACAGGTTCTTGTGTGTCTCCCACTACTTCTTCTTGAGCTACCAGTACTGGTTCTACCTGTTGGAGGGGAGCCCGAGGGCCTGCAGCCACCGAGGTCTGCAGATCCTGAGCTGCTACCCTCTTAGCCTACTGATGCTGTGCAACATTTATCAATCCTTCTTGAGAAGGGCAATCTTCCCTATTGTGCGATGCCCATGGACATCACCCGTAGGAGAGTCCTGTGTGCTCGCACAAATTAAAGTTGAACAAATTAAGGCAGGCTGAGGAAGCATGTTCAAACCTTAAACAATGGCCCCAATTCTAGAAAAGTTACGCCTGATGTAACAGCACTTACACCAAGTGGAATGGCGCAAGTAGCAACTTACGCCAGCAGTTGCGACTGGTGTGATTCTACAAAGTGGCCTGCACCATGCTGCAGACCACTTGCGCTGAACAGCTGTTATGCCGCAGTTGTACCATAAACCCCCTGAGACATAGCACTAGGGGTTTTACGGCAGCAGTTGCTCACCATTCCAGAAGGGCAGCAGCAAAGTCTCTGATGTTGGGATTCTACAAGAACCCCCCAGAGGAGAACAGGCAACGTAAGTTACACTTGCATTTAGCTGGTGTAACTTACATACGTCCTCTGATGGTCCTGTAGAATCCGGTCCATGTGCCCTCCCCCCATGCCCAGACCATGGCCGTAGGTGCCCCAATGGGCATCTCACACCCCTGCCCCATCCCCGTACCATACATGCCCCCCCATACCCCCATACAGTAACAGCCCCACAGGGCTTCTCACAACACCTGCCCCCCAAAGCCTCCAGTAAGTGCCCTGCAGGCTTCCCACACCCCAGTCCCTGAACCCCTGTTGTGATATGCCTGCAGGGCAGCGCTGTCATCCACCCCACCCATGCCCTGCCCAAGTCACAGCCGCAAATGCGGCTTTGTGTTGAATGCTTATTTCAGATTACAATCAGCAGTTTAATAACAGATTTAACAGTACAGTGAGCTTATTGTAAAACAGACATATAATAGGTTTATAATAAGAATATATAAGAACCCATTCCCCAACCTTGAGTTGGAGCAGAATGTGAATACTCCTCAGCTTGTTTCTACTCAGTTAGGCTACCCACCCTTCCTATCCGTCTCAGCCGGTGGGATGCTCGCCCGCCACTGTTAGTTGCCGACTTGGAATTCTGTGAATGTACAGAAAGATGCGTTTTAGAAATTAATTCTGAATGCATCTTTTCTGTACACACTCCTACTGAACTCGGTCGGTGGTTAACCATGGAAACAAGAAATGGGCTTATGCCAGTAGCCAGTTGGGGATGGGTGGGGGTGCTGGGTGGCTGGTGGCTGGGTGGGGCCACTAGCTGCCAGAGCAGGGTATTTTGTCAGATTTGTGGCTGTGACTTGGGTCAGGGCATGAGTGGGGGGATGACAGTGCCACCATGGGCATATCACAACAGGGATTTGGGGACTGGGGTGTGGGAAGCCCTGTGGGGCACATCAGGGGCAGTTGGGGTGGGCAGCCCTGTGGGGGCAGTTATTGTTGGATTCAGGGACCAGGGGTGTGAGCAGCCTTGCAGGGCACATCATGCTGGCACAGGAGCAGTTGGGGTGGGCAGCCCTGCAGGGCAGTTATTGTTGGATTCGTGGGCCAGGGGGTGTGGGAAGCCCTGCGGGGCACCTGTGTCTTGCTGGGCATGGAGGGGCACTTGTGACCTGCATTGCGGCCATACATGCCTCGCAAGGTGCACCTGCTGTTCGGCGTACTTGGCTGCATGTCGCAAGTCACAGGACTTAGCTGCGGAGACCCTGCCCTTCTAGAATAGGGCACAGGGTCAATGTCACAGTTGCAGTTGGCACAAGTTGTGTTTGGCGGTGACTTGCGCCAACGATCTAGAATCGGGCCCAATGGCTGCAGCGTGGTGAGTCACAGGCCGAACTAAGGTGGGCTCTGGAGTAACATTTAAAACAAGATCTTGGCTGCCCATTATAAAAAATGGAGCCCTGTCTGCCCCCCAAAAAGGAACTAGGGAAATGTGAAGGCCCAAAATCTGTTGAGTGCAGTTTGATTCTTATACGCCACCCCCATCCCATATTTGCTCACTATCCAAAGTGGGCACAGGTTTCCCCAGAATATCACATCTCTGGTGAAGCCAGAATGGGATGTCTTCGACATGTACCCCCTCGTTCTTAAACATTACCGTGATGGTCTTAATTAGGGGTTTGGTGAGGGCTATAGCATGGAAAGGGATCCAGACTGGGGTATTTTTTAAGGTCTGGTACTGTGACCAAAAACGTTCTAAACTTGTCACACTTTTAAAACTCACATCATGGTTCCCATTTCCCAAACTGATGAGGGCAAATATTTCTGATGAAAAATACCTTATTGACATTTTCAGCAACATTTTCGCAATATAGATCCTGTTTGGAGGGTCCTCCAGACCCCCCTTATACAGTAATTGGATCGCATTGCACCGAGGGGCTGGCTCACCTTTGGTTGCAAACAGGTTCGATAACTTAAAAACAGGGTTTGTATTTCCTTCAGTATTATTCTGTACATTTCCCTCCTACCTAGTCCCACTCAGAGTCAACTACCCTGGGGGTACTGTAGTTACTTCAGCATTTACAACAACATTTTCCACATCGGTATTTTCAATAGTCAAATCAGTAGTTATAGCATTATTAGAGTTACCTCGGGGTTTGAGAGACACATCATTGGAGGCCACTGGTAAACTGGAGTTTTGTAGTAAATCCTGAAAGGAGGGGTCTCTAGGGTCGGGTGACAACCTCCCTGATGAATCCTGTGTCCATCCAGTCCCTTCCAGCGATGTTTTTGGGGGACCAATCAATTCCCTCTAGTTCTTTTTCCATTATTTCACTCCAGTCCTTTTTTTTGCCCTGCCTTTAAATGAATGAGTCCGTTCTGTGCTACCCGATGGAAGCTCTGGAGCCTGCTGTGGTAATGCAGCTTTCCCCTGGGCCTTTCCAACTGACCCAGTTCCCAGGCGATGTCTTTGTGCTTTACTCATTGTTGCAGGCATAGAATCGATCCGAGGCTCTAGGCACACAGGAGGAGTCCTGTCTTTACTGCCAGCCCCTATACTCTTCGCACAGGATTCTGCCTCAACCGGAACTCCTACCTGTTCACTCACTGAGCTATTCGGGGAGTGAGTCATCACAGTTGCTTCCTGCAAACTGGCTCTGACAGGGCTGTCGGACATACTGACAGTCTCTTGCGAATTCTGCATTGATGCAAGCGCTGTGTCTAGTTCTTTTAAGCGCTGTAACCGTTTTTCTTTTTCTGATTGCAAAAACAACTGCTTACTTTACACCAGAATTACCTGCTCCTACTCTGTCTCAGTGAAATAAATGCAAGGCCCAACCAGCTTGTTTCCATTTTCTGTAGTCTGTGACCCAATTATAATGTCCATATTCTCTAGCACAACCATTTCTTTATTTACAGGCAGATTTCCATGTAAAACAGTACCTTCCATTGATTCTTCCATCTCCCCTGCCACATCAGCACTTCCTCCTCCTCCTCCTCCTCTGTCCGGCTCTAAACTGGGCTCCTCCATTCTGCTACCAGGAAGTCAGGCCCCCTGCAGGCAGAGTAGGGGAATTTCCCCAGTGTCCCAGCCAAATTTCTCCCATTCACTAAAAAAAATACCACCAACAGCTTAATCTGGTTCAGTTTCTTGCCATTTGTATCCCCCCACCCCCCAGTCGCCCCTGAAAAAGGGACTTCTAGGCCTAATGGGCTTACCGGGTCAACAAAATTCAATAAATAAATAAATAAACCCCTCTCAAATGAGAGGGGGGCTTGCACATTCATTTGTTTTATTTATTTAAGTTTAAGATTAATACCTTTGAGTACATGGCTCTTTTTCAAAGGTTCCAGGTCAGTCAGAGACAGTGTACAGGACATTACAATCAATGTACAAACATAGTTCCACAAATGATACATTGTACAGATAGATGCGTCAGGTTTACATTGAGCTAGAGTTACATTAAAATACAACTCTAGCACTGTAGCCTAGCAGCACTATTAGAGTGCGGTATTATTTAGTATGAAGTGCTGAGGACAGTCAGTAGGGAAAACCCTAGCTGCCAGGGGAAGTACAGTAAAGACCATCAGAGATCACGGAGATCTCTGTGAGGAGGCAAAGAACTGAGCGGGGGAGTGACCTGAAATAGTCAGTAGTATATGACAGGAAATAAGCAATGGGGGAGGTGAGTAGAGTACAGGGAGGGGGAGGGGTGAAGTGATTGGTGTATTCTGCAAGTGGACTTACAGGGGCGGAGGGGTGAGGGAGAGTGGTTTTGGCAGGGTTAGAAGTGGGGGCAGGGTAGGGAGTGAGTAGGTGGAGATGGAGGAGGTTGGAGCTGGTGGTGTCCATTGTGGTGAGTTAGATAAGGCATCCACAGACCTTTTCAGATTTTAGGTGGAAGCAAAGCCTTGCTTTGAACTGTCTAAGCTTGGAGCACTCGGTGAGGATGGTCAACATTTAAAAGGTTAGCCCTCTTGGCTTTATGTTGGTTGTAACAGTTGTACTGTAGGTATGTGCTCCCAGTCAGAGAGAGGAGGACCTTAACTGGAAACCCAGTTTTTGTACCTCTACCCACACCCTCTTATGGCTAATCCCTAGTTAAAAATCCTAACGTATGATGCAAATGGACTGACCCACCCTATAAAGCATAAAAAATCCTCAATATGTAAAGCAACAGGAAGCAGACATCATACTGCTACAAGAGACTCACTTGACAGAGGCAGAGCATCATAAACTCAGCATGTTTGGGTTTCAGCAGGTGCTCTCCTCCTCATATCAAGCTGGACGGAGCAAGGGTGCAGTGATCCCATTCTGAATAAAGCAGCCTTTGAAGCTGAAGAAATTATGCAGCTAAGGAAGGCAGAGGTATTTTTGAAAGGCTGTATAATGCACAGAAAATTACTTTGGTCTCTATATATGCACCCCCCAGCTAGTACCATTTTCAGGCAACTATTTTCAGTGATTGCAGAAAAGTCAGAGGGGCTCCTAATCTGTGGTGGGGATCAAAATGGGACGATGACACCTCAGCTAGATAGCACCATGGGGATTCCATGCAAGGAATTCCAAGTAGGGAAAAAACTTCAAGCACTCCGAGTAGAGTTAGGCCTCAGTGATGCCTGAAGGTACTTCTATGGGTCCACCAGGGGTTACACTTTTTATTTAGCTGCACACCAGGTTTATTCCAGACTGGACCTATTTCTTGTCCTATAGGAGCTGGCGGACAAACTTCATAGCTGCATGATTGGTTCCATGGGAATCTCAGACCATACTCACCTCACCCTTTAGATGGAAGTGCAACTTCCAAAAAATTTTCATTCTGGAGGATGAATGTATCTCTCCTTCAGGATCAGGAAATTAAGAAGCAGACTTCAGCCACAGTACAACAAACAGTGCGACAGAACTCTAACCCTGATATAGCAGCAGGCATTTTGTGAGACACAGTCAAGGCAGTCCTATGGGGCAAATTGATAGTTATTGCTGAAGGTAAGAAAAGGAAATGAATGGAGAGAGAGAGACAGAACTCCAGATTCAGGACCTAGAGGCCCAACAACAGAAAAACTGAATAGACAGAGAGGACAGGCTCTGCAGAGATTAAAGGAAGAATTGAACATTTTATTAGACTATGAAGTAGAGTGAAATTTGATGTATCTGTGGCAGCATTACTATGTGGGGGGGGGGAGTCCTTGGACCCTGTGGTTTTTAACTTGCAGGCTCCATGCACAGTGATCTAGGGCCCATATCACCAAAATCTTACACTATGGAGAACAGAGTGCATGAAATAACCCATATCACAGAGGCACTTCAGCACTATTATAAAAAAATTATACATGGAAACAACAGGACCACCCCAGCAGATTACATATGCTTTTCTGCAAAATTTGCAGTTGCCCCAAATTCCACAAGAACAGAATGAGTAACAAATTGCACCTTTAACCTTGGAAGAGATTCTACAATAATAGCAACAGCAAAACAGGCAAATGCTGGGGAAATGATGGGTATCCCATGGAATTTTATGAAATATTTAAAAAGTACACTGTGCCCCTCCTTAGAAATGCATATAGTGCTGCCTTGGCTGAGGATGAGACTCTGGCCCCATCTTGGCATTATGCGATGATATCCATGATTTACAAGCCTACCAAGGATCCCACATTATGCCCCTCATACTGTCCCATATCCATTTTAAATTTTGACTACAAATTCCTAACAGGAATTCTCACTAAACATCTGGAAGGGATCAGTTCATCCAGGCATGTTCATGGAACACGTACACATAGAGCTGAGAAAGAAATAAGTGCCTCAGCTGGGACTTAAACCCAGGCCACCTGGAATACCATTCCGGTCACCCTGGTTCCAGTTGCCTTGGTGGAGCTGCTGGTTAGCATGACCGGAACAGTATTCCAGTTGGCCTGGGTTCAAGTCCCAGATGAAGCACTTACTTCCTTCTCTCCTCTGTTTGTATGTGTTCCATGAATATGCACACTGCATCCATGTGATTGAAAACAAAGTAATTATTTGTGCGGCACCAGGTTGTGCATTGGAGAAAGAATAATGTGTTCCATAAATATGCACACCGCACCCATGTGATTGAAAATGAAGTAATTATTTGTGCGGCACCAGGTTGTGCACTAAAGAAAGGGTAATGTGTGTTCAGAGATATCCCAGGTTCTAGTTCCCGTGGTGGCACAGCTGGTTAGTGCGACTGGAATGGTATTTCGGACGGCCAGGGTTCAAGTCCCAGCTGAGGCACTTTTTTCTTTCTCTCCTCTGTTTGTATGTATTCCATGAATATGCACACCGCACCCATGTGATTGAAAATGTAGTAATTATTCATGCAGCACCAGGTTGTGCACTGGAGAAGGAGTAATGTGTGCTCTGGGACAGCCCAGGTTCTAGTTGCCTTAGTGACTCAGCTGGTTAGCGCAACCAGAACGGTATTCCAGGTGGCCAGGGTTCAAGTCCCAGCTGAGGCACTTACTTTTTTTTCTCTCCTCTGTTTGTATGTGTTCCATGAATATGCACACTGCACCCATGTGATTGAAAATGAAGTAATTATTTGTACAGCACCAGGTTGTGCATTGGAGAAAGAGTAATGTGTTCCATAAATATGCACTCTGCACCCATGTGATTGAAAATGAAGTAATTATTTTTGAGGCACTAGGTTGTGCATTGGAGAAAGGGTAATGTGTGCTCTGAGATAGCCCAGGCTTCAGTTTCTGTGGTGGCACAGCAGGCTAGCGTGACCAGAACAGTATTTTGGGTGACCTGGGTTCAAGTCCCAGCTGAGTCACACATATTTTTCTCTTCTCTGTTTGTATGTGAACTATGTGGGACTCACTGGCACAGTCTTGTGCTGGTTTGAGTCCTACATCACAGTGGAGATCTCAGCAGGTGGCCCTGGGAAATTTCATCTCTCAACTCTGGGCAGTCACCTGTGGGGTTCCTCAAGGCTTGATTCGAGCATCCATGTTATTTGTCTTGTACATGCTGCCCTTGGGTGAGATCATAAGGTGGCATGAGGCTGAGTTTCACTGCTATGCAGATGATACTCAGCTCTACCTGTCTTGCACACCTGATCAGTTAAATGCAATGTTAGTGCTCGGACAGTGCCTTCAAGAAATTTACTGGATGGCCTCCAACTGGCTATATCTCAACCCAGGGAAGACAGAGGTAATGCTCTTCTAACCAGATCAGTCTGGGTCACCAATGACAAGTGATTACCTCTCTTTTCCATCATTAAATGGTCACAGTCTTTGACCCATGAATGCGGTGAAGGGTTTGGACTTCATTCTTGACTGCAGGCTGACATTTGAAAAGCAGGTGTTGACGGTAGTCAGGAATGTTTTTGATTATCTTCTGAATATCACCTGAATTAAACTGTATTTGGTGCCAGCCAATCTGGAGACAGTTGTCTATGCCTTTGTCACCTTCAGATTGGATTACTGCAATGCTCTGTACCTAGGACGATCTGAAAGTTTGGTACGCCGACTGCAATTAGTTCAGAACACCACGGCCCAGTTGGTGGCAAGAACTCCTCATAGCGACCACATCACGACTGTGCTGCTGGCTCTGCACTGGCTTCCTGTCCATTGGTATATCATTTTCAAGATTTGCTTGATAACTTTTAAGGCCCTACGTGAACTGGGCCCAATCTACATAAAAGATGTTCTGAAGACCTACACTCCCTTTCATCCCCTCCAGTCCACAGATATGCGTCTACTTTTGGTTCCGCACTCCCATTTAAAACAGTCCTGGGATAGGGCCTTTGGAATTGAGACCCCTTTACTGTGAAATTCTCTCCCAGAATCATTACGATCTGCCTCAGCTGTGGACACATTTAAGCGCAGATTGAAAAATACTTACTTACACAGGCCTACCCAGATTAATAACTAACTCTAGGTGTTTTTATTGTAGGTATTTATATTTATATTATAATGTATTTATTTGCTGCTCATTGGATTTTTGAATTTATACCTGTTTGCTTTTATTGTTGTGAGGTGCTATGAGCCATTGGAAAGCACGACATATAAATAAAATTTGCCTTGCCTTGCTTTGGTTGGACTGGATCAAACAGGATTTGCTGTGGGGAGACACGCACTGGGTAGTGTTAGGTGTACCCTACATATCACTGACCATCTAAATCATACTAAACAACCTGCTGTAGTCATGAGTATGGATTCTGAAAAAGCATTTGACAAGGCTGACTGGAACTATTTATATGGGGTCCTTGCTGGGTTTGGGTTGTACCCCACTTTTCTCAATTATATCCAAACTTTATATACAGCACCACAGGCCTATGTCATGGCAAATGGCCATCTTTCATTGGTTTTCTCCCTGGGCAGGAGGACACATCAGGTTTGTCCCTTGCCTCCCATCTTATTCACTGTATACATACAGCCTCTTGCCGAGAGGATCAGAGAGGACCCAACAATAATGGGAGTCATGATAGGGGTAGGGAGCACACTATAGCATTGTACACTGATGATGTGCTGCCGTACCTGACCACCCCACAGATATCCATAGGCAAGGTTATTGAACTGGTTAGTGAGTTTTCCCAGTATTTGGGCTATACCCTGAATACTGCCAAAGCAGAACTGATCACCATTCACTTTAACCCTTCCTCAGCCCTGTGGAATAGACACCGTATGAAGTGGGGCATGGAAAAATTGAAATACTTGGGTATTTATTTAAGGTCAGATACCAAATCCATTAAAATAAGGATAATTATATGCCCCTAGTAAACACTTTAAAGGATGATATTACTCGATGGTTCTTACTCCTTAGTCCTCTTATCCTGCCACTCTAGAATACAAACCCTCAAGGATGAATATTCTTCCCAGATGTCGCCACCTTTTCCAGAGCACCCCAGTTAAACTGACCAAGAAGTGGTTTAAAATGGAGCCAAGCCAACTTTCTTAATACATCTTGGCAAATGCCAATCCTTGGATCCAGAGCAATTCGCTGCCAGCACTAAAGGAATGGGGAGGATGGGTGGCCCCAAACCTGGGGGCATACTTGTTAGCTGCCTGAGTGAAAATGGCTTTATTATGGGGGAACCCATCCTGCCAGGCACATTGAAAGGAGATAGGACTGTCTCTGATGGAGGAGGCCCCACTCCTGGGCCTCCTTCTTGCCCATTCCTAAAAACTCCCCATATAATATAATCACATGTTGCCCTGGGTGTTACATGGAAAGCATTGGTCAAATTCTGAAAAATCCCTAGGGCAGCGAGGCCCCAGTGGCACAGCCAATGGTTTCATTGAGACCCTGCTTCCCCCCAGTAGTATTGCCCCATGGTACAGAAGGCAGGTAAAGGGGCATGTATTGCTCCGAGCAGTTCTTTCAAGGCAGCATGGTAAAACCATTTGAAGAACTAAAAGCAATGTGTGGGCAGAGGACTACAGACAAGTTTCACTATTTACAAATTAGAAACTACCTTACACAGCAACTGCATAACGAACATAGGCAGACACCAGATCAGGAGGAGGCCAGGGTCTCATTTGTTAGTTTAACACAGACCCTGCAGCAGAAGGGGGCAATCTCCCTAATATGTCAATGTCTAATGCAGGATAGTGCAGCAGCTGCAATGTATATTGAAAACAAATGGTACACGGAGGCCATCTGACTAACCATACCATGTCAAGATTTCATTCTATATGGGATTCTTTTCTCGATTACCTAGCTAACTGATCTGGGAATAAGGTTACAATTCCATTTCTTTTTTTTGCATTATATTGATGCCATAACAGAATAACCGTCTATTTGTTATGTGTATAATTTTGGTAAATATATGTTTCTTTGAATTTCTGCTTATGAGACACATGGCCGAGTCGGCAGGCCTATGGGGACGACTAGCTTTTAAAGGAGCCTGACCTTTTGATCCCAAAGCAGTTGCTTGCTGGAGCTAAATAGCTAGAGTTCCTTTCTGTGTTAACACTTATCTGTTAAACGTTCTGAAACTATTATAAAAAAGTTAACAAGCCACTGCTTTGAACCTAGGAAACCAGTTGTAAAATATTGCATTTTACGACATCAGGAGAGAAGCCAGTTCTAATAGATAGCTGTGAGAATTCACACAGCTAAGAGAAGTGTTTTCAGGATGCTTTTCTGAAACATCAAAGGGGAATGTGGTCATAACTTATGCTTTGATGAAGAGAGACTGTCTATATAATTTGATATTGCTATCTTTGTAGATTTTAAGAAAGCAATAAGATGAAATCATTTTGGGTATACTTGATCATGTTACAAATTAATTACAGGACTAAAAGTGACATCATATGCTGTGACAGCACAAGGAGGTTGGGACTTTAACTTTGAATATTGTCAAGCTGTCTGAGGGGACTGGGGCTCACTCTTGTTCTGAACTTTGAAAGAACGGACACACTTATGTTCTGAACTTAAGGGCACGTCTGTCAAGATAGGTAACACACAACTGAAAACTGAGTTAGAACTAGTAATTTAGTTACAAGGCATTTTGTTTTGTAATTTCCATTTCTTTCTGACTGTAAGCATTAATGTGTATATGTTTTGTGTTTTGTATGTATTTACTAATTTTGTAATTTTAGTAAACTTATTGGCTTCCTTAATCCTGCCTGAGACATTTTCTCATTTTGAGTGTGAATGCTGAAACAGTATTGATAATTCTGACATAACTGTTAAAGTACTTAGTGTGTCACCATATGCAGCCACGTGAACAAGGACCTGTGTAAAGATCCAGCCAGGTAAGGAAGAACCTAGGTTTCAACTGAGTTGGAAAGGGCATTGTGAACCAGGTTGGTTGTATGCCAGCTGGGATCAAGTATTGCACTGTCTTCCCCAAAGACGGTGTGGTATTTGGACCATTACCTGAGTGTACTAGCTAAAAAGGGTTCATATTTGACCCCATGACTCAAGACTGGTAGTTGTTCAGACCCAAAACAAACAGGCGGGTGTCCCTGTTTGTTCCCTATTCACATATTTCACTTCAAGGTTGGGCACTGTGGGAGCAGAGGACCTGACCCCAGGAGTGCATTTGTGACAGATTTGGTTGGCAGTGGTGGGATCTAAAACACTTGATTTGCAGTGGTGCAATACAAAAGATTTGTTTGCATGCTGTGCAATTATTTGGTGACACAAGCATTAACAGTCCAGTGTGTCAGATTGATAAACCATAACAGTTCACACACAAACAAGGCAGAGATTTTAAAAAGAAATATATCATTTTTGTTACAGTCAAAGTTCCCTACTTTTTTATGTTTTTCAGGTGCAAGCTAGTGTAGTCATAGATTAGGGAAGAAGATGGCTTCCAGCTACAGCAAACACATTGCGGACCACCTGTGGCAGTTGTGCCAGGAAAGAGGAATCCGGAGTGAGGGGTGAAATAAACAACACCTCATGGAGGCTGTTGTGGCAGCTGATGCATAAGCGACTGCCCAGGACCTCAGATCACAGTCGGTAACTGAAGGGGACCAGACGTTGGGCATGGAGGGGCCAGGGGCCATTGCAGTGTCCAGTCCCAGGGAGGAGGACAGCATAAACTGAGAGCCACAGCAGCAGGGGAAGGTCACCACAACACTGATGCCAGAAGGGATCAGGTTGCTGATAGAGTTGAGGAGAATGGAGCCGGAATTCAAGCAGAAAAGGTTTGGAGCCCAGCAACAGAGGGAGTTTGAACAGAGGAAGCTGAGATGGAGAGAGTGAGAGAGAGAGAGAGAGAGGAGTAGTGAGAGCAGTGAGGCTGAGTGAGAGGAGAGAGAGTGTCAGAGGAAATTTGAACTGGAGAAGCTACAACTCCAAAGACCAGCACCAGAGCAGGTAAGTGGCATAGGTGAACCTGTACCTCTAGGACTGGGTTACAAATTAAATTCTAAATTGATAGCTGAATTTAAAGAGGGAGAGGATATGAATGCATTTTTAAATTCATATGAAAAGGTATGCATTCAGGCAAAAATTCCCCGAGAGTCCTGGAGCTTCCAGCTATCTCCGCTGCTTACCGGGAAAGCTTGTGACGCATTGGGTCAAATGAACAACCAGGACAGTAATGATTGTGGCAAACTGAAAGCTGCATTGCTAAAAAAGTATGACTTGACAGCTGAAGTGTACAGAATTAAGTTCCATGAACTCAGGAGAAGCCCTGATATGAGCTACGAGAAACTAGCCACAAAACAACATCAGTTTTTGAAACATTGGTGGAAGGGGGTCAAAGCAGACTCTGTAGAGAAAATTGAGGATGTGGTACTTTTGGAGCAATTCTTTTGGGCTTGCCTAGCAGGGCTGAAAACCTGGCTAGAGGACCAAGATCCAAAAACAGTGCAAGAAGCTGCCAAGCTCTCGGAGCACTATGCCAGGAGCAGACCTGCTCTGAAAGGGAATGGGGTGGGTGTGGCAGCACAGAAAGGGAAAAGTGCACCTTCAGGGCAGCTAAAACCCTCACTGCCTCCCAGAAAGTGGGCAGCCCCAGGTTACAAAGAAAGGATATACCTGATAAAAGAAATGATGAATGTTGGTTTTGCAAACAATCTGGGCATATTGCTTGACAGTGTCCTAAAAAAGCACAGAGTGCACAAAGTGATGCTGGGAAAGAGGTGTTTTTTTTGTGCATCCCTGAAAGCATGCCAGTAAACATGAGGGAGCACATACATCCAGTTACTGTGAATGGGGTGCAAACCCATGGGTTAAGGGACATGGGGGCACCCCTTACTTTGGTAAAAGGGGATTTGGTTGAACCTGAACAGCTTATACCTAATCAGTTTGTTATAGTATGATTCACTGGGAGGAGAAAACTCTGCCACTTGCTGGTGTTCTCCTGGACTGGGGTGAGACAGGAGAGACTGTGCAAAATGTTGCAGTGGCAGAAAAGCTTGCCCTGGATGTGATTATAGTGAACAATCTCCAAGAGGGGGTGGTGTGTGCAGCTACCCGCAGTCAGGTGGCAAAGGCCAATTGTGGTTCCCTGGACCCCATAGAAACCCCTGTGGAAAACACTGGGAGGCTGGTTCCCCAGCAGCCTGTACCTCCTGATATGGAGAATAGTGAAAGGGGGGTAGAAATTCTCCAGGTAGCTGTTAACAAAACAGCTACAGATGGTTACTCTGAGGAGGGAGGGGTAGCCAATTGTCAGAGGGTTAGGGCTGTCAGTGACCCTGAATGCCCCGATGCCAGAGCTATGGATCCCAGTTTAGAGACTGAAGGGGACATGTCCTATGCCTTGGGAATGTGTAAAGATTTTGCAGCTGCTCAGAAAAAAATGACCCTAATTTAGAGAGGCTGAGGGCTTGGGCAGAATCTGACAAGACACAAGGAGGTGATGGGAGACATAGAGTGTATTGGGACAATGGACTGATGTATACGCAGGACATAAGGACAGAGGGAGGGGTGATGGGCAAGCAGCTTGTCATTCCCCAAGGGTACCATGAGCAGTTGCTCAAGATTTCTCATGATATCCCCAAGTCTGGACATCTGGGAATTGCATGCACTATGCAGCGATTGGCCCAGAATTTCTATTGGCCCAACTTCACCCAGCAGGTGAAGGAATATTGCAGGTCTTGTCACCGGTGCCAAGAAATAGGGAAGGCAGGTAGTAAAACACAAGCAACCCTAATTCCCTTGCTCCTAGTACAGGAGACATTCCAGAGGGTAGAAATGGATATTGTGGGGCCACTGAATATCCCCAGCTCCTCTGGGAAGAGGTTTATTCTAACGGTGGTGGATTATGCCCAGAGGCAGTCACCCTATCCTCACTGAGGACAGACAAAGTGGCAGATGCCTTGCTAGGGATTTTTTCCCATGTTGGGTTCCCACAGGAGGTTATCACCAATCAAGGGGGATCCCTCATGTTGGACCTGATGAAGTGTTTGTGGGAGAAGGGTGGGCTGGTGCAGAGATGCATGACACCTTATCACCCACAAGCCAACGGGCTTGTGGAAAGGTTTACTGGTACCCTAAAATTGATAAGGCATTTGCTAAACAGCATGGGAGGGACTGGGAGAAATACCTTCCCCACCTGTTGTTTGCATACAGGGAGGCGCCCGAAGAGTTGACAGAATTTCTCCCTTCAAGCTCTTATATGAATGCAGGGTGCATGGGCCCCTAGATTTGGTCTGGGAGGACTGGGAAGGTAAGCACACCACCCAGGGAACTCCCATAGTGGATTATGTCCTTTAGTTTAGGAAAAGCTGAAGAAGCTTATTGGAACAGCCCAGAGCAACCTGGCAGCTGCCCAGCAAAAGCAAAAAGATATGGTATGACCGCAGAGCCAGAGCTTGCTCATACACCGTGGGTCAGGAGGTCATTGTCCTAATCCAAGTCTGGAAAGATAAGTTGCAGGCTGAGTGGGCAGGACTATACAAAGTAGTCAGACAAGTGAATGACATAAACTACATTGTAGAACTGCCTGACAGGAGACAATTCCCAAAGGATATACCATGTCTATATGATGAAGTCATATGCAAATAGGGCTGACATAGTCTTTGCAGTGTGTGGTTCTGGGGAGGGGACGGATGATTTAAAGCCCCTTCTGGACTTGCTGGAAGAAAGAAAGCAGGAGTCCTCTGTGGAGACAATCAAACTCTCACCCTGGTTGACCCTGAACCAGATCTAGGAAGTAAGGGAGGTTTTAGCAGGCTTTGCCCCATTGTTTAATGCCAAGCCTAGACTAACCCCCTTAGCGACACACAGTGTAGAGATGGGGACCCAAGCACCCATATGGAAGACAGCATATCGGGGTGTCTGAGTCTGTCCTAAAGGACATTAGCAGGGAGGGAGGAAATGCTGGATTTGGGGGTAATCCAGAAATCCCACAGCCCCTGGGCCTCACCTGTAGTCCTCGTTCCCAAGCTGGATGGCTTTACTCATTTTTGTGTGGACTACCGTGGACTCAACACAGTCATGAAGTTAGAAATCCACCCAATGCCACGAATGGATGAACTACTGGACAAGTTGGGAGGGGCGACATACCTTACCACCATTGACCTGAAAGGGTATTGGCAGGTGGAGTTAACTGCCAGCGCTAAGGACAGGTCAGCCTTCGTCACTCAAATAGGGTTATTTTTTGGAATGAAGAACACCTCTGCCACCTTCCAAAGGTTGGTGAACCAGGTGTTACATGGTATTGAAGAGTACGCCATGGCATACCTGGATGATATTGTCATCTTCAGTGCCAGCTGGAAGGAACACCTGCTTCACCTTATGGAAGTGTTAGGCAGGATACAGAGGGATGGGCTCTCTGTGAAAGCTGAAAAGTGCCAGGTGGCTATGGCTGAGGTGGCATACCTAGGGCATGTAGTAGGGCGGGGACAGCTCTGTCCTAATGAAGCAAAGATTGAAGCAATCGAGGTGTGGCCAGACCTGAAACACAGAAGCAGGTTCAGAGTTTTCTAGGGACCGCAGGGTACTATAGAAAATTTGCATCAAACTACAGTGCCCTGGCAGCTCCCCTATCTGGCCTGCTAAAGAAAAGAATGCCTAAAAAGGCAAACTGGGAGCCAGCCTGTGAATGAGCCTTTACATGGCTAAAGGAGGCACTAGGTGGTGCTCCAGTGTTAGCCAGTCCAGATTATAGTAAACCATTTGTATTCCAGACAGATGCTTCAGACATGGGCATTGGGGCAGCACTTAGCCAGACTTCTAACCAAGGGAAAGATCACCCAACAGTGTACTTCAGTAAGAAATTACTTCCCAGGGAGCAGGCTTATTCTACAGTGGAGAAAGAATGCCTTGCAATGGTATGGGCACTGAAGAAATTAGAGCCATTCCTATACGGGTTGCACTTTGAGGTACAGATGGATCATAACCCCCTGGTTTGGCTGGCACAAATGGGTAAAATAAATGGTAGGCTTTTAAGATGGAGCCTTGCCTTGCAGGGTTACGACATGACTGTCACTTACAGAGAAGGAACAGCAAACACAAACACAGATGGGTTATCCTGACAGAGCAGTGAACTGAATTTGGGTAACTCATCCCATGCATACGAATAGATTCCCCCAAGTTCAGTCTAGAAGGGAGGAATGTAACGGAATAACTGTCTATTAATTATATGTATAATTTTGATAAATATATGTTTCTTTGAATTTCTGCTTATGAGACATGGCCGTGTCAGCAGGCCCATGGGAAAGGCTAGCTTTTAACGGGGCCTGACCTTTTGACCCCAAAGCAGTTGCTTGCTGGAGCTAAATAGCTAGAGTTCCTTTTCTGTGTTAATACTTATCTGTTAAACTTCCTGAAACTGTTATAAAAAACAGGTTAACAAGTCACTGCTTTGATCCTAGGAAACCGGTTGTAAAATATTGCATTTATCGACATCTGGAGGGAAACCAGTTCTGACAGATACCTGTGAAAATTCACACAGCTAAGAGAAGTGTTTTCAGGATGCTTTTCTGAAACATCATAAGGGAGTGTGGTCATAACTTATGCTTTGATGAAGAGAGACTGTCTGTATAATTTGATAGTGCTATCTTTGCAGACTTCGAGCAAGCAATAAGATGAAACCATTTTGGGTATACTTGGTCATGTTACAAATTAATTACAGGACTAAAAGTGACCTCATGTGCTGTGACATCACAAGGAGGTTGGGACTTTAACTTTGAATATTGCCAAGCTGTCTGAGGGGACTGGGGCTCACGCTTGTTCTGAACTTTGAACGAACAGACACACTTGTGTTCTGGACTTAAGGGCACTTCTGTCAAGAGGGTCACACACAACTGAAAACTGAGTTAGAACTAGTAATTCAGTTACAAAGCATTTTGTTTTGTAATTTCCATTTATTTCTGACTGTAAGCATTAATGTGTACATGTTCTGTGTTTTGTATTTATTATTTTTTTTTAATTTTAGTAAACTTGTTGGTTTCCTTAATCCTGCCTAAGACATTTTCTCATTTTGAGTGTGAATGTTGGAACAGTATTGATAATTCTGACATAACTATTAAAGTGTTTAGTGTGTCACCATATGCAGCCATGTGAACAAGGACCTGTATAAAGATCCAGCCAGGTAAGGAAGAACCTAGGTCTCAATTGAGTCGGAAAGGGGATTGTGAACCAGGTTGGTTGTATGCCAGCTGGGATCAAGCATTACACTGCTTTCCTCAAAGAGGGTGTGGTATTTGGACCTGTTACCTTGGTGTACTAGCTAAAAAGGATTCATATTTGACCCCATGACTGGAGACTGGTAGTTGATCAGACCTAAAACAAACAGGAGGGTGTCCCTGTTTGTCCCCTGTTCACATATTGCACTTCGAGGTTGGGCAGTGTGGGAGCAGAGGGCCTGACCCCAGAAGTGTGTTTGAGACAGATGCTACAACTTGTAATATGCTGTTATTTAATATATTTCCAGTTTATAATACAAGTTAGTAGGTAGATGGTTCTTCTTAGTTTGTTCACATTTTTTTTTATCTACCTCCTGTTTTCCTATATTTATAGTCTTATTGGTGAAGAAAAAATGAGGAGTAATACCTTGATCATGTAGTCACCTTGCTGTTTAATGTGTTTATTGTTGCTTACTATGTTATATAATGTTTTATTTTATTCCTCAAACTACAATTTTAAAAAATGGCACAATGTGTCAAACATTGAGCTTACAGCTAAGGAATGGGAGCATGTCTGGAAATGTTTCTTTCAAATCTTCTCTTCCCCAGGTGGCAGAAGTTCTCTTGGAAAGTCAGTTCTCTAGATGTTTCTTAACTCTAGTTATTAAAGCAAAATGGGACCCAACTACATTGGCACCCTGCTGAAGGCAAGGCGGGGAGTATAGAGGAACACTTGGTCATATGTTTTGGAATTGTGTGGCTCTCAAGCGCTACTTGGAAGCAGTAAAAAAAACAGTGATAAAGGGGATGTTTGGCTCGGCTTAGGAGTCTCCCTGACCTTCTGCAACTTACTATTGGGACTTAAGCCTCTTGATATAAAAGGAAAGAATACCATCTATCTCTGGTGTATATGTGTGGCCACAGCAGCAAACGCCATCACCCGAATGTTTTTACAGTCAGAGTCCCCAACAGTGCAGAACTGGAGGCTGATCATGAGTGACGTAGCAGAGATGGAGAGAGACATAGCAGAGATGGAGAGAATAACTTTTAAGGTACAGGAAAGGGAGGATAAATACTTTGATTCTACAGTAGATGGGAGTTAACATATCCAGGGGAGGCTCCTCAAGAAACCCTGGGGGAATTAGACACTGAGCACACAGATCAAGCACTCAAGCTGGGGGAAGGACTTTGCAACAAACAGCTGCACATAAGTAATTAATTACTGTCCCCTTTAAGGTTCCTGGTTTCTCACTCTCATTTTTATGCTTCAAGGGTACAACCCATAGGGGCCCATTTGGAGGTCTTAGATTGTATCCTACTTGGGAGGGATTTT
The DNA here is from genome assembly GCA_016271365.2 of Neoceratodus forsteri. Taxonomy (NCBI): domain Eukaryota; kingdom Metazoa; phylum Chordata; order Ceratodontiformes; family Ceratodontidae; genus Neoceratodus; species Neoceratodus forsteri. The sequence continues at coordinate 1,237,916,024 of CM057455.1, forward strand.
GACAGGATATTTGACTCAAGGCTGCTGGGGCCAGCATGCTCTGCCCTGAGAGTCTCCATTACCTGTGATCCATCACTTGTGGCCTCAATGCCTCCATATTCTTCTCACTTGCTATGAATAGTTTTTAGGTTAGTTTTTTACCCTGCTTTTGCTGGTTTTTATAAAAAGGCAGTGAATCCTTGTGTAAAATGACTATTATGGAACAGACTGCTCTGAACCTGATATGTATTTCATGTACTTCATGTACCAGCATGCTTATAGAGTGGATACTGACCACCAACCCTGAGAGGCTCTCAGAGGTCTCTGTTCTTCCAGATGCCATCAGTGACCATTTCCAAGTGATATGTGCACGGACAAATAAACTTCCAAAGACCCCCCCCCCAAGAATTTCCACAAGCCGGGTGCTCTACAAGGGACAATTAGCTGCATTCAAGGCCTACCTTGCCCAGGTGGACTGAAGCTTCTTGGTCTCCATCCCTGATATTGGCACAGCCCTGGACTATTTCATCAATCAATTCAATATGGCCTGCATCTCCCTCACAAAACTTATGATCAAAGGCTCAAGTGCTGGGTGGATGACCCCACCGCTCCTTGCACAGATATGAGACAGAGATAACTTATGGCAATGGGCCAGAACCTCTGCATCAGAAGGGGACATACAGAAGTGCAGGGCTGCCTGAAACTAATGCATGAAGGACATAAGGTTTGCTAAAGCAACACACTTCAATGTAAAACATGTGAAAAGCTGGGGAGATGGAGAAAAAATTTGGGGAGAATTTAAAAGATCTTCTGGGTTAAAATGACAGATCTCAGTCTGTGATGCTCAGTACTAATTACCAATGGGGCAGTCACACTGGATCCAGGGGAGATTACAAACATCTTTACTAACACCTTTACCAGTCTCAGTGCCATCCTCACACCGAATGCCTTTCATGAGGCAGACACCTCTGAAGCTTGGGGTGAATCTCGAACCACAGCCACGTCACAAAACCCACAGTTCTATTTCAGACCTGTCACTATATCTGACACAATAAAGTTTCAGATTCTCTCTCCAGTACTCCCAATTGCCAGGCTGTATGGAAATTGGTGCTGGTCACCCCATTTACAAAAGTGGAAACTGCTCCCTAGTGACCAACTATAGACGAATTTCTATCCTTTCCCCATTGTCCAAGGCACTGGAAAGAATCATCTCTGACCAACTTGTTGATTATCTCTGGAAATACAATATTCAATGCCCACAGCAACATGGGTTCAGGAAGCTACACAGTACAAACACTGCTTTGATTGAACACACTAGCTCTCTGCATGAGGGCTTTGATAGTGGAAACCTAGTAGGATCCAATTACACTGATTTACTGAAAGCTTTTGATCTAGTCAATTGCTCACTTCTGCTTTTCAAACTCTGCACCCTTGCCCTCTCACCAGATACTGTGTTCTGGTTCCACGGCTACCTCTCCAACCAGTCTCATCAGGTAAGGATCAATGGAATGCTATCTGTTACCAAAAGGGTTACCATTGGTGTGCCTCAGGGATCAATTCTGGGGCCTCTATTATTTGGGTTATTCATAGATAACCTTCCTGCAGCCTGCTCCTCGAAGGTTCTCCTGTATGCAGATGATGCGGTCATCTACATTAGTAGCCCACAACTGTATATCCTTACATATAAACTCAAATGCAGTTTCAGGGGATTGGAAAATTGGTTTAGTCAAAATAAACTACTACTGAACTATAGGAAAATAAAGACCATGTTATTTGCAGGTCTACTAGCTAGGAAAAAGGCACCACCGCTCACCATAATAAGTAATAATGACGATCCCTTGGAACAAGTAACTGCATTTAAGTATCTAGGGGTAACCCTAGATGATGCACTTACTTTTGCCCCTCATGTAAACTACATTGTAAAGCTAGTCAACATAAAATTAGGGGTATTATACAGGCATAGGAACTACCTAACCCCAGCAGCAGTATCCAGTTTTATCCTCTCAGTACTGGACTATGGTCTATCAGTTTACGGAGCAGCTGCTGACACGGTCCTTAAACAGGGTCAGTCCGGTGCTAACTAAAGCCTGCCACTTTGTTCTTGGGGCTGATAGATTCACACAAACCTGTAACCTATATTCATGATCCAGTTGGCTTCCACTGCAGGACAGAATTAAATAACAGGTATGTCAAACAGGGATGAAGGCACTCATGGGCCTCTCCCCCTGGCCATCCAAAATCTTCTGCTCCCAGTCCATACCCAATATGCAGCCAGGAGTATGACCAGGCATGCAATATCTGGTACACGCAGATGTTGCCCTCAGGGTCTCAATCTGAGAGCCATTCTCTCCCACAGTGGTGGCAGGGACTTTCTGGAAGCTGCACTTGGATGAAATGGCCTTCCTCTCTCAAGTTGTCTCTGATGCTCTCCATAGCCCTCTGAAGCTAAGATATATTTCCCCTTCACGGAACAACACAGGGACTGTTCTACCTCCACTTACACTCCTATCAATAGCTGGGACACTGCTCTCCTCTCTGGTGGCTTCTAATTCCAAAGAGCCCATCTTTTAGGCATTAGCCTCAACCACTATCCAGCTGAACAGTTGGAGTCACTCCCAAAATGGGGAAAATTCACTTCAAGCAAGCTTGCTCGACTCCATAAGAATTATTTGTAAATGCAGGGAAAAGACTCAGACCTCAAAGCAGTAATTAATTAATTATTAATATTTATTTGTTAACTGGCCACCTATTCCAAACTGCCAACGTTTCGTAGTCCCAAGACCACTTCCTCAGGGCTAACAGTAGTCCTGTAAATATACAGTAGAAAATAATTAACACAATATTTTTTAAAATAAAAAGTCTGTATAGACTCATTCATAAAAAAAATGAAAAATGACAAAAATCAAGTATTAAATAATGTCATTGCATAGTAATGTTACACCAGAGAACAACTTATATAATAACTGCCAACTGTGCTGGAGCCCACTACAGACCAGAAGAAAATGGGCATGGGCCATACAAGTTCATGGGATTTTAAAGAATAATTTGATATGTGGGTTGGTAGAAAAATTGGTAAAACCAAAACATGGATGTAATCTGAAAAAAAATGGCTAGAGAGCTAGTAATTCCTAAATCCAAAAACAAATTCACATATATGACCTTTCAGTATAAAGCAGCTGTTAGTTGGAATCAACTTCTTTTGTATCTTAAAGACCCACACATGAAATTGGATGTTTTTAAAACTACTGTTTATAGGGAATTTGAACATTTTGTTGCACATGTAATAAATAGTCTAAATGTATAGGAGTATATGAGGTGAATAGCTGGACAGAATGTTTGTTAATGTAATAGTGTGTATTTATTCCCTGTACTTGTTCATTTTCCCATTGAATGTAATCTGGGCTGATCTGAGATGTGTTTGCCATTGTATTTGTGTACTTTTGTATTTATGTGTATGTATTTTATGTTATTGTAACTTGACACTTTAAACAGGTGCACCTTGTGAAAAGGGCATATATAGCCCTAATGGTAGTATCCCTGTATAAATACATTCTATCTACATTTTATCTACGAGAGTCCATATACTGTTCATCTAAAGGTGTATCATAGCTTCAGGTGGGATGCCAAAAATGTAAAACACTTACTCTTACTCGTATTACTCTTGTATATAAGAACATCTGTATATTGTGACAATACGGGGAACAACTTGCAATCTGAAATACAGTATATGCCGATTGTTACATCCCTCTAAGATAAAGAATTTCTGATTTATGTAAATACAGTAAGTCATTCTACGCAGGATACTGTCTATAAATCAGTGCCCAGCCATACCTTCTCTTCCATTAGGCCAAACCTTCAGCTTCACTTTTTCGAATATTTATATTAGCTTCTACACAGAGGCAAAGACAAGTCTAAATTGCATGCTTACTGTAAATGTCAAACATATCTTAATGGTGGCCATTTATTTCGTCAGCTTCATTTAGTCTCATTACTATGTGACACAGTAGGGTGGTATGTCAAAAGCAAATACTTGAGGCCTTATTCTAAAAACTGTTTCTCTAATATTCTTCCTTTTAACCAGAAATAAAGTATAGCAATCATCTGCAGTTCATATTTTACATGCATGCTAAAGCTGGCATCAAGGTGATCGCTGTCTTGGTAAGTTACAGCCATTTCTATGCTTTACTGCTCTACTGCTGCCCTTGCAATAAATTCTAGAGACATTCTCTCACTTTGTTATATTGATGTGCAGCAAGCAAGACTGACCACTGCGTGACAGTCAAGTTTAACATCCTCAGTTTCCACAGTGTAAGACCAACCACTTTTTAAACATCTGAATGCATAATTAAGTATAGATATTATACTTCATGGGTTGACAGTAGTTTTGTACCTAAACTCAGCTCCAAAAGAAAAAAGAAATGTAGTCTTTCCAAATCTGCACAGGTACCTGAAGTTTAAATGCTGCAAAGACAGTTAATTAGAAAGTTGTATTCTTAAGGCATAAATGACATATTCCATTTCTAATAACAGTGCCACTTGTGATCAAACTTATGTGACTTCTTTTACTCAAAATGAGAAGTATAATGCCTCAATATTTCTTACTGAATGCTGTTCATCCAGTAAAATAGAATGACCTGAGACTACCATGCTCTATAGTAGTGTCCGCTGTCTACCAGCTCCGCTTCTTTTGGAGTGTAGTACTTTGGGTGGTGGGGGCCTGTGTCTGATGTCAGGCCTGCTGACACACCACTGCAAAATGAGCACCCTGGTGAATATTCCCATGGGAACCAGAGACCAGCTGGAAGCATTCGTGTGCAGTCCAAGCTGGTACTAGAAGGGTAGTCCTCCCCCCGCAGCAGTTTTTTAACTACTTACATTCTCTTAGTGCAGGGTTACCATAAAATGGCTAATATAATAGATTATTCTACAAATAAATGCTTTAACAAGAAAATAACTAATGGAAACCAGGGATTTACAGAGTCTTCAACTTGTTGAGATTACTAATGAGGGGTTCGTAATTAAAGTTTGCAAAGCTGGACACTTGGTACCACCTCTCATTCACATGGAAACACCTCTCATTCTCATACAACAAGTTCCTAGTGGAGAGACATAGGAAATATGTTGATAACAACACATAAATGATGGAGATAATCCTGTAAGTAGCAGGCTGAAGGGAAACAAAAGATAGATATGGCATAAATCAAAATGTCAGTCCGATAATAGTTTAGTGATACTGTAATTCAGAAGACAATGTGCTAGTCTTCTTCCTCATTCATCCCTCTCTCTAGTATAGCAGTCTCAAGTTTAAATATGCACCATGTTTCCCATCTCCTTAGTGTCAAGTCCCAGTCCCCCTTCATTGGAAGTTCTTTAACCAGCTCAAGGGCTGCTGGTAGTTCAGTGATACTGTAATTCAAAAGACAATGTGCCAATCTTCTTCCTCATTCATCCCTCTTTCTAGTGTGGCTGTCTGAAGTTTGAAAATCCACCACATTCCCACTCTCCTCAATGCTAAGTCCCCCAAGTTCCAGTCCATCTGTCTCTCGGGGGTGCTTTATCCAGCTCAAGAGCCCAGAATTTAAAAGAAGCACAGCTATGTCTGGCCATTGAAAAGTGTTTTTCCACAGGTGATTTTTTTTATCATTATCATTGAGACCAGGGAGGATGAGCAGGTCCACCAGGAGGGGGGTTCAGGGGATGGGGCCAGAGAAATCCAGGGGAGGAGGTAGCTTCTTCTGGTGGGGGACTTAGTTGTTTGGGGTATAGAGCTGGGAACAGACATCAAGATGGAGAGGGAGGTAAAGTGTCTCCCAGGAGTCACAGCTCTGAGGGAGGGGGAGCGGATCCACAGAATTGCTAAGGCTGTGGCTGGTGGAGGGGCTGGACATCATTGTCCATCTGGGGACAAACAACCTAGCCAAAGACTGGGCTAGCTTGGAGAAGGTTCAGAAGGATTTTAGGGATTTGGATAGGTGCCCGAGGGAGGTAGCTAACTTTGTTACATTCTCAGAGGTGCTACCAGTCAGGGAAGAGGGGGGAAAGAAACCAATGCATCAAAAGCTCCAACAAGTGGTTGAAGGACTGGTGTGGGAAAAACAGCTTTTGCTACATTGGGGACTGGGGTACCTCCTGGGATAATGCATGCCTGTACAAGAAAGATGGTCTGCATCTTTCTGGGGAGGTTTATGTGCTTCCTGAGCAAGCATTTAAACTAGCCGCTGGGGGGGAGGGCTGTTAGGAGTGGAGAGATTCAGTTAGCCCTTCCCCACAGGTTAGGGCACACATCAAGCAGGACTAGGTCATTATGCCAGGGACAGATACACCAATACCACAGGGCAGAAAAGGCTGTGTACAGGGCCAGATGATATCATTTTAACAAAAAGGCCTAAATCAAAAGTAACCAGAAAGGTAGTAAAAGGGAAGCACCACATAGAATATGCCAGGAATAGTAGGGTGATAACAAGGGGCAAAACACAAGGAGGAGATGAAAGGATGCCATTTTCCATGGAAAGTCATGCACACAAATGCCTGCAGTCTGCAGAACAAGGTCCCAGTCAGACCTGATGGCTGTAACGACGGAGACTGATCTGGACATAGTGACCATAACCAAAACATGGTACACCAGGAACCACAGCTGGAACATAAGTATACCTGGTTATGTCCTGTTCAGAAAAGACAGGGAAGGTAAAAGGGGGGGGGTGCCCTCTACATCAAAGAAAGCATCAAGGCAACTGAAAATTAGAACAGGCATGAGCAAACATAGGAAATTTGGGTCACCCTTGAGTCAGGCAGTGGAACAGCCATTCGCACAGGGGGTTATTTAAAGACCACTAGCTCAGGCAGAAGAAATTGACAAACTGCTGCTGGAAAACATGCATGACATGGCAGCAAAGGGAAAGGTACTGCTGATGGGAGACTTTAACATGCCAGAAATAGACTGGTCCATCCCAGCAAGGACCTCAACCAGGCACAGGATTTCATTGACTCCCTTGAGGGGGCTGGCCTTAGGCAACTGGTGCAGGAACCTACCAGAGACTGGGCAATCCTGGATCTGGTACTGACCAGCTGGGACAGAATTACAGGGCTCAAGGTGGAAGGTCAGCTAGGGTCCAATGACCGCCATATGGTATGATTCAAGGTGGACACAGAGATTCAGTCAACCCATATGAAAGGAAGAGTCTTAGACTTCAGAAGGGCAGACTTTACCAGGATGGAACTTCAGCTTAAGGAAACCCTGGAAAAAAGGGGGATGGGGGGAAGTTGAGAAGAAATGGGCACACATCAAGGAGGCCATAGCGGAGGTCACAAAACAATGTGTTAGGTCACTAGACAAGGGTAAAAGGAGAAGAAAACCATTTTGGTTCTCAATGGGGGTAGCTGAAAAAGTAAGGGCCAAGAGGCTTGCCTTCAGGATGTATAAGAAGACACAAAGAGATGAGGACAAGGAAATGAACCAAAAGTGTCTCAGAGAGGCAGGAAAAGCAGCGAGAAGTGCTAAAGTGCAAACAGAGGAAAGAATAGCTCAATCAGTTAAAAAAAGAGACAAGACATTCTTCGTGTACATTAGCAAGAGAAGGAAGGCAAAGGGGGAGTGGCTAAGCTTCAAGGAGCATGGGGGGAGATAATGGAGGGAGATGGGGAGAGAGCAGCAATCCTGAATGAATATTTCTGTTCAGTCTTCACTGTGGAAGGGCATGGGCAGGGCCCACAGCTAGATTTTAACTCACTGTACCCAATACCTACGTATGAAGTCTGAACCATCCATTGATTCTTCTGATACAAAATGGCCACCCAGGGTATAATGAGTTAAAGGAACAAAGGATGAGATAAACACCAGTCCATTCACAGAAGACAGGGTCCTAGAAGAGCCTGCAAAGCTGAAAGTAACCAAAGCCATGGGTCCAGATGGCATACATCCCAGGGTCATAAGAGAACTGAGAATTGAACTGGCAGCCCCCCTGGCAGCCCTATTCAGTGAGTCCCTAGACACTGGAGTGGTCCCAGAGGACTGGAGACGGGCAAATGCTGTCCCTCTTCACAAGAGAAATAGTAAAGAAGATGCAGGGAACTATAGGCCAGTTAGTCTAACCTCTGTAGTAGGAAAAATAATGGAGACACTCCTCAAGGAAAGAATAGTGGAGCACCTAGAAGCCATGGGGGTGTTGGATCCCAGGCAACATTGGTTCACTGCAGGATGTTTCTGTCAAACTAATCTAATAGATTTCTTTGACTGGGTGACAAAGGTAGTAGACCAAAGGGGGACAGTAGATATTGGCTACCTAGATTTCAGCAAAGCCTTTGATACCATCCCACATAGGAGACTGGTCAACAAGCTGGGCATCCTGGGGATGGGGCACAAGGTGGGAAACTGGATTGGAAACTGGTTAAGGAACAGAAAGCAGAGGGTCATGGTAAAAGGAACCCAATCAGAGAAAAGGGAGGTGACCAGTGGGGTCCCTCAAGGATCAGTTCTAGGGCCAGTGCTCTTCAATGTCTTCATCAGTGACACTGTAGGTGGACTAGAGGGAAAGGTCTGCCTGTTTGCAGATGACACCAAGATCTGCAACAGGATGGATACCCAGTAGGGGGTGGAAAGGATGAGAAAGGACCTGAAATGGTTGGCGAGATGGTCAGAGGCGTGGCAACTAAGGTTTTATGCAAAGAAGTGCAAAATCATGCACATGGGGAGCAGGAACCCTGGAGCAAGCTACAGGTTGTGGGGAGAGCTGTTGGCAGTTACTAAGGAGGAGAAGGACTTGGGGGTCATAATCACAGATGACCTGAAGGCCACAAGGCAGATGGCCAAGGCAGCAAGGAAGGCCACTTCAATGTTGGGGTGTATTGGAAGGGGAATCATAAACCGAAGAAGGGAGGTAATAGTTCCCTCTGTACAAGACCCCGATGAGGCCTCACCTTGAGTACTGTGTCCAGTTCTGGATGCCACACCTTCGTAAGGACATTAACAAAATAGAGATGGTGCAGAGGAGGGTGACCAAAATGGTGAAGGGTCTACATCACAAGCCTTACAAGAGAAGAGTCAGAGACTTCAATTTGTACATGTTGGAGCAAAGGAGGGAGAGAGAGGTGATATGATAGAAATGTTCAAATACCCTAACGTCATGAACAAGGTGAAAGGGGTTATCATATTCCAGTTTAAAGTTGTGCCAGAACAAGAGGACATGACATGAGACTGATGGGTGGCCACAAAAGGGGAAATGTCAGGAAGTTTTTTTTTATGGAGATGGTGGTGGATGCATGGACTAGCCTGCCCCAGGAAGTGGTGGCTGCCCTAACGGTGACAGGCTTCAAACATGCATGGGGCAGGGATGAAGGAATATTACAGATAGAAAGAAAAAGCCAATTACCAGATAGGGTCACTGGCCTCTTCATCAGGTAGCATAAGTGGGCAGACTGGATGGGCCTGGTGGCCCTTATCTGCTGAGAGTATATATGTATCTATGTAATGCAGCTTTTCTGTTTTTGAATACTTTACTTTATAAAATGGGTAGAGACAGTAAAGAAGTCTCATTGGCTGGCAGCCCTTGCCAGCTATTTTTTTTGCTTATACCATGGTAAATAACAAGAGGCAAAAATGGCAACTGACTTGGCAGCAATATCCTTGTGCCGCTCTGCCTTCGCACCACAAAATCCATAACCTTGTTTGCCTGCTTAGAAAAAATTCAGAAATGGCCATGAGAACTGAGCAAAATTAGAAGTCACAAAAGTACTTAAAAATACCAACAACACTTAAAAAGTGTTGTTTGTTTCTATTTTTTTTTTGATATAGCTTTTTACCCCTTTGGTGATCCCATGTCCGTCCCATCCTCCCCTTGGCCTACACTCACCTCTTTCAGAGCTACCCAAAGCCAGTCCCCCACAGATTGCCTCCAATAGCAGGGATGAGGCCTATCTCCACTCCATAATCCACATCTAGAATCACTCTGAGTATCCGGGTGGCAGCATGAACATAGGGAGATGTGCAGAATGGTGATCAATAATTGGGTACTCTTTTGTGTGGGGAAGCACAGACCCAGAAGGCACTGCACTTCTATCCCTCCATAGATGAACACATCCATCTGGCTGTGGAAACACAGGGCCTGGAGGGCCCTGTGCTTCCCTACCTCCATAAAGCAATTTATGTCCTTGGTTGTAATAAATTTTTTGTGGGGCTCACTTCAAGGGGAGAAATATATTAAGTGTGCCTCTTAACTCCCAGTAGCTTGACTGTAGATATGGTGTAACCGCCCTCCATGCCCCTGTCTAGGGGCATACACTTTCTTTCGCAAACGTCCCAGAGCAATAGAGGAGGGGCACCCTCAAGTGCTAACATCAAGACAAATGTACTTCCAAATTAAGGCAGAGAAATAATATTCCTACCTCTCAGGTGTCTTCAAAACTCGTGCACTCTACCTTCTCCCTCAGTATTTGATTTTCTCCTTTCCAAAGCTGCACACCGGGCCAGGACCTCCTAGGGTTACCACCTGTCCTAATTTCCACAGGACAGTCCTGATTTGGGCAGCTGTGTCTTAGAAAAAAACAGGAAAAATACTACATGTCCTGATTTTATAGTAGAAAAAATATTTTCTAACTTTCCACTAAATGTTGCAGAAAACTACAATACTTTAACTAAAATACCTTAAAATGATAAGAAACAACATAAGCCACTAAGAAACTACAATACTTAGCCTTAATTCTTATTATACAGAGAAAACAAGTTTTTTGCATTGGTCGAGGTTACATAGTGTCCTGCGAAAAATCATGTTTCAGTAAGAAATGTCCCACTTTGGGCTTCTTAAAAGGTGGTAACCCTAGGACCTCCACGCTGTACCTCTGCTGTTTCAGAAGCCCTTATGGTCCTGCCCAGGCTGGATGAATACTGCAAACTGGAATGCAACTCATGAAAAATTAATCAAACTGAACATAAAGGGGAAAAGAAGGATTTCATTTCATTTACTTCCCCCTCTCAGTTAAATAATGCACATAACCACTATTTCCTCCCTAAACTGACTTTTATTCTGCATCTGTACTGCAAATGATTTCCAACATTAGAGGGGTCACATACGCCATTCTAAATAGATAAAGCAGCTCCATGGGGCTAATTAACTTTTTACAACACTAGCTAGACATTCTAAGGCAGCAGAAACGATGGATAGAAGGCAGACGCAAGCAAGGATTTTTTTGCCTATCTCTCTCTCTCTCTCTCTCTCTCTCTCTCTCTCTCTCGGATGCTTTACTCAAGACCTACTTGAACTCAGATCCCTGCAATCTCCTGGCTTCTTTGGATTTGGTAAGCCAACACTTTGCTTCTCCTTCCTCCCCCAGGTCACTCACTTGCTCACTAGCACTGGTTGTCCCCTCCAAACTCTGGTATGGGAAAGTGCGCTGCCTCCCCCACCTGGACCCCTGGGACACTGGCTCAAGGCACAGGATTTCTGGGAATTTTACTGACAACCCAGGCCCCGACCCTCTTGACACGGTTGGCACTGTACCCGGTGTTAATGCAACACCTGCCACCTCCACTCGGCTCTGCCTCCACACCTGCCTTCTCACGGGTGGCCCAAAACACTCTGGATCCCAATGGTCATCTTCCTAGGGGGTCCCTGCCAGGCCCGCATCCCCATTTACACAGCCTGGGCTTGAATTAAGCTCCAGTAAGGGGCTACCCTTCAAGGTCTGCTATTACAGCCTGTGACCCACCTGGCCCTCAATGTACCAGTGCCCCAGGACCTGCCCTTCCAAGCAGGCCCCATAAATTGGTTGAAAGGCCCCCCCAGCTCCCTCTACAACTCCAGGCTGCCCTGCCATGCTCTGACATTTGGCACTGTTGTAGTGGATGACTAGATACACCTTTGGTGCATTTTTGATAATGTTTGGACTTTCACTGGGGATTTGGCACCATAGTGAAGATGGGAAGTAATTTTGGGGTTCACAGCATATCCCATGAATGTTTAGGGGGTGATTATGTGTTAATGTTGTAATATGACACCTTTATTTTTTATATATATGTAAGCCCCCTATAAATACAGGGCTTATATTCCCACTGTTAGGCATCCCTTTCCCCCTCCTAACCCCCCCCCCAGAGCTAGGAAAAGGGTTTAGTGGTCTGGGGGATATTATTCTGGATGTCTCAAGGTGGCAGCAGAGAATGGTAAAAAGGGCATAAAAAGGGACTTGCAGGAAGTAGTGGGGCCTTTTCCAGCCTGGGCAATAGGCCTGGGGCTGGAAGGGGGAAGCTGGAAGAGTAGTGTCAGGAGCAGGATAGGTGGGCAAATGAGGGAGCTCGGTGGTCCAGGAAGGCCGGTGGGGAAGCCCCTCAAAAGAGTGCAGTCAGGATGGTTTTATGCACTGTGGCCAATGAGGAGAGGGGGTACGGGCTCCACTGGGGACACAGGTAGCCAGGTCCTGCGTCATTGGGGGCTAGGGTGTTAGGAGGCTTTAGTAAGCCTAGAAGAAATATGTAGGAGCCCTTAAGAAGCCTGCTTGTGTATACCCAGGTCACCAGGGCTGGGAGGGCTATGGCAGGGCCCTCTCAGGAGGGGAGCCAGTGGCAGCAGTCCCCCTCATACCCGGTGTGGCAGGGCAGCCTGGGGGGGGTCGAGGGAGCCTTGAAGCCTTTCACCAGAATCAGGGGGTCTGTTTGGAGGAACAGGTCCTGGGGCATTGGTCCATTTAAAATCCAGGTGGGTCGCAGGTTCAAGAAATGGCAGATCTTGGAGGGTGGTCCCTGTGCTGGAGCTTAACTCAAGCCCAGGAATAGAAGCAGGGATATGAGCCTGGCAGGGATTTCCCATAGGAAGTAGGTACCAGCAGAACCCTGGAATGAATTGGGGGCCAGTGCTAAGACAGAGCCGAGGTATCGTGGCAAGAGTGGCCTCAGCCCTGTGCACCAGTGCCAGCTGTTTTGAAGATGGGTCGAGGGCCTGATTCATCAGCAAAATTCCTGGATGCCCTTGTGGTTTGGGCCAGAACCCAGGGGTCCAGGTGGGGAGGGCCACTCACTTTCCCCTGCCAGTGTAAGGGGGGGACTATCAGTGCCAAAGTAAAAATGACCTGAGAGGAAAGAAAAGGAAGGTTGGCTTACCGGATCCATGATATGCTGGGAGATTGCAGGGATCTGCGTTCCAGTGTCTTGGGTAGAGCACCTGAGAGAGAAGAGTTAGAAAAGGAGAATCCTTCTGGTGTCAGCTAAATTTGTGTTCTCTGCTGTTTATTAGGTCCAGCTCAAATTGTAAAAAGGTTAAAGCCCCATGGAGCTGCTTATTTATTTATTAGAGAAGAATGATGACCCCTGTATCGCTGGAATCATTTGCCATGCAGGTGCAAAATAAAAGCAGTCGGGGTGAAACAGTGGTTTGTGCCTTATTGGACCATAAGGGGGAGGTTAATGAAATTAAATCCTTTTATTCCCCTTGTATTTGCAGTCTAATACATTTTCCTTGAGTTGCATTCCAGGGTCAGAGCCCAGCCTGGTTGGGGCTGCAAGGGCTTCCTGAGTCCTCCGAAGGTGAAGAGGGAGGTCTTGGTCTGGTGGTCAACTCAGGGAGGAGATCAGATGCTGGGATGGAGAAGGTAAAGTGCACAGCTATGAAGATGGCATGCAGGTAGGTGACAACTGTTTTCCCTGCTTTAGTAGTGTGCAAAAAGGTATCGAATGTTAGTACTTTGAGTGCTCCCTTCTTTCTGCCTGGAAGACTTGTGATGTTAAAATATGCCCCTAGACAGGCCAGGAAGGGGGGGTTGCAAATACATTGTCCCTTAACTCCAATTATTGATGGACGTATGGCTTGTTAAAGTTGCAGTGTTAGCCTATGGGAATTTAGATTTTTAAATTTTTATGTTTTTTTTTATATGGCCCCTACATTTTTTGTGTCATGTGTTAGTCTTGCAGTACTCCTTAAGACCTTTCTTTTGATATATACATTGTCCCTTAACTGCAAATATGGATGGAGTTATGGCTTGCTAAAATTGAAATGTGTAAAAAAAATTAATCCAAATTCTTTTTTCATATGATGGGATCTTTTTTCATGAAGTTGTGTCATTCATACAAAAAAGATTCCCTCATATGAAAAAAGGATGTGAAAAAAACCTAAGTCCAAATAAATTTTTCATATGAAGGAACTTCTTCCGTGAGGTTGTATTGTTCAGCTCAAGGGCTGGTGGTACACTTAAGAAAGTGAATAAAGCATGGTTTACTCTTGCAAAATGTGTATTGTAATTCTTTTGTAAGTTTCTAAAATTGCCAAATAACAGGTTGCTTTAATTTACAGGCTGTCAGAATGGCAATGACTTTGTTCCTAAACTGAAAACGGCAGCTAGTGAAATCTGCAGAAAACAGCTCCTAGTATGCAACACTATTAAATTTCAGCAAATATGTTAAACAGCTTTTAAGATAAGTGTTTTCAATTCATATTCAGAAATTTTTTTTAAGATCTGGGTCATCGTTGACACAGTGATATGCAAATAAGGCGGAAAGGTCAGAGTTCAGAGCTGCTGTCTTGAATGTTGCTGCCATCTTGAACACTGCCTGCAACTGCTGGGCAAAGGTTAGTGAAGGCTAGGTATTTTTTGTGGCTTTTCACTTGTATGAGTGTTTTTCTAGTCAGAGAGCAGTAGTGCTGAACTACTTTTTGTTTTGCTGATTGATTACAATTGTGAGGACCGTGTGAGTCAGTGAGCGCGAGATGGGCTGAGGAGACAGTGGCACGTGTTCACCATGATAACCCATGGGTTATCATGGTGAATTATAACCAGCTTCTCCTATGATGAAAAAATGTCCCTAAGTTATTTATATATATATATGTGATATATATATATATATATATATATATATATATATATATATATATCCCCCTAGGAAAGCATATTAAATGGTGCAGTCTGAGTGGATAACAGTAGTTTTCATTTCCTTCTGATTGTGGCCATGCAGTCTCAGTTGTGATGGCCTGCCTGGATGAAATTCATTTGTGGATGACTGAGAACACATAGCATTATTTCAGCAGAATCATAGGGGTGGCCAAAGCATTTGACCTGGTAGATCATCAAGTACTCCTTGCAAAACTAATGCAGATCAGCCTAGATAGTCTGGCGGCACAATGGTTCTCTATCTCCAGGGAAGGTCCCAACTAGTTAGATGGCAGGGTGCCATATCGGATAAGTGCCCAATACAGGATGGTGTCCCCCAGGGATCAATCCTTGGGCCACTGTTATTCTCTTTATTTATTAATGAATTACCTACTTTCTGTAATGATGCTAACGTCACCCTGTATGCAGAACATGTAGTGCTACACAGGTCCACAAATGACCCTGACGCTCTGAACAGACTGCTATCCGGAGACCTCCTGGAATTGGAGGGATGGTTGAACAACAATAAACTGGTCCTAAATAGCAAAAAAACTAAGGCAATGCTATTCAGACCAAAAAAACTTGGACCAGACAGAGCTAATAAACTAGCTCTCTCACTATCGACTGGAACTAGGGTTGAGGTAGTTGAGTCCCTAAAATACCTAGGAATTACCCTTGACCAGGATTGCACCTTCAAGGCTCACATTGATCTGCTCACTAAGACTTTGAACAAGAAGATTGGTCTTCTGTATTGCCTTAGTCCCTATTTTACACAGGACTCTCGGGTCAAGGTTGCACAAGGTACCCTCCTGCCCACCCTCTTCTATGGTTACCCTGTACTGATCTCTGTTAAAAACATTGAGATGCAGAAGCTCAGAACCCTGTACCATAGAATCAGCAGGTCTGCTGCCACTGCTCCACCCGGAGAACATCATTATCAGGTCCTCCAAGCCCTATCCTGGCCCACCCTCAAAGGACGATTACAGTATCCATTTCTTTGCCTAGCCTACAAGCTCAAGCTAGCCAGTGCCCTCCCCCGAGTCTGGCAGAGATGCTGAGAACAAAAAGAATGGCAGGACACTAAGGTCCTCAAGTAGACAGCTCCTTGCGGTACCCAGAGCGAAGTCCACCCAAGGGTCTCAGCTTTCTCAGTCATTGTACCTCTCCTCTGGAATGCACTCCCTACAAATCTCCAGGAGTACAACTCACTGGGGGGATTTAAAAGGGGACTAAAGACCCACCTGCTGGAACTAAACCAATACACTTGCCACTGTTGATATCTCAACTTTGGACTTTTTGATTAAAAAAACTGTCAGTGAGTGGGTATATTCACAAATGTATTTAAGTGTATTAACAAATGTCACTAATGTGTCATATGTTGTTAACTGTTCTCCTTGCCATGTGATAAGTAAAATATTGTATTTTTTGTAACTCTGCAAATGTTATATTTTGAAGTATCTGTAATTAGTCCCAGGTCGCCCGGAAAAGGGACAGTTACTGAACTCAGTGGGCCTACCTGGTTACCAAAATTAATTAATTAATTAATTAAATAAATAAATAAATAAAAAAGCCTATTTCATCAGAATCACATGGGTTGCTAAGCTCCTCCACTCACCACATTTTATATAAATAAATGCTGGGGAAAACGCATTTCAGCGGTTTCTAGTGGTTGCAGTGGATATCATAGGATTTGCAAAGAAATGCCATAGTCTCAACCACAACCCCTTGCTACCTGAAAATTATGCCCCTGCACAGACTGATTTCATGTGATCCAAAAAGACTGAGGTATATTTGGAGAGCTGGGACTTATTTTGAAAGGACTTTTTGGTTCTCTGAGAACCCCTGTCATTAAGGCATTAAAGTCAAAGTTGTTCACAGCTTGGGTGTCCTCCTAGACTACAGTCTGACCATAGAAATCATGTCAGCTGCAGTTAGGGGAGCTTTTCCCAGCTTTTTAGTATCACCAGGCTGTGGCCTTTGCTGTCTTCAGAGGACCTTATCACAGTAGTCAATGCATTTTTATTTCTCACCATGAGATTAGAATACTCTAATGCTGTCTACCTACATTAGGATTACCAAATGAAGTGATTTACTGCTTGGCGCTACTGTAGAATGTGGCTATGAGACATGTTTTTGATGCTCATAGTTCAAAATGTATCTCCCCAAACCTTTAGGTGACTGCACTGCCTGCCTATGGAGCGGTGGATTGGGAATAACATTCTAATCCTGCCTTTTGGAGCATTAAACAAAGCCAGTTCATCTTACCTCACTGACCCACTTCAGTTCTTTGTTCCTACCTGATCGTACAGATTAGAGGAAGCTGGGTAACTCCATTTTAGTTTGTCAACTGAGAAAGGTCAGAGAAGCTGAGAATATGTGACTCATCAGGATGGATGACTTTAAGACTAGAACAGCACTGACAGTGACCAGGGTTTAGAAAAGAGCCCGAGTAATCGAAGGGCCAGCCAAGGGAGGAGGAGGATGAAGCATCCCAGGGGATGTTCTCCTCAAGGCACGTGGGACACAGTCTCTGCTGCAGTACCGCCACCTGGTGGTGCAGCCAGAGCTTTTACTGCAGCAGGGATGCTGACTAGCTTGGATGGGCAGAACCACTCTGCAGCGTGTTCATGTGTCACAAAGCCATTGTGTTCGTTATACTTGGGGATGAGGAGGAACAGTAAATATCTCACAGTGATGAAGCTGTCAGCATTCTTGGGCCCTGACATGCTGACTGCCCTCTATCCCCCTGAATTGCATTGCTCATGGTGGGGTGGGGAATTGCCAGATATTTACTGATGCCACCCTCAAGGGAGAAGTCTGGGTTAGAAGAGAGACGTAAGTGACAGAAAAGGTATGACTGAGGCTGGGAGGTTGCCTGGCGAATTTTAAGGGGCTGCCAAGGAGACCAGGAAGAGAAAATAAAGATTAGAATAACATTTTTGTTGTACAACACATACAGGTACATACATTTCAACATACTGTACTTAGAGATAAATGTGCCCACTTAGAAATAGTGTGTTGCTAACACCTACATTGAACACAAAGTGATTTCATGACTCCAAAACAGGGATGATGGAAGCAGGAGTAATGAAGCATCCAGACTACTTTTTCACCAATAAAATGCTTTCCAGCAGCTGTATAGCTTGTTTTACTTTGCTGGAGAAAAGAAGAACCCATAAGTAAAAGAAAAGAAATTAACTGTTTTTTATACGGCAACTTTTGAGTAAACAGTATGCAAAGCATTTTGCAGTACAGGAGAGGGAGGGGAGAAAATGCTGCTGCAGTTTCAGGTGGAGAGAGAGAGAGAGAGAGAGAGAGAGAGAGAGAGAAGTTTAAACACAAGTGGGGAGGGGAATTTTTAGAAGGGCTGGACACCAATGCTAATGTACGCTGCTCCTGAGTCTTTGTTTACCTGCTTGTGTCCAGACAGCCTTGTTGCTATTTTCAGAAGTTGTGTCCATTTACAATAAGAAGTTTTGATTTACAGCAGAAAATATGCAATTGTGAATTGCGGCCAGTTTGGATGCACTTGCGTCTGTTTATGGTTGCAAACTTTGGACATGGTTAGTCCAATTAATAGATGGTCTAGCCAGTTTAATTACATTTTCCTTTTGAAAACAGTGGCTGATGCATTTTGGATGGATCCTTTTGAAAATTCTGCCCAGAGTGGTAAGTGGCTTGCTCAGCATCACACAGTGAATAAATAGCAGTGGGATTCAAATCAGGGTCTCCAAGTTCCTAGCTCTGCCCTCCTGTAGTACAGTATATAAGCAGTAACACATACCTACGGTATCAGTTTCAGCCCAGTGTTAAGGTCTGATATTAGTCTACTCCCAGCTGTTTTATTCCAGATAAAATGTAAAGCTATCCCTTGCTTCCCCCTCCTTCTACTTGTTTTTCTTCTAAGAATGCATGCAAGGAAGATATTAACAGAGGGTTCTTCAATCTGTATTTAGAGAATAAAATCACTCATGCTATTGGCACATTACAGCATCACCAACTCAGAAGTGATGACAGCCTTAAAACATGCAACTTGCCCTGAAGCTACTGTAACTATCAAGACTAAATAGGCTTGGAATAATGCCACTGCACTGCAAATACCTATACACTGAGCTGTCCGACCTCTGTCTCTCCAGTTTTCTTTTTTCACCCACTGAGACACATGTTTCATAAATGAATGCTTCCACAAGGGAAACTGTGTCATTCCTTTGTTTTACCCTGGGATTAGTTTCCCCCCGCTCCCAGGTTTTCCCATTTTTTTCTCTTACAGTACCTCTTGTGCTCACGGCAATGTCACTGGCAGTAGTAGGCTGCAATACCACTGAGCCTTGTCAGTAATAGCCGTGGCACAATGAAAGATGATTCTGAAGCATCTTGCCAGTCTCTGATCCCTGGGGCAACTGCTCTGAAAAATTACTCCCTTGCCTGGCACACTGAATCCTGGAAACTCACTGCTACCATGGTTACAATTCTCTGCTTGGCCATCAGCATCAAGAACTGAACCAGTCCTTTACTGGAAGAAGCACTTAAGCAAGCTCACAGTAGCAACCTAGTGTGCCAAACACTGCTGGGTGGGTTCATGAGATAAAGCTGGTCTTCTAGACTACAGGTTGGGATCCAACAACGTGTACGTCAAATTTCTATTAAGTGTTAACTAGTTCAGCTTCAAGTAATGTCAACTTTTTAGGTCTTCAACTTCTAACTAGAAACACAAATGTACACATACCTCGCTAACACAAGGCATCACTGATAGGCGAATGTGAAGTGGATTATATCTGCTGCTACATGTATAGTTTGTATAGTAGCACTCTTTGAAAATTAGACACAAGTGAGTCATTTATTTGCTGTCTGAAGCACCACTACTACCCATTTGACTGCAATTGTATCAGAGAGACTGTCTGTCCATTTAACATTATCCATTTGGTTAGCCAGAAACATAATTGGAAAGGAGATAAGACCTTTTAAATACACTTGTGGTGCTTTTTCCCCCACAGTGCATCAGGATAATTCACTATACTTTGCGTCTAGGAAGTTGGACAGAGGAAAGTGTGTGGTTAGGGAGCTCCAGACAAATGGAAGAAAACCTAGAAGCTTTTTTTTTTCAAAAAGAACATCTGCTAGTAATAGACATAGAGGAACTCTAACAGCTCTTCCTCAAGCAATATTTCAACTAAGACTACTTAAATGGCATGTCATTCAGTGTTTTTGTTGTTGCTTTAAGTGCCTGTTGGTGAGAGAAGAATGACACGGAGGTGGGGGCCCACAGTACTTAAGACCTTATGAATATACTGTATGAACCTGAAGTAACACAGAAACATAGAATTTGTCAGCAGAAAATGACCGCTTGATTCACCCAGTCTACTCAGATGGTCCCTGCCTAGTCTGTCTCAGTAGATCCTGATTGATCTTAGGCGAGCCTCCCTCCTCCCTGCCTGTTTACTAATATTCCCCTATGACTTTCCTATGCATGCTTGATGAACCCTACCATTTTTGCCTCCACCACTTTCCACTGGCAGTCTGTTCCAAGAATCTGCAACTCTTTCATCCTCACATCCCTCTTAGACCCCTCCAGCTTCATTGCATGCTGTCTGGTCCTGGTGCTTTTTTTCATTTGAAGGGAGACTCCCATCCTGCACCCTATTTACCTCTGTGAGGTACTTGTAGGTCTCTATCATATCCCCTCTTGCTTTCCTCTCTTCCAGGGTGTACATGTTGAGATCCCTCATAGGGCTTTTGGTGCAATCCTGGCACCATTTTGGTTGTTTTTCTCTAGGCTGTCTCCACCCTGTCTATGTCCTTTCTGAGGTGCAGCCTCCAGAACTGGACACAATATTCCAGGGGTTGTCTCACCAGTCAGTGATATACTGGCAACACCTCCACCCTCCTCCTGCTGGAGATACCTTTCTATATGCATCCCAGCTTCCCACTGGCCCTACTCACTGCTTTGTCACACTTCCCTGCAGTCAGATACAGTATAACCCCAAGGTCTTTTTCCTGCTTAGTGACTATAAGTTCCACCCCCCTTCAGTCCTTTATTCTGCTCCTGGGTTCCTACACCATAGGTGCATGATTTTGTACTTTTTGGCATTGAATCCAAACTGCATTGCTACTGTACTTTGCTCCCAGGTTCCTATGTCCTAGGTGCATGATTTTGCAGTTTTGGGCATTGAACCTAAACTGCCATGCTCTTGACTACTCCTCGAGTTTCCCAAGATCCCTATGCATTTTCTCCACCCCCTCCTGAGTGTCCACCCTATTTCAGATTTTGGTGTCTTCTCAAAATATGTATTCCTTCCCTTACAGTTCTTCTGCAATGCCGCATATGAAGACATTGAAGAGCATACCTCTCAACCTTTTGCCTCCTGAATCAGGGACAAGGCTTAAAAAAATCAGGGACATAGACCCAAAAATCAGGGACACCTCTTAAGAATTGATACTATTCATTCAGAATGCTGACTGAATAAGAGGATTTGTGTTAAGATGCATTTTCTGAAGAAGAACAAGTCTGAATCTTTAATGTTTGACATTATTTTGTGATTTTAATCCCCACTTTTCTGTCACATAAACACAAATTTTACGAGGGACAGAGGAAAATTTTGAGGCAAAATCAGGGACATCCCTGAAAATCAGGGACAGTTGAGAGGTATGTTGAAGAGGACCAGTCACAGTACTGAGACTTGCAGCACTCCGCTGGTCACTCTCCCATCATTAAAGTGAGTCAAGTGAGTCCCATTAACCACCATGTTCTGCCTCATATCCATTAATCAGTTTCTGTACCAATCGCCACTTTGGATCCCACCCTTATGCTGATCAATTTCTCTGTCTCCTGTGCAACACAGTGTCAAAGACCTTGCTAAAATCCAGATAGACGATATCTACTGCCCTTCCCATATCTAGTTTCCTGGTCATCCAGTCAAAGAAATCTGCCAGATTCATCTGGCATGACACTCCCCCCCCCCCCCGTGAATCCATACTGTCTGTGATCTTGCAGCTCACTGGATTCAAGATACTCTACCAATCTTTCCTTTATTTTTTTTTCTTTTCCCTAAGTATGCTTTGACCTTCTGAGCCCTGGCAGGTGGCTATGGCCCTCTGATTGGAGGGGCTGTCTCTCTCCAGTCCCACTGCTCCTGTGCTAGGTGGCCCCTGGTAGTTCCCTCATGGATTACCCCCCACAGAGGGGCCAGGAGGAGTTTTCTGGCTTCTCCCACCATTGCGGAGACCCAATCCAGAATTTGGGGGCCCGCTTCCGGGAGTGGCAGACCATCATACAATCCTGCCAGGTTCGCTTTTTCCTGTTTTCACCCGGCCCCCTTCCTTCCAACATAAGGATGTCGGCTTCGAGGATCCCAACCTATACTGCCCTCCAGCCACCGCCAGAGGGCAGTCAGTGAGTGTGACAATTAGTCCCCCTCCCCCGAGAGAGAAGAGCAGTCCTCCAGACACTCAATCCTCTCTCCCCCTGCCGACCCCCCTGCAGCCCAGGCTTATTCCTAAACCCAGGTCATCGTCATGGCACGAGGTGTGGCGTCCAGCACCTCAACCCTCAGCACCACTGGGCCAGCTTCCAATCTTTTCTTTAACAGGGTTTCTATTAATTTCCCACCAAATGAGGTGAGACTGACCCAAACAATATTTGCTAGTCTCCTCCCTATTGCTGCTGTTATATAGAGGGATAATGTCTGCTTTTGTCCAGTCCTCCATTTCCCCCACCTGTTTCCAGAGGGCTGTTGAATAAGGCCATCAGCGAGGCAGCAAGCACCTCTCTGAGTTCCTTTAATACCCATGGGTGTATCCCGTCTGGTCACATAGCTGCTTCTGCTCTAAGAGCTACAAGTCTCTTCAGGATTTTTTCTCTAAAAATGGACTTGTGTCCACTCTCCCCCCTTTGTTCCTGCTGCTCTGTGATAATCTATCCCCTTCTCCATCCACTGTGAAGACTTAGTAGAAGTACCTGTTCAAGATGTTTGCTTTTTCTTGATACTCTTCTGCGCAGTCACCCTCCCTGCTGCCCTCCTTCTCCTCACTATCTCTTCTCTTGCTTTCCTCTTCTTGCTTACTGTACCTGGAGAAACTCTTATCCCCTTTAACTACCCCTTGACTATCCTTTCGTCTGTCTGGGCCTTTGCTCCCCCACTGCCTTTCCTGCTTCCCTCTGTTTTGCTAGGTACAGCTCTTTGTCTTTCTCCCTCTGTGTTTCCTTATGCCACTCTGTTTTTCTTCTGCATCTCAGCCACTTCCCTGGAGAACCACAATGATCTCTTTTTCCTTCTGCTTTTACTCACTTCCTTCATACAGATGCTGGTTGTCTTACTTATGCCCTCCCATATTTATTATTTAATTAGAACAAATCGGAATTACAAACCTTTGAGTCAGAGACTCCTTGGCAAAGGCTCCAAGTCAATGGTATCAAGGAACAGTATAAATGATAAAACAACATAAGATTAAGACAATACAACGCATACTAATAGTGTAACTGAGTCATAGTACAGTATAAACATAGTACGTTCACACAGGGTACAAATGTCAAAACATCATTAAAATATATACAGGAATGTAAAATAAATACAGGAATGTACAGTGTAAGTCAGTAGATCAGGGACAACCTGAGCGGGGGTAATCATGGTATAGCCACACAGGGTTCATTTGTCAAAGCAGCAGTAAAATGTACACAGGAGTATTCAATGTAAGAATATGTTGTCCAGGGTCAGATTAAGGTGTGAGACAAAAAGTAATATGAATTATCTTGTCAATGTAGATCACACCACTTACATGGATAAAATATTAAGGGGTGATTGGAGAGAGAATAGCTACAGGTTAGGGGGCAGACAGTGGAGACATTGTTCTAAAGGAAAAGAGTGAAGTAGGTTGTTGGATGATAGCATCATGTGCAGTCACAGACAGAGGAGGAAAGGAGTAGGCCTTTGAGCTTGGCTTTGAAGAGGCCAAGTTTAGGTTCAGCAGAGATGTCAGTGGGCAGTTCATTTAGCCAGCGAGGGACCTTTAGTAGAAGGCATGCTTACCCCATGACGTTCTGCAGTGAGGTATGAACACTGTGGCTTTGGTGGATCTTCACGTCGCACAGGGCACTGGGGCAGGTTGTATAAGGCTATTGAGGACAGGGGGTAGGAGGCTACTGGTGACTTTCTTGGCTGTGAGGCAAGTATGGTATTTTAGCCTCCCATCAAAGTTCATCCAATTGGCTATCTGATAGAGGTCACACTTGTGAGTCCATCTGTCACACCCTGTTACAAGCTGGCAGGCTCTGTTCAAAGCAACTTTGACCCTGTGGAGAGCTGTATGGTCAGAAGACCCATAACAGACAATCCTGTAGTTGACCAAGGAGAGGATGGAGGAGGTTACAGCCATGCGGAGTGCCTCAGGAGGCAAACACTGTTTGTGCCTGTAGAGAAGGCCTAGTCTTTTACTTATGGCTGAGCTAAGGTGGTAGATGTGGTCATGATAAGTAAGCGAGGAATCAAGAGTGACCCCCAGGTATTTAAAGGAGGGCATTTGTTCTAGCTGGGAGTGCTGACAGTTCAGGATACAGAGGGGAGTGCTACCTCATTTATTCTGGCGGTGTGCAAAGACCATAGCCTTGTCTTTTTTGTAGTTTAAGACCAATTTATGCTCAATGAACAAGGCTTCAGACTCAGTGAACATGGTCTGGAGGGCACTTTGAAGAGGGGGAAGGTCAGGTTGACTTCAGTAAAGTACTGCAACATCTGCATACAGGAGCAGTTGGCCAGAGCAGGCATTAGGAAGGGAGTTCAGAAAAAGGCTAAAAAGAAGCGGACCTAGGATTGATCCTTGGGGAACACCAGAGTGGATAGGCAAGCAGGAGGATAGGGTGGTGTTTAGTTTGACTCATTGCGATCTATCACAGAGGTAGTTTTCAAACCAGGTGATGGTATCAGGAGTTAGGCTCAGGGAGGGTAGAGACTGTAGCAGGAGCGCATGATTTACTGTATTGAACACTTTAATCAGGTCTATGAATACAGACCCGACTAGTTGTCCACATTCCAGGGCTTTATGGATAAAGGTGGTGAAATCTAGGAGGGTAGTGGTTGTGCTGTGGCTCTTTCTGAAGCCATGTTGACTCATGCAGAGGAGGTCATGTTTAGACAGGTACTCATTAAGTTTGTCCAAAACAATTCTTTTGAGAGCCTTGGGGGGAGGATAGAGAGATAGGCCGGTATTTGTTTGGAGAGGTGTGGTCACCCCCTTTTGTGGATGGGGAGATAACAGCTGATTTCCAGAGGGATGGGAATTGGCTGAGACAAAGAGAGAGGTTGAGAATATTGGTGAGAGGGGTAAGGACAACATCCAGTGCCAGATGGAGGAGTTTTAGATCCATGGAGTCTCCACTGTGCCTTGTTTTACCTAGCAATCCAGATAAATAGGGCCTAGCCTCATGGAGGGAGACAGTCCTGAACCTGAAAGGGGGAACATTAGCTTGAAGGGCTGGGTGAAGAGCGTGCATGGTAGGGTTGAAGAGGTTGGGTGGGAGTACACTAGTGAGGTCCGAGAACGTGGTGTTAAGAGTGTTTGCTATTGTTAGGGGGTCCTGGGAAGGGGCTCCATTTACAATGAGCTGTGAGGGTGGGAGGGACACAGTTTTGCCATTGAGTTCTTTAAGGTTATTCCAGAAATTTCTCCTCCAGCCCCATGTGGAAGATAGTGTTTCCTGGTAGTAAGCAGCCTTGGCTTTTGAATTTCCCATGTGCATTTATTTCTGGCTGTCCTGTACTGTTGCCTGTCAGTAGGTAGACCAGATTTGATGGCCTTTTACCAGAGGTTATCCCGATGGCACATTAGGTCCAGAAGGGCATACATGATCCAGGAAGTATTAGGACATTAGACTACTTGTTTACTGACTGGGGCAAAACAGTCACAAGCTGCATTGAAAGTGGAGATGAAATGGGATAGAGCAGTGTCCACAGATCTGGCAGAGTCAATGGGATACAAATCACAGTTCCTGAGGAAGTGTTTGAAATGCTGAAGGGATCCCTTTGTTAGACAATGCTGATAAACAAATTTGGAGGGGGACTTATTGGCCTTACTGGACCACATGCACAGTATGAGGGAGTGGTCGCTTAAGGCATCTGGGAGTACAGTGACCTTAGAGAGTCTGTCCAGTCGATTTGTGAGTATAAGATCCAGCAACGTGGAAGTTCCAGTTTTATAGTTCAACCATGTGGGGGAAGGTACAGCTTGGGTAAGGTTCATAGCTGCTATTGTGTCCTTATATGGGTGGGCCAAGGCGATCACACCATGTTAAAATCACCCATAGCCAAGATCTCAGCAACCATATTTTTCACCACTGTACCTCTACCCCTCCCTGGCAATCACCCCTACAAGGTAATTTCTGAGACAGACTCCCATTTCTTTAAAATCTGCCCTTCTAAAGCCCAGGATCCTCGTCCTCAAGTAGTTTGCATTGGTTTCTATGTTAATGTTAAACCACACTGTATGGTGATGACTGGTACCTTGAGGAACTGCCCATTGTGACTTTTGCAATGCCATCATTGTTGTAAGCACCAGGTCCAGCACTGTCCCCTCCATAGTGGGTTCACTCCCCAGCTGCCTAAGAAAAGCCCCTTGTAGGGAGTCAAGGCCTTACAACCCTAAACCCTAATGCAACATTTCCCTACTTTTGTGGCATTAAGTTACCCAAACTGGTGCATTAATGCAGTTTTTTTGCAAAGAATTTCCTTACTTTTTGAGACAGTATAATCATATCCTCATTTGCCTGTGGAAGCTCAGGGCCCTCAGGACCCTGCACTCCCATTCCTCCATAGATGCATACATGTGTGTTGCTGTGGAAATGCAGGGCCCTCTGGTCCCTGCAATTTTATTTCTGCCAAAACAGCAACTGAATTGTAAGCATAACCTTGCTAGTGAAAATGTTCAAATCCCTGCCAAAGCATTATTCCGCAGCATCAAAATGTCATTCTGTGCCACAGGTATGAAAACACATTTTGACCAAGATTTGAAAAATGACAGCTGTCATGTTCATGAGGTGGTGTAGAAATGGCTATGTTGAAAATTTGGGGTTAAAATATTTAAAATTACCAAAGTCATGAGCAAGTGTAGTAAAATTGCAATGTATGTGCATAACTTTGCTATTTTTGCATATTTTGACCCCAAATTTTCAACATAACCTTTTTATGACCCCATCTCATGAACAAGGGTGGTGAATAATTTTAAATCTCACCTGAAAGGCGATTTCACCAAGTCACCGCAAAATTGCCTTTTCAGCTGGATTTGCCTAATTCCACTGCCATTGTTTATGAGCTGGGGCCCCAAAAAGGCCATGTTGAAAATGTGGGCTGAAAATATGCAAACGTGGCAAAGTTATGCATCAGAGATGAAAACCCCATTGAAATGCATTGAACCGCACTTACCTTAGTTTCTCATATTGCAGTCGGCGGTTCCAGCAGCAAGACATGTTTTTGATTGAGAGAGGATCTTCACCCTGTGACCTGTTCAGGTGAGTGTGGGTTTGTGGGGTGTACTGGGGGTGTGTGGGTAATGAGTGGGAGGTGGGGGTTGGAGGTCAAGATCGGTGCTGGATCATTTTCTTTTTTGCAAGTAAAAAAACTGTTGAGTGATGGTTTTCTTTATTTCAGATCAGGACAGTGATTGGAGGGTGGGGGTGTCACTAGACACTAGGGAAAGATAGAAAAGTAACAGGGACAGCAATTGGAAGGTGGGGCGTGCCAATAAACACCAGGGAAAATATAAATCAATAACGAGAACAGTGATTGGGGTGAGGGGTACCACTAGACACCAGAGAAAGATCAAATAACTACAGGAATGGTGATCAGAGGGTGGGGGTTGCCACTAGACACCATGGAAAGACAAAAAAGTAACAGGGACAGCAATCAGAAGGTAGGGGGGTACCACTAGACACCAGAGAAAATATAAATCAATAATGGGGACAGTGATCAGAGTATGGGAGTGCCACTAGACACCAGGGAAAGATCAAATAACTATGGGGACAGTGATTGAAGGGTTGGGGTGCCACTAGACACCAGGGAACGATAAGTCAACAACAAGAATGGCAACTGAAGGGTGACAGGTGCCACTAGACACCAGAAAAAGATAATTCAATAACAAGGATGCCAATCAGAGGGTGTGGGTGTACCCCTAGACACCAGGGAAACATAATTCAACAACAGGGACTGTGATCAGAGGGTGGGGGATGCCACTAGACACCAGCAAAAGGTCAAATAACTATGGGGACAGTGACTGAAGGGTGGATGGGTGCTGCTAGACACCAGGGAAAGATAAGTCAACAACAAGAATGGTGACCAGAGGGTGGCAGGTGCCACTAGACACAAGGGAAAGATTATTCAATAACAGGGATGGCAATCAGATGGTGGGGTGCCAGTAGACACCAGGGAAAGATAAATCAATTAGAGGGATCACAATTGGAGGGTGGGGGTACCACTAGGCACTAGGGCAAGATTACATAAAGGCACAGCAATAGAGGGGGCACTAGCAGACACCAGGGAAACAGTGGCTCACTCTAGTAGGCCCTAACAAAAGAGGAGCAGCAGTAGACAGGAGGGAGGAGAAAACACATAGTAATGCAAAGAGGGTAGGAAACATGTTTGCTGTACTAGCTACACATGGGGAAGAGGAAGCAGGAGGAGACTGCACAAGGGATAGTGCTCATGAAGAGGAGGGAGTGAGGGGCATTACTAATGGAGAGATTGAGCATGGCGTGGCAGGGGGAGGGATAATGCTCAGAGAGGTGAGGAGAGAGGGAGGTTGGCAGTCAAACAGGAGGAGGGGAGGGGTCCCATTGAGAGGGGCAGGGGGGAAGACACTGGGGCAAATGGTAAAAGCACCATCTTGAGTGGCCCCAGGAATGAGAATCTGGGTGGGGAGGTGGTGATGGGCACAAGGAAAGAGGAGGGGGGTGTACTGGTGTTGGGGGACTCCATATTAAAGGGGATCAGATGGGGCAGCAAAGGGGAGAGGCATAGTCGGATATGGGTGGAATCCATACCGGGATTAAAGGCAGACAAGGCAGGACAGGCAATCCTAAGGTGCACAAGGAGGGGTAGGAGGAAACCACACATTGTAGTACATGTGGGGACAAATGACCTAGCGGGGGAAATGGTGGGCATAACAAGGAAGAGGTTTGAGGAAGTGGGAAGGTTATGCAAGGAGATTGTGGTGTCTGTGGCCTTCTTGGAGGTGCTTCCAGTACCCTGTACAAGCACAGTGAGAAAGGAGAGGACTGGGGAGTTGAACACATGGTTGGTAGAATGGTGTTGAACTAAGGAGTATGGGGTTGTGGACAGTTGGGGCAGTACCTGGAATAATAATCTGTTTGCAAGGAATAGGCTGCACCTGAGCAGGGAGGGGAAGGAGGTGTTAAAGCAAAGACTGGGGAGGTATATTGGGACAAAGGTGGATTTAAACTAGATGGGAGGGTGGCAAGTGGACAGCAGGTAGGCAGGGATCTGATAGAGTGGAGATCACAGCCTACCCCCAATAACAGGGAAGGACTTGGGGTGGCTGAAAAGGGAGGGAGGGAGTAGAAGGGAGGAGATGGAGGGTGATGAAGGGAAGGGAGCAGGATGGAGGGTGGTCTCACTGAATGTGAGAAGCTTAGGCAACAAATCAGCTGAGCTACAGGCACTCTTGGCAGAGTGGAGGGTGGATATTGCAGCTGTCATGGAAATGTGGGCAACTGAGCACCAGGACTGGGATCTGGCAATCCCAGGGTACAAATTATACAGGAAGAACCATAAGGGGGGTTGGGTGGCAGTCTATGTGAGGGATGGGATCAAATGCACAAGGGATGAGGGGGAGGAAAGGACAACAGAAGCAATCTGGCTGCAGCTCTTCCACTCAAGGGGTAGGAAACTGAGGTTTGAGGTGGTATACAGGCTGCCATCCCAGTCTGAGGAGCCTGACAGGGCATTAGTGGGACAAATCAGAAAGGTATGTAGAAAAGGGAATGTGGTCATCGTGGGGGAATTCAACTTGCCAGGGGTTGACTGGAGTATTCCGGTCACCTCCAGTGCTAGGGAGCAAGTGCTCCTGGACACGATCCAGGAGGGTCTCCTGATGCAGTTGGTCAGTGTACCTACTATGCTAAAGAACACTTTAGATCTGGTATTGTCGAATGGGAGGCAGTAAGGAAATAAGGGTGAAGGACCCACTAGCTAACAGCGATCACCAAATGGGTGGTTTAATATCACAATGTGTGGGGAGCCAGGGAAATCAGTAACCCGGGTGGTAAACTTCAGGGGGGTAGACTTTGGGAGGATGCAGAAAGTACCAAAAGGGAAACTGGAAGGCATAAGGCAAGAGATGGATGCAGAGCAGAAATGGATATTATTAAACAGAGGATTACATAGGCAATGGAAGCCTGCACCATGACAGAGAGTAAGAGGAGCAGAGCAAAGAAACCATACTGGTTGAACAGCGAGGTAGTGGAGGTGGTAAGGGCAAAACAAGAGGTGCACCAGAGGTATAGGAGGATGGGGAAGGAAGGAGACAGGGAGGAGTATGCAAGATGGTCCAGGGAGGTGACCAGAAAAGTAAGAGAAGCCAACTCCCAGAGGGAGCTGAGATTATGCAGGGAATTAACGGGGGGGAGGGGGGAGGGAGGAGAAAGACTTTTTCAGATACATCAGGGAAGGACGCTGTCATACCATCAGTTTCAGCTGCTGTTTAAACACCTAATTTACAGCCTGATATTTTGGCGTGCTGCAGCCCGAGAGATTTAAACCTGAATCCTGTATGTTGACTGTGACTGTGCTAACCAAAGTCTGTGCTTTAAAGTACTCTGTGCAAGTGCTCCTACCTCAGGGAACCTTGTCCATATGTTCTGCTGTGTCCGGTAAACCGGAGAAATTGTTTCCATCTGTGGCAGCTAGTGGGAGGAGAAACCGGGACTAGCATCACAGAGGAGGAGGGGCAGCTCTCAATAAAAGCCTCATGCAGTTCACAGCTCGAGTGCTGTGGCGCGAGCGTCACTCCAAAGAGAAAAATAAAATAATAAAAAACATTGGGATTGGTTAGTTTAAGTGTAGTTGAGTATATGAAATAAAATGCTAAATTGAAATAGTATGCTGTTGAGAGGTCTGTTCCAGAATTGCTCTTTTACTTCAGTAGAAAGTAATGGATTAATCTATTGCTTTTGGAAAGGATATCATTTTCTAACAACTACTGTTGTCCCTGAGCACCTGGAGGAGGTTTCTCTCTTTTGTATAAAACTGCACTTTAAAACTGATATTTATCAGCTTACAAGACACAGCTTTTAGTTTAGGTGTTTGATAGTGCTGACTTAGAAACAATTTTGTTTTAGTTTTTTTTGTACTGAAAATGCTGACGTCAAACTTTTTAGGCTATTTGATTTGTTGCTCCCTTCTGAGTGTTACTGCCACAAATGATTTTAGTTCAATACATAGATCAACAAAGGATAACTCATTAGTAAATTGGTTAATTTCTTATAGTCAACTACAAAACATAATGGTAATAAATTGAGAGGAATTCCTTCCAGGTTTACTGGAAAAGGTTAAACTCAGGAGGTTGTTATGGACTATCAAATCCTTACTGATTTAACACTTCAATTACAAATTTTTCTGGGGCTTATTGTTTGTTATTAATATTGGGGGGAGGCATTGAAATAAATCCAGGGCCTGATGACTTCAATATGAAGTTTTTACATGATAATGCACAAAGTACTGGGGCAAAAAATAACATCTTGCCAACTTTATTAGTAAATCATGACCCATGTGTACTGGGCTTGAGTGAAACATGGCTTTCAAATAAATAACATGATAATGAATTTGGCATGGAAAATTATTGTGTATGGAGGGCAGATAGGACATCTAGAGGAGGAGAGGTAATGTTTTTTACAAAAAGAACTCTTGGTCACTCAGAAATTGTGTTACATGATAGTGACAAAAATAGAGAATATTTAGCAGTAAAATTAGAGCAGATTGGGCTGGTTGTTTCAATTATTTATTCACCTCCTAAATCAAACATATCACATTTAGAAACAATATTAACAAAAATAGTAGATAACGTGGGAAGTAGGCCTCTGATTCTGATGGGTGACTTAAACTGTGATTGGAAAAATTCACAGGGGGGGCTCTTAAAAGATATAGTTACTACCTTGGGGCTAAAACAACTTATTAAAAGTCCCACCAGATATACATCTAATGTAACAAATGGGTCTATTTTGGATCTGATTTTGGTTTCTACTCAGATTGAGATTGAAGCTTCAGGTACTTTACCTCCTTGCCTTGGAGATCATAACCCAGTTTGGGTTACTATGCTGCGATCCCAGTTTCAGAATGAATCTGCCTATCAAAGCCGAAATTGGACCAGAAACTTTAGAAAGTTCTCTGAAAGCCGATTTTTGGACAGTATAGGTAAAGAAAATTGGGATCACTGTAAATTAATCCCAGACATTGATACTGCGATTGAATATTTCACTCAGACTTTTGGAGAAATTTGTGATTTGCATGCACCTAAAGTTAAGACTAAAAAAAGAATATTTTAAGTTACCCTGGGTCAATGATAGATTATTAAAGCAAATTAGAATTAAAAATAGAATTTGTAAAAAAGCTTTGAGATCTAAATTAGAAAAGGATATTTAAACTAGCAAATGGGGAGAGGGGTGCAGCACCCCATACGTCAAATGGGAAGAACACCCCTCCCTCCTCAGTTAGTGGTCAAACAGGGATCCAGCATGTTTGCAGTTCATTTGCATCACCAGGTAAGAAAAAAGGTTTGTCTCCCCATACGACACACAGGGGTAATGCCAAACCTCACCCAACAACTAACACACCGAAATCTGGCCAATGGAAAATCACGTACACAAATGCTTACAGCCTGGGAAATAAGATCCCAGACCTGCAGGCAATAATGTCAGAGGCTAAACTGGACATAGTAGCAATTAGTGAGACATGGTTTACCAGTAACCACACTTGGGAGACTTCAGTACCTGGCTATGTATTGTTCAGAAGAGACCGAGGTGCAAAAGGGGGAGGAGTGGCCCTGTATGTCAATGAAAATATCAAATCTACAGAAATTCAGAATACACATAAGGAGCCAGAAGAACTGTGGGTCACCCTGGAAACAGGAAATGGTACAGCCATAAGAACTGGGGTTGTCTACAGGCCCCCAGACCAGGGGGAGGACATAGACACATTACTGTTAGAAGATATACAAAACATGACAGCTAAAGGGGAGGTTCTGATAATGGGAGACTTCAACATGCCAGATACAGATTGGTCAATACCAGCAGGAACATCTGCCAGAACTAGACACATAGTGGATTCCCTGCAGGAGGCCCTCAAACAACTGGTACAGCAACCCACAAGAGACAGGGCTATCTAGATCTAGTACTGACTAACAGGGAAGGATCATAGATCTCCAGGTAGAAGGTCACCTGAGCCAGTGACCATCACATGGTATGGTTCAATTTGGCTACTACATCTAAATCATCCCATTCCAAGGTGAAACTATGGGACTTCAGAGGAGCTGACTTTGATAAGATGGCCACAGAGTTAAGCTAGCCCTGGCAAAAGAAACACAGGTGAGGGGTACAGGCAAAGTGGGCAAGCATTAAGGATGCAATACTTGAAGCAACATCCCATTGTGTTAGACAGAAAAGGAAGTGCAAAAGAAGAAGAAAACCACTTTGGTTCTCAAATACAGTAGCAGAAAGGTCAGAGCCAAAAGGCTGACCTTCAGGAAATATAAGGGAACACAGCGGGATGAAGATAGGAGGCATACCAAACTGCCCTAAGGGAAGCAGGAAGGCAGTAAGGCAGGCAAAGTCCCAAACTGAGGAAACACTAGCATGAACAGTAAAGAAGGTGATGAGACTTTCTATAGATACATTAGTGAAAGGAGAAAGTCCAGAGGTGTTACTAAGCTTAATGGAGAAAAGGAGCATGTGAGGAGGAGAACCCTGTAAAGGCATCTATCCTAAATAGATACTTTTGCTCAGTATTTACTGAAGAGAAGGTAGGGGCAGGGCCCACAGCTCAGCATCATGGACACAGGGGAGGGAGGTGAGCACTACTCCTTCACAAAGAAAGGGTCCTACAAGAGCTTGCTAAGCTCAGGGTGGATAAGGCAATGGGACCTGATGGCATACATCCCAGGGTACTTAAGGAGCAAAGGTGGAACTAGCAGAGCCATTAGCAGAACTGTTTAGTGAGTCTCTGAGCACAGGAGAGGTCCCAGAAGACTGGAGAAGGGCTCATGTGATCCCGTTCCACAAGAGTGGTAGCAGGGAGGAAGCAGGGAACTACAGACTAGTCAGTCTTACCTCAGTAGTGGGCAAGATTATGAAGACACTCCTTAAGGAAAGGATAGTGCAACACCTGGAATCCATAGGGACACAGGATCCAAGACAGCATGGGTTTACAAAAGGAAGGTCCTGTCAAACTAATCTCATAGATTTCTTTGACTGGGTAACCAGAGTGGTGGACCAAGAGGAGCAGTTGATGTCGCCTACCTTGACTTCAGCAAAGCTTTTGACACTGTTCCACATAGAAGATTGATAAATAAGCTGGGTAGGCTCGGGGTGGGTCAGAAGTTGGTCAACTGGGTGGCAAACTGGTTGACGGGCAGAAAACAGAATGTGGTGGTAAATGGTATACAGTCAGAAGCGATGCAAGTCACAAGTGAGGTACCTCAGGGATCAGTCCTGGGGCCAGTCCTCTTCAACATCTTCATTAGTGACCTTGCAGATGGACTAGAGGGTAAGGCTTGTCTGTTTGCAGATGACACCAAGATCTGCAACAGAGTAGATGATCCAGATGGGGTGGGCAGAATGAGAAGAGATCTGGATAAACTAGCAAAATGGTCAGAAGAGTGGCAACTGGGATTTAATGCAAAGAGTGCAAGATCATGCACATAGGGAGAAAACCCTGAAGCCACCTATAGGCTGGGAGGGAGTTGCTAGCAGTCACAAAGGAAGAAAGAGACTTGGGCATCATCATCACTGATGACCTGAAATCATCCAACAGACCTCTAAGCCGTAGGTAAGGCTAGGGGTGTTAGGGTGTATTAGTAGAGGTATCACAAGTCGTAAGAGGAGGTAATAATCCCTCTTTACAAGACACTGGTTAGGCCCTATCTGAGTACTGATGGCAGTATTGGAGGCCACACCTTCACAAGGATATTAACCAAATTGAGGCAGTCCAGAGAAGGGCAACCAAAATGGTGCAGGGACTGCATCAGAAGACATATGAGGACAGATTAACAGAGCTCAATATGTATACCCTTGAGCAAAGGAGGAGAGGTGATATGATCGAGGCATTCAAACAACTTAAGGGCATTAACAAGGTGAAAGAGTCTAACATGTTTAAATATAAGAAAATAGCAGGACAAGAGGACACGGCATGAGATTAGAGGGGGCCATTAAGGGGAATGAGGAAATTCTTTTTCACAGAAAGGGTGGTGGATGCATGGAATGAGCTTACCTCCAGAAGTGGTGGCTATGAATACAGTGCAGGGCTTCAAACAGGCATGGGATAGGCATAAGGGAGCAATACAAATGAGTATGAATAGATAGGCCACTGACAGAGCAAAGGCCAATGGCACATTTATAAGGTAGAAAAAGAAATGGGCAGACTGGATGGGCCTTGAGGTCCTTATCTGCCGTCAACTTCTATGTTTCTATGTTAGGATTGGATACTTTTTAAGATGGCTAGAAATAAGTGTAAGAGGTTAGTTAAATCCTCTAAAATTTTGCATTATAAAAATAAAATTGACATGAGTACTGATCCAAGGCATTTTTGGAATGTGGTTAAACAATTGACCAAACCAGGAGGAAATTCCCATGAGGAAATAATAAGGTTAAAGAACAGAGATACCTTTATTGAAAATCCAAAGGATATTTTTTAAAGTGTTAAATGACTTTTTCATTGATCTTCCCAACTGTAACATTCCTTATAAACAAGATTTGGAACAACAACAAATAACACCTTTACATGATGGACTGCCCCCTTTTAGATTTAACACTCTTATAATTACTAGTGTTTATAAATTATTACAAAAAATAAATATTCATAAGGCTTATGGCAGTGATGACCTTGAAGGCAGGTTTTTGAAGCTAGCAGCATTTCATATAGTACCAGTTACTACTTATTTATTTAATTGGAGTCTTCAAATTAGTTACTTTCCACTTTCTTGAAAAGAGAGTAAAGTGAAACCAATTTACAAGGGGGGAGGAGTAGCAGGAGTAAATAACTATAGGCCTATAGCCCTGTTACCTCTTTTATCAAAAAGTTTGGAGAAACTTATTTCTGCCCGGGTCACAGATTACTTAGATAAATGTAGTCTCTTAACCCCTAACCAATCAGGTTTTCGAAAAAATGATTCTACTACAACAGCCCTTTTAGAATTTAGTAACCTGTTAAACAGGTCTTTGGGAAATAATATGGAGACAGCAGTGACTTTTGTAGACCTTTCAAAAGCCTTTGACCTGGTGGACCACCCCTTATTGATCGAAAGACTACAAGGGATAGACATCAGAGATGGCCCTCTAGATTGGTTAAAATCTTATCTGGGTAATCGCCAACAGTGGGTGGAGGTTCAGGGTTATTCATCAGACAGAAGAGGGGTTACCAGGGGCATTTCTCAGGGATCGATCCTGGGACCTCTTTTGTTTCTTATTTTTATAAATGATCTTCCACTAGTGGCTGAGCATACAGAAATTTGGTTATATGCTGATGATATGGTTATTGTTGCATCTGGCCAATCAATTGATGAACTGAAATTGAACTTGCAGTCAGATTTTTTAAAGATTGAGGGGTGACTCACCAGGTCAAGGTTGATTATGAACACAAAGAAAATGAAATGCATGAAATTTTTATTAAAAAAAAAATGATACTCCTTCTAAGTTACAAATTTATACAGAAAATGTAATTGAATTAAAACAGGTTGAGGATTATAGTTATTTGGGAGTGACTTTTGATGAACAGATGTCTTTTTCTCATCATATTTTGGATCTAGTAAAAAGAGTGACTAAAAGGATAGGGGCCCTAAGAAGAACCACATAATGTTTAACATTAACAGATAGGAAGAAGTTGGCTGAACAGTTAATTATTCCAGTGCTAAGATATGGTGAATTGATATATAGAGGAGCCAATAAAACATTTTTGGCCAGGTTGGATAAAACTTATTTCTGAGTGGCCAGATATGTATTAAAGGGGAATTATCATACTCATCATTGTTTATTGTTAAGTAAATTAAATTGGCTGCCCCTGGAAACAAATTATATCTGTCAATGGTTAATTCTAATTCATAAAATGAAATATCTTTGTTTAAATCATCCACTTTAAATACTGTTGTTTCCAGTAAAGCAATACACAAAGAGAACATTAACTAGATCAGTTCATTTAAATAAGATTACTTTAGGGAAACCACAAAATAAATATGGGGATAGGACTATAATTCACCAAGCTGCTGTTTTCTGGAATTCTCTTTCTCCATATGTAAGGGAAATTGTAAATCATTCTACATTTGTTCACATTATAAAAGATCTGAACATTCATATTTGTAATTGTTAATTATTTTTTATTATGTGTTGTAAAATCGGATAAGGTTTGTATCTTTGTGCAAAGACTGAAGGGAGTGTAATTTTTATCATTTATTTTGTTGCTGTATTAGTAAAATTTATATTTCATGTTGTTGTATTTGTGTTTGTGTCAATATTGAAACTTGTCAAATGTTTTTAGATAGGGATTACACTGGTCTGTCTTGTAAACTGGACCTTTTGTCCAAACGACATGTATTACCTGTATAAAAATAAACTTTTACCTACCTACCTAGAAAAGGAAGTGCAAGAAGACAATAGTGAGGATAAAAAAAGGTTGGTAATGGACAGAAAAGGGGGAGGAATAGGCAGAAGCACTGAATGAATACTTTTGCTCAGTATTCACAGAAGAAAAGGGAGGCCATTACCACTATGGGCTGGGAGGGTGGGGGGAGGAGGTGACAGATGGAAGAACTGAGGGAGGTAGAGTCCTAGTGGTGCTGAGGGCACTGAGGGTAGACAAGGCACCAGGGTGGGATGGTAGCCACCCCAGGGTGCTGAGGGAGATGGCAGAGGTGTTGGTGGAGCAGTTGGCAGATCTGTACAGCTCCTCACTGGAGTCAGGATGTGTGCCACTGGATTGAAGGATGGCACATGTAGTGCCATTACACAAGAGCGGACCAAGGGATGAACCAGGTAATTATCATCTGGTAAGTCTCACCTCCACAGTGTGCAAACTCATGGAAACAATACTAAAGGAAAGACCTGTGTCGTGCCTGGAGGACAACGGCCTCCAGGATGTGAGGTAGCATGAGTCCGTTTTGGGGAAGTCTTGTCAAACCAACCTGATACAATATTATGACTGGGTGACAGGTGAGCTGGATAAGGGTCATGCAGTGGATGTTCTTTACTTGGACTTCAGCAAGGCCTTCGATTCAGTGCCTCATGGGCAGCTTGGGGGAAGCTAACTGGTGTAGGGGTAGGGGCAAAAATGATGAACTAGATTACAAGCTGGCTCAGTGGGAAGCTGCAATGGGTGGTGGTGGGAGGGGAGCTCTCAACTTCAAAGCTGGTGATAAGCGGGGTGCCACAGGACTCTGTGCTGGGACCAGTATTATTTAGGCTCTTCATATCAGACATTGCACATGGGGTGGTGAGCAAGGTAAGCCTGTTCACAGATGACACCAAAATGGGAGCAGTGGCAGATGGTGGGGAGGGATGGAAGCAGCTGCAGGGGGACCTAAGCAAGCTAGAGGAGTGGTCAGAGAGGTGGCAGCTGGGGTTCAATGCAAAGCGGTGTAAGATTATGCACTTCGGGGCAAAGAACCCAAGGAGAGAATACTGGCTGGGGGGGTTAAGCTGTGGATCACTGAGGAGGAGGAGGAGAAGGACCTAGGGGTAATGCTAACAGGGACCATGAAAAACACTGCCCAATACAGGAGAGCTGCTGCAAAAGTGAACAAAATGCTGGGGTGCATAGCGAAGGGGTTTTTGTCCAGGTGAAGAGAGGTGATCTTGCCCTTCTACAGGTCGCTGATAAGGCTGCACTTAGAGTATTGTGTGCAGTTGTGGAGGCCATACCTGAAGCGTGATATCAGGCTACTGGAGGGGGTGCAGAGGAGGGCAACAAAGATGATATGTGGAATGGAAGGGAGAGACTATGACAGCAGGCTGGGAGATCTGAATATGTACATTCCGGAAGATAGAAGGGACAGGGGGGACATGATAGAGACATTTAAGTATATGAGGGGAATCAATATGGATGGGGCAGATGGGGTCTTTAAGCTAAGGAGGGGGAGGGACACCAGGGGGCATGTGCTAAGAATAGAGGGGGGAAGATTTAGGAGGGAAATGAGGAGACACTATTTCACAGAGAGGGTGGTAGCAAAATGGAACACACTACCAGAATGGGTGGTATCATGTAAAT
This sequence comes from Neoceratodus forsteri, assembly GCA_016271365.2. NCBI lineage: Eukaryota > Metazoa > Chordata > Ceratodontiformes > Ceratodontidae > Neoceratodus > Neoceratodus forsteri. Next base: position 1,237,955,305 of record CM057455.1, read on the forward strand.
CTGTGAACAGCTTTAAAAGGGCATGAGACAGGGAAGAGTAAGGGTGGGGGAGGTGAGGGCGGCAGTGGGATGACAAAGGGGAAGGCGTGGGGCAGCTGCAAACTAGGGGTGCTAGCTGCACACCCAAGCAGACTTAGATAGACCAGGTGGTCTGTTTCTGCTGGCACATTCATAGGTTGTATGTTCATATGCTCTCACTGCAGCCTGCAGCATGAGTTCCAGCTACGGCTGCAGAAGTCAAGAAAGTCCCATTGTTCTCATACAGGGAGCGTGGATGAATGGCTCCTCTCACTAAGCTGGGCACCCTGGATTTTGGGTGCCCAGATAATGCATTTCTGTCAACTTAAAAAAAAAACACACACTAGAATTTAGCTAAATGCTCCCATTTAGCTAGGTTCAGGCACTTTTTTTTAAATGCATGATTTGTATGTATTTTTACTATTTGTAAGTTTAAACAGTAAAAAGAAAATGTTGGCCAACTCAAGTGTTTTCTTCCTCCACAACAAGTAAATCACGTAAATAACAACTTGATATACGTTCTTTTTACCTTTAACTATAGTTTATTTTTTACCTTTCATGATAGGCTTTTTCACCAGTCGCACCAGAATGTTATTCAAAAAGCATTGTAACTTTAAAATGGAATTATATTTTTTCACCAAACCTTCCAAAGACACAGTCTTGGCATGGTCCCCTTCAACCCTGAAAATGTAATGAAAAATTCCACATAATCTAGGCTGTAGGAGAGAGCAAAAAATTCCCAATGTTAAGGATAGGGAAACCAAAAGTGCTTTTTTTGGCACTTTGTATCTCAAAAGCTGCACAAGATGCATCACAAAGCTTTCCACTTCTTCAGATTCTGGTAGCCTGACTACACATGCCAAATTTTGGCCTATTTCATCAAGGAACACAAAAGTTATTAAGGTACAAAAAGTGGGGTTTAACATTAAACCAGCTACTCAACCCTAACTATAGGGGTGCAATGGCACTACATCAAGACTGAGTGGTCAAAAACAGCACAGTCAATAACAATGCCATGTGATCAGTACAAAACTGCATGGTCCAAAACCATGCTAGATTAGATATACTAACTCTGGAACTGTGTGGTGCTGTTACAACAGTATGGTTTTTGACTACGTGTATTTGCTGTCGTGGTTTTGACATGAGGCATGACTGCACCATCATATATATTCATTTCAAAAAAACATGTTAATGCATCAGTTAGGGTTCAGGATAAAGTGCAAAAAGTAGGGAAATATGACATTAGGGTTTTGAACCCTAACACCCTACCACCACCCTGGAGGCAGCAAATCAGGCATGCCGTGGGGTTGTCAAACCTAACGCTCACCCCATTCCATCACTAAATAAGTGTAAATGTGTACAGTGAATCAAAATGGGGCGAGCGTTAGGTTTGACAGACCCATGGCATGCCTGATTTGCTGCCTCTAGGGTGGTGGTGGGGTGTTAGGGTTCAAAACCCTAACATCATATTTCCTTACTTTTTGAACTTTATCCTGAACACCTAACTGATGCATTAATGCAGTCTTTTTGCAATTAATTTCTTTACATTTTCAGATAGTCTAATCGGAGCCTTATTTGCCTGTAGGAGCACAGGGCCCTCTGGGCCTTGCTCTCCCACCCATTTATAGTTTTTGAGATAGACTAATTGTATCCTTATTTGCCTGTGGGAGTGCAATGCCCTTCAGGCCCTGTGCTCCTATCCCTCCATAGATGCATATATGTATGTCACTGTGGAAGGGCTCTGCACTTCCATTTTTAGGACAGCAGTGTCCAAATTGCCAGCATAGCCATCTTATAACCCGACCTCATGTACCTGGTACAGAAAATTTTCCAATCCCTGCTAAAACATAATTCCACACCACAGGTGCGAAAACACATTTTGGCCAGGATTTGAAAAATGACAGCCATGACATGCATGGTTGAAAATTTTGGGTCAAACTCTCCCTTGATTCTCATTTGCTCATTATATTAGATCTGCACTAGAGGGCGCTTGGACATCAGGTAGACATTGCCTCACCTCGGTTTCCAGTGCTTGCTCTTGCTTATCTCTCCTGTTGGGAGTTTTTGCCTTCTCCTCATCTCCCTCTGGCTGTCCTGGCTGCCTCTCTACTTCTTTCTCCATGTATTTCTCTCCTTTTTTTTTGTGGTGTTTCCTGCATCCCACTACTTCTCCTCTTTTACTCTCTTATTCTCTACCTACACTCCCCTTCAGCCTATCTGCTCTCTATCTCTCCCTTTACTCTCCTCCTGTTGTCTCGTCCCTACCTCCTACCTGCCCATTTTCCTTTCTTACCATGTATTTCAGGTATATTTACCCCCTCCTGCCAATCCTAGGTGCCATGTTTTTCCTATCACTAGTAACTAGTAATACTGAGTATCCCTCTTCTCGCCTTTTTTACTCTACTGATAACTTCGGCTACTCCAACTTACTCTCTGACCCAACCCCTTACCTGGTACCTATGTCAGGGCTCTATAATAAACTCCTTGGGGTACTACTCAGAAATTTCTTGCGGAGGTACGCTATCTCCCAAGGCAGCATCTCTCATGCTGTCATGATTGCTTCCTTCTGGATAATTACCATATCCCTTATCCTAGCGGGAGATGCTGAGACCAATCCGGGTCCCTCTATGACTACTACCACATCTCTGTCTCACTCCTCCTATAGTTGGCCTCAATCATCCTGTCTCTTCTTTGCTCACCTAAACATTAGAAGTCTTACTGCTAATCATCCTGAGCTTGAGGCCTGAGTTAGCTCTAATAACCCTAACATCCTAGCCCTGTATGAAACCTGTCTGAAACCCTCAATTGCCGACTCCCTCTGCGATATACCAGGTTATAATTTGCTTCAGGTGTATCGCTCTAACTCCAAAAGGGGGGGCTGTCACTATACTTCAAGTCGCATCTCAATGTAACTTTCATCCAATGTCCCCTCTGGTTAATTGTGAGGTACTACATTCACTTCTGTTACTTGGGGGTGTAAAAAAAATCCACATCTTCTGAGTGTACATACCTCCTAGAAACTCAAGGCTGGTTCTGGAAGAATTCATCAAACATGTGCTCTCTGTGTCAGGGAAAAGTGAAGTAATCTGCTTGGGAGACTTTAACCAGTACTGGGCTGAGCCCAGTTACTCCATCCTGTCTTCTATCACAAGTAAGGCAAACCTCTCTCAACTTATCCAGGCCCCAACCAGGATCTCCTGTCATGGTTCCTGTACCACCCTCATTGACTGGATCCTGACAAATAGGAAGGAGAACTTCCCCTCCACTGGAGTTCTACCTGACTCTATAAGCGATCACTGTCTGGTCTACTGCATGTGGGACACCCCCTCCCTCCTTCCCATCTAAAGTCTTATCTTTCTGAAACATCTCTAAACTCAACCCTTCTGTGTTTCTGCATGATCTTAACATGACTGACTGGTCCACCCTGTATATGACCAATGACATTAACATTGCAGCTGAATACTTCAACGATACCCTACTCTCTCTTCAGAACCTTCATATTCCAGTCTCCACACGTAGGATAAAAGGCAAAGCCACTAAATGGCTTAAGCGCCCTCTACTCCAGCTGCTAAAACATAGGGATAAACTCTGGTCAGTTTGGAAGACCTCCTCAACTCAAGCTGACTTTGAGGCCTACAGGTCCTTATGTAACACCTGTAAAAGGGAGATTCACTTGGCCAAGAGTGCTCACTACCAGAACCTTCTTAGGTCCTCTGCCTCGAACCCTAAATGTTACTGGTCACAAATTAAGGAGATCCTGGGGAACAACAAGCCTATGACTCCAAATGAAATGCTAATAAATGATACTCACTGCAATAATCCTCTTACCATAGCTAATGCCTTTAACTCCGTTTTTTCCACTCTACCTATCCCCTTCCCTTCTCCTACCATCACTTCCCAGGTGTCCCCTCCCCAGCTAGTTACTGCTCCCCTTGCACTTGAGCTGTCATTGGTCATGCATCAAGAGGTACTTAAGCTACTAAGGTCCTTTCCTACTAATGGAAGTGTTGGCCCTGATGGTATCCATCCAAGGATTCTAAGGCAGTTTGCCTCCTGCCTTGCAGTACATATAACCAGGCTTATCAATCTCTCCATCTGTTCTGCTTCTGTGCCATTGGTCGGGAAAGTTGCCAGAACCATTCCTGTCTTTAAGAAAGGGGATGACAGAATCATGTCGCATTACAGGCCCATTTCTCCCCTTCCCACCCTCAGTAAGCTGCTTGAGAAACTTGTTCATTGACAGGTCTCTGGTCTCCTCCTCAACTTCAACCTTCTATCCTCGGTTCAACATGGCTTTATGGCTGGCCACAGCACTACTACAGCTCTTACTCAGCTTACCAGTGACATTAAAAACAACATGGACAAGGGTTTACTTACTGGGACTGTGTTCATTGATCTCTCAAAAGTGTTTGACATGGTAAATCACTCCCTTCTACTGGCCAAGCTGCATACTCTCGGTGTCTCTCACTCTACCCTTTCCTGGTTTGGCAGTTACCTAGAAAATCATTCTCAGGCTGTCTCTTTCTGTAAGTCTCTCTCCTCCCCTGCCCCTATCACCTGTGGTGTTCCATAGGGTTCGATCCTTGGTCCCCTACTCTTCTCCCTCTTCATCAATGATATCCTTACTCCTCCTCACTGCAACATTCTCATGTATGCTGATCACCCGGTGTTTTACTCAGCCTCCAAGTCTGTTGCTGACATCAATCTACATCTCTCCCATGTATTTCAGACCCTCCAATCCTGGTTCTCATCCAACCACCAAGTCCTAAACATATCCAAGACCCAGGCCATGTTCTTTGGGTCCTCTAGAAAGGTGCCCACTGAGTCTCCTAAGCTCCTGGTTTGCTGCTGCTATGGGACAGCTGTCTCCAACACTTTAGCCTTCAAGTATTTAGGGGTTATGCTGGATCCGGCACTGGACTTTTCTGAGCACATTAACGTGGTTTGTTGTTCGGTAAATGCCAAAATTGGTGTGGCCTACAGAGTGCATCACTCACTCAATCCGGCTGCTAGAATCTCAGTAGTGAGAGGTGTTTTTCTCCCTCAACTGTTATATGCCCTCCCTGTTACATCTCATGCCAATGCGGGGGTTCTTCACAAATGGGACACATCCTACAACAATATCTGTAGATCTGCCCTATCTGCTCCTCGTCTAACCCATCACTGTCTTCTCTATTCTGCCTTAAACTGTCTGTCTCTGGTTGCTCTCCACTCATACACACTAGGGTGTTTTGTTGACTCCTTAACCAGATCTTCTCGTCCCACCACACTGGGGGGATATGCTTACACCGGTCTCTCGCTCTTGCTCCCTTAGGTCCTCTTCTTCCCCCTTACTCTTTGTTCTACATTGCTCGTTGAAAATGGGTGAGCAAGCTTTCTCCTACTTTGCCCCTAGGTTTTGGAACTTTTCCCCCCATCCATGTCAAGAATTCCACATCTCACCCTTCAATTAAGCATACTCTATTTTGCCACCTCATAGCTCTTGACAACTGTGACTGCACATAACTTCTGTTCTGTCTCTCTATTTAGTCCTTGTTTGTGACCTTGCCATCTTTCAGGATTTTGCCTTCTGCTTAAGAGTCAGTATCTGATCTATTTCTCCCTTGCTGGGTCTAATGTCTTGTCTACTGTACTATGATGTATCATTTTGTAATCTGTGCCTACCTGCCTGTTTTTCTCCCTCAGCTAGGCTTGATGATTTGTCAGCCTTGCTTTCTGTAAAAACTGTATGCTGCAATAACGTCAACCTTCCTTTCTGTAAAAATTGTTTGCTGCAATAACTTCACTACTGTTGCTGTTATCCATGTGATGTATAATCTACTGTGGCTGCCTCTGCATTTGTTTTTTGTGGACAGTTCTCCAGCCATGTGAAATTGATTGTTTGTCAATGCTGCATTGTTATATTGTTATATTGTACTCTCCCGGGTCGTGCCTGAAAATAGGCAGGATTTTTGCCTAGTGCACTTACCCGGTTACCAAAAGCAAATAAATAAATAAATAAAATGTCTGAAGTTACGAGCATGCACAGTGAAAATTGCAATGAATGGTCATAACTCTGCCATTTTTACATATTTTGACCGAAAATTTTCAACATAGCCTTCTTATGACCCCACCTAATGAACAATATGACTGTCATTATGCAACTCTTGCCCAAAAGGTGAAGTCACCAAGCAACAGTGAAATCACCTTTTGGGCAGGAGTTGCATAATGACAGTCATATTGTTCATGAGGTGGGGTTCCCAAAAGGCTATGTTGAAAATGTGAGGTCAAAAAGTCAAAAAATGGCTAAGTTATGCATAAAAGTTCAAACTCCCACTGAAATACATTGAACCGCATTTACCTTAGTTTCTCATATTGCAGTCGCCGGTTCCAGCAGCAAGACGTGTCTTTGATTGTTTAGCGGATCTCGAACCTGGGACTTGTTCAGGTGAGTGAGGCTGTGTGGGGGTACACTGGGGTAGGTGAGATGGTGAGTACTGAGTGGGAGGTGGGGGGTGGGGAGGGGGGTTAGATCGGCAAGGGACTGTTTTTATTGCAGGTGTTAAAATTAAAATACAACATCCAGGACCATTTGCTTTATTGCAGCAGCAGTGCCAGATCAGGGATAGGGGTGCCACTAAGACACCAGTGAAACAAAGATCGTGGGGGGAGGGGGTGCCACTAGGCACTTAGGGCAACATAAAAAATTACTGGGATAGCGAACAGTGAGGGGGGCTGCCACTAGACACCAGGGGAAACAGATGATGATGGTGACAGTGATGGGGAGAGGGGTGCCACTAAGACACCAAGGAAACAAAGACTGGGGAAGGGAGATGTCACTAGACACCAGGGAAACAAATACAATTACTAGGACAGAGAATGGGGAGGGGGGTACAATGGGGGACAGTGATTAGGGAGGTGGGTTGCCACTAGACACCGGGGAAATAAAATTCAAAGTAGGGGATTGCGATATGAGGGTAGGTGGAGTGGGGGTTGCCACTAGACACTAGGGAGTATAATGTTATAGTTTGCAATGCAATTTTGTATTTTGTGGAGGTGAGCATCGTATCGCCCTCAGTGGCTTTGGTCAGGATCATTGGATCCAAAAATAACCATTCGAACAGTAAAGTTCAAGCTGTAATTTACTGTTTTAATGGTTATTTTTGGATCGCACGATCCTTACCTAAGTGAGTGACGGGTGATATGATTCTTGCCCCCAAAAGACATACTGAAAATTGTTAAATAATGATACAGAAATGGTACAAAACTTGTGAACGAGACCTAAATATAGGTCTTGTTCATCCCCTAACAACAACTATTTCCTTAGAAATCAACATTTAAAGCAGAGAAAAAAAAACGAGATGTTGGGCAGCACGAACAGTATTTCTCAGAGCAGACCTTCAGTACTAACAGTTTGAATGCTTTTCAGTAACCTGCCTGTCTAGCCGCTATCACTAAAGCTGTTAATATTTAAAAATGGTGAGAGATCTTTTCACCAAACTATCCAAAGACACACACCCTTGACACAGATCCCATCATCCCTGAAAATTTCAGGAAAAAAAATTATTTTGTCTGGGCTGCAGATGACAGCAAAAAATATCATGTTAAGTATATGCCATTATGACACTTTCCAAGTTTTGAGACACTGGCATAATGACCACGCATGCCAAATTTTGAGCTGTTTCATCAAAGAATGCCAAAGTTATTAAGGGATAAAAATTGGAATTTACCATTAAGTTGTGGTACAACCGTAACTATAGGGGTGCTTCCACACCCCTATAATAATACATGGATGGGAACTTTTCCCCATAGAAAAGGCCATCATTTATTTCCCTGTATACCTGTGATTAATCGATCAATCAAATGTGTACCTGTGATTAATCTATCAATTCAAAGTATATACCTGCACTAATTAAACAATTACAGCTATATACATACATTAAATAAAGCTATAAACCTACACTAATCAAACAATTAGGATATACCTGCACTACATTAAACCTTATGAGACACCACTAATAAACCAATTAACACAGCATTAGGAAGCTAGCGAAATCAATTAACAAGCTGCAAAAGAACCTGGGAAAAAGGACACTTACACAAAACCCTCCCAAGCCCAAAAATCCCAACTCCTACTTGTACTCAATATGCACCATTCCCTCCTTGCTGCAAGAGACCTTCAGGTGTCATAATGTGATTGCAAATGTGATCTCCACAACAATAACCATCCTAGTATATTATATTCTACAAACAATGGGTAAGGGTGGAACACGCAGAAGTATTCCTATTTCAGGGGCTAATTGGGGCAATAAAGCCACTCGCCCTAGGGGCTCATGGCCTTATAGCCCTAATTAGTCCCCTTTATGGATATACATCCTTGTATACCACCCATAACCCATTAATTATTTTACAGATATATCTAGCTAGATATATTATATATATACATATATATATTTAGGATATGGCATGGCCTAACTGAAGATATCATATTTATCTTCACAAAAGGCCAATTATATAATTTCACCACTCGTGAGACATCTTGATATCATTGATCTCAAGGGGAGATAAATATGATATCTTCAGTCAGGCCATGTCATGTTCTGTTTATACAACATATGTTTTGGTCCCCCCATCATAACCCCCTGACATCCCCCCTTCAACACAATCCTCCACATGGTGGTGATGTCCCCAAACCCCCCCACCAAGCACAACATAGGACACATATTGTTTTAAAAGAAAGTTATCTGGTTGATCCTGCCACTTTCAAGTTATTTAACAAATTTATCTGCCCCTCCCAACATAACCCCCTGACATCCCCCTTCAACACAATCCTCCACATAGTGGTGATGTCCCCCAAAACAACCCCTTAAACACAACATAGGACATTTATTATTTAAAAAAATGTTTTCTGGTTGATCCTATCACTTTCAAGTTATTTAAAAAAAACTTACCTGCCACTTTCAGACTCTGCTATTATCTGGTCGATCCCGCCACTTTCAGACTCTGTTCCCGAGGAAACAGTTTCATTTTCTGTGTCCTGATGTAGTGTGACTGAATGGTGACAATTGAGGTGACTAACTTGCTGGCCCAGGTTTGTAATAAGTCACTCTGTGTTTAAAAATGAAAAAAAAAAAATGTGTTCCCTGAGCTCACTCTATTCAGTATTGCTTAAAAGAAGCTGTCGACTGTACAGGGACGAGAGCGAGGGCAGAGCGAGCGAGTCGGCAGCTTCAGAAACGTAGATTCAAGTGTGAGCGTGAGTTGCTATAGCAACATAGTGTTGCTATATCATGCCACTATAACAGAGGAACAAACTCAGACCTGCATATAGTCAGAGAAGGAAAGCTGTGGGGGACAAACACACAATGCAGCACATATTGACAGCACCATCTAGTCGCCAAAAGAGAAACTGTGCACTTTTTTAAAAAACATGTATTTCCACACACCAAAAATGATAAAAAAAAGCCACAAATGTATATTTTTTCTACTTTTTTCTTTAAAAAACAAAACAAAAAACAAGACATTGTGTAATAGGAATAATGCACCTAAGGGTGTGTGTTGTGCTAGGATAATGCCACACATGGAGCATTGGACGCACTCACCTGCAGCCTCATGCCCAACCACCCCAGGCGTGGCATTATCCCAGCACGACACACACCCTGTCGTGCATTATTCCTTTACTGACATATAGAAATGTTGAAGATAGCATTATGATGTATAGGAACATGGAGATATCAGTGATATCGCCACTGCCTGCCTGCCATATTACTTTTTATCTGTGCATTTATCCCAAAATATCTGTTGTGTGATATATAAACTTGGAGCTGCCTATCGAACCAGCTATGCCCTCACCCCATCTGCCAGGCTTGCTGTAGCCCATGGAATACTACTGCCATCACTTAACTATGGGGCAGCTACCTATATTTCTGCAAACAAGTCAAGTCTTCACAAATGGGATGTTACCTATAATAATATATGTTGCTATGCATCCTCCTCTCATCAGCTGAAACACCACTGCCTCCTCTACTCTGACCTTGATTGGCTTCCTCCTCAGGCGTCAAGGCTTCATTCTTTCGGCTCCATCATTGACAATATAATTAGGACCCAGATACATAAACCCCTAGCGGTACTCTTCCAAAGTCAGGCCTCCTGCTATGACCTTTGCTCTGCTGACAATGCCCCTGTCTGTATCCCTAAGCATGCTACCACATTGGGCATAGTGCTTTTGCCTGTCAGGCCCCCCAGTACTGGAACTCCCTCCCTAATACCATTCATCAAGCATCTTCACACTCCTGCTGTAAGAAAGCACTGCACCACCAGCTCGTATCTTCCAGTATCTGCTCCTGTTTCAAACCTCCATAGACAAAAGGGTTTTTTTTCTGACCCCCCCACCTCCCATTTAATCCTGACCACATTCCTCCCTCAGCACTTTCTCTCAATCTGACAGGGTTACTCCCTCACCCAGCTGTATTTGCACTTCCTAATCTCTTTCCCTTCACCCCCCCTATTTTTGCCCCTCCACTCCAACCTGCTGCCTCTTACTTCCCTTACTTTCTTCTTTCTCTCAAACCTGCCTCTGGGCATTGAAAGATTACTTTCTTCATTCCTTCCTCTCTTATCTACCTAATCATTGTCTCCTAAAGTGACACTGCATTTTTCCTTTGTTATTTGTTCTCCTCTAGTGTTAGTATAAGCCCTAATTTTTCGTGAAATTGTCTGTACTGCTTACATTTACCTATGATACTGTATTACCTATGTATACTACCTGCTTGTATGTACACATCACTTTGACTATTTCTAGAATGTACTGTTACTGTTGTTTATCCAGAAGTTTGTTTTGTATTCTCCCGGGTCATGCCTGAAAATAGTCATTGCTATGGCTAGCGTACCTACCCGGTAAACAAAAACTAAATAAATAAAAAAATATATATATATTAATAAGGGATACACAATCCCCCTACTGGAAATATTGTCAATATGTTTTGTTCGTGTACCAATTGACCGAAAACATTCACGGAGTGGCAGAGCCACGGTGATATCAGGTCAACTGACGCGAGAACAAAAATATAAACAATATTTCCAGTAGGGGAGGGTGCATATTCTATTTACTGTATGCCATACCTCCAAAAAAGTGAAAAAAAGGTAAATTCTTGCCATTTTTTGCTGATTATAAAAAATCTAAAAGAAATCTATAATTGAAACACCACTCACTTTGTAGGTATTTTTGTCCTGATTGACTTTTTTCACAAAGTACCATGCTACTATTTTTACTTTTAAAGTTATATGCATTTGTTTGCTGCAAAAAGTGAAAAAAATTCAATTTTCTGCAGTTTCTTTGCTAATTATAAAAAAACTAAAAGGTATATATCAATGAAACACCACTCATTTTGTAGATATTTTTGTGGTGAACAACTTTCATGCTCGTAGTACCATGCTATCATTTTTCATTTTAAAGTTATTCACATTTGTTTGTTGAAAAAGTAAAACAAAATAGCATTTTCTGCTGTTTTTTTGTTTATTATATAAAAAATTAAAGTTAGTCATAAATAAAACATCTGTCATTTTATAGATATTTTTGTGCTGAACAACGTTCATGATCGCAGTACCATGCTATCATTTTGCATTTTGAAGTTATTCACATTTATTCGTCGAAAAAAGTGAAAAAAATGCACTTTTTGTTGTTTTTCAGCTAATTATATAAAAAAATTAAAGTTACCCATAAATGAAACACCACTCATTTTGTAGATATTTCTGTGCTGAACAACATTCGTGCTCACAGTACCATGGTATCATTTTTCGTTTTAAAGTTATTCGCATTTGAACACAGTTACTACTACTGCTGAATATGCAAATGAGTTCTGAATGAGCCAATCTCTACCTACTGTGTGGATAAATTTACCTACAGTGAGGATAAATGCGATATAGTGTATGGTGGAACATCGTTCTCCACCGAAATCCATCGCTGTTGAAATGTTGTTCTCCTACACTAGTGACGTTCACAGTACAGCAGAATGATTTTTTCTACTGCACTGCGAACGTCACACACTGTGTCCTTGAGCAGCATTTGACAGTTAGGGCTCGCTCCATAGACAGGACACATAGCAAAAGCAGCAATGTCGGCCACAGTACTAATGTTTAGAGTTAAAACGTTCAAAATGTAAAGTTATTAAACAGTTAAAATGTCAAGCGTGAAAACATTCAAAATGTAAAGTTCTTTTTTCCTTCTAGTAACCCAGTAAAAATGTTTTGAAGCAGAAACATGCTGTAGTGATTTTTTTTTCCCAAAAAATGACGTTCCACCATACACTATAAAAAAAAGTGCATGGGGAACAGATGACAACAGGGCATCTTTCACTTCGTTGGCACTATGACGACGGATTACCTCTTGAGCTGCGCTCTCGAGGTAATCCATCATCATAGTGCCAACTCGGTGAAAGAATAGCCCTGTTGTCAACTGTTCCCCATGCACTATCCTATATATCCTCACTGTAGGTCTGACCACCCTGAGAATATTGAAAATATTTGCCTTTTTTATCCTCACAGGTATGGCAAAAAAAAATATATATATATGTATATATTGGAGGCAAACAACTTTGTTTAATGCATCAGTTAGGGTTGTTCCACAGAGACAAAAGTGAGGAAATTTGGTGTTAGGGTTGAAAGCACCCCTTGGACCCCCCCAGCTCACCCCCCCAACCGGCATTGGGGTGCACATTGGGGTCATTGGTCCTAATTCCCACCCCATTGTCCTATACCTCTGCTTCTTTACACATGTGATGGGGTGAGAGTTAGAGCCGATGACCCCAACACGCACCCCGATGCTGGTTGGAGGGGTGGGCTGGGGGGTCCAAGAGGGGCTTTCAACCCTAACACCAAATTTCTTCACTTTTGTTGCTGTGGAACAACCCTAACTGATGCATTAAACAGAGTTTTTTTGCCTCTAATACATATATCTATATATTATGGTAGCACGGTAGTGCTACCATAGTTAGGGCTGAGGAGCCATTTCTATGTTAAACCCCAAAACTTTGCACCTTAATAACTTTGCAACTGTAAGACAGATTTGGCTGAAATTTGGAATACACAATCAAGAACCATAGGCCTTGGGATCTGCCAAGTTTTATAGTGGTCGGATATACGGCTGCGGAGTTATTAAGCGTGATCTGCGCGCACGTTTATGCTTTTTCATTCCTACGGTCGCACTACAGGTCGTGACGGTTTATGCTGACTGGTCCGAAATCTTCAGGAACGTAGTGCCAGGGTCCCCAATGTGCCTTTCAAAGATTTCGTGAAAAAATATTAAACAGTTCAAAAGTTATTCAAAAAACAGTTTCCCATTATAAGTCAATGGGAAAAGTTAACAAAAAGTTCAACACTTTCGCAAATGCATTTTTACTTTCGCAAATGGCCCTGTTACTTTTGCAAATCGGCCATTTTGTTTTCAGTTGGTGATCAGAAAAATGGTTGGCATTTAAATTTGGGACCCTCTAGCAACCTAATTATTTTTGTATTCACCTAGTCGGACACTGAGGATGCTTGCCATGTCTTTATTTTGTGGTAAAACACCCCAGAAATATGTTTTTCAAATTTCTGGAAAAAGTACTTTCACAAATTACTTTCGTGCTCACAAAAGTGTCAAACTTTTTTGTGAAAGCTTTCGCAAATTGAGACAGTAATTTTCCATCTGTGGGACAGTGACAGCGATTCTTTGGCACTGCGCTGCAAAAGAACCGTTGGGAGTTTTGGGCTGAAATTTGGAGGAGCGGAGCCGACATCTCACAGATGTGCCTTTCAGTGTTGTATTGAAAAAATATTACATGGGACAAAGTTATGGCACTCCAAAGTTGACGGTTTTCCCATAGGATAACATTATGGCTTGACGCATTACAGAAATCCTTTGGCACCCTGCTGCAAAATAACGGTTTGGTCTTTTTTCCTGAAATTTGGAGGGAAGACAGCCAACAGCCCACAGATGTGCCTTTCAGTAGTTTGGTGAAAAAACATTACAGGGAGGCAAAGTTATGGTGCTCTGAACTTTTCTTTTTTTCCCATAGGATAACATTACGGCTTTCGCCGTGCCTTTCAGGGCCCGTATCTCGGAAACGGTGCGAGATACGGACTTTTCATCGGAAAACTTCTTAGCCCCCTGATGAGGCTAAGATCTAAATTAGCCAGGACAATTGTAAATAATATGACTTTTAAATTTTTTTTCTACATTGTACGGTTCCTGAGATATAATGTATTTAGTATTCCAAGATCTCATTTTCTGCGCCGATACTCATTATTATGCATACATTATTTGTACTCACTGTCTTTCTCTATGCAGGTTTTGGGGAAAACCAGCCTGTGCGCTTACATTACTGTTACTGTTGCCCTTTCTGCTTGCGGTGCCGTACCCGTTTCACTTAGCGTTGACGTCTGCGCCACCATGTGCGTTATCCTTTGCGTTTTCATTTGCGCTTGTGTTTCTGTTATTTTTTGCCATTTCTGTCTACAGTACTGTTTATCTTTCTGTTTCACTTTACGTCACCATGCCCATTGACATTTCTGTTTGCAGGCATCATGTTGCTATGTGACAAGACATCACGTGGCAGACCATTCCCGTCTACGACACCATGTGCGTTACCCTTTCTGTTCTCATTCGTGCTTGTTACCATGTGTGCCACTGTTAGCATTTCTGTTTGCATTGCTGTCCCTGTTAGTATGCCACAAGACATCATTTGGGCCCCGCGTTCCCGCCACCACATTATGCGGTGGGAGCGCAGGGCCCCGGCGCTTCATTACATTCACTATTTCTCGTTATCATTCTCAAAAAGAAGGGAAATTAGAGGCAAAAAACTCCATTTAATGCATTAGTTAGGGTTGTTCCACAGCGACAAAAGTGAGGAAATTCACTGTTAGGGTTGAAAACCCCCCTTGCACCCCTCACCCACCCCCCAACCGCATTGGGTGTGCATTGGGATCATGGGTCCTAATCTCACCCCATTCTCCTATACTTCTGCTGCTTTACACATGTCATGGGGTGAGAGTTAGGGCTGATGATCCCAATGCACACCCCAATGCCACCACGTGCGTCATCCTTTGCGTTTTCATTTGCACTTGCGTTTCTGTTACTTTTTTCCATTTGTGTGTACCGTACTGTTTCTCTTTCCATTTCACTTTGCGTCACCATGCCCATTGACATTTCCATTTACAGACACCATGTTACTGTGTGACAAGACATCACGTGGCACACCGTTCCCATCTACGCCACCGTGTGCGTTACCCTTTCTGTTCTCATTCACGCTTGTGTTACAATGTGTGCCACTGTTAGCATTTCTGTTTGCGTTGCTGCTCCTGTTACTATGCCACAAGACATCATGTGGCGGGAGCGTGGGGACCAACCCACCACCGCATTACATTCACTATTTCTCATTATCATTCTCAAAAAGAAGGGAAATTAGAGGCAAAAAACTCAGTTTAATGCATTAGTTAGGGTTGTTCCACAGTGACAAAAGTGAGGAAATTCGCTGTTAGGGTTGAAAACCCTAACTCCGAATTCACCCCCCCAGCACCACACACACACAGACACACACACACATTCAAGTATGGGTGAGGACCAAGTCAACACAACCAATGACAGACATCCAGCAGCAGGTGACAGAAATAACAAACAATTATCTAAATGTACTACGAGACATCCCCACCCAGCTGACCAGGTACTGCATGCTCAGTGGAGATCAACAGCAAAACTGAGGCCATGTACACTAAACGTACACATCCCTGATTGCAGCTGCACACAACGTACCACACTTAGTAGTTGCATGGCCTTACCTACCGATGCCCCACACCAGACCACACCACTTGTGGTGGGCCACCTGAGCAATAGAGTTCAGCAAAACCAAGGAGTTGTACAGGTATAATATCTCTGATTATAACAAGGGTTTGAGAAATGCAGCTTTCTAATTGACTGTAAACATTGTAACAGCCTTATGTTTAGTTTTATTAACATACATGTGAGAGCCTAACCATATGATGAACATGGTTTAATGTTGTTTAAAAATCAGTTTTATTATGATAGCAATAAGCCACTCCCAGGTATTATGTTAATGGTCAGTTTATCACTGTCTAGTGACATGTGGCACTCGGCTATGCCTCATTCAACATTAAACCCCTACAGGGTGATTAACAGACCATTTAACATAACTGTTGGTCATGCATTATTGCTTAATTGTCTTTATGAGTAGATACTCTCCCTCTGCTAGGCACTGCAGCAGCTTTGCAACACAGTGTCCCACCCAGTTACACCATACACTGTCTAGTTACTGGAGAATGGCTGTGAATATGAACTCATGAAGATGAACAGTGTAACTGTCATTACAGTCATCAAAACCCTAGTGTGATTATAACTGACAGAGTCAGTGATAGAGGATAACCCCTGCTGTCCTAGTACACTTACCCCATTGTGAGTTAAATCAATACTAAAAGACATTCTGTTTATATCTACACCATACCTACTTGATTCCTGTTGTACCACAATTAACACAGTTATCACTTTGATAGCATCAGTGACAGAAGTGTGGCAAACCCAAACAGTAGGCATACAGCCTAAGTATGAAACAACTGTCAAAAAAAAAATCACACTGTGTCCATAAGTGGCATAGATCACTCATTGCAACAATAGTAAATGTATTACTATTTGGATAAGTTAGTCATCACAGATGCAATGAGATTGTCTTTATCAGGTACAACATACTCAGTAAGTGCCTACAGGAAAATCTATCCTATATACATCTCCGATACAGGTACATCATTGTTGGCTCAATAGTGCTATGATATTTAGAAGTTGCTTGGCCTGATCCATGCAATTACAATGTTTCTTACAAAGAATACTTACTGCATCTTTAGTATTGAAACACACTGAAGGTCTATGTATGTACATCAGCAGTACACCTTCATCAGTAAGAATGCATGTGATACAGGCAGTACGAATTTCACAGCGTTGAACAGGCAATGCTTTTCCATACGTTTACATCAGCCTCTCTATGTTGAGTAAACCGTTTCAGTAAATGTACTACTATGTAAATCACCTACTAAATGTATCACTACTTTTTTCTTGAGCGTGCTAATGTTTTGTAGTTAATTTATGTACTCTTAATTAATGTATACTCACTAGTGTTAAAACCTTTATACAATTGTCATCATGCACCTTCAGCATTTATATTGAATAACGGCACAGTACCAGTTGTGGTGTGGTGTGGGGCATCGGTAGGTAAGGCCATGCAACTACTAAGTGTGGTACATTGTGTGCAGCTGCAATCAGGGATGTGTACATTTGGTGTACATGGCTCAGTTTTGCTGTTGATCGCCACTGAGCATGCAGTACCTGGTCAGGTGGGTGGGATGTCTCTTAGTACATTTAGACAATTGTTTGTTATTTCTGTCACCTGCTGCTGGATGTCTGTCATTGGTTGTGTTGACTTGGTCCTCCCCATATTTGAATGTGTGTGTGTGTGTGTGGTGCTGGGGGGGGGGTGAATTGGAGTTAGGGTTTTCAACCCTAACAGCGAATTTCCTCACTTTTGTCGCTGTGGAACAACCCTAACTAATGCATTAAACGGAGTTTTTTGCCTCTAATATATATATATAGATATAGATATAGATATATGTATATAGATAGATATGTGTGTTAATTATAGTGGCATGGTAGTGCCACTATAGTTAGGGTTGAGGAGCCATTTACGTGTTAAACCCCAAATTTTGCAGCTAAATAACTTTGCATCTGTTTGACAGATTTGTCTGAAATTTGGAATACATCATCAAGACCCATATGCCTTGGGATCTGCCAAGTTTTGTACTGGTTGGATACACGGCTGCAGAGTTATTAAGCATGATCTGCGCGTGCGTTCACGCTTTTTCTGGAATTCTACGGTCGCGCCTACAGGTCGCACGGTTTGCGCGGCTGGTCCAAAATCTTCAGGAAATGTGCAGCTGGGGTCCCTGATGTGCCTTTTGAAGATTTTGTGAAAAAATATTAAACGGTTCAAAAGTTATTCGAAAAACAATTTCCCATTATAAGTCAATGGGAAAAGTTAACAAAAAGTTCGACAGTGTCGCAAATGCACTTTTTACTGGTGCAAATGGCCCTTTTACTGTCGCAAATCCGCCATTTTGTTTTCAGTTAGTGATCAGAAAAATGCTTGGCATTTAAAATTGGGACACTCTAGCAACCTAATTCTTTTTTGTATTCACCTAGTCGGGCCCTGAGGATGCTAGCCATGTCTTTATTTTGGGGTAAAACACCCCAGAAATATGTTTTTCAAATTTCTGGAAAAAGTACTTTCACAAAGTACTGTTGCACTTGTGACACTGTTGAATGCATTTGCGAAAGCTGTCGCAAATTGAGACAGTACTTTTCTAGGCCGTGGGAAAATTACGGCAATTCTTTGGCACCCTGCTGCAAAAGAATGGTTTGGTGCTTTGGCCTGAAATTTGGAGGGAACGTATCCAACATCTCACAGATGTGCCTTTCAGTGTTGGATTGAAAAAATATTACACGACGGCAAAGTTATGGCACTCCAAAGTTGATGCTTTTTCTCATAGGATAACATTATGGCGTCCAACGCATTGCAGCAATCCTTTGGGCGCCCTGCTGCAAAATAACGGCTTGGTCTTTGGGGCTGAAATTTGGTTGGAAGACAGCCAACAACACACAGATGTGCCTTTTAGTGGTTTGGTGAAAACATATTACAGGGAGCCAAAGTTATGGCACTCCGAACTTCTCTTTTTTTCCTATAGGATAACATTACGGCATTCGCCGCGCCTTTCAGGGCCCGTTTCTCGGAAACAGTGCGAGATACGGACTTTTCGTCAGAAAAACCCTTAGCCCCTTAGAGGGGCTATGTACAAAACTAGCCAGGAAAGTCATAAATCATATGACTTTTAAATTTGTTTTCTACGTCGTACGGTTCCTGAGATATAAGCAATTTAGTATTCCAACTCCTCATTTTCTGCTCAGAGACCCATTATTATGCATACATTCTTTGTACTCACTGTCTTTCTCTATGCAACTTTTAGGGGAAAACCAGCCTGTGTGGTTACATTACTGTTACCGTTGCCCTTTCCGCTTGCGGTTCTGTACCTGTTCCACTTACCGTTCACATCTACGCCACCATGTGCATTATCCTTTGCGTTTTCATTTGCACTTGCATTTCTGTTATTTTTTGCCATTTGTGTCTACAGTACTGGTTCTGTTTCTGCTTCACTTTGTGTCACCATGCCCATTGCCATTTGCGTTTGCGGGCAGCATGTTACTATGTGCCAAGACATCACATGGCGGACCATTCCCGTCTACGCCACTGTGTACGTTAATCTTTCTGTTCTCATTCACTCTTGCATTACCATGTGCGCCACTGTTAGTGCTCCTGTTTGCATTTCTGTTCCTGTTACTATGTCACAAAACATCACGTGGCGGGAGCGTGGGGCCCCCCGCCGCTGCATTACATTCACTATTTCTCATTATCATTCTCAAAAAGAAGGGAAATTAGAGGAAAAAAACTCTGTTTAATGCTTTAGTTAGGGTTGTTCCACAGCAACAAAAGTGAGTAAATTCGGTGTTAGGGTTGAAAACCCTCCTTGGACCCCAGCCCACCCCTACTGGCATTGGGAGTGCGATTGGGAGTGTTGGGTCCTAACTCTAACCCCATTCTCCTATACCTCTGCTTCTTTACACATGTGATGGGGTGAGAGTTAGGGCGGCGACAATGCGCACTCCAGTGCCGTGGGGTAGGGCTGGTCCAAGGGGGTTTTCAACCCTAACACTGAATTTCCTCACTTTGTCACTGTGGAACAACCCTAACTGATGCATTAAATGGAGTTTTTCCTCTAATATATATATAGATAGATAGATAGATAGATAGATAGATAGATAGATATAGGTGTGTGTGTATGTGTGTGTGTGTATATATATATATATATTTATATTAAAGGCAAAAAATCCATTTAATGCATCAGTCAGGGTTGTTCCACGGTGACAAAAGTGAGGAAATTCGGTGTTAGGGTTGAAAAACCCCCTTGGACCCACCACAGCCCACCCCCCTACCGGCATTGTGGTACGCCATGGGGTCATTGACCCTAACTCACACCCCATCACATGTGTAAAGAATCTGAGGTGTAGGAAAATGGGGTGAGAGTTAGGACCGACGACCCCATGGCGCACCATGATGCCAGCTGGGGGGTGGCTGTGGGGGGTCCAAGGGGGGTTTTCAACTCTAACATCAAATTTCCTCACTTTTGTCACTGTGGAGCAACCCTAACTGATGCATTAAATGGTGTTTTTTGCCTCTAATTTCCCTTCTTTTTTAGAATGATGATGAGAAATAATGAATGTAATGCAGCGGTGGGAGCGGCTCCCGCCATGTGATGTCTTGTGACATAGTAACAGGAACAGCAATGCAAACAGAAGTGCCAACATATTTCTGGGGTGTTTAACCCCAAAATAAAGACGTGGCTAGCATCCTCAGGCTCTGACTAGGTGAACACAAACAAATTGTGTCCCTAGATGGTCCCAGTTTTAAATGACAAGCATTTTTCTGATCACCAATTGAAAAAAAATGGTGGATTTGTGACAGTAAAAGGGCCATTTGAGAAAGTAAAAACTGCATTTGCGGCACTGTCGAACTTTTTGTTAACTTTTCCCATTGACTTATAATGGGAACTTGTTTTTTGAATAACTTTTGAACCGTTTAATATTTCTTCACGAAATCTTCCAAAGGCACATCAGGGACCTTGGCCGCACATTCCCTGAAGACTTTGGACTGGTCGCACAAACCGTGTGACCTGTAGGTGTGACTGTAGAATTCCCAAAAAGCGTGCTTGCGTGCAGATCATGCTTATTAACTCACAGCCATATATCCCACCAGTATAAACTTGGCAAATCCTAAGGCGTGGGTCTTAATCATGTATTCAACTTTCAGGCAAATATGTCAAACAGTTGAAAAGTTATTAAGGTGCAAAATTTTGGGTTTAACATGTAAATGGCTCCTCACCCGAACTATGGTAGCACTACCATGCTACCATAATGTGTATGTGTATATATATATATATATATATATATATATTCATGGCAAAAACTCAGTTTAAAGCATCAGTTAGGGATATTCCATAGTGAAAAAAGTGAGGAAATTCAGTGTTAGGGTTGCCAACCCTTGCACCCCATACCTACCCCATCCCCACCAACAGGCATTGGGGTGTGTGTTGGGGTTGTCAGCCCTACCTCTCACCCCTTTCCATGTGTAAATAAGCTGAGGCAGTGCTGTATAGGAGAATGGGGTGAGAGTTAGAACCTATGACCCCATCGCACACCCTGATGCCTGTTGGTGGGGACGGGGTGGGTGTGGGGTGCAAGGGGTGGTAACCCTAACCCTAAATGTCCTCACTTTTGTCACTGTGGAATAACCTAACTGATGTAGTAAACAGAGTTTTTTGCCATGAATTTCCCTTCTTTTTGAGAATATGCACTATAAATAGTGAACAGAATGTGGTAATGGGAGCGCGAGGCCTCCCACCATGTGATTTTTTGTCACTTCATTGTGCAAAAACTGTATGACCAACTGAAATGAAAATTGTTAAAATGAAGACATGTACTGTGGCACACCGTGTGTCCAGAATTGTGTGTACATCCATTCAACGGTTGCACAGCACCACGAGCAAACAACGTAACATGCACAGTTCAGCAACTGTAAGTGTCAGTGACCTGAAAATTAGCACAATGAAAGAAGAATTACAAATATTTGTATATTCCGAATGCCAGGCAAATGGGACACATGGTTTAGAAGTTATTGAAATGTAATGAACCAAATTTTCATTTGTCAGAGTGGCATTATTCTGTGCCTGTTAATGTTTTACACACAAAACCACAGTAAGGCACCTCCATGCCACTAGGGCTACCTATGCTATAAATTTAAAGGCAGTAGCACCATGCAGAATGCTATGTGCAAAATGTTAACTGTGTCATGCAGTATCTCTGCAGTGAATTATTTTTCAAACATGTAAACAGCATAATTCATATCTCCAGGACATCCACTCAAAACCCTCCAAATTTCATGTGAAAACACCAAACCGTTCCAGAGATATTCAATTTTTATGTTTCTGTACCTTTAAGAAGTCTTCCACCACAAAATGGCAGAAATCGCAGCCGAAAAGGTACTAAAATGGTGGACCTTGCAGCCAAAAAATCAGCAACTGCAAATGGCCATAACTCTGGAATGGAACAACATTTATTCACCAAACAAAAATGGGCATGTTCCTTGAACAAAGGTTTTTCTACCTGCCAAGTTTCAGATCAATCAATCACACACTGGCTGTGCTATGCATCATGGAAGACAGTGCAGAAAAATAGCAAAAACATAATGTTTTGCTCTGCACTATGCAAACGCAAAAACACAAATGGTAATGTTAATGCAAATGGTGATGGAAATAGTGAGGTAAAATAAATAGTAATACTAATGGTAATGCAAACGCAAGTGCAAACGGTAATCCACATGGTGACGCAAACTTAAACGATAATGCAAACAGTAAGAGAAATGCATGTGCAAATGTTAATGAAAACAGAAATGGTAATGCAAACAGTAACGTGAACACTAATGGCAACAGAAATGCAAACGTTAACGAAAACAGTAATGCAAATGCTAACACCAATGGAAACGCAAACGGTAATGAAAATGCAAATGATAACACAAACACAAACAGAAATGCAAACGGTAATGGCAATGGGGACGCAGAAGTAAACAGTAATGCAATCAACAACGTAAACACTACCGAAAATGCAAACGCTATGGCCAACAAAAACGCAAACGATGATGAACACAAAACAGTAACGGTAACGCAATTGGAAACGTAAATGGTTAAGGTAACACCAACGATGATGCCAAAGCGAACAGTAACACAAACGGAAATGCAAATGAAAGTGCATATATTTATTTCAGTCTTTGTTTACTTGGTAGGTACACTAGACAAGAGTATTGCCTATATTCTGGTATGATACAGGAGAGTATATATATATATATATATATATATATATATTCTATGCAAAAAACTGTGTTAATGCATCATTTAGGGTTAAAGCACAAAAAGTCAGGAAATTAAAAATCTTTAGGGTTGCCCTTCCCCGGACCCATCAATCATCCCAAGATTGACAGATAATGGGGTGTGTCATTGGGTAGAGGCCTAAATGTCACCCCATTCCATATGTAATGATATTAACAAGGAACAGTGAAAAAGAATGGGGTGGCATTTAGGCCTCACAACCCCAATGACACACCCCGCCATCTGTCAATCTTGGGATGATTGGCGGGTCCGGGAGGGGCAACCCTAAAGATTTTTCATTTCCTGACTTTTTGTACTTTAACCCTAAATGATGCATTAACGCAGTTTTTTGCATAGAATTTCCTTATTTTTGGAAAAGAATAGAAAAGTAGAAAGTTGAGCAAGTTGGTGGGAGTGCGAGGCCCTTTGGGCCCTGCGCTCTTACCAATTTGCAAGTGTCTAACTACATTACACATCTAATGACTAAAAGGTACATTGACAGCAGCAAGGCAAGGTACCGTACAAATTTCAAGCCACTTCCACAATGGAAAACACTGTTTGCAGAATGTGAACTGCGCCACACAATATCTCCAGAAAAAATATTTTCTCTGACACATAAACACTGTAATTCACATCTCCAGGACATGCTGTCAACACCCTCCAAATTTCAAGTAAAAAGATCAAACCGTTTCCAAGATATTTAAACTTAAAGATTGTGAAAATTCGCCTATCTATTCCATTATAAAATCTGGCCATCTTGTCCCTCCCTCACGATCAAAGATGGTGAACAAAGAATCTCATGATCAAAGAATTTGCATGCTCGCAATCAAAGAATTTGCAAGCTCATGATCAAAGAATAAAAAATGGTAAAGTCGAGTTTTGGGCAAAAGTACATGAAACCACCACCATGCCTCAATAGAACGAAGCCCCCTGAGCAAAAGCCACCCTCCTTTGTGTTCCTAGGCCACCCCTTGGCTGAGAAATCTGAATTTTTCAAATGGCCATCTGGTCGTTCCCTCGTGTCAAAGAATCTTGCAGTCAAAGAATTTGCAGTCTCGCACTCAAAGAATAAAAAAATGGTCAAAATTAAAAATTACACATAAATACAGTAAACCACCAGCATGGTTCTATAAAATGAAGCCCCCTGAGCAAAACCCATCCTAGTTTATATTTGTAGGTGACCCCTAGGCTTAGAAATTTAATTTTTTAATCTGGCCATCTGGTCATCATCTCATGATCAAAGATCGCGGTCAAAAAACCTGGCAATCAAAGAATTTGCAGGCTCATGATCAAAGAATGAAAAATGGTATAAATCAAAAATTTCACATAACTACATGAAACCACCAGCATGGTTCGATAACTGTTATATAATCAAATGTAGATAAAGACATCTACAAAGATTTAACTAGACGTAAATCAACTGAAGCTCTATGGATAGCTACTGTCAATCATAATATGTACAGATTCTGTTTTTCACTATATATGCACTGTTTCTAGTTACATCAAATAAAAAGGTACATATTTAAAGGAAAACTACACCCAAAACTTGAAAAAATGTATGTTGTGCAGAGTGTTTTAATTTGTATGTGAAGTTCTAGTGTTTCCTTCCCTCTGACTGGTATTAGGAGTTTTTCACAAATTAGCTTGCTAGCTTTTTGCTAGTTTTACGACCCCTGGGGATCTTCATACCTGATAGTGTAATTGTATTTCTTGTTCCCACAGTGCATCTTGTCTCACGTGACTGTGATGTAAGAGAGACCCAACATTCAGCACACACATGCCAAACAAACTAAATATCTTATAAGCTTTATAAGCTGCACAAAAATTACCAGCAGCAAATTTTTTCAGGACAGTAAAACCTTTAGGATGAGGGTGGTCACCAAGCTGAATTCTACAGATTTTAAAATATAGTCATCTCTATTGTTGTGAACTGATTGTAATGCAATGCTTTCTGCTGGATTTATGCGCTCTGCTACATCACCATTACATGAAACAAGGTGCATTGTAGGACAAAGAAATGCAATAAACCTATTTGATATGGAGATCTCCAGGGGTCGTAAAACTACCCTAAAGCTAGCAGGCTAATTTAGGAAAAACTCCTAATACCAGTCAGAGGGAAGGAAACACTAGAACTTCACATACAAATTAAAACACTCTGCACAGCATATATTTTTTCAAGTTTTGGGTGTAGTTTTCCTTTAAATACTAGTCCCCAATGTGACAGTCTCTGCCTCCAGGTTATTGCTCTTGATAACAGTTATGTGTCCCAAGCTGCAGGCAGAGGCACATAATGGATGACAAGGGCAATTATGTTGCGGTATGGACTGCCATTGAGAGAAGTATTGCAAATATATGAACATATGAAGAGGTCAGCAGAATAAGGTCTATCTAGTCTACTTGCATTGCAGGGTCCTCAGCTTAAGCTACTGACCCTGCCCTTCTCCCCAACCTACTCTTCCCCTCCACCCACCCCTCCCTTGACCATTATTTTCCCCTTAACTCTATCCCAGCATCTCTTAAAGCTCCCCATTACCTTCAACAAAACCACCTCTTCCAGAAGCTCCTTCCAATCCATCACCACACTCTCCATATTGCTAGCATATACCATAAAGTCAACATTCTTGTATGATATCTTTCATGCAATACACAAATTTCTCCCAAAGGGGACAAAAAAATAAAGATAGTAAAAAATGAGCATTCTGGCATATGCTGTACAAATGTGACACTATATACAAACTGCTAAACTGATACAAAACAATAAGCAACAGTTAAGAATGCTGAATAAGACTCTAGTATCTCTCTTTGCTTTCAGAATGGTGTGTGTGCCCAAAAATCTGATATGTGTAAATACACCGGGCATTCATAGAGGCCATAAAATAGTGACAAATTGTCTTTCTTATTTATTTACTTTAAAATGTGTCGCTGGGAAAGGTACACTGAGATGAGTTTTTTTCCAGGTGTGACCAGGGTGGTGGAGACTAGAGCTATGAAAGTAAGGGCAAAAACTACTGAATGCAAAAGTACACGTGGGAGAGCAAAACAGGGTGAAACTATAAACAATCTTAAGAGGATACAATAATATGAAATAAAGGTAAAAAATGTAAAAACAGAAGAACTACAATAAGAAGATAAAATAACTGAAGATACAAAGGAGAAAAATTTAAAACAGCTGAGCTATAAACAGTTACATAGGAGGATAATATAGCTTAAGAAATAAAGGCAAAAAATATAAAACTAGGGAACTATAAATCAAGTAGGAGGATAAAATTAGTGATTTTCCAATGCTCAATAAAACATTTCAAAATACAATATTCAGACACAGTTCAGCTCATGTTTCATTTATGTCCTGTTTCATTTATTTCCCCCCTGCTCTTTATTACTAGGGCAATGACACAAAAACAGCATCTTTGTCCCACACACATTTCATCTCACCCTACTGCTTTTCCTCATAATGCTTTGTAACGTCACACTCTGTCACTGTGGAAATGATTATCATGTCATAGACATTGGATTATGAGGGAAATGCAGAAGGAAGAGATGACGTCTGAGGGGCTCAGATACTTCATGTAATCAAGTCTCCTCAGTAATAATGAATAAGGGTCATAAATATAAAATATAAAAAAGAACTGAAATAAAGTCCCAGTATTGAAATATAAAAGTACAGTATTGATATAAGCTGTATTGTGTCCAATTATGGTATTTTAAAAACTTTTCTTGGATCCTAGAAAACTGTTCTATATAACAAATTTACATAATATTAAAATAGTGACAACTATATACAGAGGACAAGGGAAAAAAAACTACATTCCACACACACTGGCAAACCAGGGCAGTAGCTTGCAAAGGTGGTCCATAAAAGTGCAAAGGACAAAAAAAGCAAGCCCAAAAATATTTAGGGACACTAAAGAGTTTAGAATTGGCATCGGAAGCCATGTCCATTCTAATTGTGTTTGCTGAGTATATCAGGCCTCATAGTGCTAGATATGCAGATTAGGAAAAGTGAGTCTCTTCAGCAAGTCTCTTGAAATGGGACTCAGTCACCTGAGTTTTAATATAAAAATTGCTAGCATGTGGCAAAGAGAAGTGACAGAAACGACTGGAGCATTGTCCCAAGTCAACCATTATTCCTTCTGCTGCTATAAGCCAGGAGTTTTTTACATCATTCAGAGACCTAAAACTGCTACAGTTACAGAGACATATCGACAGAATCTGGAAGAACTCAATATTAAAGTATACAGTTGCAGAACAATAAAATGCCACGGTATCCCTTTTTTCCGTTTCCCTAAAGTAAAGGATATGATTTTGAAATGGAAAGCTGCAATAAAAAGACAAAATATCCCAGCTGTATTTAACAGGTGCACCACAGTGTGCTCAGAGCATTTCATAGCAGACAGTTATGTCTGCAATCTTCAGGTGATAAGTTAGTGTTTTTTTTTTTCAAGTGTTCATGTTTAACTACAGAAATTGTGTTCCCTGCATGCATTTATGTTAACTTTACTGATATTGATCAACTCTTTTGTTCTATGACATTTTTTTGACCTGACACCCACAGCCACTTTTCCCATGCTCTAGTTGCTTTTCTGACCTGTGTTAACTTTTTAAAAATTAAATAGAACTGAAATGCAGAGCTTCAGATAGTTCAGACATATTAGCTCATACACGTCTTAAATTTTTTTTTATTCTGAATCGTAATGTAATAGAATATGTGATTTGGTGACTCACATTTTATTTATTTTTTTCCTTTGGACACCAATAGTGCTTCTAAATTAACTGAATTTTCAATAAATGTATACACTAAATGGTTGCGCCACCAAGAATCATGGCTAGATTATGTTATATGCCCTTGAGTTTTAATTACAGCCACTCTTATTGGCAGTTTTATTTTAATTGTGCTGTAGCCACATGTGTAACTAGTAGGACAGTCTAGTGTCAGTGTGGTGAATTTTCTATTTTGTGGAAAACACAGAGATAGAAACTTCTCTTTGTAAACACATAATTAATTAGTCGATATGATGAACCCGCAATCAATGGCTGACCACATCACTCTGAAAAAAAATGTTCAGAATTACAATAAACTGGGTGTTGAACCATAATCTACAAAAAAGAAATCAAAATTGATTGCAGTTGTTAAAATATCCAGTAAAGCTTAACGTCCGTTGTTGAAATTAACTGTAGAGGGTGTTACATACATCAGTCTTCACACTCTCTAACAAGCCAGTGTAAATAAAATGATGAGCCAAAATCTGCTTTCAGATGCCAGAAGCAACAGGTGATGTAAAACCCTTAGTCCATAAGCATTTAACACAAAAAATGTTCTGTTGAATTTGAAATGTGTGTTGCTGTGGCATTCACACTGCATGGCCAGGATTGACAGCAGCTAGCCTAGATCACCAAACCCATAGAACATTCATACTTTTAAATAGTGTATTGGCCCCCCACCCCCCGAACAATGATCCCCAATAAAATAGATTTTTTTTTCATAGTTTAGTATTCCAAACCTCCATCCCTAACCCTCTACTGCAGTAAAACCCTGATAGTCGAGATCCACCCCCTCAACCTGGTAACTGTCTGACAACACCCCCACCCCCAAAACCACCCCACGGCAAACAACCAGCACAGCCAGCTCACTACCACCATGGCTGGCCACTGACTAAGCACCCGATGACCACTTAGTACTGTGTAGGGTATGGCCAATTGACAGTGATCTGTCAATCAATGTCAATGGGCCATACCCTATACAGTACTGTGTGGTCATCTGGGTGCTCAGTCAGTGGCCAGCCATGGAGGTGAGTGGTGGGCTGTGCTGGACGCTGGCTGTGGGTTAGGGCAGGGGGGACGATGTGGTCAGACTGTAACCAGGTGATGGGGAGGGCTCAACCTGATTGCCAGTGTTTTCCTTTTAAGCATGAGGTTGGGGGATCCTAGATCTGGGTGTAGGAGTGGGACTGCTACAATGTGGAAAAAAACAATTTCATAGGGCAGTGGAGATGGGGATGGGTGAGGGCCACTACACTATGGAACACATATTGGTACTATTGGATGGACATTTGGGTACTAGGGTGGGACTCTACACTACAGAAACCTGAAGAAATGTTTTGATATATTTCATTGAGATCAGGGCTGGGAGGGGGGTCCACTACACTATGGAAAAGGAGCATATGATTTTATTACACCGAGGGTCGGGGCTGTGAGGTGGGGACACACTGTGAAACAGATGGGGAATAAGATACATTAAGCTGAATGAAACTTATTTCAGAGTATTTTTTAAAGTCACAAAGTAACAGGAATGCAGAGTCGCTGGTGGTGTTTCAGCAGGGAATAAGACAAAAATATTACAGTACGTGGAGAGTTCAAAACGCATGACTAAGAAAATCATTGGACAAAAAGCTTACAGATAACAAAGGGTGAGATAAGATGTTTTTAAAAAAAAGTTTCTGTCCCACAAATTTTAAACATAGCTGCAGGGAAACCCGTGCGCCCAGCAACCAAACAATGACAACTAGCCCTTCAACATAAATAGTACTCCTTATCAGATTTCATCTGAACATGTATGTGACAAAAAATTATGTTTGGTTCATTAATTTATTTTGCCAGTCATTTGATTGTACGTAGCCTGCCCTCGGTGGATTGTAGTGCATCAAACATGTTTTCAGTTACAAGTTGCGGTATTGTAGTGTACAACAGACAGAATTTACAGAAATCACAGTAAAATAAGAGTAAAAAATGGTAATAAGTGACAAATAGGAGTCTTATTTGATGTACCTGTTTGGTGAAGATTAAACAGATTGAGGGAGTCAAACATGTAGAGTCGCGATCCAGCAATTAACAACAATGATACACCAGAGTCAGACTGACCGTCAAGCACCTCACTTCCTGCCAAAGTTGTGCACGAGACCATCAACATGGAGATCAGACAGAAAAACACAAATCGGGCATTGTTTTAATAATTGCTTTATTTATTAACATGCAGACTGAGACGATATATACCTTATTATGATAACCTAATTATTAAGTAGAAACATGTAAACAAATCCCTTTAAGATAATCTGTGCAACACATTTTTTTTTTTTGTTTATTATTCCCTGATCATTATACAGGAGAGTTGTAATCCTGCAATACGCAGCACATCCCAGACCCAGAGTTCTGGGTGGATCTGAACAAATATTTTTGCATTTCTCTTACAAATTCTAAATGTGTATCTCTCTGACATTTCCAAACAGAGCGTGACAGACTGGCATGGTGTGGCATATCATTTCTTTCCAACCTGCAACTTGCATTCCCACTTGTTGCATTCTATAGTCACCCTTATACTCTATACACATATTTATTTAGTAACAGATATTACATTTTACACTACAGTGAATACATAGATATGTGCCCTCTTTTTGGTCCTTTGTTGACTGGAAGTCACTTAAACCACTTGAAGTTTAAATGTTGCATGCGTGGTTCCTTTTGAGTGAGCATTATGTCCATAAACAGGTAACACCAGCCTCTTCTGTACTGAATCAGTGTATTTAAAGTTTGTTCAAATATGAAATTATATATCCTCGCGGTGTGGCAGCAGTACTTGTTATTTCCCCTTCACTTTTGCAAGACAGGCAATTATTAGAAAGTAACTTTAGAAACTCACATCATGAAAACAAATGGTGTAAATCAAAAATGTCACATAACTACATGAAACCACCGGCATGGTTTGATAAAATGAAGCCCGCTGAGCAAAACCCATCCTAAATGGTGTTTGTAGGTGACCCCTGGGCTGAGAAATTTTATTTTTTAATCTGGCCATCTGGTCATCATCTTGCGATCTAAGAATTTGCAGGCCCGCGATCAAAGAATTTGCAGGCTCACGATCAAAGAATAAAAAATGATGAAACTTGAGTTTTAGGCAGAATTACATGAAACCACTGCCATGCCTCAATAAACCGAAGCCCCCTGAGCAAAACCCACCCTCATTTGTGTTCCTAGGCCATCCCTGAGGTGATAAAATTGTATTTTTACCTTGTGTTGCAAAATCACGATCAAAGAATCTCGCGAACAAAGAATTTGCAGGTTCGCAAACAAAGATTGTTAGCGAGTCACAATCAAAGAATTTAAAACATTTTAGCTCTATTTTTGACCATTTTAGGTGAAACCAATGGCATGGGTCAATAGATCGAAGCCCGCTGAGTAAAATCCATGCACGTTTTACTTCCGGAGTGACCCCTGAGTTGAGATATTTGATTTTTTTGTGATAGAATTTAAAAAACAAGATGGCGGACCTCGTGATCAAAGAATTTTTGAGGAAAAAGATTCTTTGACCATGAGGCTGCAAATTATTTGACCACCAGGCAGGATGAGATGGCCCAAACCCCATTCTTTGTTCACAAAACAACCATATAAATTTTCTCATTGACTTATAATGAGCGCTTAAAAGTGCCATAACTTTTGAACGCCTTAGTATTTTTTCACAAAACAAAAAGTGGCATATTCAGCCAGCCAAACTCTTTCAGATGAGCCATCTTTCAGAGCAGCACACCACATGATGGCCACGCAGGGCCACGGGAAAAAATTCAAAAAACTGCCTCAAAAACTGGATAATTTTGCATTTTTAAGCATTTTCATGCGAAAGACCATCAGTCCAACCAAAATGAAATTTGGCAGATCAAGAGATGTACTATGCATACCAAATTTTAGGCAAATCTGCTGAACAGGTCCAAAGTTATTAATGTGCAAAGTTTTGACTCTAACATAGCAGTGCCTACATAACCCTAAATATAGAGGTGTGACCATGCCACCGTATATATATATATATATATATATATATATATATATACACATTATGGTAGCATGGTAGTGCTACCATAGTTAGGTTGAGGAGCCATTACATGTTAAACCCAAAATTTTGCACTTAATAACTTTGCAACTGTTTGATAGATTTGCCTGAAATTTGAATACATGATCAAGACCCATATACCTTGGGATCTGCTAAGTTTCATACTGGTCGGATATACGGCTGTGGAGTTATTAAGCATGATCTGCGCATTCATTTACGCTTTTTTGGAATTCTACGGTCGCACCTACAGGTCGCACGGTTTGTGCAACTGGTCCAAAATCTTCAGGGAACATGTGGCTGGGATCCCCAATGTGCCTTTCAAAGATTTTGTGAAAAAATATTAAATGGTTCAAAAGTTATTCAAAAAACAAGTTCCCATTATAAGTCAATGGGAAAAGTTAACAAAAAGTTTGACAGTGTCGCAAATGCAGTTTTTACTTTCGCAAATGGCCCTTTTACTGCTAAATCCGCCATTTTGTTTTCAGTTGGTGATCAGAAAAATGCTTGGCATTTAAATGTGGGACCCTCTAGCAACCTAATTCTTTTTGTATTCACCTAGTCGGACCCTGAGGATGCTAGCCATGTCTTTATTTTGGGGTAAAACACCCCAGAAATATGTTTTTCACATTTCTGGAAAAAGTACTTTCGCACTTGTGACACTGTTAAATGAATCTGCGAAAGCTTTTGCAAATTGCGACAATACTTTTCTAGGCTGTGGGAAAATGACAGCAATTCTTTGGCACCCCACTGCAAAAGAACGGTTTGGCATTTGGGCTGAAATTTGGAGGAAACGCAGTTGGCATCTCACTGATGTGCCTTGCACTGCTTTGTTGAAAAAATATTACACGGTGGCAAAGTTACGGTACTCCAAAATTGACACTTTTTCCCATAGGATAACATTATGGCATACGACGCATTGCAGCAATCGTTTGGCACCCTGCTGCAAAATAACGGTTCAGTCTTTTGGGCTGAAATTTGCAGGGAAGACAGCCAACATCCCACAGATGTGCCTTTCAGTGGTTTGGTGAAAAATATTACAGGAGGCAAAGTTATGGTACTCAAGCTTCTGTTTTTCCATAGGATAACATTCTGCGTTAAGCTGCTTTCAGGGCCATTCATCTGAAATGGTGCGAGATATGGACTTTTCAGAATTAGCCAGGAAAGTGATAATTCGTATGACTTTTAAATTTTTTTATATGTCGTACGGTTCCTGAGATATAAGCAATTTACTATTCCAAGTCCTCATTTTCTGTTCCGAGAGTCATTATTTTGCGTACATTGTTTGTACTCACTGTCTTTCTCTATGCAGCTTTTGGGGAAAACCAGCCTGTGTGCTTACATTACTGTTACCATTACCATTTCTGCTTGCGGTTCTGTACCCGTTTCACTTACCCGTTCACGTCTATGCCACCATGTGCGTTACCCTTTGCGTTTTCATTTGCGGTTGTGTTTGTGTTGTTTTTAACATTTCTGTTTACAGTACTGTTTCTCTTTGCATCACCATGTGCATTACGATTTGCGTTTGTGGGCACAATGTTACTATGTGACAAGACATCACGTGGCTACATTCACTATTTCTCATTATCATTCTCAAAAAGAGGGGAAATTAGAGGCAAAAAACTCAGTTTAATGCATCAGTTAGGAAAAAGAGGGGAAACTAGAGGAAAAAAACTCAGTTTAATGCATCAGTTAGGGGTTGTTCCACAGTGACAAAAGCAAGGAAATTCGATGTTAGGGTTGAAACCCCCTTTGCACCCCTTCAGCCCACCCCCCAACCAGAATCGGGGTGCGCATTGGGGTCATCGGTCCTAACTCTCACCTCATTCTCCTATTCCTCAGCTTCTTTCCACATGTGATGGGGTGAGAATTAGGGCCGATGACTCCAAGCTGCACTCCATTCCAGTTGGGGGTGGGGCTGAGGGGTGCAAAGGTGGCTTCAACCCTAACATCAATTTCCCTTTTTGTTGTGGACAACTCAACTAAGCATTAAATGGAGTTTTTATATATATATATATATATATATATATATTATATGTGTGTGTATGTATATATATATATATATGTATATATATATATATATATATATATATTCAGTGCAAAACAAATCCATTAATGCATCATTTGGGATTGCTAGTACAGTGACAAAACTTTGGAAATTCGATGTTAGGGTTCCCACCCTCCACACACCAACAGGTGTTGGGATGTGTCATAGGGTCATCAGGCCCAACTCTCAC
Organism: Neoceratodus forsteri; assembly: GCA_016271365.2. Lineage (NCBI taxonomy): Eukaryota > Metazoa > Chordata > Ceratodontiformes > Ceratodontidae > Neoceratodus > Neoceratodus forsteri. Next base: position 1,237,989,412 of record CM057455.1, read on the forward strand.
ACAATTCCATGTGTAAACAAACTGACATGGTAGAGTATAGGAGAATGGGGTGAGAGTTACTGTAGGCCTGATGACCCCATGGCACACCCCAATGCCTGTTGGTGTGTGGAGGGTAGGGGGCTGGGGATGGGGTGGTAGAAGTGGGAACCCTAACATCGAATTTCCAAACTTTTGTCACTGTGATATCAACCCTAACTGATGCATTAACAGTGTTTTTTTTGCAATGAATTCCCCTTCTTTTTGAGAAAGTGTAATGTAACTGGTACGTGGTTGTGGGGCCCTGTGCTCCCTTCATGCTACCCATTTTTTCATAATGGTATGCATATGTGGGAGCGTGGGCCCTCTGGGCCCTGCACTCCCAGTTACACATGAGTACGGAGATGTACTGCAGCCCTAGAGCCATGAAAAGGAACCCTTGTAACACTAATTTGGCAATATCTCAGTAACCATAGCAATTTGACTTGGAAACCTCCACACATGCTTAGTCCACCTAAAGGTGGTTTAAGCTGCCCAGAGTTAAAAATTCGTATCTCGTTAGTGCCACAATGTTATCCTATGGGAAATTTCTCAACTTCAGAACGCCATAACTATGGCACCAGTGTAAATATTTTCACCAAACCAGCAAAAGGCACATCTGTGGGGCAAGGGCTTCCCACCTTGCAAATTTAAGCCCAAAAGTCCCAGCTGTTTATTTGCAGTGACATGACAAAGAAATGTTTTTTAGTGAAGTACTGTCGCAAATTGCGATGCTTTCCCGAAATCTGTGAAAGAACAGGTGTGAAACTGTCACAAATTGCAAAAGTGTCGTATCTGTTCTTTTGCAATTTGCAACAGTATCGGGGTCCAAAGTTTAAAAACATATTTCTGGGGGGAATTTTTAAATTCTGATGCCAGCATTGTGTTCCTCACGCCTCAGTTAGGTAAACACAATTGTTAGTGTTTACCTAGGGGCAGTAACTTTTGAATTCTGGCTGTTTTTCTCCACCACTAACTGAAAACAAGATGGCAGTGACATGACACTACTGAGGGCATTTGAGGCAGTAAAATGTACTGGTGGCAGCTTTTGTGAGGCACATTTATTTATTTCCCATTGACTATAATGGGAAACTTTAAACTTAAATAACTTTTGAAAGGATTAATATTTTTTCACCAAATCTTCTAAAAGGCACATCAGTGATCCAGGTTGCATATGCCCTGAAAATATCAGACCAAATGGATAAACTGTTTGGGCTGTAGCCCTTAGCAAAGAAATAGCCCAAAAAGTGGGGTTTCACATGTTTTTAGCACTCTGCAGCTCCACAACCACACATCTGACCAGAATAAAACTTGCCAGAGATCTATAGTACCTGACCGTGCATGCAAAATTTCAGGCAAATCCTTCATATGGTTCCAAAGTTATTAACATGCAGAATTTGGGGTTTAACATAGAAGTGGCCAGCCAACCCTAACTATACTGCCACTACTGTTGTCAACCCTGATGCCCACTCCCTCCACCCAGTCCATAGCCTCCTGTCTGAAGCACAAGATATAGTTCAACCTCATAGTGATATGGTATGGCCAACATAATCTGTTGGAGCTTTCTTCACGAAGGGCCCAAAGGGTTCTGCATGAAGACATCACATTTGAACTCATCTGATCAGGGGAGGGGGTGGGCATTAGGGTTGACAACCCAAGCAAGACCCCACCACTAATTTGCCAATACTCCAGAGACCCAAATCCCTAATGTTTTTCATTTCCCTTTTTTGTGAGCTTTGCTTTCTACAACCCTAATGTCTGCATTAATGTCATTTTTTGCAATGAACTTGCCTTCTTTTTCTGATAGTGGCATTGTATCCTCATTTGCACAGGTCCCTTTGGAATCTGTGCAAAATGAGATAAATACAGTATTGGAGACAGTCCTGACCCAGTGCATGGGCCCAGCAGGCCCTAGCACACATGTCAGTACCTTGTGGGTAAGGTTCCCTGATCCACCACAGGGTGTAGTGTCTGTGCCAATGCACTGCTCAATCCCTACCCAGGCCAGGGCTGGTGCTAAATGCTGTAGCACCTTCCCTATCACCCTTGTCCCAGTAAACTGTCTCACTGAGTTCATGACTGAACTCAGCTCACTGGCACGGAAAGGCAGCGTGTTCCCCAGTGTTACAATGAACATCCCTGCAAACAACATTACTTAATAAATTCTTTGGGACCAATTCTCAAAAGTTGATGCAAGCCATGCCAAGGCAGCCTGTGCTGATTGCCAGTGTGCCAAGGACCCTGTGCCCGATTCTCTATCAGGTATGGTCCTGGCATCAAAGTCCTGTGGCTTGTGTCAAACTTGTCCCTGCATTTTACAGATGGCACCACAGGAAGGTTTGCCATAAGTCATGAGTCAGCCCTGCTGTAATACCACCATGGACAGGTGCCTGGTGCTTAGTGCTTCCTACAGCCCTAATCCTCGATCCCCTTCTATACATTGCCCTGTAGGTCAAGAGCACTCCCCACCTCAACAGCCCCAATCCCTGATCCTCTTGTAAAATATATGAATAATTTGCCCTGTAGGTCTAGGGCACCGTCTCCACCCAATAGCCCTGATCCCCTATCCCCTTGTAAAAATGATGAAAAATTGATCCTGTAAGTCTAGCCCCCCCAACAGTCCCGATCCCCGATCCCCTTGTAAAATAATTAACTGAGTGGTCTAGTGGTCCCCTCAGCCCCGATCCCTGTTCTCCGATCCCTGATCCACTTGTAATAAATAAAGTAACCTGGTGGTTTAGTGGTCCCCCAGCCCCGATCCCTGATCCGCATGAGAAATGGGTCAAATCTTTCTCTGGTAGTCTAGTGGTCCCCCCACCCTAGTTGGCAGTGCCCCACCACCCCTCTCCCCCATCCCCAAGCCAATGACCAGCACAGCCATCTATCAATGAGTGTGTACTGTATGGAAAAAGGAGATCGGCTGGTGAAAAAGGATTTAAAGGGACACTGTCAACTCTGTATTGAGTGTAATATTTATAGGAATATCTGTTTTTTCTGTAATAAAATGTTTTAAGAGCTTAATGTGTTGTGTGTCATATTTTATATTGTGCATCTAATGATTTGAATTTGTTTATATTATTTCTTTGCTTTTCAAAAGTGCCTGACTCACGAAGTCTGTTATTGGTGTTTCTGCTGCTGTGGAACCTAGAGTAGATGCACAGACAGAAGGATCTAGATCCAACCCTTTGTACATAGATAACAAGTAGTTTTTTCTAAGTTTGTTGTCCCCCAGTTGACTCTAAATTTTTCTTATTCAAACATCACCCTGTCCTGCACACACACAAAGCAAAACAAAGAAAAAACCCAAAAAACAGAGGACTCTTTTAATTCTATGATCCTGTATGATTTATTAAATGATTACCTTACTGTCCTCTATGCAGTCAGAATAGGTAATCCCCAAATGCATATGGCACAGTAATTTGATAAATTGTGCAGAACTATAGAATTCAAAAAAGAAGCCTCTGTTTTCTTTAGTGCAGGACATGGCAGTGTTTGAATAAGAACAAGTTTAGAGCTGACTTGGGGGACAACAAACGTGGCTGAATACCAGTTACAGATGTACAAGGGTTCTCAGTTTCCCATATATTAAAAAAAAAATTAGTGTCCAGTGGCACCGCCACCCAACGATCACCATTCTTCATTTCCCTGGTGTCTAGTGGAAGCCTCCCCACCCACTGATCACCATCCCTGCTGGCATTTTTGAAATTCCCTGGTGTCTGGTGGCACCCTGCCATTGAATCAAAAACCTGAAATAAATAAAACGGTCCTTCAATGTTTTTTTAACCTGTAAAAAAAACTGTCCCACACTGATCAGCCCCCCACCTCCCACTCAGCAGCCACACCCCCACACCCCCAGTACACCCCCACACACCATCACTCACCTGAACAGGTCCCAGGTTCAAGACCCAGTCTCCGATCAAAGACACGTCTTGCTGCTGGAACTGGTGACTGCAATATGACAAACTAAGGTAAATGCAGTTCAATGTATTTTGATGGGGGATTCAACTTTTATGTATAATGTTGCCATTTTTGAGATTTTGACCCCAAAGTTTCAGCATGGCCTTTTGGGGACCCCCCTCATGAACAATATGACTGTCATTACTCAACTTCTGCCCGAAAGGTGATTTCACAGTCACATGGTGAATTCACCTTTTGGGCTGGATTTGAAAAATGTTCCTGCCCTTGTTCATGAGGCAGGTCATAAGAAGGCTATGTTAAAAATTTAGGTTCACATGGAGGTGGTGGGTAGAAGAGCCACATCCTTCCCCTCCTGTCAAATAAACATCTTTGTTTCATCGGACCTCTGTGTATGACTCCTGCCTCTCCTTGTCAGGTGCCTCCATCCACCCACCTAAGAACCTGTAGTGTTACCCCACCACAACACCTGCTGGGGAGTGACATTAGTGTTGGTAGTAAGACAGTTACAGCCACACCTCAGAGTGAAGAACCCCGAAGTCTACCAGAGCAGCACCATCACATGAAGTAATGTAGAAACCAAATTTTTGGTATGAGATTTATTGGGGGTAGGCTGATTCTAATTTTGCAATGTAATAGTTTTGACCAGACTCCCTCTTTAACATGTAGTTCATTTTAGATCTGAAAAGAAAAGGCAAGCTGGGTATCCTGAGTGAGATTGGAATACCGAACTGCACAATGTACTTGAACGGTTTGCTCATTCTACTTTCATTTCTTTTTCCCCTCTAATATACAGAAGAAATTAGGTAGTTTACATCATGCAGAATCTTTTTTATATATCTGCAAAGAGTAGTCTATTACAGAACCAATGCCTTAACTGAAACATTTAAAGGGGACAGGAAAGCAGTAAAGTATGTGGGTACACATTTTGCTGTGTTCCACATGACACTAAATTATTTAAAAGCAATAATATAGTGTTTTCTCTTCATTTTTGCCTTTTTTGTTTTATTTTACATTACTCCGCCCATACTGGTTAGCTGTTTCCCAGTGTTCGGTTTTGTCTCGAGTTTGTCTTGTGGGAAGCATCGTCATCTACTGACGTCCCCATTTGTGCCCACTTTATGCACAAGCATCTGTTAACATTCTGTGTTAGCAGCATAGCCTCTGCAGCCCTCATGTCTCAGTTTGAGTGTGAGGGGATGTTACTGCTTTTCATTTAAAAAAAGTTCATAGTTGCCAATGTTCTCTGTTTGCAACCTGAATCTCCTTCTCCACTCAAAGACTGACAGATTGAGAAGGGATCTGAGAACTTCTACCTTTTTAATATATTTATTTAGTTGCCAACAGGGTCTCTTCATGCAGCTTCTACATGGCTAATTTACCCCATCCCTCAGATGACAACAGTGAGAAAGAGGGATAGAGAGATATGGGATGTGAGCTGCTTTTTAAAAACAAATGTTCATGGAGATGAACTTTCTCTAGTACCTCAAACATAAATACATCCCCATGCTCACTGTATTTGGGGTTTTGAGGGGTCTGGGGACAATGCAGCAGAAATTATATGCAGTTTACTAAATTTACTGAGACTTATGTCATTTGCAAGCAGTCAGATAAAGAACACATTTGCCCTAAGTTCCATTTCTCCAGTCCACTATACTTAATGGTTCCATGTCATAACAGCGATTGCAAAATAGTGATTGCCATTAGAGCGAGTGTGAAAAGAGAAACTGCAATGTACACTCCCAGCGGGCACAAGAACAGTGAACAGAAACCACTATATCTATGGGGGGGGCTATGTCCCCCGCACCTTCCCTTCTAGCACATCTTAGCGAAGGTCTCAAACAACAGGATTAAATAACTGTGATTCTTTTTATATTTTAAAATAAGGAATTCATTTAGCAAAATGGAAAATATCCAAAGCTTATTTGTCACTATTTGTAGTATGACTGCCACCCAAATAAATACACAGACAAAAGAAAATAAACATATGAAGAAGTAAATTAATGTTTGAAAAATTAATTACTTTGTTTTATTGATAAAAATGTATTGTAAAAGAGGTAATCATTACTGTCAAATAAATTTTTGCTATACTTGCAGGTTTTACTGCCATGCAAAAACTGACTGCAAAAATTGTAGTCAGCAAAATGTTATTATAAATTTTATTATAAGCATTTAAAAAGTGGTTATTTTATCAGTTGGTAGAGCTCCCACTTCAATAGTGGGTTTCTTCTTTCACTGTGTCTAGGGCATCGCTACCATCTGTAACTTCGGTATCAGCTCATGTCACTGTGTCCTTTTCCTATACAGAAAAGAAAAAATAGACAGCACACCCTGTAGTTTGCTTTATTTTAAAGTTATCAAATCATGGCATACCAAACTTAGGCACTGAGATTGTGCTACGAATATCCCTGTCTGCTCTAATCTGTGAATGCAGTCATATCTGCAGACACTCATGCTGGAATGATGTAAGCAGCCACTCAGCATGTTGTAATTTTATCATGATCATGCACAGATCAACTTTAATGCTACTGTCCAGTGCCTGCACTGATTTGCTCCATAAATTTTATATGCATTCAGTATATAATTCATCTTCAAACATGCTGTTGATTGACACATTGGGAGGCTGCAACAGGTCAGCGCATGAGGTAGGGATTATCGCTGATATTGCAGCAACCTTTTCCAGCTTTTCAAGGACTGCTGCTGTTGTGTGAGCTCAGTATAAGCCCAAAATTAAAACTGAGTGCTGTTCTTTGGGGAGGTCATTTTAAAAAAAAATATTTTTGAAAAAGGACATTATGAATTATGGGGACGGCTTCTTTGTGTGACCAAAAAAGTCCATATGAAAAAAGCTAAAGCAAGTCACAACAAAGGATGGAAACATGAAATAAAAATGCATTTGGGGCCATTTTTCCACCAGTGAAGTACAGAATCCGCCTAATAGGATCCCGATGAGCAAGATACATGTGTTGGTCTATGTGCATTTTTGGGGTTTTTAAATTTTTTTTAATGGAAAACAGGATGGCTGCAAATGAAAAAGGATTTTTCCCTCATGAAAAAAGATTGGCCCCATGCAAAAAAGGATTCTCTTTTTGTTTTATACAGCTATCTTGAAGTGCTTACTGAGCATGTTCAGAACCACAAATTTTAAAAATGAATAACTCTGGAATGGATTAATAATTTTTCACCAAACCAGAAAGAGGAACATCTGTGGGACAGCCCCTTTCTATCCTGAAAATGTCAGACCAAAATTCCAAACTGTCTGGGCACTGCTGCTCTTAAAAAGCACAAAAAACAGCAAAAACCTTGAAAAATCCACTTTTTGCACTATCCAGATCTCAGAATTCACATTATGAATGAACAGTATGAAACTTGGCACATCCAGAGATCTACCCCACAAGACTGCACATGTGAACGGAAACTCCATTGAATGGTTGCAAAATTATTAAAGTGCAAACAATTGGGGTTTAACATTAAACTGCCTACTCAACCCTAAATACAGTGCCACTAATGCGCCACTGTTTATAGTGTGTATATATATATATATATATATATATATATATATACATATATATATATACACACACGGTATCTATCTATCTATATATATGATAGCTAGCCATATTATAAGGGCATGGTAGCACCCCTATAGCTAGGATACAGTATGCTGTTTAGTGTTTAACCCCAGGATTTGCACCTTAATAACTTTGGCATCCTTTGACAAAACAGCAAAATATTTGTTATGCATGGTCAGGCTGTCAGAGTCTCAAGACATGAAGAGTTTCATGATGACATCTTGTTTGGTTTCCAAGGTACAGAGTGCCAAAAAATGAAGGAAAAAAAACTATACTTAACATTGCATATTTTTTGCTCTAACTTACAGCCTAGACAGTGTGGAATTTTTTCAGGAAATTTAGAGGGTTGAAGGGGCCTATACCAAGGGTGTGCCTTTTGAAAGTTTCCTGGAAAAATAATATACTATTTCAGAATTATAAGGATTTTTGTGTTAACTGACAAATGAGAACAGTAAAAAAAAAAAGCTAGTAAAGCACAAGGACTCCACACAGTGGATCAGCAAAAGGAATCACAGGGCCCATAGTCTCCAAACAAAAAACATCTTTATTGAGTGTATCAAAAAGCAGAGAAAAAACACACTCTGTGCACCAGTTTGTTGCTCACCCACATACTGATCAATGGCTCACAGGATAAATAGGAGGTAGAGAAACTCTGGTACAATCCTCCAGTTGAAGCACTAGTGTGCTGAACAACCAAGCAATACTAGATCAATTGCCTATTAAAACTGAAAAACCATGCAAGCCAGAAAATAACAAACCGGGAGAACCTTGCTCATCAAACATGCTGGCCCAGTGCCATGGCGGTCTCTGTGTGTGCTTACCTATCAATGAACTGAACCATCATCCTCAGGCCATGAAACATTTCTTTCTCCGTGAGCCTAAAAAGACGTCTCTTAAAGAGGCAGTCTAATATAAAGTGTCACGCGTATATAGCCATGCTACTTAAGTGCAAAAGGATGTGTGTGCAGGCATGCAGAAAATAACAAAGGGATACACATAGACACACATATAATAAACATCTTTAAAATGGCAGAGCACACAAGTCACATCAAATGTCTAGTCACAATAGTAAATAATGGAAGCCTGATCAAGTGGCAGACCCAGCAAGTTGCGATTATAAGTAAGAGTAAAAAGGGGATGTCATCATTAAATCCTAGAGGTGTCAGTGTATTTAGTATGGAGATCCAAAATGCTTCCTTCTAGTGAAGCTTCTAAACTATGTCTACACCTCACACTCTGTGATCCATTTTCTTCTCTCAAATCTTAAAGATGTGCATGAACCATGCCCAGCAGCTGTATAGTGTCTTGCCATAGCATATACAATATTGTTGTTCCTAATAGCAGCTTTGTGTTCACCCACTCTTGTTTTCAGGGCTCTTTTACTATGTCTGACATACCCCAGCCTGCAAGGGCAGGTGAGAAGGTGTTTAACACCTATGGAGATGCAACTGTGGCCACCGTGGCACTGGGCCAGCATGTTTGATGAGCGAGGTTTCCCGGTTGTTGTTTTCTGGCTTGGTTTTTCAGTTTTAACAGGCAGTAGATGTGGTGCTGCTTTGATTGTTCAGCACACTAATGCTTCAACTGGAGGATTGTACCGGAGTTTCTCTACCTCCTATTCATGCTATGAGCTATTGATAAGTATGTGGGTGAACTACAAACTGTTGCACAAAGTGAACTTTTTTCCTGCTTTTTGATACACTCAATAAAGATGTTTTTTTGTTTGGAAACTACAGTCACTGTGATTCCTGGTGCTGACTTGCACTCCACTGTGTGGAGTCCCTGTGCTTTACTAAATTATTACACTCCTGTGTATGTGCACAGCTCCACCATTGTGAACTACCAAGCTTGTAAAGTAGATCCAAAAGAAGACAAGAAAATAGATCATGGGCCAGATTCTCAAAGTCCATGAACATCCCGCAGCTGCAGAAAAAACTCAGGGCAAGAGGGTTGCCTTCTTGCGAGCTGCAGTTTCTCCCACAGCTACGGTATTCTTAAAAGTGGAGCTGGTTTTACAACTGGCTCTATGATTTATGGCAGCTTATGGATGGTTTTTCCTTGCAGCTGCAGAAAATTGTTATGACTGGTGGGACCACCCATAACATCTCCCGCAGCTGCAGCAGACTGAGAATGCCAATCTCCAGAGCTGCAGAGATGTCGCAGGACTTAGTCTTAAATCATTTTGAGAATTTAGCCCAATGTGATCATGTTTGATGTCGCTGATGCTGGTTCCAGGATTACAGATCACACAATGCTTTTAGTCCGTTACAGAATATGACTTTTATCCTGAGTGGTAGGGGAGGGAGGCATAAACACATAGACATCTTAAACAACAATGAACACACATACCTTTAATGTTTTAGTCCTTCTTCTGCTTTTTTAGGGTGGGGGAGGGAGGCATACCACACAGTTATCATAACCAACAAACACACACACTTTACATTTTTTTTGTCTTCTTTTCTGTTTTTGGGGGGTGAGGTGGGGAAGGGAGACACAAAGCAGTACTGTACATGAAGACAAGAGGCTCAATTTTCAAAAGATCTTTGAATGTTTGAATGCCGCAAGCCCCTGGTGTGTCGATCACACGGCACAGAGGGCCTACGGCATTTTCTCAGCACCAATCGGGATTTTTAGCCCTGTGTGCCAAATGCCACAAATTAGACCAGCTCTCCCCAGTCTAACTTGCACCATTTGGGGGACCCTTTTTATGAGACGTGCGCCAAATCTTTGGTGCAAACTACAGTAAAGTGGGGAAACTGTTGCAACTATGCCCAGTGTACTAAAATTGGGTGCAATTGCATCAAAGGAGTTTGGTGCAGCTGTGCCAAACAAAGGTGGTTGACACAAGACTTGATGCAAGCCCTGCATCAACCTTTGAAAATTGGGCCCTATATGTAGAATTGCAGGATCAGTTATATTCAGCAGTGGCACTGTGTAAGTGTGTATGACTACTACTGTTCTCTTCCTGCTGGGTACAGTTACACTGATATGCTACTGTGGGTGACTGTCATTAATTTATGACTCCCCTAAGTAAAATCAAGCCAATGACAAAATACTTAACTTCCTGTCACATGTAAAAAGCAGCTCTGGATAGTACAAGTTGCAACTAGCAGTGTTTGCACTGTGTGTTCCACAAGGACTGATGCAGACGAGAGACTGAGGGACCCATACAGCAAATGCACAGGAACAGCAGAAACAGGATGATAGACACATAGTGGACAGTGGCCAGTCATGAAGATGACAGCATTGTGGAATAAGATAAACACTGTTGCATGCAGCAAGTCCTGATGATGTGACAGTTGCAGTTGGTTGAAGGAATCTAAATACACAACAGGTGGAGTTGGATAAAAGAAATGTGCACTGAAATATGTGTGGATGAGTCGTCTGATGGGCATTGGGCAGGCAGACAAGTCGTAGAAGTCAAATCAGGGTCAGTGACATTTCATGAAAGTGAAAATAATGACATTTCCTGATCCATTCTCCACTGTTTCCCCTTTCACACTATTCATAACCCCATTGTGAATTGAGATCCTTGGATGTTTTCTCAGGGTCACAGAAAAGATTAAGATCTTCTTCAGGTGGTCTTATTTGGAAGTCATGAAGGTTCAGTGTCAGAAATGTTAGCTTCTCAATATTCCCAGGACTGAGTTGTGTTCATTGGCACTTAAAATCACACCAGCAGCACTAAACACCTGCTCTGAGAACAAACCTTTTTTATATATATACTTAGGTAAACTTTATTGAATTTTAAAGAACAACGACAAAGAAATACAATACAAAGAACACCATTAGAACACAGTATCCCTAACTCCATCCCCCAATCCCCCCCAGGTGTAGCCACAATAAAATAAAAGGGAAACCTGAAAACACAGGCAACTGGGATAATCTCCAGAAAAGAGGTACTTTGGAGCCAGTGCACCATACAATGTACCAATAATACTATCCACTGTAGAACCAAGAGCTCTAGGTAGTATAAAAGATATAAAGTTTCCCCCAATTCTTATCAAAAAGAGGCAGTCTGTACCTTAAACTAGCAATCATATGTTCCACTCTTAAATTAAATAACAATTCTTGGAGCCATTCCTGATAAGAAATAACAACTTGGTCAAGCCAGTGCTTCAGGACCACTTTCTTCAAGGAGAGTGAAATTAAAGCTAAATGGAATTTGTGTTCTTTAACTGCTATAGAACTGTAATCCCCTAAAATACAAACCTCATGTCAAAATAAACCTTGTAAGCCCAGAAGTGGATCTGCTTTAGCCTCAATGAGGCGCCAGAGAGGGGCAGTCTCAGAGTAATGCCAAAAGACATATAACATAGTGCCCTCATCCTGCCCACAACGAGTGCACACAGAAGAGGGCAACTTCCCCATTTTAGTTAACTTTTTGGGAGTAAAATAAAGATTGTTGAGAATGTGAAATTGGGTGAGTGTCAGCCTATCCTAAGAAACATAACGATAAAGATCAGACCAGATAGACTGCCACTATGAAGGAGATGAAGGAAACGAGGTGTCCCAGGAAGGAGAAGATCCATCCAAATCTGGAAAAACCTTCATTAAAATCAGGGAGTACAAGGCTGAAACTACATGAGGTTGTAAAACTAACTACTGAATACTAATTAAAAGCTCTGAGAAGTCAGTAGTCCATTCACCTGGCCCAAACTATTGTAACAAAATATGCCTACGCTGGAATACTTTAAAAGCATGATGAGTTCCTAACCGAAGGTGATCAATCAAAGCAGCCATAGATAATAAAGTACCATCCAAAAGCAGATCACATACCCAGAGACCGTAAAAGTGCAATTGCGGAGAATAGGTTGGGAAATGTCCTTGGAAGCTGTCTTTCAACAAAGACCAAAATTGAAAATAAACTCAGAGGGAGGTACCCATGACCATAATATGTACCATCAAAGGCAGAGATTTCCAAGGCATAACAAACAGAGAGGGCACAGGTAATCTAGTATTATTATTATTATGGGTGTCTAATTCTAAATCCAGCCATATAGGTGAATAAGAGGAAGTAGAACCATCAGGATGGTGAGAGAGCCACCGGAACATCTTATTAAAGTGGCTAGCAAAGTAATAAATGAGCAAATGGGGTAACTTAAGACCACCCAGGGTTTTAGGAGTGGCCAGTTTCTTGTAAGCCCATATAGGGGCTTTCTTAACCAATATAAATTCAGAGATCATACTATGGACAAGCTGAGACTAGGACAAAGGATGCCAAAAGTTTAACATATTAATAGGGTAAAACATACAGGGGAGAATATTCATCTTAATAATGTTTATTCTCCCCCATAAAGACAAGGGAAAAGCCTGCCACCTCTGAAGATCTTGTTGGATCTTGACTATCAAGTCATCCAGATTAAGCTGACACATCAAAGTGGGATCTTTTGTGAGGTACAAACCTAGGTATTTAAGAGAACGGGGGGACTGAGTCAAACCCAATGAGAGTATATCTTCTTTGACCACAGTTGTTGTGAGTGGCATAACTTCTATTTTACTAAGATTTAATTTGTAATTGGATAGCGGGCCAAATACTTGTATGATCCATAAGACGACTGGCAACGAGGTCCGAGGATGAGCCATATGTAACAAAATGTCATCTGCATACACTGACAAATGCAGAGTATGGGATCCTACAGGAATGCTGGACAAGTCAGGACATGACCTGAGTCAAGAAGTAAAGGTTCCAGGTACAAGTTAAAAAGAAAAAGGGAGAGAGGACAACCCTGACAAGCACCAGAAGCCAAAATGAAAGAGATGGAAAACACTCCATTACAGTATATCCTGGCTAGCAGGGAAGAATAAAGTATTTGGATCCAACGGAGAATATATTCTGGGAAACTGAATTTCCTAAGCATTAAAAACAAACAATCCCAGCTTACCCTGTTGAAGGCCTTCTCCACATCTAGGGAAACCAACACCATGGGAATGACAGAGTCCCTGGCCGTGGAGAAGACATGAGCCAGTTTATGCAGATGGTCCACTGATGATCTAGAGGACACAAATCCCACTTGCTCCCAACTGATAAGTCCATTCCAAACCCGGTCCACCCTCTGAGCAAGAATTTTAGTTAATATCTTAATATCATAATTTATCAATGAAATGAGTCTGTAACTATCGACTAAATCAGCGGGCCTGCCAGGCTTGAGCAGGAGAATTATCAGAGCTTCTACAATGGTAGAATCAGAAATACCAGAATTATAAATATATAAATAAAAATGATGAAGAACAGGAACTAAATCTGTGGAAAAGGTTTTATAAAAACTCACTGAAAAACTGTCCAGTCCAGAGGATTTGTCTGGGGACAAGTTCGAGATAGCAGACAGAATTTCTGCATCAGATATCAATTGAGCCAGAAGTTCCCATTGGGATTCCAGCAACTGCGGAAGAGAGATAGCCCCCAGATACTCAAGAATCTGGGATTTTGTAGGTGGAGAGGAACTGAGGCTATATAAATTGTTATAAAAATTACCAAATTCTTGGGAAATTTCTCTAGGTTGAGTCTTCAGAACACCATCCACTGTTTGAATAGCAGAAATTAATCTAGAGGCCTCCTGTTTTTGGAGATGCAGCGCTAGCAAGCGGCTGGCCTTGTCACCTTGATCAATATACTGTGATTGTGCCCGGAGAATAGTGTACTCTGATTTTTCTCTGAGAATATCAGCATACTTAGCCCTCAGTACTGTCAACACTTGAAGGGTATTTTCAGGAGTCAAAGGGGCTAGAGAGCGCTCTGTGTCTGCAATACATCTAAGAAGGTCATCAGCTGCCTGTGCCTGCTGACATTTATGTTTAGCAGACAGTCAAATAAACTCACCTCTAATGAAACACTTAAGGGCAGACCACTCTAAATCACCTTTCCTGATGGTGCCGATATTATGTTGACAGAATAATGCAATTTGATCCCTAATTCTGTCCACCACATATTTATCACTGAGAAGCTGGTTATTAAGCTTCCAGGTTGTATCTCTCTGGAGACTATGGGCTACAGAAAGGCTGAGACAGACCACCAAATGGTCCAAAATGACCCTGGCATCAATCTCTCCATCTGGGACCCCAAAAAAGATAGACTGACTAATAAGGAGGTAGTTGATCCTGGAGTACGACCCATGGAAAGGAGAAAAGAAGGTGTATACCTTATCTTGCAGATGCAGTATCCGCTAGAGGTCACACAACCCCAAAGATGTCATCATGTCCCAAATGGAACGTTGACCTGAAGATAATCCACAGAGAGCTCCACCAGACCCATCCAGGTCAAGGGTAGGGGCAACATTCCAGTCTCCCCTGATAATAAACTTGGTGGAAAGAAAAAGAGAAAGCAGATCAGTCAACCCCATAAAAAAGGAAGGATCGGATGAGTTAGGTCCACATACACTGCCAAGAACTACCTCAGACCTATCCAGTATACCCCAGATGAAAACGTATCTGCCATTCAGGTCTTGCAGGCACTGTTGAGATTGAAGACTAACCACCTTAGAAACCAAAATGGCCACTCCTCTACTCGAGTGATTAAATGCTTTCCCTGACTCTATGAAACTGATGGAATCTGTATCATATTGTTCTACGTATTTAAACTTGTATTTTCTTAACTCTCCCGGGTTGTACCTGAAAATAGGCAAATGTCTTGTCTAATGTACTTACTTGGTTAACAAAAGCTAAATAAATAAATAAAGCAAAGACCTGGTCCACACTTTGTCTATGAAACAGCAAACTATCTGGAGGCAAAATGTGGGTTTCTTGTAGGAAGGCAATATGGAATTGTAAATGCATTAAATGTTTAAGAATTTGGTAACATTTTGAAAGGGATCTGGCCCCTTTGACATTCCATGAAACATACTTCAAATAACCATTTGTCAGGATCAACCATAATCTAACATTAATACTTCTATCAATGCACAGAAAAAAATAACCAGATAAACAGGCAGGCTCCACCAACCCACCTCCCCCCCTCCTGACCACATCCCCACAAAACTCCCATATAACATTTAAATGCTTGAGGTAGAGGTAAACTCCTCAGCTCCACCACCCTCCAGCATCCCACATCCAAAAACCCCACCCTCTTCCAAAACCTCCATTCCCCCAATACAAAACTAGTAACAACATCCACATCCCTGAATATCGAAAAACAGAAAAAGTAAGAATCCTGAACCATTAAGGCAAATAGAAATTAGATCCCCAAATACCCATCCCCATCCACCTAAATTTAACCCAACCCCAACATCCCACCAAACCCTAATCAAATACAAAAAATCCCCTAAACCCCTTACCAAAACATAAAAAACAAGCCCGAGACACCAGGGGATAATATTGCCCCACCCACAACTGGCAAGGGGTATCCCATCCACGATACAGATCATGTAAACCATCCCTCAATGCAGCAATGAGCATCCCATCTACCCACTCCACTCCAAATAGTCATAAAAATTAAAGTGGCCCCAAATGGAGAACCATTTGTACCATTATACAAATAAGATTAAGTATTTAAGACTAATTTAAGAAGCGAATAACAGCATGAAATCGCCCAGCCCCTATAGCTAATTATTATGTGACCCCATATCAGTCCTTGCCATCCCAAAACATATCTAGGCAAAGTAAATCCTGGGCTGAGCATATCAGAAAGAGAATAAATCCCAGCATTAACCAAACAATTATCAACTAACTATATCAGTAACAAAAGAAAGAAAGAAAACGTCTGAAATATCAGTTCAGTTTCATAAACAAAAGCCAACTTCAATAGGGAGGGTTCTTTAATGTAACAAACTCAAGGTGCAGTCCAGGTTTACAGAGCTTTCCCCACTGTCAGTGCCCAAGTCCAAAGGTTGCTCAGCAAATGAGGAGATACAACAGTGTAGCATTTCTCAAGCTAAAGCAGTAAAATGGTCCTGCAGATTTCAAATTAGGAAATGCTCCACTTCAAAATAATAGCCCCTGGCCGGCAAGTAGTAAGCATACCAGGAGAAAGCCAGGAAAGACAATATTGGAAGTCTGTCTATTTGCGTAAGGTAACCCCCTGGGCAGTACAGGTAGAGCTACCGATATGGCTGGAAAGTAAATTATAAGGAGACTCACGTGATACTCCAGGCCCCAAACTCAGGATAGTGAGGAAATGCTGTTGCAAAACCCCCATTTGAACAATAAACTGGCGGAGCACACCTAGCAAAAGAACCTCTTCACTTGAAATCTCTCAGTTCTTCAACCCCAACCAGTTGTTCGAACTACGAACACCACTCCTCAGCTCCATGATCTGAGAATGCAATGGAAGAAAAAACTGACTACCACAGCTCAGCTTAGTAACTAGGGAATCAGCTGGACTGCTCAAGGGAAACATCAGCAGCAGACAATGTCAGGAGAGTACATAGGGCAAACAGATCATCAGTGTTACAAAATCCAATGTACTGGTGAAAAGTCCAAAGAATATAAAATGGTAGAACCCACAATGTTCAGATAGCAAGCACAATTAGAGCCGCCACATTGTCTGATCGGCAGATCATTTCAGCAATTGGAAAACTCATTATCAGTGGGTCAGTGAGCACTGAACAGATTGGGCAAAAGGTTTTTTCATTTCCAGCGAGGCTTGCTCTGCACTCTCAAAGGAAATCCATGAGCCTTGATGGAGCAGTCCTAGTTTTGTAGGGTAGGTGACCCAAAAATGTATTCCAGCTGCAATAAGCTTGGTCACCAAGGGATGATAGGCTGCCTGCTTCTGTCGGGTAGCCACAGGTAAATCTTGAGTAACACGAGTTTGGGAGCCCTCCCATAAAATCTCCTTTAGATCTTTGACCTTGGAGAGGACAAACTGCTTATCCAGATAATTAAGAAATGTTAAAATGAAGGGATGAGGCGAGGCACCAGCTGGTGGTTTAGGTCTCAATGACCAATGGGCCCACTCCACTATGTAACAGGGTTATTAGGTGATGGGCCAGCAATTTTAGTGAGAAGCTTCTGGGCAAAGGTTACCAGGGTAGCCCCCTCCATTTCTTCTGGAAGGCCAAAGATGACTATGTTGTTTCTCTGACTTCGGCCTTCCAGATCCTCAAGCTTTGCTGCCATTTTGGAAATGTGGTGACGGAGGGAGACAATATCAGGTTCAAGTCTGCACCTCCAGTTTTCTAAGGATGATGTATGCACAGCCACATCAGAAATCTGCTTCATGGCTTCCTCTAGATCAGCTCTCATGGATTTGAGCTCCGAAGTGAGCTCTTGTAGTGCCATCTTAAATGGCTGGAATTCAGTTAAGAATCTCTCCTCAGTCAGTAGGGCTGGTGCTGGGGTGGTAATTGATGACTTACCAGAACTAGGGCTCTGCCTCTTCATTCATTTTAAACTTTTGTCCGGGGTTTGCGGCTGGGTGTGTGGTGGAAAAGCCTGCCACATTTCTGAGTCCATAGCTGCCACAACATTGAAGAAGACCATTGAGAAACTCAGCAAGGATATTAAGAAGGGACTCAGTCAGCTGATGGTAAGCTTCTGAAGGGGAGTTAGCACAAAAGAGCTGCAATTAAAACAGTTTAAACAATAAGGGAGCAGAGCGTGTTGAAGGAGCTGCTACTCAGAGGGCTGCATCATGTTACCTTTTTTCCATGAACAGAACTTGAGCATGGGCATGAGAGGTAGTATACTGCCAAAGAATGAAAGCACCACTTGTAGATGATAGCAATGCTGCCAACATCCATTACATTGATGGCACAATGCTGACACTTGGCATTGTGCCATCAATGTTCAAGGATTTTTTTGCAGGGGGCTATGCCCCCACACATCCCGCATTTCTTAAAATCAACTCTAGGTCAGAGTTGTTTCAGGGAGGGGGAAGAACAGCGGGAGAAGTCACGTCGGTGAAACCCAGACCATTGCAGTGACTTTCGCTGTAATGGTCTTTTTTTCTGGTTTTGCTATTGTGGTGTAGCTGTGCAGTGGGTCATCGCCAAAGAATATGGTTCAGGCCACAGTGCCTTCTTTTTAATGGATCTATAGCCTTACCAGCGATGGAACTGTCATAAAAATATCTATCAATCTGATCTCAGATGGAAAAGCAATTAGTTGAATGATCGGAACTGATGAAGCCTTTACACATGAAGTGCTGGGGCATTGGGCTTCCATTTAATGACTGGCACCTTGCTTTGCACTACATTTGTGAATGTCACTTTAGCCAGATTCTGGCAATCGAAATAACTGACAGCACAAGAAATTGGTGTATCAGCATGGTTTGTTTCCTACAGAGTGCGGTTAATTTTAAGAGGGCTGTGGGTTCAGTTCCCACATCTGGCACTTGAGTTAATATCCTAATACTGACACTGTAGTGCAGCATGAGGGGGGTGTTGCACTTCTGAGGTGGCATCTTTCCGATGAGACGTTAAACCGAGGTCCTATCTGCCTGGATTGGTGGTAGTTCAGCTGGATGCTAAAGATCCCATGGCACTTATCGAAAATGAGTAGGGAAAATTTTTATTAGGAACCAAAAACAGAATACAGGAAAAAAGACATAAAACATTCAGTACACAACTTAAATCCAACTTTGTACAGTAAATATTGCGAAAAGAAGGAAAAACAAAACATACTATCCCACCCATCCAATACCATGCCATAAAGAAGTACCTACATCAGATCCCAAAGTTCAAAGTTCATATTCATAGAGTTTATCCAATTCATTTTGGATTTGAAAAAAAATATCTTGCCTTTGTACCACTTTATTCTGAAGAACTCTCAAACACCTGGCTTGCCAGATGTGCCATTTAATACACGCCAAAATCACAAAAACTGTACTTCTATGCCATTTATTCCATATTATCGGGATCTGGCCTAAAACTAAAATATCATAAGACATCTGACAAAAAAAGGTTCTCCTCACCAATGTGCCAATGCATGCCAAAAATTCCGTGTATGTATACATTCAAAAAATAAATGTTGCATGATTTCAAATTATCCCTGGCAGGTCTGCCCTTGACATAGTCTTTCAGACAACTGTTTATGTTTATGATTGTCTTTTACATTAAGTTTTTGGTGTGCACAGAGCCAAATCATATCCCACATTTTATTAGGGACTCTAGGTTCTGTTATGCTTGCCAATAATAAATCAGTGTTGATAGCCTCAGAAACCTGAAATAAAGGCTCTTCAAAATAACAGGAAGTCATGATAGAAGTATAAAAAGTTTTCTTCTCATGGGAAATGAACCAACTAAGTTCAACTTTCCACATTCTAATGTATTTTAAAGTATATCTCACATAAATAGGAAGTTGCTTTTCTGAAGAGTGCCACTTACCCCTTCCCCAAGCAGTTAAGAAGGACTGACCCCACAATGTCATACACAAATGGCCCATTTCATCAGCATCTAATAACATAGTCCTAATAGAACTATAAAAGAAATTACCAAAGAAGTAAACAAGAGGTTGTATCATACCAAGTCCACCAGACTTCCAAGGTCTGTAAGTATGTACTCTTTTCACAGGGCTCAGTCGACTGCCCCAAAGTGGTTGAAAGAAAAGACTCATGATTTTCACATGCACACTATATGGTAAGGGAAAAATGTGCGAGACGTACAGAAATATCGGTGCTATATATGATTTAAGAAGAAATACCCGCTTCTTCCTTGTCATCTTCCAGGACTGACATTTCATCGCTTTTTGGTGAGCCACATATCCTAATTTAATTGTAAGGCCTTTTGAGAACCCTAATAAATACCAAGCAATTTCAGATTACCAGAAACTACAGGGATAATAAAAGAGTCTATCTGTGAAGCCGTACCCAACACCAATAAACTACTTTTATTATAATTAATCCTGATGCCTGTACTATTCTGCAAATTCTGCAGAATCATAAGGATTCTCCTACCGGAGTCTAAATCCACTACAGAAAACAAACAGTCATCTGCATATGCTAAGACTTTCTGAAAAGTAAATCCTTCTAAAGTTACAATAGCTGAGATGCTAACATCAGTTTCAACCAGGCGTAACAAGGGATCCAAACCAAACACAAATAGTAAAGGACTCAAAGGACATCCCTGTCGAACTCCAACCTGGAGTGGAACAGGAAAGCCCAAGTGACCATTAATAAGAGGGGTAACCTGTGCCGCCGCATATAATGTTTTCAGTAACTCAAGGAACAAATCTGGAATGCCATAGTGATGTAATACTGCCCAGATGTGTTCATGATGTATTGCATCAAATGCTTTTTCCTGATCTAACGATAAAAGATAACTAGACAATTTATTCTGTAATCCTCGGTCTATAAGTTCTCTAAGATAAATAAGATTATGAGTAATATTTCTACCAGGGACGGCACAAGTTTGTGTGGAAATTAATAATTTATTAGCAACTTTGGAAAGTCGTTGTGATGAAATATTAGCCAAAATCTTGTAATCAGAAGTTAGCAGACTCAATAGCCTCCAGTTTTACAAATTTTTAGGATCCCCCTTTTTATACAAAAAATCATAATTCCATTGTGCATACTAGGTGCCAGTCTATTTTCTAACCAAATAGCTGCATACACAGAATGCAACTATGGAAGTAATACATCTGTGTAAGATTTATAAAATTCGTTAGGGATGCCATCAATACCTGGCATTGTATGGCCTGATAATTTACTAATAGCTAGCTTAATTTCCTCAGTAGTAATAGGAGCCATCAAACCCTCAGTTTCTGAAGACAACAAGGAAGGAATAACCATTTGTTTTAAAAACAAAGGAGAAAACTCAGAGGCAGATTTATGAAACGTATCCTTTACATAATTCTGTACAACACGACATAAACCTCCAACATCTTGTACAAGCATCCCATCCGAATCCAATAATGCAGTTATACCAAACCTATTAGGTTCTTGCGTGGAAAGGTCATATGGATTGACCTGTTTCCATGTGCCAGTAACCAAATATTTCTGTTGCTACATACATCTCTTCTCCCTTTCCTTAAGGAAGTCAATCATTTTTTTCTTAATTACCTGAAATTGTTGGCATGCAGCACCGGATGAGGAGGTTACCTGAGCCAGCAGTTCTAAATATTGGGCCCTGTATCCTAAATATGTCAGATAAGCATTCCTGGCCTTAGTCTTAGAGAGTTGTATAAATAAAAATTTCAAATCACGTTTAGTATCTTCCCACCAGTCTATAGGACTGTCATATAAAAAACAAAGAGCAGAACGTGCCAAAAAAAAAGGAGTGGATCAGAGAATGAGTGATGCTATCTTGCAACAAGGTCACATTCAGCTTCCAGTAAGCACATCCCATCTGGAGCCTTTGATAGAGGTCAATCAGTATCTTAACTACCGCATGGTCAGTAGTCTCTAATGGCAACACCATAACCCTCGAACAAGTGACCCTTTCAGATAAAAACCAAAAATCTACACGAGATGGTAAAGATCCCTTAAAAAAGTATGTACTGGGGTTAAACCTAGCAAGTCATACACATCAATCAAATGATTATTTTTTAATATGTTCAATAGGGAATTAGTATCACAGTATATCTTCTGTGATTTCCTTCCCCAGTCTCTGGGGGGCAAGACCACAATTAAAGTCACCTCCCCACAATACAAATTTGGATGTGTGCAAATAAGGAGTAATGCATTGAAAAAGCACTGACCTATCCGCTTTCAACTGTGGAGCGTAGATATTAATAAGACGGTATACACAATGAGAAATTACCACATCCACTAGCATGGCTCGGCCAAGAAAGATATCTAAGACCTGTAAGACTCGAGCAGTAATATTATAAAACAAGATACCCAGACCATCACAAACATCTTCACCCAATGACCAAAAGGAAGCACCCCAACTCCAATCTTTTTCTGCTTCCCTTAAATCCCGTAATGAATGTATTCTAGTATCTTGTAAAAAGATGACATTACCATTATTTTCTCTCAAGCTAGCAAAAGTAACTTGTCTCTTTCCTTTAGATTTAATACTGTTAACATTAACAGTGAGAAAGGAGATATCTTCTGCCATAAAGAAAGAAAAGCAGAAAAAAAGGTAATCAACTATTTAACACTGTAATCACCTTTACTTTCTTTTTTTCTGCTTTTTTGGTTTAGGCTTATCCCTGTTCTCCACATCAGGAGTAGATTCCATGTGTGAGGAAGTAACCGAGGAAATATTGGAATCCATACCATCCTCATCACCGTCTTGGTCTAGTAAAGGGATAAAAGAATTCTGGACAGGGACTAAATCAGGTTCATTAGGCAGATGTACACCATTTGAACCAGATTTATTAGCTTTTGATTGAGTCACCCTTTGAAAAGGAACATCCTTCTGCACTCCTGGGGGGGGCATGCAAGTGACCTCCATACCCTCCTCAATTGTGTTCGTCTGGTGTATAGTTGTATCACTAGGATTGTTATTCTCAGAAGGTGATACAACTGGATCAGAGGATTCAAGAGTTTCCGGGAAGGTGGGAATACATTCATTATCCACCCCTGAGGTATTAGATTTGTGAGGGACCAGTTGGGAAGTTTCCATCGCACCCTGGACCTCCTCCCTTCCTTCTACAGGCATAGCTGAAGAAGTGTTATGCTGTGGCTGAGAGTCTAGGTTAGAAGTACTGGATTGTAGGAGCAAGTCCTACATTTTTTGGTTTTCTTTCTGGGCATTAGCCACATATACATCCTGCTCTGCACGGAGAGTGGGATCAGTTTGATTATGTGAGGCCCAGGAACATGACCAAAATGTATGCCCTTGCTCATCGCAGAGGTTACATTTCATAGGTCTTCTATAATGAGCTCCAACATGACCCAAATCCCTACAAAGACCACATTTTTGTTGGTCGCATACATTACTTAAATGACCTAATGCTCCACATTCGTAACAAGCTCTTGGCTGACCTGGATAAAACAACACTCCCCTATGACGTCCCAAAAAAAAAACAGTTAGGTAAATGTTTAGTAAGGCCATTTTCAAGATGTAAATCTATCAAATAACGCCAACCCCCTGTCCAGAGGTGCTCATCATCAAGTATAGGTTCAGGTTGTCCTTTTACAGTACAATGTTGTTGCAACCAGTAGGTAATGTCAGCAACATTAACCCCCTCATTACGGAACAAAACAGTAATTTTCTTAGAAACAGGTTTCGTCAGGGGAATAGCCAGAAATGGTTTCCATAAAGGAGTGTTTTTAAGTGCCTGAAATTGCTTCCAAAACCTTTCTAGTCCAGCAGGGTGCTTATAGCTTACATCAAAAATAGAGTCCCCAGGCATATGTATTAAAGCATACATTTCATATGCATAAAACATCATGCTACCCTTCAAAAGTTCACATCCCACAAAATGTCTGTTAGGGATGTCCTCCATAGACCCCCTAAATTTTAATTGGACCGCATTTCTTCTGGCAGCAGGTTTGGATAATAATCCAAAAGTAGCAAGAAACAATTTTTCATTCACTCTATCATACCATATTGAGGAAGAAGTCTGTTGAGCAGAATCTGTGGAGGAGGAACCTATACCAGTAGGTAATTGCTGCTCAACTCGGACCTGCTGACCAACAGAAGGGGTGTACCTCTTTATGCGGTGTATCCTCACCCTCTAACCTTCTAATATCTTGTAACAGTAAATGCTGGTTGGAATTAGGAGATATCTGAACCTCCTCTATTGGGGAACTCTGTTCTGGTGTTATAAGGGACTCTGTAACATTATCAGGGAGATTTAAGGAGGGTTTACTTGTTCCCTTGCACCAGACAGAGTAGTGACATTTGCATACCAATGCTTACCATCCAAAGACTTAACCCACCTTGCTGCTTCTAATGCCAATGCAACCCATGTGGCAGGGGCCTCAGCCTCCCTAGTTGAAAAGTCCAGCACTGGTGAGGAGAGAGCAGAAGAGGGAGTAGCCAAAATAGTTGTCAGGGATTTCCGACCTTTATTGTCATGGCCTAGGCCCATAGAACCCCCAGTGCTACCCCTCTTTTCTTTCGGGGACAGCACGATGGTAAAGAGCCCCACATTTGAACCCTTAAACAAATCTTTAGAGCTATGCAAGTCTGATTCAGGTGAAATAGTCATAGCCAACTCTGTAGAAGGTATTGAGGGCTGTACCATGCTATTGGCTGACAAGGAAGACTCACCCGAATCCATCCTACTTTCAGCACTCAAAGGAGACACACAAGGTAACAAATCGGAGGAATCCATGGGTGCAGGATCTTTGCCAGATGGCGTCTTCTCGGCACAGTCCTGCGCAGCAGAGGGCCATGTTACTTCCTGTTCCTGTGCACAAAGAAAATCATCCTGTTGCTGTCCCAGCTCCTGCAGCAGATGGTTCCTTGCAACCAGAAACTGTAGCTCCATATCAGCAAGCTGCAGTTGGATTGCTGCAGCATCACAAACAGGACTTCCTTCAGTTGCCACCAGAGAATGACCGCAAGAAGCAGTAACATCTGTAGGTACACACTCCATCTCACTAATACTCGAGTCATTTTCTTGCTCTAACACCATAATGATCACACCGTCAGATAGAAGCTGTGGAGGTGATCAACACCTCAGCCTCCCACACATCCTTTCTCTCAGATGTCCACCAGCACACTGCCAACTCTCAACGAAAGTGCAGCACCCTCTAACGAAAAGAGTAGGGGAATTTTATTGGTAATAAAGTGGGCTTCATTACAAAAAAACAAAACAACACAATAAACAGAAACAATCCAAACAAGGCAAAAATCAGTTAACAGAAGAAAGTATCACAATGTTTCCAAAACAATACAGCTTGCGAAGTAGAAAAAAGTAAGAAGTCAGACTTTTTTACAGAACACAAAGCAGCTCGAATATTACAAAATACTTCATGAATGGAAATAGTTTTTTGGTGTAACACTAGCAAACATCTGGCTTGCCATAAATAATAACGAATAATAGCAAAAATTATATATAAACTGTCAACATGATACTTTCTATTAAGCAGGTCATTCGTGCAAAACATAACATGTTCATAAGAAGAGAGGCCAACAAGGGTTCTCCCAGTTAGCAGATAGGGTAGACGGACTTCCAAAGAAAAGGGGCATTCACAAAATA
This sequence comes from Neoceratodus forsteri, assembly GCA_016271365.2. Taxonomy (NCBI): domain Eukaryota; kingdom Metazoa; phylum Chordata; order Ceratodontiformes; family Ceratodontidae; genus Neoceratodus; species Neoceratodus forsteri. The sequence continues at coordinate 1,238,014,887 of CM057455.1, forward strand.
AATGTTGCTGAGTTTCACAAACGTTGAGGCAAGAGGATCTAGGACAACATCTCAAAGACAAGGCTTTATGCTTATGATTGTTGTTAATTCCTAGTCTATCATAGTTGCATAACCATACCATATCCCATAAATACGATGGCAGCCGTTGATTTAGCAGTTGGTGGAGTACCCAGGGGAGACGTCCAGAGGGGCAGAATGGAAAAACAATCTCCTCCTGAGCCTCCAACCTCCAAAGTTGCTCATATAGTTGGGGTCTAGATAAGATACAAAAGTCCTGAGGATGAAGACACCAGGTCAAGGCCATCTTAAAACTCTCTTTCCCATAAGTAGGGATCAGTTGGGATTTGGAAATAACCCCTTTATAACAGGGCTTGCCAGTTATCAAGGCAGAGGAGAACCATGCTAAAAATAGGGCTTCAAAAGCGGTCCCTGGTTTCAGCACTTTCCCATAATTATAATGAAGAAAAGGCTGTAAAAAAACAACAGGGTGGATCATACCAGTCCACCTTCCTTGAAATGATCTATAAGTAATATTTCTTTTAATAGGGGTTTAGCCTGGATCCCACAATCCTTTGAAAAAATCCCGTTAATCTGGAAAATAGGGAAATGGGGGGGAACACATAACAAAGATGCAGGAAAATCGGTATAGCAGAGTTTTAAGGAGCACAACCGTTTCTTCTTCCCAATTAAATGCTTTTCCACCCATTAATCACATTATCTACCTTTTGTAGGGCAAGATTCCAATTATAGATATACGGATCATCACAACCAAAAAAATACCTAAAGCGAAAAACATTAGTGGATACAGAAACACCAGCATAAAGGCCCGTACTAGGGAGGAAGTATGCCCTAGTGGTACACAAATACTTTTTGTAAAATTAATCTTAGAACCTGAAACAGAAGAGAATGTCTTGTAAAACCTGAACAATATCCTCTTGTTTCAGGGAAGAATCCACAGCCAAAATTAAATCGTCCGCATAAGCCAATATTTTAAGTGGTAAAGAGAAGGAGTACAGAGCAACCCAATAATCTGTAGGCAAAGAAAAAGGCTCTCAAAAGAGTATCAATAAAAGGTATATAATAAGGGACTTGAGGCACCTGGCGTACCCACAGGCCAGAATAGTAGGGCAGCCTATCCAGCCGTTCACATTAAGATGTATTATAACATTCCTATATAATAAACAAAGCCAGGAAAGGAAAGCATACCGGGAACCCAAAAGCCTTCAGGGCTAGAAATAAGAACTCATGAGAGACTGTATCAAATGCTTTTCCTGGTCTAAACTTATAATCCATCCTGTTACAGCATTTTGTTTTCCCAGAGTAAACAATTCTCTCAATAAAATCAAACTGTCAGAAAGATGCCTACCTGGGATACCACAGGTTTGAGTTGGGCTAATCATGTGTGATGCCAAAGTAATCATTCTAGATAAAAGAATTTTGGCAAGGATCTTTTAATCCACATTAAGCAGACTGACTGGTCTCCAATTTGTAATGTCAAAGGGATCCCCTTTTTTCTTAAACAGTAAAATCAGTAAAGCGTCTTTCATAGAAGTAGCCAAGGCGTCAGATTGTAACATTTCATTATAGAGAATAGTTAGAACTGGAACAAGATCAGCAGAGAAAGTCTTGAAAAAATGTGGGGTTAGGCCATCAGACCCCGGAACAGAATGTGATTTTAAACTAGTAATGGCCGCCAATACCTCTGGTTCAGTAATGACCGAAGAAAGCTTGTTTCGATCAGAGTCCGAAAGCTGAGGTAAGGACAGTGAGCGAAGAAAATGATCTGCATTGTCAAGGTCAGCTTTAATGCCAAACTTGTTGAAAACATAATTTTCAACACAGTGAAGCAAATCCTCAGGTTTCTTAAGTAACTCCCCCGACGGAGACAATAGAGAGGTAATTAATTTAGCTTCAACTCTATCTTTACAGGCCTTAAACGGGTCTAAACAACCTTTAGTAAGATGAGTGCCAAAAGCCGCCTCCTGACCCAAAAAGTCAGCATGATTATACTGGGATAACCTCATTTTAGCGCTGACCTCACTAATCTGAGAGCTAAAATCATGAGTAGTAGAGCTAGCTAAAGAGAATAGGTGCTGTAGCTGATGCCGTAGTGACAGATAAGACAAATATTTAGTATTCTGTTTTTTTGCCGCTACCTTCTGAAAAAACTGTTTCCAGCTTAGCTTAGATTCCTCCCACCAGTCCATCCCAGTATCATAAAAATCAACTACTGACAACCGAGCTGTAAACTCTTTGTGCCAAAGTTTAAGAAAAAGAGGGTCATTAAGTAGAGAATCATTAAGATGCCAACTGGCTTTCTTACATCTAGGAGCAGAGTCCCAGGAAAAAGTGGCACATAGGGCAACGTGATCCGAAAATTCGGTAGCCACAGTTGTACAGGAAAGTAAAATCAAAATCTTAGATAAAAAAAGAAAATCTATCCTAGTATGTAAGGACCCTTTAAAAAAAGTGGACCCACCTGTTTTATGGAAATGTCTATAACGTCCACAAGCTTGGCCATAGAGACCACACTATTTAAAGCCACAGAGTCACAAAATAACTTGGAAGTCTTTAGGCCTCGATCTGTTTGATGTAGGCCATAATTGAAATCTCCGACCCATAGGAGTAATCTGGATGAAAAAGGTAGGGCTTAATCTGGTGAAAAGGGAAGCCCTCTGAGCCTTGGTTTGAAGCGCGTAGAGGTCCCAATCATACGAAATCTCTCAGATTTATATGAGAAATCTAATAACAAAGCTCTACCAGGGGAAATATCTACTAGTCTAGAGACTGTAAAATTAGAGCTGGAGAACAATATCCCGACCCCATCACAAGTATCAGGTCCAACAGACCAAAAAGAAGGGCCTGTAGTACATGCCTTAGAGGCCTGGAATAATTCCCATGGGTCTTTAATCTAGTGTTAACAAGTCAGATAATGTCACACTGTAAATCAGAAAGGGTTAAAAAAATTCCCCCTAATTTTCTCTTCCCTTTAATGCTGTTCACATTTAAAGAGCAGATCATTAAGGAAGACAGGATTTAAATAATAGGTGGTGACTTACCCCTTCGTCGCTGCCTGGTACGTTTTGCAATGGGATCCGTTTCAGCCCCATCACCCCCATCCGGGAAAGAAAGAAGGGAGGAGGAATCAGTATCCTCACCCCCCGAGTCTTTGTCTGAAAAATCTGTGGCTAAAACCGCAAATTTGTTAGAGGTTTGCCAGTTACGTGCAGGGGGTTCCTTACTATGAGTAGCAACAGCTAAACCCTTCCTAGTCCGTTTAGAGGTAACAGTGGTAAAACTAAAATTATCTCCCCCTTGACCCAAGGGAGGGGGGAGGCATATCCATATCTGGAATAACGGGTATAGTAACAGGGGAAACCACAATGGCAGTAGGAGTAGGTATAACAGGAAAAGAAGGTTGGAAAACTGGAACAGAAGAGACATCTCCAACTACCGGAGGAGGGGTAACCTCTGAATTAGAGGAAGCTAGACTATGGGCAAGTGACTGTTGAGCAATAGTAATAATGCCATCATGAGAGGGACAATCTTCTCTGTTATGAGAGGCCCAGGGACACCTCCATACGTGGCCAGTCCCATCACATAAGTTACACTTAAATGAATTAGTACATTTAGCTGCAATATGACCGTATTCAAAACAGTGGCTACATTTAAGGTATCACAAGCCAAACTTAAATGAGTACGTGACCCACATTTAAAACAGGACTTGGGTTGTCCGGCATAAAAATGAAGCCCTTGTCTTCTACCTAGTAAGAAAAAATTAGACAAATGTCGTGGGCCAGTGTAGTGGAAAAAGCTTAACGGACCTTCCAACTGCCATCCCAAATCTGTTCAGAGTCTAGATTAGGGTAGGCCTATTCAAGACTTCACAGTGTTTGTTTAACCAAAATAAAATGTCTTCAATGTGAACTCCCTCATTTTTAAAAACAACAGTAATATTATGAATGGCAGGTTTAGTGAGAGGGATGGCCTGGAAGGGGGACCAAATGGGTGTAGTCTGAAGTTTGTCATATTGGGCCCAGAATCTATCAAGCCCAGACATTTGTTTAAAACTAACATCAAAATTGAAATTACCTATATTAATCAGGGCAAAAATCTCAGAAGAAAAAAACTTCATGGAACCCTTAAGGAGGGTTTTAGCTATATACAAATGATCTGGTGGAGTTCTAATCCACCCTTATAAAGCAACGTACTGCATTCCTCCTAGGTGCAGGTTCGCCTTTGGAGGAAAATAAATCAGTAAGTTTAAATGTTGAACTTTTAGGTGCAGCAACAGTAGGTAACAAAGTAGGTCCTGAGAAAACAGTAGTGGGTTCAGGTACAGTAGAAAGAGACTTAGAAACAACAATAGTGTCACTAGTAACAGTAGAAGAAGAAAGAGTCACACCCCGGGGTTCGTTGGAGCTCATGTCATTATTCTTATCAGATTTTTGAAGCATATTAATGTAGACAGGGTCCTGAGAATCAGGAATCCAAGTCCCTTCAATATCCCTTTCCCAGCCAGCATGCAATAAAGCTGACTCTGGTGACCAGTCTAAATCAGTATTTTGGCCAGATATAATTTTTTGGGGGAATAAGGAACCCCCTCGTTTGGACCAGCCAGGTTCCTGTGTAGCTGAGAAAAAAAAGACTGTGGGTTTCTCTGAAAACGAAACGGAAGCAGTTGTAGCGCTAAAGTCACTTACAGAGCAGGGAATAGCTGCAGGGATTTTAGAATCTGGCTTTTCCGACGTCGGTAGTCGAAGTGGGTCATTTGAAGTAGTCCGAAACAGCAGTAGCAGGGGCTGAAGAGAACTCTCACAGCAGGAACAGAAACCCGAATCCATGGTAGGCCGTCGACTGGGGGCTTTCCAGTGCCCGATGTCGAGAAGGAGAACAAGGAAGTGGCGTCCGAGGTGATGCCTGCACAAACTCGTGAGTGCCGAATCTAAAAGCTGCAATTGCAGGACTAGCTCGCGCTGCTCCTGAAGACTGGAACTGAACGTGGAGCCACTTTGCACATCAGGTAGACTGGAAACAACTTCTTTAGGGTCATTTTGAAGAACGGAGTCAAATTCCAAAATAGTCAGATTACTAACATCAGCTACAGCAAGACATGCATCTGGGGCCTCTTGAGAAGGTAGCACAGAGGAGGAGGCCGACTCCCCTGAGCTAACAGCGTCCATCTCCTCCAAGGGATCATGTGAACTGGCCATCTTGCAGCCAGCAGCAAAGGCTCCACCTACTCAGAGTAGGGAAATTTCCCTGGTGTCCTGGCCAAATTTCTCCCATTCACCAAAAATACCACCAACAGTTTAATCTGGTTCAATTTCAGTTGCTTACCATCTGTATCCCCCCCTCTCCTTGGTTGCCCCTGAAAAAGGGACTTCTAGGCCCAGTAGGCTTACCGGGTCAACAAAATTTAATAAATAAATAAATAACATTTCTGAATACTGTGATTAGTCTCATAGTTAGCCGCCCCTTCTGCACCGGCCCAGCGTTCACTGCAGCGCAACTGTATACCATTAGTTTGGTTCTGAAAGGATGTGAAGTAAGGTCTGAGTATTCTCAATGTTGTCTTGATTCTTCACAGGGTCTCTCTGAAAGGTGATGAATACATGGCACAGGATGACATGAAGGTAATGAAACAGTGGCAGAACAATGGTCAAGCCAGATGGCTCACTGCTGACTGCCCTCCTAAATGCCTCAGTGGGTTCTAGACTCTGAACTAGCATACTGATTGTTGTCCAGTGCTGGCCAGATAGCATAATATCTGCTCCACTGATTTTATGATGGAGCATATAATCATAAACTGCCAGCTTCTGCTCCTGGAAACTCTGCAGCATGTAATATGTGGAGTTCCAGTGAGTGGCAGCATCCTATTTCAGAGCTTGCTCAGGCAAGTGTTTATCTATCTGAATGCGACACAGCAACTTATGTGCCTTCACAGAGCAGGATAAGTGACCACAGTTGGTTTTGACAGCTCCAGTTAGGTCCTTCACTAACTTGTTCTGTAACAGGAAGTTATTTATTACTAGAGTGATAAAATAGGCTAGACAGGGCACATGTCTTAGTCTTCCATCTTCAAGTGCTTTCACCATGTTGTGGGCATTATTGGTAACTACCATTCTGTATGATGACTGAGAAATTGTAATTCCCAGATACACCCTCTACAGGAAAGAGATGGTGCAAGGCACAGGGATGGGTTAGCTCTTTATGTGAGGAACAGCATTAAAGCCATGGAGGATAGGCATGTAACAAGAAGTACCAATAGTGAGACCCTAGGTGTACAATTATTGGCAGGTAAGGGGGACGTCATCAGAATAGGGGTAGCTTATAGACCACCAAATCAGAAGGAATCAGAGGACAAGGTACTGGGGAACAAGACCAGGAGAGCTGTGGCCCAGGGTGAAGTGATGCAAATGGGGGACTTCAACATGTCAGACCTGGACTGAAGTGTCCCAGTGGCAACAAGCGCCAGGAGCCAGGGACTGGTGGAGATATAAAAGGATTAATTTCTGGTACCATGTCTTGGAGAATCAATGAGGGAGGGAGTAATTGTCGACCTGGTCCTCACAAATAGGGAGACTGTTAGGAAAGCTACTGTAAGGAAACTGCTGGGGAACGATGACCATCACTCAGTATGGTTCAGCATTGTTCTGGAGGCCAATCACACAATTCAAGAACCAGGGTGCTGTATTTCAGGGGAGCCAATCTGGGTTAAATGCAGGAACTACTCGGGGTATTTTTTTTCTTTTTCTTTATTTTTTACTAGGGGGTGGTCTGGGCACTGCCCTTTTTCAGTCATGTCTGTCACAAAACATTACAACTTATAACAAATGCAGTACATAACAAACAACAAGTGACATCACTCTTACAAACATTCACATTTACCAACAGTGTGTAAAGGTTTAAATAACAGTCATTTAAAACCGGTTACAGTATTTGCTACTGTGACCACCCCTGCAAACTCATAGCGCAAACCATGAAAAGATTTTTTTATATATATCTAATTTATATGAAGAGGTTGAAAAAAGAGACATTGCACTATTTCTAGTTTTTTGACATGCTGTCCTCAGCCTAAATACATTTGACAGTGATTTTGGTTCTAATTTTGTTGCTACTCTATAAGCAAAAACAGCTGCATTAAATTTAATCTTAAGCAAAGGTGGCAGTATTGTACATACAGTTTCTGATACAGTGTACAATGATGTACAATCGACTCTGCCATTGATGTAAACCAAGCCTTGGACCTTTTCATCAGCCACTTCACTGCAGCCTGCAATATCTTTGCACCTCTCAAAAAGCTAAAGGTCAGGGGCAGAGCTAACCCTTGGATAACCCCCAATCTAATCACTTTACTCAAACATAGGGATCATATCTGGCACTGTGCCCGTACAACATCCGAACCTGGGGATATTCAAAAGTATAAAGCTGCCAGAAATGAGTGCACGTGGGCAGTTAGGAGCGCCAAAAGCAAATACTTCAAGGAAGCTCTCTCCAACTCCTGGGGTGATGGAAAAAAAATTTGGAGTAATTTGAAAGACCTTACAGGCAAGGACCCTAAGTCACCACCCACCATGCTCAACATAAATAGAACACCAACATCTGACCTGCACACAATCATCACCACCTTTAACAATGCGTTCTCCAACTTGGATAGTGTTCTCCCTTCTAATTTCTTTGATGCCCCCTCTAGTAGTAACCCTCCTGCAACTACTCCTCTCCTACACCCTGCCCCACAATTCTACTTCAAGGAGATCCCAGTGCATGAATCCAGAACCTATATTTGGAAGGCCATTCACAATGCTGGCTACAGCGGTGACTCCCTTGACCTGAAGTTGTTAGCACTTGTCCTTGAAGAAGTCCTTGAACCCCTGACAAAGGTCCTCAATCTATCACTAAGGATGTCCCAGTTCCCATCTCGCTGGAAACAGGCAACCATGACACCGGTACACAAAAGTGGAGACAAATCACTGCACTCCAACTACAGACCTATCTCCATCCTCCTCCATTGTCTAAGGCCCTGGAGTGCATCGCCTCAGACCAACTAGTCAAGTACCTGGAAAAATTCGACATCCAGTGTCCTGAGCAACATGGTTTCTGAAAAGGGCACAGTACCACCACTGCACTATTAGAATTCACGGGCTTCACCCATACCACGCTTGATCAAGGAAACTGTGTAGAGGCAGTATTCATCGACCTTACAAAAGCCTTTGATACTGTGAACCACCCACTCCTACTCAAGCAATTATCAAACATTGGGCTCTCCAATGAAGTGCTGCTCTGGTTTTCAAGCTACCTTGGAGAGAGGGTCCAGCGGGTTAGGATTGCTGGTGTCACCTCGGAAGAAAAGCCAGTCCTTTCAGGGGTCCCACAGGGGTCCATCCTGGGGCCACTACTCTTCAGCCTCTTCCTCAACAACCTTCCCAGTGTCTGCCACCAGAAATTACTGCTCTACGCTGATGACGCAGTCATGTTCACCAACCACCAAAATGCAGAGCTCCTTGAGAAACAATTACAGCTTGAATTCATGTGCATCGAAGAATGGTTCAAGTCACACAAACTGGTCATGAACTACAGCAAAACAAAGGTTATGACCTTCTACAATTCCAGGAGCAAGTACAAATCCCGTGACCTCACCATCCTAAACCAAACAGGGACCTTACTTGAACACGTTCCTGATTTTAAATACCTAGGTGTCACATTGGACAGCTCACTCTCCTACCATCAGCACATAGATTCTGTCGCCAAAGCCACCAACATCCGTATAGGCCTGCTCTACAGCCACAAACACTGCATGACTCCTGACACTCTCCGGTTGGCTATCAACAGCTCTGTCACCTCCATCATTGATTACGGACTAGCAATTTATGGCTCTGCCTCTGCCTCTGCCCTCCGCAGAATTACAGTTGCACTCAACAAAGCATGCAGGCTGCTAACTGGGACCGACCGACTTACAATCAATCAATCAATCAATCAATCAAAATCTTTATTTATTCAGGCGAACATCATTGAGCATAGCTCATTTACAAGATGGACCTGAGTGGTCATAACAAAAAAGGTTACAGAGTGTATACAAAAAACATGATATTGAAATAGCACAAATACAAACATTTATGAGTGAGATAGATATACAATTATTTACATATATACAAGGCAAAGGACAGTAAACCAAAAACCTATTAAAGGTGAGAAACAAACAGTCTGGTGGGGATACACTTGTGACCTGTACACTCAGGCAGGATGGCTTCCTCTCATCAGCTGAATACAGTATCAAACCTGCCTCTTAGCCAAAAAAGTCCTACTCGGGGTCATGCCCCAGGGCATTGAAAAGCTCCTCACTGACCTCTACAGCACCCAGTGAACTAGAAATTCACAACAACTAACTCTCCTTGTCCCCAGATGCCGGACTACTATGGGCCAGAGGGCCTTTGCCCACAGAGCACCACAGTGGTACAATACTCTCAACAAAGAAACTCTTACTGCTGCGGCTGCTCTTGGCCCTTTTAAGAGACAACTCTGATTTCATCTCATTTCAACTAGTCGTTGTGACTGCCTCGCCTAATCAGGGGCCCACCGCTCACTGCCCTCCACTTCAGTCTTGACAGCTACCTCTCCCCGCCTTGCCCCTTCCTACCTGCCTACCCCCTTGTCCCCCCTCCCTTCCTCCCCAGGCATTTCCTGACTTTTATCCTCCCTCCCTCCCTTTAGAGCTCTTACCTCACCCTCTACCCTCTGACAATGGCTTTCCTGCCTGCATACCCCCCCACCTGCAGCACTTATTTCTAAGATTGCCCTTGGCTGGTATGTCATGCTACCTAACATTTGGCACATTTTGAATTACTGGAATTTCCTAAGCCTCAGTCCGTTACAATTTTTTATTGTGTAACCATGTATTACTATGTTGACCTTTGTATGTATGTGTACCCCCATTCCTTCGACGTGGAACCTTTGTAAACGAGCAGTTCCTGCTCAAAGGTATTTGTAATCCTAGATTTCAATAAAATAAAAAAAATAAATGCGCCAGATGGGGGACTTGAAGGGTAAACCGACAAATATTGTTAAAAATGACCTTATATTTATTGAATATATATATATATATATATTACGGAGGTGAAGCTGGCAGAATGGGTAAACAGAAAGTGAGGTATACTAAGCAAAGGGTTAGATGAAGTCATTAACCTCTGCATAAGGAAGGTGGGTAACAAAAAGAAGTGCAGGAAGCCTATATGATGCATTAGAAGAGTTAATGGTGGTGGTGAGGAAGAAGAGGCTGGCCTTTAAAAGTCACAAAGCCAACCAAATGGATGACAACAGAGAGGTTAACTAACCAAGACGTTAACTTAAACAAACTAAATGAGACCAACAGGATGGTGAGAAAGGTGAACGTGGAAGCTGAACCCAGAATTGCAGATAGTGAAGGAGGGAGACAAGACTTTTTTCCACTATGTCAGAGAAAAGCTTAAGACTAAAGATGGGATTGTCAGGCTAAAAAGGAGGGAGGGGTTGGAGGAGACTGATAAGTGTAAGACAAACATGATGAATGGTATTTGTTTTGTCTGTAAGATGGAAGTGAATTCATCACTCCCACACTGTGGGATCAGGCCCAGGCAGGAAAGGGGAGGGAACATTGACATAGGAGCTGCAGTGGAGGAGAGAGTGCTAAAGGGTCTAAGGTCACTGAAGTCACACAAATACCTAGGTCCAGACAGCCTGCACCCAAGCGTGTTAAAGGAGATGGGGCACGTGCTAATGATACTATTGATGGACCTCTTGAATTGCTCACTGGAGACAAGCGTGGTCCTGGCTACCTGAAGGGTGGGTGATGTGGTGCCACTACACAAGAGGGACAGTAAGAATGACCCAGGAAAATACTAGCCTTTCAGCTTAACATCAATTATAGGTAAGATGCTAGAAGCCAGTATAACACCTATAAAAGGTCTATTGATTTTGAAAAAGATAAAAAAAAAATGGTTAATAGCTTCAGTAAAGAAATATTTGCCATGTTTCCCTAGTTATGAAGTAGGTTGACCTCCCCTGAGATACTGTTTATCAAAGATTGTCTATTGTAAATAAAAAACAGACTCTCAGTTGAAATATGCAATTTTAAATCTGGGGTCACCCCTGAAAAAGGGCCTCCTGGAAGCCCAGTGGGCGTACCTGGTCAACAAAATTAAAAAAAAAAAAATAGAGTGGTAATTCTCTGAGGTACCCTTTTAGACTGTTATGTGGAGCACTCTTTATTTAAGTGTACATAATATGCATTATAGGAGCACGGTAGCATACCTATAATTAGGGTTGAGTGACAGGTTCTATTTTAAACCCCTAACTTTGCACATTAATAGCATTGGCAGCATTTGATGAATTAGCTGAAATTTTGCAAGTGTTGCTTAAAAGGAGGCAAGGTCTAAATCTGTTGAAAGTTTCATGATGGCAGCTTGTGTGGTTTCTGAGATCTGCACATGTCATTCTCCTGCAGACATCTAATTTATTTTTCTTATACTTAACATGGGATTTGGGTTTGCTCATGTGTACAGACCACACAGAATGGAATTGTTTCCCAAAATGTTGAAGGTAGAAGTGTGCTGTGCCAAGATAGTGTCTTTGGAAGGTTTCGTGAAAAATTATTGAAAGGTCCAGAGTTATAAAGATTTAACATTTTTTTTTCTTGTTCTTAGCATGCTCAGTAGGGTTTTTGTGATAACGTTCTGATACAAGACCAAAAACTCTGTGTTGCAAGACTGTTTTTTGGTTTCTCATCACTTGCTTCTCATAGTACAACATTTTTCTTGTGCAGTGAGAGCCGCTATCTTGTATTTTTCCCCTGAAACTAAAAAACATGGAAAATGCATAACAAAGGCATAATCTAAAAAAAAAAAACATCTGAACTTAGCTAAACAGGACCAGTTTAGTTAGATGCTGATGTTTGCTTCTTAAAATAATGACCAGAAAAGCCTTTTCTGGGAACCCCAAAATCCAGGGTGCCCTGCTTAACGAGAGGAGCTGTTTACCTGCATTCTCTGTATGACAACAGTGGGACTTTCTTGAATACTGAAGTCATGCTGCTGGGTTCAGCTGGCAATCCTCTCTGTCTGTCTGTCTGTCTGTCTGTCTGTCTGTCTGTCTGTCTATCTATCTATCTATCTATCTATCTCTTTAATTAAAATAATTGCTAAGCAGACCAGGGTGCCCCAGTACTGCTTCTTTCTCACCCTTCCCCTCCAGGTCGTCTGCCATTCCTGGTATTTATTTAATTTTAAATATGAAATATAAGTGGACTGGCATGCCCACCCCTGGTACCACTTCTAGTGACCCCCCCCTCCAGGTCGCCTGCCCCCATTTGCCAAAAAGTAGCTCAACACTAGGGTGCCCATTCTCCAGTGCTGGAATGTGATCTGAAATAAGTAGTAGTAGTACAACATTTTATTTTTATACAGGCATACATTGGTACACTTATACCATTAGGGCTACAACGCCCTATTTACAAAGTGGTCCTCTTTCAGGTTATAGTTTAAATGTTCACAAATAATATATGCAAATGAACATAAAGTTACTGATAAAACATGTTTAAAAATCCCCACTGAAATGTCATTCCGCACCATTGTAACATTGATCCCTGCCACAGGTGTGAAAACACATTTTGGAAGATTTGAAAAATGACAGCTGCTACATTCATGAGGTGGTGTAAAAAATGACTATGTTGAAAATTTGGGGTCAGAATATTTAAAATGACCAAAGTTATGAACAAGCATAGAAAACTTCAAATGCCTGCTTATAACTTTGCCATTTAAACAGATTTTGACCCCAAATTTTCAGCATAGTCTTTAGCCTTCTAATGACCCTACCTCATGAACAAGGGTGCTGAAAATGTTCAAATCCTGCCCAAAAGGTGATTTTTCAAAGTGACTGTGAAAGCACATTTCATGCCAGATTTGCATAATTCCACCACCTTTGGTCATGAGATGGGATCCAGAAAGGGCCATGTTGAAAATCTGGGGTCAAAACAATGTAAAAATGACAGTTATGAATCAAAGTTTAAATCCCCATCGAAATACATTAAACCACACTTACCTGATTGTCTCATATTGCAGTCACCTGTTCCAGAAGCAAGATGTGTCTTTGATTGGAGAGTGGATCTATGCCATGGGATATCTTCAGGTATGGGAGGGTGTATGGGGTGTGTGTGGGGGAGTGGAGAGGTGAGTGCTGAGTGGGAGACTGGGGTAGGGTGGGTCTCACTGGCAAGGGACTGTTTTCTTTTTTACAGTTTTTTTTTAATCATCAGGGGATGGTTTTCTTTATTTGTATAATCTGAGATTCTTTTTTTCCTGTTAGTTAATTTTTCTTTATTCTTCCTTGCCATGGTGCAGCCGAAACCCTCCACTGACCTCCCCAACCCTGGCACCTGGAACCCAAGGACTTACCACCTCCCAGGTATCCCCACAGCTTACCCCCCATGGAGGGGTTCAGTGGCAGTGCTCTGCCACCAGAGACATGGATCCAGTGTGGCCATCAGCTCAAACTTTCCCCATGGCTTGCCTCCCCATGGCAGGGGTCTGATGGCAAACACCACCCATCAATGAATGGATCCGGTGTGGTAGAGGGTCTCCAGGGTCCAGTGTGGAGCTCACAGGAGGGCCAGTATCATCCAGGCAGCACCCGGCCATTTTCCTTTTTCCTAGAGGAGGGCCAGATGTGCAGTGCCATCGCAGATGCACCCACGCATACTACTGCACATAAAGTGTTGACGGCCACCAGGCCCCCCAACCCTGCAGTCACACTGAACCCCCCCTAGTCACTGCCAGAGGTCAGACCAGTGCCAAGAAACCCCAACCCTCCCCCTAGTAGAGGAAAGCTCTCCTCCAGATGCTCAATCCACCTCCCCCTGGCCAGACCCCAGTGAACTGAGTCCATCATCTAACCCCAGTCTTCAGCATGGCAGCAGGTGAGGCATGGATGCCTCTGCCCTCCATGATACTGGGCCAGCACCTGAGATTCAATAGGAACAGAATATATGATGAATCCATACCAAAGCACAGATATGAAAATATGTCATTTACACAGACAGTGGCAAAGTTTTGGAATGATATTGATCCAAAAATTAAAGTACTAGCCTCTAAACCAAAGACTTTCGATACTACCATGAAACTGGAATTAAAGACATGCTGCACTTGCATAAAATGAGCCTTCACATGCTTTTATCACGTATATCTAAAGTGTGTATTGTTTGAACATTTTCACATACTGGGTTCATGAGGTAGGGTAATAACAAGGCTATGCTGACAAGTCTATGTACTAATACAGTAAAATCCCCAGGTTAAGAGTGACAAACAAACAGTTTAATGCTATTGGTCCTAGTAAGAACAAATCCAGAACAAATGATTTGATACCGTTTATTGGACCAACAAGGATGTTACAAAAAGAACAAAGAGCTTTAGCTTTTGGACCAACAAGTCATTCTTTGGAAGCCTAATGAGAGTTATTCAGAAAATCCTATATTATTAACACTTAGAACATGCAGAAAAAAACAGAAATAATTTTCATTGGTTTAAAACAGGCCTTCAGAACATAATTAAAGTGACATTGGAGAGCTTGAATATCTTAAGTGTGCCTTCAGCTGAACCAAACTTAAAGGTCAAAGGTTGTACAGAGATAACAGCAGGCAGAGAGTTCAACCCACATATATACCATGTATCAGTCTAATGAATAACAAAACACTAAGTTTCTCTACTCACTAAATTACATGTCAAGTGAAGAAACCTCCCGAAGACATACTTCAAGAGTGAGGTAACAGTATACCAGTAAAAGTCAGCTTCAGCTCTGCTCAGAACTCTGTAAATATGGCCTATGACAATAAGATGACCCTGGAGAAAACAACTGCATGCCAAAATGTAAAATATTAGCTAGTAAAAATATAAAAAATAAGCCCCATAAATACAGCATCAGAAATTATCTTTACATGGCATATAGATCGATGAAAGTGATGTTTATCCAAAGTGAGGAAGTGTATCACACTGATGAAAGTACGACTGACTGGAGATATATTCCCAGCATATTCTCAACAAGCTATTATGTTCCAGAAACCTTAAGGCCTTCAGTGTTGTAGCAAGATTTTATACATGATAATAACAATTGGCAGTGTAAGTACCAGATAAAAGAAGTGCTAGTCAAGGACCCCCAAGAAACTGAGACTATGCAGCCTGATATGTACAGATTTCAATAAATTGTCAGTGTATAATCAAAATAATACATATATAGAAACAGTCCAAGGAATCTAAAAAAAAAGAAAAATTCTTAGGAATTAAATCCCACCCCCCGGGGAAAGTAACTACTTCAAATGAAATATATGTACATGAAACCTAATACACCATCAATTGCACCCATCATTACAATTGTTACCCATAAAGGAATTACACCTGTCATGAACCCCCAAGTAAATGAGACAATGCATCCTAATAAGTACAGAATGTAAACATAACAGTATATACTCAAACTACAGAACTAACAGAAGGAAGTAAATATCCACTATAATATGAGTCCAGAGTCCTAGCCACTATGACATCATAATGTTATGTACCCGAACATAAGCTTACCTCAATATCCCCACAATATTCACATCCACTATACCCACATAACCGACCATCTCAAATCCCCTTATTAAAAATTCAATGTGCCACACTTCTTCTAACCCCACAACACACACATAAACATATTCACAAACCCACACACAGACACATACACCCATGCACACATTCACACAATACTAATGTGAGAGGACAACCTGTAGATAACCAGTTAAGAGTGATTGTATAAGAGTCAAAGTCCAAGGCTCGCTGAAAACCTAAAATATGTATGTCCATCATTTGAAGTAATGGTCCATGTAAGTTTGCATGTAATGTGTCATACATCCAACATCAATGTTCAAGCCCTCTTGCACCATATTAAGAAACAACATAAGTCTGATCTTGCAAGCTCTTCTCTGTTGTGTACTGTTGAAATGTCCTTTCAAGACCATCACAGACATAGCTGAGACTGAGTGGTCATCCTGAGAGAGGTGTTGTGCCACTGGTTTGTCAGTCATCTTCCTATTAATATCATACCTGTGTGAATTCATTCTAGTGAAGTTGTCATTTCTTCTCCCCCCACATACCCTGTGTGAGGACATTTCCTGCATTGAATGAGATAAACAACATTGCTTGATGTACATGTATAATTAGCCAATAGCCTGAATTGTCTGTTTTGTGAAGTAACCGCACAGTCTGAAGTGGAAATGTGCTCACAAGTTTTACATCTGCATTTATTACAGGGTTGTGTGCCATATGACATCATGGCACTCTGTCCAGGTTCAAGTTTACTCCTAATAATCTGGTCGGCTAAATTGGGTGGTTGTTTAAAAGATAATAATTAACGGTCTCCGTTTTTTGCCATAGACAAAACCATGTGTTAAATACCGTAACACCCTGAGTAGGTATTCACGGCATTCACGCTCCTTTCTATTCAGCCTTTCGAGACAAGCAAATAAACAGAGTGGAGCTTCCAACTGTCCCTGTTTCCGCAAACAGTACTGACGAGAAAAACACTTTATTATCTGCATTACCTCCATCCCAAACACACTCTTGTGCTTCTAGGCTCACTGGTAAACTGAGGTAATGCAGAGAAGTTAGTGTTTTTCTGGTCAGTACTTTTTGAGGAAACAAGGACAGTTGGAAGCTCGCGCTCTGTTTATTTAAAAATGGAGCCCTTCAATTATATAAAATAAAATATGGGGAGAAGTGTGTCAAACTCGAATTTAACACCCTCTCGTTGTTGGATGGCACTCACCGACCCCTTGGGCTTCGCCCTCGGGGTTTATATGCCATCCAACAACTCGGGTGTGTGTTAAATTCTCGTAACACACTTCTCCCCATACTTTATCCTATATGTAGTGGCAGTTCCAGAAAAATACAACTAAGGGTTTCATTCTCACTGATTATTAGGTGTAGCTCCTTAATAATCTTAAGTAGACATTCAAGGTCAGGATGATATGTGGCTACTAAAGGTGCTCTGTTAGTAGTGGTCCTTTCATTATATTGCAGTAGGTGTTCTCTTGGTACTTGTGTAGCACATTCCACTGCTCTGTCAGTTTCTTTGGAAGAGTGTCCCTGCTCAATAAAAGTGTTATTCAACATAACTAAATGTCTATCTCTGTCTTACTCATTTAAACAGAGATGGTGGTACTGAAGTGCTTGACTATACATGACTGATTTTTTTGTGTGACTTGGGTGATTACTTTTTTTGTGCAAGTATCTCTGGCTATCTGTTGGTTTCCTGTAAATACATGTATGTAGGCTTCAATCCTTGATGGTGATAGTGGTATTCAGAAAATTAATACTGGTGGCAGAATATTCCAGGGAAAGTTTAATGGTTGGATGGAGATTATTAAGTTCCTGATGAAAAGCCTTAAGTGTGTCTGTGCCTTCTGCCCAAATTATAAACAAATCATCATTGTAATAGAACCAAGTGAGTGCTGTGTGTGTACAGTGCCATAAGAAGTCCTCCTCCAAATTGGTCATAAAGTGATTAGCATACTGTGGAGCCATTCTGGTGCCCATTGCTGTTCCCATAGTTTGAACATAATGTTTCCCATTAAAGCTGAAGTTATGTGTCAGAATGAATTTAATAAGTTCTCATATGAACATTCCGAATACAAAGAGAGTGGAGGGGGAAGAGTCAGGAGGGGCTGTTGTGGGGAAGCCTAGTAGAGCAGACATTGAGAAGGGAGGGGCTGTTGTGGGGAAGCCTAAAACAGCAGACTGTGGGAAGAGGGCTCCTAAGGAGAACAGAGCAAGAGGGGAGGAAGAGGGGCAGCTCAGAGGTGCAGTCAGGGGAAACTCGGGTTACTTGATGGAGGCTGACATAGAGTGTCACAATAAATGTGAGCTACTAAGCAACCTAGAGGGGGGGAGGAAGGGGTTGGTGGAAATGAAGAAACTGATACAGAGGCCGGGGAGAGGGAGTCGGATACCCATAGGGCATCACAGACCAGCAATGGAAAGGATAGAAATAGTCCCAGAGAGAGAAGGGGAAACATAAATGTTAAGCAGATGGGGGAGATGCAACATATTGCGGACATGAGGGAAGAGAGCATGACTGGAGAGAAACTGGGAGACAAGGAGGTGGGGGAGGTGTCCCCCTTCAGCAGGGGGGTCAGTACCAAGGATGGGGCCCTAGCTAAGGAACCCACAGAAAGCCTCTGGAGGTAGGGGTACTATTACAAGGGGGGAGGATGGCGGTGTGGGGGATTGGGAAACCATCAGGGCCAGGATAAATGGTTCGGATAAGAGAGGGTTAAAGGGGACACCTATTCAGAGGGGGTCTGAGTTAAGTGGGCAAAATAACGAGGGAGGCAGAAAGGGGAGGGTGACAAGGGGGTCTCTAATAAGGCAGGAAGACTCCCATGGAATTGAGATCACAAATAAAAGGGGGGATGGGGGGCTGAGAGTGCATAGTGGAGGTAACTGTAAGGATGATGGCGGTGTTAAAGGTTCTGTTATTGGGAGACTCGATGATTAGGGGTATCCATTGGGAGGGACAGGGGGGTGGATGCCACAGCCAGGTGAAGGTAGTGAGTACCTCTGGGCTGACAGTGCACAGAGCAAAGTTCATGGTGTATGAACTGGTTAGGGATTGTGGAGGGAAACCGGATTTCCTGGTGCATTTGGGAACTAACGATCTAGAGGGAAATAGCGTTTTGGAAATCCAAGCAAGGTTCCAAGAATTTGCCAGAGTCTGTCGGGATAATGGATGCAACATTTCCTTTTCGGAGATATTGCCAGTACCAAAGGCCTCAGTGGAGAAAAAAATGAAGATCACAGAGGTTAATGACTGGCTCAGGAAGTGGGGTGAAGAGAGTGGGTTGGGGGTGTTGGGGGAACTGGAAAGGAGTTTGGGAGGATAAGGGACTGTATGCCAGGGCAGGCTTCATCTTGCCCCATTAGGGAAGAGATCCTTAAACAGGGATGGCTGACTACATTCAAGAAAGGTGGGGTTTAAACTTGTGAGGGGGGAAGGGATAAGGGAGGGGCTGACCAGAAGCCCTCTCCTCCAGATGAGGGGAGTAGCCTTCAAACCCAAGGGGGGGAAGGGTGAAACAGATTGGGGGTGGAGGTTTCAGGAGGAGCAGAGGGAGGATGGAAGTATAAGGAACCTGGTTGGGGTTCAACAAAGGGGATCAGGGATAAGGGGTGGGGGTTGGTGTTAGTAAATGCCAGGAGCTTGGGAAACAAGTTGCCAGAGTTCCAGGCCATGCTGTTCAAGGGGGGAGTGGATGTGGCGTTGGTCACGGAGACATGGGCCAACAAAAACCATGACTGGGACCTAAACGTCCGGGGGTACACTATGCTTAGGAAGGATAGAAAGGAGGGCAGAGGAGGTGGAGTGGCTATGTTCATTAGAGATGACATAGAAATTGCTAGGGTAGAAGAGGCAGAGGGAAACGTGGAGGCCTTATGGGTCACCTTCTGATCCCCAGCAGGGAGATAAGGTCAAGCTGGGTGTAGTATAGGCCCCCGGGATGGTGATGTTCTGGAGGACAGTTTGCTGGACAACATCATTGCCCAGTGTGGACCAAAGGGAAGGAGTGGTGTTGATGGGGACCTTATATGCCAGGTACAAACTGGGGAACCATGTCCTCTAAGGTGGCCAAGGAGCAGAGGCTGCTGGACGGCTTCCAGGATGTGTTCTTAACACAGCATGTGATGGAGCCCACAAGGGAGGGGCATGTCCTGGATGTGGTTCTGGCAGATGGGGATCTGGTAAGAGACCTGGTTGTAGAGGATCCCCTGTCTGGGAGCGACCACAATACTGTCTGGTTTCAAATAAGCATGGGGGGAGGGGGAGAGATCTAGGACACTGGCAGTGGACTTCAGGAGGGCAGACTTTGTGGGCATGGGAGATATTCTCAAGGATCACTTGAAGGGGATTACATCAATGACAAATGTGGAAAGGAGATGGGAGGTCATAAAATGGGGACTTCATGAGGCAGTCAGGACCTGCGCTAAGGTGAAATGTAAGGGAGCAAGGTCACATAAACCATGCTGATGGTCCAGTGAGGTTCAGGTAGCGGTCAGAGAAAAGAAAGTGGCCTACAAAAAATATAAAACAACAAGAGGGGATAGGGATAAGGAAATGTACCATCTTGCATCTAGAAAAGTCACCCAGATGGTGAGGGGGGCAAGGTCCAGTAAAGAGCAGCGGCTGGCACAGGGAATACATGGAGGGGAAAAGGGGTTCTTCCGGTACATTGGAGAGCGGAGAAAAACTAAGGGCCATCTAAGCAGATTGAGATCAGAAGAAGGGTGGGTGGAAGAGGCGAGGGACCAGGCAGAGGTATTTAACGAGTACTTTGCCTCTGTGTTCACTAGGGAGGGGGATGGGATATCTACAAAGCAAGGCATGATGGGGATAGAAGCGGCAGTGAGTGGGATCAGGGGAGCAACAGAAATGGAGCAAGGGGGAAGGAGAGGTACCCCAGGGGTGTCACATCAGGATAAGGATAAAGAGGCCAGTAAGGTGGAGGGGACAGATGATGCTATCTCTGCCAAAGAGTGTGGTTAGCCCTCAAGGCCCTAAAGAAAGACAAATCTCCTGGGCCGGATGGCATTCATCCGAGAGTACTATGGGAATTGGCGGACATACTGGCTGCACCCTGGCGGAGCTCTTCAACAGGTCACTTGAGACAGGAGGGTACCTAGGATTGGTGAGAGGCACATGTGGTGCCAATCCATAAAGGGGTTGAGGAAGTACCAGGTAACTATAGACCCATCAGTTTGACCTCGTGGTGGGAAAATTAATGGAAGTATACTAAAGGAATGATTGGGGTGTATTTGGAGGAGGTGGGAGGTCTGGATAGTCGGCAACATGGGTTTGTGCCAGGTAGATCATGTCAAACCAATCTTGTGGAGTTCTACGAATGGGTAACATCAGAACTGGACAGGAAAGCCTGTGGATGTATTATTCTTGGACTTCAGCAGGCATTTGACTCTGTCCCCACAATGGTCTGGTGGAGAAACTGATGGGGTTGGGAGTAGGCCCTTTGATGGTCAGATGGATTGAAAACTGGCTAGCTGGAGGCACCCAGAGAGTAGTGGTCTGTGGGGAGCTCTCGAACCCTAGAGAGGTTGGTAGAGGGGTACCGCAGGGCTTGGTCCTGGGTCCGATCCTGTTTAATGCATACATATTGGACATCAGAGAGGGTATAAAGTGTGAAATGAGTCTCTTCGCTGATGACTCCAAGATGGGAGCAGTAGTTGAGGGAGAAGAGGGGAGGTTGGCCCTGGAAGGGGACCTGGACACCCTGGAAAGCTGGGCTCACACATGGAAATTAAATTTCAATATCACCAAGTGCAAGGTGTTACATCTTGGGCGGGGAAACCCTAAACACAGGTACACCCTGGGAGGGGAGGCACTGGAGGCCTCAGTAGGGGAAAAAGACCTAGGGGTCATGGTGGATGCATGTATGAATAACTCTGAGCAGTGCAGGAGAGCAGCTAGCAAGGCAAACAGGATGTTGGGATGCATCGTAAATGGGATCACCTCTAGGAGCAAGGAAGTGATACTGCCGCTGTACAATGGACTGGTTAGACCACACCTTGAGTACTGTGTACAGTACTGGAGACCACACTTGAAGAGGGACATACAGCTCCTGGGGAGGGTGTAGAGGAGGACAACTAAGATGATACGAGGGCTAGGGGATTTGACGTATGAGGACAGACTTGAGGAGCTCTGCCTGTTTTCATTGGAGGAGAGGAGAGGAGAGAGGGGGGACATGATTGAGGTCTTCAAGTACCTCAAGGGAATAAATAGGGTAAACATGGAGGGGATCTTTAGACTAAAGCAGGGAGGTATCACCAGAGGGCATGGTTTGAAGTTGGAAGGTGGAAGGGTGAGGGAAGAGGAGGAGGTTTTTCACTGAGAGCGTGGTGGACCCTTGGAATGCACTGTCTGGAGAGCTGGTTCAGAGATCCACAGTGGAGGGCTTCAAGAGAGGGTGGGACAGACACAGAAAGTGGATGTATCAGATGATGGCCTGTCCCAGGGGGGTGGGGATGGAGGATAGGGGTTTCTGGAACACAAGGGGGGAGGGCCTCGGCACCCAACTAGGGATCTGAGGTTCGAGCAGACTCGATAGACCGTAAGGTCTAATCTGCTGGCAAATAGTATGTTAGTATGATGTCAGGGTCAATGTTTGGGTCCAATCCTTTCTCATACATGTATTTAAGGCAGGCTGAAATGCCATCTGTATGCGGTATATTAGTGTAGAGGGATGTTACATCCATCTAGGCTAAAAGGGTATCAGGTGGTAAGTCCTTAAAACCAGAAGGTTTATGCAGGAAGTGAGTAGTGTCCTGAATGTAACTGTCCCTTTGTATAACCAGTGGTTTTAAAATAGCTTTTACAAAACCTGAGATCCCCTCTGTCAGGGTTCCATTAATATAGACTATGGGTTTTCCTGGGTTCCCAGGTTTATGTATTTTAGGTAGCATGTAGAATGTCCCAGGCTTGGGTTCATCAGGGATGAGGGCAGTTATTCTGTTTTGGACATGGTCTGGAAATGATTTAACCAATCTCTGTAGTTCTCTTTTATATTCTGTTGTGGGATCACTTTCCAGTTCTCTGTAGTAGGTATGGTCACATAGCTGTCTGCTGGCTTCCTTAACGTAATCTTCTTGGTTCAGTATCACCACTGCAGAACCTTTGTCAGCTTTTTTTATGACAATATTGTGGTTTGATTTCAGTGTTTGTATAGCTCTGTGTTCCAATGGAGAGAGGTTGTAGCAGGCTTGTTTCTGCCTTTTAAGAATCTCACCAGTCACTCTCTTGTGAAAGCAATGGATATAATTTTCCAGTTTCTTATTATGCCCACTGGGGGGGGGGGATCAGATGGTTTCTTTTTCTTGTCTATTAAATTGTTACTGTTTAGAACTTCTTCACTGCTTGTGATTTCTTCTTTTTCGTAAAAATATTTTTCAAGTTGCAATCTGCATAAGTATTCCTCCATTTCACCATAAAACTGTATTCTGTCTAGTGGTTTTGTTGGGTAGAAAGTGAGGCCTTTGGAAAGTACACTTAATTCTCCAGTAGTCAGTGTGTGGTTGGACAAATTAACAACTGAAAGGTGCCTATCTGTGTGGCTTAGTTCTTCAATCACTCTGTTCTGCTCTTCATGGTTGTTAGGAAGTATGGCACGTTGAAGGGTATTTAACTTCTTGTTTTTAATAAGCATGGCTTTTCTTAATGTTCTTTGGCAGTTCATGTGTATCTCATGCAGGATTTATGCAGACATAAAGGAATTCTGGAGGTCAGGGGTAAGGGGCAACAGACTTCTAGGAAAACATAAACTGAACTTACAAGCTCAAATGGGCAGACTGGGTGGGCCATAGGCCCTTATCTGCCGACACTGTCTATGTCTGGAATCGACCTACCAGACATCCTCTCCAGTGTGGTAACAATTCCATCAAGCTGTTTCTTCAGAAATGCTTTCTTTGCAGATGAGCTATGGATCCTGTGATTTCTCAATTTCACTTGACATATAATTTAGTGAGTAGAGAATCATAGGGCCAGATATTCAAAACTTTGCGCTGGGCAAAAAACATTTGTGCAGGTTTAGCGTGGGATTAGCGTGGGTCTGCTTTACTCATAAGGCCAAATAGCACGGGCAAACTGCGTTAGCGCCGGGCAAAATCATAATGTATGCAAGGGGCAAACTGACATGAATACAGGCGCAATGCTATATTCAGCGATAAGCGCCATGCAAAGTGGTTTTGTGCGACTTAGCACGACACTTAGTGCACATTACCGCCCAGAAAAAGCTTGTCTTAACCCTGGGCAATCAGCTTTGTGTGACACTATGGCTTTACACGGTGTTTGCATGGGTTTTGCATGACCCTAACAAATAAATATGACACATAGACAAAGCCAAACACAGAGGAAGCATGCTGCTAACTGATGGCATAACAATGATGCCATCATCTGCCACCAGTGCCAGCCATGCCAGACAGTAAGTGGTGACCCTGCTGCCAGTGGACAGCATGGCAGTGTGGCCATACAGCACACACCTGTGGACCACACTTCTGTGGACACCAACAGATGCCAGCACACACATGCAGCACTGAGGGCATGGAGGATTTTGAGGCGAGAGTGTATGGGTGGCCAGGCTGTGCCACAGACCAGGTGTGGCCACAAGGCTGGTACACATCATGCAGTGCATATGGGCCAGTATTGGGCATACCCCAACACCAGTGTGCCTTTCTGATAATATATGCCCCCCCGGCCACATACCGCACAGCTGTACAACTGCCACAGCACACAAAGCCAGACATGTATATGTCACTATGAGCATCCCATGCCAGAGGTGCAGCATCTGTGGGTCACACAACAGTGTAACAGTAATGTCCACTGTCAGTAAACACTTGCAGGTTGGGCCTCTCACTGTGTATAGTGCAGTCATCATCACTGCCCTAAACACCATAGGCATTGCTGT
The DNA here is from genome assembly GCA_016271365.2 of Neoceratodus forsteri. Lineage (NCBI taxonomy): Eukaryota > Metazoa > Chordata > Ceratodontiformes > Ceratodontidae > Neoceratodus > Neoceratodus forsteri. The sequence continues at coordinate 1,238,039,407 of CM057455.1, forward strand.
GTCCACACACTACTGGCCCCCTTGCTACTGTAGTGTCTGCTCTGCACTGTAGCATGACCTACAGTGTGACAGTTGCATGCAGCACCACCACCATCTGTGCCTATGCTGTGTTGCCCCAGTACAGCTGCAGGCAGCAGCACATGTGGAAGTAGTGTTCAAAACTGTATAATATTCCCCAAGCTGTTTGTGCAGCACTAACATGTTTGCGCGGGTTTAGTGCAGGGCTAAACCATTAGCCAGGTGAAAACAGCATGCAAATCATGGCATAATGAGATGCTAATCTGAATGTTTGCCCAGAGACTACATAACTAGGCTCATTTGCATGTCACTTTTGAATATGGCAAAGTTTAGCGCCGGGCAAATGTGTTTGCACCGGGCTAATGGTTTAGCCTTGCGCTAAACCTGCACAAACATGTTAGCGCTGCGCAAACAGTTCAGGGAATATTTTATAGTTTTGAACACTGTACTTTCACATACGCTACTGCCTGCAGCTGTACTGGGTCCATGCATTTGCTGGCACACACATTAGCCACATAGTTCACCTCTACCTACCTTCACATCGCTGTGCACTGTTTTGCTGTTGTGGTTTGCACTTCCTAGTTGCCATATTCAGAGCTGTCTTATTCCAGGGCTAAGTTTGCCCTGCACTCACAGACCAGTTTGCCTGGCCTCATTCCCATGCTATATTCAGAAGCTGTTTGCCCTGGGCTATTCCTTTTGAGTATGGCTTGCTTTGTGCTCCGAGCTAAGTTTGCCCACCGGGCAGTGCTAATTTAGCCCCGGAGCAAAGTTTTGAATATCTGGCCTTCAGTGTTTTGTTATTCATTAGACTGATACATGGTATAATATATGTGGGTTGAACTCTCTGCCTGCTGTTATCTCTGGACAACTTTTAAACTTTTAAGTTTGGTTCAGCTGAAAGCACACTTAAGATATTCAAGCTCTCCAATGTCACTTTAATTATGTTCTGAAGGTCTGTTTTAAACCAATGAAAATTATTTATTTTTTTTTCTGCATGTTCTAAGTGTTAATAATATAGGATTTTCTAAATAACTCTCATTAGGTTTCCGAAGAAGGACTTGTGGGTCCGAAAGCTAAAGCTCTTTGTTCTTTTTGTAGCATCCTTATTGGTCCAATAAAAGGTATCAAACCATTTGTTCTGGACAGGTTAAGAGTGAACATTGCAGTATTTCAACTTTCACTTGTAACTTGCTAATTTTTAATATTTTTGACTCCAAACTTTCTACATAGTCATTTTTCCACACCTCCTCATAATGTGGCATGTGTCATTTTTTAAAATCATGGATGAGATATGTTTTCACACTTCTGGTGTGAAATGACATTTCAGCCAATATACTATAAATGTTACATGTTATGTTTGTAAGGGGAGTCATAAAATGACTGTGTTGATAATTCACCTATCACCTAATGTAGATCAGCCTAAAAAATCAAAGGGGTCTGGTTTCTGGACATATCTTGAGATTTATCCTGGTGACTTCACACATTCTCATTGCTTGGTGTGCTTACTCAAAATCAGTAGGGGTCATCCCCCAACCCTTGATATCTTTGGCATGCATACCCACCTGTACACTAATCATCATTGTTTGTGGTCTAAAAGGATCAGGGTCTGCATGCATACCCATTTGTAGACTAATCACCATTGTTAGTGGGCTGCAAGGATCAGGGTCCATGGCGATGTAGGCCAGGAATGGCAGCAGAGCAGGACTGGTCAGCTTTTCCTGTCTGTCCAAAGCCAGACACCGGTTGGTTGGAAGAGGTCATCCTCTTATTCAGAGGAGCCAAGCACTCCATCATCTTCTGATGTCCCCACCCCCCGGTGGAAGTTGACCTTGCAGCAATAAACAGAATGCATGGATATGTTTGCACGGGGACATTCTAAGGCTAAGGAGATCAACAGGGCAATGGATGAGCTGCTGGTTGACAACCTGCTGTCCTTCTCCTTTGTCTCCTGTTTGGTGTTATGCAGATTAATGCATATGGTGGAGCCTCGCTACTGTGTGCCAACGCATTTTTTTCTCCTATGGTTGCCTTGCCTGAGCTGTGCAAAAGCATGTGTGCTGAGGTATGCCATAGCCTGTGGCAGTCTACCATCCCACAGATTCATTTCACCACTGACATGTGGATGAATGGTCAGGTCATAGATTATATGGCAGTGATGGCACATTGGGTGCATCTTCAGTCCACAGAAAGGAAATGGATAGAAGGTGCTGGCAGAAGAGTCGCACAGTCTCCTGCATCAAGACATCATGCAGCACTTTGTGTAGCTGGGTTCAACAACACCCATACCTAAGAAAATGTGTTAGTCAAGCTGGAGAAGGTCTTTGATAACTGGCTAACAAGTAATGAACTGGAGGCTGGGGTTGTAGTCACTGATAATGCTGATAACATTTTGAAAGCTGTGGATGAGGGTGGGTACATTAATGGGCCATGTCTCACCCACTGCCTACACTTGGTAATCTGTTTAGCAAGACCTGTACAGTAGAGGATACAGTGGGTACAGTAAAAAAATCATCTGTACTCACTTTTCACACTCTGCGAAGACCAGGAGGAAACTGTGTGTGCTCCAACAGAGAAAAAAAACTGCAGGAATAGTACTGTGTGATGAGGTGGAACTTAATGCTGATTGCTTGATTTTATTGACTGCTGTAATTTTATTGTGGATTTTAATTTAATTCTGATTTTATGCACGGCACCCAGAGCCTCTGGGATTGGGCGCCTAAAAATAAACGCTTACTTACTTACTTTACTTACTTAACATATATGTTAGAATGCTTCCAAGAGCAGAAGCTGACAATCTACGACTATATGCTCCATAATAAAACCAGCAGAGCAGCTGTCATGGTGTCTTTGAGTGCTGGGGATATGCTGAAGACATTAATGGAGCTCTTGAAACCATTTAACACCGTTACAAGGGAAGCCAGCTCCAACTCATCATGTATGAGCATGATTCTGCCACAGCTCAGATTTGTACATGTATTCTTGGAGCAAAAAAGTGCACAGTTTGGATGGGATGTGAAGGATTCCAGGTTTAAGAATCAGTGCATAAATATCTTGCCTCCTGATGCTGATGTGGAACACTGCTGAGATGTTCTTCATCATAGTTTGGAGAAGATAGCGGAGTCTTGTCCCACTGAAGATCCTGAAGCTGAGGAACATTGTGGGTGCACAAAAGGAGATGAGTCAGATGGTAAAGAGGAGCCATCACCTGCACCTAAGGCATGGCTGCTGGTATGAATGTCTGTCTTAAATTTAATGGTGATGACCACAAAGAAATCACAAGGGGGCTGTCAGATGTAAACTTTGTACCTCAGCTGGAGGAGTATTTCAGGGACCACTCAAGTTTCTCTCGTGGTTCAGATCAACTGAATTACTGGAGCATCAGGATACATGTGTGGCCTGAGCTGTTTCAGCTGGTTGTGTATTTTCTATCATGCTCATACCTCAGTGTATATTCAGAGCATGTTTTTGGTGCCACTAGAGCCATTGTGAGTGACAGTCACACAAAGGCTGAGCATTGGGAATGTGGAGATGCTCACCTTCCATAGGATGAATAAGGACTTTGGGCTACATCCTTCTCATATGTTGGATGTGACCTTTGACAATTCTTTCCTAGATAGTGTGAGGGGGGCTGCTGCTGCAGACATCCGAATGGGAAGATGAAGAATATGAGACAGTGTGGTACTAGGCTGGCACCATCTGCCTGTGGCACTATAGGTGGAGGATAGTGCCATATTACCACACTGACCATGTCTCATCTTCTTCATCCACCATCTGTGTCTGTCTGCCTGTTCTTGTCACTCTCAGGTCATGCTTGCAGATTAAACAAATGACAATTGTATTTGTCTGTGTTCCTGTACTTTAGTACCACCTTCAGAAACATCCTCTCCTGTTGTCTACAAGACCACTCATCCCATGTCACTGCTGTTGTGCACACAGCAGGATCTTAACTTGTCCTACAGGTACACAAAGGCATCCCCATTACCGCTGTACTGCTATTACTGTCCCAGGCATCTCAATCTTACCTCCTCTGTATGGTTACCTGCCACATGCAGTAGTATTTTATTAAACATATTATATGTGCTTTATATTTTTTACCCAATATGCTTGTATGGCATTTGGATGCATGTTGGTGTATGCTGTATAATTTACCACATATATGATTACATTCATGTTTTGAAGTCACTGCATCATGGTACATACATGTCTTTAAGTACCCTTAGCTATTAGCTATGTGGCATGCGACCAAGAAAAGACACCACTACCACTGACACCACCTTGAAAATATTGTAAATATATGCATGTTTTGTGTATGTGTGTTTAGTAAGGACAGAGGAAAGGTATGTGATGTCCCCCCCCCCCCCTCCAAAAATGTAAAAATCAGAAAAATATCACATAATAATAAAAACAAATAAAAAAAATTGTCATTGTTTGTCATGTTTAGTAATAGCAGGTTTTTAGTACACTTATACATATTGTCAATATAATTGTATATGCTCCTTTTAGTGTATACCCCCAGGACATTGCCTTTATCATTGCTGAGTTAGCCAAGTGTTGCATGTTTGCACCATGACCTACAAGATGTAAAAAACTGTTGTGTGTGACTGGGAAATTATAAATTATGTCAAGTGACACCTGTGGTGCCCCCTTCTGTTTTTTTGTGGTCTTTCTTCCACAGCTACAAACAATCCAATAGCATTATTTCCAGGGACACTGATTTACCGGGATTGAGAAAGGGCATATTCCATTTTGCACATTGTAAAAAACGGTATTGTCACTGGTGTCTACTAAGCCAAAATCCAGTTTTACCGGTGTTTGGTTTTGTGTACTTTATTTAGCAATTTTTAACTCTGCTAACATGCATTTTAGCAATTTTGACCTCAACTATTACACATCCTTCCATCCTTGTACCAATTTAAAGTTACTTTAGGTACAAGATGTGATGGCAGCAGCAACACTACAGCCTTCATCCCTAAGGTGTGATGGAAGCAGCACTACGGTCCCATCCCTTAGGTGCGATGAGAGCACCAACAGCACTACAGCCCCCATCGCTCTGGTGTGATGGCAGCAGCAACAGCACTACGACCTCCCTCCCTCAGGTGTGACAGAAGCAGCAGCACTGTGGCCCTCATCCCTTAGGTGTGATGGCAGCAGTACTACATTCACCATTCCTCAGGTGTGATGGCAGTATCAGCACTATGGCCCCCATCCCTCAGGTAGGACAGCAGCAGTACTACATTCCCCATCCACCAGTGGTGATGGCACAAGCACCACAGCCCCACCCCTTCGGTGTGATGGCAGTAGTAACAATGCAGTCCACATCCCTCTGGGGTGATGGCAGTAGTGACAGCACTATGATCCCCTTTGTTCAACACCCACACGCCACATGCACAAGTTACAAATGACTTGGTGTCTTTGCTTGTTAGAACTCAGATGTGAATTAATCTGAACCATCACTGCTAAGGTGGATTACCTTTGTTTTTTCCCATCTATAATTTTCCTGCCTGAATTGGATTTCTGCCTGTGACACCACTGTCCATGGTTAGGGAACAGACTTGGATGTTTAAGGGCCAGCTGGTGGGTGAAGGCTTGAGTGTCCAGTAACCATTCACTTCTCCTGGGAGGGAGGGTGGGTTCATGGCTCAGCATTTGCTGGTCCCTGGTGGGGACCAGAGGCTTGACAGCATGTCAGCCCTTACTGCAGGAGGGAGCGTGACAGACATCAGCTTGTGCCTTGACATCATGTGGCCTGTCATGCTCCAAAGAAAATGGGAAAACACTCGCTGACCAACCGAAGGACAGCTGTTCATCTCTCCATAAGCCGGAAGCCCCAGACATGTGTCCGTTCTGACCCCTGCCATGCCCAGGATACACAGGAAGCTCTTTAGGGCAATTCTTCTCCCCTGGTAGCCTCCCACGGGGGTAGGGACCCACTCAATGAGGGGTTACTTTGGGTTACCTGGTAGCACAGCAGTAAGAAGCAGTGGATGGTGGTCATGACTCAGCAGCGGTGGTAGGGGGCCTTAGCAGGCCTGAAGGAGTGGATGGCCAGGGGGTAGGAAGAGAAAAAAAACTGCCTGAATTTGCTTTTTTGAAATAAAGTGTCTTCACCTAAAAAATCCACAAGTGATTATTGGAGACCTTCAATGGATCCAAGCATCTCCCAGACATGTGGATGCATTTTTTTTTACTTGGTGTCCATGAAAAGGGTGTCTCCCAGTTTTCATGTCTTTGTTCAGATGTGAACTGAGCACCACTCTGCCCACCAGCATCATATAGCCCCTGGGATCTTACCTTCTGTACGTCATTGGCTGTGCTTTCAAAATCCACTGGCCAAACATAAGTATACTTAAATACTTAACATTTGCTTTTTGTTGATGCAGTCTATCAGAAAACTTTTTGTTGTCACAGAGACTGAAACAGCAGGTGAGAGAAAAGGTGCAAATGATCCAATTCACCTAAATGGGGTGCTAACTGTGAAATCTTTTCATAAGTAGTAAGGCAGTTTCTTCTTTGTGAACGTACTTTCATTCAGACTAGTTTTCATTCAAACAGCTGAGGACTGTGGATGGCCCTACTGATAATAAACTTGAATAAGCTAGTTGGTAACAGTGATCCTGCATTTAGCAATCTACAACCTAGATGCTTCTATGCAAAGAATACAACAAAAACCTGACTAAAATCTAAAAACAAGCTTATAAAACACAGAAAATATATCTGAACATTTATCTTTACCTATTCAAAATCATTGCAGCCCAAGTAAAACTCAGGAAAATTATATGGTACCCTGACTACTATTCTGTGATGTAGTAAACATATATTGGTATTTTTTTTATATTCTTTGTAAAGCAGGTAAGGCCCACTAGGCAGAACTATCTGTTTTCAGGAGTAACATAGAAGCACTGGGGAGGTTAAAGTGACCTGCTTGAGTCACACAGCATGCAAGTGGAGGCTGTGGGAATCAAACCCAAGTCAGCTGGATGTACCTAGTTCAATCATTGTTTGTTACTCTAACCACTAGGCATGGGTGCTTAAACTGAATGGCTGATTACAACAAAGCAGTGCGGTGATTTCCTTACTGACTCTATATGCAGCAAAGCAGAAAGAATGCAAAGCACAGCAGCATTTATTTTAAGATGCTAAAATTCAATACTGTTGGCCTGCAGTAGCACTATTGCTTGCAATGCCAGTGACCCAGGGTCAGAAGCGAACTTGGGTTGCTGGAGGTCTGACCAGAGGAGTAGGATTGAGCACCTGGGGGACTGCTGTCTTCCTCCGTGGAGGGTGGGCTGCAGGTCCTGCTGCTTCACCACCACCTGTGTGACCATGGGTGGTGGTGCAATGGTGCTGCAGAGTGATCAGGAGGGGAGGATTCTAGCCAGGATCTGGAGCAATGGCATATCTCTATGTGACCTACATCCTTGGATCTCCTCTAGTGCCGGTGTCCTCAGGGACAGAGACCAGAAAACCAGGAACAATAACCCCACATTGGCCACTGGCAGAAGGGACCCAGGTGCCCCAGACTTTATAAACAGGCTCCATGATGGACCCACTGAGCTGCCCAACACACTAAGGGAGTGTGGAGCGGTGACCTGGGATCCCCTTCCTTCCCACCTTGGGGGGCAGGATAGAGGCAGGCCCACAGGAGCTCCTGAGCATTACCTGGGGGTGAAACTAGTGGATATCCAGCCTAGGGATCTCTGAAAAGTGGAGACTGATGCTGTGAGAAGGGGACATAGAAACAGAAAATAAAAAAAATTTCAAAAGATGCTTAAATCTTGGAGATTCTGTGCAGTGACATGCAATTTCCGTGAGGCACCGGTACAGGAATTCAAAATCCACAAACCAAGCAGGATTCCGTGATTGTTACTGGTGTTACCGGTAAAAATGGAAAACCAGGGTCCATGATTATTTCCATTACTAAAGAATCACCTTGTGAATGACAAACAATTAATTTGCTACTTACTCGCTCATCGAGGTGACCATTTTGGTTACCCAAGTGGCTGTGGTGCTGCATACTGTACCGTGTGGTGAAGGATTTTTATTATGGTGGCATTTTTTATAGTTGGCTTGTATGACAGGAGGAACTGCATAACGTAGGTCCTGGTGCTGCATTTCCATTGCAATTATAGTTTTTCATAGACTATTTGTGTAGTTTATTTATTTATTTATTCATTTGGTAACCGGGTTGGTGCACTGAGATGAAGACCTTTTTTCAGGCATGGACCAAGCCAGAAACTAGCACAAACAGTGTAGAATACAGTGAGAGAACAGCGTGGATTATACAGGGAACATAACAGGAAATCCAGTGTAGGTCAAGCTAACAGAAAATATAAGGTAAACAGTACCAGATACATCAACAATTGAGTATACCAAGGTATATAACATTTAGGTAAACAGGGTAAGGTTGCTCCATCATTCAACAATAGGAATAACAATAGTATTCAGGGCAGAAGAGGAGAGTGGAGCACTAGAGGGGGGAAGGGATAAGGGTGGTATTGATTTTTGGCTGTAGTCATCTGAGAAGAACATTACAGTACACAGCTGCAGTCAGTCTTCCAACAGGATATCTTTTCTCACCACTTTACCACACTGTCATCCATGTTCACCACAAAGGTGAGTGTGTCTGCGCTGCACTGAAGAGCATGTTTTCTGTAGTGCATATTTCAAATTTGATGAAGTGAGATGCATTATGTTTAACATTTGTCATGTTGTGCCATGTAGCCAGAACACTTGAATGGGTTGTGGTGTCCACTGAAGGCAGCCAGCTGCCTCCAGCCAGTCAGTAACATCCAGCCAGCCACATCCAGCACCACCTCTAGCAACCCAGTCTCTGGTGCCATTGTAGGGCCTGTGGTGAACAAGCCATGGGCCAGCATCAAAAGCCAACATCATTCAGCCAGTCACAGTCCAGTCAGCCAGCACCAGCAACCTGGTCTCTGGCACCCTCATATGACCCATGGCTAACAAGCCACTAGCCAGCCAGCCAAAGTCAGTACAACCTCCAGCAGCCTAGTCTCTGGTGCCAGAGTAGCACCTAGGGCCACCAAGCCACCAGCCAGCACCAAAAGCCAGCACCAGCAAGCCAGCACCATCCAGTCAGTCAGCCACCATCCAGTCAACTATCACCAGCAACTTGGTCTCTCGTGCCAGCACAGGACCCATGGCCAGCAGGCTACCAGCCAGCCACCAGCCAGCCAAAGTCCTCCACTACCTGAACTCTTGGGCCAGCATAGCAGCCAGTCAATGCTAGCCTTAACTAAACAATCCAGTCACCAGCCAATCAGCTACCAGTCAGCCAGCCAAAATGAACAGTAACCCAGTCTCTTGTGCCAGCATAAGACCCATTGCTAGCCATCCAGTCAGACAAAAATGAACTTTTCTCCAGCAACCCAGTCTCTTGTGCCAGCGTAAGACACATTGTCAACAGTCGCCCAAAAACTAACTTTTTTCCAATGACCTGGTTTCTATTGTCAGTATCAGACCCATAGACAGCCAGACAGCTAAAGATGAACTTTTCTCCAGCAACCTGGTCTCTTGTGCCAGCATAAGACCAGTTGATAGCCAGTCAGCCAGCAAAAAATGAACTTCTCTCCAGCAACCAAATCTCCTGTGCCTATGTAAGACCTGTTGCCAACATCCAGCCGAAAACAAACTTTTCTTCAGCAGCCTGATCACTTGTACCAGTGTAAGACTTGTTGCCAACAGCCAGAAAAGTACGAACTTTTCTCAAGCAACCCGGTCTCTTGTGCCAGCATAGGACGCTCTGCCATCAAGCCCAACAGCCAGCTAAAAATGTTTCTCCGGCAACCCAGTCTCTTGTGCCAAAATAGCTACCTGGAGAGCCAGCCAGCACCAAAGCCTCCTCCAGCACCAGGGTGCACCCCTGAAGGCCTTCTTCATCCACTGTGATAGTGAGTGTGACAGTCATGGCCCCAGCACACATTATTACTAATGTCTGTTTCCCTCCAAAGGACTCCAGGCTGTTATTGCTCCCTGATTGAAACATTTTATTTCTGTCTCCTTGTATCTCCATCTTCTGCAGATATAACCATTGACAGCAACAACACCAGCAAGCCTTCTCCAGCACCAGGGTAAGCCCTGAGGGCCATCTTTGTCCACTATAATGGTAAGTGTGAGAGTCATGGTCTCAGCACACTTAGCTACTATTGTCCATTTCCCTCCACAGTCTTATCATAGCAGTACTCAAAACTGAGAGTCTCTTGACTTAAATAGCCTTTTTCTGTATCCTGGTTTCTTTCTTTCCTGCAGGTACATAACCATTGCCAACAGGGACATCAGCAGCAAGCCTCCGTCCCTGCCAAAGCCTCCCTGGACAGTACCAAAGCATCCTCCTCCACCAGTTCAAACCTGGCCTCTTGTGCCAGTGTAGCTACCAGCAGAGCCAGCCAGATGACAGCCCCAAAGCTGTCACCAGCCCCAGGGTGTACCATGAAGATTGTCTTCATTTGCTGCACCCACACATTGTCACTAATGTCCATTTCCCTTCACAGATTAGGCATGTCAGGACTCCATGCGTCATTGCCCCTACCTAAAAGGTCTTTTTATGTCTACTTGTGTCTCCCTCAGTGGCAACATCAGCAAGCCTCCTCAAGCATCAAAGCCTCCTCCAGCACCAGGGTATGCCATGAGGGCTGTTTTCATCTACTGCAATGGTGAGTGTGAGAGTGAGAAGTGCAGCACACATAGCTACTATGCCAGTTTCCCTCCACAGGTTTATCAGGGCAGTACTCAAAACTGTTAGTACCCCCTGTCTAAAATGGTCTTTTCTGTCCCCTTGTGCCTCCCTCTCCTGCAGGTAGATAACCATTGACAGTGGGAACACCAGCAGCAACCCTCTTCTACCAGCAAAACGTCCTCTAATCAGCACCAAAGCATCCTCTGCCACCAGTTCAAAGCAGCTTCTTTTTCCAGTGTAGCTACAATACCACTAGTGGCAGTCAGCCAACAGCAACAATGCCCCCTGCAGCCCCAGAGTGTATCCTGAAGTCCATCTTCATCCACTGCGATGGTGAGTGCGAGAGTCAGGGTTCCAGCATACACAGATACTAATGTTCATTTGCTGCCACAGGTTTGTCATGGCAGGACTCAAAACTGTTACTTCCCCTAACTAAAACAGTCTTTTTATGTCCCACTGTGTCTCCGTCTCTTGTGGGCTTTACCAACATTCACACATGGTCTGGCTTCAGCAGTGAAAAAAAAAAATATGGCTCATCCTCTTCCAGCTACGGACTGGACTTATTCTACATAACAGCACCAGCATGCTATCCATTCACCGTGAACATGTCATCCAAATGTTGAACTGAGTCTGTCAACAACAACCACACCAGCAGTGCTACAGCATAATCAACAAATGTTACAATGAGTGCAAGAAAGACGGTGACAGAAAGTCAAGCAGCTACGATGATATCACATAAGATGCTTCAGGACAGGTCACTGACTCATTCGACATCATGGCTGACAGCTGCCAAGATTTCAGAAAAAGCTTGAGGATGAGTCACAGACAAACATTGCAACGAGCAAAAAACACAGCATATTGGTGCCTTCGTCTGCTGCTGGGGTCTGCTTATAAGAGATAGTGTTTGTAGGTGTTATTTCCCTTCTGTGCATTATTACAAGATGACCCCGGTTGAAGAATTAATTATGACATCAAAACAGACTTGTTGACTGCCTTGGTCAATGAAGATCAGGTAGGGCCACTATCTACTATAGATATACTGCAAAGTAAGTGCAATAGTTGTTAAAAATATGTTACCTGTTTGCCAACTAACAGAGTAACTATATATTTCATGATTTACCCTTGATTTGTTCCCTATATTGCCTTCATTCAGTTGTTTATGGTGTTGGTAGAGCATGTTACTGTAGATTTAGGATTAGAAATTTCGAATTTTGGAATCTGATTCCGATTCTGATTCTGAATCTGATCAGCACATCAGAATCAGATCAGAACTGAATTTGGATGCATCCAAAATTCTAAAGAGCCCTGTCAGTTTGGATTTTGGTGGATACAAGCACACTTAGTATGAAAGAAAAAAAACATGTTATTCGGTCATGGGAAAACAAAACAGCAATTTTGAGGCCAATAAAAAACTATCAGTTTGCAAACTAGTGGTCAGCAAAACTCTAAAATGTTGAGAGACTCTAGCCCCCCTGTAGAGAAGGATAATTTCCCTCAAACACTGGTGTCAAGTATACATAGGATTACATAGAAAGTAGGAGTGACTGGAGACCTCAATTCATTGAGTTCTCTCCCCACTGGTGAGTTGGTGCATTACTGCTCAGTGATCGTTCATTGCTCAGCTGACCATCCTGTGATTTGCCTTGCTAGTCTGCCTTTGAAGTATATATCACTATTTGCTTGCACCCATGAGACAGGCTGTTCCATACTTTCACCACCCTTTGGGGTGAAGTTGTTTCTCAACTTCCTCTTAATCCTGACTCCCATAATTCAGAACTGCTGCTCTCTCATTTTAAAGTTCCCTAGCAAACAAAACTCTCTGGTCTCATTGCCTCTGCTAATTTTACATGTTCCTGTTAGATCCACTCTCAGGCCTATTTTCTCAAGTGTGAACAGGTTCAGTTCCCACAGCCTGCCCTCATATCTGTTCCATGTCTTTTACTTGTGCCACTAGCAAATGGATATTGGTGCCTCCAAGCAAGTGCCACTACCTGTCATTGAAAACTGGGGAGTTAAGATGTCTCTCTCTGTTCCATTAACGCTTGTCAAGCCTCATCAACACAATGCCCATGTTATTTATTGGTGGTGGTGGGGTGGGGGGATGAGTAGTGTCTGAGAAGGAACGTAGAATGCATTTATACATAAGCCTGGCTAAAAAATTTCTCTTCCTGACTGGAATGCTTTTCTTTCAGCAATAAATAACAGTACAATCACTGCTATTAGTTTCTGGCCATTATTTCACCTCATTAAAGTGCATAAACAATTTTATTTATAGAAGGTAATGTACTGTGCAGTGTGTACAATAACTGTAATCATTAATGTATGAAATCATCATTTGAATGGACTTTACTGCAGACTAAACTGATAATGTCATGATTACTTACTGGGTTATTAACTTTTGAGTCCTGGGATAATAAAAAAGAGAAATGTCACCAACATAGCATAGACACATGAATTGTCCTTCAGGATTTATTTACATTTAGCCCTCTCCAACGATCCAGGTACAAATAGCCTGGGGAATCCTGTAATTTGCTCTATGGTCAAGAAGGAGTCCATTAGCCAGCATGCAAACCCAACACATATGAAAAAACAACCTGATGCTTCTGGATTTTGTCATCCTGCTGCAGCAGCTATTTGGGGGAAGGTGGAAACACCACTCCCATTCCTCACATATGGGAGGTTAACAGTTTGTAAGTGAATTGTAATAAATGACACTGGTTTCCAGTACCAACCACTAAATAGAATGTAAGTGTGGAAATTCAGTTGGTTCAAATAATTGTAGGTGTGGAAAACCTGCTGTCCGGGAAAACTGAACAGCAGAATACACAGAGAGAAAAATTGCTAAGCTCATTAATGTTCTTCATTGACATGTTTCATCAGACATAATAATTGCTTATACACATTAAACTCCGTTCCCATTTCACACATATTTCCCATTCTAGAAAACAAAACCCATTGAACTCACTGTACCTGGTTCACTTTGGTCTTCTTTTATTTCTGTTATATGTTTATATGTACAATAACAGTGTCTCTAATGCTTATAACAGTACCTGGAATGTTTTAACAGTCTTGATTGACTAACAATGATGCCATGGTTTATAATTTTGCACTAGAGTTTAGTCCAGCCCTGTAAATGTCCTTAGATTCCTCTATTCAATGGAATCAAATGTTTTTGTACCAGAATGCTACTTGTTCAGTTACTGTAAACTAGTATCCTTTTTATGTTGCTTGCATGCATGTGCAAGAAACATAGTGCCATCATTTGAGTTTTTGGAGGGTGTGGCAGCCATCTTCCAATTCAGTCAGTGTGTTTGCAGGTGCTGCCCCAGTTCTCCAATGAATGCTGCTGTTGTCTATGACAGCAGTTGAAAATGCAGTGGCGTACAGTTGAAAGGGAGAGCTCCACTTCAGTGAGCAGAGCTCCTCCCACACACACGCATGCATGCATATTGCATGCACATGTGCTCCTTCCACACACACAATGTATGGCCGATGGGGGTGCCTGTTGACTCCACAGCTCCACACCCCCCCAAAAGCTTTCCAGGTGCCATGCTGAGAGCCCACCCCAGCATGGCAGAAATTGTTATGACCAACGGGGGTGCCCAATCCCCTGTTGGCTCCAGGAACCCCCAAACAGCCTTCCAGCTGCCACACTGGGAGCCTACCCCAGCATGGCAAACGTCCCGCGTTGTCTTCCTAAAAAAAAACACATAAAACCTGTAAACAAAAAAACCTTCCCTCGGCGATGGTCTCTGTGCCCTCTTCCCCACCCGCGCCCAACCTCTGCGCACTCTGCCTCCCAACACCCCCATCTCACCCCATACTTACCTCCGGAGTCCAGCGCAATGATCTTCGGTGGACCAAGAACATGTCTGCACCCTTCAAAGCCAACCACGAACTGAAGAAATGCCAGTAAGCTGTATAATGGAATAAAAAGAGTTGTTTTCAACTTTGATGCATATCTCAGGCATTTTTTTGAATTTTGGCATGAAATTTTCAACCTGGGGTTTTTGGGACCCCTCCTCATGAATTCTGAAACTGTCATGGCGTTAATTGAGACCGAAGGGTGATTTTGTGGGCACTGCACAAAATCACTTTTTGGGACTTATTAGCAAAATGACAGTGCCAGTGTTCATAAGGTGGGCTCTCAAAAAGCCTATGTTGCAAATTTGGTGACAAAAAATTCTAAAAAAAATGACTGTTTTACGAGCGTGCGTTGCGGAGTTCCTACACACACTTGTGAGTTTGTGAATTTTCAATATTTTCACTCCAGATTTTCAACATTGACATTTTACCACACCTCCTTATGAGCAGTACAGCTGTCATTTTTCACATCTCGCCCAAAATGTGTTTCCACGCATGTAGTGCACAATGGCGCAGTCAGTGTGTGAAATCAATGTATGGGACACATTAAGAAAATCACAGTGACACTGTTCATGAGCAGAGGTCTTAAAATGGCTATGTTGAAAATTTGGTGAAAAAATTCCTAAAAATGACTGTTTGACGAGCGTGCGTTGCGCAGCTCCTACGCATGCTCGTAAGTTCACAAATTTTTAATATTTGCACTCCAAATTTTCAACATTGCCATTTTACCACACCTTCTTGTGAGCAGTACAGCTGTTATTTTTCATATGTCACCCAAAATGTATTTTCGAATATGTAGCGCACAATGGCGCAGTCAGTGTGCGCAATCAATGTTTGGGACAGATTAAGATAATCACAGTGACACTGTTCATGAGCAGAGGTCTTTAAATAGCTATGTTGAAAATTTGGTGAAAAAAGTCCATAAAATGACTGTGTTACGAGTCAGAATTGTCCAGTTTCCACTTACCCTCGTAAGTTCATGAATTTATAATATTTTCAGTACAGATTTTCACCAGTGGCATTTTTCCACACTTCCTTATGGACAGTACAACTGTCATTAGACACAGTGGATGTCTTGGGGGAAGGCATGGAACTATCACTTCCAAATACCTAAACAGCACATACAAGCAAGCAACATTCGGCATTGACAAATGCTTGTTTATAGATGGCACTCTGTGATAACACAGTGAATCCCTTCTGCTCATAAATGAAGACAGCATGGAAGGGTATTAAAAATATTATGTTTTAAAACTACCCATTCACTGTTTTTATTACTTGCTTATTTCTGAAGCCCTGTCAATGTTCTGAAACAAGCATTGCTCTTGTATTTCCCAATTAATTAGAGCCTTGATTACTCCTATCTACAGCTGTCTTTATGTCCATCATCCCTGTTGTGGAAGCTGGGGGCTGTGATGACATATTTTAATTACAATAACATTGCTTTAAATATTTTGTTTTAATTCTCTGCTATTGGGGCAGGAGGGGAAGGGGTCAGTGTAGATCCCATTCCAGTTAAAAGGGTACTGGAGGGCTTAAGTGCACTTTAAGTAGATATGTTACCTCTCTCCATTTGCTCCGCTAACCCCTTCACCTTGATTCCTTTCCTGTTGTAACCTATGGCTAGCTTCTCTATCTATTCCCTTCTTATTGCACCTTGCACTTTATTGTACCTGTCTGGCTCCTTGGAAACATTGCACTAATTGTATAAATTTGCTTATTTTGCTTGTAACTTAATGTTTGTTCCTACCGCCCATGTAATTTGCTTATGATTGTTGTTCATCACTCTCCTCTTCTCCCCTTCCCCCCAGAATGCATCTGGAAATGAGCTGTTGTCAGCTCAGTATGTCTTTCCTGGTGAAACTTTTGAAATAAATACATAAATAAATATGTCCATGGTCCCAGATGGGTTACATACCATGCACTTAAGGAGATGGAGCAAGTCCTAGCTGAACTGCTAGTTATTTATTTATTAACTTTTGGTAACCATGTAAGTGCGCTAGGCAACAGACCTGCCTATTTTCAGGCACGACCCGGGAGAGCACAGGACATTGGTTACAATATGCAGAAATGCACAGATATAATATAGGTGTACAGGAGCAAAACAAGATATACATGGGGTAGCACAGTAATAGTTACATAAGGGTACATTTTAGGCATAGATCATAATAAGGATGTAAAATAAAGCAATTAAGGTAACCATAAGACAGCTGAGGACAGTAAAGACATCAAGGTTCATAGCCACCTAGACAAGCATATTGCATGGGAGAACATTAGTGTAGTACTCAGGGTCAGACCCGACAGCCTGCAATGGGACAAAGCAAATTAAGAGCATTTGCATTGGCCAGAGGCTAGAAGGTGGGTGAACAGCAAGTTTTTGAATTCTCGATGGGAGGCTGAAGTTTTCACCATAAGGGGGAGTGAGTTCCAGAATTTGGGAGCAAAATGGGCAAATGCCTGTTCACCCATTTTTGTCATGCAAGGTCTAGTGGAGAGCATGGGGACAGAGGAAGACCTGAGGTATGGGTGTGTGAGGCAGGAGTCAGGAGGTTGGCAAGATAGACAGGGCAGGAGGTCTAGACAGGGAGTCGATAAAGCAGCCCAGGAGTAGGCTCGAATATCCTTAGGTGACAGCCAATTTAAGCCAGCGTAAAGGAGACAATGATGGGTAAGACGTGGGGCAGTTAAGGCGAATCTACAGATGTTGTTGTAGACAGTGTCCCATTTGTGAAGTGTAGCAGAGTTAGCAGCAAAGAGGAGGGGCAGAGCATATTGGAGCTGGGGTAAAAGAATACCTCTCGCATCAGAAAGTCTAGCGGAAGGAGTGAGGGAGTGGCGCATGCGATAAGCTCCGCCAATTTTAGCATTGACGGCACGGCACACCATATTGACATGTTGAGACAAGTCAAGTGTGGGATCCAAAGTGACCCCAAGGTACTTGAAGGACTCAGTGTTTAAGATGAGGGAGCCATCAAGGCATTGAACCCGGAGCCTGTTCGCAGGGGCAGACAGTTTCTTAGAGGATCCGAATAGCATAGCACAGGTTTTTTCTAGGTTCAGGACTTGGTGGTTGCTAGAGAGCCAGGTCTGCAGGAATTGGAAGTCATTAGTGAGAGTGGAGTTGATGGCAGCAACCGATTTTGACCCAGAGTAGAGAACAAGGTCATCTGCGTACATAAGAGTGCAGCTATGCCGGGACATGGTGGAATATCATTTAGGAAGAGGGAGAAGAGTAGAGGTCCAAGAGCGGATCCTGGGGAACTCCACGGAGATGTTTAGGGGAGGAAAGGGCCTTGTGACATGCTACTGCCTGAGTCCGATTGTCAAGATAGCTATGGAACCAGGAGAGGGTTTGGTCAGATGCTCCAATGGATTGGAGTTTCTTTAGCATGAGAGGATGGTGTACCATGTCAAGGCTTTAGACAGGTCAATAAAGACGGCCCCACTGAGTAGGCCACGTCCATATTATTTCTGATGTCATTTGTAAGTTGTGTAAGTGCAGAGGTGGTACTGTGATTGGGCCGGAAACCATGTTGGCACAGGGTTTGAAGATTAAACATGTCAAGGTGAGCAGCAAGCTGGCGGTGGACTATTTTTCAAGCAGCTTACTGAGAGTGGGCAGAAGAGATATAGGGCGGTAGTTGGACATCGCCCTTTTTGTGTATAGGGATGGTTCTGGCAGTTTTCCAGGTGGATGGGACAGTAGACGTACGAATCGAGAGGTTAAAAGCAGCCTGCTCCATTCAGAACTCAGCCCAGCAGCGGAGACTGAATTCGGGGATTGCTAGAGCCTGTAAGAGGTAAAGTGTCCTGCACTACAGCCTGACTGTTGTGAGGCACTTCCCACCCCCACATATTACTGCTGGCAGGTCACATGATGTGACACACCCTCCTTTTTACTAAGTGTCCACTTTCCCATTTGCAGGTTATAGACACCAACCACTAGGGGTCACTGCACTTTCCATTCTAGCTGCTCTCTCAACTCTATACCCCTCCTAGCTACCATTTCACAGCTGACCCACTAGAGGTCACTGCAGTTCCCTTTGAATCCTTCTACTACCTACTTTCTGCACTCCTCCAGCAGCCTATTTCTAAGCACCTGCTAGCATCAAACCTGATACCCTTCTCTCCAAATTCTACTGACTATCCTCTAAGCCAATGAACCAGGCCAACAACTTCCTCTATTTTCATACTCTTAACCCTCCCTCACTCCCTCCTTTTCTGAATTAAAAATTAAACCTTTCTACACTCTGTCCCTGAGCTGTGTTCAAACCCAGTACCCTTACAATCAGAGTCAACTGCTCTACCTCTGCACCACATTGCTTACCTATTTTATTACTACTTCTAAGCCTTTTAATCACTTACCCCCCAACCTGCCAAAATATAAGTTTACCTCTTCTCTCTTGCAGGATTTGAACCCTGCACCCTTATTTCCAAAGTCCACAGTTCCACCACTCAGCTAGAACACCTGCCTATTTTTACTGCAGGATCTCAAAACTATAAAGAACGCACTAACCCTCTGACACAACTAAAGTGTTATCTAAGTGCTTCTGCAAACCTTGAATCCAACTCCCTGCTGTTACAGCAACTAGTCAAGCTCTCTCCTGCTACCCTTGTCAAGACTTGAACCTGGTATTCTGTGCATTTCAGGCACATGCACTACCACTACACCATAGCAGCAACTAAGCTCACAGTTGACCTCTCTCTACTATCTCCCCTCTTTCATCCTAGTACCCCCATTCTTTCCTCACTTCAGCTCCCCCAACCTTCCCAACTATGCACATGCATCCCCTGCTCGCCAGCCTATCTCTTCTCCTCCTCCTTCCTTTGCCTTCCACCAACCCTAGTGTCCCTATTAACCCTCGGTCTCACTACTCCAGTATTCCTACCTACCCTCCTGTCCTCCCCTCCTCCTTTACCACTGCTCCTCCCCCTCCCTCCTCCTCCACACATCCCATATGCTCCTCTCCACCTCACCCCCTTCCAGACATTACCTGTCCTCCTCCCCCAGCTCCCTGCACTTGATCACTCAGGCCTCTCGCCTGTGCTACCCTACCCACCCTTGTGCAACTAAACCCCTTCCTCATTCTATCGCCCCGCATAAACTTCCATCTGCCTCCCTCTGACCAGAGCACTTCCCTCCTTCTACTCCTAACAGGAACATACATCCCAACCCAGGCCCTTCCCTCCCACCCACCCACCCAGCCCACTGGTCTTCAAGTAGCCTCCATGAACATATGCAGCCTGCTGAAGAAATTTGACACCCTACAGCTGGGCCTTGGCTCACCAACCAGACATCATAGCCCTGGTTGAAACCTGGCTGTCCAAATCAACTCCTGACTCGCTTGTCTCCTCCCAGGCTATACCTTATACCGAGGACCCGAGTAGGCAAACGAGGGGAGGCTGTGCAATCTGCACCAGGACACAATACCTGGACACGCACTCCCCACCCTGCCCTTATAAATGGGGCCCAGGCCTTTACCTCAGACTCACCCCAGACCCCTAGGAGCCCTCTCTATCTCACCACAGCCTACGTTCCCCAAAGAACCAGCACCCGGCCCTGGTATCTTTAACGACTACCTGCCACCCTCCACCATAAGGCGAACAAATCCTAGTGGGGACCTTAATGTAAATTGGCTCAGCACCTCCTCATCCACGACCAGAGACTCATTTGCCGCCCAAGATCTGACGCAACTCGTCACCCAGCCCAACAGACTTAACCCTAAGAGTGGTACAGCACCTTCTGGATGTTATTATAACTAACCGACCCTATAAATCCAAAACATCCAGGTCCTCCCAGACTCCCTAAGTGACCACTCCCCTATCCTATTTCATTGGTAGCCCCAATCCCAAACCCAAAGCCCAGACCACCCTCCGAGAAGCCTCCCGCCTGGTGGGCTGAAAAACTTAAAGCACTCCTCACCCAGATAAACTGGTTCCCCATTCAGCATGCAACCAACATTGACACTGCCCTCACCTTCTTCACTCACACCTTCAACATGGCCTGTGATCTCTTTGCACCCTTAACCAAAATCTGGTCCAAAAAACGGAACGCACCCTGGGTTAGCCCGGCCCTCCTACAACTACTTAGAAACCGGGATAACCTCTGGCACCTTGCCACTGAAACAGGTCGTCTGTCTGATAGGCAAGCCTACAATGCAGCCCGGAATAAGTGCTCATGGGCCATCAGGAAAGCCAAGGCAGACCATTACCAGGCCTCCCTTACCTCCTCTTGGGGCTCAGCCCAGACCTTCTGGGATAATATTAAGCAACTTAATGGTAAAGCCTGCTTCCCTGCCCCATCCCAGCTCACTAGAAATGGCACCACCTCCACCGAGCCTGCCACCATAGCTAACTGGTTCAACACCACTTTCACTGACCTTAGCTCAGTCCTCCTAGTAATTCTTTGACCTCCCCAGCCAACCTCCCCTGTCCTCCAGCACCCCAGCTTCCACCTGCGAAAGATTTCACCCGGAAGCCAGACCCATCCTAATCAAAGCTCTCAATGGCAACAATCCCGCAGTGACCCACTGGACCCCAGCATCCTCAGGTTGGTGCTAGATGAAGTCCTTGCCCCACTCACCAGCCTAATTAACCAGTCACTCTGCCTGGGACAATTCCCCACACCTTGGAAACAGCCATTATCACACCTATTCATAAAGGGCGACAGGTCATTGGCAACAATCACCGCCAATCTCCATCCTCCTCCTCTCTAAAGCCCTGGAGAAAGTGGTGGCCATTCAAAACACTGATTATCTGGCTAAATAACATTTTATGCCCAGAGCAACATGGCTTCAGAAGTGGGTCACAGTACCAGCACTGCCCTTATTGAATTCTCCAACTTTCTACACTCCTCCTTGGATACCAGCTCCTAGCTGGTGCAGTGTTCATCGACCTCTCAAAGGCTTTCGACACTGTCTCCCATCCACTTCTGCTGAATGCACTCGCCACACTGGTCTCTCAGCTGGCCCCCTGGCATGGTGCGCTAGCTATCTTGACACTCGATCTCAGTGTGTAAAAATTAATAGCACACTCTCTGATACCCGTCCCATTCTCTCTGGGGTCCCCCAAGGCTCCATCCTGGGCCCCCTTCTCTTCTTGCTCTATCTGAACACCCTGTCCAGTGCATGCCCTGGCAAAATTCTACTGTATGCAGACGACGCTGTCCTTTTTGCCACCCACCGCAATCCCATCTCCCTACAGGACTCCCTACAGCAGTCTTTCAACAGTGCCGAGGCTTGGTTTAAGGAGCGCAGACTCGTCATCAATCTTAATAAAACCAAAGCTATGCTCTTTTCCCACCCCCAAAACAAAGCTAGCAACCACCCACTCTTTATCCTTCCAAGTACCAATCAGCCACTGGAACAAGTCTGCTCCTACAAATACCTTGGGGTTACCTTCAACTCAGCCCTCACATTTCACAACCACATTGACGCCCTAACATCCACCACTAACACACGGCTTGGCATCCTATTCCACCATAGAACCTGCCTTCCCCCAAATGCTCTCCGGCTAGCTGTTACATCATCCATTCTGTCCCTTGTAGACTATGGTCTACCAGTATATGGTGCTGCCGACACCACTGCACTCAACAAAATTCACCTAACCCTGAATAAAGCCTGCAGATTGATTACTGGTGCCCCCAGGCTCACACACACCTGTCAGCTGTATGTTGAGGCTAACCTGCTTACCCTGGATGAACGGCTCCAATACCAAACCTGTCTCCTCACAAAAAAAACCCTACTCGGGCTCTCCCCCCCTGGGGTAACGGCTTCCATCCACCAGAGCCCTCCCACTATTGCAACACGGTCTTCCTACAAGACCACTCTAAAGGTCCCCAGATCAAGAACCAGCCGTTGCAAGAGGTCCTTCTGCTATAGAGCCCCAACCTGGTTTAACTCTCTCCCTGCCCCCATCACCAATGCCACCACCATCTCCAAGTTCAAAACCACCCTTTGGAACCACATCTTCAGCACTCGTAACTGCTCCTGTCTCTGAACATAGCCTCCACCTCTGCTTCTCTTGACAATGCCCCCCGGGCAGCTCTCCACCTAACCATCCCCTCCACCACTTCCTGTACACCTTGTTTATGTTTAACCTGGCCAGTGCCAGCTGTCTCAGTGTTTACCAACCAGATTGCTCACTTGATACCAACTTGTGTAACACCTGTTATCAATTACATGTACCCTGTACCCAATTGTATTTGTCTGACCACAGTGTGATGTGGCGCCTGTTGAACGCCTATTGTTTTGCAAATCTTTGCTATGTAACCAAAACACAATGTATGTCTTTATGTGACGAAGCATTTTTGAAACGAGCCTCTGGCTCAAAGGTTGTAAACTGATTCTTAGAAATAAATAAAAATAAATAAAAGCCAGGTGATAGGTCTGGTCAGCCAAGGTGCATACTGCTTAAGTATGCAAGGATGGATGCCCTCAGGCCCTTGACCCCGTGCCGGAAGGGAGTTAAGTAGCTTGCGAACTCAAGGTATGTGGTTGGAGCCAGAACGAAGGGAGGGGTGGGAGGGCAAGGAGGAGAAGAGGACAGTCAGGTTGTGGGCTAGTTAGAGTAGCGACTGGTGGAGAAGAAAAAGGGCATTGAAGGCGCTGGCAATGGTGTCATGGTTGGTGCAGTGAACACCTTGAATGTTCATGTCAGCTGGATTCTGTTGCTTGTCGCTGCCAAGAATGTCCTTAATTTTGGACCAGTACCCGCGCGGATTTGTAGAGGATGTTATTAGTAGGTTCCTATAGTAGGTGCTTTTGCAATACGAATTTGTTTTGCAGTTGTTACGTAATGCACGATAGTCTTCAAAGTCTGCACGGAGGTGGAGATCTTCCACCTGGACCAAAGTTTGTCCTAGATTTGAGAAGTTGAAGCAGGGGCATGTTAGCCATTGGTTACTTTCCCTGCCATCCTACTGGTGGTGACCGGGATGTGAAGGTTTTGAAGAGAGGGAGGACTGAGTTGAAATATTCTGTGGCTATGTTAATGTCCTCTGTTTGGTAGAGAGGGACCAGTCAACCTGGTTAAGGTCAGTTAAGAAGTCCTCATGACTTAGGCGGAGAGATTAGGAAAGGTTACAGTTTTAGCAGGGAGGGGAGGAATGACAGTGTTCCAGACACAGTAGATGGGATAGTGGTCACTAATTGTGTCAGGTAGCACACTGGCTGAGGCAATATATTCCATCCTGTTAGTAAGTATCCAGTCAAGGAGGGTGGCACAGTTGCCCCCACGTGAGACCCTTGTGGGTTCATGTATGAGCTGGGATAGATTTGCCTTGCTAGCTAAGGAGGATGGGTTAGCTGAGTTTTTCTTGGACCAGTCAAGGTTAAAATCACCAAGGCAGATAATGTCATTCTTGCCTGTAACTGTAGGCAGAAACCCTAGGAGTTCAGTGATGGCTTGTGTAGCATTTTTTGGGGGATATAAGTACAAAAAATATGGAGTTTCTTTACACCCCCAAGAAGCAGTAGGGAGTGCAGGATTTCACAGTTTGGTAGGAGAGGGTCCTACAGAAGGGTAATGTTTAGATGAGTTTTGAAGTAGAGGGCAAGGCCACCTCCCCTTTTAGTGCCAGGATGGTCGATACGAAGCATGCTGTATCCAGGAAAGTGGCACTGAGAGTCAGGTACTGTGGGCTTAAGCCAGGTTTCTGTGATAGCGAGGACGTCCGGGACGTTAGTATAGATCCAAGCCTGGAGGTCAGGGAGGTTGGCCATAAGGCTCCTAGCATTCAGGTGGGCGAAAGTTAGTCCATCGGTTTTAGGGAGAGTGGTGGCCGGCGGGGGCAAGGTTATGACAGGACGCAGACATGGACCAGGGTTGATCTCAATGTCGCCGGATAGTATAAGAGATAGGGTTAGTAACCATAGCGGGGTGATGAGGTATGCCCTGATAGACATGCAGGGTGGTGGCTTCAGATGAAGGTGAAGGTATCTGACTATTGGGCTAATATGCTTGCTGATGAGAGCAGAGGAGGGTAGAGGTAGTGGAGTGGCAGTAGCAAGCATGTTGGAGTAGTAGAAGTCAAACTGAGTATAAGTATTGGCAGAAGCTGTTGATGTGTTCAAGCAGTAAAGCTCAAAGAGGATAGGAAGGCAAAGTATTCCCATGAGGAGCGCTAGCAGGGGAGGAGGGGACATTTTTGACTAGAGAAAGGAGTGAGGTAGAGAGGAAAGAGACAGCAGAGGGCTCCTTTAATATAAATCACCAAGTGAAAACAGCTACTAGAGAGCAATAAAATGTGACAAGTTGAGCTATTAAATAGCTCAGGGGAACAGGGAAAGTACCCAGGGATAGGAAAATGACAAATGTAGTCCTCTTGCATGAGAGCTGGAGCAGGGATGATAAGGGGAGCCACAGACTTGTCAGCCTAATGCCATTGTGAGTAAACTGCTCAAGACCTTGATAATGGATAGAACAACAGGTTTTCTGGAGGAGAATGGACTGCTGGACAAAAGATAACATGAGTTCACTGAAGGAAGTGGGCAGGTCAGACTAATTGGATCAATTTCTTCAATAGGGTGACAAAGGCTGTGGACAAAGAACAGACGGTGGTCATACTGTACTTTGAGTTTAGCAAAGCCTTTGAGTCCATTCTGCTTAAATGGTTGGTTAAGAAAATGCAGGAACTCAAAGTAGGGATTAAAATTACTAGGTGTATGTGAAACTGGTTTAGTGACAGAACCAAGAGGATCATAATAATTGGGGGAGTTCTTGTGTGTCAGGGGGTCACAAGCAGGGTGCCACAGGGATCCATCTTGGGATCAGTCCTCTTCAGCATCTTTATCTGGAATATATGGGCAGGAATTCAGGGTAAGCTATGCTTTTTGCAGATGTTAATAAGATCTGTGGCTGGGTGAATAGTGAAATAAGCAATAAAACATGATGGGGTGGTGGTTGTCATGGGCTAATGCATAACCCAGGGCTGATGTGAGGTACAAGGCACTTGTGCCAAGTTTCTCCTGATCCTGGGGTGTGCATTAACCCATGACAACCCCACCCTGAAGTGTGTTATTGCATTTATGAAATGGTTACCAATGTAACAATAAATAAAACACATGACAATAGGCTGTGAATTTGTATAATATTCAATTTATTTAACTTCTAAGTCAATGGAGAAAAGTAGTTCCAAAATTGCAGGTGTACTGACCACACATCTACACCACCACAGTGAAGACCATCACAGCAACAGAATGAAATGAAAAGTGTCAGGTCACTGTGATGGTCCCCACTGGCACTGGTACTGTATCTCTCGGTGTTTTGCCTCCTCCCCGAAACAAGTCTGACTCAGAGCTGTATATCTATAGACCGTGGGTGTGTGGGGGCAGAGCCCCCCACATGGGCATGAGGGGACACAGCCTCCCAAAGAAAACACACTGACATCCCCAACAGTACAATGCAGACACTCAGCATTGTGTCTGTTGCTGTCGGGGATGTCGGTGAGAAAGGTGTTGCCGCGCTATAGTAAAACCAAATTGCAAGGGGGGGAGCAAGTGAAGTGTGGGGCTGAGAGAGAACCACCCCAACACCACAATGCACAAAAGCTGCATCCCATTAGGGTTATGTTTAAATACTGAGGCTAGTAATCATTTATTCAGTGTTTATATGTTTTTATGCACTTTAGGCGTGATATTTGTTTCTCTGTTATAAATTCTCCCCATTGATTGTGATGCAGATGACCTGCCCACTCACCCTCACAAACACATAGGTCACACATTTATGAAGCTTGGGAGCCTTGTACATTCCTGCTGGATATCCTTTCAGTTTGCTAGTGTCCTCCTTGAATGCATGAGGTGGCCGGCCTTCGTGAATCGAATCGCACATTCATGAAGGCTAGCCACCTCGCACATTTGTGCAGGATATCAGGGAGACTGAAACAATATCCTGCATGAATGTGCGAGGTGGCCATCTTTCCCAAACATTCAACCTGGTCATTTGTGATGGGTCGATGAGTGCCCTTGATTCTTTCCCACAGAGCGTTACAAAGGAGGTTATTAAAGAGTGGGCATTGCTGAGCAAAAGATATTTATTTTTTGATTTATAAATTCCAGTTTTGCAGCTATTCACTGTGAGGAAGCAATGCAGAACAGCTGCAAAGACAGGACTCAGTCACTTAAAATGGGGATAGAGAGAGCATCTGCGATACTTACCACTGGAATCCACTGCTACACGGAGGCACATTTTACTATTTTAATAAATACTTAAAAATGGAGATTGCTGGGCAACTGTGTGCTTTTGGCAGGTGGGAGGGCAGCTGAAATATTGTGCCCAATCATCTGTGGGTGCTCTGTGGGACAGCACATTGAAGTCATTCCTCATCAGGAAATTGAGTGTGGCATGATATTAAATAAACTTTTCACTGGGAATTGGAGGCCTACTGTACAAAAAGTGATAAAACAGGGGGAAAGGTAAGTAGATGGATTTAAATGTTTTGTTTTAGCATGTTAGGTGTGTTTTACATTATGTCTGAGTGTGGAGTTTTCAAATGTATTTAAATGTATAATTTTAAACTAAAGTTATGGCACAGCAAGGGTCTTAAGATTTTTAACCCTAAAAACATGTCTGCCAGAAATCTTTTTCCAAAAAATTCTGACAGGCATGGATTATGGCTATGATGTATCCTGGTTGCTGGAATGGTTCCTGACCTGGTGGTTGTCACCCCTTAATAGGGGTGAGTGAGTAACGAATAGTATTTCCTAAATACCATGAATAATGGGCTATTCACTGCTTGGGAAGAAAAATTAATATTCTGCACTATTTGGAGTAATTCAGCATTTTGCTATTCAGTGGGAGTTCAGGATCTCCTGAGACTTCTTATCCAGTCAGAAGCCTCATATGAAGCTCACTGAAGGCAGGCCATGTGATCCAATTATTGAAGAAGCTACAGGCAAGAGAGACAAACATCTCAGTTGCTAAGAAAGAGCAATCTACTTCTGTCCACTTGTTAAAATTAGACAAAAAGAAGAAAGCCTGACAGTTTTTGTTCCCTTTCTAAATCCCAAGCAAGAGATCATTGATTTTTTTACACTGTAGTGTGAAAATTAGGCTTTTTGCTAGAGTTAGAAGAAAGGGAAACTAGAAGGGCACTTTGTTAAGAGAGAGGCAGGCCCCAGCCTAGCAGATGCACACAGCCTGTGTGTGTGCACACTAAAACCAAACTAGATTCAAAGCACTATTGCATTAAACAGCTTAAGGGAGTAAGGAAGGTTTTGTAGGGATTTATTTAGTGATTAGAAATGCAAGTTTTTTTTTTGTAACTTATTTGGACTTGTCTGATACAACAAACAAGGCAAATTAAGGATTTAGAATCATATTAATCTAACTGAAGTACAGTGAAGTGCACAATTGCGCTGAATAAATGTATTATTATTTTTCGTGGAGGCCAGAGTTGACTGACTCCCAACACTGCTTCTCGGTGGCTGCCATTTTGTCATGTGTTTGTGAACAGTAGTGTGTAATGTGCACACAGTGCATGTGCAATCAGCTCAGCTGTTAGGGACCTTGTTTCTATTGTTGTTTGTGGCTTCATGCCAAAGAAGAAACTTAAAAAAGATATTGTTTCATTCAGGCTTGACTATTAGTGAGTGTGACTTGTCAGCTTACTGGCATTGCTGTGGTGAGTGACTATATTCCATACTAATATCATTCAAATGTAATATCAGACATCTTCCTGTGAGGAACCCAGGCTTGGGTCCTTCCACAACCACTTGTGCAGCTATGAATCCAACGCCATATATACCTGTTAGTTGGTAGGATGGAACTAGTAGACTGACTCCTACCACTTCTGGGCAGTTAGCTTTCACTTTGTTCTGTGTGTGTGCACACTGTGCAATCAATATATTTTTCTAAGTTTATGGCTTTGTGCAAAGGAAGAAATTAAAAAAAGTTTTCTGAGAATTTATTAGTCAGGCTTGACTACAGTGAGTGAGACTTGTCAGCTCAACATTGCCGCAGTGAGTGAGTGGCTATATTTTATAATAATATCATTCAAATTTAATATTGGACATCTTCCTGTGAGGAACCTGGGCTTGGGTCCCTCCATGGTGACTTGTGCAACTGCGAGTGCACCGCTGTATCTAGCTCTCGGCAGGTAGGGTGGAGCTAGTCGGCTGACTCCCATTGCTTCTGGGCAGCTAGCTGCATTTTGTTCTCCATTTTTCTAAGTTTGTGCCTAAGAAGAAATTTTGAGATTTTACTAGTCAGGCTTGACTATAGTAGGTGAGACATGTCAGCTCAGCACTGCAGCAGTGAGTTACTATATTTCATAAAAACATAATTTAAATTTAGTATCAGACATCTTCCTGTGATTAACCTGGGCTCAGGTCCCGCCACAGTCACTTGTGCAACTGTGAGTGCACTGCTGTATATAACTGTTAGCTGGTAGGTTAGGACTAGTCAGCTGACTCCCACCCTTTCTGGGCAACTAGGTGCCATTTTGTACTCTGTGTGTGTGTGTGTGTGTGTGTGTGTGCGTGCTCTGCACTCAAGACATTTTTCTTAATTTGTGGCTTGCTGCTTAAGAGAAACTTTAAAAAATATTTTTTTCTGAGAATTTACTAGTCAGGCTTGACTATTGTGAGTGGTAAGACTTGTCAGCTCAGCACTGGTGCAGTAAGCGAGTGACTATATTTCATAAAAATATAATTTAAATGTAATATCAAACATCTTCCTGTAAGGACCCTGGGCTTGGGTCCCTCCACAGTCATTTGTGCAAGTGTGAGTGCACTGTCATATATATCTGTTACATGGTAGGGTGGGACTAGTCAGCTGACTCCTACCACTTCAGTTAGCTGCCATTTTATTTATTTATTTAAGCATTTTACCAGGAAAGGCTTACTGAGCAGAATACTGCTTGATTTCAGATGTGTCCTGGGGGAAGGGGCAACATAGGTAGATAGCTGAAAACAGTATAGACAATGAATACATAGTGGAAGATCACTAACATTTGGTTCTGATTCCATGTTCATAGTGGATTGAGAGAGTCAGTTGGTAGCCACAGTTAAATACAGCAAGAGTATGATAAATTAACTTTGAACCATATGAGAGACTGTATAAGGTGAGAGAACAATAGTTGGGCACCGAATAATTGCAATTTGCTAAGTGCAGACATACCCTGAGATTTTACTAGTGATTGGGAAATGCCTAGACACAAGCACAGGTAGGGGATGAAATGAGCTTGGAGCATAGAGTTTAGGTGCGAAAGGGAGGTGAAGCGATGAACGTTAGCTGAGAGGGAGTTCCACAGCATGGGAATGCGGTAGCTGAAACCTGACTGACCTGTGGTAGTAGACCAGTACGGGACAGCTAGGGACCTGGAGTCTGAGTTTCTGAGTGTGTATGCTTGTGCGCTAGGGTTTGTTAAGATGTCGGAGAGGTAGGAGGGGAGACGCTGTGACCAATACTTGGCTGGGATCTTTGTGCAGTGGGTTAGACTGCGATTATCAAGAGAGGTGAGGTTCATTGCTTGATATAGGGCACAGTGATGTGTGGAGTGGGGGCTGTTCAGGGCAAAACAGCAGAAAGATGGAAGAGAGGGTCCAGCCTGGCTAATGTGGTCTTTGGGCCAGTGCCGTAGACTACGTCCCCATAGTCGAGGACAGGGAGGATAATTTTTTTCACAATGTCCTTCCTGGTTGGAAGGGGGATGCTGTCACAATTCCGGTAAAGAGCACCAAGTCTAGGGTGCAGTTTCTTGAGTAAAGAGTCAATATGTGTGGAAAAGTTGACGTGCTGGTCAAGCCAGACACCGAGGTATCTGAAGGTGGTGCAGGACTCCAGAGGGGACCCTTCCAGGGTGTGGAATACTAATGGTGAAGGGAGCCTAGAAATGTTTTGCCTCATGCCAAAGGTTAACGAGACTGTTTTGTTGACATTTAGGAGGAGGTTATTTGTGTGGAGTCAGTGCTGGACTGAGATAAAGTCTTGCTGTAGTCTGGTCGCAACCTCCGAGGATGAGGGGCCAGATGCGCATAGCACCGTGTCATCTGCGTACATGTGGATGGCGGTGTGTGCGCAGGCAGATGGCAGGTCATTCAGGAAGACTGAGAACAGGAGGGGGCCTAGGACAGAGCCTTGCTGCACTCCTGACGTGATTGGGAGGGGAGCTGATGTGGACAAACTGATACGGACAGCTTGGGAACTGCCAGTGAGGTGGGAGTGGAACCAAGATGTGGCCCAGTTGGATAGACCAGCGTTGATAAGTTTGGTCAGGAGAAGAGAGTGTGTCACAGTATTGAAAGCCTTTGCCAGGTCGATAAAGATGGCAGCAGTGGAGTGGCCAGCATCCATCCCTTTGAGGATGGAGTCAGTAATCCTGAGAAGGGAGGTGCTAGTGGAGTGGGATTTCCTAAAGCCAGACTGGTAGGGGGAGAAAAAGGAAGAGGAATCCAGAAAGGTGGATAGATGAGAGAGAACCAGGGGTTCTTGTATTTTGACAAGAGTCGGTAGGAGGGAGATGGGCCAGTAGTTGCTTGGGTTTGAGGCATCACCACACTTGGGAAGTGGGATTACGATGGCATGTTTCCACTCAGTGGGGACTTCTGCTAGGAAGAAGGATAAGTTAAAAAAGGAGGCAAGGGGCTGAGCTATGGTGGGGGCTGACAGGTGGAGCATTTTGGAGTCCAATCTGGTGGGACATTTGCCTTTTCTGGGTTAAGGGCAACCAGTGCATTGTATACCTCATCGGCGTGACTTGCAGGAAGGAGAAGGGGTGAGCTGCAGGTGTGCCACAAGATGGGGTGATGGTGGGGGCATGCTGAGCAGGGTGAGGGGTGGACAAGGGAGTAGCATGTCTGGTTGTGAAGACAGTGTTAAACAAGGTGGCAACTGCTGAGGGGTCAGAGATGGAGAGTCCCCCAACCTGCAGGGAAGGGGTGGGGGGCTGTGATGGTGGGCAGTGAAGTGATTTGACCACATTCCAGAATTGAGACAGGAGATGGGAGGAGGAATTGAATGCGCCTAAGAAATAGTTGGCCTTTGCTTGGTGGATTCTTTTGGTACTAGAATTGAGGAGCGCACGGTAAGTCTGGAGGTCGGCCTGAGATTTGGAAGTCTAAAAAGTTTTCCAGGCCTTATCTCGGTTTCGGAGGTGGGCTAGGATTTTGGGAGAGATCCATGGGAGATGAGCACCTTGGACTCTGGTACATCTGAAGGGGGCGTATCGGTCCCAGATGGTGATAAACTTGGACTTAAAGAATGACAGTGCTTCATCTGTCGAGGTGAATTGACTAATGCACGACTAGTCATAGTTGCCCAAATCAATTAATAATGAGGAGAGGTCCAGATATTTGTAGGATCTAGACAGTAAGATTCTGGGTGGGGAGCTTTAGGTTTGTGAATTTTGCGTACGGAGTAGATTCCGTGGTGGTCACTAAGGGCATCCGGAAGGAGTCCTGAGGCTATGACCCTGTGCAGGTGAGATGTGAGGGACCAATCTAGCAGTGTATGGTTCTGTGTTTTATGGTTTAACCGAGTCGGTTCAGTGATTAATTGTGTTAGGATTAGGGCTGTTATCTTGTCACAAAATTTGGAAAGGGACTCAGCAAGCCAGTTCTGGTTAAAATCCCCCAGTATGTGGATATCACCACCTGCTGCCAGGGAGTTTAAGGAGCCCAGGTAGTCCAGTATGGCAGGTGAATTGGTGTCTGGAGTGCAGTATGTACCTGCTATGTAGATTGGGATTGAATGGGGGATGGTGAGGTTTATAATTAAGGCATTAATGGACTCAGATGGTAAGGATAGGGCAATCGTGTAGAACTGGATGGTGGAGGCAACGTACATAGCTATGCTGCCTCCTTTTTTGCCCACACGGTCATGGCGGAGAAGTGTGTAGCCGGGTATAGCAAATTCTGCATCGGTGTTATGTGGTTTTAGCCAGGTTTTGGAGATAATCAGTATGTCAGGGCTAAGGGACACAGTGAGGGCTTGAAGCAAGGTTATTTTGTGCAAGAGGCTACATATATTTATGTGTAGCAGTTTGAGGCCTGTGGGGAGTTGGAGTGGAACAGAAAGGTTTTGGGTGTGGAGATGGGGTCGGTCCAGGGTTAAGCTCAATATCATCTGCAAGGAGAAGCAGCAGGGTGACCAGGGGTTTGGTGTGATGAGCTATCCACGGAAGCTTTCTGGAGGTGGTATGAGGTATGGCTATGGCAGCTTTTGGTCTCCAGATATGTGGCAGAAGGACTAGGAGACTGATATGGAAGGTAGCTGGGATTAGCCCGGGGCTAGTGGATAGTGTATGGTAGAAGTGGCCGTGGTGCGACTCAGCTGTGATAGTAGAGGTAGGAATATTTGTTAGCAGTCTGTCACAAGATGTGATGTGATCTGGGAGCATAGGGTAAATTGATGGTGGGAGGGACACCCGGGGGTGAGGGTAAAGAAGATTAATAAGTATAGTTGAGGCATAATGGAGAGGCTACAGAACAAGGGTTTGGAATGGTGTTTTATTGCTAAGACCTTGGTGTAGTGGCCTCTAGGGGATAACTGGCATAGCCTGCAAATGGGAAAGTAGGCTGATTGGTTAAAACTAGCATATGATTTCTGATATATAAGGGAGTGTGCCAAGGGTGGTGGTGGGGGCGGTGGGGAGCTGACGCGCAGCGTCAGCAGGGCTCTGCTTGTTCAACTGTGAAGCAGTACCTTTTACAGCTTGTGTCGGTTGGTTGGGGGGGGTCCGCACTCCAGTTCTGGAGAGTGCTTCCTCGCTGCCTTCATGACCTTCAGATTGTGCTCCGGAGCTGTTGTGGGAAGAACAGAGTTAAATAGGTAAGAGGGAGGGAGAGAGGGGCTTGCTAAAGTCTTTAACTACTAGATTTAATAAAATTGGGGCTGTAAGGTGCCTTATTGCAGCTGGTAATTTACTGTTTAATCTTTTATACAAAACAGTGGCTTTTAGATGTCCTGCAGCAGCTTGTAATTACTAGCTCTAGTAAATTACTTTTAAAGTGACTGTTTAAAGCACCCTGTACGGAGCACTACACCCGCAGGATTCTGTGCTAAACTAAAAGGCAGACAATAAATTAATACGTGTTGCAGATGATTAATTAAAGCACCCAGACTGTAGAGCAAATAACACAGTACTTTAAGGTTGAAAGCAGACAAAAAAACTATCTCCACTTGCCTGCCGACTGCAATTTTAAAATTTGGCGCCTTTTCTCCTTGCTCCGCTTTGTCTGCTTTTTCAGCTGTGAAGTACCTTTTGCAGCTTGTGTCGGTCGGTTTGGGGGTCCGACTCTGGTTCTGGGAGGGCTCTCACTGCCCCCAGGGACCTTCAGATTGTGCCCGAAGCTTTTACAGCTTGTGTTGGTCGGTGGGCGGGGGGGGGTCCGCACTCCAGTTCTGGGGATGGCTTCCTAGCTGCCCTTGTGACCTTCAGATTGTGCCCCAAAGCTTTTGCAGCTTGTGTTGGTCGGTTGGGGGAGGTCTGCACTCCGGTTCTGGGGAGGGCTTCCTCACTGCCCTCGCGACCTTCAGATTGTGGCCCAAAGCTTTTGCAGCTTGTGTCGGTCGGTTGGGGGGGGGTCCGCACTCCGGTTCTGGGGAGGGCTTCCTTGCTGCCCTCGCAACCTTTAGATTTTGTTCTGTGTGTGTGCACGCTGTACACTCAAGAAGGTTTTCTAAGTCTGTGGCTTTGTGCCTAAGAAGAACTTTAGATAAGAAACTTTTTTCCTGAGGATTTACTAGTCAGGCTTAACTATAGTGAGTGGTGAGACTTGTCAGCCCAGCATTACAGCAGTGAGTGAGTGAGTGGCTATATTTTATAATAAAATTTTCATTTTAATTTAATATCAGACATCTTCCTGTGAGAACTACAACTATGACAGACATAAGATGTATTAGAAAACATAGTTGGTCCAGCAGCCCCAACAAAGCTGCAATAGGCCTAGGGCAGCAAGTAGCATGTGAGGGTGAGTGTACTGCATAGTGATGCTCCAGGTGCAGTCACCATACAAAATTATGCTTTACCCCATCAAAGTCTGCAGTCTCTAGCACCAGTATGGTGTCAGATGACACCAGAGAAAAAGTAAAAGTACCATTTGAAGTACTAGTAGTGGTGCAAGGAGAACATTGTCCTTAATTGCCTCTAATACTACTGATGTGAATGAGTCCTCTTCATCCCTTGCCAATGCCACCAGTACCACCATCCCCTCATCTTCAATAACCACCACTGCTCTGGTCCACCACCCACCCACAGTGACTTCTAGCATCGCAATATCTGCTGCAACAGTGGCCCTGTGAGTCACTTTTGCCACTATGACTAAAACCACTCCTGCCACTGTGACCCAGACCACTCCTGCTACTATAACTGAGAGCATCCCTGCCACTGTGACTCAGACCACTCTTACCACTTTGGATGAGACTACTTTTGCCACTGTGACCCAGACCACTTCTGCCACTGTGACAGAGACCACTCCTGCCACTGACCCAGACCATTCCTGCTACTGTGACTGTGACCACATCTGCCACTGTAACCATGGCAAGAGCCAGTATTGCTATGGTAACACTGGTCACTACTACCACTGTGGCCCCAGCCAGTTGCAGAAATATTTCCAGTACTGTGTGCACCCCTACTGTGACACTTATTGTTTCTCAGCCTGTCTCCTGTACTGTAGAACTTGATAGTGCAGATGAGGAGGAGGCACACTCTTCTGAGTCTGAATACTGTCTACCAGGAGATTAATTGCCCACTGATGCAGCATCTGAGAAGGCTAACCTAAACAGCTTTGATGATGAGGCAGAGTATAGGAAGTACCTTGAGAGTCATAAAACATGAAAGTTGGGTGGCAAAAAAACTCTCATCCTGTCTTGGTCACAGTGGCAAGAGAAAGGAGGCTATGCCCCCTCTTCTTCTAAAAAAAACTCAGTGAGCTACCCTTCAGCACTTTGTTTGGCAGGCTCTATCCCAGCCTGAACAGTCAAGCAGAACAGGTGCAGGGGCACCAGTGGTGCCAGTGGAAAACCCACAGATGCAGGTCCAGACAAGAAAGGCAAGTGGGGGCCAAAAGAGTGGTGGTGGTGGTGCTGGTGACACTAGCCAAATGAGTGGTGTCTGGAGCAGAGAGAGAATGGTATGGCTAATTTTACAGTGCTAAAAGAATATAACAGAAAGGCAGTGTGCACATTGTGTAGCTTGGCTATCATCAGAGAAAAATATCTGGTGAATGTAACAACCACCTCCTTAATAAACCATCTAAAGGTAAAGCACCCCCAGATTATTTAAACATCAGGACTGCCACACTGTTCTCAGAGGCTGTGGAGGGAGTTTCCCACTGTGCCTCAGACATCTGGAGCAGTACAAACTCTATGCATGTATCTGTGCTTGACTGCACACTGGTGTGTGCAAAAGCCTATGTCTCCTGTTGCCGATTCCTCCTTCTCTCACTCTGTCACTGGTTTTCCCTTTATCTCTCCACAATCTGGCAGTCACTCCAGTCTGCTGTTCTAAATGTTGGGCAAATGAGGAAAGACCACATGTCACCTAACATCCTAACATTCATTTATGACCTGCTGGGTATGCCCCCCCCCGACAGC
This sequence comes from Neoceratodus forsteri, assembly GCA_016271365.2. NCBI lineage: Eukaryota > Metazoa > Chordata > Ceratodontiformes > Ceratodontidae > Neoceratodus > Neoceratodus forsteri. Next base: position 1,238,075,519 of record CM057455.1, read on the forward strand.
GACACCAACACAGCGACCTATATACCTGTTGACAAAATCGACAGTGTGCCAACAGGTTGTTGTATTGGTGCACCTGACACATGGACACACTGTCTCCCAGTCCTGAACCCCCTTCCTGAATCAGCTGTGACTGGAGTTGAGAATCAATAGTATGGAGGGTGCGGGGAGCAGAGCCCTCCCACATGGGGGTTTGGGGGCGAAGCTCCCCAATGAATAAACAGGACTGGGAGACAAATGAGATTTATGTCAACTGCAACTCATGGGCAACATAAATCCTGTCGATGTGATGCCAGTCGACAAAGGTGTTGTCAAACTGGCATCGTAGAGCCACATGATGCAGTTATATACTGCTGTTATCAATCTACATGTTTTTTTTTTCATCATGGATATAGAGCAAATACAATGAAAACAGCGGTGATGGAAATTTTTATCGGCATTTGTTGCTTTGCCCACACCTTGAATCTAGTGATACATCTGTGCTATGACACAGTTCTAAGGCTAGCAAGACTGTCTCCATAGCAAGCTCCATCTGTGCTCATTTTCATTGCTGTATGAAGGCAACTAACCAACTAAAAGAAATGCAACAACGCCTTAGTCTGTCTCAATATCACTTGATAGATGACCAATAAACTTAATGTAAACTACTGGTGGGAAGGGGGCAGCAGGCCTGCAAGCCCAAAGACTCTGGGAGGAGGAGATCAATGGATCTTTCCCCATACCGGTAGAAGAGGACTGGTGGGGTGTAGGGGAAGTGGTGCAATTACCAATTCTGGGTGGGGGCAGCACACAGAGAGAAGAAATGAGAAAAAAAGAAGAGAGGGCAGGCAAGAAGGCTCGGATTCTAGGTGGAAGGTGGTGTCCCTGTGTGCGCGAAGTATTGGAAACAAGATGGATGACCTGCAGGCACTGTTAGCAGAAGAGAGGGTGGACATAACTGCAGTAACCAAGACTTGAGCCACATCACACTATGACTGGGATCTCTCAATACCTAAATATAAACTATAGAGGAGAGACTGGGCAGTAGCGAAAGGGCGGTGGCAGTTTATATCAGGGAGGGTATAACATGCATGAGGGAGGAGTCAAAAGAGGAGAGGGTGGAAGCATGGTGGGTTCAGTTAAGGTCCAACAGAGGGAGAAAGGTGAAGTTGGGAGTGGATTACAGACCACCTAACCAGGAAGAGGAATGAGACAGGGAACTGAGCTTACAAATATTGGAAGCTGCAGGGAAAGGAGAAGTGGTAATAGTTGGGGAATTCAACCTGCCCAAGGTGGTCTGAAGCATATCATCCACAACATGTGCCCACATTCAGGTGATCCTAGAAGCATTGCAGAGTGGGTTCCTGACTCTGGGTATCACAGAACCCACCAGGGAGGGGGGAAATCCATGAGCTGGTGCTCACAAATGGGAAGCATGTATAAGAAATAATGGTCAAGGAGCCCCATGCATGGAAGTGACCATTCCACAGTGTGGTTCCAGTTGGACATGGGCAGGGAAAACATCTCCACAAAGACCAAAATCCTGTATTTTGGGAGGATGGATTTCATGAAGATGTGTGAGGTGCTAAGTAGACACCTTGCAGGCACCACAGCAGATATGGGGGTGGATGAAAGGAGGTCCATCATTAAGGATGGAATAATGGTTGTCACAGAGGAGTGTGTTGGGCTCAGGGGGAAGAACTCAAGGCTCAGTGCATCTAGCTGGTTCTGTTCTGAGGTAGCTCAGGCAGTAAGGGACAACAGATTAACCTATAGAAAACTCAGAATGCCCCAGAGAGAGAGAGATAGATAGGGAGAATTACCTAAGGTTGGCTAGTGTGGCAAGTAAGGTAGCCTGGTGGGCTAAGGCACAGAAGGAACTGCAGATATCTGAGGGAATTAAGAAGGGAAGAAGGCATTTCTTCACTATAAAAGCAAGAAAAGGAACAAGACGGACAGGATTGTTAGGCTTCGGAAAGGGGACGAGTGGATGGAGGAGAATGGGGGAAAAGCAGAGGTACTGAATGGCTACTTCTATTCTGTCTTCACCAGGGAGAAAGGCAGACCAGTACCTATATGGGGGAGAAGAAAAGTGGGGGGAAGGGAGCATGTATATGGTGGTAGAGGAGGACTGAGTGAAGAGGAGCTGCTAGCATTGAAGGTGGACAAATCACCAAGCCCAGATGGCATAACACCCAATGGTACTAAGGGAACTAGCAGAGGAGCTTGCAGGGCCACTGGTGAGCCTGCTCAATAGTTCATTGGTGTTGGGTGTGGTATCACTGAACTAGAGAATGGCACATGTGGTGCCCTTCCACATGAGTGGTCCCATGAATGATACAGGAAATTACAGACCAGTCAGTCTGACCTCAATCATGTGCATGCTCATGGAAACCATACTTAAGGAAAGGTTGGTAGGGTATCTGGAGGAGTGTAATCTCCAGGATGTGAGGCAACATGGGTTTATGGGAGTGAGATCATGTCAAACAAATCTGATTTACTTCTTTGACTAGGTCACAAAGACAGTAGACAGGAGCCAAGCAGTGGACATCTTTTATCTGGACTTCAGCAAGACCTTTGACTCTGTACCCCACAAGAGGCTGATCAGGAAGTTGGGGGATCTTGGGGTGGGCAGAAGATGACCAGATGGGTAGAAAACTGGCTGAGGAGCAGTACCCAGAGGGTGATGGTGATGGGAGAGTTATCTAGCACCAGGGAGGTCACCAGTGGGGTTCTGCTTTGCTCAGTTCTGGAACTGGTGTTGTTCAATGTCTTCATCAGTGATATTGGTAATGGCATTAAGGACAAAAAGTGTCTCTTAATGGACGACACCAAGCTCTGTGGGAGGGTGGATACAGCCAAAGGCATACAAGAACTACAGAATGATCTGAAAAAGCTTGAGAGGTGGTCCGAGATTTGGCTGCTTGGCTTCATGCCAAGAAATGCAAAGTTATGCATACTGGAGCCAAGAACCCCAGGATGCAGCACTGCCTGGGAGGGGTCCAAGTATCTGCAACAGAGGAGGAAAAGGATCTGGGACTTATGATCGCTAGCAACCTGAAGCACTCCACACAGTGCAAGAAAGCAACAGCAAGGGCAAACAAGATGTTGGGATGCATAGCCACAGGGATCAGCAGCAGGCAAGAGGAGGTTATATTGCCCTTGTACAGGTTACTAGTGAGGCCACATTTAGAGTATGGAGTACAGTACTGGTGCCCACATCCTAAAAAGGACATTACCCACTGGATACAGTCCAGAGGAAGGCAATGACGATGATCTTGGGTCAGCAGGGTAAAACATTCAAAGAAAGGCTGGGGGCCCTGAACATGTACTCCTTGGAGGAGGGAGGGGGATATGATTGAGATCTTCAAGTACTTGAAAAGGATATATGGGGTTGATAATGAGGTTCCCTTTAAGCTAAGTGGCAGCCAAAACATGAGGGGATACAGCCTTAAGCTGGAAGGGGGAAGATTTAGAAGAGAGGTTAGGAAGCACATCTTCAAGGAGAGTGTGATGGCCAAGTTGGAATGTGCTACCAGAGGAGGCTGTCTCATTGAAGAAGGTGGGCAACTTCAAGAGAGGCTGGGATAGGCATAAGGGGAAGGTAAGGGTCATGGGGCAAATGATAAGGATGGGGGGATGGGGGGATTGGGGGCAGGGCCAGTAGCATAAACTGTGGACTCTGCAATATGAGTAGACTAGATTGGCCAAATGGCCTTATTCTGCTGTTTTTTTTCAAATGTCCGTATGTGAGTACCAGACAGAATTCACAATACCTTATGCTGTATAGACTGCTACAAAAGAAGCAAGCACTTCATGACATGTCAATTTAGTGTAATATTGGGGGAGTCCTAGGCCACCATGAGTGGCATGAGTAGTCACTGATTGACACCATCATGAGAGTACTTAGGTCATTTGGGAGGAATGCCCATGATCTAAGTGTGTCCCCTGTCACTCTGAGTCAGATAATTCCGACAGTGCATATCCTGAAAATGACCATGGAGAGATATGTAGAGGAACAGAGGGATTACAAATGGGGCAGCTGTGCTTACTGAGCACTTGCAAGGTGAACTGAATGCAAGGTTTGTGAAAATGCTGGACAGTCACAGTCACATTTTTGCAAACATGCTAGATTACTGGTTCAAATGTGAGATCCTCTGTATGGCTATGAATAGCCACAAAGTGGCTCACTTTTTCCAAGAGCTGTGTGATGAGCTGACCAGTTGCATATGGGACTGGTGCAGACAGCAGCTGGTAAAAAAGGTCATGATAGAGAGGGAATGCCATCTGGCAGGTGTGGTTCTACTGGTGGAGATGAGGAAGAAATACCTGGTACTGACAGCAGCACTGATCGGGGTGAGTAGGCACTGCTCACCATGTCCTTACATCAAGAGCAACAGAGGAAGACACAATCACAGCTTTTTGTGTGGAAAATATCTTGAACAGCAATTTGTAGAGTCTGTTGAGCCACTTCAGGTTGATCTGTTATGCTACTGGGCAGAGAAGATGCATTCATTCCCTCACTTGGTGCAACTGGCTGTGAGATACAGCTGTTGCTCCACCCTATGAGTGTGCCATTCAAGAGGATGTTTAGCATAGCTGGTGATGTTGTTGAGACTCATCATTCAACATTGGACCCCGAAAACATCCAACAGCTTGTTTTCATCAAGTTTAACTTGCCATTACTTGTGTACAAATATGAGTATGGAATAAAAATAGCCTGCTTTGGTGCCTGTTTTTCTCCACTCCTTAAAGTTAAGGTGCGCATTTCTCCCTATGCTTCCTTCCTGCAGTGTTGCATGCACCTTCATTGTAATATAAATACATTAACTTTTTAGAATCAGCTATAACTTCTCTTCTTGTTGTTTTAATACATGTCATTTCATGTGTGTTAGACACAGCAAGGATGCTGATAAAAATATTGCTATGCTAGCCGCAAGGTAAATCAAAATCCATTGGTTGCTTGCTTCTCAGGTTATGATCAGGGCCACTGTAAAACTGCATAGTTTTGGTAAATTTGCAGGGACTTTGCAGGGATTTTCAAGGTTTTCTGCTGTGACTTTGTGGGCTGTTAAGTGCACATATTTCCTCTCTGTGAGGCACAAATATAGGTATTCAGTTGCTTTGTGGAAGTCACAAGAATGTTACATATTATAGAGAGCCAACAAAGGTACAATCCTAATTTTTTATGAAAAACAAAGGAATACAAGGACTGCTCAAAAATAAGCCTTTACAAATTCTTTATAGGTTCTCTAGTCAGACTGCACTTAACATTTACTAGGATAGCATTGGAAAATGTCTGGCACTTGATTGAATTGTTCCAATTTGAAAAGAATAAAAAAGTATTGCATATTTTTCGTGCTTTCCTGGGAAGTTGTAGATTTATCATGCATAATCTACCTGCTTGAATGGCACTACATGGGGGGCTAACGATGTGCTAAAGGAAAGGGGAGTGTCTTGTTTGGCACATCACTCAAGCAGTGATTATAAAGCTCAATATTCTATCACCTAGCCATATATGCACTGACTTGGTGTGCGTGAACAACAATGCTGCTAAGGGTTCTAGTGCAAGAATGAAAAGAAGAGGGGGTAGAGGGCAACCTTGTCTAATGCCCATAGTTAATGTAAATGGGGAAGAAAGAGAAGAGCTTGTGAGGACATGGGCTGAAGGGGAGGAATATAAAATCTTAACCCAAGAAAAGAAGTGTTCACAAAAACCCAGGTGGGATAAGACAAGATGTAAATAATCCCATTCAAGGGAATCAAAATATTTTTCAAAATCAGCAACAATAGCCACAGGAGGGGATTTAAGGTCTTTAGCTTTATACATAAGATTAATCAGAGAACGAAGATGATTGGATCCTAAATGATTCTTAACAAATCTACCTGGGTTTTGTGAACAACTTTAGGTATAAAGGGTTCAAGGCGAGTAGCTAATAATTTAGGAAAAATTGTATTAGCAACATTAAGTAAGGAGATGGGTCAATAACTGGAAGGGATTGTGGGGTCCTTACCCTTTCTTTGCTAGAACTGTAATAATGGCTTCCTCACAAAATATGAGGGAGGATACCAGTAGAGATAGCCTCCTCATAAACTTTGCAAAGAAGGGAGAAAATGAGATCTGCAAGGAGTTTGAAGAATTCTGCAGGAAATCATCCCCTCCAGGTGCCTTCCCTGTATTTAAAGACATAAGGGCCTGCTGGACTTCACCTGGCAAAAAAGGAAGTTCCAGGTCATTAGTCTGTGTGGGAGAAAGATGTAGAAGTGTGAGTTTCTCCAGGAACTGAGTAGTGTTAGCTTGATTAGCATGAGATCGAGAAGTATATAGCTGGTTATAATGATTGGCCATGATGTCACTAATAGTAACAGCATCTGTGTACACAGTACTGGATTGGTCTTTCAACCCAGCAATGTGACGCTCCATCTGCTGTACATGAAATTGATAGGATAAAAGCTTACCACTTCTTTCCCTATTCTTCCAGTATTTGTGTTTAAGCTTTAATATAGTTATTTCAGCTTTATGTGATATAAGCATATTAATGTCCATGCAAGGCTTCAGAATTTCCCTATGTAAGGATGAATTAGAGTTAGGAGATGATAGGACTGCATATTGAGTATCTTTAGCTTTGAGGAATAATTCTAGTTATTTTAGCTGTTATTCTCGCATTCTTCTGCTGTGGGAGGTATAACATATGATTTTACCACAAGGAGTTGCTTTCAGAGCCTCCCAAATAATTCCTGCAGAAGTATCAATGAGGTTGTTATCTGATAAAAAATCAGTTCATTTCTTTTCTGATCCAGGGTAAGAAGTTTGGGGCTTTAAATAAGAGCAGATCTGGATGCCAAGATGGAGAGAGAGGGGAACAGTGACCCCAGAGAACATGAAGTTGGAGAGGTGCAAGATCAGACATTTTTTTGGGGGGGATTGTTTAACCAGGAGTAGCTCACTAAGCTGAAAGCTTGTTTACAGGTGCAACCTGGGAGCACAGGGATGTTAAGTGACTTGCTCAAGGTCACACAGTATGCAAGTCAGGGCTGTGGGATTCAAACTCAGGTCTTTAGCCTTGCAGCTCAGAGCCTTAAACCACTGCGCTATATTGCCTATCAAATTATCAGGGGTAGTATGCTAGAATTGACCACAAGTGGAGTAATAGAAGGGGAAGTTAATCAATAATCCAATCTACTATATGAATGATGGGACAAATGATAGTAAGAGTAATGTCTGTCTCTGGGATGGAAAAGGTGTCATATATCAGACGAAAACAAGGTCTTTCATCAATATTGTAAGAGCTGAAATGCTTTTTTGGTGGGGTTCCATAGAAGACTTGTTTCTGTCCATGGATGGGTCGATAGTGAGATTAAAATCATTGCCAATAATAGTGGGTAAGTTGGAAGAACTATTGGGTAATACAAGTTGAACTAAATTGTGAAAAAAGTTCAGAGGAGTCACAATTAGGAGTGTATATGTTAATCAGTTGAAGTGGACCAAAGTGAGGTCCCAATTCCAGAACAACATGTGCATGGCACAAGACGATTTATGCCAAACCCCATGGCATAAATTGCACCTTGCACCATGAGATACACAAATCATGATTCAAAGATGTGGCATATGCCACGCTGCATGCAGGTTGTGCCAAAGGTGGGCTACACCACCCTCTACATCCGCAACACACTGCTGCTTGGTGCAAGGGTGGGTTATGGCAGCAACTGTGCCCTATTCCAAAAAGACAGCTGCTGTAACCCACCTACACAATTCCAAGACCTGCTATGATGCTGCGGAGCTAGACCATCATGGAAGTGGTCTAAGGTGCATCCATTCTGGCAAAATGACAGATGCTCCCCTGCAGCACTGTGGGAAGCACATAGCCCTGCTCCATGTCCCCCCCAACAAAGTCATGCCCCCACCCCTGAATGTTGGGGATCCCCCAGGGTCCATTTACTGCACTGCCCCCCAAATGCCTGTGCCACCCAGCCAGCTCCCAATGCCCCCAGGTGATTGCGGGTGCGATTCAAGGTGGGAGGCTCCTGGGGAAGTAAATTGTGGGCTGTGACTTGTGTCACCCAGGTCCAGTGTGCCATTCCTGTGGTGCTAGCCTGCGGCTGCCACAAGTCATGGGACATAGGTGCCAGAGATCCTGCCTGTCTTGGAATATGGCGCAGGCTCCCCAGCATAGTACCACATGGCGTAACTTGCATATGCCCACGAGTTGTGCTATGCGACTTGTAATCAGACCCCAAGTGTCTAAAGTAGCTATAACCCACCTTCCTTGAGGGCCACAAGAAACTGAGAGTGGGTTCCATTTAAATTTTTTATGTATTAAAATGGCAACCGCTCAATTTTTTGAGGGTGCAGAAGCCACAATTACTTGGCCAAGCCAATCATGTTCAAGCCTGTCATTATCAGTATCAAGTAATTTAGTCTCTTGAATAAAAGTGATTTGTGCCTTGTGGCCTTCAAGGTGTGATAATACCTGCTTGTGCTTACTAGGAGCAGTGAGACCTCTGACATCCCAAGTATAAAGTATTAGGTCAGCCATCGGGATAAGTCAGAAACTTATAAAAAGAACAGCAGAGGACCAAATGCACCCATCTGTAAATCTCAAAATTATAACAAGGTTGAAAAAGGAGACTGAAAAATAGATTAGGGAGGCCATTACCAAGATATTATGTATATAATAAAATAGTGTATGGCTTCTTAATGTCCCACTATTGTGATTCTCACTATACAAATAGTAAAATATGAAAGGCAACAACAACTGCAACAATAACATACAACTAACCATTTAAGATTGACAGAGAGTAATTGGCAGACCTGAATCAACAGTCGCAGGACACCACTCTGCACACCGAGGCATGTACTGAGTCACAAAAAAAGGTGTATAGATAGGAAAGGGGAACAACACTCTTAAATATAGCTCAGAAATAATACATAAAGAGCTGAATGACAATCTCTTATTAGAAAGAGCAAAATTAAGAACAGATCATTAAATTCCCCCTTCCCCCCAACCAATATACACAGAATTAATAATGTAACACAGGCATAATGTAATTCAGTTATGGCATGGCATCTTCAAACAAACACTGGTTAGAGCTGAAATGGCTGTGGAGAGCTTTTGGGATGCTTTTACCCATTATTTCTAATGAATTTGCACAATGCAGATCTGCTGAGAGGCAGTTTCAATGTGGTCTTCCTTTTATACATTTTTACCATGTGTTTTCCTAGAATATGCCTGCTGATTGCTATATATGTAGTCTGGATAGTTCACAGAAGAAACGGCATCTCATTTTCAGTGGAGCTCTACACTACATAATATTATGCTGCATTGTATAAAATTAGTACACACTGAAAACAATATTTTACATCTGGATTAGGCTACCCTGAATAAATACATTATAAAAATTATAAAATCATGACCCCACTGAAAACAAGAAATTGCATCTAATCTGGGACACCCCAAGTAAAGACAGTGCAAAAATGTGTAAATGAAGATCCCTATGACAATGAGATGTAGCATCTCCCCTGCACTAACCAGGATACAAAATATAGGATACGAAATATTTAAAGGAAATTGACTAAAAAGTGAACTTCATTTTGTTCACTGATGTAAACAAATAGTTTCTTTATTGTTTTACAACATATTAGAGTGCAGTGTTTATTTTGAATGTTGTGGCCATGAGAATGGTGTGCATAGTGCGTGTGTGTGTGGTGTGTGTGTGTGTGTGTGTGTGTGTGTGTTTGCTGTAGCTCAATATATTTTTTCCCAAAAAGCACAGTAAAAATGTTTTCTGATTACTATATATTTTGCCTGGACAGTTCACAGAAGACCTGGCATATGTCTGAGACAGTGCTTATCAGATAATGTCTTAAGAGGTAAAAAAAAATACCTTCCCAACTGAAGCTTGTAGCAAGAAAATGTTTAAATGCAAAGTATTTAAATGTGCAAGATGTTGCATTTTGAAGGGGGTAAACAAATCTCCAGTTTAATAGGCCACCAATATTTAACAAGCTGTTTCAGTTTTCTGGTGGCCATCTGATAAGCAGGTTGGAGTTATGTCTCTAACATTCTAAACAGTAAGAAGGGAGTATTTTATTTCAATTGGCATAGTGATTTGTAAATGTGGAAGGATACACTGAAAAACTCCAAAATATGTGTTCCACGATACTCCATTTTTCCAGCTACAGACAACAAGATGGCTGTAGGCTCCACCGACAGCCATAAAAAATGAGGATCAGCAAATGCATAATTGCATGTGCAAATATAAGTATAGTATATGACAGAAGACTTAGGGATATATCACTTCCTATTTAAGTATATATATATATATATATATTTTTTTTTATCTTAGTCTTTGATAATAGGGTAAGGCCACTAGGCACAGTTGCCTGTTTTCAGGGGCAACCTGGGAACACTGGGCAGTTAAGTGACTTGCTTAGAGTCATACAGCATGCAAGTGGAGGTTGTGAGACTCAAACCTAGATCTGGTTTCTGGATGTACCAAGCTCGTTCACACCTCATTACTCTAACCTCTAGGCTATACTGCCAGACCATTATAAACAGAAGTAAATATAGCTATGCCAAGCACATTAGGAATATACAAAATTCCCTTGATAATTGTTTCATGTTGGTATGGAGTTACATGTTAGAGAAGAGCGAGGCAGGACAACCTAACAATAAGGTACAGCCACCCAACATCAAAGTAGTGCTAGAAACCAATTTAATTATTAACAGCCATAGTATGAAAAAGATATGTAAACCACACTAAGTAGTAGGACGGCTATACTAGGAAGTATCCATCTAATATTAATTAGTACTAGTTAATCAAGATGCAAAAAAAGCTGCAAATGAAAAGCTCTCCCTTTAAAGTCTCTAACCTTCATGTATTATCCATTACCTCATACCAGAGCAGACCATATTGTTAATAATGATGCAAAAAAGATTTCTGCTGCTTTTTAAAAGAAAAATACCTAGAAAACCAGTTTATAAAAAATAGCACTGCATAAAAACATCTGTGCCCTATGACAGTGATATTGCATTACGCGTGTGGATCCACCTATGCAATTAGATGTAGTACAAGAACTGATTACATAAAATATAACTTAAGAAAGTAAATGCAGGCTGTATACATTACAGGAGTGAGAACACAGGCACTATACAGCTAAATTAACCTTTCTTATAAATAGCCAGTGCTATAAAGCTTTGTGAGGCAAACAAAATCTAACATTCCATGCCAATAGAATTATAGGCATAAGGTTCAGGACTTTGCAACCTTTGTCCCACTATGATGTAGGACTTATTCAAATAGGCATGTATATTGAATAGTACTACAGTACGTGAACTAGAACCATAGAAAGCGCATAGATATTCCTTGAAACATAAGTTCTTCTGACATGCTATATTCTAGTAGGTAAATATTGTTCATCTTCCCTACTATGGCATCATAGTCATTTATAAATGCCCAAAGAAGAACGTATAGCACTGGATACCCAAATGCTTGCTGCTAATGATAAAAAAAAGTCCTAGAAGTTATATTTGCAATTCTAAAAGTGATGTTTGCAGTCCTGGTCCATGCGAGGTCCAGTAGATGTAGCGATAAACTCCAACTTGACTAAGAATTTTCAATCTCCTGGGTGACTTGAATTTCGTGCAGGATCACCTTTAGAGTGATGGGGTTCTTTCGAGATGAAAGAGAATCCACAAGCCTCCCTTGAATATTTTGAAGTGCGGGGAGGAGAGATGGCCACAATAGAAGCCGAGGACATTTCTTTAGTCACAGCTGCTGATGTTTTTTACAGGTCTATCAGGTGTGAATCTGATGAAGGGTCTACATGTTCATTATTGGTCTCCACAGTAAGATGTGTATCAGGTCTTAAAGGAGCATACTTATTTGGTGACAGCACTGGGTTAATTAACTCTGAAGTGTGATCCTGGGTTTTATCTGGGCCATGGCATCAGCTACAACTAGGGCTGTTAATTTTAGAGTGAGCAGAGGAGTCCCTAGATTTAGCCTGAAGCTGTACTGACTGTCTCCGATGGTTACAGGAAGCAGTTGATCAGCTTCTTGAAGTTGCAGAGCCTGAAGTAGAATTACAATGCTGAGGGTGTGCAGCATCTGATGGTGTAGCTTCCATAGGAGTGGAAGTAGTTGAAGCTACATACTCTTTATACTGTGTAGTATCTTGCAGCCAAGTTTGATGGAGAAAGTCCAAAAGTGCAGTCGGAGTACTAAAGTCCAAAGAAGATTCATTGTGATATATGCGCATAATAGCTGGATAACGTAGATTGAATTTCAGCCCCAGCTGATGCATAATGCATCTCCCCTCTGAGTTTTCCCTTTTAATAGAAAGATCTTTTGAGAAATCTTTGAATATATACATATGATGGCCCTGCCATGATAAAGCCCCAAGTTCCCTGGATTTTTGTAAAATAAGTTCTGTTGAAGCATAGTTTAAAAAATGTTCTAAGATAGGATGGGTCTTCTGAGCTGGCTGCAATTTTGGGGATAGGGACTTATGGGACTGCTCAATAGTTAGTAGATGATCACTGGGGAGTTGAAGAATTTGCTGCAATATGTGATGTAGAAAAGTGGCTGTATTGTCCATTTCAGCTCCTTCGTGAAATCCAATAATCTACTGGTTATTTCTGTGGCTACGATTTTCTAGCTCATTCAATCTGTTTTGTAATTCTTTTTTCACTCAGTCCTGTTGACGTACCGTGCCCTGAAAATCCTGAAGGCCAGACTCATTAATTAGCAGTTTATGTTCTGTGTGTGCAAGCCAAGTGTCAGTAGCTTGCAGAGTCTGGGAAGTACAGTATGTAGAGAGGCATCTTTTAGTTCTGCCATATCTTTTATTAGTTGTTGAAACATCTCTTCTATTGTTGTAGATTCTCCATGCTGTGGTCCTCCTGATGCCATTTTGGTTCAGACAGAGCACTCCAATGGCAACGAGTCACAAGAGCTTTAACACCTTTTATTACACCAGGTAAGCAAAATAACTGTATTCTGATTCAAGTAACCAAAGTCATGCACGAATAGTAACTTGGTGATGAAAAATGATGAAAGAAATGAAAAACTTGAGAAGTTCTGGGGACCATCTTCATGCGGATCAAACTACACCCCGCCTCTTTTTTTATTAGTAAATAAAACCCACTGAGTGCATACGGAGGGAGATCCACAGAAGGCGGGATGTGCTGCTCCCGCCATATAGGTCACAGGTTCATCCTCACCTGAAGTATGGTGTGCAGTTTTGGAGTCTGCATCTAAAGAAGGACAGGGACAGAGTGGAGGCAGGTAAGAGAAGGGTAATACATATGATGCAGAGACAGCAGAAAAGGATGTGTGAGGAGAGGCTGGCAGATCTGAGCATGTGCATGCTTGAGGCGAGAGGGAAAGAGGAGACATGGTTGAAACATACAAACACAATTTCTTTATGGGGCAAATAAAGTGGATAGTGGGGAATTGTTCAGACTGAGTGGAAACATAAACACCAGCAGCTACACTATGAAACTGGCGGGGAGCAAGTTTAAGAGAGTTATCCAGAACTACTTTTGCACAAAGGGGGTGGCAGAAGGGTAAAATAGACTGCCTGAGGAGATGGTCTGTGTGAAATTGGGGAGGGGAGGATTCAAACCGGGGTTGGACAGATACAAGGGCTTGGTAAAGCCCTCACCAGAAGGGGGGGGAGAGTGAAGAACCTAATCTCTCATTCAACATCAGTTAGGCAGGAATGGGCAGGCACAATGGGCCAAACGTTTTGGACTGGCAGGACCTGGTCTCAGCACCCAGCCTTTACTGGTGCAATGCAGACTCTACTTTGTTTGAATTGTACACAGTAGGCCAAATGGCCTTTTTCTACCAACAGCATCTATGTTTCTATGTAATTAGTTTTTTACTCTTCTACCACTGGTATTTAAAAAAATTATATCTACAGTAAAATGACTGCTATTAAACATCTGTCATACATGCATTATGTACTTAATATAAAACATTTTTACCCCATTTCATATTTATAATTTTTGACACAGTGTGTGGTCATCTGAAGATATAAAATCAACAAAATAAATAATGGCTTCCCGTGCTTCTTTTTGAGTTACATTGTATCACTTAATGTCCCATACTGGAACCATTCAGTTAATATCTCAGATCAGCAATACCTCATATCAGTAACACCTCAGATCAGTGTCCAAAGCACTCAAGAGAATTATATCAGACCAACTCGTCACATACCTCAGCCAATACAATATCCAATGCGAACAACAACATGGATTCTGCAAAATGCATAGCACCTCCACTGCACTGATTGAATATACTAGCATTTTACACAGTTCTCTTGATAAGGAACACCTGGTAGGCTCCATCTACATTACCAAGGCTTTTGATTTAGTAGATCATGTGCTACTGCTAACCAAGCTCCCCTCCCTAGACTTCTCTACTGATGCTGTACTTTGGTTTAAAAACTACCTCTCAGGCAAATCACAACAGGTCAAGATAAATGGTGAGCATTCTGATGCCAGATCTGTCACATCTGGAGTGCCGCAAGGCTCCATCTTGTGACCCCTATTGTTCAACCTCTTCATCAACAACCTTCCTGAAGTGTGCCCTAGCTCCACAGTCATACTATATGCAGATGATGCCGTGATCTGCCCAAGTAATTCCCTGCCAGGATACACTCACCCATGACCTTCAACACAACTTTGCAACCCTTGAGAAATGGTTTCAGCAGAACAAGCTTGTGCTCAACTATAAGAAAACCAAAACAATGCTGTTCTCTAGTTCACAGAAGAGGGCTAAGGTACATCTGCTCAACATCTGCAACTAACTGGAGAATATCTAGAACATGCTGAATCTTTCAAATACCTTGGGGTTACCACCACACATGGACCAAATCACATGCAACATAAACAGGAGACTAGGGGCTCTCTCTATAGACAGAGGTACATCCTCACCCAAGAAGCCAAATGAATGGCAATCACAAGTTCTATCCTCCCCATAATTGACTACAGTTTATGGGAGTGCCTCAGATACTGTGTTAAACAGGGTTCAATTAGTCCTAAACAAAGCCTGCCACTTTGTAAACGGGGTTGACAAACACACGCACACATGCACACTTTACTCCCTCCCAAAATGACTTCCCCTGCATGACAGAATTAAGTACCAGACTTGCCTGCTAGGTATGAAAGCCCTAATGAGTCTGACCTCCCAGGGTTGCAAGCTCTCCTAGGTCATGCACAAAATTCTTACCCTCCCAGAGGCATGGCAAATGGTACCCTGGCTGTGCCTTTCAATAGAACAACTCTAGCCAAATGCTCCTTTGCAGCCAGAGCCCCAAACTGGCTCGATGACCTTCCAGTATCCCAAAAGACACCAGATGAGCTGGGCCATTTCAAACAGGAGCTACTAAAAGTGCTCCTACCTGGCACCAACTGTAACTGCACCTCCCAATAAGAAACCCCCACGCACTGGCACCTGCTGCCAGCACCGCAACCTATCCCTACCAATCCACCAGATGCTCATGGTGCCCGTTAAAATGACCCCTCCACACACTGGCACAAGATGCGAACACCATAACCCATCACTATCAATGCCCATCTCTGACCTCTCACATATGTGATACTCTTCTGATTCCCAGCTGCTTGTGCCATAAAAGCATACAGATCTATCTGCAGACAAGGTCCCGCCGGGCTGTTACCTATGTTTCAGCTTTTTTATTATGTAAATTACTAGACCTATTGAAATGTAACCTTGACCTGCGTACTATGATATTATATTATCAAATTTCTGTTGTCAATGCCTTTGCTAACCTTTTTCTGGTGAAGTGTTGAGAATTATTGTAAATTGTGCTGTTGGTTTGACTGCTATTTGTGAAGTGCTAAGTATTGTTGTAAACGGTGTTGTTTTGATGAGGAACCTTTGCAAATGAACATTTTGCTCAAAGATGTGCATCTGAGTAACAAAATAAATAAATAAAAATGTTATTAACAATTAAATTAATTCATTTTTGTGTTAACATGAGTGCTGTACAAAACAAAAACACCAAAACACAGCATCTGTCACGATGTATGCTTTATGTTCTTACCAATTAATCAACGCAGTACAAATTCCCAATTATATGACACCTGTTCTTACTAACATTTCAGAAAATGTGGGAAATATTTGTCTGTGTTATGCATAACACCATAAAAATCTCATGCCAGCTATAGGAAATATTTTTGTTAGATATAGAATAGGGTAGTACACATGGCAAAAGAAAGACATATAATAGTTGCCATGAAGTTTTTTTTTAGTCTTCTTTCATAGTTGCATGCTCAGAGCTGGCTGACTCAGTACAAAAGTGACTTCAGAAGCAATGTAAAATAAAACATGCCAGAAGACATTTCAAACAATTCAAAAATACATCCAGAATGACAAAGACTTTAACCAAATAGAAGCAAAGCTACACATGATAGAAAGACATGTGTTGAGTGTCCAGAAAGATGCCAATGGTTACTAAAGTGGGAACTTATTTTCTCACTGCTATTCTATTTAGACCCTTAGCAGAACATACCATAATAAGGTACATCTTTCATCTAATAATGGTTTCATACATATAGGAATGTTCTTGTGTCAGAAAAGAGCCCTAAAAAACTTCTATGAGTGCATTAGCAAGATATGATTCTGAATTACCAGATAACATCCTTAAACCAGAAGATCAAAGCTAGGTGATGCAACTGTATCACAGCTGTCTTACGTCATAAAGGAAAAAGCCTCAGATGTGTTAATGTGTTGCATAGCTCTCTCATGGTATGTCATTATAGCCTGGTAATATATGACAATAATTAATTAAAAACACATGAAACTGAGATCAAATGCAGTGCATGAAGTATTAAGTACTAGATGCATTGACAGTAGCTTGGGTACGCCTCTGCGCCCTGAAGACTGTCTATTAGTGGTGGAGTATTGTCAGTGTGGAAAACTGTGTTACACATCTGTTATTCCTTTGTGCTGCAGTGTAAAATAAATTTTATTTACATTTGCAATGAACCAAGAGGTTGCCTCAATACATGGTGGCCACTTGAGATAATTTATCACCCATGAATACCATGAACACTGTGAAGAATGAAATAGTTTTATAAGGGTGAGACTAAGGGCTACATTATCATATGGAAGTGCATATCACCTCCTATTGAAATACTGCAATCATTCAGCTTCAAATCTCCTTGTGTAGAGCTCCATTTAAGAAGTAAAACCTGATTTCAGAGGCCTTTCTGCATATAAGCAATAATGATTTTTAGTAGATCTGCTAATGTAAAAACAGTATTTAAACTGCTCTCTGCAGTCTAATTATCTTTTCCTGAACCTCCCATAAAGAAGATTCAATTATATAATAGGACAGTGTATTTTTGTGTAGACAGATTCTGTTAGCACAATAGCATTCAAATGGATAATCAAAGTGCCATAACAGTTTTGTGGACTGGTAAATATTGTCATAGAAATGAGTTGAGGAATGATAGTTTGGTTACAATAAATACTTCTATAATTAAAGCCTTTTATTTCTTCAGTAGGGATGCAGCATAACCTGGAGGTTGGAATGCAGAGCTGTAAATGTAGGGACCAAGGTTCGAATCTCCCTTCTTACACTGCTACAAAATTGAACCTTGTGTGTAATAGTTTTCAAAACTAAAACAGGCAGCACATAGAAACATAGACTATGATGGCAGATAAGGACCGCTTGGCCCACCCAGTCTGCCCATTTCCCTACCTATTGGATAAGCTGCAGATCCCAGTTAACCAACAGCCTACTTCCTCCTACCCCCCCCTATAATTGCCTTATGTCTGTCCCATGCATTCTTGAATTACTGTTTTTGACCCCACGACCTCCTCAGGAAGGCCGTTCTGTGCATCCACCACCCTCTCTGTGAATAAATACTCTTCGCATTGCCCCATAGCCGTTCCCCCCCTCTATCTTCAAATTGTGCCCCCTTGTTCGTGAGCATCTCTTTTTCTGAAAGATGCTACCCTCTTGGACTTTGTTGATTTCCTTGAGGTACTTGAAAGTTTCTATCATGTCCCCCCTCTCCCTCCTTTCCTCGAGGGTATACATATTAAGCTTCTTTAGTCTCTCTTTGTATGGTTTCTGCTGCAGGCCCTGCACCATTTTAGTTGCCCTCTTCTAGACTGCCTCGATCCTGTCTATGTTCTTGCGGAGATGAGGTCTCCAGAACTGCACGCAGTACTCCAGATGGGGGTCTCACCAACAGTCTGTACAGAGGGATAACAACTTTCTGTTTTCTACTGGTGATGCCTCTCCGTCTGCATACCAGTATCCCCCAGCCCTCCTTACTGCCTTCTCACATTGCCTGCCTACCTTTAGGTCATCTGTTATGACTACCCCCATGTCCCTTTCCATTTTTGTTGTTATTAGTACCCTCCCATTGTGTACTCTTCTGCTGGGTTTTTGTTTCCGAGGTGCATTACTTTGTACTTCTTCGCATTGAACCCAAGCTGCTATACTTTTGATCATTCCTCCAACCTTGCCAAATCCCTTCTCATCCTTTCCACCCTTCCTTGTGCATCAACCCTGTTGCAAATCTTTGTGTCATCTGCAAAGATGCATACTATCCCTTCCAGTCCCTCTGCAGTATTACTTATACGAACATTAAAGAGGACCGGCCCCAGTACTGAACCCTGCAACACCCCGCTAGTAACCTCCCTTTCTTCAGAGGGGACTCTGTTTACTATTATCCTCTGTGCTCTGTTGTCCAGCCAGTTTTTTACCCAGGCTACCACCCTGGGACCCACTCCAAGGCTGGCTAACATGTTTATTTATCTTTTGTGTGGGACTGTGTCAAATGCCTTGCTAAAGTCTAGGTAGGCCATGTCCACAGCCCTTCCCTGGTCACCTACTTTGGTCACCCAGTCAAAGAAATCTGTTAGATTCATCTGACATGACCTTCCCGCTGTGAATTCATGCTGCCTTGGGTCCTGTGCTCCACTGGCCTCTAGATACTCAACAATTCTTTTTTCAGAAGTGATTTCATCATTTTCCCTACCACTGAGGTCAAACTAACAGGTCTGTAGTTTCCTGCTTCTGCCTTGCTCCCACTTTTGTGAAGGGGAATCGCATCTGCCTTCCTCCAGTCCTCAAGTACCACACCATCCAGCCAGCTCAGCACAGCTCAGCAAACATTGTTATAAGAATGATGTGTGTTTCATGCTTTGTAACAAAAAATGGAAATTTCATACTTTTTAGTGCCTGTTTGTTATGGCTCATTTCTCCAAGGTTGCAGGATGCTGAGTCAGCATGCCTGCAGAATGCTGATGTCATTGGTGGTGCTAGTCTGCTGTGCCTGTTAAGAAGTCAAATTGTTGCTAGTAGTGTAATGCTGGTAACTACATTGTTGTTTGTCAGTGGCTGCCTTAGAATAAGTATTAATAGGAGCCTTATCTGTGTTAATTCCTACTAGGGATGGATGTTACAGCTCTGGTAAGGTGATAATTTTAACGGTGGGGTGAAAAATAGCTGAGCTTGAATCTAGGTCAAGTGAAAACCTTCCAGGAACAAACAGTGGGCTGGCTAGTGTATATAAACTCTGTCAGTAAGGTTTTAAACCAGCATTATCTCTCCCAACCCAATTAACAAGCAGATGGGATAAGTGCTTCAATGCCATCCTGAACAATCACCGTTACTGAATATCAGGTGTCAGTGAGCTCAATATTCTTTAATATGACAATAGATCTCATGCCTTTTACCATAATAGACTCAAGAGTCTGCAGACTTTGCAGTAATATGTCGCTCTCCCTGACTTCTGCACAGGCGACAGTGATTCATTTAAACTATTTTTTGTGCATTTTTGGCATTGAACATGATGAAACCATAGAAACAATTCATCAGCAGAAAAGGACCACTTCGCCCACCCAGTCTGCCCAGATGATCCCTTCCTAGTCTGTCTACACAGATACTGACTTTTTTCTAGCAACCCTCCCTCCCTCCTCCCTGCCTGTTTACTAATATCCCCCCATGTCTATCCCACACATGCTTAAATTCCCCTACTGTTTTTGCCTCCAACACTTTTACTGGCAGTCTGTTCCAGGCATCCACCACTCTTTCAGTGTAGTACTACTTCCTCACATCCCTCTTAAACTCCCCCCAGCTTCATCTCATACCTGTCTGGTTCGGGTGCCCTCTCTCATTTGAAAGAGACTCCTCTCCTGCACTTTGTTCAACCAATGAGGCACTTATAGATCTCAAGCATGTCCCCCTCACTCTTCTCTCATCCAGGGTGCAAGATTTTGATGCAACCCCTGCACCATTTTGGTTGCCTGCCTCTGGACTGCCTCCACCCTGTTTATGTCCTTTCTGAGGTGTGGCCTCCAAAACTGGACATAATACACCTAGTGGGGTCTCCAAACGAGTGATACAGTGGCAACACCATCTCCCTCTTCCTGCTGGAGATACTTCTCCCATGCATCCCAGCATCCCACTGGCCCTACCCACAGATTTGTCACACTATCCTGCCACTTTGAGGTCATCTGATGAGAGAACCCTATGGTTCCTTTCTTGCTTAGTTACTGTCAGTACTCCAACTCCCATCCTATACTCAGCTCTTGGGTTCCTATGCCTTAGGTGCATGATTTTATACTTTTTGGCATTTAACCCCAACTACCATGCTCTTGACCACTCCTCCAGTTCCCCAATGTCCCTGCACAGTCTATCTACCCTGTTATGTGTGTCCACCCTGTTACATATTTTGGTGTCTTCTCCAAAAAGGCATATATTCCCTTTCACTTCTTCTGCAATGTCACTTATGAAGACATTGAAAAGGACCGGTCTCAGTACTGAGTCCTGCAGCACCCCACTGATCACTCTACCCTCATTAAGTGAGTGCCATTAACCATCACCACCCTCTGTTGCCTATCCATTAATAAGTTTCTTACCCAGTTCACCACTTTGGATCCCACCCCTCGATCTCCTGTGTGGCACAGTGTTGAATGTCTTGCTAAAGTCCAGATAGGCCATGTCCACTGTCATTCCCCTGTTCTATTTCCCTGGTCACCAAGTTGAAGAAATTAGTCAAATTAGTCTGGCATGACCCTTCCTCCCCATGAATCCATGCTACCTTTGGTCTTGTAACTCCCCCCATCCCTCCCCCTTCCCCTGTGAATCCATGCTACCTTTGGTCTTGTAACTCCCCACCCATCCCCACCCCTGTGAATCCATGCTGCCTTTGGTTTTGTAATGCATTGATTCAAGATACTCTATCAACTTTTTCTTTGACAGAGGGTTTCCACTGATTTCTCTCCCACTGATGTAAGACTGACCAGCCTATAGCTGTTTGCGTCCTCCCTGCTGCTGCTCTTATGGAGAGGGATCACATATGGTCTCCTTTAGTCCTCCGGATCCAAGCCTGTTTCCAATGAGCTGTTGAATAAAGATGTTAGTGACACAGCTGGCACCTCCCTGAGTTCCTGTAGTACCTTTGGGTATATCCTATACAATCACATTGCTTAGTCCACTTCCAGAGCTGCAAGTCCCTTCAGGACTCTTTCCTCAGAAAATAGACTTGTGTCCATTTCCCCTCTGCTTATTCATGTTGCTTCCTAGTGGTTCATCCCTCCTCCCTTCACTATGAAGACTGAGTAGAAATACAGTCTGGCCAAAAATATTGGCGCCCTTGCAGTTTTTTCTAATAATGCACCATTCCTTCCAGAAAATTGTTGAAATTAAAACATATTTTGGTATCCACATATGTATTTCTTTGGTTTGCAGTGGAATAAAACACAAAAAGCAGAAAAATTTACTAAGTCTGAGCTTATTCCATACAGAAATCCTTAAATGGCCCGGACAAAATTATTGGCACCTTTTAGAAGTAGTTAGAAATAATTAGATTTCAAGCAGGTGATTCTCCCTCACTTTGGAATTGAACTCATCTGTGGTGAGTTGCAGGTGCCTGCAATATAAAAATCACTCATTCAACCAGTTTGAATAGAGAAAAGGACTCATTCTCCTGTTTTGTGTCACTGTGTATACTGCAATGAGCATGGAGAAAAGAAAGACAGCCAGAGAATTGTCTGAGGAGGTCAGACAGAAAATCGTAGCCAAGCATGGACAATCTCAAGGCTACAAATCAATCTCCAGAGACCTTGATGTTCCTGTTTCCACTGTACATAATGTTATCAGGATGTTTAAGGCCCATAGCACTGTAGCCAACCTCCCTGGATGTGGCCGCAAGAGAAAACTTGATTGAAGATTGCAGTGTAGGATTGTTTGAATGGTGGAGAAAGCACCTCGATCAACTACCAAACAGATTCAAGCTGACATTCAGACACAAGGTACAACAGTTTCAACTCGTACCATCCGTCGCCAATTCAGTGAAAGGTGGTTATATGGTAGGAGGCCCAGGAGGACCCCACTGCTGAGAGAGAGACATAAGAAAGCCTGACTGGGGTTTGCCAAAACACACCTGAACAAGCCAAAATCCTTCTGGGAGAATGTCCTGTTGACAGATGAGACCAAATTAGAGCTTTTTTTGGTAAAGCACATCATCTCTATGTTTACAGAAAACAAACTGAAGCCTTCAAAGAAAAGAACACCTTCCCTGCAGTCAAACATGGAGGAGGTTCAGTGATGTTTTGGGGTTGCTGTGCTGCCTCTGGCACTGGGTGCCTTGAACGTGTGCATGGCATCATGAAATCTGGAGATTACCAGGCCATTTTGGAGCGCAATGTTGAACCCAGTGTCAGAAAGCTGGGTCTCCGTTGAAGGTCATGGGTCTTCCAGCAGGACAATGACCCCAAACACACTTCAAAAAGCACCCAGGAATGGTTCAAGACAAGACGCTGGACTGTTCTGAAGTGTCCAGCAATGAGTCTAGATCTAAATTCCATTGAAAACCTGTGAAGAGATCTGAAAACAGCAGTTGGGAGAAGGCACCCTTCAAATCTGGGAGAACTGGAGCAGTTTGCACAAGAAGAGTGGGCCAAACTGCCAGTAGAGAGGTGCAGGAAGCTCATCCATGGCTATAGGAAGTGGTTGATTGCAGTTATTTTGACCAAAGGCGTGCTACAAAATATTAAGTCTAGGGTGGCAATAATTTTGTCAATGCCATTTCTTTTCATTTTCTGATTTAAAAGGATATATTAAATTCAGAATAAAAAACAAAGGTTCTATAATATTAACAGAGAAATAAAGAATTTTGGAGACCAAATACTGTACTGTTGTTAATTTCAACTTATGTTTAGAGGAAATTGTGAGTTATTTGAAAAAGTGCAAGGGCGCCAATATTTTTGGCCACAACTGTACTTGTTCAGGATGTCTATGTTTTCTTGATCCTCCTTTGTGCAGTCTCCCCCGATGCCCTAGTTATCCTCACTATCCTTCCCCTTACTTTCCTCTTCTCACTTATATACCTGAAAAAAGGCTTTTCCCATTTAGCTACCCCTTTGGTTATTCTTTTCTCTGTTTGTACCTTTGCTCCCATCACTAACTTTCCTGCTTCCCTCTGTTTTACTAGGTATACCGCTCTGTCGCCACCTCTGTGTTTCCAGATACCTCCTGAATGCCACCGTTTTTTCCCTCACCCCCTTAGCCACATCCATAGAAAATTATAAGGTATCATGTTATATGAGTGAGTTTTATTGAGCTTGTCAATATGAGTGATTCAATAATACTGCTCAGATTGAGAGAGAGTGGTAAAAAACATCAATATATCCTGTACAGCGAGTATAACAAGGAGCTACACTCACTACTACAGGATATAGGATGTTGTATGGCCAACCCCTGCCAAGCTGACCATTTAGCATAGTGGCATAAGCCACCACTTGCGATACCAGCAGACCCATGTTTGGGTCTGGTTTCGGGGGAAGGAATATTTTTTTTAAATAACTTTGCTTTGAGTCCGCACCCCCCATGGAGTTGATTATTTTAAGTTTGGGGGGTGCGGGGGATGCAGCCCCCACATAAAAGTACTTATTTTGCTTATTGCATTGATTAAATGTAGTGACTGTCACTATTTATGATGGTCGTTGCAGTTTCAGTCACCCTTTTGATGACAGGCTGTTTTTTAGTTGGTGTATGTGATCGGCGGTCTTTCAGACTCACCCTTATCACATAAAACCAACCATAACAATGTTTTTTCCTTACACTTTTACTGACTTCTTTCACACAGAGCTGGTTGGCATAATTATGTACTCTCTTATATTTCCCTGCTGTGCCTCTGCCCCTCCCTGGCAACCCCTATATGAGGCCATTTCTGACGCAGCCTACCATTTCTTTAAAATCCACTCTCCTAAAGTCCAGGACCCTCGTCCTCTTGTGGTTTGCCTCTTTCAAAGCAAATCAACTGACTGACTTTCTGTTTTTTGCAACAGGCCCCGAACCAGAAGAAAATAGCCTTTTTCGTCCTCACCAGTGTGACAATCTGCCTGACTTCTTCATAGATGAACGAGAATAGCACCACAAATGACATCACCCACACTGAGACCTGTTTATTGCCACAAGAACCAGCAAGTCTCAGCATCTAACAGAGTGGATGAAGCATAACAAATGCCTAAAAATGATACTAAACGATAGACTTTCATTTAAATCACTAGGCAGACGCTATTTTTATAACAATTTTTTTTTATCAATAAGATTTTTACTGAGCTAAGTAAAACATATACCAAAAACATTTTATATGTAATATCTGATATAAATAGCATCATGCAGCAGAAAATACATCACCTTATTAGGATTTAGAGTATGAGAACAATATCAATACTATTATTGCATCCAAAAGGAATCATTTTTCTAATAATTTTATAGCTAAAAGTAAAGCTATAATATACATTGTTTGAAAGCATAACAAATCAGTAAAGTTTATGATAAGTAGAATTAGTTTTATGTATCTATATATTATTGAATACATTCCCCTGTTTTCTCTTAAAAAGGGCAATAATCATTTCATAAAAAGGGATGAGAGAAAGAAAGAAAGAAAGAAAGAAAGGAGAGAAGAAAAGAAGAAATGAAGGAAAGGGTGAAAGAGGGAAGGAAAGGATGAATGAGAGAAAGAAAGGAAGATTGAAGAGTAAAGAATGTCAGCAAATTAAATTGAGTACATGAGGGGGGATACCCATCAAGATAATCATTGTAAGAACATGTACTTACACAAGTTCAATACACCCAATGATGTTAGTAAGTTGTAAGTTCATGAAGAAACTATATATGGTACCCCATTTAGACTCAAATATATGTTTTTGATTTATCATCAAATGAGCCAGTCTTTCTAGATGTAGGATCTCTAGACATTCATTTCTCCATTCTTTTATGGAGGGAGGTTTATCTTCCAACCAGTTATGAAGAATAACATTTTTAACTGAGGCAGAAATAAGCTGGACCACATATCTCTGTTCCTTGGACCAAATCAAAAGTTCATCAAAGTGACATATGAGACAAATTTCTAGGGTAAGCTGGGGCCTGATTCCAGAATGTATGGTGCAGCTCATGGGCAGATGTGAATTGCCACATACGCCACTACGCCGAGGACCCTGCACCGGATTTCAGAACAGGCAGGGTCCCTGGCACTTACACCCTGCTACTTGCAGCAGCTCCAGGGTTGCACCACAGGAAGGGTGCACCTTACCTGGTTGCCACAAGCCACAGTGATGCCCACCCACAGGGTGCAAGCCGTGCATGGCACAACCCCCCCCAAAGCCCCACACCAGAACACCACAGCAATGCCCCACAGGACTGTGGAGGGGCCACCGGATGGCCCTGGGTTGTATGGTAGGTGGGGGTCATGTACTGACTTGTGGGGCACCTGCTCAGGGATGGGGGCATGAAGTTGCCAGCTGCACATGGATGGCAACCCTGCCACTGGGTGTGGTGCAGGAACCTATGAGGGACCCGGGGGGTCAGCTGTAGGGGTGGCAGGCATGAATTTGTGACCCCGGTGGATGTAGGGTATGGTTAGACCAGCTAATGGCTGGTCTAACCGTACTTAGACCGTTGTCTGCCGGGGTCCCTCCTGAAATAGCAACTTGCCATTCTGTTGGCTGGCCACTTAGAATATGGCCATAACTGATGCCAGAAAACCCCTTGTGCCATGTCGCAGGGGGTTTCTGCTGTAGCCTGTGGCATAGCCCACCTTTGGCGCAGGCAGCCTGTGCCATGTCGCAGGTCATCTTTTGGAATCATGAGTGGCATAATGCATGTCACAAGGTGTGACTTGCACCATTGGGTTTGGCACAAGTCACCTTGCGACAAGCGTAACCCATCTTGGAATCAGGCCCCTTGTCTTTAAGCCATGGGATATCTATGAAGATCTGGGCCACTTCCTCCCATAAATTCTGTATACTGTCACATTGCCAAAACATATAGAGTAGATTAGCATTATCATTCCCACATTTAATACAGGTAGATGGGATTAGAGTTCCCATTTTAAATAGATGAAATGGGATATAGTATAGGTTATGTAATGATTTGAATTGTACCAGTTTCATGTTAACTGACTTAAATGTTTTTAAATAGCTGACCCAAATGTTTTCCCAGTTCCAATTCTCAACCTTTGTCTAGAATGTGAGACCACCATTTAATTGTTTCACAGTCAATGTCCCTTACACATTCTATTAGCAATGTGTAAAAACAAGATATAGAAGAGTGTAATCGCAGACATGCAAGAAATGCCTTAATATTTGCATTTGTATTAGTCTTTACTAAGTCATTATTATAAAAATACAGTATGCTTGTAGATAAGGACTCAAATTTATCAGAGTCTTGAGGGGATATATCATGAGTTTGTATCAGTTCGTTAAATGATCTCAAGCAGTTATTAGTCACTATGTCTTGGTTACTGTAAATTCTTTTACTGTACCACTCCTGGAAATTGACTGGCTCATTGTTTAATAAAATATTAGGATTACTCCATGAGTACTGTAAAGTGGAGTGTTCTTTGTCCATATGTAGAGGTTTTTGCCACACAGATAACAGTTTTAGCCTATCAGAAATTATTTTACTTTGTATAGCTTTCAGGGGTTTAGCAAAGAATAAAGTAGATATATTCATATTTTGTGTTTTTGCTAAATTCATTTCAATGGTCAGCCATTCAGGTATTTCCTTGTTACTATGAGAAGAGGTGAACCATTTTGCAGATTAAGCTATTCTGCAAGCTAAGTAATAAAAGTGGAAATCATGGAATTTGAGTCCTCCTTTCTTTTTAAGTGTGGATAGCCTATTGCGAGCCATTCTACTTCTTCTATAACTCCACAGGAATTTATTAACGTTACTTTGAAGTTCTGAAAACCATTTTTTGCAAATGAAGAAAGGAAGCACCTGAAAGAGATATAATGCTTTGGGTAAGATATTCATTTTAATTGCTTCCATTCTATCCCAAAAAGCTAGTGGTAGGCAATTCCATTTAGCTAAGGAGTTGAAAATGTTAAATTTAAGATTCTTTAAGTTGTTAGTGAGGGTTTTCTCTGCTGTTATGAACAACTTAATTCCAAGATAATCTATTCCTTTACCATTCCACCTGATATCTAAACTGGTAATTTCTTCTTTATAATAGTATCTGTTCAGAGGAGAAAATATAGACTTTTCTTTGTTCAATTTATATCACAACATGGTTTAAATTCACTCAGAATTTCAAGGATCTTAATAGAATTTTGGGGGTCTTGTATTGAGATGAGGATGTCATTGACATAAAGGGAAAGAAGATATTCTTTATTATGAATAGAGTTGCCCTTAATATTAACATTATGTGATAACTTATTGACTAAAAAATGTATTGCAAGATTAAAGTGCAGAGGTGATAGAGGATAACCTTGTCTTGTACCTCTCAGAAGGAGAATGTTTGAGGATACCAAGCCATTTGTGATGACAGACGCAGATACATTTTGATATAATATTCTTACCCATTTTTGAGAAATCTTCCAGAAAGTCATCTCAATTTAGTGTATTAAAAACATGAGGCCATAGAACTCTATCAAAAGCCTACTCAGCATCCAATGAGAGAAGGCTGGATGCATTTGTAGATTTATTTGCTACTTCTTGGATATGGAATATTTTCCTAGTGTTGTCAGCTGCCACCCTACCTGTCTGACAGTTATCTACTAAAAACAGCACAGCATTGCCTCTTCTAATCTGGCTGCATGAACTCTAGTCGGTATTTTCACATCCATATTAATAATAGATATTGGTCTATAATGCTTGCAGTCATCAGGCTCTTTTCTAGGTGTAGGGATAAGAGTGATTAAGCTTTTCATCATATCATGTGGGAAATATTTTCTTAGCCATGCCTCCTCATATATCTTAGCATGGATGGGAACAATTTCTTCTTTAAGTTTATGATACAAAATAGATGAATATTCATCTGGGCCTGGGGTTTTGTTTTTCTTAAGTGACTTAATTGCAGATGTGATTTCAGTTTCTTCTATTGGTCTACTCAATATATTTTTTATGACTTTCTGGGACCCTAGGTAAAGGTATATCTGAGCAAATCTTAGTTAAATCCTTTAATTCTGGATTTGAGTCACTATTATACAGTCCTTTATAAAATTTCTTAAATTCCATATTTATTTTGCCCTGATCAGTTTTCAAAGAATCATCCCCCAGGCCCCTAATCCTACATATTTTAGTACCCCCATTGTTTTGTTTCAGCCTTACAGCCAATATTTTGGTAGCTCTGGAACCTGAGTCAATATACAGTATTTGAGGTTCAACCACTTCATAGTAAACTTTGCTTCACCTCTAATTAGTTCAAAGGATTCCATTTTCAGCTTGGACCAAAGAGCCCACCTTTCATTTGAGATATCTGATATCAGTTTTTGTTCAACCTCTCTTATCTTCTCCAAGAGTACCCCTTGTTTTTTCTTTTTTTTTCTTTTTTAATGGCCGAGGATGCACTAATGAGATATCCTCTTATATAGCACTTAAAATACTGCCAATTGTTTGTCCATGAGATATCTGCTAGGTCATTACATTCCCAAAAGGTGGAAATTTCTTTTTTAACTTTGTTAAGCAAATCGTCTTCTTCCAGAAGAAGGCTATTAATTCTCCAGTGCCTTGAAAATACTATATGATTGCATTCTCTAAAGGAAATTAGGACTGGAAAATGGTCAGAGATAACCTGTTCAAAGATATAGGTAGTAGAGATACGGTCTAGCATGGTCTCAGGAACATGTATCTGGTCTATCCTTGAACCTGAGAGGCAGTATGCTGACCAAAATGTATATGCTTTCTCCTTGGGATGAAATAATCTTCACACATCTACTAGACCCAGTGTATTTATTATATTTTGCAAGTCTCTATCCAATTTATTAACTCTGTACCTCACATTGGACCTATCTAACAAAGAATCAAGAGTACTGTTTGTGTCTCCAGCTAAGATGATAGTACTACCTAGGAAAGTACTAAGCTTGGAGCAAAGAGCATTAAACATGTTATGTGCTATATGAGTTGGACCATAAATATTAGCTAGAGTGATATCTTGATCACCTAGTTTCCCATTGACAATAATATAGTATTCTGATGGGTCAGCAATAACGGTGTTCACCTGGAAGTTAAGTCCTTTTTTTGATGAGAATGAGGATGCCTGCTGTTTTGGAGCTAAGGCTCGCACCATATATCTGGACAACCCATTCCTTCTTATTAAATTAATAGAATCTCCATGTAAATGTGATTCTTGAATAAAATAGGAGAGGGATCCAGTTTTTTAAGATGCCATAACACTGATTATAAAATGGGTTGGGAAAATTCTGCATCCTGATTGGCTGAGAGATGCCTCTGGCCGTGTCCTTATTAGGGCATATTGTGCCAACTGGTACCTCTTCAGCCAGTCAGGACACTTCACAATACAAATCACTGTTTCACATGCTGCCAACCTCTACACTTATGCTTGGACCTGCCCGAGACTGACAAGCAGCGTAACAACCCCCCCAAAACACACACAGAGAACTACACCTTAGGAAGGGCACACGCAAAAACTGTTACCCTTGGAGCACAACTAATGTAAATTACAGTGTACCCCGGGAGAATACCTCTAGTTTTCTTTCATTTTTTTTTGTTTCTAATCTAATTTCTCCAGTCGTCCATTTCACTGCTGCCATTTCTGTGGTCCACGTTCCCTGCGGTTTATGGACATCACTCTCTCCCGCTATTAACAGTATTCCATACCCGGGCTGCCAGAGTTTAAAATAAAGAGAGAATATTTCAAAACACGAAACCGCTAGGATCACATACCAGCTCGCTCCTATTGTAGCACCATAATTAAAACCGTGAAGCACAAAACTTAACCACGGTAACTGCAGAGGGACATGCTGGCTTTTAGTCAACAAATGGCACCAGCACTTGCCATTTCTGTCATCAATGTAGCGCTGACTCTTGTGTAAGCGCACATCCTGATAAAAGTCTTCATCAGCAACAGTGGCTGTCATCATGTTGGGCACCTCACTAAAAGCTAAGACAAAGATATAATTGTCCACATCAGTCAGCACAAACTGCCGGCTTGCTCTTACATCCCTTACAATGAAACCACCCTCTCCCTCTGTGTGAAATGGATCCTATGTTCCTCAAGCACTATATGACCTGTTATTTAAAACAAGTAGTTAACACTTTTAATCCAGTGTCATTTAACTGTTCAGTGATTGCTAACGAATCAACTTAGGAACTATTTTATCTTATTTTTAAGACTGTTGTCAAATAAATATGTTCAACTTAAAAACCACACAACTCTGTTTCTACTTTTATTTACAAAAATACAGTGCCCATTTTATAAGTGGAATAAGACACTCCAAGGTGTGGTTTATGGCTTGATAAGAGCACTTCCCAGGTGCTAAAGTCACTCGGCGCAAGCACCTCGTGCCTCATTACGCACCTGAGGTGTGCTCTTATCAAGTCATAAACCACACCTTGTCATGTCTTATTCCTTACATATCTTTTAAATTTATGACTGAGGCCAAAAAACTATGAGACAACAATACCCGGGATTCTTGGGTTAAACAGGTTTTCACCCAATGAAGCCCACTCAGCATTTGATGGATAGTTTTCCTAAGGCCATTGATGTGGTTTTCATAAGTTAAGTGGGAATCCATAGTCAACCCCAAATACTTAAATTGGTCAACATATTCAATTATATTCCCTTTTAAATCTAACATTGAATCAAGTTCTTCAATACTTTGTTTATTTGAAAACACCACGGCCTTTGATTTTGTTACATTCATAACCATATAATTCTGTTGCAACCAATTCTGTAAAGTAATAAAATCACCCTGCACTTTTCTGATGGCATAACCTGGTCTACTACCTACCCCAAAAAGAACTGCACCATCTGCATACATAATAATAGATGTCTGTGTACAGGTACTGGGGGCCAAATTCATATACAAAGAAAAAATAATTGGCCCTAAAATTGACCCATGGGGGACACCACAAACAATTGGTTTAGATGAAGAGACAGAACCTTCTATATCTGTTATGTGCACTCTGTTACTTAAGTAGTCTACAAACCAGGTGATGACTTCAGGAGAAAAATGAAGTTTTTGAAGAATCCCAGTTGTAAGGCTGTGTTCAACTAAGTCAAAGGCCTTGGTGAGGTCCACAAAAATAGCTGCCACAAGGGCACTCTGAAGGTAGCTGGTGAACCCCATCAAGGTCATCTCTGTGTTTTGTGTCTGTTTAAAGCCATGTTGTTGAGGAGTTAGCAACTCATACTTATTAAGAAAATTTATGGACTGATCAAAAATAATCTTTTCTAATATATTTGATAATAGATGATACTTTTGAACTAAATGTGGGTTCCCTAATTTAAATATTGGCTTAATAGTAGAACATTTCCATTGGACAGGAAATAAACCTGAACATAAGGAAACAATGAAAACAAGGGAAAGTGGATATGCCAGGAACTTTATGCCAAGTTTAATAATCCTGAAATTAAAACATCTGAACACAAGGAAGGACGGTGTTCCCTATTCAAAATATATTTTAAGATATCTTCTGGGGTAACCTTTTTAAAATAAAACTTAGGGAAGTGGTCATCAACCACACCAGTTTGAAATTTACTTACAGCTGTGGGGAAAAAAAAGACCTATAGGAATCCAGGACACCAAAGTAATTATTAAAAATTTCAAAAAACTACAACTGGGTCACTAGTTAATGTATTATCAGCCTCCAGGGAAATAATGGACTGCCTTCTCTGTCTTCCCAATAAATGATTAAGAATACTCCAAGTCTTCTTATCATTTCCCTGGGCTTTTTTTTTGTTCAGATAAAAAGTACTGAAATTTGGCCCTCCTAAATTCTGTTTTACCATCTGTTTCTTAGGGTTTTATAATTTTGTAAAGAGATGGTATCTCTATGTTTCTTGTAGGTAGTCCAGCTCTTACCCAGGGATTGCATCAGATGTAATAATTCAGAGAAAACCCAGGGGTGTTTATTGGCCCTTATTCTCATTCTTTTTAGAGGTGCTAGTTTATCAATTATGGCAAGAAATTTCTTAGAAAATAATCTAATGAAATAGTGGGGTCACTAATGGTTTCCATAGGAGATCAATCTACATTAGAAAAGGCAGCATCCATATTCTCAGTAGTTAAATGTTTAAAATTCCTGCATTCAATATTTTTGAGGGGATTTTTTCTCTTTTTGTTGACCATCCACATAAGACAGGACACTGGTCACTCAAGACAAACCGAGAGAACCCCCCAAAATGGGATCCTATCAGGGTGAGTGACCAATATCCAGTCCAAGGTTGTCTCAGACCCCGACCTGTAATTATATCTAGTGCAGTCTTTAATCAATTGATGCAGGCCTAATTCCATTATGGTCTCCCTAATATTATTAGTTTTTTGCTCTGCCCCCCAATCACAATTAAAATCTCCCATTATGATCATTTCATGGGTAGATTTTTTTTTAAGATTAAAGTTCAAAACCTGATAAAACATTACCTGGTGGAACATATAGAGAACTAACAATCAGATGCTTTTCTTGACCTAAAATAACCTCTACAGAAATTAAATTACATACAGAATTAGGATCAGAGGCAACAAATCTAACAGATTAAATTTAGTAGAGGTATAAATCCCCTCCTCCTTTTTTCCCCCAGCCTATCCTTCCTATTCAAATTATAGTTGGGGAGTGAAACTTCAGAATCAATTATCCATTGATTAAACCATGTTTCACACATGGCAATAATGTCAAATTTATTCTGTTCAATTCAAGCTGTGCATACAGACCATTTTGTCAATAAACTTTGGGTATTTAAATGCACTCATTTCAAAGCAGACCCACTTTTAGGTGAGTAATCAGAGACAATAATATTATTCTGTAGAGAACTTGGTCCTGGATGGGGGTGTACAGACCCAGACAATAACAGCAGCAAAAGAATGTATTTTCTAGGTCTTAACTTGTTTTCTAGCCTAGTTTCCTTTTTTGAACAGTGTCTTACCAAATTTAAACCACTTTTGGTAGGCATAGAACAACTAAACATTTTAAATACCATTTAATAAGATACTCTTGACCCAATGGCCATCTTAAATAGCTAAACTCAGGAAATGGGCAGCTACTGTGTGAGAAAAGGCTCTCTTCAACCCTCTGCAAATTATCTTCAATTCCATGGTTTATAGGGGAGGGGCAGCAGAAATAGAAAGGCCCCTTATATTAAGCAGTGCCAATAAAATACGTATTAAAACATACATACTAAATTAGAACCATAAACCTCAATTATACAACGGCAAGAAAAAATCCTGGACTCTGATTGGTCAGTCTTGGGCTGGACCCGTGATGTAAATCAGTACAACATCACAGGTCTAGTCTCAGCCTCACTGTGAACCTGTAGATGAGCCTTTGGATGATCAGCTGGATGAGCATATGGCAGATGAGCTTTTTTTTTGCATCATCTCTTAAGAAACAAAAATATTTTTCCACACTAATAGAAACATTCTTTAACATTTTTTTTTTACTTTATATATAACAACGAGCCATTGTATAATAGCAATAATGCCCTCCAGGGTGTGTGTTGTTTGGGATAATGTCATGCCTCAGTTGTTGGACACACTCGGCCTGCGGCCTCGTGCCCAACCACCTGACGCAATACGTTATCGCAGCACGACACACACCCTGTCGGGCATTATTGCTTAATTAAATTATTTTGGCCCACCAGGTACCCTATTTAAATAACCTGAGAAACATAGACAGGAAGCAAAACCTTATTCAGCTCAGGTGTCTAAAATACTTCCACTGATAAGGGTTAAACATTTTTAAACATTAAGCCACCATCAGTGTGGCGTGCTTCAACTATTAATGCCCTCAAAATCCCTCCACACCAAGATTTATTACAGTGTCAAAGCAGGGATAAGGCTAGCAGTGTACTTTCCCAGTACTATCTAGGGTGTAACAACAACAGAGTGGCCTCACATCAATACACCCCAACACACTTAAAGATCTTACTAAGTCTAAGTCAGGTAATAGTGTTACAAACAAATGCAGCCTCGCCTCCAAATAATCATAGCAGGCTTAAATTAATAGTCTTATTAGAAGAAAAAGAAAAAGCACCTAAATTGCTCCACATTGACTCAGATCACACCTTTGACATCCGTGGTCATCCCTTAATATGGTGTGAGACGGTATTACCCTATTATCAATAATATTTTCCCTTTATTTATTTATTAGCTTTCAGTAACTGGGTAAGTGCACTAGGCAACAATCCTGCCTATTTTCAGGCACGACCTGGGAGAGCACAGGACAAGGTACAAATAATCACGGTAGTACAACTTAATTGAAAAGAACAACATAAGATTACAAACAATAATTTAACAGAATACAAACTGGGAAAGAACAACAAAACTAGTAATTCAGGATTCCAGAACACATTAAAAAGCAGTATTGTAGCAAAATAGGAGTAGGTCCAGGCCTCAGCCCGGCGGTCAAGTGGAGTTATGTTTATGAGCATTTGCAGTGACCAAGGGTGTGAAGGTGAGAGAACAGCGTGCTTTTAAAGACCCGATGGGAGGCAGAATTTTTAACCTGGAGGGGGAATGAGTTCCAGAACTAAGGGGCAAAGTAGGATAATGCCTGCTCACCCATTTTTGTAGTGCAAGGTCTAATTGAGAGCAAAGGGACAGAGGAGGATCTGAGGATATGGGATTGGGAAGCAGGAGCAAGCAAGTTGGCCAGGGAGTCCAGGCAAGCAGGTCTAGTTAGGGAGTCAATAAAGCACTCAAGGGAATATGCCCGGAGATCCTTGGGTGACAGCCAGTTTAAACTGGAGTAAAGAAGGCAGTGATGATCACTCTAACACACAACTTTTTAGTTTAAGATTTGCATATTTTACAAAGTACAGTTTAAGTGTGGCAAAATGATTATTTACACTGAACAATTAAAGCCATTAACAGGACCTACACTAAATAATCATATTTGTATGCAAACATCAATTGAAAAAAACAATAAGATTTATAAGCTG
The DNA here is from genome assembly GCA_016271365.2 of Neoceratodus forsteri. Lineage (NCBI taxonomy): Eukaryota > Metazoa > Chordata > Ceratodontiformes > Ceratodontidae > Neoceratodus > Neoceratodus forsteri. Next base: position 1,238,110,897 of record CM057455.1, read on the forward strand.
TTTTAGTAGTAGACAGTACAGTACCTTAAATCAAATTCTCAGGAGCTGTGGCTGTGTTTTCCTTTCGAGCTGGACCATCACTGATGACTAAGTGAAAGCATACCCATGAGCGCTGCAAAGTATGAATAAACTGACATTTAAATATATATATAGCACAAACAGATTCAATAGCAGGGTGTTTGAAATTGCCCCCTGAATTTATATCAGAGAGGAAAACTGCTTTAAATTGGCATAAAATTTCCCTGAATTGTCCATCGTAAATGTTGTTGACCAGGTAGTATTGGCAGGAATGTTGTAGCTAAAATGCCTTTACTCCCATAAGTTACCACTACACACAATTATGTGCAGTACCATTGAGAATATTCAGGAAAAAGAGTGCGCTAACAAGAGTGCTCAAGCACAGTTTAAGGTCAGCTTTGAAATTCAACTGTCAAATTGATGCTTCAAAAACAAAATGGTGATTTCCCAAAAAACCTGTTAACATCAAGCCCATGCAATAAAGAGAACCACCTGATTTCTAGCAACCCTTGCAGAGTCAATCGTGTTCTTTGAAAAATGTGGCAGGGACCCTTTTATGTTCCTCAACACAGGGAAGAGGAAGGTAAGCAAGAAAGAGCATTGAAGTTTCTAAAGTCTGTCAATAACTAAATAATAAATAGAAGCCACCAGGAGTTTTGTAGGCAGAGGCTTAAGCAATTTCCCCACCATAAACAACATGCTATGTAGGATGAAAGAAAAATGGCACCAAAAGAAAGAACAAAAAGTAAATTTATGTGGTTACCAGCAGGCTATCACAATATTTAATGAATGGTGCAGCCAGTTTAATTTCTGAAAATCTCAATGCGTACGATCTTTGAAGAACATAGAAACACAGGAAAATTATGGACAAGAGGAGGTTCTGCACCAAACTTGTCTGCCGTTTAATTAAAAAATGGTCATAGCCACTTATTTCCCTCTCTCATAAATACTGATCCGATCTTTGCTTGAAGCTATGTAAAGTAACACTATCCACAACAGCTGATTGAAGACTAGTCCACACACCTACAACCCTTTAGGAAAACCAAATCCTTCTTTTCTCAGTTTTAATGTTTTTACCCACCAAATGAAATGTATGCTCCTCTGTTGTTTTCTTCTTGGGGGTTAAATTTCTGATGTAAACAATTTCTCAAATTTGGATCAGTTAATGACTTATGCACTGTTATTATATCCCATCGCAGTCTTCTCATCTCAAGTTTATATAGTCTTAAATGTTCAATCTTTTCGTTATAGTTTGAAACTTTTAATCCTCTAATCGTCTTTGTTGATTTCCTCTGTATCTGTTCCAATCTGTTTATTTCACTTCTCTTGTGTGGTGCCCAAAGCTGCTAGCAGGACTCCAGGTGCAGACGTATCATTGACCTGTAAATAGGCAGGATCATCTTGCTATCCCTACTAATTATATTTTTCTTACCACAGGACAATATACAATTGCATTTCTTAATTACCTTATCACAACGTCTAGAGTGTTTAAGATTACTACCTACCATAATACCCAGATATGTTTCATAATCTGAATCCATTAAGATTGTGCCTCCTATGGTATATTTTATTTTTGGATTATTGTAACCAAAATGTACAACTGCACATTTCTCAGGACTGAATGTCATCCTGTTTAAAAGTGACCACCTGTGTAACTCATTTATTTCATTCTGTATTCTATCCACATTTTCTTGAGTATCCACTACATGTCCATTTTTGCATTGTCCAAAAATTTTGTCATCCACCAACCCTGCGACACCTATGTGCTTGAAATGAATACATTGAAAAGCACTGGCTCTAGAACTGACCCTTGCGCACTCCACTTATCACTTCCACCTCACTAAATTCATATCCATTTATTCTGACAACCTGTGTCCGATAAATAAGCCAAGACTTAATCCAATTTATTATTTAAGACTTGAGATTGATTTTAATTGAACACTTGACTAGTTCTGCCTGTGGCACAGTATCAAATGCCTTATTAAAGTCCAAATAGATGACATCCACTGGTTTTCCAATATCAAGAGCAATGCTAACCTTTTCATAGAAATTCATCAAGTTTGTCAGGCATGATCTCCCCTGCCTAAATCCATGTGGCGTACCATCCCATAAGTTGTTTTCTGTTATAAGTTATTTATTTGGTCTCTTACAAGTGCCTTTAGTAGCTTCCCTACCACCGATGTCAAACTCACTAGTCTGTAATTTTCTTCCAATGCCCTACTTCCTTTCTTAAATATTGGTACAACAATCACTTTCTTCCATACTATAGGTATCCTCCCCTGATTCAGGCTTGAATTAAATATCAGGCTTAATGGTCCAGAGAGTTCATGCCCCAGCTCTTTAAGTACCCTAAGATCTAGGAAGTCAGGACCTGGTGATTTATTTACCCTTAGGTTATTCAGGAGCTTTGAAACTTTATGCTCATCCACCCTGACAGGTTAATTACCCTGTATTAATTCTACCTCATTTACTTAGATGCTTGAAAAACAGAGCCAAATAATTTATTTAGGATATTGTCCATCTGATCTTCCTTATCTATTATTTTTCTTTATCCTTCAGTGACTTCACTACCCTTGAATCTCCCTTTTTTGATCTTAGATAGGACCAAAAAGTCTTATTACTGTCTTTTGATTTTGTAACTATGTCAAGTTCTTTTTGTTTCTTTTCTTCCTTAATATTAGTTTTGCAACTAGCTGCCATCATATACTCCAACTATAAGGCCAGGTCTCCCATAGATTTTGCCTTTCTAAATACTTTCCTTTTCCTCTTGATTTTCATGAGCAAATTCTTGTTTAACCATACCAGTATTTTCCCCTCTTTATTATAGTTAACTCTCTGGGGCGCACATCTATCCTCCAATTCTCCATTTTTTCCACCAGCATGTTCAATATACAGTCTATATCAATGTCAGCTAACTCTCTTCTCCAATTCCATCTATTAAATTCCTCCCTCATAGCTTTAAAGTTTGCTCTCCTAAAGTAACAACATTTAGTCTTACCTCTGACCTTCTTGACTTCCACATCCACACTGAATGAGACCATCTTATGGTTGCTGTTTCCCCAGAGGTTCTCTATTTATACAGTTTCCTTACTGATTAATCTAGCTCACTTAAAACAATGTCCAGGATATGGGGGGGGGGTGCTTAACCAGGTAACCAGGAAAGGCACATTAAGCTGAAGCTTGTCTCCAGGTGTGATCTGGGAGCACAAGGAAGCTAAGTTACTTGCTCTGGGTCACACAGTATGCAAGTGGGGGCTGTGGACTTCAAACCCAGGTCTCCAGGTTTGTAGCTCAGAGCCCCAAATCACAGCAATATACTGCCTCCTATTAGAACCAAGTTGTCTCAGTTACATATTGCTCAAGGTTTAGATCAATTAGCCTTTTGGCTAACAGTGTATCCTGTCTGGTTCCACCTTTTACTGTTCTCCAGTCTATTCCTGGTTGATTGAAATGCCTCATTAAGATTATTTTATGTTTGTCATTAACTTGCTTTATTTCATTGATCCATATCATCATACCCGTATCCATCATATCATCGATCATTCATCCATACTCTATGATTGGTTTGGTGGCCTATAACAGATCTCTAATATTATGTAGTCACTACAATTTTTACTAATTATAACCCACATAATTTCATTTGCTGATTCCCTTGGCAATATAATGTTCTCAACCCATAATGCATTAGAAATATATAGTGCATCACCCCTTCCTTTTCTATCAACTCTATCCTTTCTTTTTTAAACTTTTTTAGGTATTTTTCCCCAGTTTTCACCCTCCTTCACAGGGATCTGTCCTGGGTCCAACGTTGTTTAATATCTTTGATAGTGACATGGATATCAACACTTCCTGTACGATAATGAAATTTGCAGATGATACCAAACTAGGTGGAGAAGTGGATACCTTTCTTAAGCATCTACATATTGTAAATGATTTATTGACAATTGAGCATTGGGCTGTTAAAAAGAATGTCTTTTAATGTAAAGAAGTGTATAGTCATGCACTTTGGGAACAACAATACTCATTATTCCTATTATATTAACAATATGCCCATTCATATCTCTGAATCAGAAAAAGACCTTGGGATTCTAATTAACAATAAACTATCCCCTTCTGACCATTGTCAAATTGCTGCAAACAATACTAATTTAATGATCAATAGGATTACCTACTCATTTGTTTGCAGATCTGAACAATGTCTGGTACCTTTGTACAAGTCTTATGTTAGACCTTACTTGGACTACAGTTCCCAGTTTTCCCCCGTATTTGAAGGGTGATATTGTATTATTAGAAAGAGTACAAAAAAGGTTTACCAGACTAATTCTTTACTTAAAATACAAATTGTACTCTGAAAGACTAAGAATGACTAATATTTTCTCGTTTCAAGTAAGATGGCAATGTGGAGATATTCTCCTGATGTATAAGTTTCTGAATTCCCCACATTTGTCATCTTGTTGTGGGTTTCACCCACATAACAGAATTCAATATTTACATACTCATAATAAACAGATCGTGATACCTAGGGCTAGGACCAACAAAGGGGATAATTACTTTACAGTTCATGATATCAAAGACTGAAATAGATTACCTCAGGAAGCAGTAGGGAAAAATATATTTGATGCATTCAGAAAAGTGCCTTGATGTGTATTTGTTGTCAATAGGAAGTAATGAATCAGGAATATAACTGTCCCACTAGTGTGGGGAGATATTCTCCATTGGCTACTTGCCTACTATTATCTTTTTAATGCAGCAAATCTATCAAATCTTTTCTGAGTAGTGCATATCCTGCTATTTTTGTTACTCCATGTATCTTCAATACTCCTCCATGTCTCCATAATTCCTAATCATTTTTTCTACATACAACAGTGACTCCAGCTCTCAAAATGTATTCCTCAGACTTCTCGCATTGGTTAATAGTATTATCCAGTTTTTATTATTTTTATTTTCACTATGTTTTTTTTGTTAATATTCCTAATAATTACCTCTGAATTCCCAGCTCTTCCAACAGTACCTTTGTCAAATTTTAACTTATGATCACAGTCTGTAACCCCTTCCCATTCCCATTACCAATTAGTTTCAATATTCTCATATATTTTTATTTATTGTGTCACCCAGTATCCTTGCTTCCAATTTATTTAAGTGGAGTCCATCACCTCTATATAAAGTCCTTCTGATAATAAAATTTGTACCAATTTTTAATGACTCCAAATCCCTCTTTTTTAGTCCAAGTTTGTAATCAGTTATTGATCTTTCTTATTTCTGTAGTCCTCCAGCTCCAACCCTCGGTACAGGAAGTATTTCAGATACCACTGCCACACATCCATTTTGTTTCAAAGTATTACTTATATTCTCAAAATCTCTTTTAATATCATTGTCCATCCTGTGTCCTACATCATTCACCCCTACATGAAGTGTCACTGTTAGCTTCTCCCCAGATACCTTCAGTAATCCTTCCAGATTCTCCTTAACATTCTTTACCTTAGCTCCTGACAGGAAAGACACTGTTGTTCTTTCTTTTCTACCCCACATGGTTGTGTCAGTATATTTAAATATAGAGTCACCGGATGCAAGCAGATTGTCACAGATTTCCTGAAGTTGCTTGCCTGCTCCATCTCTTCTCGATGTTCTAAGTTGTTACCCTGTTGTTGTAGAGGGCCATATCTATTTTCTAAGTTCAAATAACGGTGAGCCTCATCAGTTCTTCCCCTTTTGGTACTACACTTATACTCAACATGTGCCTGTGATGGTAAATCTTCCATTTCAAACCCCTCCACATGACCTTCATCCTCTAAATCATCCCATTTCCTTTTATCACACCCAGTTGATGCTAAGACTGTTTCAAAATGATCCTTTAAATCTTGATTAGTTCTGTTCTATTGTACTACTGAGGCATCCAGCATGCTGTTCACATAGGCTTCCAGATTTGTACTGGTTTCTGGTCCATTTAATGAGTCTCTTAATCCCTTATTTCCTCTTCCAGTGACATAATATAATGACATTTAGTGCAAGTAAACTCATTACTTCTTTCATTAATACTTCCCAAGACAAACATACTACACTTCTCACATTCAATTGCAACTTTCTCCTCACCCATTTTACTAGAATATATGCAATATGTAATATTTCTGACTTTTCCAGTGATTGATTATTAAGTAGGTAGCAAAATTATGCTATTACTCTAACCACAGTCATTGTTAACAATATTTTGGCTGTAATGTTGCAATAAGGTTGAGACAAAAAAAATCAAAGTATCGGAAAAGAATCTGTAGTACACCTAATTTAAATATCTAATATCCTTAATCTCCTAAATTGATTCTACTATGCTTTCCATTCAATTCACTTATCACTGTAACCCTTATATGGATGTTAACCCAGATTAATAAAAGTCAAAGCCTAAATAACTATGCTTAACACTATATATAAACATCCAGAAATGCTCAGCCCTAGTCCTTCACAATCCTGTGTCACAAATAAAATGCCCTGAAAAATTAAAATTAGAGTTCTTACCAAATTAATTACTAAAATATTGAGCAGGCCACTGGAAAGAGACTGAACAAAATGGAAACCAAATATATGGTGCTCAGTGCCCTAATGTGTCATGTCATGTCATGTGTTATGTGACCCAAATAAAAGTAAAAAAAAAAATAAAACTAAGAACAAACACAATTCAACTTTATCATTAAAACCACAGTATTTCTTCACAAAGTGTCAGATTAGCAGTAAGAGTATGATTTAATTTAGTTTAGCCTTACCAGAATATCAAATTATATCTTGTTAAACTGTATTTAAAAGTTTACTTAAAATGGTCTAAAAACAGTCTCTTAAAAACAGATTTTCACCTGTATAGTTCCAGCCACCAGCTAAAGTCCGTTGTCCAATTCCTGACTCCCAGTCAAAAAATGTCTCACGGCCTAGCATACAGGCATACAGCATACAGTTACAAGTGAAATTTTGTCTGATTCCAGTCTTCTATCCTGACTCCTTCTGTCAGTCCACTGGCAACCTCTGGATCAAATATCATATACAGCCTTGCTAACTCTCCACATTTTCCCCACCAGGCTTCAGTGTCTTCAGCAAAATTCAACTCCACTGACATTCTGTGCTCCCTGCTTTCTCTGTGCTCCCTGCACCTCATCAACCCCAAGAAGCATGGCGCAGCATGTGACTCATTTTCTCATTTGAACAGACACCATTGTAAAAGCTGCAACATAAAAAAAAAGGACAGCAGAGGAAAAAACACACTTCACTGTAAATATATGCAACCCTTCTGCCTCTATTCCCCACACAGCAGGATTAGAATCACCACAGAATACATTGTACAGCACGTCCAATTATGTGCCTAACATCATTGAATTTATTCTGACTTTGATGAAGAAAGTGTTGCACTACAATGTGTTCCATTTTAAAGATAAACCATACCTACAAGTTAAGAGAACAGCGATGGGTGCGACGTTCACATCCAATTATGTGGACATTTACCTGGGAGTATGGGAGAGTGAATTCATTTTGTCAGCAGACACAAACCCTTTCTATGAGAAAATAGACCTTTATAAACATTGCATCAATTATTTATTTTTAGTTTGGAATGGAACACATGCAGAACTTTAAGAATTTATAAAGTATTTGGAAGAGAGTAATGTGAACTTGAAATTTATGATACATGCAGATCTTTGGAATATCTAGTTTCTGGACATTAATATCAAAAAACATGAAAATGAAATTGGTATAGATTTGTTTTGAAAAGAAAGATCAAAACTCCCTCCTGCATTTCAGAAGTTGTCATCCACTGCACACTAAGTCCAATGTTCCAAAGAGCCAATACTATCACATTTAGCACAGTTGTGGTACTGAGGTGACATTTAATGAAAGTGCTATGGAACTTGATGACAGATTTAGAAATATAATTTACCCTAAGGATGTCATTCAAAAGGCTAAAGTTTCAGCTATAAATAAACACATAGGGGAATGGCTCTCATACAATACAGACGGAGGCACAGCACAGGACAATATAAGGTTAAATTATATTACTACTTATTCTCCTCAAACCCATTTAGTTCTGGAAGCAGTAATAAAACATTGGCATGTATTGGAAATGGATGATATGTTGAAACAAATTGTTAAAAATGACTTTGGAATGGTGTACAAAAGGGACAATAACATTCAGGATATGGTCACCTCCAGTTATCATGGGACATGTAATACACACAGAAGGGATCAGGAGCATTTAATTGGAACACATTCATATGGAAATTGCTCTTGTTGCAAAGTTATCAAGAAAGGAAGAACATTTACCAGCTGCAACACTAGCAGAATTTTAGAAATGAGGGATTTTGCAACATGTGGTACAGAGTCCATTGTTTACATGGCAACGTACTGTTGTGGTGCTTTTTATAAAGGAAAAACCATCAGAGTCTGTCACAATAGGATAAGAGAACATTTAAGAGTTATAGAATGAAAAGATGATACTAATGCACTCTCACAGCATGTTATGAAGATAAATAGTTCACATAATTTTGTGTTCCAGGCTCTGGAAAAACAATGGCCTTGGGATCTCGGGGGGGAGGATCTGGATCAAACTCTTTTAAAAGGGAATGTTTTGGAAGTACACATTTGGCTCTTTAAATAGCCCAGGTCAAAATGACCAATGTTCAATTGTCTCCATTCCTTGTAGATTCATAGATCATTGACTTTAGCTGTATATTTGTAAGCCTGCAATTAATTTAGTATATAGTTTTGGAAGTTATATACTCAAACAGCTCTGTCTGTATTTTTTTATTATATTAGATACTTATTTTTGTCATCCTGATTGTTGCCTTGCTTTGATGTGTTGCTAAGGGCTTTTAATTTTATGCTGAATTAGCAGTTTACAACATTTCTCCCTTCTCCCCCCCCACCAAAGTTTTCCCTTCCTCCAATCTCTGGGTTTGTCATTTATGTCCTGCCTTTTAAAACCTATTTATTAGCACTGGTTTGCATGAGCAATGTCTCCCTTTTTAATTAGTTTTTGTTTACCAGGTTTGTGCACTAGACAAAAACTTGGCCTATTTTTAGGCACAACCTGGGAGTTACAGACAGAGGAACAACAATTTCAAGTGACAATACAGTACTACATTACATACAACGATTACACAAACTTGAGTATCAGTTACAGTTGGTACAGCAGTGCAAGACATTTAAACAATGAACCTAACCAGAAAATTAACAGTAGTACAGTGGAGAGCAATTTATTTGACAATCAGAAGATAAGTGCTAAAGATTTATTCAGGAGAGCCATGTGCATAGGGTATGCGAAAGGTCAGTACATGTGCATTTGTCAGAGCCCATGAGGAAGGAACAAAGCTTTTGAATTAGGCATTTGACAGGGGCTTCCTTTTCATGCATAGTGGGTGAGGCATCTAACCGGCCTACTTGTATTTTTGTCCTGTTCTTTGCTTCCACACATTGGATGAGTGGAGTCTCCTCCCCCCCCCACCCCAATCCCCATGTTCATTGCTCATGCAGAGAGGGTGAGGCACCTATCCTGCCTACTTGTATTTTTTTCTTGTTTTCTGTGTCCCCGTTGTCTTTTTTTGTTTCCTGTTGCTTTACATTTGAGCTCTATTTTTATAGTTCATTAATATCAGTGTTTATTATAAGTGAGGTATTACTATTTATTGGGAATTAATAAGGGCTATCTTTTGTGTATAAACACTTGTGTGCAGTCAGTTATACATTGTTTCTGTGTATGTGTCGTTCTCCCCCTTCTTCTATTTTCCTCCCCCTTCCCTTCCCCTTCCCATTTTGTTGCCTTATTGGCCACTTTAGATGTGCCAATTGGAAAGTTTTAAAGTATTCATACAAGCACTATTAATAGTTATTTACACCTGTTTATGTTTAATTGTAACATGGCATAAAAAAGAAAAACAAAATGAAGCACTCAGATAGGTGCAAACACACCATGTGGTACAGTAGAAACCATGGTCTAATACCATAGTAGATCATGGTTTGTGATGTAATACCTTGGCAATCCACTACAGGGAAGAAGCTGTATACAAGTGAAAGCAATATGCAAGTAGTTTGCAGTGTGTAATTGTCCCAGCTTGTATTTGCTGAGGAGTTTTCTGGCACAGGGCTTTTGAAATTTTCAAGATTGTTCTATGTTGTAACTGCAACAGAAGTTCATGAGTTACTAAAGATTGTACAGGTAAACTCCACATATACTGTTAATTATGCTGCAACAATATTTCTTTAGAAGTGAACAGTTACATAGTGTTACAATCCCTTCTCATCTACTGCTTTCTAAGCAACTGTGGGTGCAATGCATTGTGGATTACTGAATAACATTATCTGGCCTAGCCTTTTCTTGGTGAATACACAGTGGTAAAGATGAGCATGCAGCCTTTATAACCGAAAGCAAAAATAGCAGACACTGAGATAAACAAAGCAAAATTAAAGAGAGAGGATACTTCTATGGGTGAAAAGAAAAATAAATTGAGAGAAACAAAAAGAAATCAAAGAAACAGACTAACAATAGTAGTCAAAACAAATATTTGAAAGGTGAAAGCAGTAAACATTATATTGTTCTATGTCCTGCTGAGTTAGGTAGTTTAGAGGGAAAAAAGTGAAAATAATATTCCACAAAATAGTAGTTGTTCAATAAAGTGTTTTTCAGAGTGGCTTAATTCAGTACATTTGGAGAAATGGTGCTTGTGATTCTAGGATTGTTTGACAGGATTGGTCTGCAAAGGAACTGGAGGAAGAAAACTAAAATGTACCATAGCACACTCCCATCATGCAGTGCAGCCCATATCTTCTAAAACACAGAGAGGAAAATCAAAGCACCTAGAACAGAAAGTGAATTGCAAGTTTTTGAAAAGTTGTAAAATATGTTTTGATGTTAGAAAGCTTAAAGCTTGTAATGAAAGTTATTTTAACAAAAGTAAAATAGCAGCCACAATATTTCCAATAGGTGTGTTCCAATTGTTTTCAAGTATATGGTCATCATGTTTAACAGCTAAACATACAGTATTCTGAAGTAAATCAGTGTGATTGTACTCATTTATTCAAAGACTATTAGTCATACACTTATTGCCATGTTACAAGCGGATTAAGCCACTCGAAAACATGGGTCTACAGTGGAATTAATCCATGGTTGGTTGGTTGGACCTACTCAGCCTTCGGCCTCGTGGTCCAACCCGCCCAACCATGGATTAATTCCAGAGTAGTCCCATGCTTTCTCATGGCTTAATCCTTACTTAATCTGCACATATAAAGCATCTGGGTGCCTGGGTGAATTAGGTTTGATAAAGTGCTCATAGTGCAAAACTGTTGCCTGTGTTTCGGGAGAGATCTGATTACTGTCACAAAGTTGATTTTATAGCATTGTGTTCTAAAAGCTGAAAACATTTTGAAATAACAGCATATTCATCGTGTGTAGTTTCGTGGGTGCCCCATTCTGTGCTGCCACAAAAAAAAAAAAAAAGAAAACAATAACAAAGGACAGCAGAGGAAAAAAACACACTTCATAGCAAATATTTGTAACTCTCCTGCCCCTAAAGCAATGGTAGCATGCCTTATTAAACTAAGGTGCAGCGTATAAATGTATCACTTCTCTCCTCAACAGCTCTGTTACCTATGTCAGTAAAATCTACTGAAATGCCTCATGGTAGAGTGAGTTTGCCATAATGTTCACCACACCCTTCAAGAAATTATCATCTCTGGAGTCCACTGGAAATGGCTAGCAAGCAAGGGTATTTACCCATTTTGTACACAGGATCCATGACATAAGTCTCTGGGTGTTTAATGTGTATAAAGTTCTATAAACTCACTGTGCTTTGCTACCTGTGTTTTTCACTGTTTTTCTGCACTTGCAAATTTATAAGCATATGAGTTTATGGACAAATAAGGACTATGTGGTCCATTGGTCCATCACAGTCATTTCCTTTCCAGCTCAGTAGTTATACTAGGGTTTTACCTTTGCTGAGCTTTTCTTAATAAGCAAAGAGCTGCTGGCCTGCCAGCGCAGTGGTTGAATTTTTGCTTGTGATGCCGACAATCCGGTTTTGGGAATAGACCCGGGGAGTCAGAGGGCCAGCTGGGGGAGAAGGACTGAGCATCCCGTGAACTGTTCTCCTTCCCTCAGGGGGTGAGAGAGGGGTAGAGTGTATGGTGCTTGATTAACCCCTGGTGGAGGCCGGGGGAACCACAAGCATCCAGCACCCACACATTAGAGGGGCAGGGCAGATGTTGGACAAAATTGCACATCCCCACCCCTGAGGCAGACCAAAAACAGTTGGCCACTCAAGGATGATGCCTGCCCCAACATTTGTGCTCTATGGCTCCCTGCCACTCCACTGACCTATCATGGCTCCATGGCACCATCAGGCTCTGAACCCCACCCTGGGGGAGAAGCCAGGGAGGCAAGTCGGTTGCTGCTGACACCTTCTCCCCTTACAGACAGGCCTATTATGGTGCCATTGCCCCACCCTGGAAGAGGTATGGCCATTCAGGAGTGAGTCAGGTGCTTGTGGGCTGGAGTCAAGTAGCAGAGCAGCCGACCGCAAAAAGTGTACTAAATAAAAAAAAAATAAGCAGAGCTGCTAATAAAAAAATGATTAAAACTGAGATATTTATAACAATTGTTTCATTTTACTGTTTTCCAGTTTATATTGCAATCTTTCTGAGCTCTGAGGGCTTACCCAATACCCAATCTTTTCCCCAGTTCTGCCCACTCTCTGTATTTCTGCTGCTTTACCCTTTAAAATGCTTGGCCAATCACAAGGCTGGAAAATTAAGTGGGTTTTGTTGTGCAGCTTATTGTTGTTACAGCCCATGTTTCCAGTACAGTTTGTTCTGCTTTGCTGCTGCTGAACAGTGCTTTGTTTCTCTGCTGTCCTGGAAATGGCAGACAAGTTGCATAATTGCTGCAGCTACTACCTGTCTGTGGCCACCATGTCAATATGCTCCTTAACAGTTGTTTTTCCAGCAGTGCGTGCTCAACCCCCACTGCTTGTACCCCCCCCAGTTGCACAGTTGTTTTACAGGTGGCAGCTGCTTAACCCTGCTACCACTATAGACCCAGACGCACCTGACCTAGTTGCACAATGTTATCAGTAGCAGGTGCTCAACCCCACCACCAGTATCCTCACCCCTGACCCACCTGACCCAGCTGCATCATTATTTACCAGCAGTGAGTGCTCCATCCTGCCAACACTGTCCCCCAGACCCAGCTATTACCACACAATTCCCATACTGTCTGACACTGGGGGAGCCATACCCTCGGTGCCATTAAAAACACACACACACACACCACCCTCTGACACACTCAGACACTGCATTGCCAATCCTCAGTGCCAGCTAGCAACACACCACCACAGTATGCAACACTCGGGTGCCCAAACCCCAGAACTGCCAAACAACCCGCCATCAATGGGATGCCCAATCTCCAGTGTCAGATCCCTGAAAAAAAGGAAACTGTCCCTTATTGTTTCCTTTTTTTCCTGAAACAAAGAAAACCATCCAGCAATGTCTTCTAACATCCTCAGACCCTGACCCCCAACCCCTTTCACTTCTCAGCACCCATCACCCCTACCCTCACTTACTTAAGTAAGGACCCACAAGGTAATCTTGTCTGTGATGGTGAACATCCTTCTGCTACTGAGCCTGACCGTGACCATGTACTGACAGAAAGCAAAGTAAATCTGGTTAATAGCTTTTTAATGCATCTCGAACTTTTATTCATAACTTTGCCATATGTTAAAATTTTTTCTCCAGATTTTCAAATAGCCATTTTTAACCCCCTCATGGAGAAAATAGGTGTCATTTTTCAAATCCCCCTCTGAAACATGTTTTCACAGTTCTGCTATGAAATCACATTTTGGACAGCGTTTAATAAATAACACATATCTTAATCAGAAGGTGGGACAGTAAAAAGATTGCTGACAATTTGGGGTAAAAAACCCACAAAATAAGAAAGTTATGAAGAAATGTTGAAATGTTTCAATGTTTACTCGTAACTTTGCCATTGTTTGAGATTTTGACCCCAGATTTCAACACAGCCAGTTTTAACCCCACCTCATGAACATGAAAGGGGTATTTTTTATAAATCTCACCCAAAATGTGTTTTCAGTCATGCTACAAAATGACATTTTGTACAGGCTTTCTTAAATGAGACCTGTTCATAAGGTGAGGCTATTAAAAAGCCTATGTTTATACTTGGGGTTACAAATCTCAAAAACCAAGAAAGTTGTGAAGCAACATTAACATTTTTCAATGTGTACTCATAATGTTGCAAATTTTTTACATTTTTCACCAATATTTTTAACAGTCTTTTTTACTGCACCTCATTAACACAGCTGGTATAATTTTCAAATCCCACTCCCAAACCTGTTTGCACTGTTATTTCACAAAATCCTGTTTCAGGGATGATTTGATAAAAGACATCTGTCATCTTCATGTGCTAGGGTAATAAAAATACTATCTAAAAAAATTCAGGCCATAATATGAGAAAATAACATTATATGTGAGTCTCTTCATTTTCCATTCATGACAATTTCACTGTTAAAACACATGTGTTATTAAGTTGTTAATTTTACTAGTGTTATTTAGGTCCAACAAATACACAGCAAGCAAACATGTTTGGCATTGGCCAATGCTTGTTTTTATGGTTGCAGTGGGCATAGCCCTGCAGACGTCTTGCGATCACAGTAGAATAAAAGGGAGCCTACTGGATACCAGATGGACTTGTAAATAGTGGAGGTGAATGGCAATCACTGCACTTCCACTGCACTAATTTGTCTGCCGGTCATTGGTGGAACACGACACTATCCGCTGTGTCCAAGATGGCCACTGGACTTCTCTGTGCATGTGCAATGACTTGTGCATGTGCAGTGAACTCTGGTGGCATGAGAAACACAGTCCACAGTGTCCAAGATGGCCACTGGAGTTCAGTGCACATGCATGAGTCATTGTCATGTATGCTCAGGGAACTCTGTCCACCATCTTGGACACAGTGAACTGAGACACTATGTTGCCAGAGTTCAGTGTGCATGTGTGAGTTGTTGTGCATGTGCAGAGAACTCCAGCAGCCATCTTGGACATGGTGGACAGTGTTGTGTTCCACTGGTGACCTCTGCTGCAGCTGTACAAGCTGTGGCCAGAGTTTGTTACATACTCTCGTGACAGGATTAATACATACTTCAAATAATGCAGTGCTTTTTTACTGTGTCTTTCAAAAAAGGCAATTGACTGTTCCAACTGATCTCAAAATGGATGTCTGTGACATCACATTCTGTTGCCGCAGCGACTATTATGATCCAATAAACAAAGACACTGTTAGGTCAGCTGTGGACAGCCAAAGGCTTTTTGTATACATTTCTTAGACAGCCTACTAAGATGTGATATAAACTGTGGTATACACCCCGGAAAGTAAAATGTAACATTAAAAAGAACATATTCTCTAGTTAATACACTGTGATTATGAAAGTGCATACAGAAATTCCAATCTGCTGTCAAACCTACTGTACACTAAATGACTGCTGACAGCTTTTCATGAATTGTAATGCACTTTGGGTTGCAATGCATAAGAATGGTACTACATAAAGGGCAGTTCCTTTCCTTGGCATTGTTTTAACTTGAACTAATGTGACATTGTGACGAGGACAATGTAGTCATTATGGCTTCCCTCAAGATCACATCATACCAGAAGTAAGCTGTAACATGGATATATGACAGAGATATCTATCTGACTGTGATGGTGCAGTGAATGTAAGCTGTGCATTTAAACAGTTAAGCCAACTTTCTTTTACTGAATTGCACTTTGCCCCTCCATTAAAAATGCTGTCAGCACACAGATATCTGACCTCATCCATTCCCATTGTCTGAGATGGATATCTGAGTATGACGGTTATCTGAGTGTGGATTCTATGACAGACATAGTAAAAATAGCTCTGCCACAGGGATGGAAAAACAAGTGTGGCGGATAAGTGAGAGGAGGATAAATGAGTGCTGACTTGTGTTTGCATGTATAAAAATGTTTACAGCCAGGCTTATCACATTACAATTATCTAATTCAATACCTACTGTAGTCACAAAACAATATATATAGGCAGAACATTTATAACATTTGGAACAGTCAAGAGCACTTTTAGGGAACATTATACCTATTTTTTTTTATAAAATATTTAGTAACTTAATTGTATGCCTCAGATTATCCATATCCTATACTTACATCTCTATTTTGGTTAACTCTGATTTTAATAATTATTTTTCCTTTGAGTGATTTCAGTTGTTTCCGGATTTTCTTTGATTTGATATGTTAAAAATACTGTACATTGATTTTGATAAAGCAATCTCTGAAGTTGATTTTAAAAGAACTTTTAATATTTTCTCTGGAGATCTGTAAAATTATGGTGACATTTTACCAAATAGTATCCTTCTAATTTCAAGATACATAGTCCAGAGGAGGAGAATTTGCTTTAAACCATCTGTTGCATTTATTCATATTCACAATTTGGTGTTACTGAATGATTGGAGTTATGTCTGCGGTTTAAGAAATTATTGGGATGGTTCAAAATGTTAGTCAATTTATATATTTTCTAAACTTTGATCTTGTAGAGTTATCAAACTTGGTTTGAATCTAAATTGTTCATTGCTAGCCATGGGCTGTATTTTGCATCTTTTATGTTATCAATCTTTCCCTACATTTCAATATCTTATATTTTAGTTTTAGACTTTTTGTATGGTCATATAATTCTGCTTTTGGAAGGTACCAAAGCTGACCAAGCCCTTGGTTGACCAGGTTAAGATCAACAACATTTCAAGCAGAGGTGCATGTTATGGGGACATTTTTGATCTTTACTTTTTTATTCTACTCAGGTTGCCCCTTTTCTCTTGACATCCTTTTTTACCCAATTTTGAGTATGATTCAGCACTGTTTTACCTTTGACATAATAAATGTAGTGCTACTTTTAAATGTGGCTATCTCCATGTTTTCATCATTACTCTCAGCTGTTTTTAAACACCCAGTGTATGTTAAGGTTAGGGATTAGTGCCTGTTGTGTGCGTGTTCATTTTAGTTACATGAGAAAGTGATGTTAAACAATCAATGTTCTAAAACAGCTGTGAACTAGGATTAAAACATGGGGACAGCAATTGCACAACGAGTACACATTTTTATTATTTCAAATGTACAAAAAGTGCTAAAGCAAGGTGGGGAAATATGTATATTACAAGGTAGGAGATAATGAGTAATTTGAAAATGAATAAAAAACTATACGTCAAAATTTCCGTTGTTAACACACATTGCTGCTTTAACCAGATTAGAATCCTTGCCCTTTTGAGTTCCATGACTTCCTGGAGACAGGTCCTTACAATTCAGTACTTATTGTAATAATTTAATTTTACTAAAAAAATTCAGCTGCTGTGTAACTGTTGATCCAAGTGAGTACTGATGTAATTCAACTGTAACCAAATTTGCCATCATGGAAGATGGGAGAAGAAAATAAAGCTTTATAGTTTTCATTTAAGATTCTTTCCAGTGATACTGCATCTATTCTCCCAACATTTATGAGGCATGTAAGGCCCAGGATTTTAATTTGGTCTGATTCACTTTGATCACTGCTAACATAGAGTTTCTCTGTAAATCGTGTTTAAAGAGCAAATGCTAAGTAAGGGTGTATATCTTAACGAATGAAGGTCTGATGCCTTTAAATGCCTCTGTAATCATTTTACTGGCTTTTATTTGTTTCTGTAATAACGTTTTCATCATTGTATTTGTTTTTTGTTAGCTATTAGTAAAAAAAGAATCCAATTGAATTCTTATATTATAATATCAGAAAAGTCTTACTGGCAAGGCTGACAGTGTATTTCAATGAGAAACTGCAAACCTGTTTTCAGATTTTTATAGAGAAACAACATTTTCTACCAACAAAATATTGTATGTTTTATTGAAATAAGTGATTATTGATAACCTGTGAGCTTTTGTTATGATTTAGCAGATGGCTTTTTCTTCATATCCAGATCTTACTTGGAAAGCAGAAAAGGGAAGCTGATTATTGTTTTAAAAATTGTAAAATCATACAGATGGACTACAATAGTGCAAACAGATACAAGACAAAGTTTGTTGCTGAAAGAAGTATCTATTTCTTTTGAGAAAGATAGAAAAATATATTTAGTTTCTCATTGAAATACATAGGACTCCTAAGTAACTGGCTGTTTTTGATATCACAATACTAGAATTCTGCTGATTTTTTTTTACTAGCAGTGTGAAAAGCAAAGGTGAAAACCTACTTGTTTCACTGCACTAACAAATATTTTATTATAAAAGTAGAAAGTAATTACTAACACATCAAAATGTAATAAATAAAATAGTCAGCTGTCTATTTACTAGAATTAAATACCTGCTCTTTAAATGTAACATGTCATTTTTAGAGTGTTTTAATTTCAGACTTAAAACTTTTAAAGGTTTAGTCCATGTGTGGTTACTAAAATTTTCGGTCATAAAAATGCATGATATTTTACAGTTTTCCATATTTTGATTATATATGTACCAACTGCCTTCAGTCATATTCAAGCCTATTTGATTTGTCTACATTGATGTTTGAATTCCTTTCTTCACATTTTGGCTAATTAGCTTCCTAAGGAGACTCACTTTCCATAGGTGAGAGAACTAATGCTTAGCTCTTTAACATTTGTGGAAAGTTATGACATAAGTAGGAAAATCCATTCCCAGAGTCTGGTTCATTGAATCAAAGAACATTATGGACAAACAAAGACCCACTGTCCCTTTATGGACACTACCTCTAAACAGATGGCAATCTAGTACAGTATTGGCATGAACATACTGACCACAACTATCTAGATAGTTCCCACCACCTCTTTTGTTATAATTTCTCAAGGTTATACCTCTGTGAAGATGATCCTAAATCTTTTAAAGAGGCACCAACACCTCAAAAAAAAACTTTAAAAATCATGTTTTGACACAAAGCAGCATACATTTCTCATTGGCCCTATGTTTCTTATCTTCATTATATATTATTGAGGTCTTATGCATGAAAACAGGAGAGTTGTTCTTTGAGGGGGCTCATCAGCTCCTGTTACTTCTTCCCAACCTGATGTCATAATACTCTGCTGGTGACATCACAGTTATTACCACACAAAGTGACTGCAATGTCACAACAGAGCATTATGGTTTTAAGTAGGGAATAAGATATAGGGATTATTTATTTATTTATTTTATTAATTTTGGTAACCGGGTAAACCCACTGGGACCATTACAGTTCCTTTTTCAGGAGCAACCAGTGATTAATTACATGTAACAGAGCATTTACAGAGTCACATGTGGTAATTGTTTATATTACAACATTCACATATGGTAACTGTTCACATTACAACGTCCAACATAATTCAACATTTGTTAATCCATACTAGGTGTTTGTGGATACAGTCAATCATAATTAGCATATAAAATGAGGGCTATTTAGTGGTATCACCGGTAACAAGTGTATAAAGATCTTGGGCCAGATTTTCAAACCTTGATCACAAGCTGCAACAATGGCAGCTTGTGTCAAGTGCCAGTGCATCCAGGATCCTGTGCCCAGTTTTAAATGGGGCATGGTCCTGGTGTTTAATTTCTGCCGCTTGCAGCAACTGAGTGGCTGCACTAAATGGATGGCACACCCAGAAGGAGTGTCGCAAGTGCTGTGGGACAGTGGGGTGGCAGCTGTGCCCTTCCAAGGGTGCATGGTGTTGCTTCCCAAATACCAAGCCCCGATGTACCCATAAGCATTACATATGGAACACAAATAAAAATACTCCCTGGTGATCTAGTGCCCCCCTCCCCACACAGATCTACCCCAACACTTAAATAGTTATACAGTAGTAGCCACAGACATTGCCAGCTATTTCCAGATATTTCATAAAATGTCTAAAGAGTTCCTCTCTGCTGCACCTACTGTAGAAATGGAGAAAGCATTAGATATATCTGGAAATATCACAGAAATTTCGGGGAAATAGTTGGCAGTGTCTGTGGCTGCTACTGTAGAAGATACTCCCTGGTGATCTAGTGGCCCCCCACCCTGGCAAGTAGTGCCCACCACCCTGCTCCCCACTACCCCACTCCCCCCATCCTATGCCATTCTCCAGCAACCAGCACAGCCCCCCTGCACACTACCATGGTTGGCCCCAAATGAACTGTCAGAGCGCGTACTGTATACTATATTTGCTCTGACAGTTCATTTTGCGGCCAGCCATGGTGCTGTGTGGAGGGCTGTGCTGGTCACTGGAGAATGTCCTAGGAGGGGGGAGTGGGGTGGTGGGCACTACTTACAGGGGTGGGGGGTCACTAGATCACTAGGGAGCATCTTCTATAACTATATAAGTGTCAGGGTAGATTGCAACGGGGAGAGGGGAGCACTAGATCACCAGGGAGTGTCTTCTATAACTTTTTAAATATCAGGGTAGATCAGAGCAGAGAGGGGGGCACTAGATAACCAGGGATTGCTTTATTACTGCTACATGATGTGTAAGGGGCAGATCAGAGCAGGCAACACAGTGGCACATACTGGACAACTCTCCCAGGGGATGTCTAAGTAGTGTTAGACCAGCCCTTGGCTGGTCTAATGGTACCTAGCACCTTGACCCTGGGGAGGGCTTTGAAAATCAGGAATTCAAGGTTGTGGAATCCAGGGTCGACCACAAGCTTCCTAGCACCATGCCACAGGCACTTTTTTTTCCATATACATTTTTTGATTTTCTCCATTTTTATCCCCAACCCAGGACCCTGGCAGACACATGTGTGCATGTGCCCCCCACGCCTGGCATTATTGATGCCACTTCCCCTCACCTATGCTTCCCACCAGATCTCCCACCTGGTAGGAGCTGAACTATGGGAAGAGCAGATAATCACCCATGGGAGGGGAGAGCTGCTTATGCTGGCTTCCCACTGACCTGAGGTCATTTTCAAACCTGGGTCACCAGCGTAGCGTGAGGTATGGCGTACAGTGCCTTAGCCCTCAGCGCCACTGAGCCAGCTTGCGACAGCCATTTTTGTGGTGTAAGGCTGGCACAAGCACACTTTGGAGTAAGCAGCCTGCTGCTTGACACAGGCTGCTTTCTAAAATAGCATGGGGCACTATGCTTGGTGCAAGATGCTTGCTGTGCCCAATATGTTGGATGCAAGAACCTTGCGCCATTCTATGGGCTTTGAAAATCTGGACCCTTGTTTTTGTGGGAATTTCTTCAGTAATAAATAATGGCTAGCAGAAATCTATAAAAGATATATGAAATGGAAGCTGAAATGCGTCTAATGATTATGTTTTCCAAAATTTTCCTAAAGGCATCAGCTGCTCTTTAAGGTAAATTTAAAAAACAGACATGAACAGTAACATGGGCTGCTACCACACTCTGTACTGTCACTCAAAACATTTCCAGATTCTGTACCTGCTGCTCCATGCCAACAAATAAGCTACTTTATACTACTTTACATCAGAGACAATATAAAGATGATGCAAGCCAAGGACCTGGTAGGGAGGGAAGGATAGAAACAGTGTGGGTACATCTGATAGTTGAAACAAGAAGAATCAAAGACTGGGATTGACCTTCTGGCCACCAAAACAGCCAAGAAGGAGGACAGTTAGCTAGGGGATAAAATCAGAAGGACTGCTGCCTTAGGAAATATAATTGAGGTGCTAATAAACAATGCAAATCTCCCAGTGGTGGACTGGGAAACATTGACAGTTAGGAGTGCAAAGAGACAGGCTTTTGTAGAGTTATTAAAAGGGGGCTTCCTTCTATAGTGGGTGAAAGGGAGAGAACCATCCTGGACCTGGCACTTTTGAACCATGACATGGTATCCTAAAACGCTTTACAAGCAATGCTAGACTGGTAGTGAAGTGACTGAATGTGCAAGTGGCAGCCATATCACACATCTACACCCACACACAGGCTTGGACAGTTGCATGAACTGGTTTTATGGGAAGGAGAATATTGGCCAGGACACCAGTAATGTCCTCTACTCTTTGCAAAGGGTACCTTGTGTTCTTTTACTTCCACCTGGACACCCATCAGGACAGCATCAGTATGGGTAGAAGGGACCTCGGTTTAACATCTCATCCAAAGGATGGCATACCCAAACAGTACAGCACCCCCTAATACTTCACTTGTGTGCCATTGTTTAGGTATGAGCCCAATCCTGATGTGGGATCAGAACCCACAACCTTCTGGCCCAGAGGTGGCTGTGCTACCAACTGAGCCATGCTGACACCTGAGCCACAAGAGGTGAAAGGGTTAAGGTAAGTCACAGCACATTTATAGCTCTGGGACTTTTTTACTGTACCTTTGAGGGCTGCCTTTTTGTTTTGTGAGGTAAGGAATCCCCTGGGGATGAGTAATGGGTGTTTACTCATCTGGTAAAGGTGATTGTGTTGGTTGGCATCCATGGCACTCCAGACATTACCTCATGGGTTACAGCCCACCTGATAGGCTAATGATGCACATGACCCAGATCAGATTTCCAGTATATCCAGGTCCCAGGAACCCCTGCTCTCCAGTTTGAATTTTCCATAGCTGAAAGGAAGTTAGTTAGAACAAGAATACAATACAAAAAAACAATACAGTCTAGTAAAAATGAGGTCCTCTACAACATGATAGAAGCAAGGCCGGAGGCCTGTGTTTATTTCCTATTATGTACAATCTAATTCGAACCGGGGTTCGACTGTGTTAGCAGTGAGACTGAGTTCTACGGCACTGGTGTATGGACCTCCTGTTTCCCTGACAGAGGACGCTCGATCCTCCCCGAGGGAGGGCCTTGGAGTGCCATGGATGCCAACCAACACAATCACCTTTACCAGGTGAGTAAACACCCATTGTGATTGGTTGGCATCCCACTCAACTGATACCTCATGGGAGATAAAGGCAGTTAGGACTCGGTTGGGATCGGGTGGATCGGAGGGTCCGGGTGTGGGTGCAGCTGCTAGGACCTGGGTAGCGGAGGCTGGCCTGAAGTCCAGAAGCTGTTCTAGTCTATAGTGTCTAGCAAAGGTGTGCAGGGAGCTCCAGGTAGCCACCCTGCAGATGTCTTCGGAGGACACAGAAGCTCGCTCCGCCCAAGAGGTGGATATTGCCCTGGTGGAGTGAGCCCTGATCCCCTGAGGTGGGGTCAGTCGATTTGCCGTGTAGGCATGCAGGACGACCCGTCTGATCCACCCCGCGATGGTGGTCTTGGACGCCACGAGCCCCTGCCTCTGGCCCTTTGAGATGATGAATAGCCTCTCCATCTTACGGATGGGGTGTGACCTGTCCAGGTAGACTGAGAGGGCCGACCTGACATCCAGGGAGTCGGGGGCTCTGCTCTCGGCCTGAGGGGCTACGCGAGGCAAGGTAGGCAGGTCTATCGGTTGTTCCCTGTGGAACCTTGTCGGAACCTTCAGCTGGAAGGCTGGGACTGTCCTCAGCTGGACCCCTTTGGGGGTGAAGGTGGTGTATGGAGCCACGCACGACAGAGTGCCGAGTTCCCCAATTCTTCTAGCCAAACAGATGGCTACAAGGAAAGCTGTCTTCAAGCTGACCCAGAATAGGTCTGCCTCGGTGAGCGGCTCTTATGGTGGTAGTCTTAGGGAATCCAAAACCAGAGGTAGGTCCCACGGAGTGACGCTAGGTCTGGTTCTGGGTTGCATGAGGTCTACCGCCCTCAAGAAGTGGATGGCATCTGGATGGGCCCCCGGCGGGAGTCCCTCGATGAGACCTCTGGCCGCCCCGATGGCTGCCAGTTGCACCCTTAGAGAGGAGGGTGCCAGCCCCTTGTCCACCCCTTGTTGCAGGAACAGGAGGATCGTTGGCAGGTCAGCCTGTTCTGGCATCGACCCTCTCTGACGGCACCACTGAGAGAAGATGGCCCATTGCCTCTCGTACGTGGATGTGGTGGATGCCCGACGAGACTGGAGGAGCGTGCCTATAACCGACTCATGGTACCCGGTAGCCGTTAGTCATTCCCTCTCAGGAGCCAGGTCGTGAGTTTTAGGGTTCGAGGAGATGGGTGGAGTACCGGTCCCTGCGACAGCATGTCCGGACGGGCCGGGATCCGGAAGCTAGCTAGCGACATCTCCGTGATTGCCGCGAACCAAGATCTGCGTGGCCAGTAAGGAGCCACCAGGATGATGTTTACCCGAGACTCCCAGATTTTTGCCAAAACCTGTGGGATGAGGGGAAGCGGGGGAAACACGTACGCATACTCCCGTGACCATACCTGAGACAGGGCGTCCGTGCCCTGGGAGTGAGCGTCTCTGAAACGGGAGAAGTACCGGTCCACCTGGATGTTGTCCCGTGATGCCATTAGGTCTAGGGACACTGGGCCCCAGGCCGCCTGTATTGTCTGGAATAGATCCGGATGCAGGCGCCATTCTCCCGGGTGGATCTGCTGCCTGCTGAGCCAATCCGTCTTGATGTTCAGTTTCCCCGCCAAGTGCACTGCTCCCAGGTGTGATAGGTGCGTTTGTGCCCAGTTCATCACCCTTGAGGTTTCCCTTGACATGGCCCTGCTTCTGGTCCCTCCCTGCTTTGCGATGTAGGCCACCATCACGTGATTGTCGGACTTGATCAGAACCGACTGTCCCCGGATGATGTGATGGAAGGCCCTTAGGGCGTGGAATACTGCTCTCATCTCCAGGACATTGATGGAGAGTTGAGACTCCGTGGGGGACCATGTTCCCTGTGCTGACTCGTCCCCCAGACAGGCTCCCCAGCCGGAAAGGCTCACGTCCGTCTCGATGGGGATCGGGTGTGGGGCCTCCAGGGGGAACCCGCTCGTCAGGTTTCCCGGAGTTACCCACCACTCTAGGGAGGATCTTACCTCGGCGGGTAAGGGAATCACGCAATGGAGGTTGTTCTCGTTCAGTGCCCCGTGCGCCAGGACGTAATTCTGGAGTGGACGCATGTGCCACCTGGCCCAGGGCACGAGGTCGATGCAGGAGGCCATGCATCCCAGAAGCCTTGCCACCTCGCGCCACCGTGGTGCGGGGTGTGACTATAACTGTCGGGCCAGACTCGGAGGCTGCGGATCCGGGCTGGTGACGGTCTCGCCCAGCCTTCGGCTGAGTTGATAATGGCCCTGAGGTGCTCTATTTGTTGGGTGGGATGGAGATGGCTCTTCTCTCGGTTCACCACCCAACCATGGTCCCTGAGGGCCCGTACGGCGAGCTCCATATGTGCGTGCACCTGATCCTCTGAGCGGGCGCGGATGAGTCAATCGTCCAAGTACGGAACGATGTCCAGCCCCTGTTCCCTGAGTCTGGCCACCAGGGTGATGGAGACCTTGGTGAAGACTCTGGGTGCCCGAGGACAGGCCGAACGGGAGCGCTTGGTACTGGAAGTGGTGCCCCATGATGTGGAAGTGGAGGAACTGCCTGTGCTTCCTGATGATGGGGATGTGTAGGTAGACGTCCTTTAGGTCGACGGACGTGAGGAAGTAGCCTACTCTGATACACTGTAGGGTGGACTGGACGGTCTCCATTTTGAACCGACGTGGGATCACGTACTGGTTCGGGTGTTTTAGGTCCAGGATGGGCCTTAGCTCCCCCGACTTCTTGGGGACCAGGAAGAAGATGGAGTACATGCCCTTCCCCTGTTCCTGAGCCGGGATGGGTTGAATGGCCCTGTTCTGGATCAGCTCTGCCAGTATCCCCTGTACTTGGTGAGGCGAGGCTCTTCTTCTGGAGACTGGAGATGAGACGAAACATTGTGGGACTGAGGGATGAGCCAACTCGATGGCGTATCCCCTGGAGACCACGTCTCGGACCCACCTGTCCGACGTGGTGGCCGCCCAGCGATGGGCGAACAGGGCCAGCTGTTGACCGACAGGGGGGATATGGTTCCTGGAGGAGGTGATCGGGCGAGTCAGAGTCACTGTTTCCCCCTGAACCCCCTACTGCGACCTCCAGACTTCTGTCCCCGGGGTCGGAAGGAGGAGGCTTGGTAACCGTGGAAGGTGGGGGTGCGGGAGTTAGAGGGGGGAGCCCTACCTCAAAAGGAGTGGCTCTGAGCGAATGAATCCCTGCGGGTTTGGCTCTTGGTGCCAGGATGAAACCTCCGCCTTGCGGAGGGTAGATGGGAGGATCTTGACTGGTTCCTTAGGAGGTCCCTACCCTCTTCTTTCTGTTTCAGGTAACTCTGAAGTCCCTCCCCAAATACATGACCCCCTTTAAGGGGTAGATTCTGTAGTAAAGTCTTGGACTCTGAATCAGCGTCCCAGAGCTTCAACCATAGTGCTCTGCGGGCCCGAATTATGATGGCGGCGCCCTGGCCTGGGCGTGAGGGAGTCCACTGCCATGTCGGCCAGGTACTCGGCTGCGTCCAGGGTATAGTCTAGGAGTTCAGCTTCCTGGACTTTGGGCTCACCTGTTCCTGGAGTTCTTCCAGCCAGCGGATCTGGGCCTGGGAGGTGTAGATAGCCGCTGTCATAGCCTTGGCCATGGTGCCCTCGATCTCAAAAGTCTTCTTTAGCATGTCCTCAATCCTTTTGTCCGTTGGGTCCTTGAAGGCTATGGTACCACATGGTAGGACAGTCTTCTTGCTCAGGGCCGCCACTTGGGGATCAATGGAGGGTGCCTTGCACCAAGCATCCGACTTGTCGCCTTGTACCGGGTACATCTTGTGCAGAATCCTTCGGTTTGGCATTCTGCCCGGGTCTGTGGATTGCCATTCTGAGTGAACCAACTCTTCTATGGCCGGGCAAACTGGGAAGGTCTCTGAGGAAGTGGTTCTTAGCTGGATCATGGGATCGAGCTTCGACTCCGTCTTCTCCCCTTCCAGTTCCTCTGTGGACAGTCCCATAGTGGCCTTGATGGCCTTCATGAGTCTGGGGATGGTTTCGAAAGAACACAGTTTGGACGTCAGGGACGGGGTTGCTTGCTGGTCGACGTCCTCCGAGTCGGACTCCAAGCCAGGCTCCTCCTCCTCCTCTTCGTCATAATCGTTGTCCTTGCCCCCTTCCTCCAGAGGTTCGTCGAGGGGTACACTGGGATGGGGAACCTCTGGGATGGGCGATTCCTCTGGGGGGTCTCTGTGATGGGTGGGCTCCGAGCTGGGTGGTTTCATTCTGTTTTGGGTAAGGGCCTCTAGCTTCTCCATGATCTTCAGCATGAAGTTCTGCTGACTCTCCATCATTGCCACCGCTGCCTGTTGATTCTGGATCAACAGCGAACCTGGGTCCACCCACGTCGAGGTGCTGGGGCCGGGGTTAGAAGGTGCCAGAGGAGGGGTTCTCTCCATCGAGGAAAGTTCGTTGTCCATCAGGCAGGCTGCGCAGAGAGGACCCGGGGTCTGGGGGAGGAGGGTGGCGCTGCACGCGGTGCATTTCTTTGCCTTTACCATCTGAAAGAGAGAGAGATAAGTCTGAGCGCAGTGGTTAGCTCTGGAACTGTTTTATCCCTCTTGCCCCTGTAGGATGCCACGCCTGCAGGTGGGTGGGGGGGAGACCGGAGGTAGGACTGGGTAAGGGCGCTATGGGAGGGCCCTTATACAGTCATGGGCGATGACGGGATCTTTCCCTTGTTTTCCTTACCTTCCTCATCCCTTTCTTTCCATTTTGCGAAGGGGCTGAGGCCTGCTGTGGTAGGGGGCCGGGGCCAGTGATCGGTGAGGAAGGTACCGCTGGGCTCCCACTGGGGTCGCATGGGGAGGGACCCAAGTAGGATGCTCCACGGGTCCTACTGGGGTCGCTATGTGAGGGACCCAGTAGCAGGAAGGTCTCTTCTCTCTTGTTCTTTTCTCTGTTTTTTTTTCTGAGGACTGTACCAGAGGAAACCAGAAAAGCAAGCTGGTGGTCCGAAACCCTGATCCTCCAGATTGGGATCAGCTTGGAGGAGATGGGGATTTCCCTCTAGATGGCTGACCGATGGCCAGCGAGGTCATCTAGAACACGGGTGGGAGCAGCATAGCCCTGGACCCTCGCATCTGCCCCTTTTTTTTTTTTTTATATGCCTGTTGGTAGGGGAAGCTTTGAGGAATGCTCTCCGAGAAGTGAGGGCTGTGGGAGGTGAACCGCAGCCTCCAATTTGCAGCTCGGAACCTTGAGTGCTGCACCAGCTGTTCCATCACCTCAGTCCCTTCGGAACGCTAACAGTGGACCCCGAGGAAGCCTAGGGGGGGGTTTGGGGCCGAGAAGGCCCGAGGGGACCAGGCCTCTCTGCGGCCCTAGAGGGAGACGCCGTGCGGCTGGGATCACCTTGGGGATGCTCGACTGAGTGAGGCGACCACACCGCGGGCGGCCTGTCCTGTCCCTCTGATGAAAGAAGGAACGGTGGAGCACGGTTGGGTTCCAGCTGGGGACTCGTGAGGGCTGAGGCCTTCCTCTCGATTTCCCTATGGGGCGTGTCCCCTCACGAGGTGTGGGCCAGACTGGGGCCCAGAAGCAAGTGCCACTCCACGTGACGGCATGTTAGGGCCTCTCAGGGATCGAGAGGCGAGGGGGGGAGGCGGCCGGTGGAGCGTCGGGCCAGTCGGCCCAAGAGACGCCACCGAGCCAGGAGAGAGCCGGGGGGGAAGGAGAGGCTCTCGGGGAGGTGGCTAGGCCGCTAACCAGGCCGCGGAGTCGCGGGGAGAAGAGGCGGCTCGCGGGAGGCCGGCAAAGGTGTGGGCCTAGAGCAGCAAATGCCCGCGAGGCCGCGGTGGCGTGCAGGGGAAGCAGCACACGCCTGGGATGGCCTGGAAGGGTAGGGCCTAGGCCGAGCAGGCTGTAGGGGCGCTAGGAAGAGCTAGTACTAAGCTGTGGCAGCAAACACCAGCTGGATTTTCATTTAGGGAATGCCAGAATATTAAATGAATCCCTGAAATAGGGATATCAGGAGACGCCAGAAAAATGGCAATCTGTTGGAATTTCTTTCATTAACTACGTCAGCATTAACATAGCAAGCAGAAATTTCTTCTCTTTATAAAATAATTATATACTTTGAGGGCAGCATAGCCTGACCCCAGGAACAAAAACCTAATGTACAAGCCACTTGTTTAAAAGAAGTAGATAGCTGGTTCCTACCTTAAAAGAGCAGACAGGGTTCTCTGGAGTGCTTCTTGCCTGTTCAGATGCACAATTCACAACTGGAGAGCAGGGGTTCCTGGGACCTGGATATACTGGAAATCTGATCTGGGTCATGTGCATCATTAGCCTATCAGGTGGGCTGTAACCCATGAGGTAATGTCTGGAGTGCCATGGGATGCCAACCAATCACAATCACAACTTAGTTTGGTTCACTTTGGCCCTAGATGACTGGAGGACAAAGTCTAGGACAAAGGTCTGAGGTTTCAGGATGGCAAATATTAGAATAGGGAGACCCACCAAGACAAACTGGGGATAGAAAGGGTTGAGGAAGTTAGGAAAATGTGGGAAATCGTGAAAGGTGGTCTTTTGGGGGTTACTAAAATGTATCTGAAGCAGGTAAGTAAAAACAAAAACACAAGAAGCCACTCTGATTCTCCAGAGATGTGAGAGAAGTCCAGTCATAGAGGGCTGTATTCAAAAAGTATAAAGGGGGAATTAATCTGGAGATAATATAAATGCGTACTTAGAGAAATGATGGAGTAAGCAGAGTCCTAAGGAGGGCAAAAGCAGAAGTGGAAGTGAGGATAGCCAGATAGGAAAAGAAAAACAAAAGGTCATCATCAGATATATCAGAAAGAAAAGGAATACCAAGGAAGATATGCATGAAGGGACGAAAAGTATGCAGAAAAGGGTCAGAAATTCAGTGCACAGCTATGTGGCACACAAGGCACCCAGGGAGCGTAGCGTGCACCAACGGGCATGCAGTGGGTGCAGATCCCTTAGGCAGGACCTCAGGAGATGCATAGTGCCCTGTGCAGCCCAAACGGGACTGGCCAAGAATATGTGGATCCACCCCTTGACCCCACCATATATAGGCAAGCAGTCCACCCCATGCAGAGAAGTGGAAGTGAATAGCGGATAGCGACAAACACAGAGGCAATGGTGGAGAGTGTCAGAGATGGAGAACAAGACCTATGAGAATAGACTGAATGTGTAGGGACTGTACACTCTGGAGGAGAGGAGAGATCGGGGGGATATGATTGAGATCTTCAAGTACTTTAAGGGGATCAACAGGATGGGCAAAGAAGGATTGTTGACACTGAGAATGGAATGGAGACGAGAGGGCATGGGCTCAAGTTGGAGGGTGGCAGATTTAGGAGAGAGAGAAAGATAAGGAAGCATTATTTCACAGAGAGGGTGGTGGCAAAATGGAACACACTGCCAGAGGAGGCAGTCTTCTGTAGGACAGTGAGCAGCTTCAAAAGGGCATGGGACTGGGTGTGTGGCGGGGTCAAGGTGATGGGGGATGAGGGTGGGGCAGCTGCAGTCTAGGGGTGCTAGCTGCATAATCGAGCAGACTTGATAGACCTAGTGGCCTGTTTCTTCTGGCAGATTTGTATGTTCATATGTTTATATGTGCAGGACTCAGCACGCCAACTAGAGATGCCCTACAGGGATGGCCACAGTGGCAGACAGCACCTTGGATGTGTCCGCCCCCAAGGCGGGCGACGTTCCCGGTCATCAAACTTTACAGGTGGCTAGGTGGTGTCAGTGGTATTAGACATCTGGACCCATTATGCCATACTACAGAGGGCACGTCCCTAACAGTGACCCAGGAGACCAAGGCACGCCTGTGGCTAGACATGCAGGCCAATGTGAATGCTGCCTGGCCAGAGGCATGGACACTGGCAGCCATTAAACACAAATGGTGTTACCTGTGCGCAGGGGTGAAGAAAAAGCTCATTGTAGGTGCATGGGCATGTCAAGGCATGGGTGATGAGAAACCCACCTGGTCCCACACCCTGGCAGCAATAGAAATGATGATTGCTGACACCCTCACAGAGGTGGTCCTACACAGGGAGGAGGAGGACATAGACTCACTGGCAGGTTCATGGGGACTAGCAGGGACATGGATCCTGAGGGCATGTACCCCATGCATGTGCTGCCATGTGTTGCACTCCACAGACCCTGGCACAGAGAGACACCCAACCACAGGGGTGCCACCGCCCACCCAGGATGACACACCACAGTGGGTCAGAGGCATAGCAGACCAGATTGATTAGGATGGCACAGGTAGGATACCAAGTACACTTGCAACACAGCAGCAAAAAGCACCCATAGGTGCCCTGGCACAGGTAGCATAACATCTCCATGTCACTCACAGGTAGCAAGCAGGAGACAGAGGAGCAACAGGGGATGGAGATGGGTATAAAGGGCACACAGGCATGGAAAATCAATGGGACAGAGATGAAGGACAAGGAGATGGAGGAAAAGGGCAAAACCTTGGACTGCTAGCCCACCCCCTGCCATCCAAGAAGCACTGCAGAGGACCGTCCAATGGGCCTGCACACCAGCGGTGGCACAGACTGTGTATGAGTAAGCACCACGGTCCATCACAGGATGGGACAGCACCAACCTAACAACCCCCCAACCCGGGAAAGTGGTGTTGAACGCCCATCAACACAACCAGCAACCCGGCCATGGAGACTGTGCACCCGAAGTGTCATGCACACCTATTACACAGAGGTGCCACAGCTGAAGTGGAACAGGCACAGATCAGGAACACTGAGGTGCTGCTGAGTCTGACTGAGGAGGTGCAGGGCATGCAGCATGGGATAGACAGGCTGGGTGACCTACTGGAGTGTCTCATGGACAATCTTGTGGCAGGGTCAGTAACACCATCCCAGACAGCATCCATCCCACACCATGTGGCAGATTCCCAACCAGCCCCATTCGGCAGCACAGTGCCCATTGTGGTGCTATAGGACACCTAGCTGTGGTACACAGACAGCACCCAGGAGACTGAATCCAGTGCAC
Source organism: Neoceratodus forsteri (assembly GCA_016271365.2). NCBI lineage: Eukaryota > Metazoa > Chordata > Ceratodontiformes > Ceratodontidae > Neoceratodus > Neoceratodus forsteri. Next base: position 1,238,142,737 of record CM057455.1, read on the forward strand.
AGGAATGATACAGCTGAACACAGATGGCACACAGGGATCCAGTACACTGATGGCCATACCAGTCCTCCAGGACAGCAATGGTGGCATGCTATCAAATAACACTCCTCCACAGACTGCCCACACAACCACCCAGACAGCTGCAGCACAGCATCTAAGGGTGAGACAGAGGCACAGCAGATGGTGCCCACACCCACAGCCATGCGTCACCACTGTGATGGACATGCACAGGAACCCTTGCAGCATCTGGGCACATGAGCATCTGTATGACTCAGGCAGAAGCTTGACAACAGGGACAGGCAGTGAAACACCACCCACATGTGTATAAGTATAAGCACTATAACACACATGCACAGAGACACCCCAATGCACACACGACGGCCATACCCCCACCACCACTGTACAGCCAACCTCAGCACACAACACAAGCGCAGAACACCCATCCATAATGACCAGACCCCCACACACACATATCTACATGGTAAATGCATACCTCCTACACACAACAGTACCCTAACAAAGTGCGGGGTCAATACAGCGCCTGACAGAATTCAGGTGACATAATCGTGTTGCATGATTCACTGATAACTTTTCTGTGGGGGAGTTCTGCCCCCTACACCCACCATTCAGGGCTGCACCCCAGACCCCCACAAGGATTCTAACTCCGGGGGCAAACATGGAGAACACACAGGTCTGGGTTTCAGCACAATGCTGTGCGCTATTAAGCATATGACAAGTATAACCCAGTATGCTAACACCCCTACACACAACAGTACTAACCCCCGCATGCAACAGTACCCTACCACCCCCGTGATAAAGGTGCACTTAGTGGCATATGTCATCATTGAGCCCCCTCCCAGGCCACCGCCTACACATGCCATGACACAGTGCTGTCCACATCATAGGCACATGCATAAGTGCCCCGTGCAGTGGAAATGCTGATGATAAATGCCATTGTACATGTCCCATGGCTGTCAATGCTGCCAGCTGGCAGCGGTCATTGCTACTGGCAGAATGAGCCCTATACAGGGGCATCATGAGCACCTCCATTGTCAGCATCTCCATTCCAGTGTTAGGATGGCCATCATCCATATCAGGCTGTGCATGCCTCTGCACATCCATTGGCATGGGTACATGGCAGTGTATGGCAAAGTTATGGAGCATGGCACATGCTGTGAATTACTTGCATGCCCTTCCTGGTGACAGCATCATTGTACTACCTGTATGGTCCAAACATTGGAACCTCATCTTCAGTAGGCCAATAGTCCTCTCTGTGATGGACCTTGTCCTCTTGTGGGCATTGTTATATGCCTCCTCGGCAGCATGATGTGTCTCCAGGAATGGTGCCATCAGGTACAGCCGGAGTGGGTATCCGCTGCCGCCTATGCAGGGGACACAGATGTCATACTATCAGGTGCTGTTGTCAGGATGAATGTTGCCACAGTATACTCATTCAACAGCCATCCATCAATCCAGCTGGAACTGAGGAGGGCACTGAAGGGCACTGATTCATGGCCGTCAAGTATGCATGCATCGTGGTACAAGCCAGGGTACTTGGCACACACATTGGAGAATAAAACACCAGTTTGTATTGTGTAAAGACATTGCGCCATTCTGTTTGCAGATTTCCTAGTTCTGCTTCTCATTCAACTCATCATTGTATTTTATACAGTAATTTAGGTTGGTTTGCATTTGAGCAAAGAGTGAATTATTTTAATTTATTGGTTTTGAGAAGGTTGTTGTCAACACAAATACCTGTTTCATTCATGATTTTTAATCTAGATACATCACATATTTGTTGTACTAGATCAGCAAATGTTGACAAGTTGAACCATCCCTCCTATAGGTCTTCTTTAGGTCAAAGATCATGGTGGCTCTTTCATGTTGTAAAATTGCGGAATAATTTACCCAATGATACTTCAGCATGTAATTCAGTGTATATTTTTAAGAAATCCCTGAAGCAGCATTATCTTACTCTTTTGACATGTTCTTGTCATTATTAATTTGTTTTGTTCATTGTATTGTATTGTATTGTTGTTTCTGTTCCGGGTCACCCATGAAAATGGGCATTTGATGCCCATGGGTTTTTACCTAATGATCAAATATTAAATAAAAAATAAATAAATATGCTGCCAGTGTGGCAAACAACCTGACAGTTTATACTGTGGAACCTCTTTCTGTTCCTGTATGCCTCCTCATTCTCAGACAGTGTCAATATCCCCTATATTTTAGTGACATGAACATCGGCCTCGGATGTGGGGAATCTGATGTGCACCTGCACATGGGCCATCAGGACATTCATCACCTACACCAGTGCCCTAGACACAGATGACTGGCTGATGCCAATTACATCACCAGACATCCTCTGGAATGGCATAGTATGAGAGTATACGTAGCACCTTGGTCTCCATTGATATCAACCTTGAACACCGTGTCTGTGGTGCAACATTGTCTCAGACCATGTCACACACCTGTTCTATTGTGCCCCAGTCGATCCTAAGATCCTAAAGCATTTGATGCAATATGTGTCCAGACATGGTCTGAAGACTCATGGCCATGGCCTGTGTTGCCTCCACCACTCCTACTCTGTCTCAGGAAGGAGCACATTCAACAGAAAGCCAGTACACATCTTGTCCCACCCCTTATGGATACCTGTCGACAGGCAGATGTTACGACAGTGGCCTTTATGTAGTTCAGAACCCTCATGTATACCTTTAAGTGGGTGTGGGTGGGCCCCACATGTGCAATGATGGTATCTGTTCGGGCATCATGTGCACACGCCATAAGGTGCATAAATGGTGATGGCAGCTATTGCAGGTCTTGACTATGTTTCCACGCCACAGATTGGACCATTGGGGATGTAAACCCTGTAAATGGTGGTGGGTATCAGAGGAGTGTTACCTAGACAACCCCAATGGAGGCACCATCTGGCACACTGTGGTTCCACTCAGGGCATGTACCACGTTTGCAGGGTTGGGTGTGGGGCATTCCTGTGGCCATGTTATCCATGGTGCTGAATGCTGTGTCTGCATCTCATTTCCAAAAGATCACCTAGGACTACCAGACTGGATGGAGCTGTACAGGGAGGAGCAGCCTGATGGGGCCATCTGTGTTGTCCACAGACCATCAGGATGAAGGTGTTGACAATGCAGTGAACCATACTTTCTGTGGATGGGGGTCATCTACTACAAATCAGATAATGGGGAGATGTGACAGGTGGCAGAGGCCTCCAAGGTAGGTGTTGCATCCTGTGTCATATCTGTACCATTTTATGATGCCTGTTGAGCCCATCAAGTGCATCCCACTCATGCTTATCTTCCCTGTGTGTTCTTCTCTTTGCAGTGCTACAGGGACCACTGCACCACATGGTACTGCTGCCACCACTGGGATGGCCACCATGCCAGTGGGTTCCTGCAGGGACTCCCAGGAGGAAGGGGAGTAGGGCATGTCCGCTGCCCTGGCAATGACTGGCTAGTACACAATTGTACTATGGCCATGCCTGCATTGTTGTCCGTGTGCATCATCAGATCTGTGGACTGTGTGCTGGTGTACTGTACAGTTGGTTCTGGTGTGCTGCCCTGTATCTGGGTGTTGGTTGACCACCATCTTTCCTGTTCTCTATTGTTGCTGTTACATGTTTTACAATACAGAGTTTATTTTCATACATGTTTTGTTCTTTGTCTCCATCACAGTGGTTAGCCCCCTGCTGTGGGTGGGTGGGGCACATGGGGGCACCTTGGGGCATTTGTGTGAGGCTCCATGTTGGTTGGGTGGTATGTGCATTATGCACTGGGGGGACATTTGTTTGGGGGTACCACCTGTGTGGCCTGTGGGGGGTGGGTGATGGTCCCATGGGGGTGAGTGTTGATGGCAGTACAGCCTTGCCCAGGTGCTACCTGTCTTTGCCGGGGGCTATACTGTTCACGTCAGTCACACACCTGTGTGCTGGTCTTTCTGGTGGGGGTTCCCTGTGGTGTTGCTGGGTGTGTGTCCCATGTTTGTGCCCATGGTGGTATCTGCCACAGTGTTCTCATGTCCATGCCCTTCCACTGCATCCTTTTCTGTCTGGGAGTTGCTACCTGACATGGTGCACTGGTGCTTATGGCAGCCCTCCACCTGCCATATGAGTATGCGTGTCACGCCCTGAGCCTGACTGTTGCACCTGGCTTTGTGCATGTGCATTCACGGATGCTGAGCACAGTGATACACAGCTACACCCTGGAATGTGCAGTGCACAGCGGGCCACCTACACATACCATCACATGTGGTTTGTGCATGCCTCTCAACCACATGTATATCCTTACACTGGCATGTTGTGCACCCATGCATACAATGCATAGCCATTGTGCATATAGCCCATTGTGGGTGGAGGTGCATGAAGGTCATAAACTTTGCTTCATGAATCAATTTGCAAAGATCTGCCTCTCTGTGAAGCCAATTTGCATTGTGAAAAGCATCTCATGAAGTGAGGCCCACTTTGGGAAGCTGTGAATTAAGAACTTTGCTGGCAGAGTTCTTGTGGCCTCAGGCAAAGTTCTCAAGCAACTGGCCAGAAAAAGGCAAGAAGTAAAGGACACACCATATGCACTACAGGGAGTAAACTACATGCAGATCATGTGGAGGTTGTCTTCAGTGCGGTTCTAGATAGGAGTGCAGGAGCTACATCTGTCCCTCTGGGTATCTTTCTAGTCATTTACAGTATATAAATCCCTCTTAAGTGGTTTGTTTGGCTTAAACTGATCACAGATGTGACCTACTGTGCATTATGCATCTGGTGTATGTGTTTTTTTGATGTGTTGAATAATATTATTTATGTCAAAGGTGTTTTTTTTTTTGTTTGTGCTATTTTTCAATCAAACTAGCGCTTCTGATCACTGTGGGGGAGATGTTACTCTGTGTGACTGCATTTCTAGTGGAGGAGGTCTTTTGATAGTTTAAAAAGACTTACCAGTCTCAGCCCCTGCACCTGATATACAGGTGCCTTTATCGACGCATGCTGATATTAGAAGATGTCACAAATCGTCCATTAGATAAAATTGTATTCATAAAATTCAGTAACTGTCCTGGTGATTTCCGGTTGTAAGTTCCGCCACCTCCCCTGCCGACCAATGTGATGACGAGATGCTAGAGAACGTAGGGCATGTCTATTAGAATCAATGGGGCAGATTTCGAAAGGCTTTTAATATTAAAATGGCCACTTGGTAATGAAACGTGGCACCAGTCAACTAACAAGGGCTTTGTTAGTCGATCGGTACCCACGTTTCATTACCAAGTGGCCATTATAATATTAAAAAATTATCAGAAAGCCACCACCCATTGACTATAATGGCGCGCACCCCCATGCTCTCCCTAGCATCCTGTCATCAAGTTAATGAATGTGGGGGCAGAGCGTGGGTGGCACTTACAACCGGGAAGTCCTTGGGACTCGGTTTACTGAATTTTATGAGGGATACAGTTTTTTATCTAATGAATTATTTTGTGACATCTTCACAATACCAGCATGCTGTGGAGTTAAGGCACCTATATATCAGGTACAGGGCTGTAAAATATATCTTGGTGGATTTCTTTAAGTTTTGTTCAGTCTGTGTTGCTATTTTTCTTTGCAGCAGTTTGACGATGTGACAGAGCTCTGTCATGGGTCCATGTCAAGTCACTGATATCCAACACAGCGTGGTAAAACACTGCACAGTACACAAGCCGACCACAACAAACCTTGCCAGACAAAGACAGCGAAAGTATCCTACATGCAGAACGTACTCATTGACCAGTCCCACCTACACAAAAGGATGACAGCTGCCACATGTGACCTAGGTCTGCTGGGCTTACCAAGCACATTCGGGGACACTTGCTCTATCCTCAACACCACACTGCCAGCATGGCACAACAGCACATAGTAGCAGACGGCACCATTCTGAATAGAACTGCGCTATGCCGTCTGTGTGGATACAACCACCCGCACACGGGGTAGCAAGCACCCTGATATGTCCCCTTAGCGAGTCTACCTTTCACGCTTTTCACAGCGCAATATTCTACACGCCGCAATTGCACCCGCAGACATGATGTGGATCCCTCTGTCACACTTGCTAACTCTGCCGAGTTAACTTCATTATTATGAATTATAGTGACTTGAGTGTGTTAAAGTAAAATCATTTTGTCTGCCTATACATTTATTTTTTACACTGAGTTCTTAAAGTGACAGTGCTCTGTCACGCAGTTGCTGAGAACTAACCTTTGACTTGTGGCTGCTGGGTTATAAGAATTTCTTTTTGCTTCCTAGTTCTCTAAGTTCTTTCTCATTCTTTTTGTTTCTGCATAGTGTGCTGCTCTTGGGGGATGTGTTGTCTGTTGTTCTGACTGCATAGTTTATCTTCAATTTCTGCATCAGTTTAAAAATATATTTTCTTTAGTTGTGTGCATTGTTTTCTCTTTATTTTTCTACGTAATTATTTTTGGTATATTTTTGTGGGGCAGACACTTTTATGTATCTAATCTACAGGGTGAGTGACCCAATTGTGATAATTTATACCACGTTGCTGTGATTTTTATTCTGAGCACATCTGCATGTCTTACATTAAAATGAGTGGGAATAGTAGGCATATCGTTCAGCAGCAGTAGTAGTAACATTGCATTTTTTGACACCTGTTCTACAAAGCTGTCCTGTATACCTAGTATAAAAACAGACAAATTCAAAACTTTACCAGTTCATAGCGTACAATCCATCAAAACATTTCAATTTTACATTTTCAACTAATATTACATTTATTGAAGACAGCTACAACAGACATCAACATAAATATTCATCAAGCAATTATAGTTTCTGTTATTCACTAATGAAATACAAAAATAGCACAAATGTGTTGCCCAGTTTTTTCTCCAGCATTATAAATATAATTGAAGATGTAAACACTCACACATTTTGAAGATGTTCCATCCTTTGTGTCCAAGCATCAGGTGGGCGCAAAGGGTGGAAGTCTGCATTTAGCCTGTGTATCCATCCAACCATTAAAGAAATACAAAATCATACATACCCCATAATTCAAAGCATCATGAGCTATATATGCAAATCACCATGACATTTTAGGCCAGATCAGCTTTAAGCAGGAATGCATGGTGCCAAAGGGACTCACACAATCTGTAAAGAGTGCAAATAGAAGACGTAGATACGTGTTTCATCCTATCCATGACTTATCAGTGTGTCTTGTCTATATGACACCCCAGGGTAAAGTAACCAGCTGCCACAAGTTTTGGTCTTATGGGTTTGGGTCATGGTGAGCCCCAAAACAAAAAAACACCAAAAAAATAAAACAAGCTAAAAGACAAAGAACCTCATTGCAAAAACACTGAGGCAAGGATTACCCCAAAGGGCATTGGCCATAAAGTCAAGCTTCAAAGAAATACAAAATCACACATATCCCCATAATGCAAAGCATCATGGGCTGTATATGCAAATCACCAGGACATATTAGGCTGGTTCAGCTTTAAGCAGGAAAGCATGGTGTCAAAGGGCCTCTAACACAATCTGCAAAGGGTACAAACAGAAGACACAGATACATGTTTTGTCCTACCCAGGACTCACCAGGGTGCCTCATCTGTATGACACCGCAGGGGAAATGAACCAGTTGCCCTAAGTTGGTCTTATGGGCTTGGGTCATGGTGAGCCCCAAAAAGCAAAAAAACAAACTTAAAGACAAAGAACTTTGCAGATTGTGTGAGATGCCCTTTGGCACCATGCATTTCTGCTTAAAGCTGAACCAGCCTACAATTTCATGGTGATTTGCATATATAGTCCATGATACTTTGCATTATGGGGTATGTGTGATTTTGTATTTCTTTGAAACTTGACTTTAAGGCCAATGCCCTTTAGTGTAAGCCTTGCCAAAGTGCTTTTGCACTGAAGTTATTTGTCTTTTAGCTTGTATTGTTTTGTTGTTTTTTGTTTTGGGACTCACCATGACCCAAACCCATAAGACCAAAACTTAGAGCAGCTGGTTTATTTCCCCTGGGGTGTCATGCAGATGAGGCACACTGATCTGTCCTGGGTAGGACATAACACGTGTCTGCATCTTCTGTTTGCACCCTTTACATATTGTGTGAGAGGCCCTTTGGCACCATACATTGCTGCTTAAAGCTGAAACAGCCTAAAATTTCATCATGATTTGCATATACAGCCCATGATGCTTTGCAGCATGTGGGTATGTATGATTTTGTATTTCTTTGAAACTTGGTTTTATGGCCAATGCCCTTTGTGGTAACCCTTACATCAGTGCTTTTGCACTGAGGTTTTTTGTCTTTCATCCAAACATTAGGATGGAGAAGGACATTACCCTGGATGGGGGGGTAGTACTGGGCACCAGAAGGGCAAATGGAGGAACAGGGCAACAATGGAGTAAATTGGAGCAGCAAGAAGGAGTTGGTATGGGCAGTCAGTGTCTCCAGGCCACGGAGAGGATCGCAGGCAGGAGCTAGACAAAAGGTGAGAAGTGGGGTGGGAGAACGGGGGGCAGAGGAAGGAAATGGGAAAAAGGAAAGAGAAGATGCAGTGCATGAGGGGGTAGGGGACCAGGGCATGGGGACAGGAAGGGAGGAGACAAGATACAGGAAGGTAGTTCAGACACCTGCACCAAGGGCAAAGGAGAACTGGAATGCAGCTAAACCAGAGAAATGAGGGGGAAGGATACTCCTGATAAGGGATTCTAGCTTAAACTGGATCAAGTAGGGTAGCAGAGGAAGTATGGTGTGGGTGGAGTGCATACCAGGGATGACAGTGCTGGAGGTAATCCACCACATCCTGTCATGGGGCAGGGACCAGGTTAAAAATGCACACCTGGTGTTTCCCCTGGGTATAAATGACCTGGATGGCAACAGTCTCATGGAGGCACAGGCATGATTTAAGGCTCTGGATGGATTCTGCAGTGGGCTAGGCTTTCAGTCTCTAGCCTTTTCAGAGGTACTGCCAGTATCAAGAGGAAGCACAGAGTAAAAGAATTCAATGAATGGCTGGAGAGATGGGGCAGGTAGATGGGGTATGGCGTGATAGGGGGCTGGGGGAAACTATGCCCTGGACAGGCTGCACCTCAGCAAGGATGGGCCAGCCATGCTGAGGTGCAGACTGCGGGAGTTCTTTGAGAAGGAGTATAATTTAAACTGAATGGGGGGGTTGGATGTGGAGCCTCACTGTTCCATGGCCAAGTTGTGGTACCCTAGGTCCCTCCAGGACAAAACTGAAGACAGGGGCTCTAGCAGGCCACTGGGGGAAACTGGAAGGGGGGCAATGGTGGAAGGGCCAGGTAGTCAATACTAGAAGCCTGGCAAATGAGATGGAGGAGTTAATAGCCACCATTGCATATGATAAGTTGGACATAATAGCAGTTACAGAGACCTGGTGTATGGAGCTCCACATATGGGAGACTGATGTTCCTGGATTCAGACTGATCAGGAAGGATAGGAAGGACAACGGGGTGGTGGCCTTGTATATAAGGGAAGATGCAAAGGTGATGGAGGAGAGGCAGGGCAATGAGGAGGCTGAATTACTATGGGCAACAATAGGCAGAAGGACAGGAGAGTCATTGAGGCTTGGCATGATGTACGTGCCTCCCACCCAAGGGGAGGAGCAGGACAGGAACATGACGCAGGACATAGCAAGGGTAGCTCTACAAGGGAAAACATTACTGGTGGGGGAACTAAACCTCCCAGACATTGACTGGTCCATCCCTGATGCAGCTTCAACCAGAAGCAGGGAAATTCTGGAGTAGTTACAGGGGTTATTCATTCAGCAGTTAGTCAGAGAACCGACAAGGGGAAGCAACCTACTGGATGTGGTCCTAACAAATGGGGAGAATGTAGAGGAGGTGGTGGTGGGGGAGGAGCAGGGTAATAGCAACCACAGGACCATCAGGTTTAAGGTAAGGGCAGGCAGGGAGGTGGTCCGGACCAGCACAACAGTGCTAGACTTCAGGAGAGCAGACTTTAATGAGATGAGAAGATTAGTGGGGGAAGCGATGGGTGGTATAGGGGATATAAGGGACGTGGAGGACCTATGGGGGTTATTAGAGACCAGGATAGGGATGCCACACACATATGTATAAGGAGGGTAAGGAAGGGAGCAAAAAGCAGGCGGCCTCTATGGTTCAACAGGGGTGTAGTGAGGATGGTAGGGGGAAGGCAGAGGGCATTTAGGAAACATAAGGAAACGCAGAAGGTGGAGGGCAGGGAAGCCTACAGGGAATTGAGGAGGCTAGTAAGGAATGAGATTAGGAAGGCAAAGGCTGACATGGAGGAACAGATTGCGAGACAGGCCAAGGAGGGGCAAAAGAAATTTTTAGGTACATGAGGGAAAGGAAAAAGACTACTCAAGGGATTGCAAGGCTATGGGGGAGGGAGGAGAACCACTGGAGGATGACTACAAGAAAGCAGAAGAGCTGAACAGGTACTTCTGCTCAAATCTTTATGAAGGCGGGGAGGGGCCAGAGATGAGGAAGAGGGAGTAGAGGGTGGGGTGGAAATGAGTCCCTTTAGTATGGAGAGAGTCAGGGAGGAACTCGGTAGGGTGAAAGTGGACAAGGCCATAGGACCAGATGGACTGCATCTGAGGATGATCTGGGAGCTAAGGGAGGAGTTAGCCACCCCACTGGCAAGGCTATTCAACCTATTCTTGGACTTTGGGAGAGTGGAGGAGAGCCACAGTCATGCCAATACACAAGGGAGGAGTAGAGAGGCAAAGGAGAACTATCATCCAGTCAGCCTTACTGCAGCAATGGGGAGGGTCATGGAAGCACTTATCAGGGAAAGGGTAGCACAGTACCTAGAGGGGAATGGATTGGTGAACAACAACCAGGATGGGTTCACAAGGGGGAAGTCATGCTAGTCCAATCTTACCGAATTCTTTGACTGGGTGGTGCAGGTAATAGACTAGGGGGGCAGTCGACATGGTGTACCTGAACTTCAGTAAGGCCTTCGACATCCTCCCCCACAGAAGGTTGATCAATAAACTGGGAAGTATGGGGGTGGGGAAAAAATAACTAGATGGGTGCAAAACTGGCTAGCTGACAGGACCCAGAGGATGGTAGTGAAGGGAGAACACTTTAGTAAGGGGCAAGTGGTGAACAGGGTACCCCAGGGATTGGTGCTGGGGCCGTTCCTCTTCATTATCTATATATGCAACATTACAGATGGACTGAAAGGATGGGTGGCGCTCTTTGTGGATGACATGAAAATCTGCAATAGGGTGCACACTGAGGGTGGGGTGGAGGACATGAGGCAGGACCTAAGGGTGCTAGAAGAGTGAGCAGAGACCTGGCAACTAGAATTCAACATCAGGAAGTGTGTAGTTATGCACCTGGGACATAGAAACCTGAGGACAGGATACAAAATGGGAGGGAGGAAATCAGGGCAATGGAGCAGAAGGATCTGGGTATAGTAGTCCCTACTGACTTTAAGGTAGGGAAACACTGCACTAGGGTGGTGGGAAAGGCCTATGAGATGTTGGCTAGCATGCGAAGGGGAATCTCTAGTGGGAGGAGAGAAGTTCTAGTGCCTCTGTACCAAGCTATGGTGAGACCGCACCTGGAGTACGGAGTCCTGTCAAGGACATATACCTGATTGAAAGGGTTCAGCAAAGAGTGACCAATATGGTGCTAGGGATGAAGGGCAAACCATATGAGCAAAGATGCTGCGAGCTGGGGCTATTCACCCTGGAGACTAGAAGGGAGAGCGGGGACATGATAGAGACCTTTAAATACATCAAGAGGTTAAACAGTGGGGACCCGGGGTGCTTATTCCAGCTGAAGAAGGACACCACTACTGGGGGCATGCCCTGAGATTGCAAGAGGAACGCTACAGGGGGAATGTAAGGGGGCTATTCTTTATGGAGAGGGTGGTGGATACCTGGAACAGGCTTCCAGAGGAGGTTGTGGGGGTGGAGACAGTGCTGGGATTCAAGATGGCTTGGGACAGCTATAAAGGACTATGGGGGAGGAGGGAGTTCTCAGGGAGGGAGGTGGTATTCTTGGGGGGGGTAAGGGCAGCCTGGAAGGATCATGGTGTCTTTTTCTGCCATCAAGTTCCATGATTCTATAATTCTATAATTAATATGCATTACAGATTTCAAATTTGTATAATCATGCAGTTGTAGAAAATAATTTTGCACAAGTACAGTGCTCAGTTAATTCCACACTTAAAGCCTGCTTAAAGGTGTTTAATTTGGTCATGTTTCTTGCTGCAGAGGGCACTTCATTCCACAGTTTAGCCACATTAAAATGGACTATGTGAAAGGGAGAGGTGCAGGTAGGTGGCAAAGATGGAACTTTAGTGCTGGAAAGGGTGGCGTTGCACCTGCTGTAGGTAAAAAATAAAAGTCTGCAGTAGCATGTCCGGGGTGGCAGGTGGTAGTACAGCAGTAGGTGGCACTGGCAGCATTAATGTTTCAAGATTTTTTTCCTGCTATGTCTGTGGTATCCATGTTGTTTGGGGTTGGGGGAGGAGGCAGTAGGAAGAGCAGCATGTGAAGTGGCAAAATGATAAGAGTGATTGAGGAGGAGGAGGGTGTGGGCTGTACAGTGGCTGCTGGTGCTGCTGGCACTGTTGGCACTGAACCTGTTGTGTAAGAGTCATGTGATGATGATGCTGATGAGTGTGTCCATGTAGGAGGTGGGGAGCATGAGTCAGGGGACACAGGTGAGCAGCCAGAAATTACAAATGCTAGTAAGGAGGGTGAAGAAAAGGATGATACAGATGAGCAGGGGATAGGTGTGGTGCTGGTGATGATGATTTGAATCCCCTGTGAGAACCAGAAAATGAAAAGAAGAGAGTTCTGAATTTGATGAGGCAGTGAGTGGGTCCAGTTCTGAGATCTGTAGTGTCTAGGATGGCTCTTTGTGAAGAAAAGAGATCACATCTGACCTTGTTTGCTCAGGGAGGGGTGGTCATTAGGACTGATGACCCCAACGAAGACTCTGCCAGTGATTTGCCAGGACTCCACAGATCCAAAAACCCTACATTTTTTGTTTTCTTTTTATTGCTTGAAGGAGGGTGTGGGGAGACAGGATTGGAAACCCTAATGCCACATTTTCCTACTTTTTTGGCATTAGGTTGAACCCTAACTGGTGAATTCACAGTTTGTTTTTTGCAAAGAATATATATATATATATTTATTCATTGCAAAACTTTATTCATCAGGTAGGATTAAAAGTGACAAAGAGTGGGGTAATGAGATGTTGGGATGAGCCTAACTTTGACACTACTTCATCCTCTACACCGACAGGCATCAGGTGCGTCATGGGGTCATTAGGCCAACTCTCACCTGATTCCATGTCTAAAGAGGATGACATGGTACAGCTTAGAAGAATGGGGTGAGAGTTAGGCCTAACAACTCCATGGCACACCCCAATGCCTGTTGGTATGTGGAGGATGGGAGTGGGGTAGAAGGTTGGGTGGGTTAGGGGCTCAACCCTAATGTCTCATTTCCCCATTTTTGTCAATTTAACCCTAACTGATGCATTAACAAAGGTTTTTGCAATTAATTTCCTTACTTTTTGAGAAAGTATAATGTAACTGGTAAATGGTATGTGTTGGTGGGAGCGTGGTGCCCGAATGATATGTGTCTGTGGGACCACAGGCCCTCTGGGCCCTGCGCTCCCACTTACACATAACAATGGAGCCATATAGTAGCCCTCTAGGCCTGAAAAGAAACCCTTATAACACTAATTTGCCAATATCTCAGTAACTGTAGCAGCTATGAAAAAAATGCCACTGCCATTGCCATCATGACTTTGAAAACCTCCACACGAGATAAAGGTGAACTAAATCTATATCTCACATCGTTTCTGAGAGACAGGCACCAAAAAGCACTGTGGCCGCTGCAAAGGTATCCTATGGGAAAAAATCTCAACTTTGTAATGGCATATCTATGGAATCTATAACATTTTTTACACCTAAACAGCAAAAGTCACATCTCTGGGACATCCCCTTTATACCCTGAAAATTTCAAGCCAAAAGACCAAACTGCTTATTTACAGTTCAATGGCAAAGTTTTATAAAAGTTTTTTTGAGGAAGTGTAATGTACCTGGTAACTGGTATGTGTTGGCCAGAGTGCTGGCCCTCTGGGCACCATACTCCTACCAAGATGCCCATTAGTGCATAACAATATGCGTGTGTGGAAGCGTGGGCCCACTTACACATAACAACGGAGCCATACAGTAGTCCCATAGGGCTGAAAAGGAACCCTTGTAACACTAATTTGGCAATATCTCAGTAACTGTACAAGCTATGAAAAAAATCTCACTGCAGTTGTAATCATGACTTCAAAACCTCCACACGTGCTGTGGGTAGTGAAAAATCCGTATCTTGCATTGTTTTAGAGATACGGGCACCGGAAGTCGCTGGGGGTGCCACAATGTTATCCTATGGGAAAAATCTCAACTTCGTGATGGCATATCTATGGAACCGTATACCTTTTTTACAGCTAAACAGCATAATTCACATCTCTAGGACGCCCCCTTTATGCTCTGCAAATTTCAAGCCAAAAGACCAAACCATTTATTTACAGTGTACCGGCAAATTCCTAGTTTGTGAGGTGATGAAATCCCCATTCGTGAGGTCATTCCCCATTTGTGAGCTGTCAAAGTCCTTGTTCGCAAGGAATCCCTGATTGTCAGATTTTGGCCATCTGATCTGGAAGTCGCGATCAAGGATTTTGTCAGCTCGTGAAAGAGGATTGGCTCATGGATGGGGATTTTGTCAGCTCGCGAATGAAGAAATTAAAAAAAAGCCTCTTTCGTGAGCTGACAAAATCCCCTTTTGCGAGGTGTCAATATCCCTATTCGTGAGCCAATCCTCATTTGTGAAAAGGGCCAACTGGTTATGAAATGACGATCAAGGATCATGAAAGGGGATTCATAAACCCAGTCCCCTTTCATAAGCTGACAAAGTCCTCTTTCGCAAGCTGATTCCCTTTCGCGAGGTGACAAAATCCCCATTTGCGAGCTGATCCTTGTTTGCAAGATAGGGCCATCTTTTCCCTAAGTCACGATCAAGGATTTTGCTACCTACGAGAAGGGATTGGCTTGCAAATGGGGATTTTGTCACCTCACGAACGAGGAGAGGAAGCAAGTCACGAATGAAAAATTTTAAAAATCTAAAATGGCCATTGTTTGGCCAAAACGAAGGAAACCAAGGGCATGGGTTTGTAGAGGGCATTGCCCTGAACAAAACCCATGCCTTATTTGTGCAAGAAGTCACCCGTGGGGCAAGCTACAGCATTTTGTTTGGGGGAAAAAATTAAAACAAAATAGCAGCTTGTATACAAATAATTTTTTCTCACAAACAGGGATTTTATAAATCCCCATTCACAAGCTGACAAAATCCTTGATCACGAGCCCAATCCCCTTTCGCAAAACATACATATAAATCTTGGAGTGAACTGAGCATGCTCAGAACCCAAAACATCAAAATTAAATAACTTTAGAATGATTACTTTTTTTCCAAAAATCAATGCTGAATTGTTCTTTGACCAAACCTCTTTCTACCCTGAAAATTTCAGACCAATATACCAAACAGTGTGTCTGCAGTGTGATGAGCATAAATCAACAAAAAATGCCCCCCCCAAAAAAGCGAAAAAATGCTTTTCAGCACTTCGCTGCATGGAAACCACAAGCCTGACCAAAACACAGCTTGGCAGATCAGGAGACCTATCATACAAAACTTCACATTCCAAATTCCATGCGAATCCATTGAATGGTTGCAAAGTTATTAAGGTGCAAAATATGGGGTTTAACAGTAAACTGCTTACTCAACCCTACTATACTGGCGCGACTGCACCAGTATAATCAATTTTGCGCAATAGCACAAGTATACTGCAGTTAGGGTTGAACAGGGTGTTCCATGTTAAACCCAATTTGATCACTTTAATAACTTTTATATGGTTCAACAAAACTGTGTGACATGTGGCATCCATGATCTGGGTTGCAAGTTATTGAGACTTGGGAAGTTTCCTGATGGGCACTTGTGCAGATTCTGGGATGCAGAAACGTCAAAAAAATATAAAAAGACCCCTTTTGCCCCTTTTTTTTCCCTCTCATGTACAGCAAAGACAGTTTGGAATTTTGTTCCAAAGCTTTCAGGGCAAAAGTGACTTCTGCAAAGGGTGTGCCTTTTGAAAGTTTTGTGAAAAAAATATTTTTCAGTTCTGAGTTATCAGGTTTTGAAATTTGGCTTCTGCGCTTGCTCATTAGGGGTTTCAGGATAATCCTCGGATGTGACATGAACATTCTTCCTTCGTGAGCTGCTTTTAGGTCATGAATAATTGTATTTTTGGGCCATGAGAACAATTTTTTAGGTTGCAGTGGATGTCATCTTGTTTTTGTTTTAAAAAAAGTTGGAAAATATGTAAAAATGATAATGTTTAAAAAAAAAGCAAACACTGGAACCTAGGTAAACAGGACCCATTTAGCTCCATTCTGTGGTTTGATTTTTAAAAAAATGGTCCAGAAATACCCTTTCTGGGCATCCTATAAATCTTGGGTGCCCAGTTAATCAAGAAGTTCAATTTCTGGAGCATTAGCTGAGAACTCTTCGGTCGTAAACAAAGTGCTGTGACCAAAGAATTTTTGGTTTAGATCATAAAAGGAGACTGGAAATGATAATTGACTGTAATTTGTGGTGAAATACATTTTCTGTTTTAAACTAATGTGTCAGAGGTTTTTTTTATACAATAGAGGTGAACCAATATCATAGTAACTAAAAACATTTATTTTCACTTTCAATAAATAAATGGAACATGACGTGTTTACAGTTGAATAAATTACAAATATACCTATAGTGAACATGTCACAGCTAAAATATCCCCACAGGGCTCAATATTCAGAAGTGCACCTGGCAATGGCACAAGTGGGTGCTCAGCCCAACTGAGTTGCGCTGGAGCAACAAAGGGATATATTCAAAAGAGATGTGCCATGGCGCATCTCTTCTGAATATATCAAATAATGAATGCTGTACAAATACAATGCGTTGGCGCATCCCCCAGACAGGTCTGAATACCAGAGATGGGAAATGTGCCAGTGCATCAGAAAAACGTCGTACACAAATTCCTGATATTCAGACACCGATATGCAAATGGAGCCATAATGCATGCAAGGCACAAATTGGGCCATCTGCATGTCATTATGACCCCATTTGCATGAGTTGTGCAGGGCTGGCCAGCAAAATGAGCCTGGTGCCCTGCACAGCATGTGGTCCCAGTACCAGGTGCCACAGTAGTACCACCTCCCCATCCCTTCCACCGATCAACGTTATACAGTAGTTTTAAAATCCTTGGTGGTCCAGTGGTTCCCCCTCCCCACCCGTAACCCTGATCGTCATCATTCTGTACATTTCCCTATCCCTGGTAATCTAGTTTTACCCTCCTCCTCGCCCGTAACCCCGATCGCCATTGTTCTGTTCATTTCCCTATCTCTGGTAGTCTAGTGGTAGCCCTCCCATCCCATAAGCCTTACGCCATCATAATGCAACATAAAATCCCTGGTAGTCAGTGGCACCTCCACCCACACAGGACTCCCAGCCCACCCGCTCCCGGTCATCAGCAGGCAGCATACCCACCCACATACCTCTGTGACTGCCCACCGAATGACAGCTTGCAGTATGTGCTGCAAGCTCATTTATCACACTGTGGACCAATGAGCTTACAGTGCATACTGTAATAATCATTCACAACTGTGAATGAATGACTTAATTCACAAAGTTGTGAAGACTATACAACTTATGCACTACCAAGGCCTTTGAATCCCCAGTGAACAATAATGAGCAGCCGTGTAAGAATATGCGGGTAGGTATGCTGCACCCGACGACTGGGACTTCTGTGTGGGCTGGGGGTCCTAGTAGTGGAGAGAGGAGAGAGTGCCACTGGACCACCAGAAATTTATTGTTGCATTATGACAGTAATCTGGGTTATGGGATGAGGAGGGTACCACTAGACTACCAGGATGAGACAATAAACATAACAACAGCAATTGGGGTTATGGAAAGGGAGGGTACCAAATGAACATAACGATGGTGATCCGGGTTATAGGCGGGGAGGGGGGTACCACTAGACTACCAGGGAATATTGTGAGTACTTCTGTATGGTTTTCTGGGTGGTGGAAGCCACCCACGGCTGGTAGCTGCTGTGTTGCACATTACATTACAGCAGCTCGCCTGTGGGTGGCTTCCACTTGAGCATGTTTTTCCATGCTCAACTTTGTGCTCCGGAATGCTGCATATCTCCGGGTTGTGCCGGCATATGCGCTGCACATCTTGGCTGAATATTGAGATGTGCCACATATGCATGGGCACGCCCCCTGGAGATGCACCACATACATTATCTTTGCACCGTGGTGCATCAGGAACTGCGCGGTGCAATTTCCACTTTTGAATATTGCCCTGGGGTGCATTTCTGGGGTTGCACTGGTGCAACTCCTTTGAATATCTTGGCCACACTGCTTACATCACATCAAAAACCCCTCCAAACTACTTTCAGTGTAGTAAAACGTAAGTAAAACAATAAAAAAGCAATCATACGGTACACTACACTACCCTTTACCCACAAAAAAAAAACATAAGAAAGATGTTTCTCTCTCTTTTTTCCCCACAGGACACCAATATAAAACAAAAGGAAAAAAACAACCTCAAGCAATCGAAACTAAGACAGAATCAAAGTAAATCAGAAGCCTGAGGAAACTCCCAAGGACAATACTGAAAGCAACAAACCCACAAGATGAGAATCAAGCAACTTCTGAGAAAGGACAGAAACATATAATAAACAACACTACCCTCAGTGACATAAAGCAGAAAATAAGCCACAATA
Organism: Neoceratodus forsteri; assembly: GCA_016271365.2. Classification (NCBI taxonomy): domain Eukaryota; kingdom Metazoa; phylum Chordata; order Ceratodontiformes; family Ceratodontidae; genus Neoceratodus; species Neoceratodus forsteri. The sequence goes on from CM057455.1 coordinate 1,238,161,567, forward strand.
AAAATAATTGTAATAAAAATCTGCTTAAGTAAACCAAAACGCAAGGCAAAATAAAAATAAAACTCAGCAAATCAGTACTCCGGAGAAATAAATCAGAAAACACAACTAAAATATCCTTCCAAGAACGAAGAATGCCACACGAGGATGAAGTAAAAGCGAGCCAAACTACTAATAAAATAAACACATAGTCACCTCCACATGTAGAAAAAATATCCAACATGAATAAAAATATAAAATAAATCCTCCAAAGTCCACCAAAAAGAAGAAACACTGACTCCGTTTATATATGCTGCCATAACATAAACCCACCCACAAAAGCACTATAGCCAATCAAAGCACTACCTACCACACAATATCAGAAACAACCAATCACAATACAACAGACCAGCCCATGCATAACAAGAAAGCAGCCAACCACAAAACTGAAAACCAGTCCATTCATAAAAACAAAGCAGACCTGCAAAACAACACCATACAATAAAAAACACCTGAAAAAAGCAGAATGAAAACCAACATAGAAAAAAGAAAACCAATCATAAAACAACCCAACCCAAAAAAGTGCCCTATTGTATAAATCACATACGTGATGGGTGGGCATGAAATACACCAGATATGTGAACTCATGCATAGTGACCTTGAGAACTGTCACTTGTGGCTCTGCTCTGCCACTCTTGCGGTAACCCGAGATCACTATGCACTCATTTACATATCTGGTGTATTTCATGCCCTGCCATTTTATATATCTATATATGTATGTGTGTATATATATATATATATATCTATATATATATATATATGTGTGTGTGTGTAACAGATATAACACTCTGAGGTGTGCGGTCGTGCTCTGATATATGCACACCTTGGTGTGCGCTGTAGGCACGAGGCCGCAGGCCGAGTGCATCAACTTCCCAAGGCGTGTGTATATCAGAGCACGGCCGCACACCTCAGAGTGGTTTATCTATCTTATAAAATGTCAACAGGTGAGTGAGCCAACTAGGGAGGCCCGGACACTGGATGTGGTCCTGGCGGACAGTGATCAGATTAGGGGCCTAGTGGGGAAGAACCCGTTGGCTGGGAGTGATCACTACACAGTCTGGTTCTTCCTGGACCTGGGGGTGAGAAAAGCCGAACAAGGATGGTAGTAACCGACTTTACAGGTGCAGACTTCAGGGAGATGGGAAGTATCCTTAAAGATCATCTAGACAGGATAAGGCCGGATATGGATGCTGAATGCAAGTGGGGGATCATTAGGAGGGGAAAACAGGAGGTTACCAGATCCTGCACAAGGGAAAGGCGTAAGTTTGGTAAGGCCAGAACACCCTGCTGGTGGACCCGGGAGGTACAGGAGGTGGTGAGGGAAATGAAGGCATCTTATAGGTGCTTCAAGTGGTCAAGGAGTGAAAGGGATTAGGAGGAATAGGAGCTGACAGCCAAGAGAGTCACTAGGGTGGTGAGAGCAGCTAAGGCAAAAAAGGAGCAGTCCTTGGCCAGTGGGATCTGGAGGGGAGACAAGGGGTTCTTTAGATACATAGGGGAAAAAAGGAAAGTAAGGAGGAAGATCAATAAGATAAGGGTAGGGGATGGTTGGGCACAGGAGGCGGGGGAACAGGCAGAAGTCCTAAATGAGTACTTTGCCTCAGTTTAGACCATGGGAGATGGAGGGGCTATGTCTTGCTAGGGGAGTGGGGGCAAACTGGAGCAAGGGGTGAGACCGCAGTGAGACCAAGGACCTGATGGGTCTGGGGAAGGGAGTGGCCACCACAGACAGGTGGGGGCCCAGCAGTGCATGGTGAAAAGGGGGAGGATGAGGCTGAAATCCCAGTAGAGAGAGTAAGGGAAGCCCTCAGGTCCCTTCAGATGGAGAAAGCACCTGGGTCAGATGAGAAACATCCCAGGGTGATGAGGGAACTGGCGGATGTCCTGGCAGTCCCTCTAGTGGAGCTTTTCAATATCTCTCTGAGGACTGGGTGTTTGCCCCAAGACTGGAGGGTGGCCCATGTCGTGCCAATCCACAAGGGGGGGATCAAGAGAGGAAGCAAGAAATTACAGGCCCATTAGCCTGACAACCGTGTTCGGCAAGGTGATGGAGGGTATTGTCAAGGAAAGGCTAGGGGGTTACTGGAGCAAACTGGGTACTTGGATGATAGGCAGCATGGCTTTGTCATGGGAAGATCATGCCAGACAAATCTTGTTGAGTTCTATGACTGGGTGACGTGGACCCTGGACCAGGGTAGGCCAGTGGATGTCCTCTTTCTGGATTTTAGCAAGGCATTTGATTCGGTACCCCACAGTGGCCTGCTGGCTAAGCTGAAGGAAATGGGGGTAGGGAGACAGTTGCTAAGATGGATAGGAAATTGGTTCTCTGAGCATACTCAGAAGGTGGTGGTTGGAGGGTTAGCCTCATCCCCAAAGTGGGTTACTAGTGGGGTTCCCCAGGGGTCAGTGCTGGGGCCACTCCTGTTCAACGCCTATATCTCAGACATCAGAAGGGGGATCAGGAGTGAGATGAGTCTCTTTGCAGATTACTCAAAGCTAGGTGCTGTGGTGGATGGGAAGGAGGGGAAGGTAGCCTTGCAGGAGGACCTGGAGGCTCTGGAAAGGTGGTTGGGAAAATGGAAACTAAAATTCAAGGTGGGGAAGTGCAAGATTCTGCACCTGGGAGTCAGAAATCCAGGCCAGGGGTATATCCTGGGAGGAGACATGATTCCAGTCACAGAGGGTGAGAGGGGCCTAGGGGTAGTGGTAGATATCAAAATGAACAACTCAGAGACCTGTACGAGGGCAGCGGCAAAGGCAAATAGGATGCTGGGATGCATTGCCAGGGGGATTACCTCCAGAAAGGTGTGAGTGATCTTTCCACTGTACAACTGCTTGGTTAGGCCACACCTCGAGTATTGTGTACAATTTTGGAGACCACATTTAAAGAGAGACATTACACTCCTAGAGAGGGTCCAAAGGAGAGCAACCAAAATGATCTGGGGCATGGGGGAGAGGACCTATGAGGAGAGGCTCACGGAGCTCAACATGTACACCCTGGAGGAGAGGAGGGATGGGGGACATGATAGAAGTCTTTAAGTACATGAAAGGGATCAATAAAGGAGGCCTAGTCAGGGTGCTCCAAAGGAAGGAGGATGGGGCAACAAGAGGTCACTGGTGTAAGCTGGAAGGGGGCAGGTTCAGAGGGGAGAGGAGGAGATGTTATTTCACTGAAAGGGTGGTGGAGCCATGGAAAGCACTGCCCAGGGAGCTGGTAGAGATGAAGACTGTGGACGGGTTTAAGAGGGGATGTGACAGGTACAGGGGGAGGGTGAATCTGACCAGGCCCTATACAGGTGGAACATCTGGGACTAGAGACAGAATAACCCAAGGGGGAGGTGGGGACACCAAAATCGGCCCTCAGTGTGGGTGCTGAAAATTTAAGCAGACTCAAGAGACCTTTAGGTCTATTCTGCTGGCATTTTAGTATGTTAGTAAAATTGTTTTGGAGGGGGGTAAAAGTGCAGGTGTGTGGTCGTGCTCTGATATACGCACTGTCATGTGGTGGTGGTGGTCCAATAAATGGGCAACAATTTCCCTACCCATTTTATAAATATAGATATATATATATACAGATCGTATACACACACATACACATATTATATATATATATATATATATATATATATATATATATATATATATATATATTATTTAGCTTTTGTTTACCGGTAAGTACACTAGACAAGTATTATGCCTATTTTCAGGAATGACCGGGAGAATACAACATGAGGAACAACAGTCAAAGGAGACATGGCAAAGAGAGCACAGTTTTTGTCACAGTAAACAAACATGTGGAAATACATCATTTGAGCTAGAAACATATAGTAGTAAGCACATTTCAGATTATACACTCTAGACTAGCTAGTTCAACTGACAGATATATACAGGTCATCATACATAGGAGTGGAGCATAGCTCAAGGACTGGATTGGTCATAATATAACTTATAACATTGTCGTATACACCCCTAGGCTAGTTGGATCACGGACAGGTATATACAGCTCATCACATTTTTCTAAATATGCACATGTTAGATAGAAACAGAAACACTTGGTAGTACAAGTTTCTACCAAGTGACCAAGGTGCAATATGTCATGGTTAGCCTATGACCGTGGAGCAATAATGGGTGTAAAAATGCCCAAGGCTTTTTAGGCAGGAGTAGTCAGAAGTCATTGATACAGTGGGGAAAATATCTCCAGGAATTCAATGGAGACACCCTGGGAAGATTCAGACAAAACAATTTGACACTTTACTCTAGGGAGGTTTGGGGCAGTCACACTCTGATGCTAGTTTTTGGAAACCCCAGAGGGAATTTCAAAAACTCAGATAGAGGGCAGCTCGGATATCCACAGGCAGCGAATTCCAGAGTCTGGGCGCACTTATGGCAAAGTCCGATCCCCATGAGGGTCGGGTAGGAGGGACTTTGAGCATCTGATGTGAGAGACCTAAGTTGGTAGGGGTGGGATTCAGTTTAGGCAGAAGCCGGGCCGGCCCCTGGGGGGTGCTAGTTCTGATCACTTTCCCAGAGAGGCATCCCAAACCAAAATCAAGGTATCTAGCTGGTGAGAGCCAGCAGAGTTTCTCATATAGCTCACAACAGTGGGTGAGTTGGGGGGCAGCCAAGGCAAAATGACAAATGTTATTGTAAGCGGTGTACCACCGGGTGAGATGTGTCTTTGGAGAGCGAGCAAATAGGTGCAGCCCATAGCTGAGGGAGGGAAGGAGCACACCCTTCACTAGGGCAAGCCTGGCTGCCGGTGTAAGGTTATACTTGGCCCGATAGGCCAGACCTAGTTTGTAGTTTGCCGCCCTGCAGATGTTATGGATATGATTACCCATGTCAAGTTGCGGTTCAGGTGTTACCCCCAGATATTTGATGGAGTTCACTATGGGTAGTGAGGATCCATCTGCGCTGGTGACGTGTAAGCAGGCCGATGAGGCTTTGATTTTAGCCATTGAGCCAAAGAGCATAGCCTGTGTCTTTTTCAGGATCAGGACCAGCTTGTGACTAGTAACCCATGACAATACCCTGTTAAAGTCATCGGTCAGGTTCTGGTTTAGGGTAGTGGCATTCTGGGAGTGAGCCAGGATTACCAGATCATCTGCATACATGGTGTCGCTACAGCTGGTAGTAACCATGAGTAGTTGGTTGATGAAGAGGGAGAAGAGGAGGGGACCCAGTACCGAGCCTTGAGGCACTCCGGAGGTCACCGGTAGGGGCTCAAGAGGACTTTGTTGAAGCAGGTACGCTGCTTTCTGCCATGTAGATAACCCATTAGCCATTTCATGGCATGGGGGCCAAGTGACCACAACTGTGCACCAAGCAGTTTGTGGTCAACGAGGTCAAAGGCTTTGTACAGGTCGATAAATATTGTACCAGAGAGTTTGCCCTGGTCCATGGCTGTCTGGATACATGATGTAACCGAGATTAAGGCTGTGGTGGTGCTGTGTCCCTTACGAAAGCCGTGCTGGGCTGGGGACAGACGTTCTTGAGAGTGGATATATTCTGAAAGCTGCTCAGCCACTACCTTTTCAATGAGCTTGCTAAGGGTTGGCAGAATGGCAATCAGTCGATAATTGTCAGGCAGTTTGGGATTTCCTTGCTTCAGTACAGGGACAATCCTTGCCTCTTTCCAGATATCTGGGATGGTCCCCAGACCAAGGGATAGGTTGAAGATAAAGGCTACTGGTGAGGCAATGTGTGCAGCACCAAGCTTAAGGAGTTTAGGTTCCAGGTTGTCTAGGCCAGGACTGGAGTAATGGGAGAGGCCAGCTAGGCATTTCTGCAAGTCCTGAATTGATACAGCCCTGAGGTGGAACATTTGATGAGGAGGATGACCCACCAGCAGAGTGGAGGGAAGGGGGTGGGACAGAGCTCATCAGGTGAAAAGAGGGTTGTGAAGGCAGAGGTCAGAGAAGTGATTATTTGGGAGTTGGCAATAGTATGGGGACTATTGCAGGAGACTCCATTTATGACCATGTCTGTAACCCCCAGATGGGAGGATCCACTGACAAGGGATTTAATATTTCTCCAGAACCTCCTGGGATTACTGGCAGAGCTTAGTAGGGTGGACTTGCAAAAGTCACTCTTTGCTGCCCTGATGGCCTTTTTGCACTTGTTCCTGAGGTGTCTGTACCTTTGAATAACCATGGGATCACTGGTACCTTTGGAACGAGCCCAACACTTATCTCTCTCCCGCATCTGGGCTAGGAGATTCCCATTTAACCAGAGGGTAGTGGACCTCCTCACCCTATGGGTGACCTTGGGAGCATGCTTGTCTTGCAAGGCCCCAAAGGTGGAGAGGAAGTAAGAGGTTGCTGCTGAGGGGTCAGTGGCACCATACACCCCAGACCAGTCAGTAACTCTTAGGTCTTCCAGGAACTCCTCAGTATCGAATCTAGAGTAGTTTGTGACATGCATAATTTTGTGTGGAATTTTGGGTGGGAATTTTCCGTACACAGAAAACCGGTGAGTGGTCAGAGATGGAGTCAGATAATGTACCCGCTGATGAGATCCTGTCAGGATGGTTAGAAATGATCCAGTCCAGTAAGGTGCTGGAGGATCCATTTGCTGTCCGCCTAGTTGGTTCCTGGATGAGCTGGGTCAGGGCAAGGTTAGCAAGCAGAGGCTCAAACTGCTTAACATTACCACTATCCCAGTTAAGGTTTACATCCCCCAGGACTATGAGTTCGTTATCCCTGACTCTGGGACCAATTTTGTCCATGAGGTGAGTTAATCCAGGTAGCCCACCTCTTGGACGATTATAGGTGCACACCAGGTGCAGTTTCTTTGCGTCCCCAAGTAGCAGTAGCACATGTAACAACTCACGGGGGGACACGTTTGAATCCTGGTGGGCAATTTGGGAGATTTTTAAGTGGCTCTTATGGTAGATTAGTATGCCACCCCCCCCTTGCCCCAAGCTCTGTCCAGTCGGGTGAATTCATACCCAGTGAGTTCACAGGCAGAGTCAGGGACAGAGGGTTTCAGCCAGGTCTCTGTCACTCCTAGGATGTCGGGTTTGTAGAGTGCAACTCATGCTAATAGCTCATCACGATTAGGTAGCAGGCTCCTAAAGTTAAGATGAGCTATTTTTAGCCCCTTACCCATGCCCCATACAGGAGGGATTTTGTGGGTCAGATTTAATGGGCCAGGGTTGGTTTCAATATCACCGGTCAGTAGTAGTGCAAGTAGGAGGAGCCAGGGGAGATACCACCTCCTATGCGCTTGACAACCTGGGAATTTTTTAGCACGGGTACGCTTTACCCTGCTTGTATACATAAGGCACTGAAGATCTAGACAGCAAGTAACACTGCAGTGCGCTTCGGAGATCACAAGGATATTGGAGAAGGTGTAGTCGGGGACCTTGTAGGTGGACGACCATCCCCAGTTGTCACCCAGTGTTATTGGGGGGAGGTGACCATATGCAACAAAGAGAGTCCCACTGTAAGACCTACAAGGCCTATATCCCTGCGGATGACAGCCAGCGCCTTCTCTACCTTTAATATTTGAGTATCTCTATCCTCACTAGATGGATGGAGGAGAACCACATCCACATCTTGACTGGAGGCACAGCACTAGTCTGTGAGATAATTATCAGTCAGCTAGCAAGAACTGTTGTGAAGGAAGGAGAGATGGATGTACTAAGGCTGGAAGGAAGTTAGTGAGATTTGCTATTGGTATGTGCTAAGTAAATAAAATAAGGCCTGCACAGTGCAATTCAAGGCTACCAGCTATGGACGCAGGGGCTGAGGTTTATTTCTGGGAAGGAGTTCCTGTCCTCACCCTTTGTAAGCACACTTACCACCTGTTGACAGTTATACGAGGACAGGGTTTAGACAGCCAACAACCAAGCAGTAGTGCAAGTGGGGTTAGGATTGGTACAGTGATTTGTGTAGAAAGAAGAAGAATCCCTCTAGTGGCAGGTCTGTATAACCTGCTAATGGAAAACTAGCCAAAAAAAAAAAAAAAACCTTCTATTACACAGTTGAGATGTGCTTAGTTCTATCGAAAATCTACTTGTTAAAAGTGCCGGATGGCTGACTATATATATAACACACAACATGTGTTTTGGGATAAATATAAGAATAAAAAGCAATATCTAAATCAGCCAGTGAAGATATCTTCGATATCTCCATGTTCCTATACATCACTGCGATATCTCCACGCTCCCATTTTGTCATACTGAAACTGATCCTGTCATTTTCGCACTGCCATTCGGAACTTTCACTTTTGTTCTCTAATGCAGCGTGACCGAGTGCTATTAGTACTGGTTAGTAATGTGCTGCCATACATTTAAAACAAGGTGCAATCTCGGTAAATAGTGAGAACATCTGTTTTGTATGTTAAAACTTATCTGGTTGATCCTGCCGTGTTCATTCTGCCCCATTCATTCTGCTGAGTTCAGGCATTCTGCCACAAAACATCCACTACTGTCTCTATTGTAGCAAGACCAAGCGCTGTGACAGTGCTGACATCCTGACACAGATTCAAAATTAAAATAAGGCAATTCAAGTTCACATATTCTCAGATGTCTGTCTCTAATCTTTAGAGTGTCCTTAGTTTACTTGTAAGAAAAGGAGAGAGAGCACGCTGTACAGAAAGACAAAGTAAGCGGTTTCATAAAAAATGATGCAAGCATGAGCGTGTGTTGCTATAGCAATGGTTGCTCTGGCTCACATCTACTTTACATATTCTGCTTAAAGTTGGACCAGCATAACATTCTGTGGTGATTTGCATATGCAGCCCACGATGCTTTGCATTGTGGGGGCATGTGTGATTTTATATTTACTTTAGAAACTACTCACTTGCTCCCTCTGCACAGTGCATGCTTTCTCCTTTTCTTACAAGCAAACTAAGGACACTCTAAAGATAAGAGACAGACTTTTGAGAGTATGTAAACGTGAAGTGCCTTATTTTATTTTGAATGTGTGTCATGATCTCAACACTGTCACAATGCTCGGTCACACTACACTTGAGACATTAGTGGAACTTTTTTGGGCAGAATAACTGAACTCGGCAGAATGACTGGGGGCAGAATAAACACAGCAGGATCAACCAGGTAAGTTTCAACATAAAACAAAAACAGTTTTTCTCACTATTTGCACAGAGTGTGTCTTATTTTAAATGTATGCTAGCAGGTCAGTAACCAGTACAAATGCTCGGTCACGCTGCATTTTTATAGAACAAAAATGAAAGTAGTTGAACTGAATGTCAGTCTAAAAATGGTAGTATCAATCAGATAACTTTTTTAAAGCCCAAAAAACATGTTGGATAAACAGAACACGACATGGCCTGAATGAAGATATCATATTTATCTTCACTCGAGGTCAGTGACATCAAGATATTTCACACATGACTTCGCCACTCATGAGATATCATGATATCATTGGCCTCTAGTGAAGATAAATATGATATCTTCAGTCAGGCCATGATCCATATCTGTCTATATATCTATCTATATATATATATATATATATATATATATATATATATATATATATATATATATATATATATATATATATATATATATACATATATATATATATATATATATATATATATATATATATATACACATATATTAATAGCAAAACAATCCATTTAATGCATCAGTTAGGGTTGTTCCACAGTGACAAAAGGAAATTCGCGTGTTAGGGTTGAAAACCCTAACTGCGATTCCCCCACCCCCCCCCACCACCACACACACACACACACACGTACATGGAAGTAGGAGAAGGACCAATGCAACACAACCAATCACACACATCCAGCAGGAGGTGTATACCTGTGCTACTGTAGGAAGTGGAGAAATCCAATTTCAGATATCAGACATTATTTACAAAGGTGTTCTTTGAGGTTAGTTCACATAAAGGTGAACCAAACTGACAGTAGCGAAAATGGTGTACCTTGCTTTGTTTTCAACGTATGGGTGGCAAAAGGCATCATGGGCACCACAATATTAGTCTATGACAAATTGCTCAATTTTGGAACAGTGTAACTTTGTAATCCTTAAGTATTTTAGCAGAATACCAGGAAAAAGCACATCTGTGCAGCCAGATCTTGCCACCCTGCAAATTTCAGCCCAAAGGACCCAACCGTTTGCTTGCAGGATGATGGCAAAGATGTGCAGTCATCAGGAGCATGCTTTCACAAAATAGTTTTGCAAACATGAAAGTGTCATAGGATGACACTTTCGCATTTGCCAAAGTAATTTTCGAAAGTATTTTAAGGAATGTGCAAAATTCTGTTTTGGATCCTGCAAACCCCAAAATACCATATGTGTAGTCTGTGTTATGTGTAGGTGGCAGCGTGTGTGGCCCAAGATGTCCAATTGTCTGGAGTGATATTTGTTTAGCGGTGCGTGGAATGTCCAGGATGAGAGTTAGCTGTGACAACCCCATGCCACAGCCCGATGGGAGCATGGGTGTGGGTTTTGTTGTTTTCATAGTTGTATGTTATTCCTGTTACCTGCCGCTGGTTGTGTGTTTGGTTGTGTTGCCTTGGTCCTTCCCCTACTTGCATGTGTGTGTGTGTGTGGTGGTTGTGGTGGGGGGAAATGCACAGTTAGGGTTTTCAACCCTAACACTGAATTTCCTCACTTTTGTCACTGTGGAAAAACCTTAACTGATGCATTAAACAGAGTTTTTTGCCATAAATATCACTTCTTTTTGAGAATGTGCACTATAAATAGTGAATGGAATGTGGTTTTGGGAGTGCAGGGCCCACCAAGTGAACTTTTTGTCACTTTGCCGCGCAAAAACTGTATCACCGAGTGAAATGAAAATTGGATGCGCAAACAGAAATGAAATGGTAATGGCAAGGGCGATGCAGAAGGAAACAGTAATGGAATCTACAACGGAAACACTACTGAAAATGCAAACGGTAAGACTAACAGAAATGCAAATGGTGACGAACACGCAAACAGTAATGGTATCGCAATTGGAAACGGAAATGGTTATGGTAACACCAACGGTGATGCCAAAGGGAACAGTAACACAAACGTAAGCTCAAATGCAAGCATGTATGCAAATGCAAATCGTGAGGAGCACAGGCACGGTATCGCAATTGGAAACAGAAATGGTTACGGTAACACCAACGATGATGCCAAAGGAAACAGAAATGCAAATGGTAATGCAAACGGAAGTGCATAAGCAAACACAAATGGTAATGCACATGGTGATGCAAAAGGAAACAGAAAAAACTGTAATTGAAATGCAAATTGTAACAGTAATGCAAACGCAAGCACAGACGCAAATACAAAGGGTAACGCACATGGTGACGTAAATGGGAATGCTAACGCTTATGGAAATGCAAGTGGAAACGCTAACTGTAACAGTAATGGAAACGCACACCCCTTTTTTCCCCAAAAATTGCATTCAGAAGCACAATGAATACAAAGAATGTATGCATAATAATGGGCCTCGGAGCAGAAAATGAACACTTGGAATACTAAATTGCTTATATCTCAGGAACCGCACGACGTAGAAAAAAAATTAAAATCTCATATTATTTATGACTTTCCTGGCTAGTTTTGCACTCAGCTGCCTAGTGGAGGGCTAAGCATTTTTACAACGAAAAGTCTGTATCTTGAAGCATTTTTCAAGATACGGGCCAAGAAAGGCACAGCGGACACTGTAATATTAGCCTACGGGAAAAATTGTCAGCTTCGGAGTGCTGTAACTTTGCAGCTCTCTATTATTTTGTCACCAAACCACCAAGAGGCACATCTGTGGGATGTTGGCTTTCTTCCCTCCAAATTTCTGCCCAAAAGACCAAACTGTTCTTTTGCAGCAGGGTTGCAATGATTTCCTATTCTTTTGGGCATAGTGTCGCAAAGTAGTGTCGTGATTTCCGACACTTTCACAAAAAAAATCACGAAAGTGTCGTATGTGCGACACTACTGTTTACAAAAATTTCAAAAACATATTTCTGGGGCGTTCAACCCCCCAAAAAAGACATGGCTAGCATCCTCAGGACTCGACTAGGTGAACGCAGCAAGAATTGTGTCCCTAGATGGTCCCAAATTTAAATGCCAAGCATTTCTGTGACCACCAACTGAAAACAAGATGGCAGATTTGCCACACCACAGGGGTCATTTGTGACACTAAAAACTGCATTTGTGACACTGTCAAACTTTTTGTTAACTTTTCCCATTGACTATAATGGGAAACTTTTTTTTAATAACTTTTGAACCGTTTAATATGTTTTTATGAAATCTTCAAAAGGTACATCGGGGACCCTGGCTGCATGTTCCCTGAAGGTTTTGGAATAGTCGCACAGACCATGTGACCTGTAGGCACAAGCAAAGAATGTGTAAAAATGCATAATTACTGCATTCTACAGCACTATGTAGCTCTACAACCGTATATCTCACCATTTTAAAAAGTGGCAGATCCAAAGATCTATGGTACCGCTCCATGCATGCCAATTTACAGGCAAATCCGTCATACAGTGGCAACGTTATTAAGCTGCCAAATTTCAGAGTTTAACCTTAAGTGGGATACTCAACCCTAACTATAGTGGCACTACCATGCCACAGTAATATACACATATGCAAAATAAACTATGTTAAAGCAGACATTAGGGTTAAAGAATGCAAAATACACAAATTAAGGAATTCAAAGCATTAGGGTTTCGATTCTCAGGAGTCTTGGTGAATCAGTGGTGTGATGTTCCTTGGGATTGTCAAACCTAATGCCCACCTCCTCCCTGCAGCCCATAGCCTCCTGTCTGAAGCACAAGGTACAGCTCCAATCCAGTGCCTCATAGGCCTATACTCTTTGGAGGCAAAGAAGTATGGTTCACTCCATATGGCCGAAAAAGTCAGTCACAGTTTTCTTCATGCTGGGCCTTACGTGAAGAATGATATCATGCATAACCTTGTTTGCTCATGGGGAAGAAGTGGGCATTAGGGCTGACAACCCCGAGGAACAGTACACCACCAAATCAACAAGATTCCTGAGACTCAAAATCCTAATGTTTTTCATTTCCCCTACTTTGTGCATTTTGTGTTATTCAACCCTAATGTCTGCATTAACATAGTTTTTGCAACTAATATCCATTCTATTTCAGATGAGCGAACTGGAATGCACCATTACACCTTACCATCCTAGCACAGACAATAATAAAGAGCTCTTACCTGGGTCCTGGGGTTCTGGGGTGGGGTTGGGTGGCCAAGGGAACATCCAGTAGTACCTGTAATAAGGATAGCGGCAGGGTCACAAAGGGTCTGCAGCTGTTTAGTAATTATCTAGCACAAACAAGGTAGTATAAACATAAAACAATACTTATCTAACACTTGTAGTCAGTGTTGTGCCACACTGTGGTCATTGTTACATCAGATTTGTAGACATAAAGGGGAAAATGGTTTAGTGTGAGTACTACACATTCTGATCAACTGGGTCAGGTGGGATGGGCCTGCAGTTTTTTTTTGTTTGTTTAAAGTGGGTTAGTTGTGAGGGGAGACACTAGTACCAGGATAGCGACCCATGTTTGGGTATGGACTCGAGTCACTAGTGGAGGCCAGTGTGGAGGAGTCAGACAGGATTTAGCATCCCTGGGACTATTTTCCTCTCCTGGGGGGCTATGTTGCTCCACTTATCACCTGCCACCAGGGCAGAATGAAGCCACCAGCTGTTGCACTCCATGCAACTCCGACAGGGCACTGGACTGCCAAAACTGGGTGAGAGTCAAGGGGGAGCAGATGGTCTCCCCCTCCTGGTGCCACCATGGAGGGAAATCCATGGGAGTACCAAAGGTATGTGATAAGTCCCTAGGATGATGGGAGTTAGGGCTGGGCAGCTGGCAGCAGTAGGAGGCCTGTATGTGGTACAGGGCCTGCAGCGAGTGGACCTTCATCCTGCCAGCTACTGTTTTCCTCATTTTTCATGTTAACCCACTTCTTCCAATGAGGTACGTGGCCCCATCAGACTTCAAAACATACATAAACCACTTGTGATGAAAACCTCCCTGGCCCTACACAAGATGTCACCTGTACAGCAGAACTCTGTGCCAGCCCTACCCAGACTAGGAGTGGTGCTGCAGAGCAGCACCTTCCCCCAGCCTCAGCCCTTGCATTCCACTTCCTGAGCTCCTCCCAGAACTCATCTCACTGACATAGGTACACAATACATTACCCAGTCGTCCAACAGCTGGTAATGAACACAACATTTCTTCATGACTTTTTTTATTTGTTACATTTCAAGCCCACATTTTCAACACTGCCTTTTTATGCCCCGCTTCGGAACATGACAGGTGTCATTTAGAAAATATTTGCCAAAATGTCACTTTGCATCACAAGTGCAAAAACACATATTAGACAGGATTTGAAAAATGACACCCATCAGGTTTATGAGGTGGGGTAAAAACAACTGGCTATGTTGAAAATTTGGGCTCAAAATATTTAAAATAACTAAAGTTCTAAGTAAACATTGAAATTTTTCAAAGTTCTTTCATAACTGTGTTGTTCTTTGACATTCTGACTCCAAATTTTCAACATGGTCTTTTTATGATCCTGTCCCTACTTCATGAACCAGGTAGGTGACATTTTTTAAATCTCACTTGAAAGGTGATTTTGCACAGCGACCGAGAAACAAACATTTTGGGAAGATTTAAACAATTTCAGCTACCTGGTTCAGGAGATGGGATGACAAAAATGGCATATTGTAATTTGAGACAAAAATATTAAAAAATGACTGAGTTGTGAGTAAAAGTTCAAAATGCATTGTAAACCTACTACCCGCATTTACCTTGTATTCAAATCAGTTCCCAGTTGGTGAAGGAAACAGCAGGACAGGCTCTACTCCAGAAAAAATTGCATCATTGGACATCGTTAGGTAAGTGAGGGGAATGGGGTGTGTGGGGGTAGGTGGTACTGAGTGGGGGTGTGGGGGAAGAGCACAAAAGACATCCATGGATTTTTTTTCCTTTTTCAGTTTCAAAAAAAAAGAAAGAAAGACTATGAGGGACCAATATCGAACCCAGAACTGACACTGAGGACTAGGAACCCCAGACTCATGTTTTGCGGCACTGTGGGTGGGCACCCTATTGTCACAAAGTATGGAAAGGAGGGAGAAGGAATAGAGAAGTATCAGTTTGAGGGGGTAACAATTACTGTCACAGGGGATCAGACACTGGGGACACTGGGGATTTGGCATGTGTCCATATCTACTTTAGCAGCACTGGTGTCATATACCGTGTGGGGGGGGGGGCAGGTATGCCCAGCATCAGGGGCTGGTCACCCTGTGTTGGCAACTTTATACCAGTGGCAGCTAAATGCACATAGGGGATACCAGTGGTGGGATTAATTGGTACATGCTGCCAGTTTCTTTCATTTTAAATTAAAATATATTTTCTTCAGAGGCAGAGGTGAAATAGCCACACTCCATGACAGTGCACATAATGATGCACTGACACACTGATGCATGGCCCACCACCTCACAGACTCACAAAAAAATTATACGGATGCAGTAAACAGCATCTTCATGCATGCGCAGTAAGGCGCAAAGTGTGCCCCACTACTCAAACAGTCACAGTCATGCCAAATGGGCACATATATTATGAGTCCTTAGTTTTACAATTATCTTTAGAACACTAATTTTGTTCATAAAGCATGTATAAAAAAAGGGTCAGTTTTTCTTATGTTATTTAATAATGGCTTAAAATACAGAGCTAAACACTAGAAAAGCACACACCTTGGGGCAAACTCTATCAAACCTGTAAATTTCATATATATAATCCATATAATTTTTATGCTTGCTTGTGTGCATGCACAAAGCAAACATGTTGTGTCCACTAGTGTCTGGAGAGGTGTCACAGTGTAACACCAAATGCAGCTCAGGCTGCCGGAAGCTTGACACTGATAGCCCAATGAGGAGAGGCTCATAGTAATAGTGTTCAGCTTGGATGATGGGCGTCAATTTTGTGCAGTTGAAAGGATGGAGCCGCACCTTTCAGAGTGTGCCTGCATCCTTTCATGTTCAGCACATCACCCAGCATCCAGCTGAGCATCATCATCATCATTGTCTTGCTTCTCATCATCACACCCCTACCCCTTAACCCCACTGCCTGCCTAGGATGGACAGCTACTGTGCCACTAGCCAGTGTGTGTGTGTGTGTGTGGGGGGGAGGTCACTGGGACACTGTGAAGCCATGTATCACCAGGATATGGTGGCTGGGTCGGTCTTCTCTAAACCCGTTCTTTCAGTTGATCCTGGTCCCCTTTCCTCACTCTGTATAGTATGCTCTTGCCCATGGTTGGATGCCAGAGTAGGCAGGCCTGGCTGATGGTTTGTGAGTCTCTCATCTCACCATCCCTGTGCTTCTGAATATGGGTGGGTGGGGAGTCCACGGTGATCGCGCAGTGACAGGCTCAGGCAGGCAGCATGTGGTGCTTGCACAGGGATAGCTTCACTGTCCCGGCATAAGTGGAAGCTCTATTTATGCTGCAGTCACTCCACAGTTGTTATTTCCTGGGACTCAGGCACATTGTGACCGTGCTTCATACATCAACTTGTCATGAACTGGCTGAAGACTGCTGGTGTCCTGCAGTCCCACACCCAAATTGAGACCATTAGCTCTGCATTCGCAGTGGTGTGGAGCATTCCTTTTCAAACCTGGACAGGCACGGAAACTGCATTGTAGCTGAGAGATGGATGACCACCATTTTCTGGGTCTCTGAAGCCCTGGCCTTACTACCTGACATATCAAGTGTGGGTCCCTGTTACTCTGATCCAAGCCAACTAAATTGGACTGAGGGTGCATTTTGGTACATTGGCTCATGTCCTTGGGATTGTGGTATCATGCACCACACATTTGTATGGGGATGGCAACAGCTGCGTGTGCCACATACTGTACCTTCATATTTGGCAGAAAGAAAGCAAAGAAGCAGGAAACTGAAGAGAAGGATGATGAAGTTGACGATGATTCTGGTAAATGTTACATGTGAGGGTTTTCATCTGCCTGTGGTTCTGGAGGATAACAGCAGCAATGAATTTGTACCTCTGACACCCTTCTTATTTTTTAGCTTGTATAGACCATAGCTAGTTATCCTGTAATGATCTCTGTCCCAGATAGAAATATGGCATACTGTGGCATTGGAACCCATGGTGATGGTACTGTAATACTCTATGATATGACTTTATTTAAGGCTGGAAGGGACTCTACATCCATCATGTTCCCCTGTTTTTATAATTAGGGTTGTTTTGTGCTGTGTCATGGCTTTTCATACCTGATGCCCTGTTCTCATCTATCCCCTGTCCCCAAACAACAAAAAAATGCACATTTTCCAGTGTTCCATCTCAGACAGTAATTTGGTATACTACCTGAGCTATTAGTTTGTAAATTACCTTTCACAGTACCATACGGAAAAAAATTATTTATCAAAGCAGACATCTGAGCTAAAAGTAGACCTCAGTTCTGGTGTCCAACATGGGCTAAATTGGTATGGTCATGCTCTGGGGAACACTAGCTTCACAGAAGCAAAATTGAGGCAACCTGCTAATTAAACCTTGTTTACTTTCTTAGCTTAAGTTGTTACATAGAACGTAGAAACATAGACACTGCTGGCAGAAAAGGACATTCTGTCCCACCTAGTCTGCCATAAGGTTCTTACCTACTGTTCTACTGTAGACAATAATTGATCTCTGACTTTAACCCCCCCACAGCTCTGTTACCAAGGTTCCATTGTGTCTATCCCATGCATGTTTGAAACCTGTTACCATTTCAGTACCCACCATCTCTGGAGGGAGGCTGTTCCAAATGTCTACCACCCTATCTGTAAAGAAGTATTTCCTCACATCCCCTCTAAGTAGCCCCCTTCCAGCTTCATATCATGCTCCCATGTCCTTGACCTTGCTGCCACCTGATCAATGTTTTTCCTGAGATGGGGCCTCCAGAACTAGACACAGTACTAGAGGTGAGGCCTCACCATTGATCTATACAGGGGTATCACTACCTCCCTCTTTCTGCTGGTAATACCCCTCCCTATGCACCCCAGCATTCTACTAGCCTTTCCCACTGCCTTATCACACTGCTTTGCTACTGTCAGGTCATCAGATATGTTGACACCTAGATCCCTTTCCTGTTTTGTGGTTGCTAACTTCCTTCATCCACCCCCAGTGATGTGTTGCCCTAGGGTTTCTGTGCCCTATATGCATACTTTTGTACTTTTTGGTGTTGAAGCCCAGTTGCCAACCCCCACCCCCCGGTGTGTCTATTCTGTTGCAGATTTTTGTGTCATCCACAAACAGGCATACCATTTCTTCCAGCCCCTCTGCAGTGTCGCTAATGAAGACATTGAAGAAGACCGGTCCCAGTACTGATCCTTGAAGCACCCTGCTGGTTACCTTATCTTCTTCTGCATGAACTCCATTTACCACCACCCTCTGAGTTCTGATACTTAGCCAATTTCATACCCATTCTAATATCTTTGGACCCACTCTTCATACTGCCCAGCTTGCTTACCAGTCTTCTGTGTGGAACAGTGTTGAAGGCCTTACTGAAATCCAGGTAGGTCGTATCCACCGTTCCTCCCTGATCTATCTTCCTGGTAACCCAGTCAAAGAACTCTTATCAGATTTGTTTGACAGGTTCTCCCCCCCCCGCCATGAACCCATGCTGCCTCAGAGTCTGCAATCCACTGGTTTTAGAGTGTTCCACTATCCTTTCCTTAAGTGGTGTTTGCATAATCTTGCCCACCACCAAAGTCAGGCTTACAGGTCTGTAGTTTCCTGTCTCCTCCCTGTTTCCACTTTTGTGTAGTGGGACCACATCTGCCCTCCTCCAGTTCTCCAGAACTTCCCCTGTCTCTAGTGATAGACTGAACAGAGTCATCAGAGGCCCAGCCAGTACCTCCCTTAGTTCCTTCAGTACCCTGGAGTGAACCCCATCTGGCCCCATTGCCTTGTCTACCTTAAGTTTTGCTAGTTCCCTGAGGACCCTTTCCTCCATAAAAGGACTAGTGCCCACCTCCCTTCTGTTGATGCCCTTTTCCCCAATCTGTGGCCCATCTCCTACCCCTTCCTTTGTAAAAACTGAACAAATGCACTTGTTCAATATATCTGCTTTCTCCTGGTCATCTTCCACACACCCCCCTTTCCCTGTTTAGTCTTACTATCCCTGCTTGCTTTCTTCTTTTTGTTAATGTTTCTATTTCTTCTGGGCACTGGAGAGTATTGCTAGGTGATTCTCTTTGCCTGATTGTCCTTAAGGGAATCAGTCTTCCAATTTATTAGGTCTGTTGTTATTGAAATGACAACTCTTGGACAAACCTCAAAAACCATTGGATGGGGCTGCACAGTGAGGATTTACATGCTGAAACTAATTGGGGCATGCTGTTCAGTGCATTTAGGTTTTGTGGCATGGTGCAGGTGTTGTGCTGCACAAGTCACTGCATGGTGCCCCCATGCATGATAAAAGCATGCTTCAAGAGATGTCTGGGTTTGGAGGGTTAAAGACTAAGGGCCGTATTCTCAAAGCTCTTTAAATTCCCATAGCTGTGGGAAAAACTTGGCATTCTCAAAAGTGGAATCAGTTTACGACAGCTCCATGATTTATGGCTGCTTTCATGTGGTGTTTTCACAGAAATCCCTGCAGCTGCAGAAAAATGTTACAGCTTGTGGGACCAGCCGTAACATCTTTCGCAGCTGCGGCAGATGAGAATACCAATCTTCGCAGCTGTGGAGATTTCAGTCCGTAACTGGAGTTGCGGTTTAGTCCCAAATCCTTTTGAGAATCAGGCCCTAAATCTACAGAGATCCTTCTCCAAAAGGTGCTGAGGAGGTAAAGACTAGATTTAAAGAGATAGCTGATCAATATTTAGTTCAGCAGACTTGGGGTAGAGGCACATGCAGGCAAACATTCAGCATTTACAAATGCTTGCTTAGTTATTGGTGAGCATAAAAAAGTGTTAATTTTGACCAATTTAACATTTTTGCACATCTATAGCCTTGCTACCATTAAACTGATTGGCATAACATTTACAGGATCCAGAAATCCTGGCACCAGCTGTGTGTCTGCCAAATGTCAAGTAAATCAGTCGAATAGGGACAGAGTTACTAAGGTGCACAAATCGGGGTTTAACATAGAATTGCTTACTCAGCACTAATACTGTGCATGTGCTACTACTCCTGTATAAATATTATTTGCAAAAAAACCGCTTTAATGCACCAGTTAGGGTTCAGATTAAAGTGACAAAAGTAGGGAAATGTGATGTTAGGGTTTCCAACACTGACTCCCCACCTCCTAAGCAGTAAAAGTAAGAGAAAAATTATGGCAAATCACTGCTGAGGTTTCCTTGGGTTCTCAGCCCTAATGCTCAGCCCATTCCCTGAACCAACAAAGCCAAATGTGCTGTTTGTTCTTCCAGCAAGTAAAACTATATTTTTTCAAAGTCTATATTTCTATGTTTTATTTGAGAATGGGGTAAGCATTAGGGCTGAGAACCCCACATTAGACCCCAGCAATGATCTCTGTAATGTATTTTGTTTTTGCTGCTTGGTGGGTGGGGAGTCAGAGTTGAAAACCCTAACATCACATTTCTCCACTTTTGTTGCTTTAATCTGAACCCTAACTGGTGCATTAATGCAGTTTTTTTGTAAATAATTTCTTTTCTTTTTGAAATAGTAGAATCGTATCCTCATCCATGTGGCTGTAGAAAGTGAAGGGCTCAGAGGTCCCTGCACTTCCATGCCTCCATGTCACAGATTAGTGGACAACAGGTAAAAACTACATGTCGTGACCAGTAATTACGAGAGGATCGCTCAAAGTAATCCTGATGCATAAAGATAGATTTGAGTAGGTATCTTTTCAAATTAAATACCATAATTGAGCTAAACAACTGCTGTTTAACAAAATACAGGTTTTAGAGTCTGATTCTACCGCAATATTTGCTTCTTATACCATTTTGAATGTGGTTGGTAAATAGTATTGCTCGAGTGCAAATTAAAAATCCATGTCAAAAATTAGCGCACATGATAAATATTCAAGGAACGGCCAAAGTTAAGCCTGATGTATAAAGATAGGTTTGGGGAGGTATTTTTTTAAAATGAAATAACATAATTGAGCTAAACAACTGTCCCTGACTAAAATACAGGTTTTGTGGCCTGATTGTACCTCAATATTTGCTTATTATGCCATTTCACAATACAGTTGGTAAACAGTGTCACTCAAATGAAAAATAAGAAAAACCTGTTGCAAATTACCACATGAATAATAAAATTATATGTCGAGATCAGTAAATTTCCATGCGAACAGTAAAATCATATGTCGTGACTGGTAAATTTCCAAGGACCAATCCAAGGTAATAATGATGGCAAAGCTAGATTTTGGGGAGTGGCTGTTAAAAGTAAATTCCAGAATCAGGCTACAGAAATGTCCTTAACCAAGATACAGGTTTTGGGCTTTGATTGTACCTAAGTATTTGGTTACTATGTCATTTTACAATGCGGTTTCAAAATAGTATTGCTCAAATGTTAAATAAGGAAAATCTGTTGCAAATTACTGCACAAACGATAAAACTATATGCCGTGACTGGCAAAGTACCACGCGAACTGTAAAATTATATGTTGCAACTGGTAAATTTCTGCACGAATGGTAAAATTATGACAAGACTGGTAAACTTCTGCATGAATGGTAAAATTACATGTCATAACCAGTAAATGTCTGCATGAATGATAATATTACAATACATGTTGCAACCGTTAAATTTTCGAGGAACCAGTGAAGGTAATCAGGATGGATAAAGATATGCTTTGGGGGGTTAGCTTTTAAAATTAAATTCTAGAACTGAACTAGTGAACTGTCCTTTAGCAAGATACAGGTTTGGGGGTCTAATTTTATGTCAATATTAGCTTTTTAATACCATTTTTGTAATTGCCGGTCCCCCTACAGTACTGGCAGCTGATGGACACTGGGGGCCCAATCTGTTAAAGACCCCATAGTACAGCCTCTAGCAGATGGTACGAGTCCTAATACCTACAGAATGAGGGCATACATCGCAGACATGCATGAGATGTGTGAATGTACAGCATGCATAATGTGAACTAATGTCATGGCTGTGTTCCCTACCTGTCACTGTGTAGTTCTGCATGTGTACAGACCTTGTAAGATGGATGTAATAGCCTTGTAGACAGCTGTCCTACAGTTGGGATACATTATTATCTTGATGGGGCATCTGCTGACAGTTAACACAACTAAGGGTTTATTCCACCCCAATAGGCAGGATCGATTCTGTGGTGTTACAGGGCTAGTGAACATCTAAGTTGGGAAAGTTTTCCAACTTACATTCCACCTGCTTATTAAGCAGTCAGCACATATTGTGTGCAATGCTCCCTTGTGGAGTGCATATAAATAAGCCCTGCAGTTCTGTCGCATCGCCTGTGGTAACTGTCCTGAACCCAGCCCTTTGCCTAATACACACCATGCCACTTGGGCTGCTGGTGATTAAGAATCATTATGAGCATACACCAGAAGTCTGACTCTACAGAGGCTTTGCTAGATGTGACTGAAATATGGGAAGGTTAAAAGGATTTTTAGTTTCCTGCAAAACTAAGACAATTGGCATTAGTAGGGCCCAGATCTCAAAACATACATTCCCCCAAAATTGGAATGTAAAGATATTCCATTCTTCATTACTAAATACATTTGCATAAATAAGCTATTTTACCCTATGGGCCCCATATTCAGAGTTGGCCAGCTGCATGTGCAAAATGGTGCACTGCACAAAAAAAAAAATGGGCTGTCCGACTTTGGTGCCATATTCAAGCAGAATGTGCAATCTGAACTGACTGCAATCTGTTTGAATATAGGACCCTGGTTGTGTGGCACACAGCAGGGGGTTGCCATGTTAGGTGCAGCGTGACAAGGGTGTGGGACTGATGACCGCTCATAGGGGTACAGCACAGTGCTCAGTGGTTTGTGCTGTGGCCCCCATGGGTGATATTCAGCCCAAACACACAGATGAGCCTATTGGGCATGCATGGCACAGTGGGTCCATTTGCATGCCCATTATGGGCTCATTTGCATGAAATCATTGCCGTGGAGTGTGCCGGGTCAGTTGTCCCCAGCCCCGATCCTCATTGATATAAACATCCCACCCAGTGTCCCTGGTACTGTAATGGATCCCTCCTCTCCCCGAGCCCTGATCCATATAATAAGTGAAACTACCCCGGTCCTTGGTAGTTAAATTGCCCCCCCACCCCATTAGGCAGTGACCCACCACCCTGCTCCCCCCAACCCAGCTGGAACTGGTAACTGGCACAGCCCACCCACACCATCATGGCCAAGTCCATTGGTTGACCGGTCAGCCAGTGGGTGTGTAATGTATACTGTACATGCTCCCGTTCAGTTCAGTCAGTGGCTGGCCATGGAAGTGTGGTTGGGCTGTACCAGTCGCCGGCTCTGGTCAGGTTGGGGGGGAGCAGGGTGATCGGTCACTGCCTAACAGGATGGGAGGGCCACTTGACTACCAGGGACTGCAATCATTTCTCTTATTATATGGATCAGGGCTCAGGGAGGGGAAACAATTAGACTACCAGGGAAATGGGGGTATTTTATTATTATTATTACATCGATTGGAGATGGGGAGGGGGACCACTGACTACCAGGGAAATGGGAAACGGGGGATATTTTATAATCATGACATCGTTCAGGGCTGGGGAGGGGGCTCACTAGACTACCAGGGAAATGGGGAATGGGGGGGATTTTATTATTATTATTATTACATCGATCAGGGCTAGGGAGGGACCAAAGATCCACCAGGGTACCCAGCCCTTAACAGTGGGCAGGCAATTCTGTGCACTGTTTTGGGCTGGGTGTCAGAAGTATAAATCTGCACCACTGCTGTTTGTGCTTCTGAAGTGATTCAATATTGTGCTGTGCTGCATATGCATGGGGGACCCCTCATTTCCATAGGCACGGCATAATACTGTGCATTTTGGTGCTGTCAGTGGTGCATCACACATATGTGCCCTTTGAACATGGGCATGCCCCAGATAGCTGGTGCTTTTCCTGGTTTGCACAGCACAACCCAGGTTGCACCACACAAACCTTTAGAAAATGTGGCCCATAACTTCATCTGCTCATGCTGTATTCATTCTTCTGTTCTGATGTTATAGTCTTCCGCTTTTGAACTCAAATCAGAATAATTTCCACAGCAACAGGTTCTGACAGCATAAGAAGAAAGAAAAAAATTACTCACCTTAGTAATGTTGTTTCTTCTAATGGAGTCTTGCTGTATTCTGACTATTGCAGTGATATCCAACCTTTGAACTGCCCCGGAGAGGAAAGAGTTAACTTTCCATGCAAGGCATGCAATGCTGAGCTTGAGCTCGGCTGAAACTCTGTCTTTTGTTGTTTGAACCCAAACCACCAGATCTTTACAAGCTATACTCACTGGGCATACAGTGTGGAAACTGTAAACTCACACTAGCCAACTGGCAACTAAATTTAATAAAAAGATTTTTTGGTTCCAAGGCAAAGACTCAAGTCAGGAAACAAAAACAAAACACAACACACACTCAAAAATAAGAGGGTGAGAAAAGGGGGGCACCTCTAGGGTGCCAACACTGTTCCTGCCCACCCACATCCCAAAACCCAGGTTCTGAGAAGGGAGGTGGGAGGCCAGAATACAGCAAGACTCCATTAGAAGAAACAACATTACTAAGGTAAGTAATTTTTTCTTCAAATAACATGAAGTCTTGCTATATTCTGACTATTGCAGACTACCAAGCAGTACCTCCATGGAGGAGGGACAGAACCTACTTTGGGAACAAGATCTGAAGCACTGCTGTGCCAAACCAAGCATCACTCCTAGCCTGGATATCCAGAGAGTAATGCTTGGTGAAAGTATGTACTGTTTTCCAGGTGGCTGCTTGACAAATCTCTAAGATAGGAATATCCCTGGCAGCAGCCAGGGAAGCAGCTGTACCTCTAGTAGAGTGAGCCCTCAGGCCTGAGGGTGGGATTCTACCTAATTTTTCATAGCATAATTGTATACAAGAGACAATCCACCTGGCAATAGATCTCTTAGTGGCAGATTTTCCCTTACCAACCTCACCATAAGTGAGGAACAATTGGAGGGAGTCAAACTTGTGACCCTTGTTGCGCTCTATATAGTAGCTAAGGGCCCTTTTCATATCCAGGCTGTGTAGCCTCCTCTCCCCATAGGAGGAATGGTCAGTGAAGAAAACAGGAAGAGACATAGACTGATTAAGGTGGAAATCTGAAACCACCTTAGGCAAAAACTTCCTATTAGTCCTGAGGACCACCTTATCTCTACAGAAAGAGATAAAATCAGGTTCCGCTGACAGGGCCTGTAACTCACTTATGCATCTGGCAGAAGTAATGGCTACCAAGAACACAGTTTTCCAAGTCAAGTACTTAAGCTCTGCTGAGGACAAAGGCTCAAAAGGGGGTTGCATAAGCTGAGCAATGCAAACATTAAGGTCCCAAGCAGAGGCAGGGTCCCTGAAGGGAGGATTGGTATGCAGCAATCCCTTGAAGAATTTACAGAATACAGGATGAGCTGAAAGGGAAGAGGGCTTGCCTACTGACAAGAAGGCAGAGACAGCTGCCAGATGCACTCTAAGTGTAGCTGGTCTGAGTCCTAAGCTATTGAGATGAACCATATAGTGCAGGACTGTGGGCAACCCAGCAGACTCTGGAAAATATGCTTACCAGAGACCAAATAGTAAACCTTTTCCATTTGTTGTTGTAAGTCTTTCTGGTGGAAGGCTTTCGAGAAGCCTTTAGAATATCCAGAACACCTTGAGAGAGATGCAAATCAGCAAACTCTAACTCTCAAGAGCCAGGCCTTGAGATTGAGAGATTTGAGATTCGGATACCAAACCCTCCCCTGAGAACATGTTAACAGGTTGTAATTCCTGGGAAGAGACAGGGGAAAGTGGACTGCTAAGGACAGCAAGAGAGGGTACCAGGGCTGTCTGGCCCAGTCTGGAGCAATCAGAATCACTTTGCAGGGTTGAGACCTGATTTTGACTAGTACCTTGAACAGGAGAGGGAAGGGGAAAAGCATACAGGAATTTCCCTTCCCAATTGAGAACTAGGGCATCCAGGGGGACTGAGCCCAACACTGGGGGTCTGCAGCAAAAAAGAAGAAGTTGGTGATTGTCTGGGGCTGCAAAAAGATCTATCTGTGGAGTGCCCCATCTGGAGAAGATCACCTTCAAAATTAGGGGATCTAGGGACCATTCGTGATGGCCCTGAGATATCCTGCTGAGAGCAACTGCCAGCACATTGTCCTTCCCTGGGAGGTGCACTGCTATCAGAGAGGTATTCAGGGAATAGGCCAGAGACCACAACTTCATTGCTTCTGTGCACAAGGCCGTAGACCGAGTGCCCCCTTGCTTGTTGATGTACCACATTGTGGGGGTATTGTCTGTCCTGATCTGAACTAGTTTGTTCAGAACAGACTTGGAAAAAACTTGAAGTGCTAGAAACACTGCTCTGAGTTCTAAGAGACTGATGTGAAGCAGAGATTCTTGAGGTGACCACAACCCTTGGGTGGTCAGATGCCCCAAATGGGCTCCCCAGCCCAAGAGGGAGGCATCTGTGGTAAGGATTAGAGAATGAGATTGAGTGACAAAGGGAACTCCTTGCCTTAGGTTGTCCTGATCCTGCCACCATTGCAAAGCCTGGATCAGGGTTTGAGTCACTGGGATTAGCTTGGTCAGAGAATCCTTTCTCTGGGACCAGAGGGCTCTTAAATGGAACTGAATGTCCCTCATCTGAAATCTTGCTCCTTGGACCACTGCTGTAGAGGCAGCCATGTGGCCCAGGAGCTGCAGAAAATGCCTTGCTGGTCGAGACACCCGAAGGGTGAATGAAGAGGCCAGTGTCACAAGGGTCCTTGCCCTGTCCAGGGGAAGGAAGGCTCTTGCCCTTATTGTATCCAGCTCTGCCCCTATGAAGGTGAGGAGCTGTACTGGCTCTAGAACTGACTTTGAAAGATTTAGGAGGAATCCTAGAGAAGTGAGCAGTTGCTGAGTTATCTGTAGGTGTGACATGACTTGGTCTGGAGACTGACCCACTATGTGCCAGTCGTCCAGGTATGGAAAGATGGAGATCTTTTTTCTCCTTAGGAAAGCAACCACTACTGCCAGGCATTTTGTGAACACCCTTGGAGCTGATGTTAGGCCAAAGGGCATTGCTCTGAATTGATAGTGGCCTAAGGGCAACTCGAACCTGAGGTACTTTCTGTGGGAGCATCTGATGAGAATGTGGAAATAGGCATCCTTGAGGTCCAGGGAGACTAGCCAGTACCCTGGCCCTAGAGAGGGTAGAATTATTCCCAGAGTCACCATTTTGAACTTTGGCTTTAAAAGGTGCTTGTTTAAATATCTGAGATCCAGGATGGGCCGCCATTCTCCTGTCTTTTTGGGGGCTAGGAAGTACCTGGAGTACAATCCTTTTCCCCTATGTAGGGGTGGAACCCTTTCTATGGCTCTGAGAGCCAAGAGGGAAGAGACCTCTGCCTCTAGGGCAAGGGCCTCTGAAGGATTTGCAGGTGGAAAGGATCTGGTTCTCATCTTGGGAAATTGTTTGAAGCTGAGAACCAGTCCCTGGCTTACTACTTCCAGGACCCATTTGTCTGATGTTAAAGACATCCAGTCCTGGACAAAGTAAGCCAGCCTGCCCCCTATGGGTAGTGGAGAATCAGCCTGGGCAAACCAATCAGGGTGCTTGTTTGGCAGAGGCTTTAGGCTGAAGAGTGGTAGCAGGCCTGCTTATACCCCGTCTGCCTCTCCCTCTGAGGAACCCTCTCTGAGCAAAGGCGGAAGAGGAGGCCTGGGCTTGGTATAAAGGCCTATGAAAAGGCCTGCCCCTGCCTCTGGAATGCTGCCTCTGGGGAGTGGCTTGTCTTTCCTTGGTCTGAGCACTCCTATAGGTGGTCCTGTACTCATCCATTTTCTTCATGTAGTTCTCTGTCTGCTCCCCAAACAGAGAATTACCAATAACAGGAAAATCCATGGCCTTAGTATGGGTATCTTTTGACAGGCTAGTACATCTGAGTCAAGCCTTCCTACGAAGGGCCACAGATGTAGCCATGACTCTAGATGAAACATCATTGGAGTCCACTGCAGCACGAAATTGCACCTTGGATGCCTTAATACCATCTGCAGCCACCTGCTCCAGCTCCTTGGCAAGCTGGTCAGGGACCTGTTTAGCTAGAGCCATCACAGTGTCCCATCTAGACTTCTGGTATCTAGCTGTGTAGGCCATATAATTAGCCTGCCTGAGTCCCAAAGATGCTGCTATGTACTGTTTCTTTGCCATGGCATCAATCCTCCTGGAGTCCTTATCTGGGGGATGTGAAGCCAAGGGTATATTTGCCTTATCACAGGCAGCAGCCTGCATTACCCCAAAATGGCTGCATTGCTGGGAAAGGAACTCCCTATCTGAGCCTGAAAGAGTATACCTCTTGTCCATTCTTCTGTCCACAGGAGGTAAGGATTTAGGAGTCTTTAAAATGTTAAATGTCTGTTTCCCAAAAGACTTATGGAGGGGAATAGACAGTCTCCTAGACTCTGGGATGTCCATCATCTCAACATAATCAGGCTCCTCCTGATCCTCTACTGCTTCCTCCATAGGAAGCTGGAGAGTTTCAGCCACTTTTTTGTAAAACATAAAGTGGGAAGGGGACTCAGAAAGCCTAGGAGGAGAAACACCTGAAGGTCTGTCTGGGGAGATGTCTGAGTCAATGGGCACTTCCAGACTTTCATAATCACCATCACTATCCTCATACTCTCCCTCCTCCTCCTCCGGTTCATAAAAATCCTCTAAATTATAATCCGGAACCGGGTGAACCGATCGAACTGAGCCCCTAACCGATGGCGCCGGTTCGGTCAGAACCGAAGTTAGCAGTTGAACAATCCTTATCGCTTTGGCTATTTCATCAGCGGTCAGAGAAAGAACTTGTGGATCCGAACCGGCTGACTTATCCCTTCTTTTTCTTTTAACCGGAACTGACTCCTCAGAGTCAGTTCTCCTTTTGCCTGAAGAAGTTTCGCCCTGGTCAGAGGGCACTCCTTCTGGTTCAGTTGGAACCGAACCGGGCTGGCCATCCGGGTCAGCGGACTTTTTGGCCTCCCTTTCCCTCAGCCTGCCTACTCTCTTTTCCAGGGTAGTGGTGGGAAAACTTTTGCAAATCTGGCAGTCTGAATCAAGGTGGTCAAACCCCAGACAATAAACATAGGTGGTGTGGGGGTCAGCCTTAGCAAAGGCATCCCCACACACACTACAGTGTTGAAACCCAGTGGGCCCAGTTTTTCTCTTGGGTTTCTCAGACATGGCCAGTCCTAACCAAACTTACCCTTTTTTCGGTAATCCACCAGACAAGAACCCCTATCGGTTCCTGACCGTGTTACAGGTCATGGAAAAAAACATAATGAAATCCGTTTATTTAGAACCGATAAGGACCAGTTACCACACTCTAAACAGCAGAACAAACTTTTTTTACCAACCTGATCAGTTCAAACCGAACCGATCCGATGTTTACAAGTTCCACACAGAAACTAATAATAATAAACCTATCTAGTATTCACGGTACCACAGACAGAGACTGAACCGACAGGTTAGATAGAAGAAATTTGGTTGAACCGAGGGAAAAAAACGACACTTTAACCGACTAAATTGAACCGAGCAAAGGAGAAATCTCCGGAGCGACTGTTCAGTGAGGCGGAGTCAAGAATCTGGTGGTTTGGGTTCAAACAACAACAGACAGAGTCTCAACCGAGCTCGAGCTCAGTGTTCCATGCCTTGCATGGAAAGTTAACTCTTTCCTGTCCGGGGCAGTTCAAAGGTTGGATATCACTGCAATAGTCAGAATACAGCAAGACTTCATGTTGTTTGAAGGATTATGACTTCACATTTTGAATGAGCAACATGAACAGATGATGTCCAGGGGAAAATTTTATTGCTGAAAACCAGAAAATCCCTTTAAAGCAGTAGTATTTGTTGGTCACTAAGTAGTTTTTTTCAACAATAACTGGCCAGGATATTTGAAGGTCCAGATTAGAGCCCACTAATGTTTGCTCAAGGAGCAAATTAGTGCCTGAAGCAAATCAGCGGGATGTTGGAACATGCCAGGGAACTTTGTAAGCACTAAAGACATATTCCAATATGCCAGTTAAGCACTATCCAGACTGCGATCACAAACACCAGCCCCCTACTGGCCACAAAGGGTATGCGGCCAATAGGGTGCTATGGGGATTGGGATCACATTTGGACTGTTAGGGCCCACTAATGACAACTGCTCCTCTGGAGCAATCTGCCATACTGGTACCTTAAGATACAAATGACCCCATAGCACTAACAAGGTGATTTGCATCTCATTACAGCCTCATTACAAGCCAGGAGTAAACAGTGTTTGCGACACCCCCAGCACCTGTCAGGACTACCTCACTGATGGGCTAGTTCCCCCCTCACCCCCAAATACTCCTGCCAGTCTGTAATATATATTCCGTTGTGTCTACTGGTCCCCCTGCCCCCAAACTCCCTGCTGTGCTTACGATATCACTTCCCTGGTGTCTAGTGATCCCCCCACTCATAGGGACAAATCTCCCCATTGTAACATGATCATTCTCTGGTGTTTAATAATCCCCCACTCTGCATAGATCTGAGTCCCCCACCAATATGTGCCCCCCTCACTGCTGTAGGTCCAAATCCTCTGCCTGCTCTACATTCCCCACATTCAGACCCCCAGCTGCCCACCCGTCCCAGCACCTCCTCGACAACCAGCACAGACCTCTGCTCACCTCCATGGCCAGCCACCCACTGACATTACATGAAGCATGCCTACTGTAAACAGTTGATTACAGTCAGCACATGATCCCAAATGTCAGTCAGGCAAGTGGGGCATATGTGTGGGTGGGGGATTTGGACCTATGAGGAGTGGAGGGCCACTAGACACCAGTGAATGGATACTCTTTTATTGGCAGGGTGTTCAGGGGGGGCCATGGTTAGGAGCTGCAGCCCTTAAGACCTGGCTTCGGGAGGTGGTCAATAGCGTGGCACTAATGCTACTTACCACCTCTCCAAACCTACCAATATGCTTATTCACCCATATGAAAGATGCTATCAACTGCCTTGCATAGGTGCACTGCGCACAGACATACTTTAGGGTCAGTTGCAAAAGGGTTAGTGGCTCGCTAACCATGCCATCCAATATGGTATTTTGCAGTGCTTCCCTCTTTTGGGCCTTCAAAGTGGTGCTAGCGAGTCAAGTCTCTAAACAGAGATTGTGATCACCACACCCATTCAATGATCCCAGCCAATCTGTTTCTGATAAAAACATCAATACGCCTTCTTTAAAAACATTTGCTTCATTCCTGAACAAAGATATGGCATTTTGAAGTTTTAAAAGTTCCCACTCCCATGCCATACCCGCCATGAAAAAATTAAACATCTTGGTACAAGGCTGTGCTGTTTATTTTCAGAAACCCATGGTAGCACCAATCTAATACTAGTATGTTATGAATCTAGGATGCACGTTCGCAAGGTAACCAAATTTAATGACTTGACTCATTCATTACAAAGTTAGCTACAAACACAGTTTTTAAAAATATATGAGAGAATTAAACATACACTGAGGGTGGATCTAAGGATGCCAGAAATACATTTTTGCTAAAAACTAAATAATGAGATGTTTTGCCCACTAATAAATACTATTGCAGTAAACGACTTTCTCAAGGTCAAGGTAAGTGGCATCAATGAGATTCAAACTTCTTCTCCAGATCCACAGATCTGTGTTCTAACCACTAGGCTGCACTGCCCAATAAAGGTAACTTTACTATGGCAAGGCATCCACAATGCAACTAGAACCTCAATGAACCACCTAAATCAAGGATAGCACCTCTAGCAGCAGGGCACCCCAAATACAGGATGAATGCTGCAACTGAGCAGTTTAACTCTACATATTCCCTCAGTTGGACATTAATGTGCGAGCTTTCTGTGCTTTAATGGATGTTAGTGGATCCCATGTTTACATGGATGGCTAAGAAAGCAATTTGTAATTTTAGTCCACTCACCAAAGTAGCAGTTAGAGTCCTTTTATACTATATCAACATCATATAACATATACCTACTAGTCTGTCTCATTGACAAATCCCTTTGGGTTAAAGAATCTTCCCCATTGTCATTCCTCCTCAAGCCCAAGCCATGCCACTCCACATCCTTAGGTCCTCATTACGTCTCTTCCTGGAGTAAATCCCAGGTGGCCACCTGCTTAGGACAAAAGGCTTTCTCCATTGCTGCTCCAAGTCACTGTCACAATCTGCTGATTTCTCTCCACTCTCTATACGGCACTGTAGAGCTGCCCTCATAGCTGCCTCTGACTGCAGATGACCCCCCCCACCCCGATATTGAGATTAGGTGCCTGTGGTTTACTTTTAACCAGTTGTATTGTCTTTTTTTTTTGTTGTTGTTTCTGTGGCATTGAAATAATTTTTGTGTATTCTGTAAACTGTGTATATCATCTTTATTTATTGCTTGGATTTTACTCTCATGACTGTAGTACATCAGTTGCATCTTGTGCTGTAATTTTTGTATTTATTGTCCTATGACTTTGTATTCATTGCCTAGGTCAATCAACTGTACTGTATCATTTAATGACTTTTTGTTGTATGTGCCCTTTTTACTGTATCCGTTATGTGCCATCTTAGTGGCCCAGATCATGCCAGAAAATGGTCCCTAGGACAAGTGCACCTGGTTAACAAATAAATACATAATTATTCAATGCTGCATATAAAAAGGTAGGGATTGTCCCACACAGCGGCATTGAAGCACAACATTGCACTTCCACTTGGAAGATCAAGCTTTGCATATAGATCTGAGAGTCCCATAAAGCCAGCTGATGCCAAATGTGTCACTGAGGAGAGGTGCTTAGCTCCTGGGAAGGACAGTGACCAGGTAGCATTCACCCCACCCTGTCAGCTGAAGAATGTAGTGGCACTGGGACAACTGTGAAGGCAGTCACTCACCCACCCTCTTTGGCCAAAGGAGGAAGACTTCCATGCTGGCACCAATCTATTGGGGTAGGTGACAGTTGGAACCAGGGGGAAAATATGGGGTGAGGGGGAGATGAATAAAGCAAGATAGAAGTATCATCATTATAAAATAGAACAGAAAAATAATACACTGCAGATGTTCTTGTAAAAGATATAGACCTTGTCAAACTAATTGACATGAATAACAGTCCAGAAAGAATGTGCCCTTTTGTCAATATCATTTCTAGTTTCTGACTGTGGGCTTTGAAATTGAAAAGGTGCTAGTGGCTAAAAGCTGTCATTTGTACAAACCTGTCATTTGCCACTGGCTATATTAAATGCACTTTACTATTTCAAGTGTCAAATAACATTTTCTAGTCAGACATGTATCTGAACTGTTTCTGAGCACAGCTTTTCCCCTTGCTGTGTATAGAATAAGACCTACTGTAGGAACATAAAACTAATAATCATTCTATTATTGATCGGATAATGACAAATCGTCCGGGTAATTTGTGTAATTTGAATGTTCTATCTGACTCAATTTCTGACCATTGCCCCATATTTTGTGTGTGTAAAAAGGTCAGGCAGGCTGTCCTCCCAAATTTGATTCACAAAAGAAGCATTAAAAGGCTTACTGTTGAGACTTATAGTAAGGAATTGGAACTGACTGACTGGACTAAAGTAATGGAGTCACCTGTCCTTGACCATACAATAGCTCAGTTTACAAGCTATATAGTCAGTTTATTCAATAAACATACCCCTGTAACAAAATGGGGAGTGAAGGGGAATTTTTCCCTATAGTTAAAGAACTTCCTGGCTTAATAAAAAGTAGGGGACAAAAAAGAAAACATTATTTAAAGGTTAAGGACATTGATTCTTTGAGGCAGTATAAGGCTTATAGGAATGAGGATAAAAAGAAAATTGTTGAAGCTAAATCTCGGTATTTCAAACAAAATCAGTTAAGGAATTTGAAAGATTCAGGAACATTTTGGCAATCCTTTAAGCATATTTATAATCCCCAAGAGGATAGACATATAACATGTATTAAATCAGATAGTATTTTCATTTTTGGTGGGTCAATTATTGCAAATTGTTTGAATGATTTTTTTTTGTCTCTAAAACAATTAGTGATACGGAAGCAAAAATGGTTGGGGGATTGATGACCATAGTGATGTTGTTAGGGATAACGACCACCCTCATTTCAAATTTTCTAAGATAGAGGAACTAGAGGTTTTGAAGTTATTATTACATCTGAATGATAGTAAAGAGGGAGAGATAGACATGATTTCATCTACTTTACTAAAATGCTCTGCTTCTCATGTGAAGGGTCATTTAATGGTTTTGTTCAATCTTTCATTAGAACAAGGTATAGTACCTGCTTTGTGGAAGGAATCTATTGTGATTCCTCTCTACAAGGGTGGTGATAGATTTAACGTGTCTAATTGTAGGCCTATTTCCTTGTTATCTGAAATCAGTAAGTTGTTGGAAAAATGTGTTCATCAGCAATTACTTGTATATTTGGAGGAGCAGAGCATACTCATTGATCAGCAGTGTGGATTTAGAGCTGGTCGAACCCCTGCGATAGCACTGGCCGTGTTCATGGATGCTGTACTGGTGGCAGTGGAGGAAGGTAAGTCCACCAGTGCAGTCTTTGTGGACCTGGCCAGCACCTTTGACATGGTAAATCATAATATTCTGTTACATAAATTAAGGAAACTAGGAATTATGGATGTTCAGCTAAATTGGTTTTCAAGCTATTTGTTAAAATATATCCAAAGAACTAAAACTAACAGCCAGGTGTCTCAATCTAGAGAGAGAGACAATAAAAGAGTTCCACAAGGGTCGGTGTTAGGTCCTCTTTTATTTTTGATTTTTGTTAATGATTTACCCCTTTCTTTTACCAATAATAATAGTTTATTGCTTGCAGATGATACTGTGATTTGGGCATCAGGATCAAACAGTTATGAAATTCAGGATTCCCTTCAAAAACAATATGATATTTTTGCAAATTGGTTTCAAGTAAACAAATTGGTTATAAATGAAGGTAAAACAAATGTTATGATGTTTAGTACTTCACAAAGACTTCAGGAACTTGACCCAATTTACATAGTAGGTCTTGGAGGTGATCCTCTCCCTTTGGTTACCATTGTTAAATATCTAGGTTTATATCTAGATTCTAACCTTACTATGGTTCCTCACTTAGAGAAGTTGGGTGTCACCAAAAACTTGGATTTCTTTATAGAACTATTATATTTTTAACAGAAGACGCTCATTTTTCCAACATTAGATTATGGAAGTATTACTTTTGCACATTGTAATCAGTTATTTGAGTCAAAACTTAAAGTTTTGTATAATGATATCTGTATATTTGCCCTTCTTGCCCCATTCAGAACTCACCATTGTCAACTTTATTAAGATCTTGGAGTACTTTCTCCAGTTAACAGTTTAAAATGTATGTTAGTAAATTTTGTTTTTCAGATGAAATGTTTAGGAGATCCCTTGTCTTTATCTAAATCAATTGTTATTAAAGATCATGGTTGGGGTACAAGACAAAATTGTTTAAATCAATATATTACTCTGCTTTCAGGTTACAAATGAGTAGGAAAGCATTTTCCTGGTATGCGCCTTCATTTTTAAATGAATTTGGAGAACTGAACCAAAAAGCACATTCAGAATCTCATTTTAAACATTTAATGTTAAAGAAGTTGTATTGCGATACTGTTTGTAATTGTGATTAATTATTTTGTATGTTATGTAAATGTATTTATATATTGTAATGCTATGTGTCAGGAATGGCTGCAAAAGGGCAGTGCCCAGTCCACTTCCTGGTTAAAAATAAAACAAACAAACAAACAAACAAACATATGGGACATTTCAATGTTGTAAGAGGTTATTAAGGAGAACATGCAAATGAAATACATAAAAATATAAAAACATAAAAATACAGATATGACAGCAAAAAAAGACCATCAGACCATCCAGTCTACCCTATCTTACCCCATCCTATTCCATAACCACTTGTATAGACAGAGGTTTCACTCTAACCTCCCCCCTTTCTCCCTGCCTTACTGTTACCCCCCTGAGTAATTATTGAGTCCTTTACTCTGTCCCAGCCATGACTGAACCCAACATTTGCACTCACTACTTCAACCAGTAGTCTGCTCTTTGGTTCAACCACTATCTTTGTAAAGTAAAACGTTCTCACACATCCTTCCTGGATCTCCCCTTGCAAGTTTACATTCATGTCCCCTTGTTTTTGACCTGCTATTCCTGCTGAATTGTTTCTTGCACTTTATCTTGTTTATTCCTTTCAGGAATTTGATGGTCTCTATCTTATTGCCCCGCTCCCTTCTGGTCTTCAGTGAGTACGTGTTTAGTGCCCTAAGCCAGTCCTCACAGGATCTGCCTGTTGACTCTGAATTATTTTGGTTACTCAATGCTGCACCATCTCCAACCTATCTCTGTCTTTCCTTTGGTGGGGACTTCAGAACTGGGTGCAGTATTCCAGAATGGGTCTCACCAGTGATCTACAGAGAGGTAGTATTACCTGTTTTCTCCTGCTGTGGAACCCCCTTCCAGTACACACTGACATCCTGGTTGCCTTGCTGTAGGCCTTGTTGCATTGGTTACTTTGAATGAGAGTCACTTATGATGACTCCCAGGTCTCTTTCCTCTAAATTAGTACCCAATTTAACTCTGCCCATCCCAGCATTTCATCCCAGGGTTCTTTTTCCATATGTGCATCGCCTTACACTTTTTGTCTTTGAATTTCAACTGCCAAATCTTGGACTACCTCTCTAATCTTTGCAGGTTCCTCTGTAACTCTGTTAGCCTCTCCTCACTGTACACCCTGCCACGGAGCTTAGTGTCATCTGTGAAGAAACATTTCTTATCCTGAATTCTTTCTCCTAGGTCACTAATGACAATATTAAACAGGACTGACCCCTGCAGTACCCCATTTGTGACTTCCCTCTCTCCTGATCTGACCCTATTTACTAACAACCTCTGCTGTCTCCCCTCAACCAACTTCCCACTCATCTAACTAAGTCCTTCACTGCTCCCACATCCTCTAACATATTCAGCAGCCTTCTGTGTGGCAATAGGCAAATGCCTTGCTGAAGTCAGCATGGAGTAAATCCACTGCTTGTCCCTTATCCACCACCCTTGTTGCACAGTTAAAGAATACTGTAGGGTTCTCTGACAAGACCTCCCTGCCACCAACCGATACTGCTTACTATCTTGGAGAACATTGCTCTCCAGTAGGACCTTTTTGATGAGTGTCTCTATCAGTTTACCAGCAATGGAGGTAAGACAGACTGGCCTATAATTATCCAGTTCCTCCCTGTCACAGATGGGATGCAACCGTGGGGGCTCAAGGAATTGACAATGGAACTAACTGAACCCCTGGTAGGACAGCAGAACTTTTCATTAGCTCAGTTCTGACAAGAGTAGTTCGTAAAAACTGGAGGGTAGTGGAAGTAGTCCTGCTCTATAAGAGGGGGAGAAACAGAATAACTACAGACCTGTCTTACTTCTATTGGGGCCTATGCTCCAACTGGCCAGAATTATGCACCTGAGGTGCGTATCCTGCCAGCAGAGCTCTGCACCTGCAGACAGGTACACACCGGTGGCATGCACGACCACCAGCCACCAGTCCATGACTCAGCCCCTGGGGCATGGGTATGTGCAGGATCACGTGGGGTGGCAGTGGGATGCCCATGCCAGATCCCTCAGTGGATCCCTTATGCAGTGGGGGGTACATTGGCAGCACTCCCCCATGGATGTCTGCACAGTCAGCGGCCATGGAAGTGAGAGGTGGGATGTGCCACTGGCTGTTCATTGCCCCCAAACAGACATGGAGGAATGGGGGTCAGGGGCATTGGCACGAGGGTGTGTGTTGGGGGGAAGGAAGGGTTCATACTGCCCACCACACCATCAGAGATGTGATGCAGGGTGAGTGAACACAGTGGCGGGCTTGTGAGGGTTTGCCAGGGGGGCTGCAGTCCAGGGGCCAGTCCCCCCAAGTGTGTGAGTGTGGGGGGGTGGCATGCATGGGAGGTGGGCTGCATGGCTGGGTGCAGGGGTGGGTGCCCCTGGGTGAATCATTTTAGTTATCGTTTGGGTCCTGTTGCCAAGAGACAGAGGCATGGAGCACGTAGTGAGCTTATAGCAGGGTTTCCCTGGCATAACGACTACCCCCCCATGTGCCCCGGTGCACAGCTTTATGTGGCTATGTGCATACTGTTTAGTGCTGGCATGCCCCCTCCTACCCCTATGCATTGCGATCCATGCAGGTGGGGGATCGAGTGTGCAGGGACTGTGCACCCCAATTTGTTAATTCCATGTGGGGGACGCAATTGGTGTGGAGTGTCTCTGTGCCTCACATATGCAGTGTGGAGGCAGTCCACTCCTACGAGCATAGGCCCCATTGTTGGTAAACTGATGCTGACACTAGTCAAAGAGAACCTCACAGACTACCTATAAAGCAATGGACTCCAGGATAGTAAATAGCATGGGTTCATGGCAGGGAGGTTTTGTCAAACCAACCTGATAGTAATTGTGGACTAGATAATGAGGTAGTGAATAATGGACACTATGTGGATTTACTCTACTTGGATTTCAGCAAGGCTTTTGACTCAGTGCCTCACAGAAGGTTGTTGAAGAAGTCAGAGGATCTAGATAGTGTGTGTGTGGGAGGAGGGGTCGGGGTGAAGTTGGGCATGACTTCTGAGGAAAGAGACCTAGGGCCCGATTCTCAAAGTGGGCTTGGACTGGTGCAAGCTGCTGCAAACAGCAGTTTGCACCAAAGTCCGGTATGCCAGAGACCCTGCACCTGATTCTCTAACAGGCAGGGTCCCAGCAGCAAAGTTCCTGTGCTTGTGGCAAGCCAGAATGAGTGCCAAATGCATGGCACAGCAGGAGGGCTTGCCACAAGCCATAAGGCAGCTGTGAGTCAATCCAGCTGTGCCCTTGGTGACTTTCCCCCACATATGCCGGTGGAATACTTCCACCCTCCTACCTGTACCGAGCCAAGACGGCTGGCCACCACACACCACCTTGGCGGCTCGACTGAACTGTCACTGAGTGCATAATACATTACAGTAGATGCTCAGTGAGCACCTGCTGTAATGTTTATGCACTCAGTGACAGTTCAGTCGAACTTGGCTCAGGTGATGTGAGGAGGGTTGTGCTGGTCCCAGCTTGGGGCACAGGTGGGGGGGTGAGGTGGTGGGCACATCTTGACAGGGTGGGGGGGACGCTATTCCACCAGGATAAATTGTTTAAAAATAGGGCATATTCGATTGGGAAGGACGCTAGTCCACCAGAATAATGCATTTAAACATGGGGCATATGTGGGTGGGGGAGGAACCACTAGACCACCATGTACAGGGGTTGGCATATGTCACTGGTATGGGGACATCAGGAAGGACCACTAGGGCACAGGGCATTGTCACAATGTCACACTTAGGTCAGTTCTCCAAGGGGAGACATATCTAAGTACCTTTATGCCAGCTCTTGTTGGTCTAAAGGTACTTAGAAATTCTCCCACCGGGAGGGTTATGAGGATCCCAACTGGGGGCTCTGGCATCTTGCATCTGCCATATGCCCCCTTGCACCATGTTGCAGCCCATTTGTGGGTGCATGGGCGGCGCAAGCCCTGTTTGGGGCCGGCGGCCTGCGGTTGACGCAGGCTGCCTTTGAGAATGACTCTGGGGGTACTGACTGACACAAGGTGCCACTTGCACTATTTATGTTTAGGGCTGGCACCTTGCATCACACTCAGGGCTTTGAGAATCGGGCCCCTAGGGGTCATCATCTGTGACTTTCTAAAGCAAACAAGCCAGTTAACAAGACCTGCAGTAAGGCAAATAGGATGCTGGGGTGTATAGGAAGCAAATGCAGGTATCTAGGGTTACTCCTTACAGGTTATGGGGAAAAGATTTAATGCAAGAAAAAAGAAAATACACAGAGAATCACAAATTCATGGAACTTGCTGCCTTGGTAAATCCTAATTAGTAAAACAAAAGAGGAATTTAAACACAAACTTGGTAATTAAATGAACAGTGGAACATTATTAAATTACTTCTATTCTGGAGGAGTTGATGGTTCACTATGGAGCTACCTATGGGCTCATGCCTCCAAATCTAGAATTCTTAGCATGAACCTCAGTATGAAAGCAGAATGAAAGAGGTATTACTAGCTCTTTATAGATCACTGGTGAGGCCTCACTTGGCATAATGTGCAAGTTCTGGAATCCTCATGTAAGGAAATGATAAGGACAGGCTGGAGACAATGCAATGTAGGGTGACCAAAATGATTCAGGGCCAGCAGAGCAAATCTTATGTGGCTCAGCTCAAGGCACTCAACATGAGCTTGCTAGAGACTAGACGAGAGAGGGGAGATATAATAGAGAACTTCAAGTTTCTGAAAGAAATAAAGAAGGTAAACCGTGAGAAACTATTTAGCGTAAATAGTGGATCAAGAAAATGTGGACATGAGCGGAAACTGATGTGGGGGGAGGTTCAGGAGGCAAGTGAGAAAGTCTTATTTTACAGAAAGGGTTGTTGAGCCATAGAACAATCTGCCAGCTGAGGTGGTAGGCACCAAAACTATCGATGGTTTCAAACACGGCTGGGACACAGTGAAGAGTTTAATGATTATTCCGGGTGGTAGTAGTAGGATGGGGAGCATGGGGTGGATACTGTGGGTTAGAACCCTGTATGGATAATAGATCTCGGGTTTGTTAGGATTTTAGGTGCAGAATGGATGGGCCAATGGTCTTTTTTGCCATCTTTGTCTGTTTTCTATGTTCCTATATTTGCTCCCACGTCAGTCATTGTTATACTTCCCTACAACTTAGGGATTTCTTTTAATTTATTTTAATACAACTTCCTACCCTATCACTGCCAGTATATGTTGTGCTGCTAAACTACCCATATTGTTATAACAGTTCTCTTGTCTTACTGTACCATGTACCATCACCTAATCCCACTCATAGCAAAGCAAAATTCATTCTTTATTTATTGATTGATTGGTCTGATGCACACCAGGATTGCCTCATTTCGTAATTTTTTCTTTTTGGTAACCAGGTAAGACTTACTAGGCACAAGTGCCTGTTTTCAGGGGCAGCCCAGGAGCACAGGGGTGGTTAAGTGACTTGCTCAGAGTTACACAGTATGTAAGTGGAGGTAGTGGGAATCAAACTTAGGTCTGCTGGATGTAGCAAGCCCATTCACAGCTTGTTACTCTAACCTTTAGGCTATAGTGCCAGCCCAAAACTTAGGTTAATGTCCTATTTTTCAAGAGAGTCCTGGGGGACAGATACAGCAAAGAAAATGTTACATTACAGTTACTAGTAAAGTGATAAGTTACCATGCTTATACATTTTTATAGTAGTAAAAGTCCTATTGCAAGCAGCACAGTACCCACATGCCAAAAACAGCAGTAGAGAAGATACATGTATATAAAGGCAGGAAGTGGGGCAATGCTGGGGGAAGGATAGCCTGATATGAAAATCTTGTAGTGAATTAAGCTTCTTTATGGCATCATAACAGGACCTTTTTAAAGGGAGAGATGTTACTGATAATCTATGATCCCAGGTAAACTATTCCAGGTGAATGGCACAGATACTGTATAGTGATCTGTGTATGCTTTGAATGTGAAGAAGGTTTCTGATCCAGTACAGTAACTGGGTGTTCTGCACCTGTCTGATGAGGAGGTTGTTTAGGTATGCCAAGTATTTGTCTTGCATATATTTAAATATTAGGGGAGTCCATTTGAATTCCCTTCTTTAATCTGGAGGGATGAATCCCAGGCTACTGTAGAGAATACAGTGATGTTTACTCTTAACACAGTCGGGTGCAGACCTACACATGCTATTAAAAAACAATAATTTTCATGCCTGATTTATAGACTTTACTACTATATTCTAAGCTCGGTAGAGATTGTCATAAAAGTACAGTGATTTACTAATATCCATAGTGGAACAGATTTTTGTTTCAGTATATTAATCCAAACTTTGATTAGTTCTCCTGACTGTCTTGGAGACTTTTTCAATGAATAATAGTTTAGAAGGCAGCCATACTTACAGGTACTTGAAGTGGTACACAAGTTCCAGTGAGGGCCAGACACTGGTTCAATTAGTAGTGAATTTGGAGGATATGGTTTCCCACTGAAAGCATCAGCTTTGGTGTGGTGTTATTTAACAGAATACTGCTGGTAGTCATCTAGTTTAGCATGGTGCTGGAAACTGTTTGTAATGAGGTGTTGAGACCTTTGATGGATTTGAATTCAGCATAGTTAACTGTCTCATCAGCATACAGATGAGTGATGAGATCCAGGAATATGGAAGCAAAAGGTACTGTAAGTCATTAATTTTTTTTTTTTACAGTTAATTTATTTATTGTTAAGATTTATCCATTACATATAGTACATTTTACAAAATCGGATATGGATGATGATTCACATTGTATACCGGGTAATAAAAATGTTAATATGTAAGGCATAATGAGTTATCAACTTACCAGTATACTAATTAACATATTGATACCCTAGTAGGGGATTTATATGAACACATATTACATTATATCTTCACTGTATGTACTATAATGTAAATCTAATAATAAACAAGAAAAAGAAAACGAGAGAAATTTCTCTTGGTGTACTTATAATCTATACTAAATCTAAGAGCTGCATAGAAAGTTGATTATACCTCTGCATCCATATTAGAGGTATATCTAACGTACATGATGTACAATATTTAGTCCGTATGTGTTTGAAGGAAATTTAAATAGTCCTGCCAACACAGATAAAACTCATTTAGTCGGTCTGTTATCAAATATGAAATTCTTTCCAGAGATGCGATATGGGTCAAACTATTTAAAATATCTTTGAGAGTAGGTATATGTTGAGTTTTCCATTGGATTAAAATCAGTCTCTTAATTTGCATAAATAAGATCTGTAACCATCTAAGTTGGTATTTTGTTAGGTTTATATTGTTGTTTATGATTCCTAAGAGACAAAATTTGGGTTCAAAGATGATATCATGTCTGACAATTTGGGTAACTAAATTGTGAACAGTATGCCATAGATTAGATATAGGTTTACAAGACCACAGTATATGTAAGAGATCTCCATTTTTGCGAATTACATCGCCAACACTTATTATTGGGAGCTAGACCTATATTATATAAATAAGACAGTGTTTTATATCTTAAATGTAAAATTTTAGAATGAATCAACCTACTACGCATGTCCTTAAAGGTGTCATGACAGTTTTTCCAACAACTGTTCCACTGAGGGTCCGTAATATTTACATTTAATATTCGGTTCCATCTGTCTCTAGCTAAAAGCGATTGATTTGGTAGTCTGTCTCTAATCTGCCTGTATATTTTACTGATCAAGCCATGGGAGGTATTGATCCATGTATTCATATATGAAAATGATAATTCTGATTTGTTACATTGCTGAAAGTTGGGGGGATATGGCCTTACGGATTTGTAGATATTTCCAAAATTCTTCCTTAGGGATATTCCATTTTATTTGGATATTATTGAAAGAATTAAGTGTGCTACCATTGTCCGTTGAAATATCACATAGAAATAGAATATTCTTATACATCCATGATTTACAATATATTGGTTTATTTTCTAGTAGGAATTTTGGATTGCCCCAGATAGGTGTAAATGGTAGAGGAGAAGGGTCGGATTTAAGCCATTTATGCATTTTAAACCAATAATAAATGGATGCATTGATTATGGGATGCCTTTTTAGTTTAGGAGATAATGAGAAATAGATATTACTGTTAGGCGTATATCCTGGAGATGAAGAAGCTTCCATGTCATACCATAATGGTACATTATAATTGGGTTTGATAAACCACTTAATAGTTTGTGAAGCTCTAAAGGCCCACATATAAACCGTATACCATGGTAATCCAAAGCCACCCTGAGACCAATGCAATCGTAATTTGATACGGTTAAACCTTGGAATACAACCTTCCCATATAAAGTTTCCTATAACTTTGTCAATATTTTCCAATAGGGAGGGGAGGTAATTTGAGAGGGATGCAGGCAAACAGATATAGAATTTTAGGAGTAATATTCATCTTAATTGCAGCTATCTTACCAAGGAGGGATAGTTTCAGATTTTTCCATCTATCTAAATCTGCTTTAATGTTAGCGAGTAATGGACGTAAATTATTTTCCCATATCTTATCAAATTCAGTTGATACTTTAATCCCTAAGTAGGTAATGTAACGTGGGGCCCAATGAAAGCCCAAATGTATATTCATGGTAGGTGTACAGTGTTTATTCAACGGTAATATTTCAGATTTTTGATAATTGATTGTAAGTCCAGAGAGTCTAGAAAACAAATTAAAGATGTTTTTAAGTAATTCTCCAGATATTTTTAGATTTTCTAATAAAATTAGCATATCATCAGCATATGACAGTGTTGTATATTGCGTATGACCGATATTAATACCCTTAATGTCATTGTTTTGTCTAAGAAAAGTAGCAAGAGTTTCCAGAGCTAAGATGAAAAGAGATGGTGAAAGAGGGCATCCTTGTCTGGTACCCCTTTCTAGCCTAAATGACTGAGACAATGTGGAATTAGTAAGCACTCTAGCATGGGGATTAGTATAAAGAAGTTTAATCCAAGAACAAAATTGGTTACTAAAACCAAAACGAGACAATACCAGAAAGAGAAAATTCCAGCCCAGTGAATCAAAAGCTTTTTCAAAATCTATAGCAATCGCTGCTGCAGGAGAACTGAGAGACTTGGCTTTGTAAATAAGATTTATTAGAGAGCGTAAATTATCAGAGCCCATCCTTCCTTTAACAAAACCTACTTGAGATTTATGAATTAACTTTGGGATATATGGTTCTATACGGTTTGCCAAGATCTTAGCAAAGATCTTGCCATCTGTATTAAGTAAAGATAT
Organism: Neoceratodus forsteri; assembly: GCA_016271365.2. NCBI lineage: Eukaryota > Metazoa > Chordata > Ceratodontiformes > Ceratodontidae > Neoceratodus > Neoceratodus forsteri. Next base: position 1,238,206,555 of record CM057455.1, read on the forward strand.
TGGACGGTAATTAGCCGGACTGGTAGTATCTTTATCTTTTTTAGGCAGAATTGTAATTATTGCATCTGTCATGGTATATGGTAAATGGCCTAATAAAGAAGATTCATGGAATACTTTACATAATAGAGGACATAGTTGTTCTTCACAAAGTTTATAGAACTCGACAGGAAAACCATCACCCCCTGGAGAGCGTCCAGATTTGAGAGAATGAACAGCCTTTTTTATCTCTTCTACAGTAAACGGAGTGTCTAGAGAATGTGTTGTCTCCTGCGAGAGACAAGGGAGTGCTAATTTATGCAGGAAAGAAGAAATGTCTGAAGTTGATGGTGAATGAGATAGAGAATAAAGTTTTTTATAAAAAGATGTCATTATCTGGTTGATAGCAGACTCATTAGTTTGAATCTTCCCTGTATTATCTTTTAAGGCAGCTATGTGACGTTCTGTCTGTTGCATTCTAAGTCTGTAGGCAAGAATTTTACTCCCTTTTTCACCACCTTCCCAGAATTTTTGTTTTATTCTGAGCAAAGCAATCTCTGTTTTCCTGGATATTAGCTCATTGATTTGCATTCTTAATTGCAAAATTTCATAATGTAGGTTCGAGGAGGGGTCAGGATGAGAAGTACTAGAATATAATCTTTGCTTTGTTTCCAACAGCTTTTCAAGATTATTAATTTGTTGTTCTCTAAGCTTCTGTCTATGGGCCGCATAGCTAATTATTTTACCCTGTAATGTAGCTTTAAGCGCTTCCCATATAGTACCCGTGTAAGTGTCTTTGGGATCATTAATATGTACAAATTCTTCTATTTGCATTTTAATCCAAGGTACAAATTCAGGATCTTTAAGTAATAGAGGATCTAGTCTCCACGCAAAAGATTTTATGGGGAGGAGCCCCATGTAAACAAAAGCTTAACTGGAGCATGATCCGATATAATTAATGGTAGAATAATGATGTCAATTGTATTTGCAGTTATTGTAGGAGAAATTAGCCAATAATCTATTCTGCTATAAGTCTGGTGATGTGAGGAGTAAAACGTATATTCTCTATCTCTGGGGTGAAGGGTTCTCCATATATCGGATAAGCCCAAATCCCGCATTAATTGAGTAATAACGATTAAACTCTTGGGGTGGCAATCTAATGAACCATTGCTCCTATCCATGTATGCATCTAAAGTAGAGTTAAAATCCCCTCCAACTAGTACTGGGGAATTGTTCATGTTTGAAGTGATTAATATTTGGGTCAAACTCTGGAAAAATTGAGGATCGTCTGAATTTGGTGCATATATATTGACTATAGTTAATGGTCCTGATGGGGTATTAAATGTTATAATAAGCCATCTGCCATCCGTATCTTTCTGGATGTTAGGCGTCCATCTCAATTTTTATGTATCAGTATAGCAACACCTCTTTTTTAGTATTGTGACGGCTAGCAAACACCTGACCAACCCAATCACTTTTTAATCTGTCATTGTCTACATCTAACAATTTAGTTTCTTGCAACAAGCATAATTTGTACTTTGTGTTCTTAAGATGATTCAAAACTTGTTTGCATATTTGGTGCATTAAGTCCCTTGACATTCCATGTACATAATGCTAAATTTGCCATAGTATATTAAGTTATTAGTCTACTGTATATTAAATATAATGTCAAGGGACAGTAATGTGGTTGATATCGGCAATGACATACAGGTCAAATTATAATGAGTTTTATATATTTTCATAGTGTTGGCAGGTGTTTTTAATGTTAACGAACTGGCAAAATATATCCTTTCTATCTGATGTTTTCTATGCAGCTCTTTCTAACTTTTGTAAATCTAACAATCTTAAACATCAACAATACATAATAATGAAGTAAAATTATCATCTGAGATATACAGAGTGGATAAGGTCGGTCTGAGTAAAAGACAAAAAGAAATCAAAGACCAAGACCACCTCCTTGCAATCAAGGACGTAGCTTATCAATCAGGAAGAAAGGAGATCCCAATTAAAAGTAAGAGAAAAAGGGAATTATCCAATCTTCCTTAATGTAGTAACACAACCAGTGTTGGTCAAACAATGTCTAACAATGACTAAATGATATTATTTATAATAACCCTTTAAATAGGGTAGTAGATATTAAATGTTTAACTCTCTAGAGTTAGAAATATTACTTTCCACTAACTTAACTGTATCTAGCATCACCTCTGGTAAGGAAAGAAAAAAAAAAAAAATGAATTACCTTCAGAGGGTTAGACAATATATACAGATATACGTATTGTATTCCATCACATATTCAATGTGTTCTAAGGTTTAATCTGCCCAGTATACAATAGCTGCTGTTGCACCTTTATAATATATTGTCTTTCCTTTCTCTCTAGCAAGGAGAGTTACCCATTATACTTGTAAAAAAAAAAAAAAGTCCAATATTGGCAAAAGTTTCTGTGGATCCATTAACTGTAACTGAGCAAATTACTTAATTACTTGATAACATTATATAACTGCCTTTTGTATTAATTAGACCTAAGTATTGCAACTTATAACAGACTTCTTATAACTTAGTTGATTTCCACATAAGTGAATGCGCTCCACTTAATGGGTACATCCTATAAAATTAAAAACAAAATAAACTGATTTGAACTTTAAGGATCAATATTATAAACAAAACAAAACAAAAAACAAAACAAAACAAAAAAAAATATAGAAAAAATCCCAAGCACAATTATGGTGTTCATAGCGAGTTTCTATTCGGTCAAACTGTTCCTCCGTGATCTGAATAACAAAAGTGTCAGTACATTCTTTCTAACATAGCCCCCAGTGATCGTAACGCTGTTACTGTCATAGATTGATTACCAGGTTATATTCAAAATGCTTCTTTTGGTATCTGTGATACATGTCTAGATCGTGTCTGTAGTAATGCCAACTTTCGAGTCCCGACACAGCCACTTATAACCTCCTTGCGTTTTAAAGCTTCCAATTAATCATGTAGCTCCATCTACCCCTTAATCCTTCAAGGTGAAGAATTTGATCCACTACCAAAAATCGGGATCCCAATTATTATGCTTGAACATCATTCAAATAAAAACCAGTGTGTCAAGCATACATCGTGGTGCTCATCTACAGTGTTTAGTGGGAGAAGTGTCACCTTTGTATTTACTCTTGCCTCGGCATTTTTTCTTTGGCGGTTCGGTAATTTTAGCTGGGGATTTCTCTTCGCAGCCTGCCCATGAAGATTCTGCTTGTTCACAGACTGCTTCTTCCCTTATCAAGGTACCCGACTCTGTTTCTGTGTCATCACAAAGGGAGGGCAGATCTTGTAGCACAGCATATTTATTCTGTACTGTGACATTCGTGAAAATTAATGCCTCAGAGTTAGACTTGGAGTTATTTTTATTTAAAGATTCGTGGCTGCAATTACTCGTTGTTGGTCTGGCTAGTTGAGTGGTGGGACCATTTTGCACAGAGTTAGACTGCACCTTCGATGGATTCTCAGGGGAAACCGGAGAATGATGCATTGCATTGTGAGTGACTGTATTATTTGTTAAATCCCGGCCAGTATTCTCGGAGGCAATAACTATGGATGGGGTTTGTCGGTTCTTTATTTCACTTTTCTCGCATGATGAATAATTATTCAGGAATAACATGAGAGACTCAGGATTGTAAAAGTCTTTTACTGTATTTCCTAGATATAATCGCATGATTGCTAGGTACCTTAAATTAAAATGGATTCCCATCTGATGCATTAACCGTCTGGCAGCAGTGTATGCCCTCCGTTTTTGAGATAGTTCTCTAGAAAAATCCCGATATATATAGATATTGTAATCTTGCCATTTAAGTTGACCGATTTCACGTGCCTTCTGCAGAATTAGCTCTACTCTGGTGTAATTAAGGAATTTTACAATTATAGGTCTCGGTTTTTGATCTGTAGAGGGCTTAGGGCCTAATGATCGGTGGCTACGTTCTATAGTTAATTCTTTGCCAGTTTGAAGGTGCAGTATATGCGGTAGCTCTTGTTGTAGGAAAGCAGTAGTATTTTTAGCCTCCACACCTTCAGAAAAACCAAATATACACAGATTGTTTCTTCGGGTTCTATTTTCTAGATCTTCAATTTTTAATTGCAGCTCTTTAATCACTCAGTCCTGAGATCTAATAGTTGTTTGTAGGTCCTGTATAGATTTTTCATTAAGGCGAACTTTATTCTCAGTGAAAGCCAGCCTTGAATCAATACTTTTCATTGTTTGTGTATTGTACTGTGTAGCCGATTTTAAATCATTCATATCCATGGATAAATTATTAAACATTCCTTCTATTTTCTCCAGAGGATCTGGTTGCTTGTCAGAGTAGGCCATTATAGGGCCTTGCAGGGTCTCACCAAGATATCCAAAATTGTAAGGGATTGTAGATGTATCTTGACAAAAGTATTCTTGATAGTAGCAGTATCCCTCCTTACTTTGTTCTCTTGAGTTAGATGTTATTTATGGCATTATATAACAGAGGACGATACTAGATTCAGCTTGTCAGTGAGGAGCTCTGAGATTAAGCCTCCATCTTGTTCGGTATCAGGCCACGCCCCCCCGTAAGTCATTAATGAAGAGACTAAAGAGAGGGGGATTGAACGCACATCCTTGACGGACACTGAGGATGAATGTGCTGGGTGAAGAAACTACTCCATTTACTTTGACAACTTGTAACCTATTGTTGAGATAATTTATCTAAAGCAGTGAGAAGTGTAAGAGACATGTGATGTGAAGTTTCTGGAGGATAAGTTCATGGTTTACTGTGTCAAAGGCCTTTTTGAGGTCAATAATCTTACTGAATGATAAGATAGCCATCATCCAATGTGATCATCAAGTGGTAACATGCTCTGGCGGGCAGCATGTAGCCTGGACAAGACACATAAATTGTTTAAGCAATCCAGAGGACAGAGAGTACAAACCAGATGAAAGCATTTTCAAACATTTTATTAAAGAAAAAAAAAGTCCACACATCAAAGACACTTACTCTTCTCCACTACAAAAGGCCCCATATATGTCATTAGCGACAGTCCATGTTAGCACATTCCAGTGACAGTCCAGCTGTGGAGAACTACTTCTAACATGTTATTAAAATTTGTTTTTAATTTTAAATTTTTACAATAATTTTTTAATTTAAAAGTATGTTACAAAACCCATGTTATAAACACAATAAGACACTCCCATGTGGAAATGCCTGATGCCTCACAACTCATTTGGCCATGTGGCTCACACATGGGAACCAACACGGATCTATGATTGTTGGTTCGACAACTTCATTATCGACTGATGTTACAGCGACTCCTTTATGTCGACCACATTTGCAGTTAGCATAAAACCAGTCTCATCTAACTGTGTTTTCATGCAGTTGGCTCTGCTCCCTGCACCCCCCGATACTTTAATAATCAACTCAGAGTCGGAGTTGTTTCTGGGAAGAGTGCAATACCCCCAGAAAGAAGTTCCAGGGTCCCGCGATGACACTACGGTGACCTGGTGCTCTTGTCGATGTAGTGTCAGTTGCGGTAAAGTTGTTGAGGAAGCATCAGTAAATGAACCAACACTCCATCATGTCTTATTACTTACTTGAAGAGACAGACTTCATGTTACACATAGCTGTAATTCATTAAGAGTAGTAGGTGGAACATTGGTACTCATGTATATAATCACTTGCTACACACCAAATTACCAGGCTACTGTAGAGAATACATCCAACCTGGGATACAGGAACTTAAGGGCAACACACTGTCTTACCTCACTCTGCTTATTTGTGTTCTTCCAGATTTGACTTACACAGGTGAGAAGAAAGGTAGTCTCCACAAATTTTGAAATAGGTATGCAGTTTGTGTGATTTAGCCTCTCATACCCAGCTAGACTGTCCATTGCTTTAAGCCATTTATTTTATGGGAGGAGTTCTTTCCAACAAGTTTAGGGGGTAAGCCTTTTAGCCTTCAACCCACATTTAGCATCCAAGAAATACATATTTGTTTAATGACAATATTCTTGATGCACCTTAGAGGGTTAAAATTAACAGAGCAGCCTCCCAGGCTTGTAAAGTCACTGCAGGGGTCCCCCAGGGCTTTGTAGCGGGCCCACTCTTGTTCAGCCTCTTTGTGAACAATCTCCCAGAGGCATGCCCTTCAGCTTGGATCCTGCTCTACACAGACAACATGGTTGTCTTTCTGTGGGATTCATGCCAAGAGACTCTCACCAGACACCTGCAGCACAACTTTGGCATGCTGCAGGACTGGTTTAAGGACAGCCTATTGGTACTCAGCAGCAAAAAAACAAAGACAATGGTCTTTGCTGGGTATCAAAAGAGAAGAACTACTGCACCCTTCATCATAAATGACAGCTCTCACTCCACCCTCGAGCAAGTGTCCTCCTTCAGGTACCTTGCGATCACTATCGATGAGTCCCTTGCCTTCAACAAACATATTCGTACTATTACCACCACCACTAACAGGAAGTTAGGGTCCCTCTACAGGCTTCAGTCCTGCCTCACTCCAGAGGCCCGGTATCAGGCCATCAGAGGTACAGTCCTATCAATCCTAGACTATGGAATTGTGGTCTACGGTGCAGCCTCTGACACCAGCCTACACAGAGTCCACACCACCCTAAACAAAGCCTGCAGATTTGTCTTAGATGCTGATCGCCTCATGCACACTTGGGATCTGTATATTAGAACAAAATGGCTTCCTCTCAAGGATCAGATCTACTCCACTCCTGCCTCCTGTGGATGAAAAGCCTGCTTGGACCTGTACCACCTTCTTTACAGGCTTTATTCTGTGCTGTCCCTTCTAAACATGTTATGAGAACTGTTACAAAACACGTGCTTGTGGTGCCATTCAGAAGAACTTCCCTAGGGAGTCGTGCCTTTGCAGTCAGGACACCCACCTGGCTAAACAAGCTCCCTCAAGCCATCACAAGCCTCACTAGCATTAGTCACCTCAAATCCGAACTTCACAATTCCATCGCCCCACCAGCACACTACTACTGCTCTACCTAACCCCCAGGGCATTACCTGTGTACCCTACTAGACTATATCCATACATACTCTGCTGAATCGGCCTCCCCACTCTCTTACCTATTGCCAGCTACACATTCCCTGAGATGTTTCTATCTTGGCATCCACTTGCCTATGACAAGGCTTCTTAGCTGCTATTTGTGAGTACCTAACTGAACTGTTAGCACCTTATTTTTACTGCCGGTGTTTTGTTCCTTATGTACTCTGTGTTAAGACTGTACTTTACCATCTGCCTCTGTCTTTAATACTCAATTTCTTGTATTATATTAGTTTGTTAATGTATTACTAATATGTTTATGACAATGCCTGTTTGCTGCATTTGCTATTCCCAACTCATGTAATTGTTCCTCTCCTTTGATTGATGAGTACCCTCTGTAAATGAACTCTTAGCTCAAAGGTTTGTAATTCCGATTCTTTAATAAATAAATAAATAAATAAAGTACTGCTCACTGCTCATTATTTGAAGTAGTTCTTACTGATGTTTCCCTTAAATCTTTCTCTTTTCAATTACCTTGAGTGTCCCCTTGTCCTTTCATCCTTGTGCATCCTGAATAGCATCACATGGTCTGATGGTGTTACCCATCTTAAACATCTGAGTGCTGTAATTTTGCCTCCTCTGAGTCTTTCTTTGTCTATGTATAACAATCCCAGTTCTGCCACTCTGTCCTCATAGTCTGTTTTCCAAATCATCAGCCATTGTGGCCACTCTCCTGTGTACATTTTCTATCAGTTCAATATGTTTTCTCAGATATTGGACATTTGGAACATTTTGAAAATATAGGCTCAGTCTTTCTCTTATTATCCCCAGCACAACTTGTCTGTATTAATTGTTTTCACATTTGTGGAGATAATAAGATGATCAGTCTTCTTCTGGCAGTAAGTGTGTGCTGGTATGGATATAGAGAATATGCAGATATAAGTGTGTTATGAATTTCTTTTTTACACACACAATGTGTGTGATAACCCATAAAACTCAAGAGCAAAGCTTGAGATGTTTATGAGGCTATCACACACCGAGGGTGTGTAAAAAATAAAAAAAAACTCATAGTCACACATTTGGACACATTTCATTTTTTTAATAATAACTGGTGCAGGGTGTTTCCATGCAAATAAATTGTTAGGATAAGGAGTGAACAAATCTAATTCCTTCTACAATCAGATATGTCCAATAGGCCAATTAAGGGGTAACATGAGGAAGTTCTTTTTCACAGAAAAGACGGTGGATGCATGGAACGGCCTACCTCAGGAAGTGGGTGATATGAATACAGTGCAGGGCTTCAAACAGGTGTGGGATAGGCATAAGGGAGCAATACAGATGAGTATGAATAGATAAGCCATTGACAGAGCAAAGGCTGATGGCACATTCATAAAGCAGAAAAAGAAATGGGCAGACTGGATGGGCCTTGCAGTCCTTATCTGCTGTCAGCTTCTATGTTTCTATGTAAGAACACAGTCCATGCATGGGGAGGTTGGTAACACCAGGAGACACCAGCTGTAACTGGTAGAATGCAAACTGCAGCAATAACCATGACCACATCACTTGATGGCTGGTGCACATGGACAGAAACAACATGAGCACAATGGGCCTTCGATTAACATATTGACCATGCCCCTGGAATAAGGCAGCATGGTATTCAGAAAGCTGCTTGTGTGAGGTAGTGCACAGAAATAGGCTTGGTATTTAGCAGGGACTCCATCTGCTCGCTTGGGCTAATGCAGGACTAGAACATGATCTTATCTGCCCTACAAAGCATAGCTCTCCACTCGGACCCATCAGTCACTTCCTGACAGCCCTGCTGTTCCTCTCCACAGGTTAATTCCAAAAGTTCATAGCTATATGTTTAGTCTCAGCCAGGTCACCATGTCCCACAGTACAAAGGACACCCCAGCACATTGCATGCCATGTGGATAGACAGCTCCTAAGATCAAGCAGGAGCTTCAACATAGCTGGCATACTAGGCGTGGTACATGTGGTAGACTGCACACATGTGTCCTTGGAACAAAGCATCTACATTCTGCAATAGGAAGGGATATTATTCCATAAATGTGCAAATGGTATGTTCAGTGGACCACATCAGTACTAATGCGGTGGGCAAGCTCCCCAGCAGCACACATGATGCTTTCAACTGGAAACAGTCAGGCATGCATGATTTATTGGAGGGAGACCATGCCACCGAGGGCTTACTCATAGGTGAGTATGATGCACAGGTTCTGGCCACATGCAGGTAGCACTGTACACACACTAAACTATAGATCTGTGCCCTACAGGTGAATCTGGGTATCTCTTAAGCCCGTACCTCATACCCCAACAGAGGACCTGTGTCTGTGGAGGAGAAGGGATAAAATGCTGCTTGCATAGCTACAAGAGCTGTGATTGAGAAAACATTTGGAATCCTTAAAATACACTTCCAATGTCTGGATAAATCAGGGGGAGCCTTACAGTGTGCCTCAGACTCTACGTGCAGGAATATTATTACATGTGCAGTACTCCATAATGGTGCAGTGCACAAACGACGGCTAGATGACCTTCATGGGCCAGACATCTCTGTGCCAGTGGAGGGACCAGAACCAGATGAGGGACTGGCTCAGGCACACAATAATGTGAGGGATGGGCATTCATAGATGGCCTGGTCAGCAGATACATCACTGAGGGACACACATGGACTACACATATGCTGCTTGAACATTTCTATTTGAAACATGTACACACATGCCAGGCATGCTGTATGGCTGTACAGGACAGAATGCATCACACAAACACAGGGGGGCATGCAATACAAGGGGCACATGTCTTTGGGTATGGAATCAGCTAGATCTGTATAGGGTTCCAATGGACTGTCCCATGTCTTTTCTAGGATTCACATCCTGGGCTGTAGAGGTGCTGGGTGACATGTATACAGGGTCATGGAGGTCAGTGTCCTGGACCACAGCATCACATTTGTGACAACAGTAGCATGTTGCCCCTGCTGTCCCTGCACTGTGGAAGCAATGGTACACAATGAGGATGCCATACTGTCGCAGGTACCCATGAGTATGGCCAATGTGTGTGAGATCGTCGCTAGGTAGTACTGTATTGCATTCTAGACAGCCTGTCATTACTGTACTGCTGACTGTCTGTAATGGTCCTGGATGTCAATCACCCTACTCCTGTCTTCCACATTGGTTTGGATCTCTGCATAACTGGGAACTGTTGAGGGTACCATGTCCGACTATCCTGGGGGAGGGTCATCCCCTATACTGGGATCCTCTTCCATCCTGGGCATCATGGGGTTGCTGCATGAATTCATCTTTGTGCATGCCAATTCCTGTGTGGGGACATATGATAGGTGTGAATACTAGTATCAGGGCTCCGTGTTTTCTGCGATACTGCAGTTGCAGTAACTGCTGCAGAAACATGGTACTGCCACAGAAATAAGCTTCTGCCGCAAAAACAGCATTTTCTGGTGCAGTAAAAATAGCCATCACCACTGAAAACTCCAACTAAATGGCTAAAATGATTGCGAGCAAGCTTAAAAAGGCATTAATGAGTTGTTGGCAACTCCATTATACATCCATACCCCCTGGGTTGCAGTAGTCAGTGAGACCACCACTTTCCAGTCCACTGGCACTCAGCCCTGAAGCTTATGACCATTATGGCCTTCTAGAAACACTGAGGAAATTCAGGAAATCTATTTCGTGAGAAAGAATGGTGGTTCTATTTTCCAGTTGCAGAACTGTGGAATGAAAAAAGTATTAGTAATTATTACAGACAACAAATGGGAGGTTTTCTGGACCTTTGCCTAATGCAAAATGGTCCAGATACTCTCTCGCCTCAAAGTAAATCCTTACAGAGTGGGAGAGAAGAAGATATGAAAATCAAGTGACAGTGACACAAACAACACCACCGGTGTTGAACTGCGTGAGCAGGAGGAAGCAACTAGAGCAGCGTTACAGCACAAACCATCGCCGCCAGGCTTCAAGCAAGTGGGTGGGAGGGAGCCATTGGAGCAGCAGTGGTTTGCAGCCAGGCAACGCTGGTCTTCAAGCAACTGGGCAGGTGGGGAGAAATTCTCAGGAGCATAGCTGAGGTAAAGCAGCACTGGGCATGTGAGAGGGAGCCATGAAACAATAAAACAGACTGTATTAAAAATAGAAATAACCCTTCAATTCTACAATGCCCATATCCAATCCAAATCATGATGCCACAATTGCTTTGCATTGCTTTGCCTGTGCATCTGCCAAGCTGCCCCAGGCTGCCTTTTCCTAAGCATTCTTTTTGGGTAACTAGATTTTATTTTGGGGCTCATTTGATTTGCCAGAGAGTGTAAAGCTCATCACAGCATTACTGCAGAATTGTTCATAGCCTGGCCGCAGAAAGCATGCTGTCCTGCTGCAGAATGTAGGTCCAGTTTGCCACAGTGAACGCGGGGCCATGACTAGTATACGTGTCAGTCACATACATTTTTTTTTGTACATTCTTTTTCACTCCGGTCACTGGTGGTGGGGTATCTCTATGGTGGGGCCCGCTTAGCTGCTCCCCTACCGCTCCTCTACCGCCCCACCTGAACTCCTTCTCCTGACTGAGGAATTGGGTGCTGAGCCCCTTCCTGCAGACCCCAGACGGGGGGGTGGGGACCATGGAGAGTCAGTTCGGGGGGTCGGAGTCAGCAGTGGAGCATGAGAGAGCGGCCCTGGAGCATCCGCCATCATCTTCCCACCAACCAGGGTTTTTTCACCTTGTGTGTCTGTGTGTTGCCCCTGAGATGCTGGACATGCAATGACATCTGTGTGAGGGTTGTTCCTCACTGACATCTGCCGGCACCTCCCTCGAAACGGCATGTTCCTTGCGGTACCTCCCAATCTCCACCTGATGTCACCGCAGAGCGAGGCATCCCCACAAACCCACCACAGGATAGGAGAGCAGTCCTCTGGACTCTCAATCCTCTCCTCCCCCTGCCAACCCCCAGCAACCAGAGTCCTTCCCTAAACTCCAGTAACTGGCGTGGCACGAGGTGTGGTGTCCAGCGCCTCAACCCTCAGCGCCACCAGTCTGGCTGTCAGTCACATACATGCATACAGTACATAGCATGGTACAGCAGCATGTAATACCATACATTCCACAGGACACATCTGGAATCTGGCTTATCACAATCCTGCTCATCATCACCCTTGTGCTGATGTTCGGGTTCCATTGTGCGACTGGCAAATCACAAGAGTGAGCCTTCTGACCTAAAGACATGTGCAGAACATCAGCAGGAAGGCATCAATACTGCATGAGACTCTGGAAGAAACAGGTAACAAGTACAGTCTATATCTGAGACAGAAAATAAGCAGGCATGTAAGCATATCCAAGGGACACCCTACCTGGGGTACTCGTATACTGTATATTTAAATAATGAAAACAGTGCAGGTGCATCCAAGAGGATCCCTAACTGGAATAGCCTTATAGTACAAATACAAAACTCGTTTCACTATAGTAAAAACTACAATGCATGGGGTACACATTGGTGGGATGTGGGTGGTGTTGGAGGTGTGGGACAGGGGCAAACAACAGAGCGCTTCTGCCTGAGTGTTGCCATGTACTTGCTGGCTAGGAGTAATATACTCAATGAAGCCTCTTTTTAATTGTAACTAAATACTTGCTTTTATGTTTCATTGTACAGCCTAATTCTTTTCTCTGTGCCTTTGAAAGGGCTCACTGCCTCATTATCTGACTAGCACAATCTAGTGTTAAGCACTACCCCCAGTTGTTTTGCTATGCATTAGAGTGCCCTGGGAGTTTGACCACTGTCTGAGCTGTAGGAGGTTTCAGGCCATGAGGGTGGAGCTGAAAGCTGCAAGGGCTGAAATATGCCACTTGAGAGCTGACATCACCAGGCCACTTAGGACACTTCTGCCAGAGGCATCTCACAGGCCATCTCAGGTTCAAGAAGGTGGTTGGACAGTAGTGGAGGGTGGGAAGGAAGGGGCCCAAGCCTGAGAAATCTGGACTGTGCACCAGCAATAGGTTCACATCTGGCACCAACAAGGAGAGAGATGATGGAGCTAGCATGCCTACCAAGCAGGCTCTGCCAGACAGCAGACGGGGCAGGTCAAGCTCCAAAGAGGGCAAGAGGAAGATACACATAATGGGGGACTCAATAGTAAGAGGCTGTAAGGGAATTTGGTCTCACCCCTGATGGAAAACAGGTGGTCTGCTGTTATTCTGGGGTGACAGCAGACAGACTTCTTGACAGGGTGATGGAGTCACAGGAGAGTGGTGGAAAGGCCAGATCTGATTGTGCACGTAAGCACAAATGATCTGAACAAAAGGAGCATGAAACAGGTGAAGGCAGCTTCTATGCTTTGGGGAATGTAGCAAAGCACAGAGTAGGAGCAGTAGCCCTCTCTGAGGTACTACTGCAGCCATACTTCAAACAAATGGATCATTTCCATGTGTTCCAGTTCAATGCATGTCTAATGGGCTGGTGCAGGGAAGTGGGATTTTGGTTTTCTCAGGTACTGGCCCTACTTGGAAGGGTTGAAGGTTGTTCAAAAGGGATGGTTTGCATCACAACAAGGAGGGCAGGAGGGTTATGAGAGAAAGGTGTGAACAATGTAGCTAGTTTTAAACTAGTAGTGGAGGAGTCAAAGTGCCAAGGCACACACAAAAAATTACAAACAAGGGGGATTTTTCTGGCCTCCCCCAACACGAAATTCCGCAGCATCAAGTAAACTCGTGGAAAAGCCAAAAGTGGGTATGGTTGGGGGAAATTTTGGAAAATGATATGTGCCAACACTAGAAATCTGAGCAACAAAATTGTGGAACTTCAGGCACTTGTCATGGAGGTGGGACATGCTCTGGCGGCAGTAACAGAGACATGGTAACCTCAAACCATGACTGGGACATGACCATACCAGGATACACCCTATTAAGAAAAGGCAGGACACATCTTTTGATTTCGCCCTAGTCTGTTGGACTATTGGAAAGGGATGGCAGAGGCCATAAATCATCTTTTCATAGATAACAGGCTAGTTAGACCATACACCATGCACAGTCCTGGGGGACATAGGGAACAGACCTTACAATGATAACTAGAATGTGATTAACTAATAAGATCCTAACACTGGCTAGTTGATATATGACAGTCAATTCAATTAAAAAAATTTAAACCTTGACCAATAAAATTTGGGGGCAATCACAGAGATGTGAAGAATTCTGGTGCAAATCAGTGCTTTGGGCAATTGCAGATATGTGAAGAATTCTGGTGCAAACGAGTGATTTACCAGATGGAGGTGGAACCCCTTTTCATCCCTTGATTAGGGGATATGAAGGGGTGTAAGTACACAAACTCCAGCACTCTTTTGATGATGTACAGATGTACGAAACCGGTCAGGGTTCCCAGTAGCTATGACCTGGTTATAGGATTATCTGGCTGTATGTTTTAAGCATTGTGGATTAATAAAAGCATGCCTTTTTGGAAACTATGCTGAGGAGTGCTAGAATTTATGGACTTACATTTTGACTTATCCCTTGCACCCCTCTACTAGCAGTGGAGCTGTTATTTGTGGCTTCTATATCTAGATATGAAGGGGTGCAGAAAAATAATATTACACCAGACCATATCAATTATTTACCATACTTATTTTATTACATAAACCTATTCTTGATTATTTAATTATGTACCCTATTATTATTATTTTTATTCTTCTTTGTCTTTATGGTATGTGAATGCTGAGTCTGTATTTATTATGTTTTATGTAAATGACACTCTGGTTGACCATGAAAAGGGGTCTTTGGCCTATGGACTAACCAGAATAAATAAACAAAGCAAATCAAATTAAGTGCTTTGCAGTCACAGCATAGCACTGAACTTTTAATTTGTATTATATTTGAATCAGAATTGATTACTTTGATCATGCAACAAAACTTTTGTAAATTTATGTAACTCCTGGGCTATATTAATCAGACATTCTCCTTCTGTTCGCCTCCACTGTGTTGCTCTTGCTTGTATACATTTTGTCAAATGTGCCTGCTGCTTGATGTCTTGTTTGATTGTTTGCACCTATAATGGAAACATTAACAAACTTCAATTAAAAAAAAAAGGAAAGGACTGGGCAAAGGCAGGTGAGAAGGGGGAGAACTATATGTTAAGGAGGGAATTTTATCAATAGAAATAGGTAGTTAAGGGGGGATTAGGAGAAATGGAAACACTGTGGGTACTAGCAGGAACAGAGAAGGGGAAACAAATCTGGATTGGGGTAGTCTACAGGTGATCGGGCCAGGATCAAGGGATAAACAGGGCACTGAGAGAGGCACTCAAGAGGGCAACCAGTCTAGAGGAAATGGTGGTAGTTGGGGATTTCAACATATTAGACATGGACTGGAAAGTTAAATCGCAGCTAGTGCTAGGAATCAGATTCTGGTGGACGGCTGCCTGGAGGCATTTCTAGAGGTCAGACTGGATGGCAAAATAATTGCTTTCTAATGACAAATTCTATGTTTCTGTGTTTCTAAAACAATTAATTCAGGAACCGACAAGGTGGGAGGCCCTGCTAGATCTGGTGCTCACTAGCAGTGAGATAATTCTGAATGTAGCAGTCCTGCTACCACTCAGTTCTTGCGACCACAGGACAGTAAAATTGGAGGACCAGGTAAGGACAGGCAAATGAGCAAAAGGAATAAGGATTTGGAATGGCAAAACGTGGATTTCAGCAAAATGAGGGAAAAATTGGAGAGTAGCATAAAGAACACAGTGAAGGTAGGGGCACAGAAGAGAAGTAAGCAGCATTTGAAAATGCTATGATAGCAGTGGCAGATAGCTCTAGTCCAAAGATATCCAAGGTAAAACAGATAAAGTGCCTATATGGTTCACAGCCGATATAAAGGCGGTGGTGAGAACAAGAAGGAGGAAATTTTTCAAGTATGAGGATAGTCAAAGGGAGGAAGATGGAGAAGTATCTGGAAGCAACAAGAGAAACCACCAGGAAGGTGAGGGAGGCCAAAGCAAAGACAGAGCTCTGATTGGCAAGGGGGAAAGAAAGGGGATAAGGTATTCTTCCAGTACATCCAGGAGAAACATAAGATCAAAAGGGTATAGTGAGATTTAATAGTAATGAGGGGTTGGGGACAAGGGGAAGTCAGAGAAGCTGAACAATTATTTTTGTTTGCTTTTTATTAAGGATAAGAGATGACTACTGCCAGACTGTGGGGTTAGGCAGGGGGGGAGCAAAGACGCCTGGGCAAAGGTTCAAATAATGGAAAAAAGGGTGTTAGAAAAGCTAGCAGGGTTGAAAGTAGATACATCTATGGGACCTGATAGCTTACACCCAAGAATGCTACATGAGGTAGCAGGGGGTTATTGCAGGGCCACTAGCAGACAGTTTCCACATAGCTTTTTACCTAGCGGTCTGCTACAGACAAGCACTTAGTCCTGCCACCCTGCCCAGTAACTACCTCACACCCTGTCCAACTGGACACAGATCCCCCCCATGGATTGCTCCCTATGATGGGGCCAGTTGGGGGAGGTCCATCCTCCTCCCTCCCAGAGATACAAATCCAGTTGTGGGTCTGATGTTCCAGGCGGTGCAGCAGGCTGGAGGGCCAGCGGGCCGGACTTCATTAGACCTGTGCCGAACATTTTCCATTTTCTCCCCTTGTTTCTCCAGCTGTAGTGGAATGTTGAGTGTGCTTGCATAGAGATGCACACACATCATGGAATCATGGCATCCTCCCTTTACTTTTTGCCACTTGAGCGTGGCACTACCCCCAGACAGCCAAGATCTGAGATGACACCCCACCCCACCCTGGGAGAGGAGAGCAGCCAGTTGGATGCTTGATCCTCCCCTTTTCTGACCCCTTACAACCCATGCTTGTTCCTGAACATGGGTCATTCGCATGGCAGGAAGTGAGGGGTTCAATGCCTCTGACCTCCACAAGGATGGCGGCTATGCTGGGCTAGCCATGAAAGAGCAGCAGAGCAGTTTGAGTTTTATTTTTGTTTGCGTGTTACTTGTTAATTTGTTAGAGTCGTTCATTTAATTCATTTTTACTTTAGTTAGTTTAGCGGTCGTGAGAGAGGGCTTTAAGTGAGAAGGTTAGAGCAGGTACGTTTTTTCTGGTGTAGAGAGGTTTGATCTGGAGTCAACACCCTGACTATTTGACTTGGCTGGGTTGTATGAACCAAATATCATAGTTTCAATTCATTTTTCATTAGTGATCCTAAGCATAAGTAGAAAGTCCTACCTGTGCTACTTGAGGTTCTGGTGAATTGAGGAAGGAAGAGGTATGGAGTAGGGGTGAAACTGAAGATGCCGAAGATAAAATCTCCCTGCGGAGGAACTATCATAGCAGGAGTAAAGTGCATTGCATTCTGGTGGAAAATCTTTTGCGGCGGACTGCCATCGGAAGTTTACCAGTGTCTATTTGGTAAAGGACTGAGTTGGAGGAGTTCCCGAGCTGGAGGACTTGTGTTGTTTCTGAGGGCTTGTTGTTGACAGTGTGAGGGGTCCCAGTTGCACTTGCTGGGTGGCGGCAGCTGGGTCTGTGAGCTCTGCAGGAGTCCAGGGTTTGGGTCAGCTAGAGAGAGGGCCAGTTGCGTCTGGTTCTCCTAGGCTGCCTGCGGTGTGGATTGGAAGGTCTATATCGCTTAGGAGCCGTAGCAGGGGGCACAGAAATTCCTAGTGGAAGCCTCCCGGGGGTAATGCTGGTGGGGCTCCTCTGGTAGTTTTGCCTGAACTGGTACTCTTGTTTGGCTCCCATTGTCGGCTGTGAATTCAGTCATATGTTGATGATGCTGAATTAATTTTCATCCAGCAGCAAAAAGTACCCAGACAATTCCTCTGGTGGTACATCGGAAGAGGACGTTTTGACTCAAGTTATGGTCAGACCTGTTTTATTTTTGATTTGAGATCACTTTTTATTTTATGGGCAGTGAGAGTACCTGTTAGACTCCGAATTCCTTGATTCATATTGAACTAAGTTATGGACCTTCTCTCTCTACGTGAGACGTGGTTGGTGATGGACTGTTCTTGCTTTCACCTGAGAGGTGGGAGCTCTCGAGGCCATACTACAAATCTGTGGACTCTAGAATGCTCTGTCTGCTATTAATAGCTTCATACTCTGCTATAAGTATTTTGTCATATATTTTATTTGGTTTAGGTGGGTTGTTAGTGGGAGGGAAAGTATTAATAAAAGTGTGTGTCATTTTATGGTCTGCTTTGCTGCCCTTTATAATATTAGATAATGTGTTGGGAAGGTTTAAAGATGGTCAGGCAATATTCCCCCACTAGACTCAGGGAACTGTGTCCTTTTGAATGCCCATATTTACCAACAGAGACCTATAAAAGGTGTCAAGCCTTAGGGATTGTTAAGAGGCGAAGAAGAAAGGGGAGAACTGGGTCTGGTGGGGGAAGGGAAAGGGGAAGGCAAATTGAGGTAGTGGGGACCAGGAGACATCCTGGGGTGAAATGATGCCAGGACAGGGGTACTCCTTGTCTTATCCTTATACCCAAGGGCTCCACAGTTAGTGGGCAGGAGTCGAGATCTTCCTCAAAATCCCACCCGACTCGGGTGGTGTTATGCAATACCAGATCTATTAGGAACAAGACGGCTATTATAGCTGTTCTTGCTGGAATGGTAGATCTGGCATGCATCACCGAGTCCTGGCTGGATGAAAATGCAGGCCCCGTATTGGCCTCTGCTGTTCCATCTGGGTTGTTGATGTTACACCGCCCAAGGTTGAATCGTAGGGGCGGGGGTGTAGCCATTATTTTTAAGACTGAACTGGGCCTTGTGGATGTTCCAGTGGGGCCCACCAGATCCTTTGAGTGTATCTTGGGAGAGGGTGTAGGTTGCAGGATACTCCTCATTTATCATCCACCAGGTGATGGTGGAGAATTCCTGCAGGAGATAGTGGACTTCATCATCGACATGGCACTGGAGTCCCCCAGATGGATAGTTCTGGGGGACTTCAATGCCTGGGTCAATGATGAACTCTCACAAGTTGGTCAAAATCTCCTCCAGCTAATGACGATGCTGGGCCTTTAATGACGATGCTGGGCCTTACACAGTAGGGGGTCACTCATTGGATCTGGTGTTCCTCCTGGAGATGGAGATCTTGGACATGGGGGTGGAACCAGTCAGTTGGTCTGACCATCACACCATAGGGTTCAGTTTTGGGTCTCCCACCAATAGACCTTCCCCTACAGAGATGATTCAGTACCACCCTTTAAGGGGAGTTACCCCAGATGGTCTATCAGCGGTCCTGGACCTATCAGGATTGTTGGGTGACTGCATGAGTCCAAGGGATCTTGTACTGGCCTATAATAGGGTGGTGGGAGATGCCCTGGACTTGATTGCTCCTGTTCGTGTTCGACCACTCACTCTTTGCCCAAGGACACCTTTGTTTGATGGTTCCTTGAAGGAGCTGAGGCAAGTAGGTCGAAGGATGGAGAGAGCATGGTGGAAGTCCGGCCTGGATGCTGGCAGGCTTAGGTTGATGGAACATTATAAAGGCTATTAATCAGAAATCACCCATAAGAAGGCAGAATCTGTCAAGGGAGATTTCTGCTGCGCAGAATCGACCGGCTCAGCTCTTCCGAACTGTCGACAGATTGTACAATCCAATCTGTCTTCAGTCCGGAGGAGCCTTTTCTCAAGCTAAATGTGAAGAGCTTGCTCAATTCTTCGCAGATAAGGTTGCCAGCATCAGCTCCGGTATTGACCCAGCTCTCCTTACGAGGGATTGCAGAGGTCGATGGGAGTTGCAGAGTACTTGGTCTGTCTGGACGGACTTTAGCAGGCTGGAATTCATGGACATTGTGAATATCATCGAGACTCTGTGCCCAACCAGTTGTAGTTTTGATCTGGCCCCTACCCCTCTTTTAGTGGGCTGTGTAGATGTTATCTGCCCAGTCCGAGCTGAAATTGTCTGGAGTTCCTTGGAGAGAGGGGCCTTTCCTGATCCCCTCAAAGAGGCGGTCATACGATCACTCCTTAAAAAACCCTCCTTGGATCCTGACTGTCCAGCTAACTACTGGCCTGTCTCTAACCTGCCCTTTGTAGGTAAGGTTATTGAGAAGGTGGTCGCGTTGTAACTGGACAATCACCTTGTGACCCACAGTGCCTATGAAGCTCTCCAATCTGGATTTAGGAAGAGACATAGCACTGAGACTGTGCTTGTCTGAGTATTGAATGACCTAATGGTGACAGATCGAAAGGCTTGTACCATCTTGGTCCTTCTTAATCTCTCTGCAGCATTTGACACTGTAGACCATGGTGTGCTTTTGGAGACCTTGCGGTTCCTTTGTGGGCTGTCGGGTACAGTCCTCGAATGGTTTTGATCCTTCCTCGCGGACAGGTCTCAGAGGGTGATCACTGAAATTTATTCCTCTGATGCCCTCCCCTGTCCTGTGGGGTGCTGCAGGGCTCCATATTGGCACCCATGTTGTTTGCAGTGTATATGTTGAAATTGGGAGATATCATCAGGCGATATGGTTTGAGTTTTCACTGCTATGCAGATGATACTCAACTGTATATGTCCTTTCTACCAGGACAGGTTGATGTAGTCTCTGTGCTAAACAACTGCCTCACTGAAATCAAGGATTGGATGAGTACCAGCTGGCTGGGACTGAATCCGGACAAGACTTAAGTGTTGGTAGTGGACCTGAGGTCATCCGGGACAGGTTTGGAGACTGGGCAGGCATCAGGCCTTTGGCTTGATTGTGTTCAGCTCACTACCTCAGACCGGGTGCTTAACCTGGGAGTTATTTTTGATGACGGCCTGACCTTGAAATCTCAGGTGTCAGTTGTGGTTAAATTCTCATTTTACCTTCTGAGGAATATCACTCAGGTGAAACACCTGGTTTCTCCGGATGACCTTCCAACACTGGTCCATGCCTTCATTACCACCCATCTTGGCTACTGCAATGCCCTCTACCTAGGGCTTCCTGGTGTTGATATCCGCCACTTGCAGCTAGTGCAGAATGTTGCAGCCAGGCTTTTGACTAGTACATCAAGGACCAGTCATATTACACCTGTGCTGCGCAGACTGCACTGGCTGCCTGTTCAGTGGTGGATCACCTTTAAGGTTGGCTTGCTAACCTTTAAAGCCCTACATGAACAGGGACCTGGCTACCTGAAAAATCTCCTGACTCCCTACTGCCCCCTTCATCCTCTCCAATCCACCGATGAGGGATTGCTAGAATTCCCAGGGTTCATTTAAAATCTTCCGGTGCCCATGCTTTTTCTTTTGTAGCACCCTCCCTGTGGAATTCTCTACCTCGTTGGTTAAGAGAGTGTCTGACCATCGATAGCTTTAAATCAATGTTGAAGACATATCTCTTTACTTTAGCTTTCCTGGATTAATTTTAATTCATAGCTATATTTATTGTTTTATTGATAAAAATTCTAATATTTGTTTATTGTATTTTAAAATGTGCAGGGCCATGGTTCTGGAAAGGCACTATACAAATAAAGTTTTACTTTACTTTTACTTTACTTTACTGGGCTGGTGCTCTAGCAGACAAATTCAATTGCTTACTAGCCACAAGGGTGGTCCCCAGGGACTGGAGGACAGTGGATGTGGTTCTGCTACAGAAGAGCAAGAAGAGGGATGAGCCCGGGAACTATAGGCCAGTCAGCTTTATGTCTATTGTGGGGAAGATCATGAAGTCTGTACTGAGGGACTGAGGGAGGACCTGTTGGACTTCCTAGAAGGGAACAGGCTTCAGGACCTTAGACAGCATGAGTTCATGAGGGGAGGTCTTGCCAGATGAAGCTAGCTAAGTTCTTCAACTGGGTTACCACAGCAGCAGACAAGGTACAGGCAACTGATATAGTATACCTTGACCTCAGGGAGGCCTTTGACTCAGTCCCCCACAGAAGGCTTGTCAAGATGATTATGGGCCTTGGGGTAGAGGAAAAGATGGTAAATTGGGTGAAATGGGAAGAGAGCTGGCTTGGGGGCACAGATAGTGTTACTCAATGGGGACTTTTCAGAGGTGAGGTAAGAGACCAGCGGGGTATCTCAGGGGTCGGTACAAGGACCAGTCCTCTTCCATATTTTCATCTGTGACATAAGTGATGGTATCAAGGGTGAGATCTGCCTCTCTGGTGGAGGCAGTACAACACAGGTCAACTAAGATGGTGCATGACCTTGGGATCTGACATACAAGAAGAGACTGCCAGACTTAATTATGTAGATCCTGAAGAAAGGGATGGAAAGGGGTGACATAACTGAGACATACTGTACAAGTATCCACATGGAATAAATAGAGTAGACACCAAGTAACTATTCTCCTCGAGTTCAAACACAGAGAGAAGAGGGAATTAACTAAAGTTGGTGGGGGAGGCGGATTCAAAAACGATCTCT
Organism: Neoceratodus forsteri; assembly: GCA_016271365.2. Taxonomy (NCBI): domain Eukaryota; kingdom Metazoa; phylum Chordata; order Ceratodontiformes; family Ceratodontidae; genus Neoceratodus; species Neoceratodus forsteri. Next base: position 1,238,228,895 of record CM057455.1, read on the forward strand.
GGAAGCACTTCTTCATGGGAAGGGTGGTGGAGAAGTGAAATAAGCTACCAGAAGAAGTGGTACAGGCTTAATCAATCAGCAGCTTGAAGCAGGGATAAGGGAGGGAGGGGAGTTTAACTAATAAAAGGGGGGGGACAGTATAAAAGAGAAGGCTTGACACTAGGGCAAGGCAGAATAGTTATGAGGGTGGGTAGACTGATAGGTCAAGAGCATTTCTCTGCCATCATTATCTGTGTATCTATGTTGAGGAAGCCAAATAACAATTGCTATACCCACTGGCCTGCTGTACCCACAGGACCTATGACACCCATTCTCTACCCCCCCCACACAGGGACCTATGATGCCAATGCTGTGCCCCTCTACACAGGGAACTATGACACCCATACTGTGCCCACCCCCGCACTGGGGCCTGTAACCTTCCTGCTGTGCCCTTCCACACAGGGACCTATGACACTCATGTTGGCCCCCCCACAGGGACCTATGACACTCATGTTGGGCCCCCCCCACAGGGACCTATGACACTCATTCTGTGCCCTGCCCCACACATAGACTTCAAACATCCATCCTGTGCATCCATATGCCTTGTGTGGCATTTGAAACCACCTGTACCTTCATCCTGACAGCTATGTCCACATCATGTGCAATTCCATGGATGGATAAGGGGTCTGTACATGACAGTATACACTCCTCAGCTAGAATGAGGGGTGAACTGAGTGCGCAACCTCCACCACAACCTGGCTTTGTGAATGTCAGCATAAGGCCCACTGCCTTCTGCTCAACACCTAGCTTTATGTTCCCACAATGATACTGGAGGTGATTGATGTCCCATGGGAGGATTATTATGGAATTGACTGCCTTGCTTATGGTCCTCCATACTGCTTACTTTGGGACCAAATAATGCAGTGTAATAGTATGTCACTTTTTCCACGAGCATGTCATTTTCTGCCTTGCAGAACCAGGGCTTTCTCAGCCTTTCCTGCTACCCCTTGGTCTTTGTGGTCTATCCCTGTAGTGTGTTGTCATTCCCGTGTTGTATAACACACTATCCATGCCATTCCCTGCTTCCAGTGCTAGGCACCTGGGAGGTCATCAGCAGCAGCCCACAGAGCATGCAAAGTGGCTTATGAATATAAATGCAGCTATAGCATGACAATACTGTGAGATTCCTGGTTGTGACTGCTATGTCCTCCACCCATCTGGTCTCTCCTTCATAAATCTGATGCTGCCTTTTCTGTAGTACTCTGTGCAAGATAGCACAATGGTAAGTACCATTTCATGAATTTTGCCCATAGTGAGGAAGCTCAAGCACCCCAGGATGCTTGAGAAACAAAAAACCGTGGCGCAAGCAAAACTCCACCAAAGTGGAGGCACAACAGGGAGACACCCACCACAGAGAAAACCAGGCAATGGCAGGGACAGCACCTTAGAGGTCTCTAAGCCACACTCCCACTGCTGAAGTGCAGCCCAGACCAGAAAAATGGCAGCCCCAACCTAAAGCAACGGCAAATGCCCCAAAAACAGCTGAGAAGGGACCCATGTGTGCCTCCATCATCACAGTGCCCCTAAACATACCTCATAGGAGCCAATCCAACAAAATGCAGATTTAGCAACCCTCAGCCACTGCAGAGGCCCACAGACTCCTAGCAGGTTACCAGATAGGAGGAAGAGGAGTCGTTATATGCAAGAAAAGGGCAGGCTGAAAACAAGACTGTAAAACCCATGCTACAACAGAAGACAAATCAGTATAAAATAGATAAAAAGGAGAGTTCAGCCTGAGTATGTCAGGGGAGCCAAATGCTGATAGCACACACTTGCCACAAGGAAAAAGAGGGGAAATATATTTCGCCCATGCCAAAATCTAAATGCAGCAAACCCCAACATAACAAATTCTGGCAGCAACCACGATGACTGCAGCTATGCATGATGTGTGTGCATGTGCATTGCGGCCATGATAGTTGTGCATGCACATGGACAGCATGCCGGCCATATTGAACATGCTGAGCTCTTTTGTGCATACGCATCATGACTGTGATACTCCTGCATGTGCACAGAGCTCACTGTGGCCATCTTGGTCACTGTGGGCTCTGTCACACATGTGTATTGCTATGTGGAAGTGACAGCTGGCAATAGTGCACAGCACCTAAACAAAATAGCGCTGTAGGACTGCTGCAATCACTCGAGACAACAGATTGTTTCAGGTACTGCAGAGTGATTGTGCTTCACCTCCAAATTTGTTGTTCGGTCAGAATCCAGTGACTCATTTTTACTTTCTCAATGTAAGATGGCTATAGAGCTCCTTCTCGGCAGCCATAAAAACAAACTTTGGTCAAAATCAAAATGGCTGCTAATGCATTAACCTGGTAAGAAATGTAGAATTAAGGGGGGGAGGCTGGGTTTTAAATTACGTGTTATACACGTGGAAGCACCATTCTAATACATACACAGTGTGATTTCTTGTATGTGCATTTTGAAAGTAACCTCAACAGAAGAATTTTTTTAATTGTGTCAGCCATCTTTAATGACTTGAATCACTAATTACAACATTAGTTATAACAGCTGTATTAAAAATATCTGAGAAAATTCAAAAAACTGATGATGACTTTAAGGTTATCACAAATACATATTTCATTTTTGCTAAGAAACTATGACCATTTGATCTCTCAGAGCACAACTGATAATTAAAGGAAAACTACACCCTCATATCTTGTAAATTATATTTGTTTACATGTTACAGTGGTAGCCACAGACATTGCCAGCTATTTCCAGATATTTCATGAAATTTCTGAAGAGTTTGTCTCTGCTGCCCCTACTGTTTAAATGCAGAAAGCATCAGATATTTCTGGAAATATCACAGAAATTTCGGGAAATATCTGGCAGTGTCTGTGGCTACCACTGTATTTTATTTATTTATTGAATATTCAGATATACCTGTGAGTCAAAGACTCCTTTATAAAGGTTCCTCGTCACTGAAAACACAACATACATTAGTAATTCAACAAGGTACATAGTCCAGTATATTTACAAAACAGTGAAGGCTAACAGATGGTTACTAGTAGTAAATTATACAGGTCATTAATAATGCATTTATAGCTATACAAATAGCAGAGTTGTCAACTCAAGCAAGGTCAAAGGGGTAAGCAGGCCAGAGGTCATAGTCAGGGGAGAGAGGACGGGGGGAGGCAGGGTAAGAAATTGGGTGGCAGATGTGGGGGTATACAGGCAAGGAATCATTGGCAGTCGCAGATATTAAAGGACCTCAGGTGGGCCCTGAGGTATGTTTTGAAGGGGCCAATTCTATTTTCGTTCACTAGAGTACAGGGTAGGCAATTCATTCAAGAAGGGGCCCAGTAGCTGAAGGACCTTTGGAACTGGGAGATTCGGCAGAGGGGAACCGACAGGAGTGGTTTGCCAGAGCTACATGTATGCTTAATCATCAGAGCTGGGTGGACTAAGGAGGAGATCCCAGAGGGGAGAGGCTGAGGGCAATCTTTTTGGCCATGAGGCAAGTATTGAACCAGATTCTATTGTCAAGATTTAGCAAGTTGGTAGCATTATAGAGAAAGCAAGTATGGGTGAGACAGTCACATCCCAGTATGAGATGGCAAGCTTTATTTAGGGAGATACAGAGTCTATAAAGGGCAGAGGTGTTTGCAGCACTATAGATGAGTAGTCCATAGTCAAGCAGTGAGAAGACCAAGACAGAGACAGTGAGTCTAAGGGCATCCGGGGTGAGGCAGTGCTTGAAATGATACAACAACCCAAGCCTAACACTGAGGGTGGTGGACAGGAGATGGATATGTTGGTGGAAATTAAGAGCTGAGTCTAGAGTAATGCCTAGGTACTTAAAAGAGTCTACTTGCTCTAAAGGGTTCAGATTGGCAGTTAGTATATGAGGGCACTGCTCTTTCTGAGAGTTCATGGGGTGGGAGAATAGCATGACTTTGGTCTTCTGATAGTTGAGATAAGGCATTGAGTGGAGAACCAGTTTTCAGCACCTCTAAAGGAGAATTGCAGAAAATGGTGAAGTTCAAAGGGGTCCGCATTGGTGGCATATAGGACAGCGTCATCTGCATACAGTATTAGGTTGCCAGGGCAGGACTTGGGGAGGGAGTTAAGGAAGAGGCTGTAAAGTAGAGGACCTAGGATGGACCCCTGTGGCACACCGGAGAGGATGGGCATTCTATTGGAGAGGGCGTTACCAATTTTAACCTGCTGGAAATGGTTTGAGAGGTAATCAGAGAATCAGCCAAGGGCGTCCTGAGAGAAATCAAAGTTGGAGAGTGAGGTCAGCAAGAGAGAGTGGCTGACTGTGTCAAACACCTTAGTGAGGTCTATGAAGATGACACCAGTGAACTGACACAACAGTGAACTGCTCTGCTGTTGCTACAGTGGTTGTAAAACTCAAATATACTAAAGATCTCTCTTACTCTATATACTATTTGAGCCCTGATAAGTTTTAACTTGTAGGAGGAGTAGTTGTGAGGTGACACAAGAAATTTGCCTCCAACTAGTGTTTCTGTGCTTCGAGAGTAAGAAATCAGGGAAATAATAGCCAGGTCAAAAACAATAAATCCATGCGAGTGGTAGCACACCTGGTTATATTGCTCGCTTTAATTTTGGCACAGTATATACTTTTATTTTCAAAATACAGTAAACGCTCATTTGGGAGTGCACTTCCAGGTCTGTCCTTTAAATCTGGCCCCTCTGTGAGCGGGCGAGCACGAGCGGGCTCCAGATTCACGCATCGGAAAGACATGCAAGGCCAGTGCGGTTTGCATGTTCCATGTGTCAGGTGTGCAAGGACAAAAAAACCTAAAAATAACTTATTCTTTAGATCGTGTAATTACCGGAGTAAGTGTTTTTTTGTGTTTTATCTCTTATATTGTCTCCAGTTATTTCCTAAGATCTTGACAGAAAGTGCATGCACATTACTAAGATAGTGAATCTAACTACTATGCCCATTATGGATACTATTATGACTCTAGAAGGAAACCTGGGAGTCAAATGCTCCAACTGTAGCATGTTTCTTATTATGGAATTCATTCCAAAAGATACTTTTATTTGTAATAAGTGCATACAAAACACAGACCTACTTAAAGAAATAAGTTTATTTAATGAGAGACTTGAATACTTGGAAGCTAGTCAAAAACAAATGGCTTCAAGGTTTACTCAGGGACAAAATGTTTTGAATATTGAAACCTGTGAATTATTGGACATTCAAACAGTACAATACAAATTGGTAGTACCAAACACAAATGCAACCAGTTTTATCACACCATCTTTAACATTCAAAAAAAAAAGAGGTCCAGAGAAGAGGCTTTTATTTCACATTTAAATGAGGACTGGTTTACTGCCAAAACTCACAAGTTTCAAAAAAGGTAGAAAAGCAGAAACTTTTCATCTCCTTTTATATAATAGTTATGATGCTTTATCTACTGCCCTAGTGATTGGGCAGTTCTTGTACCTGTGTCCCTAGAGTCCTATAGACACTGAAGTTAATATTTCTCAATTTATTGAGAAGTCTAATCAGGATATAGTAGTTTTGGGTGATTCAATGATTAGACATCTTGACAGAGTGGTGTGTAATCCTGATAAAAGCTCAAGAGTTTTATCAAGCTTTAGTGGAGCAAAAATAATGGATATATTTCCTATGCTAGAAAATATTCTTAGGAATGTTGGGACAAACACCACTATTATTATACATCTTGGAGCAAACAACATTTTTAGAGACTCAGAAGAGAGTATAAAAAAGGATTTTGTTGCACTTATAAATAAGCTTATAGATTTAGGTTGCACCCCAGTATTTTCTGAAATCTTACCAATTCCCAAAGCATCTTATTATTATGAATCAAAGATCAGGAACATAAACAACTGGATGAGGAAATGGACATTAAGACAGGGAATAGCATGTATCACTCACTGAGAAGAATTTATTTACCAAGAAGAACTCTATTCATGGGACAGACTTCATTTAAGTAGAAGGGGAAACCACTTACTGGGAAAACAAATTACAGATTTTATTACCAATACTTTAAACTAATTAAATGGGGGGAAGGGAAATCTGTATTATACACTTCTGAAATCGATGAAACACCAGTAAAATTAGTTAGGGATGCCAAAAACGATAGTAAGATCCCAAAAAAACAAGTCTCCCAAGGCAAACAGAATAGTAAAGATGTAGGTTTTATTAATAATCTTTTACTTAATGCTCGTAGTCTTACAAAAAAAAAATAGAGGAACTAGAATACATTCTTAAAAAAAGATAATGTAACAATATGTGGAATCACTGAAACATGGGTCACTGATCAAGAGTGGAATACCGAAATTCAGGGCTACAATAAGTTCTATAAAAATAGAAGTAAACGTAAAGGAGGGGGAGTTGCTTTGTATATATCAAACAATTATAAAGCTTATAGCATAACTCCTATTGAGGTAGAAAGTGATAAAAATGAGGTTATCTGGGTTCAAATAAATCTACAAAACGAACCTTTAGTGATCGCTTTGTGTTATCGACCTCCTAGTTTAAGTCCGGTAGAAGATTCTGAATAACTTGCTACCCTAAAAAAGATAGATACATTGCACAAGTATATATTAATGGGAGATTTTAACTTCCCCAAAATAAATTGGACTAATTTGGAAGGATATGGACAAGCAGAAAAAACATTTATTGAGTTCACTATAGAACAAAATTTAACACAAATGGTGACTAACGGTACTAGACAGAATAACATTCTCGATATTATATTAACTAATGCAGAGAGTAGAATGTCTAACCCAATCATCAAACCTCAACTTGGTGATAGTGACCATAATATGGTATTGGTCAAATTTAACCTATGCAATACAATTAAAAACAGTGTGACTATTATAAAGGACCTTAATAAAGCTAACTATAGTGAGATAATGAGTTATCTAGATAACTGGGATTGGGAAAACAACTTAAAAGATCTGGAATGTGGCCATATTTGGAAAATTATAAACAATAAAATCCAGCATTGTTTGACTACTTGGATACCAAATAGACCGAAATATCATAATGGAATTAGAATTCCCCCTTGGCGGAATAACGGCATAAAAAAAGGCTATAAATAGAAAAAAAGCCTATTATAAGAAATACAAAAAAAAAAACCACTCCTATTACCTGGAACCTATATAAGGAAAAAGCAAATATAGTAAAAAAAATATTAGGAAAGCAAAGATTAATTTTGAAGTAAAATTGGCAACGAAAACTAAGGATAACTATAAAGCATTTTATAACTATGCTGGCTCTCTTAAAAAAACTGTTCAACAGTTGGACTACTGGTAAATAATAAGGGCCCAATAAATGATGACATCGAAATGGCAAAATAATTTAACAACTACTTTAGTGGTATATTTGACACTGATGATACAATACCAGTAGTTTCAAATCAGGACAATGACAGGACTTTACCCCCAATAACTGTGTCTGAGGTTAGAACCTTACTTACAAAATTAAAAATACAATCTTCACCAGGACCAGATAATATTCATCCTAAATTTTTGAAAGAAATTGCAAATTCCATTAGCGGACCTTTGACAATGCTGTTTAATGCAACCCTAAATCAAGGTGAAACAATACAAATATGGAACAGAGCTATAGTTATCCCTGTCCATAAATCTGGTAACAAACAACTGGTAACCAATTATAGACCAATAAGTCTTACATCAGTTGTTGGTAAATCATTTGAGAGAGTCTTATTAACCAGAATTGAAGCACATATTTCTTCCTCAAACTTACAGGATGTAAGTCAATATGGGTTTACCCAGGGTAGATCATGTATGACAAACTTATTAAATTTTTATGAAAATGTGAGTGCATCTCTTGATCTAGGGTTGCCTGTGGATGTAGTCCTATTGGATTTTTCCAAGGCCTTTGATAAGGTCTCACATCAAGTTATAATAGATTATGTGGTGACTTCAGGCTTTCATTCTAAAATTATTAATTGGGTAAAATCATGGCTTCAAAATAGATATCAAAGAGTTGCTGTTAGAGGACATCTATCTCCTTGGACTGAGGTGGGTAGCGGTGTCCCCCAGGGATCAGTACTGGGACCTGTTTTGTTTAATTTATTAATATCTACAATGCAACCTATAAATAACGTGTGGATGGCCAAGTATGCAGATGATTGCAAGCTTGGCTGCGTTGTTAAAAACAGACAAGATGCAATGATGTTTCAGGATGGATTAAATGATATCTCCACCCGGGCAATTAAAAACAAGATGAGTTTTAATGAAAAAAAGTGTAAGGCTATGCACTTTGGATATAATAATCCAAAATTCAATTATAAAATTAATAATGTTATGTTAATAGAAACTACAAGGATTTAGGGGTTATTGTTGATAATAACTTATCATTTGAAAATCATACTTTGGACAAAGTTAAAAAGTGTCATAAAATTGTGTGGTCTATCTTTAAACATACAAAGAGTAGAGATCATAAAGTAATACTTCCACTCTATAAAAGTTTGGTAAGGACGCAACTGGAGTATTGTTCATCTTTCTGTGGCTCAACTATGAAAAAAAGTAATAAATTAATGGAGAGGGTTCAAAGGAAAATGACAAAAAAGATTAAAGGTTTGAGATCTTATCAATATAAATCGAGACTTCAACAGTTAGACCTATATTCATTACATTATAGACAACTTAGAGGTGACTTATGTACAATTTATAAGGCAATTAAGGATCAATACCTATTTGACACTATTGGGTTAATAAGTAACAATTCTGATGCACATACTAGATCACATAGTTATAAATTAAGAGGAGGAAACTGTAAAACTCATAAAAGAGCAAAATGGTTTTCTCAACGAGTGTTACTTCAGTGGAATGCTTTACCAAGGGAAGTCGTTGACAGTAGTAACATCAAAGTATTTAAAAGACTTTTAGATAACTACATGGATAGTAAAAAAACAGAATATTTACTATAGGATTTATCTACCAAGCTTGGTGGCAAGCTCACTAAGGGCAGTTTCTGCCTCCTGAGTTCATATTTTTTCTATGAACCTATGAACCAGTGATATGACCTCTGTCCAAAGAGGAGTGGACATGGGCGGTAAACCCCAGTAAGGCAGTAGTAGTACTGTGCCCTTTCCGAAAGCCATGCTGCTGTTTACAGAGAAGGTTGTATTTGTTGAGGTGGTCCATAAGCTGATCTGTGACAATCCACTCAAGGTCCTTGAACAGGGGGGGAGGGAGGGAGAATGGAGATTGGGCGATAGTTATTGGTGTGGGTACAGTACCCACTTTTGAAAATAGGGGTGATGGATGCAGATTTCCACCTACAGGGGAATTTGCCTAGACATAGGGAGCAGTTTATAATATGGGTGATTGGGATAAGTACCTCATGGAGGGTAAGCTGCAGAAGTTTCAAGTCTAAGGTGTCACTGCTGTAGCTGGAGTGGCTCAGAGCTTTTTCAAGATATGGCTCCGCGGACTTGGGTGAAATGTGACGTAGGCAAAAGGGGGGGCTTCAGATGGGGAAATGGGGGAGCCAGCTGAGGGTGGGTCAAATAAATTAGGAGATAGGACATGGCTGAGGTTTGTGAAGGTGTCGTTGAAGGCTGTGGCTATACTAGAAGGATCCGAGGTCAGGAACCCATTGACCATTACTTGATTTGGGACAGGATTAGGGACTTTGCCACAGATATTCTTGATATTGTTCAAAAAATTGCGCCAAGTGCCCCAGGTAGATGTTAAGGAGGATTTTAAAATACTCAGCTTTGGCCTTGCGCAGGGCCCAAGTGCATTTGTTCCTGGCCTCTCTGTACTTTTGTTTATCAGATAGAAGGTTTGACTGATTAGAGAGGTGCCATAATGAATCTCTGGACTGAAACTTGGCCAGGAGATGGTCAGTGATCCAAGACGCTGGATTGCCTTTGACCATCCTTTTAGAGATTGGGTCAAATTTGTCACATATGGTGTTGTAGGAGAGGATGAAGAGGTCGAGGGCTCTATCAGGGTCACGGGTATTCATAATGAAGGACCAGTCCAAGTTGTTGAGATGCAATTTAAGACAGGCAAGTTTGCCAGGGCCAATTTTGCATCGTAAGATTAATTTGGGCAGAGATTTGGGTACTTTGCCTGTCCAGGAGCAGAGCACTGGGGAGTGGTCACTAAGGGTGTTTGGGAGAACTGAGATGCTTACGATTTTGTGGGAATGATTAGTGAAGACGAGGTCTAGCAATCAGGAAGATCATGTATGTTGGTTCAGTCAGGTGGGGGATGTGACTACTTGTGTTAGGTTTTGGGCAGTGGCTGCATTGACGAGCGGGGTGGCAGCCTTGCTTAACCAATTGATATTGAAATCACCGAGCATGATTTTCTCTGTTTGAGATGGGGGGGTGGCCAGGTAGGATAGTACTGAGTGGAAGGCCACCTTCTGTTTCCTAGGGGGAATGTATACTGCAGTGATGAGGGGGGGAGCAGTGAGCACCATAATGAAAGTTTAATAGTGAGGGCCTGGGGTCCAGGTACCAGCTGAGGAGTGGAGAGAACCTGGCCATGTATTGTGGCCTTGATGTAAATGGCACAGCCACCTCCATGATTACTTTGCCGGTCAGCTCGATATATGTTATAACCAGAGGAGGTTATTGGTGAGTCTGGAGTCTTGGGGAGAGCCAGGTTTCACCCACGGCAACAACATCAGGCCGGTATTGCAGAACCCAGCACTGGAAGGCATCCCACTTTTTTAACAAACTGCAGATGTTAAGGGTGGCAATGCGCAGTCCACTGGTAGAGGAGGGAGGCATCGCAGGGGGAGGGAGGGTCCAGGGTTAGGGTGGATATTCCTAGAGATGAGGAGGAGGAGGAGGAAGAACCTGTGTACAAGGTTCCAGCATAATTTTCTGTGAAGGTGAGATTTTTGAGCTAAGGGCCCTTTTACAGCCAGAGAAAGTAGGGATGGGGAGGTTTAGTATATGAGGGGTAGCCAGAAAGAGGAGTTGAAGGTTGGGTATTGTTGATTTTAGCATAGTCTCCATGTGAGGTGGCTGCCAAGGATAGCCTGGATAACATATTGTGATACAACAGGGGTGGTAGTCATTATAAGTGATAGTTGGGTAGAGGACTGTGGGGGTGGATCCATCAGCAAATAGGATGGGGTTAGAGAGTCTGGGTATGATACCCTCCCTGGTGCTGCTGCAGAGAAAAACTGCCCGGCAGACAGATGATCAACAATGCCATAAGGGGGGGAATGCATTTAAGGTGAGGAGCTTGTGGGGGATCTGGAATGGGGGTATCAGGGTGCACAGCGTGCTAAACAGTAACATAATTAGCAATTGATGAGTGCTGGGGACAAAGAGGGGAAGTCAACAAAGTGGCCACTAGTGGTGAGAGAATATAGCCTGCAGATGGAGAAGTCGGCTGATAGGCTAAAAACCAACACTTGATTTTAGCTATATGAAGAGCTGCTCACCAAGGGTGTTGGTGGGGGCGGTGGGGCAGCCTGCATGGAGCGCTGGCTGGGCTCTTCTGATGCCACTCAAACTCAGATGAAGCTGCTGTCATACCTTTATGCCTTTTTCCAGCTTGGGGGAGGGCAGGGAAATGAATGGCCCTCTCAACCACCATGGGAGCTCACCAGACGAGCTGAGGAGATAAAGAGAAGGACTTGTTAATATACATGTAGGGAGGAGGAGGAAGGATTGTCTGGTGAGGATGGGCTACATTTGAATTACAATACAAATCATGCTCAAAATACTACCATTCAGATCAAAATCAGCCTTTCATTAAAAATACTAGTATTCGGATCAAAATCAGCCTTTTAGAGAAATCACGGTCGCTCAGAGCCTAGCAAGTACACTTTGAATGTTCACTAAAACCCCTCTTATCACAGACTTTAAGCCTACTGAAATGCTGTGTGACACAGGTTAAGAGCAGCCCTTTGTAAATGAAATAGGCTCTTAAGGCACTTTGCCTGAGGTTAAGCTCTGTCTTACCCAAACGAAAACAGTACCCCTATGCACTCTTCGACATGGTCAAAAGCAGCCTTTTCAACACTTGAGACCCTTCAGTGCACTAATTTTGAAATGAGTAAATATGCTGTATAAAATAGAGCAGCCCCTTTTTGTATTTTTTTTTGTTACTTGATAAGGGTTAAAAGCAGTCTTTGCATCAAATAGGTTTTTTTCTCTTTTTTCTTTACTGAATGTGGTCTGTTAGCAGACAACTCTTTTTCTGTAGCTGTTAGAGATATATTTGTTTGCCTTAGTTTGTTTTCACTGTTTATGCTAGCCCCATGTAGCAATTCTGGGGGGGGGGGGTTCTCCATTTATAGTTGTTGAAATTGCATTGTCTATGAGAGCTGCATTATCATACAAGAACATAATGTCACATCACCCATTTATACCATGTATCTCTAGTCTGAAAGTACAAATATCCTGAAAAAGCTCTCTGGAAACATACACATTGAATGTAGTTTAAAAGGAAAAAGCCTGCATTATCACTCGGACAGTTTGCAAAGCTAACTGAAGGTAAATGTAGTCTTTCACACCTTGCTGCAACTTGTTTTGTTAAAACTGTAATTAGGCAGGCAGATATACTATGGAGACTAAAGTGTGCTGACATATCATGTTCTAATGCAGCTCCAGGGACAATGAGATTTCAACAACCAGAAAATGTAGACCCCCAAGACAGTTACAGGGACTAGTATGAACAGTGAAAATAAATGAAAGCAATCACATATATTCCTAACAGCTACATGAAAAGAGTTGTTAATAAAGACCTAGGCTTTGGAAAACAATATACCAGTGCCGTATCTAAGGCAAACAGAGTGATTGGTGCCATTAAAGGAAATACAAAGAGCCTTAAATTGGAGGTTCTTCTACCATTATATAAGTCATATGTCTGCCCACATCTTGACTTTTGCAGCCAACTCTGGAATCCCCACTAGAGAGCTGATATAAATAGACTAGAAAAGGTAAAACAAAACTTAACCAAGATTATCGCAGAAGTTGAGGATCTTCCATATGCTGACAGAGTAAACAATTTTGAGTTATACACTCTGGAAGACAAGAAAAAAAGGTGCCCTATTATTATTCTATGAAGTGATTAATGATCCTTCTGTCATGGATGAACTGAATATAACATTTAAAGATCCAGGTTCAAGAAATAGAGGGCATTTACTTCAGGTGCTCGGTGGTAGAGTCAGGACAACACATTTCTTCACCGAGAGGGTGGAGAACCTATGGAATGGGCTGCAAGAGAATATTATTGTCAGCGACAGCAATGACATTCAAAAAAAGGTTAGCTAGGTTTCTGTCTGAGGGTGGTAAATTGAAATGTTATAATGATCCATAGGAGCTATCTTGGGCTATGGCCCTCTCTGCTCCTCTTGCAATAGTGACAATAGTCTGTTGACATGGAAACAAATGCAATTTACAATATATGAGGGTGTAGTTTTATTTTAAACTGTTCAAGGATTTTCAGGAATGTCCCTGATTTCAGCTCCCAAATCTCCTATGTCCCTCTTAAAATAAATGTTTGTGTCTTTGAGAAGTGGGGATTATAGCCACAAAACAATGTCAACTATTGCATTTTCAAACTGAGTTTCCTTAGAAGATGTATTTTTACACTAAGTTACTAATTCTGAGAGCCTCCTGAACCCATATTACCATTTTGTAGACATTGCTCCTGGCTTTGGACATTTGTCCTTGATTTTGGTAAATGTCTCTGTTTTTCCATGTTGGTGCTTGAGAGGTAGCTATATATATATGGCTTCCCCCCCAAGTGTGAGTGACCTATCTACTGCAGGTCTCTTACTCACTGGGTCTCCCCATGGTTGATGCTACTGCATCTTAACTGGACTTTCCTGACTTGACATGATCTGATCTTGGTAAGGTTGAGTAAATGCAAAAATAACAGAATACAGAAGAGGGAACCTTTGCTTCTCCAACCACAAAACTAGATAAAGACCCTCTGGCCAATCCAGAGATCTTCTTGAAGTTATTGCTGTTTTTCATATTCAGGCCACACAGTGGTGCTGCAGGAAAGAATCGGAATGATGTCTGCCAACACAGAATTCTATGCTGAACTCACATCACGGTTGTCACTACATCTCCCATCATTCTCTGGGATGTATGGTGAGTGCCAGAAATAAAAAAGTCTTTGGGAATTGTAGTTTTACTGGTGTTGTTTCTGTGCACTTATGGGGCTAAAGGCATTGTTCAGGTTTTGGGGTCATGGAGTGGTAGTTGCATGTCAGGAAATTTGTGGTGGAGAGAGACAGTGGGAGGCAGGGTGATGGCAGCTGACTGGGGAGATGGAGCCTGAAGGAGCATGAACCACAGACTTAGTGAGGACTGGAGCCACCCACCACCCCAGACCCAGCACCTGCTGTGCACTCCTGCAGTGAGTATCCATGGAGAAGGAGTGTCAGCTTCAGAGGAAGCTCTCCCAGCCCCTCATTTATTTTCAATCAAACATTTGTTAATTGGATAGGCAAATTGAGAGAATAAATTTTTCCTTTACAATTGCATCCAAACATTGATTTACAATACATATAGGAAATGATAGAAAGTATACTTAGAATGGCAGAAAAAGGGGAGATATTGCCGATGGGTGATCTGAATATGCCAGATGTCAACTGGAGTGCAGCTGCAGCAGCCACTTCTAAGAGTGGGGATATTCTAGATGCCCTACAGGGGGCATGCCTTAGACAACTAGTATTGGAACCCACTCGAGAAGGATCAATGTTAGACCTGGTTCTCTCAAATGGAGATGGAGAGAGGATCATAGATGTAGAAATGGGTAACCATCTGGGAACTAGCGACCATCGAACAGTATGGTTCACAATAAACACAGCAATAGAGTCAAGCCATACAAAGGCAAAAGTACTGGACTTCAGGAGGGCTGACTTTGTCAAAATGGGTGAGTGCCTAAGGAATGCACTAGCATATGGACAGAAAGGAGGGGAGGAAGAACAATGGGGAATAATAAAAACTGCCATCACAGAGGTAACAAGCCTTTGTGTGAAGCAAATAAACAAAACAAAACGATGTAAGAAACCACTATGGTTCTCAAAGGAAGTGACAGTGAAGGTTCAAGAGAAAAAGAAAGCATTCAGGAAGTACAAGGAATCACAGAAGGAGCAGGACAGAGAATTGTATCAGTTAAAGCAAAAGGAAGCTAGGAAGGCTGTCAGAACAGCAAAGGCCCGAACCGAGGAAAAGATAGCCAACTCAGTTAAGAAGGGGGATTAAACCTTTTATAGGTACATCAGGGAACGAAGAAAGACCAAGGGAGGGATAGTGAGGCTTAATATAGGGGAGGAAGGGGTGGGCAGAGGGTGACTGTAAACAGGCAGAGATACTAAACAAATATTTTTGCTCAGTATTTACAAATGAAGATGGAGAGGTACCTAAAACAAACAATAGAAACACTCTGGATACAGAAGTTGATACCAGCCCATGAAGAAAGGGTTCTGAAAGAACTCTTAAAACTGAAAGTGGACAAAGCAATGGGGCCTGGTGAGATTCATCCCAGAATTCTAAAAGAACTAAGGGTAGAACTAGTGACACCACTGTCTACCCTCTTTAACAAATCATGGGAGGATGGGGTGGTACCTGAGGACTGGAGGAGGACAGATGTGATTCCCCTTCACAAAAGTGGGAGCAGGACAGAAGCAGAAAACTACAGACCTGTTAATTTAACTTCAGTGATAGGGAAAATGATGGAATCACTTCTGAAGGAAAGAATTATCTAGCACCTAGAGGCCAGAGGGGCACAGTACCCAAGGCAGCATGGATTCACAGTGTGAAGGTCATGCCAGATGAATCTAATAGATTTCTTTGACTGGGTGACCAAAGTAGTAGATCAGGGAGGGGCTGTGGACATGGCCTACCTAGACTTTAGCAAGGCATTTGACACAGTCCCACACAAAAGATTAATATACAAGTTAGCCAGCGTGGGAGTGAATCCCAAGGTGATAACCTGGGTAAAGAATTGGCTGGAGAATAGGACACAGAGGGTAATAATAAATGGAGTCCACTCTGAAGAAAGGGGCATTAATAGTGGGGTACCGCAGGGTTCAGTATTAGAACTGGTCCTCTTCAATGTCTTTATAAGCGACATTGCAGAGGGACTGGAAGGAAAAGTATGTCTCTTTGCAGATGACACAAAGATCTGCAACAGAGTTGATGCACAAGGTGGGGTGAAAAGGATGAGAAAGGACTTGGCAAGGTTAGAGGAATGGTCAAATGTATGGCAGCTTAGATTCAATTCTAAGAAGTGCAAGGTAATGCACCTGGGAAACAAAAACCCAGGGGAAGAGTGCACAATGGGGGGTGAGATACTAACAACAACAAAAATGGAAAGGGACCTGGGAGTAGTCATATCAGATGACCTAAAGGTGGGCAAGCAATGTGAGAGGGCAGTAAGGAAGGCTGGGGGGATACTGGGATGCATAGGGAGAGGCATCACCAGTAGAAAACAGGAAGTTGTTATCCCTCTGTACAGACAGCTGGTGAGACCCCATGTGGAATACTGCGTGCAGTTCTGGAGACCCAATCTCTGCAATGACATAGACAGGTTGGAAGCTGTCCAGAGGAGGGCAACTAAAATAGTGCAGGGTCTGCACCAGAAAAAATATGAAGAGAGACTAAAGGAGCTTAATATGTAAAGCCTCGAGGAAAGGAGGGAGAGAGGGGGGACATGATAGAACTTTCAAGTACCTCAAGGGAATCAACAAAGTCCAAGAGGGTAGCATCTTTCAAAAAAAGAGGGATGCAAGAACAAGGGGGCACAATTTGAAGATGGGGGGGTGGCTCAGAGGTAATGTAAGGAAGTATATTTACACAGAGAGGGTTGTGGATGCATGGAACGGCCTTCCAGAGGAGGCTGTGGAGTCAAAAACAGTGGAGGAATTCAAACATGCATGGGACAGTCATAAGGCAATTCTAGGGGGTTGGGGTAGAAAGAAGTAGGCTGCTGGTTAACTAGGATCTGCAGCTTATCCATTAGGTAGGGAAATGGGCAAACTGGGTGGGCCAAGCGGTCATTATCTGCTGTCAAATTCTATGTTTCTATATAGTTGCATAAAAAGAGTTTAAAAGTTAACAAATTATCAAGTGTTAGGTGTTCAGCATAACTTACAAATCATTCAACCAAAACAAGAATAATGTTTGTGTGATACGCTTGCTAGATGTCGATAGGGAGAAGGGCAGGGGTAAATTAAGAAAATGACAAAGGCAATAAGGACAGGGATGGGGTAAAAAGGGGTAAGGCCATCAAGAAATGGAAGGTAATTAGTACCAATGCCCATACTCTGGGCAACAAACTCCCTGAACTTGTGGCCTTGATGGAAGAGGGATGCCTGGATATCACAGCAGTCACCGAAACATGGTACACAGAAAACCATGACTGGGATGTTAACATACCAGGGTATACAACCTACAGGAGAGACAGGGAGGGTAGAAGAGAGGGAGGAGTAGCTCTCTATGTAAGGGAAGGGATAAAAGCAACGGAATAAAAAAGTAAACAGGGAGGAGAGGAGGCACTATGGGTCACCTTAGAGACTGGAAATGGCACCACAATCCACACTGGAGTTGTATACAGACCCCCATGTCAGAGAGAGGGAAGGGACAAGGATGTGATAGAAGGCATACTTAGGATGACAGAGAAAGGGGAGATACTGTTGATGGAGGACCTGAATATGCCAGATATTAACTGGAACACCTTTGCTGCAGCCACATCCAAGAGCAGCTAGTTTTGGAACCCACTCACGAGGGAGCAATCTTTGACCTCGTACTCTCAAATGGGGACAGCAAGAGGATCTCAGATCTAAAAATTGGTAGCCATCTGGGAACAAGTGATCACCAAACAGTGTGGTTCATGATAAACTCAGTGTAATAGGGGCAGTGTGTATCCTGGAATGAGCACGTTTTCTTTAAATCAGATCTGTTGCAACAGTAATTCTTTGTCTTGTACTATTCTAGTTCTTCTCCCTATATTCCGCAACTATCAGGAAGGCCACCTGGAGTTGTTCTGTGTATCCCTATTTTCTTTCCTCCTTTCATTTCTTCTTGCTCTTCCACGTTTGCACTGTGCCCCTGATTACACGTTTAAATCATTTAGCTAGGACAAACCCAGTTAAAGTAGCATTCATTTGCCTTGTTGTGTAGCTTAGGGGTTGAAACTACAGGGTGAAATGAAAGACAAGCTAAGTGTCTTTCTAGCTGTTTCTGACGCCCTCCTAGCAAAATAAACTGCAGAGAAAGTTTTCTAAACAAAATAGAATGTATGCACAAGGTAACCTGTATTCTGGTCTTCAATTAATGTTACCTGCAGTTTAAAGCTTAGTGTTAAAATGAGGCTGCTTGGTGCTTGCTATTGTCTGTGTGACAGACTAAAAATTAGCATGTTTGACTCCTCAGGCTTCTGCAGCCCATTTTTGTTGTTTTGTTTCATTTTAAAGACAACACATTTCTTGCTGTAAAAGAGACTCTTGTATATTAACAGACATGCTTTGTGTGCTATGTTTTAGGCAAAAGAAAATTTGTACTGCTGTGCTAGAAAATATAGTCTTACCTATTTTGTGTTTCTTACAGCCTGGGCTCTCTTCCATCCCTCTGACTCTGCTATAGGACCAGGCAGCCATTTTCTCAGTTTGTTTATAGTCAGAAGTGGTGGGAGGAGCCTGACTGTTTAGCATACCTCTCAACTGTCCCTGATTTTCAGGGACGTCCCTAATTTTGTCTCAGAATTTTCCGCTGTCCCTCATAAAATTTGTGTGTTTGTGACAGAACAGTGGGGACTGTAAGCACAAAATAATATCAAACATTAGAATTACAGGCTTGGTCTTCTTCAGGAAATGCATCTTACACTAATCCCCTTTTTCTGTCAGCTTTCTGAATGAATAGTACCAATTTTTAAGATGCGTCCCTGATTTTGGATCTTTGTCCCTGATTTTTTTATGCTTTGTCCCTGATTTGTGAGGAAAGAGATTGAGAGGTATTTTTGGAAGTGCACACATAGAAAGGATTTGCCTTATTATTATTACTACTACAAGCTTATGTCATTGTGTTTCTAACAACCTATTGTAGATTTTCTTTAACTTTAAACTAAAAAGTAAATGTTCTGGAAGATTTTAGTTTTTAGTTATAAAGAGGGGCGGAGCCTAATTGATCACCTGATCCTAGTCCTGTATAAAAGGACCAGGTCTGGGAGCATTTTTTTTAGTTGGTGATAGGTTGCTGACCCTATCAGACCCCTTGCTCTTTTCTAGGTGGGATTTTGTTTCAGTTTCAAGCTATACTGAACCGTTATGCCTTTATTTGATGTCTTCTGTTTATGATTATTTTCTTTTGAGAAAATAAGTCTGCTTTTGTTTATTTCCATTGTACGAATAAATAGTTATTTTATTTGCCATCCTGACAGTGTGTTGGACGTCCTTACTACCCACATTTACACTTGGTGTCAGAAGTGGGATAGCAGTGGATATTGTCCAAAAATATCCAGGAGGTGCCAGATGCAGCAGGACAAGGTGAAAGATTCCATGGCCGGTGGTGTTCTGACAAGGACAGTGGCAGAGCAGCTAAAGATTCCACTGAACCCTGGCCTAGGGGATGTAAGAAGATGAGAGGCCAAGACCGAGAAACATGTGGAAGGAGCTACAGTAGGGAAAGATGTCTCTAGTGGTTTTGAAGAAGAAGAAGAGACTCCCCCCAGTAAGATAATATTAATAATTTTATTCAATATAATGCCTTTCAAGTCATCAAGGCGCTTCACAAATACAAAACATACATCACTGAACAATAAATAAGAATAAAATCAGTGAAAGTCAGGAAATGCTTTAACCCAAAGGAAGGTCTTCAGTTGACTTGTTAAGATGGCTTTGTGTAAAGCAAATCGACATGGAGAAACAAAGAGAGAGGGATCGTCTGCAAAGTGAAACAAGGTGGGTGGACACATTGCAGGCCATTCAGACCCTAGGGGCCATTCATCAAAATCCACCTAATGATGGCCCAAAAGACATTAAACTTTCTAAATTATCAGAGAATGATGACATTGAGGCCTACATAACAACATTTGAGAGGGTGGCTACTGCCTGTGGGTGGCCTCAGAACCAGTGGGTAGTCTGACTAGTCCCCTATCTAACTGGATAGGCCCAATTAGCTTACAGCCATGTTGAGACTAGACATACCACTGACTATGGTCATGTGTGTCAAGCAATCTTAAAGCGCTACGATATAAGCATAGAGACTTATAGACAAAGGTTTCAAACTTTCTGGTACCAGTCAGCGGATTCCCCCCAGAAGGCACATGTGAGATTGCAAGATCTATGCAAGAAGTGGTTGCAGCCTTCCATGAAAACCATGGACCAGGTTACTGAATCAGTTGTCTTGGAACAATTCATCAAGATCCTGCCACATGACGTGCAGATGTGGGTGAGTGAGCACCGTCCAGAAACAGCAGAGAAAGCAATCAACCTAGCTGAGGACTTCTTGACTGCCCACCCATCGCATCAGAAAGGACATACCTGGACCAGTGCCTCCTCACCCACGGTAAGGCCTATGCATTCTACTTCTTCTAATAAGGTTTCTAGTGACACTAGTACTGTTAGATTGGACAAGCCTATAAGATTTTACAATCCTGATATTTTCTGTCATGAGTGTCAAATGAAGGTTCATGTAGCTAGATTCTGCCCAAAGAGAAAGAGTGACCCTACACATCTAGCATTGGCCAACTGGGGGCAATACATGATGCCAATTACCATAGAAGGGAAGGAAGTGCTTGGACTGGTTGACTCAGGGAGTAGGCAAACTTTAGTCCTGACTGATCTTGTACAAGCAGAAAATACTGTGAACCACAAGACGAGAGTCACTTGCATCCATGGAGATGTGCACTTCTACCCCCTTAAAGAGGTAAATGTGACTATGCAGAACCAAACGCAACAGATACGGGTAGGTCTGGTGCCACGTTTGCCAGTACCCATAATATTGTGACATGATTGTCCTCATTTTCAAAATCTCCTAACATCTGTTACTTCACTGTGTGTTGTCACAACATGGGCCCAGGCCAAACAGGAACAGTGTATTTCAAAGGAGTTTCATTTTGAGGAGGAACTGTATGACATGCCTGGGAAAACCAGAAAGTCCAAACGAGAGAAGAGAAGAGATAAATATCGATGGACTTTAAAGAAGGACTTGATAGATGATGAGACATTGAAATGTACTGAACATGAGTCTTTTATTAATGATCAGAAACAAGATAGTACATTAAAACCCTTATTTTTACAAGTGGATCCTGACAGGAAGGATTCTATAACTCCCAGCTTTAAAATCCAAAACAGAAGACTGTATAGACAATGTACTAATCCCAAGACTGGGGAATGTGTGGATCAGCTGGTAGTTCCTACACAGTACCGGGCTAACCTAGTGTACTTGGCCCATGATATTCCTTGTGCAGGGCATGCAGGGAGGGACAGGACTCTCAGTAGGCTGCTACAGTGTTTCTTTTGGCTGGGTATCCATGAACACATGGCAGACTACTGTATGAGCTGTAGTGCTTGCCGGAAAGTGTCTCTTATAAACAAAAAGGACAAAGTCCCTCTGCATCCCCTGCTACTGGTGTCCGTTCCCTTTGAACGGATTGCCATGGATATCGTAGGGCCTCTACCTAAAAGTACAAAAGGTAATAGATTTGTGCTGGTGATTTGTGATTATGGTATGAAATACCCAGAGGCTATTCCCCTACATACTGTTACAGCAGAAAAAATAGCGGAAGAATTGCTGAAGTTTTTCAGTAAGGTTGGAATACCCAAGGTAATACTAACAGATAGGGGTACAAACTTTTGTTCCATCTTGCTGAAATGACTCTACCAAGCCCTAGGGGTGGAAGCTATGTACACCTCCCCATGCCGCCCCCAAACAGAAGGATTGGTACAGCATTTCAATAAGACACTGAAAAAGATGATTCAGAAGTATGTATCAGGTGAGGGAAAGCACTATGATCTCTACTTGCCACTCCTTCTGTTCACAAATAGAGAAGTGCCCCAGACATCTACTGGTTTTTCACCATTTGAGCTATTATACGGCAAGATTCCTTGGAGCCTTCTAGATGTCATTAAGGAACAATGGGAGAATGGTAATCATGTAGAGACACCTACCACCTTGGAATATGTCACCCAGATACATCAGAGGGTAGCCAAATATGCCCAACTAGCACAAGAACAGAACCAGGAACAGCAGCAGTACCAGAAAGAGAGATATGACCAAGGAGTAGGGAGTAAAGAGTTCCAGCCAGGAGACCATGTCTTACTGTTACTATCTTCCTCTGACTACAAGTTCACTATGAAATGGCAGGGTTCATATGTTGTACAGAGACAAACTGGACCAGTTAATTTTGAAATTGAGGTACCTGATAGAAGATAGAAAGTGAAGGTGTACCACGCTAACTTACTTAAACAAGCATTTGTCAGTGCCGAATGTTGCTTGCTTCTAGGTGCTGTTTAGGTATTTGGAAGTCATTGGAGTGCAAATATTGAAAATTTGCAAACTTACGAGTGTGCATAGGAACTGCGCAATACACGCTCATAAAACAGTCATTTTTAGGAATTTTATCACCAAATTTTCAACATAGCCATTTTAAGACCTCTGCTCATGAACAGTGTCACTGTGATTTTGTTAATGTGTCCCATACATCGAGTTTGCACACCGACTGCGCCATTGTGCGTTACATGGGCGGAAACACGTTTTGGGCAGGATGTGAAAAATGACAGCTGTACTGCTCATGAGGAGGTGTGGTAAAATGGCAATGTTGAAAATCTGGAGTGAAAATATTGAAAATTTGCAAACTTACGAGCCTGCGTAGGAACTGCACAACGCACGCTCGTAAAACAGTCATTTTTAGGAAATTTTTCACCAAATTTTCAACATAGCCATTTTAAGACCTCTGCTCATGAACAGTGTCACTGTGATTTTCTTAATTTGTCCCGTACATTGATTTCGTACACCAACTGTGCCATTCTGCGCTACATGGGCGGAAACACAATTTGGGTGAGATGTGAAAAATGACAGCTGTACTACTCATAAGAAGGTGTGGTAAAATGGCAATGTTGAAAATCTGGAGTGAAAATATTGAAATTTCACGAACTTACGAGCCTGCGTAGGAACTGCGCAACGCATGCTCGTAAAACAGTCATTTTTTGGAATTTTTGCACCAAATTTTCAACATGGGGTTTTTGGGACCCCTTCTCATGAATGATGTCACTGTCATGGTGGTATTCAGGCCCAAAGGGTGATTTCACAGTCACTGCGTGAAATCACCTTGAACAGTCTTTATACATGACAATGTTTATCATTGAAAGAAGATCTAAAACTATATTGAATAAGCAAAAAAATACCTGAGAATATGCAACAAAGTTGAAACCCCCTATCTGGCCATTATACAGCTTACGGCATTTCCTCAGTTCGGTCGGCTTTAAAAGTGCAGGCGTGTTCCCGGTCCACAAGTTGTCGCACCAGAGTCCGGAGGTAAGTATGGGGTGAGGGGGTGTGGGGAGGCTGGGTGCACAGTGGGTGGGTGCGGGTTGTGGGGGGTCGGAGGCTCAGCGGGACCGTTTTCGTTTTTCAGGTTAAAAATAAAAAAAGATGTTGTGGGACCATTTGCCATGCTGAGGTGGGCTCCCAGCATGGCACTAAGGATGATTGGGGGCATTCAGCCGGCGAGTTGGGCACCCCGACCGGCTATGGACTGATTGCCACTTGTAGGGTGGGCTCCCAGCGTGGCACCTGCTGAGGGAGGCAGCAGCTCAGCCAGCAGGGGATTGGGCACCCGTCGGCTACACAGTACGTGCGGGGGCGCGCACGCCTGCATGTTGGGAGGGAGCTACGCTTCTTATCTCTGCTCACTTAAGTGTAGCTCCCCCTTTCAACTGTATGCCACTGCATTTTGGAGCATGTCATAGACAGCTCCAAAATGCATTGGCTTACAGGGGCCGCGCCTGCCAGCTCACTGACTGAATTGGAGGAGGAGGTGACACACCTCCGAAATCTCCGATGACGGCACTATGTTTCTTGCACATACGTGCAAGCAACATAAAAATGGTGTGAGCGAGCTGAATCTAAGGTATCCTCAAATATGTATGTTTGCCCTGTTCAGTCCGAGGAAACTGAGTTGGATCTTGCTTTAAAGAGGTTGGACACCAAAAGTATTCAAGCTCCAATGGCAGTTAACCCCACACTTACAAAAGGCCAGAAAGCAGAGCTAGATACCCTGTTACATCAGTTTGACAGTACTTTCACCTGTATATCAAGGAGAATGGGTGAACTAAAGCACGACATTCATGTAACCCAGGAGCCACCTATTAGGGTTAAGCCCTAGAGATTACCTGAAAAAGCAAAAGATGATGTTGTAAAAGAGATATGTAAAATGAAATGGGGGTGATAGAAGAGGACAACAGTGATTGGGGCTTCCCCATGGTAATTGTACAGAAAAAAGAGGGAGGGGTTAGGATATCTTTGGATTTTCGCAAGTTAAATGCACTATCTAAATCTGATGGTTATCCTATGCCCCGTGTCGATGACATCATCGATCACCTTGGTCAAGCCCAGTATATCACCACATTAGATTTCACAAAAGCATACTGGCAGATCCCATTGGATGTGGAGGCCAAGGAAAAGACTGCCTTCAGTGCCCCCATTGGATTGTTTCAATTTGTAACAATGTCATTTGGCCTTCATGGTGCCCCTGCCCCTTTTCAACAGCTCATGGACAAAATTCTTAGACCACACATCTTATACAGTGCAGCCTACCTGGATAATGTGATAATATTTTGCTTCACATGGGAAGAACATCTGAAACATCTAAATGCAGTATTGAGCACTATTACCCAGGTAGACCTCACCATTAATCCTACAAAGTGCTCTATAGCAATGACAGAGACAAGATACTTAGGCTTTGTAATTGGCCAAGGACAGGTAAAACCCAAAATAGGGAAAGTGGATGCCGTAGCCAAAAGTCCATGACCAGTAACTAAAAAACATGTTCAGTCCTTCCTAGGCTTGGCCGGTTATTGCCGGAGTTTTGTCCCCAATTTCACTGCTATTGCTAGTCCTCTGCTAGACTTAACTAGGAAAAACAAACCTACAATGGTAGTGTGGTCACAAGCTTGTGAAGAGGTATTTTGTGCTATCACTGCTGCCCTATGTTCATCCCCAATACTGAAGAGACCAGATTTTTCCAAACCTTTTATTGTCCAGACTGATGCTTCCAATGCTGGTATTGGTGCAGTCTTATCCCAGATACAGGATGGAGAAGAACATCCTGTAATTTATATAAGTAGAAAGTTGCATTTAAGAGAGACCAAATATTCTGCTATAGAAAAATAATTTTTGGCCCCGAAGTGGGCAGTAGAGACTCTAAGATACTATTTGTGGGGTACAGAAATCCTCTTTGCTGGATTCATAAGATGAAGGAGAATAATCCGAGGATTATGAGGTGGTACCTGGCTTTACAGCCATATAGATTGTTAGTAAAACACAGATCTGGGACTGCAAATAGCGATGCAGATTGTATGTCTCGGTTTGGGGCAGATATAACTGTACAGACAGAATTAGACCTCAGGGTAATGATTGATAAAAAAATCAGAGGGCAGCCTCTGAATTATTTTTATTTAAGTTTAAGATACCCTGAAGTGCAGCTTTGGGAGTGGGTGGACTGAAGCTCCATCTCTCCTTGTGAGAGATCTATTTCTTCTGTCTGTAAGTAAAAGCAGAAAGAAAAAGGAAAGTTCCTTCAGAGAAAGCCCTGTCTGTTGGCCTCCTCTTAAGTGGGGAGGAGTATGTAATAGGGGCAGTGTGTATCCTGGAATTAGCCCGCTTTTTCTTTAAATCAAATCTGTTGCAACAGTAATTATTTGTCTTGTACTATTCTAGTTTTTCTCCCTATGTTCCGCAACTATCCGGAAGGCCACCTGTAGTTGTTCTGTGTATCCCTGTTTTCTTTCCTCCTTTCATTTCTTCTTGCTCTTCCACGTTTGCACTGTGCCCCTGATTACACGTTTAAATCATTTAGCTAGGACAAACCCAGTTAAAGTAGCCCTTATTTGCCTTCTTGTGTAGTTTAGGGGTTGAAACTACAGGGTGAAATGAAAGACAAGCTAAGTGTCTTTCTGGCTGTTTCTGACGTCCTCCTAGCAAAATAAACTGCAGAGAAAGTTTTCTAAACAAAATAGAATGTATGCACAAGGTAACCTGTATTCTGGTCCTTCAATTAATGTTACCTGCAGTTTAAAGCTTAGTGTTGAAATGAGGTTGCTTGGTGCTTGCTATTGTCTGTGTGAGAGACTAAAAATTCGCATGTTTGACTCCTCAGGCTTCTGTGCTCATTTTTGTTGTTTTGTTTCATTTTAAAGGCAACACATTTCTTGCTGAAAAGAGACTCTTGTATATTAACAGACTTATGCTTTGTATGCTATGTTTTAGGCAAAAGAAAATTTGTACTGCTGTGCTAGAAAATATAGTCTTACCTATTTAGTGTTTCTTACAGCCTGGGCTCTCCTCCATCCCTCTGACTCTGCTATGGGGCCAGGCAGCCATTTTCTCTGTTTGTTTATAGTCAGAAGTGATAGGAGGAGCCTGACTGTTTGGAAGTGCACACATAGAAAGGATTTGCCTTATTATTAGTACTACTAGCTTATGTCATTGTGTTTCTAACAACCTATTGTAGGTTTTCTTTAACTCTAAACTAAAAAGTAAATGTTCTGGAAGATTTTAGTCTTTAGTTATAAAAAGGTGTGGAGCCTAATTAATCACCTGATCCTAGTCTTGTATAAAAGGACCTGGTCTGGGACCATTTTATTTAGTTGGTGATAGGGTGCTGACCCTGTCAGACCCCTAGCTCTTTTCTAGGTTGAATTTTGTTTCCGTTTGAAGCTATACTGAACTATTATGCCTTTATTTGATGTTTTCTTGTTTATGATTATTTTCTTTTGATGAAATCAGTCCGCTTTTGTTTATTTCCATTGTATAAATAAATACTTATTTTATTTGGTATCCTGACACTGTGTTGGACTTCCTTACTACCCACGTTTACACTCAGCTACAGAGTCAAGCCATACAAATGTGAGGGTACTGGACCTCAGGAGGGCTGACTTTGGCAAGATGGGAGAGTACCTCAGAAAAGCACTAGCAAACAGGCTAGAAGGAGTGGAATAACAATGAGGAAACATCAAAACTGCCATCACAGAGGCAACAAGCCTGTGTGTGAAGCAAATAAACAAATCAAAATGAAAGAAAAAGCCACTATGGTTCTCAAAAGAGGTGGCGGGGAAGGTTAGGGAGAAAAAGATAGCATTTAGGAAGTATAAGGAAACACAGAAGGAGCAGGACAGAGAACTGTACCAGTTAAGGAAGAAGGAAGCAAGGAGTGTAGTTAGAACAGCAAAGCCCCAAACTGAGGAAAAGATAGCCAACTCAGTTAAGAAGGGGGATAAAACCTTTTTATAGGTACATCAGGGAGTGTAGAAAGACAAAGGGAGAGATAGTGAGGCTGAATAGAAAGGACGGTGGGTGGGCAGAGAGGGACAGTAAAAAAGTAGGGATACTGAATGAATACTTCTGCTCAGTATTCACAAAACAGGAGGAGGGGGAGGTGCCTAATACAATTAACAGAAGCACTCTGGATAGGGGGGTCGATCCCTGTCCTTTCACAGAAGAAAGGGTTCTGAAAGAACTCCTAAAACTGAAGGAGGACAAAGCAATGGGGCCTGATGGAATTCACCCCAGAATTCTAAAAGAATTAAGGGGAGAACTAGTGACATCACTGACTACCCTTTTTAACAAATCATGGGAGGATGGTATGACACCTGAGGACTAGGGGAAGGCAGATGTGATTCCCCTTTACAAAAGTGGGAGCAAGACAGTAGCAGGTGTTACACAAGGTCCCTGCACCCTAATTGATACCCTCAGAGGTACACCGTAGACAGCTAATGCTTAGGTATATGCTATACTAATACTTAGGGCTAAGGGCATCTACCGTATAAGAGTAGATGTCAGGATATGAATGCATATTGTTGTAATCCACTTTGCTTGCTAATGCACACATATTATACCATGTATTTTCTGTCTACTTCTTACTTGTCAGATGCCAAGACACCTGTCCTTGAAGTAACTATAATATGTAAGGCAACATTGCCATCCTTTGGTGATGTGCACCACTACACCTTGTTATGTAAGACTCTGTATAAGAACTTCTTTGTTCTAAAACTGTTGACTTTACAGAATTATATAATGTTATCTAGGACCATGGAGCCACCTCTAATTTAGCCAATAGGGCTCATCTCTGTAACTAGAAATGTTTCTATCTTTCAGTAACCATAGTAATTATCACAGGTGTATAATGTTATGCACAGGCTTTACACCTCAGAGACCCAAGAGATCCCAAGAGACTACAGAGAAACCTCGAGGTGTAGGGAATGCTTAGCACTGGCTCCCAGTTCGTATTGGTAGGAACTGCTTAGGGCAACTGTGATTTACCCCTTTTGTAGTAATAAACTTGTTTATTACTCAAATGCAACTTGTTTGTGATTACTTGCATTCCCAATATCATCGAGAATCTGAAAAATGAGGTTTAGACCTCTTACACAGGAAACTACAGACCTGTCAGCCTGACCTCTGTGGTAGGGAAAGTGATGGAATCACATCTGAAGGAAAGAACTGTTGAGCACCTAGAAGAAAGTGGGGCACAGGACCCAAGGCAGCATGGGTTCATAGCAGGAAGGTCATGTCAGATGAATCTTATTGATTTCTTTGACTGGGTGACCAGAGTGGTAGACCAGGGAGAGGCTGTGGACATGGCCTACCTAGACTTTAGCAAGGCATTTGACACAGTCCCACACAAAAGATTAATAATCAAATTAACTAGCCTGGGAATGGATCCCAGGGTGGTAGCCTGGGTAAAACATTGGCTGGACAACAGGACACAGAAAGTAATTGTAAATGGAGTCCACTCTGAAGAAAGAGGGGTTACTAGTGGGGTACCACAAGGTTCAGTACTGGGTCCAGTCCTTTTTAATGTCTTTATAAGTGATATTGCAGAGGGACTGGAAGGAAAAGTATGCCTCTTTGCAGATGATGCAAAGCTCTGCAACAGGGTTGATTTACAAGGAGGCATGGAAAGAATGAGAAGGGACTTGGCATGGTTTGAGGAATGGTCAGAATTATGGCAGCTTGGATTCAGTGCAAAGAAGTGCAAAATAATGCACCTGGGAAACAAAAACCCAGAGGAAGATTACCCAAAATGGGGGGGGGGGGGAGAGGTAGTAACAACAACAAAAATGGAAAGGGATCTGGGGGCAATCATATCAAATGACCTTAAGGTTAGCAAGAAATGTGAGAAGGCAGTAGAGAGGGCTGGAGGTATACTAGGATGTATAGGGAGAGGCATCACCAGCAGAAAACAGGATGTTGTAATCCCTCTGTACAGACAGTTGGTGAGACCCCATCTGGAGTATACTGTGTCCAGTTCTGGAGACCCCATCTCCACACAGACATAGACAAGATTGAGGCTGCCCAGAGATGGCAAATAAAATGGTGCAGGGTCTGCAAGAGAAGCCATATGAGGAGAGACTAAAGGAGCTTAATATGTATACCCTTGAGGAAAGGAGGGAGAGGGGGAACATGATAGAAACTTTTAAGTACCTCAGTGGAATCAACAAAGTCCAAGAGGGTAGCATCTTTCAGAAAAAGAGATGTGCAAGAACAAGGGGACACAATTTGAAGATAGAAGGGGGATGGCTCAGGGGCAATGTGAGGAAGTATTTTTTCACAGAGGGTGGTGGACACATGGAACAGCCTTCCTGAAGAGGTTGTGGGTCTAAAACTGTGGGAGAATTCAAGAATGCATGGGACAGACATAAGGCAATTCTTGTGGAGGGTAGGTAGGAAGAAATAGGCTGTTGGTTAACTAGGATCTGCAGCTTATCCTATAGGTAGGGAAATGGGCAGATTAGATGGGCCAAGTGGTCCATATCTGCCATCAAATTCTATGTTTCTGTGTTTCTATGTAGAGAGGCCCTGAAATGTGCTATTGGAAGCATAGTAGGTAAATTAATTTTTTTCTGGATTATCTCCCATGTTCGCGGGACACTTTTGGCTGAGGTCATTTCACTGAATTTTGTTTAATATCTTGGTATTTGAAAAGATTGAAAAGAACGGATCTTAAACTGTACTTTGAAAGTGTTGTAAACTGTAAGATATTTAACAAAAATGAGGGAAGTGACTTGAGTATAAACTTGTAAAAAAATGTAAACCAATGTTGTTCTCTATGTATGGCAAGAGAAAAACAACCAGTACTTGAATATAATAAACATCAGTGAGTTCTATATGGAAGTTCTGACATAAACCTTAATGCACTATGATAAAGTGGCTCCAGCGAAATCAAAATTCAGTTTACAGTTTTCATATAAATGCAATCTCCTGAATCCAGAATGGGAAGAAATAATGCTGTTACCAAAAGTTTTCTAAGTGAATAACTGAAATAGGTTATATTTCTGTAAAAGAGTCCCAACAATCATTTTAATTTATAGATATATTTTGAATATGCAATTTAAAGGTTAGTTGTTCATCAAGAATCAGACCTCAAGTACTTATGTGACTGTACTCTTGTGATTTTTGTTCCTGAGACAGATGTTAAACCTAAATCAGGCTCGGTTAACACCTTTTCAGAGAAAGTTAGCCACTGCACTTTGTTTTCATTCAATAAAAGTCACAAATCTAACAGGGCCCTCTGTACATTACGGACATCTTTCTGGAGTATATCCATCGCCAGTTCAGTAGTATTTTTTTGAGTATACATAATCATATCATCTGCATATAAATAAATGCATGTGTCAGCAGAACAATCAGTGGAGAGATCATTTACACAATGCACAAACAGCAGGGCACCCAATACAGAGTCCTGTGGGACCCCATGCTGATTCCTGCCATACCGAATGAGTCTCTCCCACTTTTACACACTGAAGTCGCTGTGTAAGATATAACTGAAACCAAAGTAAAGCTGTCATGCCTAGACCAGATGCTTTCAATGTATTAAGTAGAATTATGTGATTTACTGAGTCAAATGCTTTCGACAAATCTATAAAAAATAGATGATGTACTATGCCCAGTATCAAAAAATCTAAAAATATCATCAGTAACCTTACATATAATGTAGGTAGTGTTGTGGCCTCTTTTAAATCCTGATTGAAGTTTTGTAATTATATTGTATTTAGAAAAATAATTAAACAATTGTACATGTAATACTGTCTCAAAATGTTTTGTACATACTGTAAGAATTGATATTGGACGATATGAACTTGGTTCAGCAGAATCGTCCCCTTTAAAAATAGGAACAGTATAGGAAGTTTTCCAGTCAGTTGGAAAGTGTGAAGTTTGTAAAGAAAAATAAACAAATAAGCTATGTGATGACGCAGTATTTTAGAAGCTAGTTTAAGAAAAACTGGTAATATGCCATCACACCCTTCCCCTTTACTTTTCAGTCTAGAAAATTCCTTTAGGACATCATCTGCCTCAGTTTCTCCAAAAGAAAATATAGGCCTATTGGGGGGCTTGTAAAATCAATATCTACCAAAGGAGAAATTAAACCTGGATGTTCTTTTTCAAATGTCAGACCAACCTCTAAGAAAAAGTTATTTAATACTTCTACCTTTTTTAGGTCACTGCATACAGTACAACCATATTTTTGCTGTTTAAAGTTTTTGGCAAAGTGAATGAATCCCCCCCCCCCCGTCCTTTTAAGGCATTAATTCTCCTCCACATTCTCTTAGAGTTTTTAGATTATTCTGAAAGATTTGAGTACTGTAATTAGATTTTGCTCTCCTAATCTCTTTTGTACATTTATTCCTAGCAATTTTATAAGCTAATCTGTCATTCAGAGTTTTTAATTCCCTAGCTTTTTTCCATAAATGCCTTTTTATTTTGATGAAATGTTTAACTTTGTGTGTAATCCAAGGTAAATTTCTACTCCTAATCCTCTTCTTTACCAAAGGTGTATGTCTATTTATAACCTCTAGTAGTGAATTTTTAAAATAAGACCATGCAGATTCAACGTCAGGACATATATATAGTAGTGACCAGTTCATATCTGTTACATCCCTCAAGTATACTTGGTCAAAATTACAAGAAATTATTGTTTGAATTGGAAGAAACACTTTGATGCTGTATAGCAGGTAATATTAGAACTCAGAAAATTTAAGTGATATTAGCTGAAATTAAAAAAAATGCTAAAATTAAATGCCCACTAATATTATCAGCTAAAATCAGCCCTGCCCAACATCTTCTTATCTTATCATTTGCGCATCGTTCAAGTAGCTTAACACACAGTTGCCAGATACAGTACAATAACTAGCAGTTAAGTGCGGTGCAGTATTTAAAAAACGTCATTCTTTATTCAAAAAAATATTTGTGTAATTTCACTCAGTAAACACAAGGCAACCCCCATCAAATAAAAATAAAATTAAGCCAGTTGCTGTTCTTTAATTCAGCTTCGCTTTTGGTGCAGTTCACCTCACTGCCGCTCTGGCTCCATCTGCTAAGCAAAAAAAAAAAAAAAAAGGCCATATCAACTTCTGTCCCTGCCCCTACCATCCTAACCATCCTAAGCATCTAACTTAACAATGAAAACAGAATTCTGTAGATGTTTTTACTTACAGTGGTCAGGCAGTTTTCATGCTTGTTCGAAACCACGAATGATATCTGCCCAATGTGCTTTCAAGCTGTTGAAGCTGTTTTCCAGCCATCAAAAGTGATGCTCCTTGAGGTTAAGCAGCCTGAGATCAGCTGTTAGGTTGTCGGCCTCCCTGGCGACAAGACAATTTGAGACAATTCCTGCATACCAGCTAGTAAATTCCTTCTTCAAGAAATACTTAAAGATTTTGTTAATGGAAATATCAAACAGTTGCAGGACGTCCGTACATGATGCTGGCACATATACCAGTATGATTTGTTTGTCCTCCAAATGTTTTATCACTTCCTCGGTGGTGTGTGCGTGATAAAGATTGAGCACAAGCAGAGTCTTTTGTTCTCTGGGCAGTTCCATTGATTGGATGTGGGCTTGTATATGGGGCATGATAACTTGGTCAACAAAATGGATTGTAGTCTCTGCATTTGCCCAATGATTTTCTGAATTGGTAACATCCCACTCACAAGGGAATTTGTGCTTCAGGTGACAAACTTCAGTTCGTCCTTTGCAGATCAGATGGGGGGGCAGTATTTCACTGGACAGGGTGCAGGCTGAAACGCTGGAGATTTGTCTCTTATTTCCTAAGACAGTGATGGACACCTGCTTAGCCCCCATCACCTCCATAGTCCATTCAGAGACAGGGATCATGTTGACCCCTGTCTCATCCAAGTTAATGACCAGCTGTGGTGGAATCCGCTCTTCTGTGCAGGCTCTGGCTATACAAAACAAAAAAGATGATTTTAGGCTTAAGAAATTGCTAGGTGTTTTGCGCCCAGCTTTAGTTCCCTTGCGTTTGCTGTAGCCAATTCTATGCAAGAAGCCCCATGCCCACTTGCTGGATAGTGTTAAATGACCCCCACTCTCTGTTAACAATTGTGGTGAGTTAGCCTTCACTATCCCCACTGCTGTAGCTTGGATCACACCAGCATTGACTACAGCCCCTTCAGTGTGCAGTGCTTTAACAATGTTCTTTAGCTGCCCTTCTAAGTCATCCTCCAAATGAGCTTTTCAGCAGTGACATTTCACTGACAACAATGCAGAATCAAGGTACTGTAATCAGAGACACACGTTACTGGCACCGAATGATGGCAACTGGAGTAAAGGGAAGGGTGTGCTTATAACTACAGTGCTGTGTGAGTAAGCTGCTACCAATTAGTGCAGCAATTGGGCAATTAGTGCTAGCAGTTGGGCAATTAGTGCTAGCAGTTGGGTAACCAGTGGTCAGGCACTGCTGTAACTGTGGGCACAGAGAGCACTAAATATATCGGGTGCTAGAATGTACACACATAGCCATCATGCTAAATATATCGGCCACTAATATTCTTTGCTATACAGTAACAATGGTCACTAACATCCTGCTTATGTACTGCTGCAATATAGTTTTCAGATTTAGTAGTCAAAATAAGGTCCAAAAGTATATCTTTATCATTATTGTTTTTGTGAGGTCTTGTAGGTAAAGTTACTAGCTGAGTTAAATGTAATGCTGTGAATTGATTCAAAATATCTGGAAGTGGTTTAATCATGTCCCAATTAAGATTCCCCATCATTCAAATTCATACTCCAAAATAAGGTGCTTTTAATGAGCTTGATAATTGCAAGATCCCTATTGCAGCAGATGGAGGTCTATAACAAACTGCCATGTTCAGACTAAATCCTTTCAAACCTGTGATTTTCAGAACCAATAAATCCAATTGCCCTGGAACTGATTTTGCCACTTTGATTTGACCATCGTAGGTTTCTTTGAGATAAATTAATACTCCACCCTTCTTTAATCTATTTTGCCTAAATATATTGTAATTACTGTTATAAATGTCTGTGGTTTTTATTTTATCATTTAGCCAAGTTGCTGACAAGGCCAACACATCAGGATGTATTGTAGCCACCTGGGCTCTTAGGTGATCTATTTTCGGTAGTAAACTCGAATATTGAAATGAAACAGTCCCATGTTAGACCTGGCCTCACAAAGTTTCTGGCACTTCCTAAATGTGTAATATCTGTCAGTGAAGAACAGGGGTGAAACCTCAAATCATTAGTGGTACAGCAGTTGAGAACTAGAGATGTATGGGCAGCAGAGTCAGGAGCAAGAAAATAGTGCAGGGGGTAGCAAGCAACCGCACTGTATTGAATGGAGAGGACATGGACAGATGTGCTTCAAGTCCACTCCAGGGAAGAAAACAGGCTGTGCTGCATTAGGTATCTGGTCAGGCACTTCCACAGACCCATTCTCTACTACGTCATAGCAATATGTCAGCATAGCTCTTGCAATACAGCCATAAAAAAGAACTCCAAGCGTTTGTGGAGCAAAACACTGCAGTTAGAGAAAAATGCTCGTTAAAAACAACCGCCAGCATAAATACAGAGGTGGTGGTGGTGGTGGTGGGGTGCACAAAAACAATTAAGCAAACAAATGCAGGTGAACACCAGAAGGAATATTCAGCAGACAACTGATATAAACTCTACAATGAAAAAAAAAACTAGAATTATAAAGTGGCAAGAAAGAATGCTGGCCTCTGATCGGTCAGTTTGGGACTGGACCTGTGATGTTATCCCAGTACAACATCACAGGTCTAGTCCCAGCACACAGATTACCACAAAACAATGAAATAAATCCCTCCCTTCTACTTCTCCCGGTCCCTTCCTCATATCACATTACAATGAACCTCCCAGCATGTCACAGTAGTCACACTGTGACATCTTCCCTTAAATTGTTTTAATTACGTCTATGGTTTAGGATTTTAACTGCTGAAATTATTTTATGATTGCTGATTGTACAGGTGCTTTGATATTTGAAAAGCACCTTTTTTACAAATAGTGACTTCACTTGACTTGACTTCCCCCCCAAAGTAAAAAATACCGCCTTCGCAGTCCTCTCATTGCTCTCATTCCTCTGCTTTTTTTTCCTCACAGACAATCCCATGATTAGCTTCCCCACTGCCCTTCTCATTGACACCAGGATTAGCTGCACATCCTGGTCTGCCCCTACTTTCTCTGTATACAAACAAAAGGAAACAGTAAACACTGCGATCGATCCCTGTCCCTGTTCAAAACTAAACCAAGAGACTCATACTTTTTGCCATAAAAAACACAGTATGAGAACACCACCATCCCTCTCAGTACAAACCAGAGTGAGTGAGCAAACAAGCGCATGTTTTCAACAGTCATCATGCACTTTTTTTAGTAATGCTTGCATGCTCGCATGGTCTTCAACTGATTTTCATCTGTTGATTTTCTTTTTTTTATAACTCAACTATATAAACACTTAGAGACATTTTCCACAACTCCCCCTACCTCAGTTCTCACAGTAGTAGCAGTGAGTGGGTGGTCCTAACAGCGGGCGGGGGTGACAATCTTCAGTTCCCAAGCAGCAGCATGAGAAGAGAAAGTCAGGCAAACAAAAAGACAGGCAGACAGAAACTCAAAATCCTTACAAAATAAAAACATAGACACCCAGGAAATAGGACATATTAACAAACAGTGGCAGCACTAACAAAAGTTGCTATAAGGAGTGCAGAACCACACAAAAAAACACAAAAACTCCACCTTTTGGCTGAATCAATAAAGCAGCATTATGTTTTATAAAGTATGTCTACTCAATCAAAAATGATAAAAACAATGTACTTTAAATGTACTTTTTCATCTTTTTGGGGTTTGTTTTACAAACAAGCCATTGTATAATAGCAATAATGCACCCGAGGGTGTGGGTTGTGCTGGCATAACCTCACTTCTGGGGTGTTGGATGCACTCAGCCTGTGATCTCGTGCCCAACCACCCCAGGCATGAGGTTACCCAGCACAACCCACACCCTGTCTTGTGTTACTGCTTAAGTGATGGAGGCAGGTCCGCCTTACATTGGCAGAGCAGAGCCACAGGAGGGTGGGTCCAACCAGCTTAAGGTGAGTGGCTCCTGCTATGAAAACAATCAATCAATCAATCAAAATCTGTATGTATCCATGTGGTCATCGTTGAGCAATGCTCATTTGCAAGATGGACCTGGGTGGAGCATAGTCATATGTTTATACAAGGCAACACAAATATTTACAATCAGGTAAAAATACGTACAAATATAATACAGGACATAAATAAGATAACACAGAAGTTGATATAAACTTGGAATAGTACAAGCAAGATACAAGATGAAGAAGGCATGTACATACACAAAAGTAACTAAAAGCAGCAAGGAGAGCCGGGTTAACCAATATAGTAGAAAGGAATTCACTAGGGCAGCAGAGGGAGTTGAAGAGAAGGGAGGGAGGGGAAGGGCTAGTCGGATGTCACATACAGAACAGGGTAGGGGAAGGTTGGAGTGCTGGTTCAGAGGAAGAGAATAAAGTGGAAACACTGGAGATGCAGGGTAGAAGAGGGAAGGGGCAGGGAGGTTATCTCAACCAGAGGGTAAGGAAGCTCCTACCCGAAGAAGGAAGACTAGAAGAGAGGCTGGGATGTAAAGTCAATAAGGCAGGGGGATCTGGAAGGTAGGACATCTAGGGCTTGGGAGGGAGGCAAAGCAAAGTGTTGGTGCCTTATGGGTGGGTCCATGAGGGGAAGGGTACCAGGGTAGACACTGATACAGGTCCTGGATGTGGGAAGCAGTTACACGCTTCTTTGATTGTGTGGGAATATAATGTCTTAAATGCAGTCAGACAGACAAAAGTGCTCAATTTGAGAGCTTTTTGCAGATTGTTCCATAAGGTAGGCAGCACAAAGCTTATGGCTGCTCTGCCAAAGTGAGATTTTGCCTTAGGCACTCTAAGTGTGATTAAAGAGTAGCTTCTTAGTGCATAATTCCCTATTATACTTAGGGGTAGACAACAGGAGATATAGTGAGGCAGTTTTTTAGAGATAGCTCTAAAGATCCAAAGTGCAGCATTTCTGTCACGCCTAAACTTGAGGGAGGTCCACCCCATGGTAGTATACAGAGCACAGTGATACGTGGCAAAAGGAAGCCCCATGATAAACCTCAAGGCTCTGTGGTAAAGAGTGTCCAGTTTTGCCAAGTAGGAGCTGGAACATTGGCTGTAAAGGAAATCCACATGATCAACCAGCATTAAGAAAAGTTGATTGGACAAACCATAGCTTGGCATCTCTGGTGAGAAATTGGTTGATTCTAAAGATGAGACCAATCCTCTGTCGGAGTTTTTTTAGCAAGTCCTCAACGTGTTTGATGAAGGAGAGTCTGTGGTTTATCCATACTTCTAGAAACTTGAATTTTGTAACAAATTCAAATTTTTCTTCTAGGATTGTGGCAATCTGGGGAACTGACCCACTAGACACCGGGGTTGCTGCGTGGATAAATGGAGAGAAGACCATCGCTTTTGTTTTTTTGGCATTGAGGAGTAGCTTTTTATGGAGTAGTTGGCTTTGCAAAAGATTGAATTCAGACTGGAAATTGTTGCAGGCAGCTTCAGGCATTGGGCAACTTACATAGAGGACTGTGTCATCTGCGAACAGATGAATGCTGGCGTTTTTAATGCAGCTGTCGATATTGTCAATGTAGATTGCAAATAGAAGGGGACCTAATATAGATCCTTGAGGCATCCCTCTTTGGAGAGGTTTAAGAGGAGACAGATCTCCTTTGGCTTTAACTTGCTGGAGGCACCTTGTGAGATAGTCAGTAAACCAGCGCAGGGAGGAGGAGGAGTCCATACCTATAGTTTGTAAGGAGGAAAGGAGCAGGCTATGGTCAATGATGTCAAAGGCCTTGCTTAGATCCAGGAAAACAGCACAGATAAAGTTTCTGTAATCAAGACCATGCTGCCAATCATTGGTTACTTTAGTAAGGGCTGTGATAGTGCTATATTTAGCTCTGAATCCAGACTACATAGGATTTAATATATTTATTATTTCAAAGTAAGATCTCAGCTGTGCATTTACAATTTTCTCCAGAAGTTTGGACGAAACTGATAAGAGAGAAATTGGCCTATAATTGTTGAGATTGCAGGGGTCACCTGATTTGAACAGAGGTATGACATGTGCTGTCTTCCATACAGGTGGCAAGATACCCTGAGACAAAGATAAATTAAATAGGTGGGTAATAGGCATGGCTAGGACATGATAGGCAATCTTTAAGAAGTATGGGTCTAAGATGTCGGCTCCAGCACTTTTTCTAATGTCCAGCTGTAACAAGAGGTCCTCAGCCTCTTTTAATGAAGCAGGTTGAAATGTAAATAGTGAGGAAGTGGCCAAGGATTCAGAAAGGTGGTTGTCAACCTGGGGACGTAGCATGCATCCTGGGGAGTTGTCAAACACCAGGCCTGCAGTGGCAAAATGGTTATTAAAAAAATCTAAGATTTCCATCCTTTCGCGGATAGTTGAATTGCCAGAGATAATCTTGGTTGGAAGGGAGTTTCCTGGTGCGTGGCCTAACAGGTTCTTAACAGTGTTCCAGAATTTAGTTGGGCTCTTGGCAGCAGAGTCGAGTTTAGAGCGGAAAAAAGTAGCCTTTGATTCTCTGATTGATTTTGTGCATACGTTTCATATCCTCCTGAACTGACTCCAGTCATTAGGAGTGTTCAATCTGCGCACTCTTTTTTCCAAAGCTTATCCCTTTCTAGGAGCATAGACCTGATTTCAGGGGAGAACCATTTACAGGTTTTATCCCTTGCGCAAACTTTAGGCAAGGGAGCATACTTATTGAGGGCCTTCAACAGGATGTCATGGAAGATATTGTAAGCAGAAGTAACCATTTTGGCCAGGTAGAAATCCTGCCAGTGCAGGGAGTGCTTAAGCTCATTAAGATGAGCGCATACGTTGACGTTACATCTGGATCTCTTCATAGAGAACTTTGTTGTGGGTGACGATTTGTTGGCTGATCTTACTCCTGCAATAAAGCAATGGTCTCTGAAGTCTGAGAAGTAAGTACCAGCATGGGAAAAAAGATAGGGTTTGCACACCGTGAACACATCCAGTAGGATACTTTTACTGGGGTTCTTTATATTAGGGCTTGTTGGGTCAACAATAAGTTGAGTCAGCCCATGGGCATCACAGAAGGATGCAAGCAGGGCTGATGCATTGGAAGCCAGTCAAGGTTAAAGTCCCCTAGGATAATAGTTTCCGGCAGACCTTGTCCTAGCTTGTCACTTAGGTATA
Organism: Neoceratodus forsteri; assembly: GCA_016271365.2. Lineage (NCBI taxonomy): Eukaryota > Metazoa > Chordata > Ceratodontiformes > Ceratodontidae > Neoceratodus > Neoceratodus forsteri. The sequence continues at coordinate 1,238,268,678 of CM057455.1, forward strand.
ACAGAAGCTGTGAACCAGTGGACAGAGGCCTATAGCATCCTGTTACACAAAGCGCGCTAGCCTGTGTGATCTCCACTTTGAGTATTAGACATTCAAATTCGTTAGCGACACTTGACGAGGCAATGCAGAAAGACACACATTTTTCCTTAATCTAGATAGCAAGACCTCCTCCTCCCCTAGTTTGTCTGTCAGCTCTGAACAAAGCATAGTTGGGGATGATTACTTCCCTATCAGGGGTGGCAGGTCTAAGCCAGGATTCAGAGATCACTAGTGCATCAGGAGAGGTGTGATTCACCCAAGCTTGGATAAAGGTGAACTTTTTTAGCAGGCTGCATACGTTAATATGCAGGAAGCTCATGCCTTTTAGTCTTGCTAGGTCTGCTGGTGATGCAATGGCTTATGGAGGGCCAGGATTAAGTTCTACGTTGCCTGAGCACAACAGTAGGATAAGTAGTATTTTCCTAAGTGCGCCAATTGAAAGCTTAAAGTTCCTGTTTTTTTCCCGCCTGCCGGATTTGTTGCCTTTGGAATCTGGAGCATTACCACCATGGGTAAAGTGGCTTATGGTTGTGAAAACTAATACCCCAACTGCAAAATGCGTGGAGGGGTCAGTAGACTGCATGGCAGGAGGTGGGCCTTGTGGTGGAGGTACGGTACATGTACTGCTAGAGTGAGTAAGCCAAGTATAGGGTTGCAGATACAGATGCTTGAACTCACAAAGACAAACAAGGGATAGGTTACCAGATGCCATACAGCACAAGGTAGGGATGTAATCCATGGATGGCGGCAGCTCAGATGGCAGGTACAGGCCAGCCAGTACCACAACTAGAAGAGGTAATAAGAGGAGCCATACAAATCCTCACATGATGGAACTTTGTGGTAAAGTGAAACCACTCAAATAGCCCAGTGATCAATACAAGCTGCTAAGTTGTTACAGCTTATCAGTAGCCTGCAAGCAACTGAGTCTAGTGGATTAAAGATGTAAGGCCAAGACAAATGTTTATGCTTTGTAAAGGTTATTTGCAAGGGGAGGTAAACCCAAGAAGAGTCGGCTTACTTAGGCAAGGTGTGGCCTTATGAGTTTGAACCCCATAGACTGGACAGACAAGAAAGAGACAAGGAGCTGGATCTCAATTGGGAGGGGCGCAGAACCAGGGGGTGTGGAACAAAATTGGGTGGGAAGCTAGTGTATTTAATAACAAGTGGAGGTGGGGGAGGGTGGTGAAAAAGTAGCGGCAGTTGCCGTACCTTTGTGGGCCAAGAGTCCGAAGCTTCGGTCTCGAGCGGCGGCTGAGGTAACGCCGGCCGCCTGGTAGCCGGGAATCCCGCGGCTTTGGTGCAGGAAGTCTGGAAAAGTGTTCCTCGTCTGGGGAAGAGAAGGAGAAACATAGAGCAAGGATTAATAGCAGACCTTGGACAATAGGGCAGACAGAGCAGCAGGGTGTCCAAGTTTGTTACACACAGGGAATGTGGATTACTTTTGGTGCCCAAAAGTCTGGGGCCAGTGCAAATGGGCAGAGAAAGGGCTGTAAACACAGATTCCATCCTAATAATCTTAAATCTAACCCTTCTAGTTATAATCTGTACTAGTGGCAAACATTTAAACAATTTTTTTTCAACAACAAGCACTTTAAAATCAACTTCAGTAGAAGAAACCAGCTTTTCACCAGGGACCAATTGGAGTGTGGCCTGAAAAGGCACTCGCAATCTGGTTGGCCACAGCAGTTGCCATACCTTTGTGGGCTGAGAGTCCAAAACTGTGGACTTGAGCGGTAGCTGAGGTATTGCCGGCCGCCCGGTAGCCGCGAGTCCCGCCGCTTTGGTGCAGGGAGCCTGGAGAAGTGTTCCTCGGCTTTGGGCCAAGAGTCCGAAGCTGCAGTCACCATGGAATCCTACTGCAGTGCCTGCTGGATCTAGTCCAATATGTTTTGGCTCTACAGAAGAGATACCATTGAACAAGAATTAAAAATTCCACAGACAGACTAACCATAGAATTGCAATTCTATTTCCAAAAGCTATGCCTGTAAGTACAGCATGGGTCTTGTAATACAAACAATGTAAACTGCATAATATTTGCTAAAGTACTGCAAACTGCAGCCTTTTCTGGCAGTTTTTTCCTGCATGTAAACATATTCCAGACATTAATATAAACTGCAGAGAATTCACTAAATGTTCATTTAAATGTTGGATTTATTTTCTGCAATTTGTTTTCGTACACAAAATAGACAAAAAGGGGAAGGGGAAGGGAAGGGGGAACTGTGCAGAGAGGAACCAGAAAAAGACATATATCCTGGACAAACGCTTTTGTTTGGTGTTCACTGAAGAAGAAGGGAAGTGCTACAAAAGAACAGAAGCTGTGGAGGGGTGGAGGGAGGGAGGGAGGTGGACACTAGTCCTGTTTTGAAGGAGAGAGTCCTGAAGAGACCGAATAATCTAAAGGTGGACAAAGCAATGGGTCCAGAAAATGGTGCATCCAAGGGTAATGAGGGAGCTCAGAGAGGTACTGGCTGCATCTCTGACAGTCCTGTTTAACAGCACACTGGAAACAGGAGTGTTCCAGAGGACTGGAGGAGGGCAGATTTAGTCCCATTTCACAAAAGTGGTAGGAGGGAGGAGGTTGTCAAGTTCTAGGCCAGTCAGCCTGACATTGGTGGTGAGAAAGTTAATGGAATCACTGTTGAAAGAAACGATTGTGGAATATTTTGAATCCAATAGGTTGCAAGACCAAGGTAATATGGGTTCACACAGGGGGTGGGGGGGGTCATGTCAAACAAATCTGATGGATTTCTTTGCTTTAGGTGACACAGGAATAACATCTGGGTGGAGTGGTGGATGTGGCCTACTTAGATTTCAGTAAGGCTTTTGATATTGTTCCACACAGAAGACTAGTAAGCAGGCTGTGTAGCTTAGGAGTGGGTCCAAAGATAATAAACTTGATAAGAAAATGGTTAGGGGATAGGTGACAGAGAGCAGTGGTAAATGGAGTACACTCGGAGGAAGGGGGGGTTGACCAGTGTGGTGCCTCAGGGATCAGTGGTGGGACCAGTCCTCTTTTGCAGATGAGCATGAAGGGAAGTTCTCTCTCTTTGTAGAGGACACCAAAATCTGCAATAGACTAGACACTCCGGTGGGGGAGTGGTAGTGAAAAGGATGAGAAGAGATAGAAAACTAGAGGAGTGGTCAAGGGTATGGCAGATGGCTTTCAATGTGTAAACATGCAAAATAATGGACTTAGGGCACAGAAACTCAGGATCAGAGTACAAAATGGTTGGAGTGGTATTGGTCATTACCAAGCAGGAAAGAGACCTGGGGTTAATTATATCTGGTGACCTAAAGGTGGCCAGGCAGTGCAACCAGACAGTCAGGAGGGCTAGTTGTGTACTGGGGTGCAGAGGAGGGGTATCACCAACAGAAGTGTTGCCTCTGTAGAGACTGCTGGTAAGATACCACCTAGAGTATTGAGTCCAGTTCTGGAGACCACATCTCTGGAAGGACATACATAGACTGGAGGCAGTGCAGAGGAGGGCAACTAATATGATGCAGTGTCTGCATCAAAAGCCCTATGAGAAGAGGCTAAATGACCTCAATATATACACACTGGAAGAGAGGAATGAGAGGAGGGAGATGACAAAGACCTTTAAATAAGGTACAGGAGGGAAGTATATTTCAGAAAAAAAAGATGCTCAAGAATAAGGGGATGTGCTATGAAGCTGTGTGTGTGTGGGGGGGTATAGTCAGGAAAGATGTGAGGAAATACTGTACTTCTTCACAGAAAGAGTGGTGGAATCCTGGAACAGCCTTCCAGCAGAGGTGGCGGGAGCGAAAACAGTGGTGGGGTTCAAGGATGCACGGGGCAGGTGCAAGGGAATTGTAGTGGAAAGGAAGGGAGAAAGGAGACAGAGTTGCAGGAAAAAATGGGCAGACTGGGTGGGCCAAGCAGTCCTTATCTGCCATCAGATTCTATGTTTCAGTGTTAGACATCAGTGTAAACTATAGAATTTTGTCTCTTCTTGTAGGAAAATGGTTTCATGCAAAAAACTGGTGAAATTCCTTAAAATTTCCACTGAAGCAGGATTCACCTACAGTATTACTAAGTCCAGTTCTAGTAGGGACAAGAAGAGATACAGTTTTACAGTAAGTACAATGTTAAAATATATTTTATATATCGTGATGAGGCTTATTTATCTGCAATATGTAGGTTCTTCATGATATTAATTTTCAGCTGTGACTAGCAAGCTGCTATTACCACCAATAAAGCTACTTATTGTATTACTTGTATTCAGTTGTCATAGTCTTCACAATGTTTACATTTCCTGTAGTCTCATTGGTCCACCAGCATTCAGCATCTTTCTTCCCACACAGATTTTCACAAGTCAACTGGTTGGGGCAGCTAGTTAAGTGTAACACCACCAAAGTCCCCAGAACAGCAGATAGGAAGATAGAGGGAAGTAAGAACCTGGTAACATGGTGAATGATGTGCACTTGCGTCTGCTGTGGGCCAAGAAGTTACAAGATAATTGGCACTGTGCCCAGAGTATTCTTTTCTGTTCTTTGAATCAAGGTTGTCATTGCCATAGAATCTGTGGGGCACATGTCCCCCTCCAAAAAAAAAAAAAAAAATTCAACCCATATAGTACCTTTTGTGCAGAGGAAAGACTGTAAAAGTACAAATTCATGCCCTGTCTTGATTAATTTTTTATGTGCGTGTTCCCCAACAAATTGTTTGGCAGGGCATCTCTGCTTTGAAATGTTCTTGTTTTGTTTGTTTATTTATTTATGTATTTATTCTGGTGTTGCATGGCATTAATAAACCTAATACATTTGGCCAGTTTTGGCTGCTTGGAGGAGATGCAGACCAGTAATCATCCCTGCTGAACAACTTCCAGTCCTGCTAGACTTAGTCCATAAATGAATCCTTGATCATGCTAAACATAATATGCACAGACTTGGTACTGGGGGAGCCCCCTCTACTGCAGTTATAGGGAAGACTATACAAAGATTTTTAAGTGTATTAAGTTGGCCCCCAGTTGTCCAGCACTGTACTAAAGGGTCCTCCACCATGGGACAAGTCTGGTCAGAGTCTTTAAGGTCTCTGATGGGACCGATCGATACACAGTCTAGCTTTAGATAACTCATTTTCTGAAACTCTCAATCTAGTCCAAGGAAACCAAAGCAAACTGATTTAATATTTCATCTTTCAACTGTAAGAACACTCCTGCTCTGGCACTCTCTGATTGGTAGATTTCCAGGAAGCTATCTGCAAGTTCATAGATAGTATGCAGAATGGATATATGCCCTGGCACAAACTTAAAGCATACAGTCTCTCATATCGTACATTTTATCTGTTTACTTGTCACCAGTGTCCCCCATTCCTGTAGCTGTTCAGGATATAAACTGTTACTTTAGTTTACGTTTACCAGCAGTAGCAGTTCCCTGAAGTATCCTGGGTGGCTTTTTGGACTGTTGGAATTTCATTTGTTCTTGAGATCTGCATTAGCAGTGAGAAAATGATGTCACAACACCAATTTACACCGCGTGTCTCTATTCTGCAAATACAAATAACACCAAAAACTCTCTGGAAACACCCACATTGAATTCAATGTAATTGAAGAAAACCCTGCACTACAACCCTTGTTCCATTTTCAAGGTCAGTTGAAGGTAAATGTGGAATTTCACACCTTGCTGCAGCTTTTTGTTTTAACTTTGAATAAGAAGGCAGGCATACTGTAGTGTCTAAGGGTGCTGACACATCATGGTATTATATCTTAATGCTGCTGTCAGGGACAATGACATTTTAACAAACAGAAAACTAAGTTTCCCAGGATAGTTAGAGAGGACCAGTATGAAAAGTGAAAATAAACTGAAACAAACACCTATATACTTAACAGCTATAGAAAAACAAGTTGACAGCTGACAAGGAAATAAATCAAATAAACAAGATACAAGGGTATAGTACTCTTGTAATATCGTCCACTCGAGACAGACATAGTCCCTGACCGTCAATAAAGGGGGTGTCATGGGTGCTTCAATCATCCATCCAGTTGTTGAGTTTCTTCTGCATCCTGCCCCATAGTGAGCCATAAGAAGGAGGAGCCATAACCATTCACAGTACCTTAATTTCCTGGAGGGCCTCATGCAGAATCTGAACCAGCAGCAGAACACATTTTGTTCATCGCAAGCCCCTTTGTTGTTACTTCTGGGACACCTAGCTGGGTGACCGGGCTCCCCAGATGGGAAATCTTGCCTTTGGCCTCTGCCACTTCCCAAACGGCTGTTTGGAGGTCAGCTTTAGATGCAGGTTCTGCATTCCTGGGCTACCAGAATTCTACAGCACCTCTCAGCCTACTTTGCCAGCAGGCTCCTCCTATTCTTTTCTCTCTCTCTCTCTCTCCCCCTCTCTCTCCTGCTATCTCTCTCTCTCTCCCCCCTCTCTCTCTCTCTCTCTCTCTCCCTCTCTCTCTTGCAAAATCATTTTGCCAGCCAGCATCAGAAGGGGAAGACTATACCACTCATCCACTATTCTCGTACAGAGGTTGCATGTACTGTATATCTGTAACCTTGAACCCATATGCATATGGGTTCAGGTGAACACTTCGGAGTGTGAATAGATGCATACCCATTTTAGGCCATATACAAAGGAGCTGTTAATATCTTGACTGTTCAGCTATGCCACTTTTACTTTTGTAGTGGATTACTGTGAGGTCAAAGTTTTAATTTTTAAAAGGGCAATACTGTATCCTGAAAACATCTTAAAATCTAACAGTGTCAGCATTTCAGAATTCAGAAAGATATCCTGTCAGTTTGTCAATTCAATAATGAAATTGTTTTTCAATCAACAGCCCTCCTTCAAAGGACATTTACACACAGCAGGTATATTTAGGATACAAAACATGTAGAGCTAGCCATCAGAAATTCCTCCTGACAAAGCACATTTGCAGACCTTTCAAGCACCATGTAAAGTAAACTAGAAAAGGTAGCAAAGGGCATGTGTCACTATTCTGTCATAATTGGTGGTGCTGCAGATTTGGGGAGCAATCAGTCTCCTTGCTGTACCACCACACATTTTCGCTATACAGAAAGTTTTTTTTTTTTTTTTTATCACAAGAGAGAGGAATTCTCCCTGTAACTAAGTCACATTAGTGAGCTGTTAGTTAGGGCAAACTATATTTTTAACTGTTAACATGCTGGGTTGTGACTCAGACATGGTACAACATGGCATATCACCTGTTGCATGATGCTACATCTGTGCTGTAGATCTGCTCTGACCAGCCATGCCATCTGAAGTATTCCACCCAGTATCTACTGACCTGCTTCTGGGAAGATGTAACAGGTGATTATTATCGCCTCTTTGTATTTTACTTGGTAGTCAGGTGCTGCTCCCACACTTTCTCCCCAATATAACTCCTTGATATCCACGAGGATCAATCCCTCCATAGCCCCATTCTCTGATTTGACCACCCAAACCCACAAGACAAGTCACTTAGTTGAGTCGAGACAGAGAGTGGCTGATACTTTACAACTTCAGGGGAAAGATGCCTGGGTTTGGATGTGATTATCGGGGTCCAGCTGATACCTGACATGTTTTTAACCCCAGAAAACAAAAGATTATGGTACAGAACCATAAGGAATATAATAAGTGCTGGTTCTGTAAACGTTTGTACAAAAGGCAACAATTGCATCAGTGGGAAGAACAAGGTAACGAGCCACAAAGCGTAAGCCCAAGTGGCATTATTACCTTGTTCCATCCACGAGAAGCAATTTGTTTGTAGTATAAAGACCTTTACTATTGTTTATATCAGGGTAGTTATAAATAGCTGAATTTTAGGTTTTGTCAACGCTTGCAAACAATGAAGAGTTAATAAGGCAATTGTGTATTCAGTTTTCCTGAGTAACTTGCACTCTGAGATCTGGGTATTGCTTAGAGTCAGTGCAATGTGTCAGCATGCAGATTCCAAGATGAAGGTTCAGCAGCATTCAGTATGAGTTGAAAGCTTAGTTATTGATTGTGGTTAGGACCGAGTTTTGTATTTAAAGCATTTGAGCACTGTTAAAAGGCATAACTTCTCTAAATGTGAGCATTTTCTAATATTTGGTTTCATTTGTTTGAGGAGCAGTTTGACATTGGGTGAGGTTCAGTTGTTTGAGTTCACAGGTTTCTTTACTATTTTTTTTAGTTCTTACATGGTACTGAACATTGTTTAACCTCATCTTTATTAAATGAGAAAAAAACAAATAGAGAACAGTACAACGTGTTTTTTTTAATGTTTTACATTGTGTAAATCTTGTTTTCTAACTCTGGATGTTCCAGCTGTGATGTGGGTCCTTATTGTATTATATGCTGTGGTTCTGATTTTGAGTCCTTTCTTTGGCTCTGTGTACAACAGTGGGAGGGCAACGAGATGTGAGAGGTCATACAGTAAATATTTTATTTAAACGGGGTTTGTCTATCACTGTATGCTTTTTGTCTTTGTTAGAGGGTAAAACAAAGTGGTAGGAATGCATTTTTTATGAAAGTATGCTTTTTGGGCTGAAATAGGGAGGTTTCAGAAGTTCATTTATTGATGATGCGATAACTGATTTATTAGGTTAGTGTTATTACTTTAGATCGGGTAAGTGTTAGGGCTTCATGATGTGACAACTGATTTGTAAGGTTCGTGTTATGCATTTTAACTTTTTCAGATTCTTTTAAAAGCCCGGAGTAGTCTGCTCATATAGAACTTTTCACAGGGAGAACACAGGAGTCAGTAATGCAATACAACAATAGGAAATGTTTTATTAGCGGGATGGAAACTGAGAAACAAGGTTCTGGAAGGGAAGTATAAGGCAAAGCACTTCTGTACCAGTGCAAAATGTGTTGGCAGCTCTGTGTTGGTTATGTTTGCTTTTTACCTGGATCACCCAGCACAGACACTTTAGCAATAAAACGTTACATATCCCATTGGTGTAAGTGTGCTTGCTTTTATCTTGTGGTTATTGGGTTCAGCCTTGCTCTAAGAATACGGTAAGGCAAATACCAGTAATAAGCTCACCAACCACCAGACACAATTCCCCACAAGTCTACAATTCAACCCCAGTGATGTATCCATTCCCAAAAGTGCCTGTGGGAGCTCTCACAATCTCTTAAGTGCACACACACACACACACCCACACACACACACACACACACTGGCTGAGAAGCTGCAGGATTGCAAAGGCAGGGCTGCAGTACCAGTTGGTGGAGAGTAAAGGATGGTTGTCCAGATAAAGGTCTCTCTAGCTGGACAATATATGGTGGTAGCTATACTGTAAGATAAAGTCAGTCTCTCTTTGAAGTGAAGCAGTCTCATTCTATGGGCTCTGCTATGGTTTGCACAGTACAGACCTAGACTATCTAACTCTCCCCATCCAGCCATCAATACCATGGAGCACCCTCTACTCACAGTTACCAAGCAGCAGCTCAGGGTGTCCTCCATGCTGGTGTTGCAAAATGGCTATTACAAAGTAGTCGTGGTGGGCCTAATGTTTTCTCTAGCTGTGAAAGGTTTGGGCTATGATGAATCCTACTGAACTGTCTGTGAGTCATCTTTACTCCAGGAGGGGCCTTTCTTTCACCTCCTGGAAGGCAGGCAATCACACAGAGCTGTGTATAGCCGGACCCTCAGTGAGGATGAATCCACACAGCTGTATGTTCCTGTAAAAAGTAGGCTGGTTTCTCTCACAGACTTAAAGTAATACAAGAAAACTTTTGCTACAATAAGTGAAGTTCCCATCAGGTGCTTTAGGCTCAAAATCTGTATCAGTGTCTTTCCAGGCAGGAAAGACTGAGTGATAGAGAGTTTGGCTCTCACAGGTGATCGGGCACATCTGATCAATCTAGGATACGTCTGCAGCAGTCCCTCTCTCAATCCCCTAGTCTGTCAATCTTTTTTGCATCATACTATTTCTAGTTAAAAACCCACATTTTGTGATTGCATAATTTCTATAAAACAGAATAGAATAGAATGAAATGAATGCTAATGTATTTTTATAACAACTTTGTCTTGTTTAAAATTATTTATCTACTCTTATTGCACACTTCCTGTACATTAGATACACCACCAAACAGTGCAGCCACTCATGATAAAATAGTGTCCTCTACTCCCACTGCATTGTGAGTGGCTAGACTGTGTTGGGAGTGTTCCCAGTACAATAAGATGCAGTGGAAATTGATCAAGGAATGTAAATAAACATGTTTTTGTGTGGTAACACCAGTATACTGGTGGGATGGGTGGAAGGTAAAGAGTAGGTCAAAACAGGGAATAGGAACAGCATCATATCTAGGGTAGGTGTACAAAGGGGCTTAACAAACAATAAATGGGGAAAACAGAAACACCCTATCTGGGAAAGGGTACATCAGGTACGGGTGAAAGGTAAAGGGTAAACCAATATGGGGAATAGAAGCAACACCCTATCTAATGTAGGGGGTACAAAGGGGCATAACAAGCAACAAAAGGGGAAAAAACTATAATCACCATATCAAGGGTAAGTGTACAGTACAAGTCACATTAAACTGTTCCTCCAATGAGTTGTTTTAGCATTTCTGACTGAGTTGCATAAGTGTTGCTGGATCCAGTACAAAGCCCTGCACCAATTGTTTCTTAAGAGTTAAACTCAGTTTTCTATTGTATTATGACTGGACTACAGATGCAATCCAAATGAGTTGCAAAAACATTTTGTAAACATTGCTCTTGAGCTGATGACCTCTGGTAGAGGAACAATCGGCAAAGCTAAAAAGGTGCATAGTGAAGGCAACAAACCTCTGCATCATGCAAGTGAGCAAAAGCAAGAGGAAAAGGAGACTGCTATGGTTTTCAAAAGAGGTGGCGGAAAAGGTAAAGACGAAAAGGGTAGCACTCAGAAGGTATAAGCAGATGCAAAGAAAGAGGGATAGGGAGGTGTATCAGTGGAAACGGAAGGAAGCAGGGAAAGCAGAAAGGAGTGTGAAGGTGCAATCTGAAGAAAGAATAGCCCAGGTGGTAACAAAAGGGGACAAGACATTTTTAGGTATGTACTGTAAGCAAATAGAGGAAAATCATGGGAGGGGAATGTAAGGTTAAAAAGGGAAGGGAGGGCTGTACAGAGGGGGACCTGGAAAAGGCAGACATCCTGAACAAATAGTTTTGTTCAGTGTTCACAGAGAAAGGAGAAGGGGATGGGCCAAAAAAATGTAACAGGAGCTTTGGAAGGGTGGAGTAGACACTAGCCCTTGTTTGGAGGAGACAGACTTGAATGGACTCACTAATCTGAAAGTGGACAAAGCAATAGGGCTATACAGGGTACATCCAAGGTTATTGAGAAAGCTCAGGGAAGTACTGGCTGCACCTCTGACAGTACTATTTAACAGTTCACTGGAAACAGGAGTGGTTCTGGAGGACTGGAGGAGGGCAAATGTAGTCCTACTTTGCAAAAGTGGTAGCAGGGAGGAGGCTAGCAATTACAAGCCAGTCAGCCTGACATCGGTGGTGGAAAGTTAATGGAATCACTGCTGAAGGAAACGATTGTGGAATATTGTGGAATATCTTGACTACAATAGTATACAATGACCAGAGGCAGCATGGATTCATTGGTGGGGGGGAGGGTCATGTCAAACTGATCTGATGGATTTCTCTGACTGGGTGACCAAGGAATTAGATCAGGGTGGTGCAGTAGATGTGGCCTACCTACATTTGGCAAAACTTTATTTTTATACAGGAAGAGACATACCATTTGGACTTTAACAGTCCAGTTTACAAGACAGTCCTGTACACTACCTAAAGTTCCATAAATTATAAAATACAAATACAACAAACACATTTACAATAATAGACAAACAATCATGTAATAAAAATACATAAAATAGATCGCAGTAAGGCTTTCTATACCATTCAACATAGGGAGTCTAGTAAGCAAGCTGGGTAGCTTACGAGTGGGTCCATAGGTGGTAAACTGGGTAAGACATTGATTAGAGTATTAGTGAAAGAGGGTGTTGTTAAACAGGGTTCACTCCAAGGTTGTGAGAGTGACCAGCAGGGTGCCACAGGAAATAGTGTCGGGACTAGTCTTCTTTGATGTCTTTATAAGTTATATTGCAGGAATCTGGAAAGAATGTTATATATATATATATATATATGTATACACACACACACACACAAACACACACATATATATATATATATATATATATATATATATTTATGTCTTTGGTAACCAGGTAAGTGAACTGATCCAAAGGACCATTTTCAGCCATGACCCGGGCCACACAGTGGCAGGCAACAAGTAACAACAGAGATACAATGATTGGGTGCAGGCAACAACAGAAATACAATACATAAGTACAAGGGGATACACACTCCAACATGAAGTCATACATAACAAGTAGATCAGTCAGTACGTTCAGTAAAAAAACAGATGCAGGTACAAGACAGTTGCATGATACAGGATTTGCAGTCATTTGACAGTTTGAGCAGCCATGTATATGTAGAGAGAGGCGCAAGTAATCAAGGTAGTGTTGCAAGGAAAAAAAAGAGATAGGGCAGTCAGCACACAGAACATAATAGAGATAACAGGATGGAAAATGCTGGAGAGAAGAGATGGGGGCTCGGGGGGATGGCTGGGTTAGGGGGGAATAGGCAAGCAACAGACAGTGCATCCTAGGAACTAGGGCGGTTTTCGGGCCCTAGTGTTGACCAGAGAACAGTTGCAAGTAGACTCCATTAAGAGCCATGCTCTCAGTGCAGTTTTGAAAGACAGATGAGAGGGAGATAGGCAGATGAATGACAGGAGTCAGTTCCAAAGGGAGGGGGCAGCGACAGAGAAAGCTTTATCTCCCATAGCTGTCGAGATGTCAGTGACTTCAAGAGGAGTAACAGAGGAGTCCCTAAGGCTCCTGAAGATCACCTGATCAGTAAGTAATGAAGTACAGGGTGATAGCGGGTAGTTCCTGAGAGATTTTTCAAGTAAGCATCCCATGGCATAGTCAAAATGACCCTGTTGTGGGAGCCACCCTAGGGACGGATACAGCATGCAATGGTGGGTAGAATAGGGAACTAGAAGAACAAAGCAACCAATGGAGTTGTACTTAATGTTTAAATGAGAGCGTAGTGAAGAGGACACGAAAGAGTAGATGGGGAACAGTAGTCAAGTAGGGGCAGAAGGTTACCTTGTGCAACAGCTAGGTGTGCCTCAGGGGACAAGAATTGCTCATGGCGGTAGGCAACACCTAGCTTCTGGTGGATTCTCTTCACAGTGAGATTGATGTGTTCATTGAAAGTAAGGGAGGGCCATGCCAGTGACCCAGGTTTGGGAACGAGCCCGGGTTGCTGGGGGTCGGCAGGGGAGGGAGAGGATTGAGCATCCGGAAGACAGCTCTTCTCTACCGGGGAGGGACAGGGGCCCCTGTTCAGTGCTCTGCTGATCTCTGGTGGAAGCTGGAGATACAGCGGGCACAGAGGATTAGAGAGAAGGAGTGGGGGAGAGGCAGACATTGCATTATGCCTTGATGTCATGGCACCAGCGACTCTCCAGAAAAACAGAGAAAATACCTCTCGGCTCCAGCGGAGATGGAGCACCAGAGCTTGCCCCTGATTTGCAGCTGCCCACTTGGCATCCTCCTGACCAACATTACTGCAGTGTCGGGGCATTGGGGCCTGCCCTGTCCCCACCCAGGGAGGTATAACCGAGGCTACATGGGCGAAAGAGGATGGCCAGCTAGGGTGTGTGCCATAGTGGATGACTCCATGTGCTCCCGAAGAAGACCAGAGCTGAGGGGGTGAGAAGGAGGAATAAATAGTGAAATTACAAAAAAAAAAAAAAAAGTAAAGGATGGATCAAAGGTCACCCCTAGGTATTTAAAGTAGGGGATAGTTTTTAGAGGGGGGGACTGTTGGTGAAAATGGTGGAGTTCAATTTGGCGACCTTGGTAAGGAAAGGTTTTGAGCCAAACAGCGTGGCTTTGGTCTTTTTTTCATTTTCGAGGAGTTTGTTGGAGAGGAACCAATTATGTGCAGCACCGTAGTTTAGTGTCTGCCTCTTTGCAGATGACGCCAACTTCTGCAATAGGGTGAACACTCTGGGATGGGTGGAAAGGATGAGCAGAGACCTGTGAAAACTCAAGGAGTGGTCAAAGGTATTTCAGATGGGTTTCAATTTGAGAAAGAGCAAAATAATGCACTTAGGGCACAGAAGCCCAGGGGTGGAGTACAAAATGGGTGGAGTGGTATTGACAACCATCAAGCAGGAAAGAGACCTGGGGGGGGGGTAATCATACTGGATGACCTAGAGGTGGCCAGGCAGTGTGATAAGGCAATCAGGAGGACTAGTGGGATGTTGGGATGCATAGGGAGGGGTATCACCAGCAGAAAGAGAAAGGTGGTGTTGCCCCATATAGATCGCTGGCAAGGCTCCACCTAGGGCACTGTGTCCAGTTCTGGAGACAAGAGGCTCAATTCTCAAAAGGGCTGAGATTAGTCCAAGCTGCAGCAGACAGCTGCTTGTGCCAAAGCCCAGTACACCAGGGATCCTGCACCAGATTCTGTTACAGGAGGGGTTCCAGTGCCTAAGTTCCCACACTTGCAGCAACCTCTCCCATGCAGCAAACATATGGCACATAGGAAGGGTCTGCTGCAGGCTCCTTGTGGCAAAGACAAGTGGTTCCCTGATTCCCAATCTCATGGTAATCTACAGAAAACCCCTCCTTGGTGGTCTAGTGTCCCCCTCTCCAATCCCCACTGTCCCCATAATACTAATTGACAACCCCCTTCCCTGGTGGTCTAGTGGCCCCCCTTCCTGATCCCTGATGTTTCTGTAATAATAAATGACATCCTCTTCCCTGGTGGTCTAGTGGTACCTCTCCCTGATCCCGGATGCCACCTGTTAATGTACATAATACATATAACCCATATCTGGTGGTCTAGTGGACCTCCACCCCAGCTAGTAGTGCCCCCACCCCGTTCCCCTTATCCTACACCCTGAGTCGGCAACCGGCACAGCCCTCCTGTCACCATCATGGGTGGCTGCTGACTGATCTGTTAGTGAGCGTGTACTGTATAATACAGTATGTGCTCATTGATTGACAGCTGCACAGCTGTCAATCAATGCGTGCATACGGTATTATGCAGTATACGCTCACTGACAGGTCATTCAGCAGCCGGCCGTGGTGGTGAGAAGATGGCTGTGCTGGTTGCTGGCTCGGGGTGTAGAATGGGGGGGTGGTGGGCATTACCATCCAGGGTGGGGGTCCACTAGACCAGCAGGCATGGGTTATATGTACAGTCAGACCTGTTTTATCTGTTCCTCATTAGTCTGTATGTCTGACATTCTGAATGTGAAACAATAAAAACAGATTTTTTTATCAGGTTAATTACCTCTTTAATTCGTAAACCTGAGATTCAGAATCTGTTTGCAGTTATCATTAACCAGGAAAATTAATTCCCATTGTTTGTGACCTCTTTAGTCCATTTTTCTAGTGAGCTTAGGTGGAAGTACTAACAGGTTGTAATCGAGTGTTAATTGCAAGTGCTATGCAAGTGCTTTCAATCCCTACTAATTCCTTGGCGTGTTACCTCTGCTGAATACAACACTTCCCTAGTGTGTTCTCCTGCTGCCATTTTAGGTAACGTATAAAATGTTTTTCTACATTTTTATAATAATCAAATATTTTGTTAACGATCTTTTAAGTTAATCTTTCATGGCTGAACATTAGTGACACTTTTCTCCCTGTCTGTTTATTTTTTCAGCTCGTATTCAGCTTAGATTCACGAACTGATTCCACCACCACAGTGTCTGAATAAAACCGTCTTTTCCTCTTAACTAGGTGATTACTTTAACTGCTGGAGTTTTCACAAACTCACCATTGTGCTCTGCATCCTTTGCTGTTCAGCTTGTTCCCTATACAGTTTAAGATACCTGGTCCTAATCCCCAGTTCTGCCCGACCCCATAGTTTCCATTCCCCGATCCAAATGATGGCTACTGCTGTTGAATAAAAAGATGGCCCATCCTGTTTAAAGTTTTAAACTGCCCCCATCCAGCTTGTTCCCTGGCCCCTGTGCATCATTCTGCTCCTGGTCCCTATCCTGTGATTCAGACCCAACCCCCATCCTGTTTAATGTTTTAAACTGCCCCTGTTCAGCTACCGGTCCTGCCAGCAGTGCAAAAAAAAAATGTTCAGCTTGTTCCCTGATCCAAATGCTCACAACTGTGCCCGTACAACTTTCCGTTCCCCGATCCAAATGATGGCTGCTGTTGAATTAAAGGATGGCCCGTCCTGTTTAAAGTTTTAAACTGCCCCCATTCAGCTTGTTCCCCGATCTTGTGCCCTGTACAGTTTAAGGTGCCCAGTCCTGATTCCCAATTCTGTCCGACCTCATCATTCTGATCCCTGGCCCCCTCCCTCTCAGTCCCAGTCCTGCTCCATGAAGCTGCTCCTGATAAAATGTGGATGAATGATGAATACTGTATTGCCGAAATTTGCTGTCCAATGCTGCAACAGTTTTTAGTTGAACAATGATGCAATTTGCTATCCAGAAGATATAATTTATTTATTCTTTATTTATGTGCTCTAATCCTTTTAGCTTCTGTGCACCTTTTCTTTTTATTAGAATGTTTTAAAAAAAATATAAAATCTGCTTGTTAAAAAAATGTGTATTTTACCAGTAACAACCATTTTTTTGTTGCTTAAAAGCATATGTCAGTGCTTCTGTGCATCATCAGCTTGTTAAATAAATTTGGAAATTCTACTGTATTTGAACACTAACAACCTTTTTCTTTTTTTTGCAACAGAGAGAGTGTCAGCTTTGGAAGCTACATCAGGAAAGAGGGGCCAGTCAGAGATCACAATAGCACAGAAAAGGCCATTATGTGTTTGGAGGCAGAATAATCCAAAGACCACTTACAAAGATATGGCACTGTATGCAATTTCAGAGTTCCAGCTCACCCTTGGAGCCTTGACTTGCAGTAACATTTGGAGAGCTTTTGAGAAATGGCTAGCTTCTGCTTCTGATTCAAGAAGCCTAACCCACAACCGCAGTGGGAAGCACTGAGAGGTGAAGGCAGCACTCAGTATGTGGTTAGCCGAAATGAATGCTAAAGGTGCAAGCATCTCTGATGCTATGGTGACAGAAAAGGCAAAATTCTTTGGTGAACAGCTGGGGGGGGGGTGACAGAATTTGGATATTCTCAGGGGTGGATACAGGGATTTAAAAAAAGACATGGGCTGAATCACAAACTACCATGGGGAGACAGCAAGTGCTGACCACTCAGAAGTTGTTTCAGGGAGGGTAAACTTACAGGAGGTGCTGTCTACATTCACACCCAGTGCAATTTACAATATTGATGGGACTGCTCTATTTTATAGACTAGGTCCCAGTGCCACTCTTGCCTCTGCTCCAGTGGCAGGGATAAAAAAAATCTAAGGACAGGCTGACTGTAGCTTTATGCTGCAGTGCTGATGGCTCTGACAAGTGGAAGCCATTTGTTATTGAGAAGTCTTGTAAACCTTGTTGTTTTGCAGGCAATTTTGACCCTAAATTGTATGCCAGGTACAGAGCAAATTCAAAGGCTTGGATGACAGGGAATGATTTTAAAGAATGTCTCACTGACTTCAACAGAACAATGCGCCTATGGTGAAATCATTCAGTCTGCTGAGAGTGATGCAGATATGAAAGTTACAGTACACCAAGCACTGCAGTTCATTCACAGTTCCTGGAGATCAGTGTGTCAGAGGAAACAATCAAGAATTGCTGAAAACATGTCTGCATTATGCCACATGCTGATTATGCACCAAGGCATACAACAACAGCATCAGTAGAGGGCTCCATTAGCAAACTGCAAACCCTGATACTGCAAGTACCCCAAGTAGGCACAGCTATGACAGCTGAGCAGTATGTAGCAGCGGAGGAAGAGGTGGAGACTTCTCCCCCCATGATTGATTCAGATATTATGGGCACATACGCCCAAGAATGCCAGAAACTGAGGATGAGGATTCTAACCTTGAGCCAGCAGCACCTACACCTCCAATAACATCATTAGAGACCAAAAAATGTTTAGCTCTGATTATCTCCTACCTGGAGCAAAACCCATCAGATGAAACACAGAAATCTGTGAATTATGCTCCGAATACCAAAAAATTTGTAAATGCAAAAGAGGCAGGGAGTGTTAAACAAAAAAGAATCATGGATTATTTTAAATGTAACTGAAACGTAAATGAAAACAAATGTAAGTGAAGCAAAGTAATGTACAGTACACATATGTTTTGCACTGTATTTTAAAAAGTGAAATTTTTTACAGTAACAAATCTTTGAAAAAATGCCATCATCTGGTCAATGTCTGGTTCCTATGTACATTTTTATTAAGTAACATTTTGGGCTAACACAAATGCTTATGGATTAACCGGGTTTGACTGTATTAACAGAGAGGGTGGAGGACACATGGAATAGACTGCCACAGGAGGTGGTGGGGGAGAGCATAGTGGAGGGTTTTAAACATGCATGGGACAGCCATAAGGGTACTTTAGAGGTGGGAAGGAAGGGTGAAAAGCCATTGACAAGGTAGGGCCAGGGGCCACAAACTACTGTAGGGCTCTTGGGCAGACTGGATGGGCCTGGCGGTCCTTGTCTGCTGACAATTTCTGTGTTTCTATGTTTAAGCCCCTTGCTCTGTGCCAGGGGCTTTGAGAATCAAGCCCAACATCTCTGGAAAGATGTAAATAGAATGGAGCAGTTCAGGGGAGGGCAACTAAATGGTGCAGGGTTTGCACAGAAAGCCCTACAAAGAAAGACCAAAGAACCTCAATATGTACACCCTGGAAGAGAGGGGTGGGATATGATAAGAGACCTTAAAATAACTCACGGGGTAAATAAGGTACAGGAAGGAAGGAAGTATTTTTCAGAAGAAAAGGACCTCAAGAACAAGGGAACAAGCTGTGAAGCTGTAGGGGGTAGATTCTGGAGAGATGTGAGGAGGTACTTCTTCATAGGGTCGTAGTTGGTGGGATAGTCTCATCCCCAAGGAGGGTCATTAGTGGGGTCTCACAGGGATCAGTCCTTGGGCCTCTTCTGTTCAACACCTACGTATCTGACATAAGGACAGGAATCAGGAGTGAAATGAGTCTCTTTGCAGATGACTCGAAACTGGGGGCGGTGGTGGATGGGGAGGAGGGGAGGGTGGCCCTACAGGGGGACCTGGAGGCTCTGGAAAGATGGTCTAGAAAGTGGAAGCTGAGGTTCAATGCAGGAAATGCAAGGTACTCCACCTGGGGGCCAGAAACCCAGGTCAAGTGTACACCCTGGGGGAATGCTCACGCTCCTGATGGCTGAGAGGGACCTGGGGTGGTGGTGGATGTCAAGATGAACAACTCTGAGACTTGTAGGAGGGCAGCAGCCAAGGCCAACAGGATGCTGGGATGCATCGCTAGGGGGATCACCTCCAGAAGGAAGGAAGTGATACTCCCTCTATATAACTGCTTGGTGTGGCCGCACCTTGAGTACTGCGTGCAGTTTTGGAGGCCACACTTAAAGCGGGACATTAACCTCCTGGAGAGGGTCCAGAGGAGGGCAACCAAAATGATTTGGGGCTTGGGGACAGGACCTATGAGGAGAGGCTCAAAAGAGCTAAATATGTACACATTGGAAGAGAGAAGGGACCGGGGAACACGATGAGGTCTTTAGGTACATGAAGAGGGTAAATAGGGGAGGAACAGTTGGGGTGCTTCGAAGGAAGGAGGAAGGGGTCACTAGAGGGCATGGCTGGAAGCTGGAGGGGGGAAGATTCAGGGGAGAAAGGAGGAGGTGCTACTTCACTGAGAGGGTGGTGGAGCCATGGAATGCACTGCCTAGGGGGCTGGTGGAGGCAGAGACAGTGGAGGGGTTCAAGAGGGGGTGGGACAGGTACAGGGGAAGGGTTCTGGAATCAAAATCCAATGCAGCAAGAATATCCGGAACTGGGAAGGGAGAAGCCAGAGAAGGCAAGGGGGACAGCAAGGTCAGCACCCAGGTTGGGGACTGACCAAACGAGCAGACACGAAATACCGTTAGGCCTATTCTGCTGGCATTTTAGTATGTTAGTATGTTAGTATAGAAAAGGTGGTGGATTCCAGGAACAGCCTTCCAGTGAAGGTGGTGGGGGCAAAAACAGTGGTGGGGTTTAAGACTGCATGGGACAGGCATAAGGGAATCTTAGTGGAATGGGAGGGGGGAAGTAGAAAGAGATGGAGATCAAGTAGGGTCTGTGGTGATATTGCAGTTATAGAAAAGTGGGCAGACTGGGTGGGCCAAGTGGTCCTTATCTGCCATCAGATTCAGTGTTTCTATGTTTCTAGGTAGGCAAGGTGGATATCCTTAACAACTTTTTTAGTTTTGTGTTCCTGGTAGAGGCCTCGGACCCTGTACCTCAAAGCAGGGTAAACTTCAGGAGTTAAACCACTCACTGAAATAATGGCTCACTCACCAGAAATGTTAAGAGTTTTCTCAGTAAAAGTCCATGAACAAACTCACCAGGGTGGGAGTCACCATAATTACAGAGGATACAGGTACACACCAACATTTTGTGATATCACCTTATCACTTCTTTAAGGCTGACTGAATTTTAAACTTTTGATGATCCCAGCATTTAAAAAAAATTTTCAGATTCTTTTTATTTAGTCTCAGAGGCTCTGGAAGAGTCTTTCGGTGTACACTTTTTGATTTTTATAAACATCAGCTGTATCTTGATCCTATGGAATTACTCAGATATCTTAAAGTTGTCCCCTGTACTTTCTCTACTTCTCTGTTTGTGCCGGTGCTTCTGTGACTGGCATTTCTGTGATGTATCAGGCTGCATAACATCACTAATGACACTATTGCCGTGTCCCTCCTTCATGTGAGTGTGCCGCTCACTCATTCAGTTCAACAGTACGTACTGCAGGCAGCTTATGGGGTGGGTTGGGTGAGTGTGCACTGCAGGA
This sequence comes from Neoceratodus forsteri, assembly GCA_016271365.2. Classification (NCBI taxonomy): domain Eukaryota; kingdom Metazoa; phylum Chordata; order Ceratodontiformes; family Ceratodontidae; genus Neoceratodus; species Neoceratodus forsteri. The sequence continues at coordinate 1,238,289,611 of CM057455.1, forward strand.
GAGAGGCCGACTGACTATCTGGGATTCATTGCTACAAGCACCCCCAAATTCAAGGTGTGAAGTCAAGGAGAGGCTGAAATAAAATCAGTTTTTGAAGACTGAGGGCGTTGGGCTAGAGTGGAGGTGCAGTTTAAAAGACTGGTGTCTCTTGTCATAGTACCAGAAGATAGCAATTTGGAAGCACTGATTTTTCAGTCTCTGGGGCATTGGGGAAAGGGAGAAGTGGGTGGATGGAAAGGTTTTTGACTTTTTTGCTCTGAGACCAGGGCAAATACTTCCCCATGACCTGAGTCTGAATACAAACAGGCCAGGCATAAACCTTCTAGGCAAAATTAATACCTTGCAGCAGTTCAAGCGTAGCGATAAGTAATATAGAGCTAGCAGTTTGAATAATACCAGGAAATCCACTTCCCAAAGACCTAGAATAATCTACGTGGAGCTAGCTGACAGGGACCTGGATAAACCCAGGTCAAGCAAAGCCAGTGGATAAACAGGCCTGAATGGCCCAACAAGGCCCAAAACCATTTTACCTTCAAATAATACAGGCAAGACCAACATTGAAGCAAGCTAGCTGAATATTTCTGATAAATATTATTGCCTCTTAGCTAATCACATTTCTCACACCTCCTTGTATTTAGATACAAGGAAGCTTATTAAGTATCTCTAATACATTTTATTGGTACTTAGCTAACCACACTTTTACGGCTATGCAGAACCAGTTGGTCTTAGGCTAACCACACTTTCACAACTATGCAGAATCAGAGCAAAGGAAATAACACCCACCTATATCACTCTGCAGATCAGGCAACTATGATGCGACTAGTGACTTTTGGAGAGATCCTTTCCAACTAGACTATAAAATCCCAGAGTTTTTGCCCCTCAGGGAGACACTCAATGTATATTCCTGAGAAACTGTTACTGACTCTCCCTGGCAGGCATTTTTGGCTAAGACCTGTTGACAAAGGCCAACAGAGAGGTAAGATTGAGCTCTTTAGCACTACCATAGTCAGCTGGGCAACACGCAAAATATTCGTGGTCAGAACTTCAGGTCCAAATAAGACTGCTCTTGGGGGAATGCTTTGCATACAGTATACATGTGGTATGTAGATTAGGTACTAGGTTCCTTAGGATATAGGTTTGCTAGGATACAGGTTTGAAAGGTAGAGAGTCGAGGTGCTAGGGGTGTTTGTTTTACTTGCATAAGTTCCGACACACCGTTTTGCTACATGTTTAATTTTCACTGTGAAAGACTCTTTATTAAATAAATTGCAGTCCTCTGCTTAATTTTGAGATACTCCTTTGTGGACTGTGTTCTGTCTTCACAGCTGACGTTTCACTCTTGGTGTTAGAGGTCTCGATGCGCACTTACTCTCTGTGGATATTTCGATTTTAAAGTTAGCCACCTTGTTTTAAGTGCTGCACGACTGGTCTTGGTTCCATTTGAATCGCGATTAACCCTTTTGGATCTATTTGACAGGTAACAGGCTTTTAGGATATAGTTTCAAATAGTTATTATGTTGCTTGCATGCATGTGCAAGAAACATAGTGCCATCATCGGAGATTTCGGAAGTGTGTCACCTCCTCCTCCAATTCAGTCAATTCAGTCAGTGAGCTGGCAGGCGCGGCCCCTGTAAGCCAATGCATTTTGGAGCTGTCTATGACACACTCCAAAATGCAGTGGCACTCTGATTGAGAGAGACTACGCTTCAGTGAGCAGAGATAGAAGCATAGCTCCCCGCCACATGCAGGCGTGCGCCCCGCACCTACTGTGTGTAGCCAGCGGTGCCCAATCCCGTTGATGAGCTGCGTCTCTCCCCACCCCCAGTTGGTAGGTGCCACGGAGCCCACCCCAGCGTGGCAATCAGTCCTTGGCCGACTAGGTGCCCAATCCCCCATCGGCTGAACGCCCCCTAATGTCCTTGTGCCATGCTGGGAGCCCACCCCAGCGTGGCAAATGTCTTTTTATTTTTTACCTGAAAAGCGAAACGGTCCCACAGAGCGTCTCCCGACCCCTCCCACAATCCGCACCCACCCACTGCACACCAGCCTCCCCCCCCCTCACCCCATACTTACCTCCAGACTCCGGCACGATGATCTTCGGTGGACAGGGAACACGTCTGCACTCTTCAAAGCCAACCGCGAACTGAGGAAATGCCGGTAAGCTGTATAATGGGCTGGGGGGTTTCAACTTTGTTGCATATCTCAGGCATTTTTGGGAATTTTTGCACCAAATTTTCAACATGGGGTTTTTGGGACCCCTTCTCATGAATGATGTCACTGTCATGGCGTTATTCGGGCCCGAAGGGTGAGTTCGCGCAGTGACTGCACAGTGACTGCGAAATCCCCCTTGGGCCTGAATACCACCATGACAGTGAATCATTCATGAGAAGGGGTCCCAAAAACCCCATGTTGAAAATTTGGTGCCAAAATTCCAAAAAATGACTGTTTTACGAGCGTGAGTTGCGCAGTTCCTACGGAGGCTCGTAAGTTCGCAAATTTTCAATATTTTCACTCCAGATTTTCCACATTGCCATTTTACCACATCTCCTATGAGCAGTACAGCTGTCATTTTCACATCCTGCCCAAAATGTGTTTCCCCATGTAGCGCAGAATGGCGCAGTCGGTGTCGAAATCAATATGCGGGACAAATTAAGAAAACCACAGTGACACTGTTCATGAGCAGAGGTCTTAAAATGGCTATGTTTTAAAATTTGGTGAAAAAATTCTAAGAATGACTGTTTACTGACGTGCGCTGCGCAGTTCCTACTTGCATTCATGAGTTCGCAAATTTTCAATATTTGCACTCCAATGACTTCCAAATACCTAAACAGCACATAGAAGCAAGCAACACTCGGCATTGACAAATGCTTGTTTTTGGTAGTAATACTAACACTGTTGTGTAGCTCTCTTTTCTTAGATTAGGAATTTCTATTAGGAAAGGACACAAAACCAATATCTGCTCATTCTTGTGCTGAATAAGAGAAAGATGAGTTTGTCATGACATGTTGGTTGAACGTTTCTGATATAAGTATTGTAATCATAATTTTTCATGTATTTTATATTTCTGTAGTTTAGTGAGTATACAAATACCCTGATTATTGTAATAATAGGTACAATAAACCCTCTGAGTCTTGTGAACACGCTCTGTATCGATTTTGTTGCATACAGAGTAACAGAGTACTCAGACAATTGCATCACATGGACCATGGACTTGGCATCTAGTCCAGTTACTGGTTATAAGGCTGGTATCAGGTCTAGGTGACAGCTCCCTATGAATATCAAATACTACAAATAGTGGACTATTCGAGAATTGTTCCTGAATATTAGAGAAGCCCATTATTCATGGTATTTGGGTAATAATACCATTATTAGGGTACAGAGGGGCTTTTCAAAGTAAGGGAGGGGAGGAACACCAGGGACCATGATATGAGACTGGAGGGAGGAAGGTTCAGGAGGGAGATGAGGAGACACTTTTTTACAGAGAGAGTAGTAGCTGGGTGGAATGCGTTACCTGCAGAAGTGGTATCCAGTAGAACTGTGGACTGCTTCAAAAGGGGATGGGACAGGACAAGGGAGAGGGTCAATGTAGGGGAAGGGTGGAAGGGAGGGGCAGCTGCAGAATAAGGGGTGCTAGCTGCACATTCGAGCAGTCTTGATAGACCTCTAGGCCTTTATCTGCTGGCAAATTTCATTTGTTCATATGTTTGTATGTTCGTAATAACATTCCAGTTATCCCCAGGCTTAGTAGATAGTGCAGAGGGTGTAAGGAATCTAGAATCGGATGTATAGAGGTTGAAAAAGTATTCTAGCATCTGGCAATTGAAATTCAATGCCAGGAAGTGCAAGGTCATGCTCATTAACATAGCAACATAGAAGCTGTCAGCAGAAAAGGACCTGCTGGCCCACCTAGTCTGCCCTAAGGTCCCTACCTGCTGTGCTACTGACGAGATCCTAATTGATCTCAGGCTCCCCCAGGCCTGTTACTAAGGTACCCTTCTGTCTATCCCATGCATGTTTAAAACCTGTTATCATTTCGGTAACCACCACCTCTGCTGGGAAACATAGAAACATAGAATTTGACGGCAGATAAGGACCACTTGGCCCACCCAGTCTGCCCATTTCCCTACCTAATGGATAAGCTGCAGATCCTAGTTAACCAGCAGCCTACTTCTTCCTACCCCCACTCCCTAGAATTGCCTTATGACTGTCCCATACATGCTTGAATTCCACCACTGTTTTTGACTCCACAACCTCCTCCGGAAGGCCATTCCATGCATCCACAACCCTCTCTGTGAAAAAATACTTCCTTAAATTACCTCTGAGCCGCCCCCATCTTCAAATTGTGCCCCCTTGTTCTTGCCACCTCTTTTTTTGAAAGATGCTACCCTCTTGGACCTTGTTGATTCCCTTGAGGTACTTGAAAGTTTCTATCATGTCCCCTCTCCCTCCTTTCTCGAGGCTATACATATTAAGCTCCTTAAGTCTCTCTTCATATGTCTTCCAGTGCAGACCCTGCATCATTTTAATTGCCCTCCTCTGGACAGCTTCCATCCTGTCTATGTCTTTTGCAGAGATTGGGTCTGCAGAACTGCACGCAGTACTCCAGATGGGGTCTCACCAGCTGTCTGTACAGAGGGATAATAACTTCCTGTTTTCTACTGGTGATGCCTCTCCCTATGCATCCCAGTATCCCCCCAGCCCTCCTTGCTGCCCACTCACATTGCTTGCCCAACTTTAGGTCATCTGATATGACTACCCCCAGGTCCCTTTCCATTTTTGTTGTTGTTAGTAAATGTATCTCACCCCCCATTGTGTACTCTTCCCCTGGGTTTTTGTTTCCCAGGTGCATTACCTTGCACTTCTTAGCATTGAATCTAAACTGCCATACATTTGACCATTCCTCTAACCTTGCCAAGTCCCTTCTCATCCTTTCCACCCCACCTTGTGCATCAACTCTGTTGCAGATCTTTGTGTCATCTGCAAAGAGACATACTTCCTTCCAGTCCCTCTGCAATGTAAGCTTATAAAGACATTGAAGAGGACCGTCCTAATACTGAACCCTGTGGTACCCACTAGTAACCCCCTTTCTTCAGAGTAGACTCCATTTACTATTACTCTCTGTGTCCTATTCTCCAACCAATTCTTTACCCAGGCTGTCATCTTGGGACCCACTCCCAGGCTGGCTAACTTGTATATTAATCTTTTGTGTGGGACTGTGTCAAATGCCTTGCTAAAGTCTAGGTAGACCATGTCCACAGCTCCTCCCTGATCTACTACTTTGGTCACCCAGTCAAAGAAATCTATCAGATTTGTCTGGCATGACCTTCCTGCTGTGAATCCATGCTGCCTTGGGTCGTGTGCCTCTCTGGCCACTAGATACTTGACAATTCTTTCCTTCAGAAGTGATTCCATCATTTTCCCTACCACTGAGGTTAAACTAACAGGTCTGTAGTTTCCTGCTTCTGCATTGCTCCCACTTTCGTGAAGGGGAATCACATCTGCCCTCCTCCAGTCCTCGGGTACCACCCCATCCTCCCATAATTTGTTAAAGAGGGTAGTCAGTGGTGTCACTAGTTCTACCCTTAGTTCTTTTAAATTCTGGGATGAATTCCATCAGGCCCCATTGCTTGTCCACCTTCAGTTTTAAGAGTTCTTTCAGAACCCTTTCTTCTGTAGATGGGCTGGTATCAACTTCTGTGTCCAGAGTGTTTACTGTTTGTTTTAGGTACCTCCCCTCTTCCTTTGTAAATACTGAGCAAAAATATTTGCTTAGTATCACTGCCTTTCACAGTCACCCTCTGCCCTCCCTCCCCTTTATTAAGCCTCACTATCCCTCCCTTGGTCTTCCTTCACTCCTGATATACCTATAAAGGTTTATCCCCTTCTTAACTTCGTTGGCTATCTTTCCTCAGTTTGGGCCTTTGCTGTTCTGACTGCCTTCCCAGCTTCCTTTGCTTTAACTGATACAGTTCTCTGTCCTGCTCCTTCTGTGATTCCTTGTACTTCCTGAATGCTTTCTTTTTCTCTTGAACCTTCACTGCCACTTCCTTTGAGAACCATAGTGGTTTCTTACATCGTTTCATTTTGTTTATTTGCTTCACACAAAGGCTTGTTACCTCTGTGATGGCAGTTTTTATTATTCCCCATTGTTCTTCCACCCCTCCTTCCTGCCCATTTGCTAGTGCATTCCTTAGGCACTCACCCATTTTGGCAAAGTCAGCCCTCCTAAAGTCCAGTACTTTTGCCTTTGTATGGCTTGACTCTATTGCTGTGTTTATTGTGAACCATACTGTTCGATGGTCGCTAGTTCCCAGATTGCTACCCACTTCTACATTTGTGATCCTCTCTTCATCTCCATTTGAGAGAACCAGGTCTAAGATTGTTCCCTCTTGAGTGGGCTCCAATACTAGTTGTCTAAGGCATGCCCCCTGTAGGGCATCTAGAATAACCCCACTCTTGAAGTGGCTGCTGCAACTGCACTCCAGTTAACATCTGGCATAGTCAGATCACCCATCAGCAATATCTCCCTTTTTCTGCCATTCTAAGTATACTTTCTATCATTTCCTTGTCCATTTCCTCCCCTGAGAAGGTCTTATACTAACCCTGTGCAGATTGTGGTGCCATTGCGGTCTCAAATTTACCCACAGTGCTTCTTCTCTCCCTGTTTACCCTTTTGTTCTGTTGCTTTGATTCCTTCCCTTATGTAAAGAGCTACTCCTCCTCCTCTTTTACCCTCCTGTCCCTCCTGTAGATAGTGTATCCTGGTATGTTTACGTCCCAGTCATGGTTTTGTGTGTACCATGTTTCTGTGACTGCTGCGATATCCAGATGTTCCTCCTCAACAAGGCCACTAATTCAGGAAGCTTGTTACTTAGACTACAGAGTATTGGTACTCATTGCTCTCCATTTTTGATGGCTTTACCTTCTGTTGCAGCATCCCCACTGACCTTTCTACCTCAATCTTTTCTTATTTAGTACCCTGTTTTGTAGGGAGGCTGGAATTTTCCTGCTGCTTATCAGTGCCCCCCCTTGACTGGTTTAAATCTTGCTAATGAAGCATTTAAACCCGATTGCTCAAAGACTTGTTCCTTCCTGGACAGATGCAGACCATCCTGCCAGTATAGGCTGGTGTCTCTCCAGGTGGAACCCCAGTCCCCAATGAAGCCAAACCCCTGTGCTCCACACCATTTTTTCAACCATTCATTAAACTGCATGGTGCAAAGTACCCTCGCCTCACTCATGCCATTCACAGGCAGCACCTCTGAGAAGGGATACTGTGTGTGCTACTTGTCTTAGGCCCCATCCCAATTCTACAAAGTCCTTCTGCACTGCTCTAATCTCATGATGAGCCAAGCCATTTGTCCCTAGGTGGACAATGACATCCAGCTCAGACTCCTGTGCAGCTGTTCTCATCATCCTGAAGATGCGCTTCCTGTCCCTCCAAGCCATGGCACCAGGCAGGCACCTTACTTCAGTTTTCCCTGCTCCCCCAATTCTATCCCCCTAATAACTGAGTCCCCCACCAGGAGCTGCTTCCTTTCCTTGTGGTGTCCTCTGCCTCCTTCCTGTGGGCCTCCCTTGTGACAGTTGTCCTCAGCCTCCTTAGTCTCCTCTGCGGGTGCATCCATAGGGGAGCTATGCTCCCCCAGAATGGTGTACGGATTGTGGAGTGGAACAACTGACTGGGTGTGCCTCTGTTCCACCATGGGAGTCTGTTCCAGATGTCCATCACTCTTTCCGTATTTCCTCACATCCCCTCTAAGTCTCCCCCTTCCAGCTTCATAATATGCACCCTTGTCCATAAGCATCTCTTTCTGTGCAAAATGCCACCCTCCTGTGCCTTATTGATGCCTTTGAGGTATATGAAGGTTTCTATCATGTCTTCCCTTTCCCTCCTTTCCTCTAGAGAGTACATATTTAACTCCCCGAGTCTTTCCTTGTAGGGCTTCTGATGCAGACCATGCACTATTTTGGTTGCACTTCTCTGTACTGCCTCTACCCAATCTGTCTTTCCTGAGATGGGGCCTCCAGAACTGGACACAGTACTCCAGGTGAGGCCTTACCATTAATCTATACAAGGGAATCATTACCTCCCTCTTTCTACTGGTGTTACCCTCCCTATGCACCCCAGCATTCTATTAGCCTTTCCCACTGCCTTATCACACTGCTTTGCTACCTTCAGGTCATCAGATATGATGACCCCCCCAGATCCCTTTCCTGTTTTGTGGTTAACACGCCCCCCCAAAAAAAATGATACATTGCCCTTGGATTTCTGTGCCCCATATGCATAATTTTGCACTTTTTGGCATTGAAGCCCTGTTGCCAAACCCTTGACCAGTCTTCCAGCTTTTTCAGATCTTCCCTAATTTTTTCCACCAACCTCCCCCACCCCACCTCACCCGTTGCATTCACTCTTTTGCAGATTTTTGTGTCATCCGGGAACAGGCATACTTTGCTTCCAACCCTCTGCAATGTCACTAATAAAGACACTGAAGAGGACTGGTCCCAGTACTGACCTCTAAGGCACCCTGCTGGTTACCTTACCTTCTTCCAAGTGAACTCCATTCACCACCAGCCCCAGAGTTCTGTTACTTAGCCAACTTTGTACCAATTGGTAACAATAAACCAAAAACTTAGTACTGGATAAAAGGTGTAAAAGTAGAGTAACTAGGGGAAGAAAAGAACTTGCAGATAATAGAAACAGAATTTGACAGCAAATAAGGACTGCTTGGCCCACCTAGTCTGCCTGTTTTCCCTATTGTTTCATATACCACAGATCCTAAATGATCTGTGGCTTATCCTCTCTTTCCTATCGCTAGAGTTTGTTTATATCTGTCTCATGCATTTTTGAATTCTCTTACCATTTTTGCCCCTACAACCTCTGCTGGGAGGCTATTCCATAGATCAAGCACCCTTTTGGTGAAAAATACTTTCTCACATTACCCCTAAGTCTACCTTCCTCTATTTTCATATCATGGCCCCTAGTTCTTAAACTTTTTTTTTTCTCAAAGATGCTACCCTCTTGTACCTTATTTATACCCTTGAGGTATTTGAAAGTCTCTGTCATATCTTGACTCTCTCTCTCCCCTCTCCTCCAGGGAATACATATTGAGATTCTCCAGTCTCCCCTCATATGACTTTTGGTACAGCCCCTGCACCATTTTTGATGCCCTTCTCTGAACCACTTCTACTCTGTCTACGTCCTTCCAGAGATGCAACCTATAGAACTGGACACAGTAATCCAGATGAGGTCTCACCAGTGTCCGATACAGTGGCATCACCACTTCCTTCCTTCTGCTGGAGAGACCTCTCCCTATGCTCCCTAGCATTCCAATGGATCTCCTCACAGCCTTCTCATATTGTTTGGTAACCTGCAACTCATCAAATATGATTACTCCCAGGTCCCTTTCCTGTTTGGAGGCTGTCAATACCTCCCTCCATCATGTACTACTCATCCTCATTTCTGTGCCCCAAATGCATGATCGTGTACTTCTTTGCATTGAATCTTAGTGGCCACACACTTGACCACTCCTCAAGCTTGCTTAGGTCCCTTCTCATATTTTATGCCCCTCCTGGAGTGTCAATCCTGTTGCAGATCTTCATGTCATCTGCAAAGAGACACACCTTTCCTTCCAGCCCCTCAGCAAAATCGATCAAGCAATCAATCAATCAGTTATATTTTATTTGATTAAATGCATTTCTCAGTTGCAACTCAATGTGCTTTATGCAGTTTCACACTTTAAAAACAAAATAATACAGACCAAAGCAAACAACACATACAAATATTAATCAACAGTAAAACCTGCTAACTGGTCATAATAGCTTGATTGAATAAAAACGTCTTTTGCTCCCTCTTAAAGATGTCCACAATTTGGCTCTCTCAGATATGATGGGAGAAGGAGTTCCACAGGATTTGGTCTACAAACGAAAAAGCACAAGCCCCAGATGTCTTTAAATAAATCCTGGGGACTCCCAGAAAACCCCCATCAGGGGAGGGCAAGGGGTGAGTGGGTCAGTAGGGACACAGAAGATCTTGCAGGTAACCAGGCCCCTGACTGTGTAGGGCCTTATAGGTCAGCAAACTGACCTTGAAGAACAGTCACCACCTAACCGGCAGCCAGTGCAGAGAGTGCAACACAGGTGTAATATGACACGATCTAGGTAGGCTGGTCAACAACCTGGCTGCCGCATTCTGCACTAGCTGCAGGTGGCACAGGTCTAATCTACCACTGCTAGCCCAAGGTAGAGGGCATTGCAGTAATCCAGGTGCAACTTCACAGAAGCATGGACTAATGCTGGCAGATCAGCTGGGGGGTATCAGGTGTTTAACCCTGGAAATCTTCCTCAGATGGTAAAATGAGGTCTTAACTATGGCTGACACCTGTGGTTTGAGGCTCAGGCCACAGTTCAAATGCACACCAAGGTTGCTCACCCGATCAGAGGTAAGCATCTGGGAGTTCCTGAGCTTAAGCCCTGATGCTCGACCAGACTGCACCCCCATCCCCTGGTGACCAGGTTCCAACACCAGTACCTCAGTCTTATCTGGATTCAACCTCAAGCAGTACATCCTCATCCAGTCTTGAATCTTGTTCAGACAGGTGTTCAATACTGAGACCGTCTCCTGCTGCTCAGGAGCAAAGGACATGTAGAGCTGAGTATCCTCTGCATAGCAGTGAAAACTCTGCCAATATCACTTTATAATGTCCCCTAGTGGTAGCATATACACTGTGAACAACATGGGGGACAAAATGGAGCCCTGCGGGACCCCACACTGCAGAGGCATGGGAGCTGAGGAATAAACGCCTGACACCACAGGCTGTGACCTGCCGATGAGGTAGGATCTAAATGAATTGTGGACTGTACCCATCAGTCCATAACATACCCACAGATGCTCCATCAACACCCCATGGTCCACTGTGTCCAATGCTGCTGAGAGATCAAGGAGAACCAGAATGGAATGTCTCCCCTGATCCCTCACCACCAGGAGGTCATTCAGCACCCAAAACAGGGCAGTTTCAGTACTATGCCTTTTTTCTAAATCCAGACTGGAGAGGCTCATAGATATCGTGGGCTGTAAAACAGGTCTTCAGTTGCACAGCCACCACCTTCTCAATAACCTTCCCCACAAAGGGAAGGTTAGTGACAGGTCTGAAGTTTGCCAGACAGTCCAGATCTAATGAAGATTTTTTATGGAGGGGCCTTATGACTGCCTCCTTCAGGGGCTCTGGATAAACTCCTGCCACCAGAGAACATCGGACTATCTTGGCTAAGACCAGGCCAATGGCATCCACACACCCCACAAGGGGGCATGTTGGTCCCGGGTCCAAACTACAGTAGTTTGGCCGTAACTCCTGGATGATCCTCACAACATCTACTACCGCAACCTGGTTGAAGTTGGACCAGACAGACTGAGTGCCTGTGACATCATGCCTTTCACCGCAGTGCCCATTCCAAGGTGCTGACTGGATCTCCAATCTGATGGAGGCAATCTTATCGGCAAAAAACAAAGCAAACTCATCACATCTTAACTGCAAAACAGCTCCCCCGGAATGAAGACAGGCCAGATTACAAAGCATGTCCATGGTGCGGAAGAGCCGAGCCAGTCTGTTTATTGCTGCAGCAATCACCTTGGACAGGAACTCTACCTTCTCACAGGAGACTGCTGATTGATAGTCCCAATAATGGGCCATCAATATAAGTTTGTCCTCCCCCAAACCAGACCTCCGCAAGCGCCACTCTAACCTTCAACCCCTCCATCTCATCTCCCTGAGAGTCCCATCAAACCAAGGGGACCTCTGGTGTGAGGTGAGAGGTCGATCGTGCACAGGAGCGTTAGAGTTGAGGGTCTCAGTAATCACCCTATTATAGGTCAAAACCAATTTCCCCGGCTCCTTGCATGCACTCATAGATCCAGCACCACCATCAGACCCTGTAGGGCCAATCCACTTAAAGGGTGGACCATATGGTCACAGACCTCCATTCCCAGCAGGAAAATGAAGTCCAACAAATGGCCATGTATATAGGTGGCAGAGATAGCAACCTGTGTCAGTCCCAACAAACACATTAGTTGCAGGAAGTCTTGCCCAAACTGTGAGAGTTCATTGTTGACCCAGGCATTGAAGTCACCCAGAATAATCCATCTGAGCAACTCCAGTACCATCTCGACGATGAAGTCTGTGACTTCCTGCAGAAACTCCTTCCCATCTCCAGGTGGTCGGTAGATGAGAAGGATACTGCAACCTGCACCTGCACTCCCCTGGATGACTACACGTTCAAAGGATCTTGCTGTTCCTACAGGGAAGGCTGCGAGGTTCAAGTACGATTTAAAACATATTGCCACACCTCCACCCCTATGGTACTTTCTTGAGCAGTGAACCACCGAGTACCCAGCTGGAACAGCTGATTCCAAAACTGGACTGACATTTTCAACTAACTAGGTCTCGGTGATGCAAGCCAGATCAGATGTTGCAACAAGATCAGCAATAATTGCAGTCTTGTTCTTAATTGATCTGACATTACACAACACTGCCCGAGAAGGATAGGTCAATGAGGCTGTTCTGGTCACCTGCCCACCCATTGTGGAGCCCTTGGGTATGGGCAGCAGGCAAGGAGGACCCCTCTCCTGAGCCCAGTTCACCTCAGGGTTCACACCACCCCAATCAGCCCCCCCCTCAGTTACATTTACCCCACCAGCCCCCGCAGATCTCTGCTTCCTTCTGCTGCACACTATCTCCAGTGCTCTGTAGTGCCCATATACCTCAGATGACAGTGGGGGACAGTCAAAGGGTCGGAGACTGTGAAGCCTGGAGGTGGAATAACATCTTCCGTTGGGAGCCACTGACCAATACATCCCTATAGCTTATCTAATAAATATGTAGCACAAATTCCAACAAATCAAATTTAATAATAAACTCATTAATACCATACACTCTCACATACACATCACTCACACTCATTCACTCCACTGTTACCGACTACCTCCCAACCAACCCCCCACCCTTGTCAACACCAACAATATTTGATAATAAAAATTAACAACTTTTCTTATTTTAGAGGAGTCCATAAGTCCGTGAAGCAGCCAACAAACAGTTCTTATCTCTTGTTAATTTTTAAGATCAGATCCTCCAAAGGGGGAGCACTACAAGAGAGACCACGGAGTCCTATAAAGTTTAGGAACCAAATACATTAGAGCTCTCACCTCTGAGGTCTAGTTCTTCAAGCTGGACCAGAAATAGACAGATCCTCGACCCCCCTCACCAGTTGAGGACTGTTCAGGTTCTGCCTTCAAGTCCCGGCCCTGAAGTTAATGTTGAGCCCTTGGCCAGCCTTTCTGGACTGATTTACCAACTGTTATAGTTTTTGGCTTTCAGTAGGGGCCCTCTCAAGTCCCACTACCCCCCAGCACAATCCACAGTCCCACCAGATAACTGTTCCTGATTGAATTGCCTTTGGGCTCAAACACTAGTACTCTCCTGCAGAGTGGTCACCCTTTTACCTCTGGCAGTCCAAAACTTAACCACAGCGCACCGTTTACGATATTTCACCACAGGTACCCCAAAAAAGTGTACCTTCACATGGACAGAGAGATTCCTCGGCTGTGCAACAGTTTAGTTTCTCCCCAAACTCTGCAGGAGATCCAGACAGTACTCACAGAAAGCTTCTCGGGTCACAAACACTTTCTCCTACCGCATCCACCTGCCATTCAGCAGTACAGCAGTAGAATAGTTCAGTTTTTACACAAAATCCAAAAGATGCCCGGACCATCTGTTTGGAAAACTTCCCGGATCACCTCGCCCTCTCCAGTGACCAACTGCCACAATCTACAGCTCTATCAGGCTCTCGACTCTTCAGGAACACAAGGTTTTCTGCGTTCACTTCTTCAAACTGTTCAGTCTCTGAGAAACAGCTGTCACCACTCCCAGGAATTTTCCGCTCCCTCCAGCTGATAACCACAGATTGCGCTGCTCAGTTCAGGTAAAGGAGACCAATACTGCTCCTCAAACACTCCACGAACTAACGGGCTTCTCCAAAAACAAAAAATTTCTAGCTCCTACTTCTTCTTCACTTTGTACCCTAACTCTCTCAATCCCTAAACTAATCTCTAACTAAAAGTAAAAGTAAAACATTAAAATTAAGCTATTTGGACTAAAAAACACACGGGACTCCTCTCTTCTCATCAACGGCAGCCTAGCGTAGCCGTCATCTTCCCCCCTTGGTCACTCCCTCTCTCTACGGATTGAGCTCCATTCACCACCACCATCTGTGTCCTATTGCTCAGCCAATTTTTGATCCAGTTTACCACCCTGGGACTCACTCCCAGGCAGCTCAGCTTATTTACTAGCCTCCTATGTTGGACGGTGTTGAAGGCCTTGCTGAAATCCAGGTAGGCCACATTCATCGCCCCTCCCTGATCCACCTCCCTAGTCACCTAGTCAAAGAAATCTATCAGATTTGTTTAACAAGATCTTCCCACTGTGAATCCATGATGCCTTGGATCCTGTGCTCCCCTGGATTTGAGATGTATCACAAACCTTTCTTTTAGTAGTGATTCCATTAGTTTTCCCACCACCAAGGTCAGGCTGATTGGCCTGTAATTGCCAGCCTCCTCCCTGCTTCCACTTCTGTGGAGAGGGACTACATTCCCCCTCCTCCAGTCTTTTGGTACCTCACCTGTTTCCAGCGAACTGTTGAACAGGACTGTCAGTGGTGCTGCCAGTACCTCCTTGAGTTCTGTTAGTACTCTGGGATGTATCCAATCCTGCTCCTTTAAGACTCTCTCCTCCTTAAATAGACTGGTGTCCACTTCCCTCCCAGTGGTGCTTCTGTCACCAAACATTGGTCACTCCCCTTCCCCTTCTTCTGTGAATACTGAACAAAAATGCTTGTTCAGGATTTTTGCTTTTTTGTGGTCCCTTTCTGCACACTTCCCTCCTTCCCTTTTTAGTCTCACAATCCCACCCTTAGCTTTTTTTGTTTCACTAACGTACCTGAAAAATTTCTTGTCCCCTTTAGTTATTGCCTGGGCTATTTTTTCTTCGGTTTGGGCCTTTGCGCTCCTGACTGCTTTCCCTGCCTCCCTCTTCTTTTCCAGATACAGTTCCCTGTCTTCTTCCTCTGTGTTTCCTTGTACTTCCTGAATGCCACCATTTTTGCCTCTTACTTTCTTGGCCACTTCCTTTGAGAACCATAGTGTTTTTTCTTTTTTTTTTTTGCTTACATGCCTAATGCAATGGCTTGTTGCCTCTGCTATGGCACCTTTAAGATTCTCCCATTGTTCCTTAACCCCCCCTTTTCTCCTTCCCTGCTAGTGATTTCCTAAGACATTCTCCCATCTTTGCAAAGCCGGCCAGCCTGAAATCCAGAACCCTTACTTTCATATGGTTTAACTCTTCTGCTGTTCTCACATTGAACCACACCGTACTGTGATCGCTTGATCCTGGATGGCACCCCACTTTTATGTCTGTAATTCTGTCCCCACTGGTGAGTACCAGGTCCAAAGTTGCTCCCTCTTGGGTGGGCTTCATTACTAGCTATCTTAGGCACCTTCCCTGCAGGGCTTCCAGGATGTCTCTGTTCCTGGCTGAGGCTGCAGCTTGGTTGCTCCAATCCACATCCGGCAGATTGAAGTCTCCTACCAGCAGCACCTCCCCTTTATCTGTCATTCTGTGGATGGCTTCTACAAGTACCCTGTCCAGTACTTCTCCTTGTGCAGGAGATTTGTAGATCACACCAGTGCAAATGGCAGTGCCATTTCCCATCTCCAGGGTGATCCATAGTGCCTCCACCTCTCCTTGCATTCCCTGTACCTCAGTTGTCTTAATTCATTCCCTGAAGTAGATAGCCATAGATAATCATAAAAACGTATCAAAACATAGAATTTGTCAGCAAAAAAAAGACCACTCTGCCCACATAGTCTGTGCCAATGATCATCAATGACAAAATGAACGCCACCTCCCAATGCCACAAGACATAAGGGAAAGCCAAGAGAATGCTGGGGTGTATGGGTTAGGGCTTTACCAGCCACAAGATTCCTTTACTATGTTAAAACCAAACCTCAAGTGGTATGTAATTGTTTTTAATTGTATTACAGTGTATGGTTGAATGCTGTTCCACATGGAAATCCATGCCTGCAACAGCCTTATTGTTCTGCAGTAGCAACGTCAAGATGTTGCTGTGCTGCAGTGAGGACATCACTACTGCAGCACAACAACATTGAACATTGTCACTGCCTGTAGCTGCCTCGTTCAAACCGTGGCTCTGATCGCTGATGCAAAACAACATTAACAATTGTGAGCACTGCATTTATTTGGTGGTCATGCAACCAACGGCTGCGGCGGTGAGAGTGACACATCCAGGTGGGTGCCGTTACACTACAAAAGATTGTGTTTGGTCACACATACACAGACAAGTCTGTGTCCGACTCTCGAGGTTGCCCTGTCAACCAGTGGTCCTCTCAAGCTGTGCTCTCAAGGTCTCTGGTTGTGATGGCAGGTTCTCGAGTCACACAGTCCTATATGTTGCTTGCTTTATGTTCAGGACATTCCATTAAACAAGGCCTAGGTATTATCCTATCCTGTGAAGAAATCGTAAACAAATAAATGAATGAATGAATGAATGATACATACATACTGTACATACATACATGCATAAATAAATAAGTGAGTACTGTATTCTGTTCTGGAGTTCACACCTAAAAAAGGACAGTGATAGACTGGAGACCGTTCAGCAGAGGGCCACTACAATTATCCAGGGACAACAAAAAAATCATATGAGGAAATATTGGAGAGCCTAATACAGTTGCAGCCATAGATATGGAGACATATTTCCAGATATTTTTCAATATACAATATTTCTCTATATATCTAAAGAGATTCTCTCTGGTGCCCACAGTGGTACTGCAGGCAGGCAGGGGATTTCTCTAACGATATCACAAACATTTCAGGAAATATCTGGCCATGTCTTTGGCTGCAACTATGTGTACTCTCTGGAGGCAAGAAGCAAGAGTGGGATATGGTAGGGACAGTCAAGATTTTGCAAGGATACAACTGGGTTGACCACTCAAAACTTTTCTAAGTAAATAAGAATTCAGCCACAAGTGGCCATAATCTTAAATTGGTGGGGTGGGGGGAGTGGTAGGGCAAATCTGAAAAGGACATGAGGAAGTCCTTGTGGACAGACAAGGCACCGGGGCTGGATGAAGTCCACCTCAGTCCCGAAGGAATTGGCAGGGGTCCTGGCAGCACCTCTGTTGGTGTTGTTCAACACCTCCCTTCAATCAGGATATGTACCACTGGATTGGAGGAAAGTGCATGTGGTGCCCCTTCATAAGAATGGACCCAGGGATTAGCCAGGAAAATACAGACTGGTCAGCCTTACATCCATAATGGAGAAATTACTGGAGACCATCTTAAAGGAGAGTTTGGTGGCATTCCTGGAAGTAAACGGCCTTCAAGACATCCAGCAACATGGATTCATCCAGGGGAGATCTTGTCAGACTAACCTGGTTGAATTTTTTGACTGGGTGATAAAAGCTCCAGATGGGGTTAGCCAGTTGATGTCCTATATCTGGACATCAGCAAGGCATTTGACTTGGTGCCGCATGGGAGACTGATGGGCAAACTGAGGAACCTGGGGTAGGGGTGAAGCTGGTACAGTGGATAGAAAACTGGCTGAGCAACAGACAGCAGAGGGTGGTGTTGGTTGTGGGAATTCTCAACACCAAGGAGGGAATCTAGTGGGGTGCCGCAAGGATCAGTTTTGGGTCCACTGCTATTTAATGCTTTCCTAGCAGACATAGCGGAGGGGGTTAAAAGTAAGATGTGTCTGTTTGCCAATGACTCCAGATTAGGTGTAGTGGTGGTGGACAGTGAGGAAGGGAGAAGGGTACTCCAGGAAGATCTGAAAAGACTTGGACAATGGTCAAACACATGACAATTGGGGATCAATGCTAGGAAGTGCATGTACTGCATTTCAGGACTGAGAACCCAGAGTACAGTTATCTTTTGGGGGGGAGCAGATATCCGCTTCTGAGGTGGAAAAGGATCTGGTTGTGGTGATCACAGTGAATATGAATCACTCAGCACAATGTAGAAAAGCAGCAGCAAAGGTAAACAGATTGCTGGGGTGCATTGCTAGGGGGATCACTTCAAGGAGGGAGGAGATTATTCTGCTACTGTACAGATTGTTGGTGAGGCCGCACTTGGAGTATTGTGTGCAGTTCTGGTGCCCATACTTAAAGAGGGATGTCAGGCTCCTGGAGGGAGTCCAGAAGAGGGCATCCAAGATGATCCAGGGAATGAGGGAGGCACCCTATGGGAAGATACTAAGAGAGCTCAACATGTACTCCCTGGAGGATAGAAGGGACAGAGGAGATACGATCAAGACCTTTAAGTACTTGAAGGGCATAAACAAAGTTAGTACTGAGGGCATGTTTAGATTGAAGGGGGAAGGGACCATGAGGGGACATAGCCTGAAACTGGCGGGGGAGGTTCAGAAGGGAGGTGAGGAAGCATTACTTCATGGAAAGGGTGGTGGAGGCTTGGAACATGCTGCCTGAGGAGGTGATCTGGCTGGATTCAGTGGGGAGTTTTTAAGAAGGGATGGGATAGATTCATGGGCAAGGTACAAGTAGGGAGAGAATTGACCAGGATGGTGAACTCAGGGATGAAAAATTTGGTGGAGGGATGGAAAGGGGCAGCAGCACTTATCTGAACTTTGAGCTGCGTTTTCGAGCAGACATGATAGACCTTGTGGCCTAAATCTGCTGGCATTGTCGTATGTTCATATGGAGAGTCTCGTGGATGAATGGAATGGCTTGCTTAAAGTGGTGGTCTTTGTGGACACCATTGCCAGGTTCAAAGCTGGCTGGGATGGTTTCAAAGGGCTTATTAAATGGTACACATGGGAGGGAGAGTACAAAAGGACAGTACATTCAAGGTAGTGTTCCAGAGCTATCTAGATGGACTCTGTTCATGCATTTGCTGATATATTTTTTATATTTTCTATGATTTTTATGTCTCTATGTCTTCAAAATGGCCACCAACATGCTCCTGATACTTACTCCTTTCCTGTTCAATAACTACCCCATTTTGAGCCTCCCTTTTTCAGCAGGATCCTCAGAAAGGTAATGTTCTCCCATCTTTCTCACCACTAATCAAAGATCCCCATCAGACCATTTACAATCTGGCTACAATTACTGGCTAAGTGTTCATGCAGCCTTAAAACTGGGTTGTAATTCTCCTTTGTACACAAATGTTTATAACAGAGCAACTAGCAGCTACATGGGCTAGTGAGAGTGGATGAGATTCAGTGACCACAGCCCCGGTCCAGGTCCTGAAATAATGCTGAGTGAATCTGCAGTTTTTCTGGGAATTAGTCAATTTCAGTGATATGCCCTCTCTAAACAATCCAAGCCATACCTCCAGTGGTGCATGGGTGCAGAAAAGTCCCATAAGGAATATATGACATATTAGAACTGGTAAAACCCAAGTGATCTGCAAAGTAGATACTCCAGCCAAGTGGGTGAGCAGTTTGGCAGTGACTGAGAAAAAAAAATAATCCCTTTATGTATGCCTTGACCCTAGTAAATTGAATATAGCCATACAATGACAGCATTACCATATTACTACCCCAGTAATACAGTGTCGGCTGGCAGGCAAGTGGTTTTCTATCATATTAGATGAGAAAAAATGGATATTAGCAAGTCAAACTATCTGTTCATGTTTATAACACAGTGGGGACACAATGACTCAGTGTTGGAATTGCAGTGGGACTTGCCAGGGCTCGACCCCATAGCTCTGAAGAGAGCCCGGTACCTCATGCATCACTAACATTGACTTGTAATAGGAAAGGGGGCCCAATTTAAAAACTGGGCCCTTATAGGCCCCCTAGCTTCCAACGCTCATAAAGTGGAATTCCAGCACTGGGGACACTATCATTTCTGGTATATGCTCTTTAGCATTAAATTAAACAGTGAGTCATTCCAGTGTAAGAATTAAAAATGTTTGGGGTTCAGCTGGCCCATTGGTGCAACAGTAGCCCTACTGCTCATGACACCAGCAGCCCAGGTTTAGATGCGAGCTTGAGTCATCAGGGCTGACCAGGGGAAGGATGTTCTCCTCCTCTGGGGAGGGAGGGAGGGCAGTCAGCTTCAGTGCATTACTGCCATCTTCTGGGTGATCATAGGTGGCAGCGCACTTAAAGCAGCTTACTGGGCAGGGAGATGCTAACCGTGACATGCTTCACACACTTGTATGCCACTAGCTTGTGCAACCCCCCCCCCATCAGTGTCTCAAAGGACAGGAAAAAATGGCAGACGAACTGCTAGTCAGGACCAGCATGATGGACTGACCTCTTGCAGGCTCCACACCAGTGACATGACCCTTCCAAGACCCAGATCCCACACTGCAGCAGTGGGGGCCCTGCCAACCCTGCCATGGAGAGTAAGCCATAGGGGCAGATATGAAAGGTACCATGTAAGCCCAACAGATGCCAGGTGATAGGTCTGGTGGTGGGGGGGAGATACAGAAGGGGGGCATGGCCAGCACAGGAGGAGGGTAAACAGAGAAACTAATAAAAAAAACTTTGGAGGGATATTCTAGGAGTGTCTTTGATAGCTGATGACATCATCATAGCAGCAGCAACTGAGGCTGAACATGATGCCACCTTGAGGCAGGTCCTGAACAGTGCAATAAATGGAAATGTCAAGTTTAACAAAGGCAAAGTGCTATTCTGAGTATTAGAGGTAGCATATATAGGACATCACATAAATGTACCAGGCATGAGATCAGATGAAGAGAAGATGAAGGCCATACTAGAGATACCAGCAGCAGTGGACAGACAGGGACTGCAATGTTTACTAGTCATGGTGTGGTATCTGATAAGTATATACTGAGTGAGTCAAAAGTGACACCACATAGACGTCTTCTGAGGAAGAATGGAGTCTGCCTGTGGGGAACAGAAGACAGTACAGCACTATATAGCTGACATAAAATGTTATCGCAAAGACCAGTTCTCAGGTACTATGACCAGCTGACCCAGTTAGGCATACAAGCTGATGCCTCAAAGGATGGGGTTGGAGCACAGCTGATTCAGTGGGGACACCCAGTGGCATGTGCTTCTTGTGTTCTCAGTAATGGTGAACAGAGCTACATACAGTTCAATGTGTGGCAAATAGCTTGGTTCATAGGGTTCATAGGGGGATAACGGGCTCAGGAGGTAGAATGCCCTTAAAGAGCATGCCACCAGTATGGTGGAATAGCTTCTATTACAGGTAAGATGTTTTTTTTGCTGCCCATATAGATATCTAATTGTCTTTTAAATAGTCTCATGTTATCACTTTCTGCTGTTTCTCTTGGTAGAGCATTCCACTGAGTCACCACCCTTTGGATGAACCATTTGCTTCTTTTATGAGTTTTACAATTGTACCCTCTAAGTTTAAAGCTATATGTTCGAGTAAGAGTCTGGGAATGGTTCTTCATTAGGCCCAGAGTTTCAAAAAGAAGTGGGTCTCTGGTTGCTTTGTATGTCAAGCAGAGATCACCTCATAATTGTCTGTATTCCAAAGAGAAGAGGCCCAAAACTTGAAGCCTTGCCTCATATTCTAGGCAACTCATTTCACTAATACATTTTGTTACTTTTCTTTGGACCCCCTCAACTAGTTTTTTCCTTTTTTCATGACCGGTGCACAAAAGGGGGAGCAATAGTCTAGTTGTGATCTAACCATGCTCGTGTAGAGTGAGAGAATCACTCTAGGGTCTCTGCTTTTTATATGTTTAAAAATGCAACCAATAATTCTATGGCATTTTTTAACCTTGGCTGAGGTGTGGGTATCAAAGGATAACTTATTATCCACCAGGACTCCTAGGTCTTTTTCATTAATTGTTACAGAGAGTTGCACATTATTAATTTTGTAAATGAAATTCTGATTGTTATAACCTAGGTGCATTACTTTACATTTTTATTCATTAAAAAACATTTTGTTGTTAGCCGCCCAGGTGCACATTTTATTTAATTCCTCTTGAAAATAATTTATGGCTTGTATAGTATTAACTATGCAGCCAAGTTTGCAGTTGTCTGCATACTTGGTCATCCAAACATTGTCAGATAGTTGCATTGTTGATATCAGCATATTAAAAAGGATAGGGCCCAAGACCGAGCTCTGTGGAACCTCGCTGCTAACCTTTCCCCATTGTGAGCAGTGACCTCTGATGACAACACGTTAGCGTCTATTTTGCAACCAAGATGTGACTCAGTTTATTATGTTAGGATGAAATTCAAACATATACATATGGTTAATCAAAACCTGGTGGGAGACCTTATCAAAAGCTTTGGAAAAGTCGAGAAAGATGATATCCACAGGGAGCCCTAGGTCAAGAGATGCACTAACATTTTCAAAGAAATTTAACATGTTAGTCAGGCAAGATCTCCCTTGAGAGAACTCATGCTGGGTTAAATCCTGTAAGTAGTGACTAGAAATATGTGCTTCAGTCCGGGTTAGTAACATTCCTTTAAATAATTTACCAATAACTGAAGTGAGACCGATGGGTCTATAGTTGGATTCAAGTTTTTTGTTGCCGACTTTGTATATCGGGATGACAAGGGCCTCATTCCATGAATGAATTGTTTCACCTTGACTTAGTGAGGCATTAAACAAGACAGACAAGGGTCCACACATAACCTTTGATGTTTCTTTAAGGAACCTAGGATATATATTGTCAGGCCGCAGGGATGAGTGGGTCTGAGTTTTTGAAGTACATTTTCTACCTCTAATATGTTAATTGGTGAAATATATGCTTTCCGTTCGTATTTCATGTCCTTTAGTAGACTATCAGTAGGTGTAAATACACTTGTGAAATAATCGTTAAACTCGGTTGCCATAGCTGATTCATTATTTATGATACTCTTGTTGGTTTCGATTGAGCCTACTGTAGAGCTATTGCCTCTTAAGGAGCCTATGTAGTTATAAAAGGATTTGTGATTGTCTAGTGTTTTGGTTGCCAGATTTAGTTCAAACTCAATTTTTGCTTTTCTAATACTGTGTTTTATTTTTTTTGTCTTTTCCTGATATGAGTTCCAGGAGGCTATAGTCAGATTCTTTTTTAATTTCCTATAGTAGCTCTTTTTTTGTTAATTGCCTTCTTTATACTCCTGTTCCACCACAGTGGTGTTCTAAGGCCATTGTTATATTTGTGCCTATTAGGAACCCATGTAACGAGACAGTGATTGATCTTAACACTTATGTGATCCCAAATTTGATGTAATTCAAGGGTATGAAGGTCTGTTTCCCAATCCCAGGCACTTAAATATTTGTTCATTTCTTTGTAGCTTGCTTTGGTGAAGTCCTTAACTACTGTCACTCCATTTATGGTGTCATTGTTAATGTTTAAATTTACTGACACCATGTTGTGATCACTGTCGCCCAAAGGTGTATCAATAATTGGAGTAGACATTCTGTCTTCTATATTAGTAAGAATAATGTCAAGTATATTATTCTGTCTTGTCCCTGTAGTAACTATTTGGGATAAATTTTGATTAATAGTAAGTTCAACAAAAGCAGATTCAACATGACCGTGGCCTTCAAGTTTTGGCCAATCAATTCTAGGGAAGTTAAAATCCCCCATGAGAATGTAATTGTGTACAGTATCCATGTTTTGTAATGTTGTTAATAGTTCCTGATTTTCAGCCTGGGATAGGCTAGGAGGTCTATAACAGAGGGCTACCACCAGTAACCCTTTGTGTAAGTTAATTTGGACCCAAATTGCTTCCACTTTACTATCTGTAGAAGCCTCAGGAATTATGCTATGGGCCACATATTTGTTTGATATATATATAATGCAACGCCACCGCCTCTGGAGTCAATTCTATTTTTACTGAATTTAGTATATCCCTGGATTTCTGTGTTCCATTCCTGACCTGTGAACCAGGTTTCTGTGACTCCGCAGATGGTTACGTTGTCTTTTGCCAGAATATTTTTTAATTATTCTATTTTATTAGACAAACTGCAGGCATTAACCAGCAGTATAGTCATCAATCCTGCATCACTACTTGCTTTTCTGTTTAAATGTTGTTTTTTCCCCAGCATCACAATTGGGATTTCCTATATACAGTTGTTCAGTTTTAGGAGGGCAAAGTGAGTGATGTCCTCCCCCCAGAGAAGTTAGTTTAAAGTTTTGGTAATGAAATCTGTGATATGCTTCCCTAGTAATGAGCTGCCTCTCCTGCTTAAGTGTAGTCCATCCAAGGAAAATAACTCTTCATGATGGGAGAATTCTTCCCAGTGTGTAATAAAGGATATATTTTGTCTTAGTGTCCGTTTTCGCATCCATTCATTTGTAGCTTTAATCTTTGAAGTATAAAAGTGAGATGCTTTAGGAAT
This sequence comes from Neoceratodus forsteri, assembly GCA_016271365.2. Taxonomy (NCBI): domain Eukaryota; kingdom Metazoa; phylum Chordata; order Ceratodontiformes; family Ceratodontidae; genus Neoceratodus; species Neoceratodus forsteri. Next base: position 1,238,313,987 of record CM057455.1, read on the forward strand.
CGGTAAAATTTCTGATAGGACAGGGACGCAGCCTATCTGTATCAATTTACTTGTGAGTGCCACAGTCTTTTTTTATAGTATCTTCAGAGTCCTTAAAGATGTTATTGGCTCCAATGTGTATGATAACTAAGGGGTTAGGCCCAGTATTGTTTAATATGTTACTGGACATCATAGCAATATCCATTACTTTAGCCCCTCTAAAGCTGGACAAGGTTCTAGAAGTTTTGTCTGGATTGCAAACTGCCCTGTCAAGATGTTTAATGATTGAGACTCCTAGCACCACTATTTCTCTCTTAGTTGTTGGACTTGCAGGTTCAGAAGTTAGGGGCAGAATGGGAGAAGTGTCTATTTCTATCCCCAGGTGAGTATTAGTAGAAGCAGAGCTGGTCATCTCAGTTTCAGGTGTGTCGGTGGCTAAGATGTCAAAACTATTATACAGGGGGAGTTCAAATGTATTGGCTTTTATTCCCTTTTTTGAGACCTGGGAGCTTTGTACTGTAAACCACTCATTATTTAAGAATGGAGTAAACGCTTCATCTCTTGTCTTTTTTTATTAGCTGACTGGATAGTTGGGAGATGATGTTTGAATATTTGCCATGGCATTGTCAGCATGGATTGGGAAGGCTAAGGGCACTTCTAGGGGACGAGATTCAATGCTTGTTACAGTTAGGCCTGCCTTAAACCTTGAAGCCATTTGTTTTTTGCTTGTTTCGAGGAGTTCCAACCTTTCATTAAATAAACTAATTTCTCTGAGAAGTTCCTCATTTTGCAGGCATTTGGGGCATTTATATATCCCTTTAGGAACTCTTTCCATTATGAGAGACGTATTACAGACTGCACATTTTATGCCGAGGTCACCCTCAAGGATCATTATAGTGTCCGTTGTAAGAGACAGTGTTATAAACACAGAAAGGATAATATCAGATTCACAGAGTCCCCCACTCACTTTGTGCAGCAATGAATCTACAAATACTACCAACTCACAAGTTAATCTTCTCAGAAGCGTTCGATGAACTATCCCTTTTGAGTGTTCTTACTCTCCTGTTGCCACGCGATTCAAGCGAACACACGCCAACACACATGTCTTTGCACGTGTCTTCGCGCACTGCCATGAGACGCCATGCCCATGCTCACCCGGCTCGCTGTAGGGCTGACTTTTATATGTTGCTCTGACCTAGAAGTATCCATGGGGCTCAAGCACTACCTCAGGCTGCTAAGTAAGTAAGATTTTCAAACTAACACAAATATTTCATGTAGGCACCACTCATGTGTGGATTTCTATTTCTTTCAGCTATTCTCCACAGCTAAATAAAAACTTGTGCTCTTGAACTTGATTGTAATTCATTTGGGAGAGCCGAAAGACTACAGTCAACTCTTCCTGCTTCCTGCAAGCAGTTTAGCATGGCTCCGGTTATAAAAATAAGGTTTTGCACCAAAACACAGTGTAAGTGGCAAGACAGACCACCATTATAGCAGCAGTAAAAGTTAAAATATCATTCAACACCCTGCTCACAGTAGAGCTGACTTTTATATGCTGCTCTGACCTGGAAGTATCTATGGGGGTCAAGCACTACCTCATGCTGCTAACTAAGTAAGATTTTAAAACTAACACAAATATTTCATGTCGGCACCACTCATGCGTGGATTTCTATTTCTTTCAGCTATTCTCTCCCACAGCTAAATAAAAACTTGTGCTCTTGAACTTGGTTGCAGTTTGTTCGGGAGAGACGAAAGACTACAGCCAACTCTTCCTGCTTCCTACAAGCATTTTAGCAGAGCTCCAGTTCTAAAAATAAGGTTTTGCACCGAAACACAGTGTAAGTGTCAAGACAAACTGCTGTTACAGCAGCAGTATAAGTTAAAATATCATTCAGCGCCCTGCACACAGTAGGGCTGACTTTTATATGCTCCTCTGACCTGGAAGTATCCGTGGGGGTCAAGCACTACCTCAGACTGCTAACCAAGTAGGATTTTCAAACTAACACAAATATTTTATGTAGGCACCACTCATGCGTGGATTTCTATTTCTTTCAGCTATTCTCTCCCACAGCTAAATAAAAACTTGTGCTCTTGAACTTGGTTATCGTTTGTTCGGGAGAGCCGAAAGACTACAGCCAACTCTTCCTGCTTTCTGCAAGCAGTTTAGCAGGGCTCCGGTTATACAAATAAAGTGTTGGACCAAAACACAGTGTAAGTGTCAAGACAAACTGCTGTTACAGCAGCAGTATAAGTTAAAATATCATTCAGCGCCCTGCACACAGTAGGGCTGACTTTTATATGCTCCTCTGACCTGGAAGTATCCGTGGGGGTCAAGCACTACCTCAGGCTGCTAACCAAGTAGGATTTTCAAACTAACACAAATATTTTATGTAGGCACCACTCATGCGTGGATTTCTATTTCTTTCAGCTATTCTCTCCCACAGCTAAATAAAAACTTGTGCTCTTGAACTTGGTTATCGTTTGTTCGGGAGAGCCGAAAGACTACAGCCAACTCTTCCTGCTTTCTGCAAGCAGTTTAGCAGGGCTCCCGTTATACAAATAAAGTGTTGGACCAAAACACAGTGTAAGTGGCAAGACAGACCGCCGTTATAACAGTAGTACAAGTTAAAATATCATTGGTGCTTGTGTATACTTATGAGCTGACTGGAATATGCTTGGTGTTTATAACATGAGCTTTGGCACTTCTCCCCATTCCACCCTGCATAGGATAGTGGGTAGGTGTAGACTTAAGGCCCAGTGGAGAGGGTAAGACAGGAGTGCCAGAGAAGGAGGAGGAGGCAGGGGAGGATGGAGGGTGCCGCTGAAACACTCGAAGCAGAGCGGGAGGCGGCCTACTGCTTAAATAGGGAATGGGGGAGGAGCTATTTCCCCCCATTAAACAACAGGCTAAAGCCTTCCAATTCAATGTGTGGCAAATAGCTTGATGCTTGTGTATACTTATGAGCTGACTGGAATATGCTTGGTGTTTATAACATGAGCTTTGACGCTTCTCCGCATCCCACCCTTTGTAGGATAGTGGGCAGATATAGACTTAAGGCCCAAAAAAGAAGTAGTGAAGTGACTACCTCCTCCAACTCTGGAGAGTGTGATCCATAGCATGCAGGAGAGGAAAAAACCCCCTTGGGGGAAACCTCTGAGAACCCGTGGTTACTGACCTGCCCATCCTCTGGTCATACTAAGAGGAGAATAATCCTAAATGCTCTTAGGTTTAGGTATGGTCATATCCTGGAGTATGGTCTGATGTAGCTGGTGGTAGAGTCCAGTTCATGGTCAAGATGAGCAAGCAGTCGATGTTGAAGATGAAGGAAAAACCAAAAAGAGGTTGCACATGGAAAACAGGTGCAGGGATAAAAAGCAAGCAAAAACCAAAGAAATCCCACACTCTGAAAAACAAAAATAGAAGGACTGCTCACCAAATTGTTGTCTCAAAGTGCTTCATTTTATTATAAGTGCCATGTGCAAGGCCCTGACGCGTTTTCGGAACCGAGTTCCTTTATCAAAGGGTCTGATGTAACACTAAGGCCACTGCCTTTTATACCATACAGATGATGACATCACTGATCAGTGTCAAAACAAAGTGCAACCAATTATTAAGTAAACAAAAGCAAGTAAAGTGCTAGTGTATTGTGCCAAACAGTGCTTAATAAACAGTATAACATGTAAATACATACTAATAAATAAACTGCATATTTATTATTTATATACAATTTTTAAAAACCTATATATTTATTTGGATGGCAAAACCTGCCCAGGTAGTAGAAGTAGATGAAGTGCTAAGACCAAGTGATCCAGTGTGCTACATTGATTACATTACTGCTTGTAAAAGTCTAGAAAGAAAGAATTTAAAAATACATTTTAGTAAAGTTGTTTTTGAAATCTTAATTACATACAATAATCTGTATTTGTACTTATTGCTACTATCTAATAATCAATGTTCTTATTTGATACTTTAGAATTACAAAACAAGCTAAGAAAAAATAGACTGTCAAACTCAAATAAGTTCTAAATGCAGATGGGGGGGGGTTTGTGGGTTTAGAAAGGAAGAGAAAGGACCTTATTTCTTCCTTTTGAGAAAAGGGATTAACTCAAATCTTTCATTCAGACCTGGTGTTTTGTATGCATTCAAAGTATATATCCAAAATCCTTCTCTTTCTAAAATGTAATTCTCAAAATCACCTCCTCTTGGATTTCTATACACCTTCTCAATCCCTTGAAAAAGAAAAATGTGTTTTTTCTCATCTTCACTCTTCATGATATGTTGTGCTGTAGCATAACTTGGATCCTTGTGTCTAATGGCTCTCATTGTCTCATGTGTGCCGCTATTCATTGTTTTAGCTGTCTTTTTGTCTTTCCTATATAGAATGCTTTACATGTACAAGTAGCCATGTATATTACTCCACAGGTGTTACAAGTTATCAGTTCTTAAATCTGGTACTTTTTTTGATTATTTACATTAAATCATGTAAATTCTTTGGTTGTATATTGGTACACATACTACATTTGCCACATCTGCAGCCTATACTTGGTTTGAGCCAAGTTTCCTTTGTAGATAATGTCTGTCTGCTGTGTACCAGATGATCTCTAAGATTATTTGGTCTTCTATATGTCATCCTTGGTGGCCTATCACGATTTGCACTAAAATGTGGATCTCCTTTTAGGATATTCCAATTAGATCTAATAATGTCAGAAATGCTATGTGAATGTATAGAATATGTACTAACAAAATTCGGAATCTGATTTGTATCCTGTTATTTAGGTCTCTGTATCAGTGTCTCTTCTCTCTTCATAGCTGCTACCTCTTTGCATACCTGCTGCATATGTTGATTCGGGTACTCTCTCTTTTGAAATCTTGCTTCTAGATCTATAGCGGCTTTTTGAAAATCCCTCTCTTCACTGCAATTTCTCTTTATTCAGAGAAATTGTCCTTTTGGAATATTTGTCACTACATGTCGTGGATGGCAGCTAGATGCTAGAAGTAAGGTATTTCTCTCACAGGGCTTTCTGTAGATGTCTGTATGTATTGTATTGTCATCACCTTTTCTAATCTCTAAATCTAGAAAGCAAATGTTCTTTTGACATGCTTGGTATGTAAAATGCAAATGAGGGTTGGATTCATGTAAAAAAGAGACAAATGAATCAAATTCCTTCAGGTCACCAGTCCAAATGTTAAATATATCGTCGATAAAACGATGATACATATTCAATTTCCAAAAAAAGGGATTGTTATCTACATTTCTTACAAAAGTATCTTCCCATTGTCCCACATATAAATTTGCTATGCTGGGAGCAAAAGTAGCCCCCATAGCTGTCCTCTTAATCTGCAGATAGTACTGATTCAAAAAAGAGAAAGTATTAGATTCAAGGACAAATTCAGATAGTTTAAGAAGCAATTCTGTGCAAGCTCCCTCCTCTTTTTCTATTAAATTCAGATAGTAAGCTAGATTGTCTAGAGCTTCCTCTTGCGAGATATTAGAGTAGAGTTATTCGACATCCATGATAATAAGATATGCATTTGGATCTACCTCTACATCAGTTAGTAACCTTAAAATTTCCCCTGTGTCTTTTATATATGATCCGAAATTAGTCACAAAAGGTCTAAAAAAATAATCAACATATTGTGAAAGTGGCTCAGTCAAGGATCCGATTCCACTCACTATAGGTCTACCTGGTGGTGGTAGGAATTCAAACTGTTCATGTACTTTAGGTAGTGTGTAGATGGTAGCTAAAACTGGAAATTATACCATAAGAAAGTTTTTAACTTTTGAATCTATCCAACCTTTATTTAGAGCCTCTGTGATAAATTCATCAATACGATGTTTAAAGAAAACAATGGGGTCTGTTTCAAGTCTTTTATAAAATTCTGTGTTAGACAGTTGTCTATTTACTTCAAAAATGTAGTGTCTTGAATAACAACTGCACCCCCCTTATATGCCTGCTTGATGACAATATTCAAATCATTCTTTAAATCTTCTAAAGCCTCTCTCTCTATTTTAGATAAATTATCATAGTGAATTCTAGACAGATTTGAAAAAAAGTTCTCAAATTCCTCTTCGCAGACTTTTTGAAATGTTAAAATAGCTGAGCTGGGTGGTGGGTAAAAGACAGCCTGACCCCTAAAGTATTTTTTTTTCTGAAGCACTATTGTCATCCATATCCGTACTTACCAAAACAGTATCTAATGTTTGATTAGAGGTATTAATTTGATTAATATCAGTCACTTATTTATGTCCTTGTTTCTCAAAGAATGATTTTAAACTTAAATGTCAACAACATTTCTGTAAATCTAGAAATGTCTCAAATTTATTAATACCTGCTGTAGGTGCAAAAGATAGGCCTTTATTGAGGACCCTCTCTTCTGCCTCTAATAATGTGCTGCTTGATAAGTTAATCACCTTCTCTGATATCTCCCTTGCTTCTTGCATGGATAGTAATTCTGTCTGGCTCCCCAGGAGTTGTACTGTTGAGTTTGATACACCTGTCTTGATTGTAGAGGCTGGTGGGGGCTGGGTTGAAGGTAGGGATGAGATGTGTGGTTTTATCGTCTGGGGTGGGGATTGTTCACTTCTTGCTGTTGTTGCCCCTGTTGACATTCTACATATAGATTGTTTCTCCGAATCCCATCTCCTTCTGTTCTTATATCTTCCCATTCTTGTCTTCTTTGGTCTGAATTTTTTCTGTAGTAATTCCCTCTGCCAGGGCCACTCTGTCTGGCTGTTTGAAAATCCTGGTACATATTAGATCTTGTACTTCTTCTTAATTGGGGTTCAGGACTTATATAAATTTGTGCATTGGGAGGGTCTTCTCTTGAGGTATTGTTATCCTCACTATTTACTTCACTATTATCTGTACTGATATTAAAAGATACCCTTCTCTCATTCCTGAGAATCCCCTTATGTAGATCTTTCTTTTTCCATGTGTACACTTTATTACTCTGATAGTCTCCCAGGTCTCTTCTAAACTTGGTTAGTTTTTTCTTTTTCAATTCAAAATCCAAGTTTTCTAAGGTATCACATAATTTCCTGTTATATGCATCAAACTCTAAATGTCCCTTAAATTTTAACATGTCTTTCTCATATTCTTTAATTTCATTCTTGAGAGTCACACTCACTTCTCTCTCATATTGAATAATAAGTAGCATAAGTTGTTTAGAGGTTTCTTCCAGTATCCATCTCCATTTCGTCATAAAAGTCACAACCTGTAACCCAAAAGCAGGTTCTTTCAATATTCTGAGACCGCATGGTATCCTTTGTACATTAATATAAGCTTCTAAACTAGAAATGTTCCATTGTATATGTCTTACCTTTATCGCTGTACATTCTAGCTGTTTGAAAGCGTCTCTTAGGGAGCCGGTTGTTCCACCGATAACTCCCTGTGTGTTCTCGGTCTCCAAAAGAAATGGGTTGGTATGTCCTGTTTCTGCCAAAAATTGATTTACAAATGAAAACGGGTCTGTATTTCTACCAGTGTTCAGATGATTCAGTAGGAACTCTGGCCCACTTCCGCTGGGAACGCTAGTCTGGCATCCTCTCAAGCATCGCTGACACTCACGCCTTTCATCTCACGCTGGTATGCCATTAAAGCTCTCTAAGATGCACTAAAGAGGTGAAATGCTAGTCTGTATTCATTTTCACACTGATATTGTAAGTCAGAAACCAGTGCAGATACCTCACAGCATTGCAGGAAAAACAAAAAGGAGGTTGCACATGGAAAACAGGTGCAGGGATAAAAAGCAAGCAAACAATAAAGAAATCCCACACTCTGAAAAGTGAAAATAGAAGGACTGCTCACCAAATTGTTGTCCCAAAGTGCTTCATTTTATTATAAGTGCCATGTGCAACGTTCTGCCGCATTTTGGAACAGAGTTCCTTTATCAAAGGGTCTGATGTAACAATAAGGCCACTGCCTTTTATACCATACAGATGATGACATCACTAATCAGCGTCAAAACAAAATGCAACCAATTATTAATTAAACAAAAGCAAGTAAAGTGCTAGTGTATTGAGCCACACAGTGGTTAAAAACAGTATAACATGTAAATACATACTAATAAATAAACTGCATATCTATCATTTATATACAATGTTTAAAAACCTGTATATTTATTTGGATGGCAAAACCTGTCCAGGTAGTAGAAGTAGATGAAGTGCTAAGACCAAGCGATCCAGTGTGCTCCATTGATTACATTACTGCTGGTAAAAATCTAGAAAGAAAGAATTTAAAAATACATTTTAGTAAAGTTATTTTTGAAATCTTAATTACATACAATAATCTGTATTTGTACTTATTGCTACTATCTAATAATCAATGTTCTTATTTGATACTTCAGAATTACAAGACATGCTAAGAAAAAATAGGCTGTCAAACTCAAATAAGTTCTAAATGCAGATGGGGGGTTGAAGATGAAGGTTCGAGCAGATGAAATATCCATTTGGTATGATGACTGGATGCTATGACAATGGTTAATCTGAGTCTGAGAAAAATGATTGCTGTAGATCCATAGCACAGCCTTTGACTACTAGATAGAGCTGCATAGTGGGACTGTTTGTTGGGACGGCTGGAATTTGAAGCAAGTTCACCTCCGTTGTATTATGAGCTTAATCCGAGATGGAAAGGCGATAGCCTTTGTAGGAATGGCAGGACCCCACGTGGTCTGCCATTGCATTGGCACAGAATAATGAAGACATAAAGGACGACAGTCAAGTACCAGATAAGGCCCATCGTGGGACATGCATAGATGGGATGGCGAGATCCCACATGATTTGCCATTGCCATGCAGATGTTAGGTATTAACCTGTGATGATGATAGTAAGCTCAGGGGTAGGCTAGCTAGGTAATGATATTCCCATGGAGTCCTGATGAATGGAGAAGTCATGTTAGAGCAACTGAAGTCTCAGGTGGCTGATACTGGGAAAGCGAGACCTGAGCGAGGGTTTGCCATAGTGGAGATGACATCCATTTTAGTAGAGAGAATAACCTCCTGTTGAAGGAGAATACAACTGGTGAGATGGAGAGACCCCAAGGGTTTGCAATCACCATAGATGAGATTCTGTGGTGAGGGGGTAAAGTCCACTAAGCTGGCAATGAGATGCAGATCGAGGAGGAGGGTCCAACAAGGTGCATTGAGGAGAGATAGTGGAAGATACCTGCATGACCAGAATTGCTGATTAAGACCTGGTGGGATGAGTCCAGCAACATTGTCTATTGGGTAGTTGAAGGTAGGCAAGGGTCAGGAGAAGTTGGAATGGAAAATAAGGAATAAGGGGAAGGCTGTTGAAGGGCATGTAGAAGAGGGATGACAGGACCCCACGTGGTCTGCCATCACCATAGTATAGAACGATCCAGGTGGCAGAGGGTACCCTCAGGAGCCAGAGTGTTTTGCAGTCCAAGGTAAGGAAGGTGATACCCTCTCATATGTACTCTTGAAGTGAATAGGAAATACTTGAGGTATGGCAAGGCCATTTGGCTGGGCATATATGTTTGGGATGGTGAGACCCCATGTGGTTTGCCATCACCATGGAATGGAGCAGGGTATGAATGGGATGGTGGGACCCTACATGGTCCGCCATTGCCGTAAATAGGCTGAATAAGGAACGGATGCGGGACTCAACTGACTGTTGAACTGAAACATGTTCTCAAGGAAGGAGGGTGACCCAATATCAATCAATCTGCAGTACAGGGACTTGAAGGAGCAATGAGTTGAATCCCTTGGAGTAGATGGTGAGTGGAAAGGCAGGACCTTCTGTGGTCCATCATCGCATAGCAGACATTGTGGAGAAAATGAAAGGTGGGACCCCTTGCCCCATGGAGTAGTGCGGGATAGGGATAGTGGGACCCCATGTGGTCTGCTATTGCCATATCACTCGAGTAGAGTATGAATGGGAAGGCAAGACCCCAAGTGGTTTGCCTTCTCCATGGAAGCTATAGTGCCTGATAGGGATGGTGGGACCCCATGTGATCTGCCATCACCATATCTGAATTATGCAATTCCTTCCATCAAGTATTGCACAATAGAGATGTGGGACCCCACGTGGTCGCCTTCACCATATCTGAGCAGTACAAGATTGGGAAGACGAGACCTCATGTGGTTTGGCTTCGCCATGGAAGGGGTACGATTAGAGGAATCTGCCTGAAGTCAACATATCATAAGATCAAGCCTTAAGTGAATGCCTTCTTCATTGCAGATGATGGATGGTCTGAGGAAAGAAGGGGGGCACCCTGGAGGCTGTGTGCGAGTAGAGCAGTTGTGGTATGAAAAGGGGCCCCCTAGTGGCATGGCAGTATGGGAAGGGGACCCACTAGGTCAGGGCGAAAGTTAGCCGTGCACGAAGTGCTGGTGAAGTGAGGAACCTGAAAGACAAAGTGGAAGTCTTGGTCGTATGATCCTGGAGACGTATTAGCTCCTAAAACTGGTAATAGGTTAGGCAGATTCCTGAAATAATGCATGACACAACTGTATCAAGCCTAGCAAGGTCTGGCTGGACTGCAAAGAATATCCTGAATGAGATGGGCTGTAGCTGCTAACGCAGGAGAAGTGACAACCGGCACTTTCTTATGTTAAAGAACAATATGGTTACTAGTAGTGGCCTCATATATTTAGTGTGAAGCAGTATTTCTATCAAGAGAGTTCAATAATTTAATTATTTGTACGTCCAGGAATAGCTCAAATATTATTAAGAACATCAATAAAAGTTTGCAGAGTGAGAGTAACTCTGAGTTTAAAAATCATAGCACTATGTGAAAGTCATAGTAGTTGAGAGGTATGTTCAGGATAGATTTAACGTTTCCTTTTGGTATTTGCACAGTTAAGCTGTCAGCAGAAACAGTCTGTAGTGGAACTCGATTAGCTGGAGGCTATAGCTGTAGGTGAGCTCGCTTCACCAGTGCTTATTATGATTTAGGGGAGAGTGCAGCTTGGTCCTTGGGGAGACTGGTTCAGTTATGGCGATGGTGAATAAAGCAAAATTCCAGCCTGTACAATGGCAGGTGGGAAACTGATATGTGGAGCTATAATGCAGGGAGCTCCCAGGAAGGTCTAAAAAGCACAGTGCAGGACAGGAGTCCGTACCTCCAGCGGGATTGCTGTGATAGGCAACTGGAAGAAGGCAGCACTGCATTCAAGAACTGGAAAAAGGCAGCCCATGGTGTCCTGGCTGGTCGGAAGGAAGCAATGCAGCAGGAGGGCGTAGGAACAGGATGTCCAAGCATGTGAAGGTGATGCAATAGGGAAGCAGAGATTCAGCGATGGCTGACCTGGAGAATGTTGTGCCTGATTTCGTTGGCAGGTGAAGGAGCTTAAAGAAGGCAGTTCTGACTGCAGCAGTAGGTGGCTGCACTCTGGTGTGCAGCGCAACTTATCTCATAGGCTCCTGAACAGGAAATCCATCCAGAGGGTGTGAGCAGCATCTCAGCGACTGGACGTGCAGGCTGCTGAAGAAAAGGTAGAGCAGGAGAAGGAAGCCACTAGGGCGTAAGCGAGGGACTGCAAACGCAGCACAGAAAGGGAGAGAAACAGGGGCAGCATAAGCAGATGAGGTAAGTGCAGCGAGGCCTCGATTAACTATAGCAGGAGGTCCCAAAAGAACAGAGAGGAATGGGAAGAGACACAAAGGACAGCAGAAGCAGGAAGAGGGGAACAAGACAGAACCAAGGAAAGAACAATAGACAAATAAGAAGAGCTGGGGGGAGGGATGCAAGGAAAGGGAAGGGAAATGGAGAGGGAAAAAAAGCAGCCGCAGACACCAACCAACCACACGCAGCTGTCGAAACACTCGAAGCAGAGCGAGAGGCAGCCTACTGCTTAACTAGGGAATGGGGGAGGATCTATTTCCCCCATTGAACAACAGGCTTAAGCCTTCCAAATGAAGAAAGAACTATTTGTAGTAGTTTTGACTGTTACAAACTTTCCCCAATACATTTATTTGAGGGAGGTAGGAGTCCAGACAGACCATAAGCCTCTGGAAGCCATCCTGCAGAGAACACTAGATGAGACACTCCTGAGACTTCAAAAATGATGTTAAGACTGCAGCAGTATGACCTACAGGCTTGGCCTGCTTCAGGCAAAAATCTACTGATAACAAACACTTTATCTCGGGTAAGGGTAAGTGAATGTGAAAATTGGTAACTTTCATTTGTCATTGATTTGGACCCCATGTCTTCAGTTTGTCTTTGACACTTCATTTAAAGACACTTTAGGTACTTGGTGTGGGAGTCTATCAGGTCAAAAATGGGGGTAAGGAAACCCTAAAACCTCCCCTTGCCCATTCCAGTCAATCTTGAACTGTTCCAGCCTCCTACATCCCTATAGTCTGTTTAAAAAAAAAAAACTGTGAGCAGCTGGCATAGTGCCAAAGGCCAGAAATGTTTTGTTTTATAAAATAAATATCTGGTGGGGGGGTGCAACTGGGGCAGGGAAAGGGTGGCTATAGGACTAGCCCTGGACACTGGGGAAGGGCTAAAGTGTTTTTTTTAAATTATTTGGCCGAAGCTTGAAGTGATGGAAGTGGTCCAAAAATTAAATTTTGCCAAATCGAAGGTAAAAGTGCCAAATTTTGACACATTTGCTGAATACAAATTTAGCATCACCTCATCCTTATAGGCTTTAGTATATCCACCCCCTCAAGAAAGTCCAGGAGAAAGTGAGGGAGAGTGGTTAATGCATTAGACTGCTGAATAATGTTGTCTATGAAAAAAATGGAGGTCATGAAAGAGGTGATATGTTCAAAGAGTGAGTTGTCTGTTTTACAAGACACAATATGAATAGGATAGCCCGTGCATTGAAGAAAAGCAACATGGGCCACTGGGCAGTATCAGTCAATCACTCAATCAATCACTCAACTTTTATTTATTTAGTGCCCCAGCCTGGAGATGCTAGGTGCTGTACATGAAAAAAAAACACATATAAAATGAATAACACATCACTGATAAGTATAAAAATATAAAAAACATTAGAAGGAACAAAACCTTTAGCCAGGTTCAATAAAAGCTAAAGAGAACCAACAGGCTTTTAAGGCTTTTTAAAGGCCTCACTGAGGTGATGTGGTGATGGTGGAAAGAAAGGGATTTCCACAGCTGGGGAGCCACCACTGCAAAACCTCTGTCCCCAGAAGCTTTTAAACAAGCCCATCGAATTTCCAGAACATTCTTTCCAACAGACTGGAGAGGACGATTAGGAGTACAGGGGTGCAGGGGATTGTTTATGTGGCAAAGACCCAGGTCATGCACAGCCTTGAAAACCATCAAGCAAATCTTGAGAGTGAAGCACCATCTAGCCAGAGGGCTAATCATGCAGAACAAGTGTGATATGACTGAAAGTGCTTGTACCAGATATCAGCCTGGTCATGGCATTCTGCGATAGCAGTACTGGTCTTTTTGAGACCATATCTGAGTATCAGAAGGGTTTGTGTTCATAGGTACAAGACTGATCATCCCAGTAGGAAAATGACCTTAGATACTGCCGGGGGATTTCAAATGTGTTGGACACAGACACACATACATGCTGCATCTTTGTCCATCCACTTGCATCCAGGCATCCCTGATGCTATTTTCAGAAGTTGCATCTGTTTACAATGAGAAGCCTCAGTTTGTATTAGAGAGCAGATGCAACTGCATCCAAATTGAACGTAACCCACAATTGCGTCCATTTTTGTTGCAGCTAACGTCCCTTTTTGGACACAAACTTTGGACGCTGTTAAGGCCATCTAATGGATAATCCAACAGGTTTGTACACATTCCTGTTTTGAAAACAGAAACAGATGCATCTTGGGTGGATCCATTTGAAAAATTCTGCCCTGGGACTCTTACATGAAAGTCACATGTGGATGCCAAAAAAAAAAAAAGTATGGGCTAGAGCTCTTATGAACTGGCCAGAAATTACAACAGACATCAAGGGATGTAATTCTGATTCTTTAATAAATAAATAAATAAAAACAGTGTGGCATGTGTGCATGATTTCAAAATGACAATTCCCAGAAACCATTACCCCCACATCCAGTGCCAAATCATCCATGGATGCATGTGACAGCTGATATAGTTGAACTACAGGAGACATATCCGCTCATCATAATAGACTATTTTTTCAAAACTTCCAAAAGTTTGGAAGTGATGAGATAAAACAGCTACATTGTCAGCAGTGTTATGAAGGTGGTGTTGGCATGTCAGTGAATATCAGTTGAGCTCATAAATGAAAACATTCCATTTGCTAGCAATTTTCACAGCTTTGCTGCCAATTTGGGGTAACAAGCTGGTTAAACCAAGCCTCACCCATCCTCAATTTAATGACGTGGCAGAGCAGGTCATTCAAACCGTGAAATGTCTACTGCTCAAAGCAATTGGCAGTATGCAAGACCTACAAATAGCTCTAATGAGTACAGGAACACATAAGTAACTGGGTTACAAAACTTTCCAGGTCAACTCCTCAAGAGATGGGTTCTTCACAATAAGATGCCAGTAGCCAAAAGACTGTTAAAGCCAAATATACCAGGGGTGTTAAGCCACAGCTGCAAGCCTTGCAGAACACAAAGAAATGCTTTTATGACAGGCGAGCAAGACTCCTGTCAGAGCTATGCAGTGAAGACTCAGTGCAGGTACACATGTTTAGCAGGTGGGAACAAGCTGTTGTTGTGGCACAATGTTCTTAACCTTGGTTGTATAATATTGTGATACCAGAAGGCCATCACTATCTCAGGAACAGCAGATACGTGGTCAAGGTACCCAGATGGAACGAAGAAGTGGAACCAGCAGTAACAACTCCCAACTTGGATGTGTCCCATGTGCCAGAACCACAGAACAGTAATGAGATGTCAGTTGTGCCTATTTCAGTTATATAGTCTTCACATCTTCACAGAATCCTCAAAAAGTATTATGGGATCCTACAAAGTTTGATGACTTTATTATGACTTTACTGATGAGGGATAGTGATAAAGACTCATTCCTCTGACCTATGTTATTTTGATGTTGTTGCAGATGCAATATTTTTTCACTGGTTGGAGTTTCTGTGTTATGGAATGACTTTGAATGTAAAAGGATGATGTAATATATAGAAATGCACTTTGCTTGTTTTTACTGTAAAGGCTCCTATAGTAAAGAACTAGTGGACAATTTTTGTTTCAATTGGTAGGTTAATAAAAGAACTCCTTGAGTTCAGAATCAGATACATGTATACAGTATATATTGCTTATTACACAACCTACACAGTGTCATGGACCCATGTAGGGGGCCCACCGTCAAGCTGAGCACACCTTCCAAAGTAAGGGCTGAAGGGGACTTCTGGGGGAAGGAGGAGACCCAAATTCTAGTGCCTTTCAACTGACCTGTGGGCTGTCAGGTTTCCTGAATGGCAGTTCCACCTTCCAGGCATCATTTGGAGCAGACTGTGGGAAGGACATATAAAGGGAGGATTGTGTTAGTGGTAGGCAGATCTGTTGGAGATCTTGAGGGGGAGAGAGAGACATCTGCTGTGCTGAGAGTGGGCACAAGGTGCACTGTCCCATACCTAAAATTAAAGAACAAGCTGCTGTGAGAAGGGCTGCTGAGTTCCAGAGAGCAAGAGAGCAGCAACTGTGTGCAAGCTGGTATGAGTAGGATGCTGAAGATACAGCACAGAGCCAAAGACTCAAAGTTAGGGCTGCTGAGCCATATCCCATAGCAGGCACTACATCTAGGTGTCAGCTGACATCGGACTAAGGGTTTGGAAGTTGAGTTGTGTGTGGGTCAGTCTGGGGCCTCAGGGGTTGCGAAGAGGATGGAGGAGCTGATGACCGGTCTGAGAGAGGTGGAGTGGAGCGAGCCCAAGGAAGGAGCTAGTCCAAGCCAGAGGTACCATGTGAGATTGGAGCACTAACTTTCTGCAGAGACAGGCGGAGCCATCTATGTCTGGAAACCATGAGTATGCCACAGAGTGGCACTGTCTTGGGAGAATTCTTCTGTTGTTTATCATGTTTTGCAAGTTGAACATCAGGCCGGATTATAAATACCCCAGTGTATGGGGTTTAGGCAACTCCATGGCCTGTCTAAGGGAAAGTTAATTAAGCACACTGCTCCTTAAAAGTGCACCGATTCTGGTCAAACTGGGGCAACATCTATGGGCCTGCACCATTTCCACACATGTGATATCCGGGGACTGTAATTCAAGGGAACTCCCATTTGGGTCTGGTCTAAAACCTGGTACTAGGTGGGGAGGAGTAGAGCTGGCCCACCTAGAAGGGCATCTAAGAATGGTTTGTTGAACTAACTGTTTTGTCTTTCAGGTTCCCCATTCCTGTTAATAAAGCTGTATTCTGTTTGTTGAACTTTGCCTGGTTATTGACTTCCAAGTATGGTAGAGTAATTTCCATAACAAGCCCACCAAGACGTAAGACATTTATGGCTCAATAAATTGGAGTGTCACCAGCACACCACCTGCACAGCCTGGGCATGCGAAGATGTGGGGTCCATCACAACAGTGTTATCAAAAAAACACGTCACTCTCAGTATGTGATTTAAGCAATAAGCCACAACAGGGTGTGCATTAGAGGCTTAACAATGCATGCTCCAGGGTCATAGCAAGGCACAAGGCTGAAAGCCAAGTGTTCTTATGATGCCCCTGGGAAGTGCATCATTAATACTTTAATGAACACCCTGGAGTCACTTAGTGCACTTATAAAATGGCTTGTTGTGATTTTGTGTAATGACCTAAAATATATATTAAAGAACCTTTTCTTTTCATTGACAAAAAACAAACTTTAAATAAGGGGAAAAGTGTGTTTCTGTAATAAAAGTTCCTGTGTTCTATTGCTTCTATGGTTCATATGTGTTTTAAGCCAGTAAGTGGTGCGGTATGAACACTTTCATGGTCTGTTTCCTTGGTGTGTGGGCCCCGATGCTGTTTTTGTGGCTGTGGTTTTGATAGTGTTGCCTGTTTGGTGAGCATAAGGGACTAACTTCCAGCCAGTGTGGAATCTGAGGTGAAGTTAAGGTACAGTTTACATAGACAGTTTTACACACCGTTGCTCTTACTGATTCTCATTGCAGGTTAATGTTATAGTGTGTTGTGTGTTCTTACTGAAATTTGGTGCTTTCACTGTTAGTGCTTACTCTTACTGATGCTTCCCCGGTTTTTGCCCATGTTCTGTTGCAGTATGCCAGTTTTGTGTTTCTCCTGATCAGTTGGTGATGTGGGGACTATCAGGAGTTTTGTATTTATTTTGATATGGAGGGGTAGGACCTGAAGAGGCCATCAGTGTTTACCGTGCAGTGTAGCTGTGTGAGTGACATGCAGTCAGCATTTCACACCGTTGTGTAAGCAAGCCAAACAGACTAATTATAGAAGTTGAAAAGTTATCAGAAGAAGTTATTAGAAGGAATGATATGGGTCACAGTCTAGAACTTCGTGGGTAAAAAATGTAGTGAACTACTGAAGAATCTGGCATTTTCAATTTCACAGCTGTAAAGATGTAAAGGAAGGGAATTTCAAGATGGCAACTGTTGGCTTTTGTGGTTTGCAATTATGTGCAGTGATACGTTCCAGTAAAGAGGTTTTCTAACCATGAAAATGAGTTCTGGCACTTGACGGTGCACAATTAGTTTTCTAATGTATTCTGTGTTTTAATGCACAGTCAGAACATGTCTTAGACAATAAGGTTTCTAGATTTTTATTTGCTAGTCTGGTTAAACTACTCAGGCTTCATTCTTGCACTTTAAGTGGCGCACATACCTCAGGTTTGTGAAAACAAAAAACTCATTACACACTACTCCCCATGTAATATTTTATATTTCACTCTACTCATAGCACAGAAACCTGCCCTCCTCCATGAGGTGAATGACTGTCTTCTTTGCTAGAACTAGGACTTTCAGTAACTTTTTGTCTTCTTTGACTATGCTATTTCTGATATCATTGAACAAAACACTTTTCACAACTACCCTGAACAGTTCAGTTTGCTGTGGTTTTTGTTATCCATCTCTCCTAGTTCCACTCCAACTTTTCTAACTACTCCTTCCTTGTCACTGCTGTGGCCTCTTCTCTGTGAGCCAACTCATCCTCTACAGTGTCCCTTAAATTTCCTATTTTCTATTTACCTCATTCCCCTTGGTCCAGCAAAACCAGCAAAACCCCCCAATTTTTCCTAAAAACACATTGTCCGGCTCTGGAATCTGCACATCTGACTGGAACTTAATTTAACAAATCAAGGCACCTTTCACCCAAGACTGTACATGCAAAATTGTGTGCAATTCCGTTGAACAGGGGCAAAGTTATAAATATATATTTATATACAGTATATATATGTGTGTATATATATATATATATATATATATATATATACACACTGTATCTACATACAGTATTACAGTGGTGCGGTAGCACTGCTATAGTTAGGGTTGAGTAGGCTGTTTAATGTGCAGTCTGGAAGGGGGGCAAGGTCTCTTGATTTGCAAAGTTTAGTTCCAGTCAGATGTGCGTATTCTGAGATCTGTATCCTGCATTTTTAGGAAAAATTGGAACCCAAAATTTCAAATCCTTATAACTTGGGAATGGATTAATATTTTTCACCAAACCAGTGAAAGGCACCATTCTGGGGCAATCTATTTCTACCCTGAAAATTGCAGACCAAAATTCTAAACTGTCTGGGCTGTAGATGATGACAAAAAAAAAACCAGCAAAAAAGCCTGATTTTCCCTAAAAACGTACTTTTCGGATGTTGGAATCTTCATATCAGACTGGAACAAAACTTGGCAAGAAACCTTGAGCCCCAGACTGTGCATGCACCATTTTATGCAATTTCATTGAATGGGGGCAAAGCTATTGATATATTTCTATACAGTATATATATCTACATATAGTATTATAGTGGTGTGGTACTGCTGCTATAGTTAAGGTTAAGTAGGCTGTTTAATATTAACCCCCTAATTTTGCACCTTAGTAGTTTTGCCCCCATTCAATGGAACTGTACAAAATTCTGCATGCTCAGTCTGGGGTGGGGGTGGGTGGGGGGTATCAAGATCTCTTGATTTGCCAAGTTTCATTTCAGATAGATATGCAGATTCCAAGAGCAGGGTAGTGCATTTTTGGAAAAAATCTGGGGGTTTTGCTGTTTTTATGTCATTGCCTACAGCCCAGATGGTTTGGAATTCTGGAGTGAAATTTTTAGGGTAGAAAGAGCTTGCCCCAGACTGATGCTTGCGAAGAAATATTGATCAGTTTCCATGTTATGAGGGTTTGACATTTTGGTACTGAGCATACTCAGTAGGGTCTTTTGGATAGACATTTGATAACATATTGAGCATGCTCAGAACCAACATTTCAAATACTTATGATTTAGGAACAGATTGACATTTTTTCACCAATGAAAGTCACTATTCTGGTGCAAGCCCTTTCTACCCTAAAAATCTGACACCAAAATTCCAAACCATCTGGGCTGTAGGTAATGGCCAAAAAACAGCAAAAGAAATCCTGTTTTTTCCTAAAAACATACTATATGGATCTTGGAACCTCCATATCCAACTTGAATGAAACTTGACAGATCAAGACACTTGCTCCCCAGACTGTTTATGCAAAATTTTGTGTAGCTTATATATATATATATATATATATATATATATATATATATATATACATATACACACACACACACACAGGAGCCCACTTAAGTGCAAATCAGATAAGTGCACATCCCACTTAAATGCACATTTTTTCCATATTCCAGTTTTTTTCCTATTCCTCCAGTGTTAAATATCTCTTTAGTGCATTGCATGTAAGTGCACATTTCTAACATACTAACATACAAACATGCTAAATGCCAGCAGATTAGGCCTTATGGTCTATCGAGTCTGCTCGAACCTCAGATCCCCTGTTGGGAACTGAGGCCCTCCCCCCCCTAGTGTTCCGATACCCCTTTCTGTATCTGTCCCACCCTCTCTTGAAGCCCTCCACATTGGAAATCTGGACCAGATCACCAAGCAGTGCGTTCCAAGGATCCTCGGCCCACTCCATGAAAAACCTCCTCCTCTTTTCCCCCCTCATCCTTCTTCCTTCCAGCTTCAAACCATGCCCTCTGGGGATACCTCCCTCCTTTAGTTTAAAGATCCCCTCCCTGTTTACCCTATTTATTCCCTTGAGGTACTTGAAGACCTCGGTCATGCCCCCCTGTCTCTCCTCTCCTCCAAAGTAAACAGTCTGAGCTCCTCAAGTCTATCCTCATAAGTCAACTCCACCAGTCCTCAAATCATCCTGGTAGCCCTCCTCTGTACCCTCTGCAGGAGCTGTATGTCCCTGTTTAAGTGTGGTCTCCAGTACTGTACACTGTACTCGAGATAAGGCCTCACCCGCCCATTGTACAGTGGCAGAATCACTTCCCTGCTCCTAGAGGTGATCCCCCTTATAATACATCCCAACATCCTGTTTGCTTTGCTAGCCACTCTCCTGCATTGCTCAGAGTTATTCATGCACTCATCCACCATGACCCCTAGGTCTTTTTCCCCAGAAGAGGCCTCCAGCACCACCCCTCCCAGGGTGTACCTGTGTTTGGGGTTTCCCACCCAAGATGTAACACCTTGTACTTGGTTGTATTGAAATTTAACTTCCATGTGACAGCCCAACTTTCCAGGGTGTCCAGATCCCCTTGCAGGGACAACCTTCTCTCCTCCCCCTCAACTACTGCTCCCACCTTGGAATTGTCAGCTAAGAGACTCATCTTACACCCTATACCTACCCTGATGTCAGATATGTATGCATTAAACAGGATCGGCCTCAGGACTGCACCCTGAGGAACTCCACTAGCAACCGCTCTAGGGTTCCAGAGCTCCCCACCGATCACCACTCTCTGTGCGCAACCAGCTAGCCAGTTTCCTATTCATCTGACCATCAAAGGGCACACTCTCAACCCCGTCAGTTTCTCCACCAGCCCATTGTGAGGAACAGAGTCAAACACCTTGCTGAAGTCCAAGAATATTATTTATTTATTTATTTGTACATTGGTTTACAACCTTTGAGCCAGAGGCTCATTTCCAAAGGTACCTCATCACAGTAAGGACAAATACATAACAGACTTTTGGTTACAGCATATGGGTTACATAGATTGCAAGCACATAACATACTTTTGGTTATAGCATATGGATTACATAGTTAGCAAGCCCATGTGATTACACCAGATAAACAGATAAGCCAGTTTGGTTACAATGGCACATTCTTGCATGATGGTAAGAGCAAGCAGCAGGATAATAGCAGTACAAACAGCAATGGGTGAGGATTAAAAGAGGTGTGGTGTGGATGCTGTCCAGCGGGCATTGTCAGGGCACAGAGAGCTATGCCTCAATTATAGACAGGTGCAGCTTCATGTATTAAATAGTTGGCTTCGAAGTGTGGTTTTGAATTTGGAAATCGTGGGGGCATCCGAGATGGGGGCAGGGAGTGAGTTATACCAGGACAGAGCTCTATAGCAGAAGGACCTCTGTCCATGGGATGTCCTAGATCTTGGGACCAGAAAAGTGGCCTTGCAGGAGGACCGTGTACAGACCAAGGGTTGGGCTTGGCAGAGGGAGGCTGTCAGCCTGGATGGGGCTAGCCCAAGAAGAGTTTTTTTTGTTATTAGGCATGTTTGGTATTGTAGACGTTCATCTAGATTCAGCAGTATTGCCAAGTCATAGAGCTGGCATGAATGCGTAAGCCTGGGGGCCCCAGTGATTAGCCTGCATGCCTTATTTAGGATGAGGTGAATTTTATTGAGGGCGGTCATGTCAGCAGCGCCGTATACTGGTAGGCCATAGTCAACAAGGGATAATATAGAGGATGTAACCGCTATATGGAGTGCAGCGGGGGGAGACAGTTTTTATAGCGGTATAAGATACCTAGCCGCACATTAGTGGCTGAGGCAAGTGCATCAATGTGGGTGTGGTAGGTGAGGGCTGAGTCAAAGGAGACCCCAAGGTACTTGTAGGAGTGGACTTGCTCTAGTGGTTGTTTGGAGCAGGGGAGGATATGAAGTGGGAAGTTGCTGGCCTTGTTTTGGGGGTGGGCAAAGAGCATTGTTTTTGTTTTTTTGAGATTAATGACCAGTCTGTGCTCTTTAAACCAGGTTTTGGCATTATTATAGGATAGTTGTAGGGAGTCCTGGAGGGAGATAGGGTTACGGTGGGTGGCAAAGATGACGGTGTCATCTGCATACAGCAGAATTTTCCCAGTGCATGCAGTGGGCAGGGTGTTAAGGTAGAGTGAGAAGAGTAGGGGTCCCAGGATGGAGCCCTGAGGAACCCCTGAGCGGATGGGACAAGTATTGGAAAGTGTCCCATAAATTCTGACACATTGGGAGCGGGCAGATAGGTAGCTGGTGCACCAGGTGAGAGGCCCAGTAGAAAAGCCAGTGTGGCAGAGGGCATCCAGCAGGAGGAGGTGGGAGACAGTGTCGAATGCCTTTGAGAGGTCGACGAACACTGCCCCGGCTAGGGAGCCAGAGTCCAGAGAGGAGTGTAGGAAAGTTGAAAATTCAACTAGTGCAGTGCCGGTAGTGTCCTGCATGGAAACCATGCTGTTCAGGGCAGAGGATGTTGTGTTTGGTCAGGTATTCAGTGATTTGCATGGCAACCAGCTTTTCTAGGGCTTTGGAGAGGGGTGAGAGTATGGAGATAGGACGGTAGTTCCCGGCAGAGGACCTGTCACCACCTTTGTGAATGGGAGTAACAATGGCGGTTTTCCATGCAGTTGGGAATTGCCCCAGGCAGAGGGATTTGTTGAGAAGGCTGGTAAGTGGGGCAAGGACCTGATCCAGTACCAGACGGAGAATGCTGGGGTCCAGGGAGTCATCACCGGGACTATTGCTTTTTAATGCTCTGACCAGGTGGGGTCTGGCTTCCTGGGCAGTTACCCTACGCAGGTAGAAGCAAGGGCGTTGGAGGACTGGGGCAGGTAGGGAGTGGGTGGCAGGTCAAAGAAATTACTGGGGAGGACAGAGCTAAGGTCCGTAAAGGATGTGTTAAGGTAGTTTGCAATGTTTGCTGGGTCCGTAATGGTTGTGCTGTCAATGGTGATCTGGGATGGGGGAGGGGAGCGTGTGCTCCCATTTAATTGTTTGACATTATCCCAGAAAGTACGAGCACACCCCCAGGAGGAGGTGAGAGTGGCCTGGTAGTGGTCAGCCTTGGCTTTTCGGATGGCCCAAGTGCACTTATTCCGTGCAGCATTGTAGGCCTGTCTGTCAGCCATCCGGCCTGTTTCTGTGGCAAGGTGCCATAGGTTATCCCTATTCCTGAGCAATTGTAATAGGGCAGGAGTAATCCAGGGCACGTTATGTTTTTTGGTTTGGGCAGCCAAGAGGGGTGTGAAGAGGTCGCAGGCTTTGTTAAAGGTTTGGGAAAAGAAGGCATGGGCAGTATCTATGTCAGGAGCATGGTGAATGGGGGACCAGTTTATCTGGGCAAGAAATTGCTTGAGGTTTTTCAGCCCACCTGGTCTGAAACACCGGCGGAGTGTGGGCTGGGCTGTGAGTTGGGGTGAGAGGGTCACCCAGTGGAACAGGATAGGGGAACGGTCACTGAGTGAGTCAGGGAGGACTTGGAATTCCAGGATTTTTTTGTGGTGATTGGTGATGATAACATCTAGGAGGGTGCTGGTACCTCTCTTAGGGTTTACTCTTGTGGGCTGGGAAATTAGCTGTGTCAGATCAATGGCTATGAAGGAGTCCTGGGTGGTGGAGGAGGTGGCACTGAGCCAGTTCACGTTAAGGTCCCCTACAAGGACTTGTTCTGCCTTGTGAGGGAGGGTGGCAAGATAATCAGTTAAGGATAATAGTGCCGGGTTTTGGTTCTTTGGGGGAATGTAGGCAGAGGTGAGATAAAGGGGGCCCTTGGAGGGGTCTGGAGTAAGTTTAAGGATAAGGGCCTGTGCCTTGCTTGCAAGGGCCGGAGCAGGGAGTGCTTGACCAGTGAGTGTATCCCTGGTATAGATTGCACAGCCACCCCCACGTTTGCCTACACGATCTTCCCAATATAGGGTGTAGCCAGGGAGGGAGACAAAGGAGTCTCCTGGACAGGGGGATCCACAGGCTTCCCCCTGTCCAGTTCTGATGTTACCCATTCTTAGAGCTCCAAAAAGTTGGTTTGACATGAGCTACCTGGCACAAACCCATGTTGCCTACTGTCCAGCCCTTCCCCCTCCTCCAGGAACACCCCCAGTTGTTCCTTCAGCATACTCTCCATTACTTTTCCCACTACCAAGGTCAAACTGATGGGTCTATAGTTATCTGGTACTTCCCTCGACCCCCCTTTATGGATTGGCACCACCTGCACCTCTCACCAGTTCCTAGGTACCGACCCTGTCTCAAGCGACCTATTGAAGAGTTTCGCCAGGGGTGCGGCCAGTACATCCACCAACTCCCATAGTACCCTCGGATGAATGCCATCCAGTCCAGGAGATTTATCTTTCTTCAGGGCCTTCAGGGCTTGCCACACCTGTTTGGTGGAGATAGCTTCATCCGTTCCCCCCCTCCTTGCTGGTCTTTCTATTCTTGTCCTGTTGTGAAACCCCAGGGGTGCCACTCCCTCCCTTATTCTCCCTTTCTGTTAATCCCCGGTCCCACTCAGTTTTGCTTCCATCCCCTTTGTGCCTTGCTTAGCAAATATCCCATCCCCCTCCCCAGTGAACACCTAGGCGAAGTGCTCATTTAATACCTCTGTCTGCTCGCTCGCCTCTTCCACCCACCCGCCATCCGTTCTCAGTCTGCCAAGCTTGCCCTTAGTTTTTTCGGTTAAATGCACATTTTTTTTTTACTTTTCCTATTGATTTTCAGTTCAACTCAGCTTTTAAGTGCACATTTTGTACAGTACCACCTTAAATAATCCACCTTAACATCTTAGCTGCAGCTGTGGTGCTGTCTAGCATGGCCACAGTAAGAAAATTAATTTTGTCAAAAGAAAAGACTGACCTTAGCCTTCGGCTTAATTTTGAATCCTACACTGAAACACACAAAGCAAAAGAAGATTACTGATTTTTTCAAGTAGTATTGTGTTGTAGGACAGTGCATTAATGTAATTTTAACTTGAGCACCTGGTATTTAATAAAACACGTTACAGAAACAGTGAAATGTGCCAGGAAGTGATTTTCTGGTTAAGTGCACAGCCTGCTTAAGCACACAAAAAACATTTATCCCGCGGCTGTGCACTTAGGAGGGCTCCACTGTATACATATATATATATATATATATACTGTATATATATATATATATATATATATATATTATAGGGGCACGGTTGCACCCCTATAGTTAGGGTTGAGTAGGCACTTTAATGTTAAACTCAACATTTTGCACTTTAATAACTTTGCAACCATGGAACAGATTTGCACAACATTTGGCATGCACCTTCCTGTGGAATAGATCTCTTGATCTGACAAGTTTTGTTCTGGTCGGATGTGTGGTCTCTAAGTTACAGAGAGGTGAAAAAACAAGTTTTTAGCCAATTGACTTTCCTGGGATTTCTCTTTGAACTTGCCTACAGACCAGAAGGTTTGTTTGTTTGGTATGAAATTATCAGGACAGAAAGGGACTGCCCCACAGATGTGCCTTTTGCTAGTGTGGTGAAAAAACAATAAGACGTTTTTAAGTTATTGCAATTTAAACATTTGAAAAAATAATTTCTGAGCATGCTCAGTAGGCACTTCAATATAGCTGTATGATACGAAAGAGGAATCCTGCATTGCATGAGAAAATTCCTCTTTCTTAGGGCCGCCATCTTGTTTTCAGTTTTGCCTGAAAAATTCAGAATTGGAAACCTCCCAAAATGATATTCTGGGGAGGAACTAACACATGTATCTTGCTTATTGGGACCCCCTAGGTGCATTCTGCACTTTACTGCTTGGAAAATGCCCTTAGAATGTGTTTTATTTAACATTTAAATTCTTTGTTTGTATCGGCGTCATGCAAAGTAGGATCTTAGTTTATATGATGAGATACAAACTAGGATCCTACTTCCTGAGTCATATGAAGTAGGATCTTAGTTCGTATCTCATCATATGAACTAAGATCCTACTTCATATGACTCCAGTACAAACAAAGAATTTAAATGTGTATATCGCAGCCATTTTTTTGTATTTTCTCACCAAATTTTCAACATAGGTATTTTGGGACCCACATCATGAGCACTGGCACTGTCATTTCGTTACATGGTCCCAAAAGGTGATTTCGTAGTCACTGTATGGAATCACCTTTTGGGACCGATTAACAAAATGACAGTCCCAGTGTTCATTAGCGGCCATCCCCAAAAGCCCATGTTGAAAATTTGGTGCAAGAAATCCCAAAAAATGGCCATGTTACAAGTGTGCATTGCGTGGTTTTTACGCATGCTCGTAACTTTGCCAATTTTTTATATTTTCACTCCAGATTTTCAGCATTGCCATGTTTCACACCTAGTCATGAACAGTACAGCTGTCATTTCTCACATCCTGCCCGAAATGTGTTTTCGCACCTGTGGTACAGAATGGCTCAGTTGCTGTGCAAAATCAACTTTCGAGATGGATTAACAAAATCACAGTGCCAGTGTTCATGGGGGGTTTCCCAAAAAGCCCATGTTGAAAATTTGGTTAAAAAATTCCCATAAAGGGCCACGTTACGAGCGTGCATTGTGCAGTTTCTACATGCGCTTGTAACTTCGCCAATTTTTCATATTTACCCTCCTGATTTTCAACATCACCCTTTTCCACACATCCTCATGAGCAGTATACAGCTGTAATTTTTCATATCCTACCCAAAACATGATTTTGCATTTGTGTCGCAGAATACCACGTTCGATGTGCGAACTCAACTTTTGGGACAGATTAATGAAATGACAATGACATTGTTCATGAGGTGGTGTCTCCAAAAGACCATGTTGAAAATTGTGTAAATAAAATCCTGAAAATGCCCGAGTTACGTGCGTCCATTGAATTGTGGCACCCCCGGCACCTTTCGGCATCCATATCTCGAAAACGATTTGGGATACAGATTTTTCACTCTCTGCAGCTAACCACCCATGGAGGTTTTGAAGTCATGATTACAAGCCCAGTGGAATTTTTTCCATAGTTGCTATGGTTACTGAGATATTGACAAATTCGTGCTAGAAGGGTTACTTTTCATGACTATAGGGCTGCAGTATGTCCGTACTTATATGTAAGTGGGAGCACAGGGCCCTGCATTAAGAAAGCTACAACAAATTGTGTTGGCAACATGTGGCGAGATGTACTTCTCTACCTTTGAAGAGTTCTGTATATTACTATGAAGCACTAGTTTGTAGCTGTACCTTGTGCTTTGGACTGGAGGCCATGGGCTGGGGAGGCAATCATTAGGGTTGTCAACCCCAAGGAAGACCCCACCACTGATTCGGCAATGCTCCAGAGACCCAAAACCCTAATTGTTTTTTCCTTTTGCTGCTTTGGGGGGTAGGGGTGGAAACCCTAATGCCGTATTTCCCTGCTTTCATGGCATTAAGTTGCCATAACTGGTACAATAATGAAGTTTTTTTGCAAAGAATATAATATTTACATTTTCTATTCATGTTTCATTATGACTTAATAGACAATATATGAAATACTAAAATTATAAAAAATATAATACAATTTAAGAGCAGAAGGAAGGGGAGATGAAAAACCCTCGAAAAATCCAACCTACATGAAAACCAAAGCAGCACTGTTATGGTTTCTTTCCTGCTTTGATTAGCCATGTCTTCATCCTGTTTAGGCTAATTTGTATTTTAATTGATCTTCAAGAGCAGCTGACACCTTCAACAGAACTTTCACAAAACATAATGTTTAGGCACAGTTCAGCTTGTATTTCACATTAGTGCTGTATGTCTCCTCCCCATTATTTAATATTGAGGACATTTGCATGAAAACAGGAACTTTGCTCCTAAACATTTTATCTAATTCAGTTGCTTTCTCCCTACCTGAGGTCATATTGTACTGCTTGTGACATCACAGTTACTCCTATGGCAACATATTGTGATGCAACAACAGAGGATTGTGACTTGAAGTAGGGAGTAAACTATGGAGGCAGATGAGCTCTAAGGGATAAAGATCTTGTGTTCGTGCAAATTTCCTCAGTAATAAATAAACAGGAGGAGAAATCTGTAGATTATATATAGAATGCAAGCTGAATTGTACCTAATTACTATGTTTTTCAAAGTTGTCTTGGAGGCATCAGCAGCTCTTTAAGCTACAGGGGATTGCATTCCAAGCTTTTGTGCCCACATGGTAAAAGACTGATCTGCCCATGCAAGTTTTCTTAGGAGGGACAACATATTTGAATCTTTGTGCTGATCTCAGGCCATTTCTAACCTGCCTCTATTCAATACCATCCAAAAGATTGGTTGGACCCTACCAGTACTACATAAATACACGTGGTTTACTAGATGCATATTTCTTCTATCAATCAATCTTAACCATCCCAATTCTGAATATAGGGCTCTATTTACAAAGCCTATGTGCCAGGGATGTGCAGTGCATAGGCTTGCCTAAGTTAGAATGCCAAACGTCCCAGGATCAGCCCTCATGCAATTGCATGCCATGGGTGTGGGCCCACAGAGAGATGGCCAGCGATAATGAATTTAAGACTGTCTGCAGTTGTGGAGCTGTTCACGCTGGGTATGCACCTCTCGTATGTACCCAGCACACATTAGTGCATAGTGGCCACAGATTGCAATGGTGGGTCTGCAGGGGGGCATCAAAGATGAAGCATTATGCATGACATCCAGCTGTGTCTGCTCCATTCCCATAAAAAGCAGATCAACATAACTGAATGTTGGAACAATCATGGATCCACGATCAGTTTCTGTGATTCTCTGGGCAGACATTTCTTTATTCCATATAGCATTCCAAACTTTCTTGCCAAATTAGTTACTATTTTGTCTATATGTATGTCCCATTTACATTTTTCATCTAGTCAAATTCCTAACTATTTATTATACTTGGTTTGTTCTAAAATTATAATGTTATTTGTGATTACTGTTGATGGGTCGTTGACTAACTTTGAGCTATGATTTCCCCAAAACAGCATTGTCTTGGGCTTTTTAGGACTGGGAACCAATTTGTTTCTTTTGAAGAAATCTTGTATCTGATCAAACACATTCTGCAAATTTATTTCAGTTTGCCCAGTGGAGACTCCTGGTGCATATAGTATGGTTTCGTCTGCACATAGATGAACTTTTACATCAAAGTTTTGCAAAGCGAGATCATTCATTAAGATATTAAATGACATTAAACAGCAAAGGCCCTAATATTGATCCTTGAGGTACACCTGAAATAATTTTTGCCCTATCTGAGACAAAATTTCCCAATTTGACTAATTGTTGTCTCCCCTCAAAGGGACACTGTCAGGTTTTATGCCCTTTTTCTAAGTTTCATAGTTTCATAGTTAGTTCAAGCAATAAGACTTTTGTCCATAAAGCTTGCCAATGAATGTTTTGTGT
Source organism: Neoceratodus forsteri (assembly GCA_016271365.2). Classification (NCBI taxonomy): domain Eukaryota; kingdom Metazoa; phylum Chordata; order Ceratodontiformes; family Ceratodontidae; genus Neoceratodus; species Neoceratodus forsteri. The sequence continues at coordinate 1,238,343,381 of CM057455.1, forward strand.
AATCAAAAGTCGTATGCTATGACTTTTGATTACACAAAAGTGCACCAGGCATTTACCCAGTCGCTTGCTCCATATCTGTAAATTGCTACTGTAACTTGGTTGTTGCACAAAAGTACAAGATGTATATGTTTTTTATTAAAATTATATTTTAAGCATCCTGACCTAAATGCCCATGGGCTGCCTTTCCTGCATGTCCATGAGAATAAAATGGCACCAATCTGCGGGAACACGCATTCATGAATGAGTTGGGCATATTTTTTCATAGCTAAAAGAAACAGTGTGCTAGGTAATATTCCCTTCTCTGTACTTTACAAAGTTACCCTTAGTTAAAATGGAGTGCTCTATCCTATTTAATTTCTTCATTGAGAGTTGAAGGCGTTGGGTCTAGAGTCATGACTTCTACTTTCAGTAAAGAAATTAAATAGGTTTGGGTGCTCCATTTTAACTGTGGCAAACTGTAAAGTACAGAGAAGGAAATATTACCTGGTACACTGTTTCTTTATGAAAAAATATGCAAGATTGCATAAAACTTGCAAAACTTGCAAGAATCCTCCAGGATTGGCTGTTCTCGGTCTATGTTTTATCCCATACGCTCCTGACACTCCTGCCAGACTGCATTCTTCAAGCACTGAGCTTCTGCTTGAGCTAGTTTCTCTGAGCATTTTTTTCTGGACTTTTTTTTCCCATTAGCAAGTTTTATTGTACTGCCACTAAAAGGACATGATCTTTATCTAAAGGGATCTCTGCCTGTTCTTATAGATACCTTGCTAAACTACAGTTACCCCTCCATCTGATCAGCCCCCCTCTGCGCTCCTTGCTTACATATTCCTTCTGTTCATAAATCAATTGTTCACTAATTTTCACTGCGTTTATGAACAATGCATCCCCTACTCTTCTCTCTCACCCTTATTCTGCTCATATATCTCTCCTTACCACCATCACTTGCTCACTACTCATCTATTCCTAATAGCTCTCCCAACCCCACATTCTACTATCTTCAATCCCCTACCCACATCCATGCTATCACTCCCTCCCCCCTTTGAAATATGGTCTCACTCTGCCACTATTCCTCATGCAGCTTTGATAATGGTGTCCACTTTCACTGCAGTTCTCCACCTTCTTCTTCCTCACTCATCCACTCCCTTCTCCTCAGACCTACCAACCTCCTCTCCAGCCCCTTCAAAATCCCTTAAGCTTCATTTTCTCATACTCGCCCTCCTCTTGCTCTCCACTGGGGATATCTACCCCAACCCAGGCCCTATTCCCCACTCTCTGCTCTCAACCCTCCCAAAGGGCTTAAAGATTCTACATCTTAATACCCACAGCTTGTTGCAAAAAATAGACCAGATTCAGACCATGGTGTACACTCTAAAACCAGACATTCTAATCTTCTCAGAAACTTGGCTAAAAAGTTCTATCCCTGACCACTCAGTCTCCATTCCTGGCTACTCACTGCTAAGGCAAGACCATGCTGGCAGGGGTGGTGGTGTGGCCATTTATGTCCTAGCCTCCATCCAATATTCTATCATCTACTCATCCTCCAATCCTGAGACCATAATGCCCTAGCTATCCATGTGACCCTCCCCTACACTCTTCCAATCTTCATAGCCAGCATTTACTGCTGCCCAAATGTCCATCCTTCAGTCCCGCTAGACCTCCTAACCTTCATCACTTCCCTTGCTTACCTTGGGGAATTATTCATCCTAGGCGACTTCAATATAAAATTGGTTGTCACCTAAAACTACAAAAACTAAAAATGAAATTGGAGCCCTAAATCTCTCCCAACTGATCTCCAAACCCACTCGCCCAAACCAAAAGACACAACCACACTCCCTACTTGACTGGGCCCTTACCTCCCACCCCCACCGTGTCATCACCCCTGGTGTCCTCCCTGATGCTCTCAGTGACCATAAAACAATATCCATAGTTAGGAAAGTCCACAGAACTAAATCACAACACAAAATTGTACAACTACGCTCTTTCAAGTCTCTTGACCTTGAACCTCTCCTGAGTAACCTTGCCAATTCTGACTGGTTCCTCTTATCCTCCTTTCCCTCAGTTGATAAGGCCCTTGCCTACTTCAAATAAATCTTTCTTGTAAATTGGGACACCTTTGCCCCACTAAAACAAACCAGAGTCAGAGGTAACCACTTACCTTGGATAACCCCTGAACTTCTGACCTGTCTCAGGGCTAGAGATCGGGCCTGGAAGCATCATAAAGCCACCCAACATCCTAATGACCTCGAAAACTGCTGCATGCTCCAAAATGCTTGCACCAGACTACAAGGTTAGCCAAGTCCAAATATTTAAAATCTGTCTTCATTACCAACCTAAATTCCCCTTCTAAGTTCTGGAAGGTGGTCAACACCCTATTTACCCTGTCATCTGCCCCACCAGTACTTAAAGTAAATAGCTCACTAGTGTCTGACCCACCAGCAGAAGCATTGATATTTAACTCCTACTATACCTCCTGTGTCACTGAGCTACTGAAATCCCTTCCTTCCTACCCATCACCCTTCCTACCCTCTACTGGTGTGCCCCCTCCACCACCCTCCCACCTCCCCTTTGCTTTTACTTCTGTAGCCCCAAATGATGCCCTAAGTGCCCTTCTCACCATCAACCCCCTCTAAGATGTCTCCCCCGATGGCCTTGATCCAAAAGTCCTCTCCCTCTCTGCTCCAGCCATTGCCTAGCCCCTCTCATTAACTCTAAATCTCTCATTCTCTACTGCCTCAGTCCCCTTTTCATTGAAACATGCAGTAGTTCTCCCTCTACCCAAAGGGGGTGACCCCTCATCCCCTGGCAACTATCACCCCATTTATCTCCTCCCTACCCTTGCCAAGCTTCAAGAACACATTGTCTTCTCCCAACTCACCTCTTTTCTATCTGACACCATCTTTTTCACCCCTTTCCAGTCTGATTTCAGGAAAAAACACTCAACCACCACCTCTCTCCTATGACTTACAGACTCCATCCTAACCAAAATGGACAATGGCCAAATTACCACTGCCATTTTTGTCGATCTTGCCAAGGCCTTCAACACCGTCTCTCACTCCCTTCTGCTCAACTCATTCCCAACAGCTGGCCTATCTCCCTTCACTACAAACTGGTTCAAAGCCTACCTTATTGGCAGAACCCAATCAGTTAAGATCTTGGATGCCACTTCACCTCACCTCTCAATTAGTACTGGCATCCCCCAGAGCTCTGTGTTAGGGCCTCTCCTATTCTCCATCTTCTTAAATGACCTTCCCTCTGTTTGCTCCCCCTCCACCACTATACATATGTATGCCGTTGATACAGTCCTGTATACATCTGGTTCCTGTTCTGCTGAGGTTACAACCAGCTTACAGCAAGACTTTGACAAGGTTCAGCTCTAGTTTGCTAACCATCAACTTTTCCTCAATGCCAAGAAGACTGTCTCCATGATCTTTGGCACAAGGCAGAGACTCTCTAGGCTTCCCTCCCTACCAACTTTCCACTCCCTTGATGGGATTTTACTTGAGAACACATCCTCCTTCAGGTACTTAGGTGTTTGGTTGGACCAACACCTAAACTTCTCTGGACATATTGATGCCATCCAGAAAAAACTGTGCCCCAAACTTGGTACCCTGTTCAGGAACCGTAGTTGCATCCCTCCTATGGCTAAGCGTGAACTTGTTCAGAAGATGATACTGGCTATTTATAACTATTGTGACATAGTCTATGGTGCTTCCACTAAGTCCTCCCTGGCCAGACTGGACACCCTCTTCAATTCCTTCTGCTGCTTTGCCCTGGATGCCCTCCCTCGCACCCACCACTGCAATCTTTATCATGCCCTATCCTTCCCCTCTCTTACAAATAGGTGACTCTCCCACTTTGCTAAATTCACCACTAAGCACTGGTTAGGTGAGTTCCCTTCCTACCTAACCTCCCCCTTTATAACAACCCCCCCATCCTCCCATTCCCTTAGATCAACCGACTCCCAAACCCTGGTAGTCCCCCCACAAATCCACCCTAATTGGCCAATCTGCTTACTAACACTGCCTCCCAAAAATTTGGAATTCACTCCCCCCCTCAAATCCGGCACTTATCCTCTGCCTACTCCATCAGCTCTGCCTCAAAAATTACCTTGAGCCTAGCTGTTCCTGCCATGTCCCTCCCTAATTCCCTCCTATAAGCCCTGGATAAACCCTACCACTCTACCGTCACCTTCATTTTACTCTATGCACCCTCACCCCCCAAATTTCTAGCCCTCCTCCCCTTCCTCCAAATTGCTTCCCCTTACTGGCCTCCCTTGATCGCTCACAGAATGTAAGAGGCACCAAATGCTTTCTATGGGTCCCTCTCCTATCCCCCCAGGGGCTTGTATCCCTCATCTACTCCCCTCCCCCCACATCCCTCCCCTTTCACCCTTTTCTTTCATGTAAGTACTTGTTTACTTACTAACCCGGCACTTAATATTGATTCACTTTTTCAACATATTAGCATAACTCTGTTTTAATACTGTTTGTAACACCTGCCTTGTAACTGTATGTTAATGTTAATCTTGTAACTTGAATGTAACTTGAACATGACTCTTCCCTCTCCTCACCTTTACCCTCCTCCCTCCCTCTCCTTTCCCGCTCTCACAGCTCCCCCTTTCTTTACTTTAACGTAGGCACTTTTTTACTTGTTAACCCAGCACTTATTATTGACCACTCTTTCTACCTATTATGCGCAACACAGTTGTACCACTGCTTGTAACACCTGCCTTAGAACTGTATGTTAATATTGATCTTGTAACTTGAATATTTAATGTTTCACTCCTATTGTTCCCCTTCCCCCAAGGTCACACCTGGAGATGAGTGATTGGCCACTCAGTGTGCCTTCCTAGTGAAACATTTCAATAAATAAATAAATAACTTTATAAAGTACAGAGTAAGGAATACCACCTTGCACACTGTTTCTTTTAACTATGAAAAAATATGCCCAACTTGTTCATGAATGAGTGTTCCTGTGGATCAGGGCCATTTTACTCACATGCACATGCACATGTGGTGGCCAGCTGGCATTAAGGTCTGGACCCTGAAAATGTCATTTTAATGAAAAAAATACACTTTTTTTACTTTTGTGTAACAACAAAGTTACAGTAGCAATTTGCAGACATGGAGGAGGCAACAGGGTAAATGCCTGCAAGCACTTAGAAAAAGGGCATACAAGCCGACAGTGTCCCTTTAAGATAATCAGTAAGCCATTTCAGAGTGGTAAGCAAGAATCCCAGGACCTTGAGCTTGAACAGGAGGATGTCATGGTCCAAGGTATCAAAAGCTGTTGAAAGATTAATGAAGACTGCTCCCATTGACATCCCCCGTCCAAGGCCTCCTGGAGGTCACCCACCACTCTGATCAGGGCTGTAGTAGTACTATGTTTGGAGCAAGATCCAGATTGGAATTCACTCACAATGTTATTATTTTCCAGAAACTGTTTCATTTGTAGGCTCACTAGTCTCTACCATTTTTGACACTGTTGACATCAATAAGATAGATCAATAATTTCCTGTATCTATTCTATCTCCAGATTTGTAGATTAGATTTATTTTGGCCATCTTCCAGGCTGTTGGAAACTCATCAAGATGGAGATATATATTTAATATATATATATATCAAAGGTGTTCAGATTACTGGAGCAGCATATTTCAACAGAAGGGGTATAATACCGTCATATCCCGCTGCCTTTGTAACATTTTATTTAGTTCTTTCATTACTTCAGTAACTTTAATTTTACTAAATTTAAAGGAGGCATGCCTGTATTCACTAAAATCATTTTTAACTGGAGGACAGTCCTTCAATTCTTTTCTAATCTTAAAATCATTATTCAAATTAAGGGCTTCTGTTCCCATTTTTACAAAATATTTATTAAATTGTGTTGCAGCTTCTAAACCTATTAGTACATTTTTTCCTTGAATTACAAATTGTTTGTGGATATCCATAGTTACTGGATATTTTAGTTTCTTCATAAATTTCCAAACGTCTTTTGGTTGATTTTTATTTAATTTTCCAAGCAAAGTTTTATAGTAAGTTTGTTTTGGTAATTTAACTTCTTTGGTATAGTTATTACATATTTATTAATATTTGTCCCCATCTATTGGTCTATTAAGTCTTTTAGCTAGGGTCCACAATTTATCACCCTGCTTTTTTAACTCATTTAATTTGAAATTATACCAAGGGGCATTTGTCATTTTTACTGTTCTCTTCCTTTCTGGAACATGTTTGTTACATATTAATATAAACTCATGATAGAAGTACTCCCAAGCATCACTGGCTGTGGGTATTAGATCTAATCTTGACCAGACTGTAGTCTTAAGAACCAATAGGAATGAAACATAATTGAGATTTTTATATGAACAGTAAGTAACATATTTGCCGTCAGCTATACATCTATCTTTTGTTCGAATGCTAAAGGTAGTTTGATGGCCACTAAAGCTGTCTGGAAGCATGTCAGCCAGCTTATAGCTATCCTGATTATTTGCAAATATTAAATCAATTATTTATCGTGAATGCTAAAATGTTTTTCTGATTTATGCATGTTGGTTCCATGATAAGTTGTGTCAAGCCTAAGTTTACCTGTTGGTCTTTCTGGGGATGGGTGAGAATAATAGTTCACCAAATTACATTAAAATCTCCCATGATCAGGAGATCATGTGAGAATTTAAATTTGAATAGTACTTCTTGAAGAATATTAAAAGTTCAATACTCACTTTGGGATGATGATAAAGACCTGCTCTTGGGAGCTCTTCCCCTGGAGTGAACCACATATGAATTGAAAGAAAGAGCAGACATGTTTAAGACTTGGGAGAAATGCATAAGTTCTCTTCTCCCTTGGAAGCCGCACTAGTCAGAGTGAGTAGCACCATACAGAGCCTGAAATACCACATACAAAGCAAAATAGGCAATAGACTCCTTAAATGTAACTCACTTATGAACTACCTGTTTTCTTCTTCATAGCACAGACTAAAAAAAACAGCCAAGAGATTGTTGCTCATGTTTACATGTTTGTATGTATCGTTGCTTGTCAATCCAGCAAAATTAATGTAAATAGGAGTACAATGTACCGATCAAATCCTAAGTCTTAAAGATCAAATACACATATTTCATAAAAAGCTTGAACTACCTTGAATTCACATCCCTGTGTCATGATTAGTGTTTTCTGAAAATGTCATGCTGTTTGGTTTTGTGGTTTTCCTTAAATCAGCCTCTGTTAATGTGCTCTGCAGTAACTGAAAACAGTGAAGAAACTGAAGATTTTTCTGTCCCTGTCAGTGAGCAATGACATAATATTTGTCCAGTCTGCTGCTTTAGCAATTAAGTCCCTGATTGACTGAATATGCTGTTGCAGTTCCTAGTTAGAGCAGTCTGTAGAGCTAATTGTTTTCACTCAAAGTTTGTTAGTAATCCATCTGGTTTGTGTTTAGAGAGATTAGCTCAAAATCTAGTTCTGTTCTCATAAAAAGTTGATCATTTGGGGTTCAGTGCTGAATTGAAGTGGTATGAATGAATGTCTGTGAGAAATTACCTTGTCTGTATCACAACTGTCAGTTCCCTGTCATCAAAACTTTGCATTCTGTTCTGGCTATATAACACAGGGTTGTTTAATGGATATAAAATAAATTGGCATTCCATTCATTCATAGAAGCAGCATGTATTTAAAGTAGCCTCAATAAATATGTTCATGTGATAACAATTTTGTTTTCATGTCAGATTGACAAATGTGTGTCTGCCATACTCTGCTATTGCAGGAACATGTACTATATGAACTCATAAAATTCAGTTCTTTGAGGGTTTCTGTGTGAAAATACATCATGTATGTATATAACTAGAAATACTATATGGCATCCTGATGCCCCTGTCTCCTGCCCAGCAGTTGAGGCAGCAGTTCTCTGCTTCTCCCTTTCCCCAGCCCCAAAAGCCCCCTGTTTCCTGACCCCATTTGGGGATGCTGCAACCCCCTGTCCACTGTCTTCTCCACACAGTCAGGGCTGCTGCCTCCTGCACAAATCATTGAGGCTGCTGCACCCTGCTACCCTCTGTCCCCCACCCTATAACACAAGATGAAAGTATTTTTTAATTTTTCTTTCAAGTAGTTTGTGCAGTGTACAGTACCAAAGGATCTGACTCTAGTGGCAGGGAGCAGCATGGTGCAACAACTCTAAACATTGAGGCAAAAGGCTCTGTGGTGCAGTAGGACACAGTGGTGTCAGGGGACAGAGGACAGCAAGATGCAGAAGCCTTGACTGTGGTGCAGAACACAGTGGGGCATCAGGGTACAGCAGCCCTGACTGTGCGACGGGGTGCATGTGGTACAGCAGCCCTGCCCATTTGGGGCAATAGAAGTGTGTAGCAGGGTACAGCAAAAGCCCTACTTTTGGTGGCCTGGGGCAGCATAGTGCAGCAGCCCAAACTGTGGAAGCAGAGGACCTGGGACTCTAGGGCTTAGCAGAGCACAGCAGCCCTATCTGTGGAGACAGGAAAAGGGAGTAACAGAGTGCATTGGCCCTGACATTGGGGGTTGAGGATAGAGGAAAGCAGGGTGCAGCAGCCTCAACTGAGAGGCAGGAGACGGGGCATCAGAATACCATATAGTATTTCTAGTTATACACATACATGATGTATTTTCACACAGAAACCCTCAAAGAACTGAATTTCATGAGTTCATACAATACATTTTCCTGAAATAGCAAAGTGTGGCAGACACATTTATCAATATGGTAAAAAAACAAAATTGTTCTCACGTGAACCTTTTTTTTTTAGTTTTTGGCAACTGGGTAAGGCCCACTAGGCATAAGTGCCTGTTTTCAGGGGCAACCTGGGAGCACTGGGGAGGTTAAGTGTCTTGCTCAGAGTCACACAGTATGCAAGTGGAGGTTGTGGGAATCAAACTCTATTTAAAAATAAAATAAAAGTTATACAATGCCTCTAGAAAAAAGTCAAAGGCATCTGCTGCATTATTACTGCCCCTAGTAGCCTGAGGGTGGGAAGCCATAATAGCAGATTCCTTCTCATGTGTCTCCCTGATGCACTGTGGGACAGCTTAAAGGGTGCAGAACTGACTTGAATTGAAACACTCTATCCTGAACCAGAGCAGCTCAATAGGCATCTAGTCCAAGCCAAACCTTGGTTCAGCCCGGAAAAAAATTATATCTATTTCTTCTACTTTTTTCTTCCTAACCCTTTACCACTGCCTATCCCACTCATTAAATCCTCTCAGACCTCACTTGCCTCCCCCCTGTAGTTAACATCTGGCTTCTTGACAGTTCCCATCACCCATCTCTGTCTTTTGGATATCTCCCCTAACAAACTACCTTCCTGGGGCTAGAGCCCCTCTGCAACTAATCTGCTCATCTCTGTCTCTCTGGAATTGCCGGTTTGTGATGGGGGGATGGGGAAATTGGCAGATGAGCCCTTTATTGCCTGTCTAGAATAGTCAGTAACTGATCTCCTCACCTCTGAACACACTACTAGCTAAATCAATGAGTGACATGCTGTGAAGTTACAGCGGTGTACTCTAGCATTAGTGCAGACAGTAATAAGCAAATGGAGCTCTTCGATATGTAAATTGTTGAGCTGCACTTGCATATCATCTGTGCTAATGCTAGAATGCACGGCTATATATCCTTAGTGCATCACATGGCTGCTCATATAATGGCATGTTCAGGGGAGTGGAAGCCAAGTGTTGACTCATCTTGCCAGGCAAAGATGGATTAAACAAACAAACAGGATGAAGGCGAACTTAGCAGCTAAGAAAAATAAAAGAAGCCAAACAAATAGTGAATTTGCAATATTTTCATCACAAAACCAGCTTATGAAAGCACTACTCAAAGTCCCAGTGCTTTGACTCGGGACGAGTCTTCATTGGGGGGGGGTGATAATTCAGCTGATTGTGTCCACTATTCTCCCCAGGTCAACCATTGGTAAATACAGAAGGGAGTATAGATTACAGTAATTGCAGATGGGCTCTTGCCCCAGAAAAGTAAGGTATTGGGGAGATGGTTAGTGGGGATCAATCTAAAAGACAGTGTCAGGAAGTGGGGACAAGGAGGTTAGATATTACTTTTTAAGGGGCAAGAGGCAGTTTTGGTCTAAAGGTTTTAGTCCACAGCTGTGAACCTAGGGATGCCTGGGATGCCCCACTGTTTGCTCACTGTGTGACACTGAGCATGTCACTTAACTGCCCTGTGCTTAACCTCTCTATAATCTCTCTCTCTCAAAGGTACAGCATTTCTGCCCTGATGGAATCTCCCGGTGCACATAAGGTGGCCAACATTCTCTCTCCTCATTCTCTTGTATTGTAAGACTGCTTTGAGAGATTCATTTTGCATGGAACGCACTTGAAAACCAAATTCCTTTTCCTTCACTGAGGAAAGAGTCTTTGCAGAGGGAGAGTTGAGGAGTAGGACTATGGGTGGCAGGACACACAAGCAGAAATAGTAGTGAGTGAAGGTGGCCAGTGGCAAGTTGGTTATGCTTCAGTTCTGGACATTTTTTCTTTAAGTTTGACCTCAGGAATTCAGCCCCTTAATTTGGCTCACAATGTAGTATCTAGCAAGGAGTAAAAGCAGACTGTAAATAGGGGTATATGATACCCCTCCCTAGTCATTTCCTGTCCTCCACCCCATCCCTTGTTCTCTCAGGCAAAAAGCCACTGGCTAGTAGAGCAGTGTTCCTCACTGATGATGCTAGTAGACTGATTGGTCAGTTGATCCAGTGCCATCAATGACATAGTCCACCCCCCCAGTAGAGCACCCTATTTATAAAGTCAGTCAGATCTGAGAGTCCAGTCCATATGGGAGAGTGTCACAGTGGGAGCGGGAACCCTTCATCCACTCCCCTCAGAATAGTCAAGAATCATGGGCATCCAAGTAGGTAATGACAGGTATAAGCTGTTGGCCTAAGCAGATGATCTTTTGCTGCATCTGGTGAAATCTCATATTTCTATACCGACAGCTGTGGACATTATCAATAGATTATCTCAAGTGGTGGGATACAAACTAAATCTGGATAATTCCAAAGTCATGCCTCTTAATATACATGTCCAGAAACATTGGATTGAGAATTTGGGTCTCGCCTGGGAAACCAAAGTTCTTATCTATCTGGGAATCAAGATTTCTTGTTCTCTTTCTGCTCTGATTAAACTTTATCTCTCCCCTATTTGTCACACTATTCAAATGGACCTCCAGAGATGGAAATCTCTTCCACTCTCGCTATGGGGGTGGGAGAATGTGATAAAGATGAACATCTTGCCCAGGGTGCTTTATCCACTGAATATGGTGAGCCCATTTCTCACCAAACGCTGGTTTCTTTGGTTACAAACCACTCTCTCAGACCTATGGAATGGGTAAGTGGTTAGGAAGGAGTACTCCAAATTGACCCATTAAAAGGATCTGGGTGATCTGCGACTTTCCAACTTTTTTCTCTACTACTGTGTGACACACTGCTGTAAAATATTTAGGTGGGGTGCCAACACTGACAGTTTTCTGTATGGCTTTGTTCCTCAATGGATCTCCTTGGAATGACACTTATTCCACTCTCAGGGTCTCAATTTAGGTTGTTTAATTTATGCCATAATCTCAGAACTCCCTAATTCTCTATGGAACTCCCCAGTCTGGTGGTCTCTCAAAGCCCTCTGTCAGATCTGCTCCTACCTGAATCTGTCACTGTATAAAGATTTGTCTCAGCCTTTATTTGGCAACCCACATTTTAGAATTGCTAACCGCATCATCCCCTCGAGTTTCTGTTCTGCCTTTGGCAAGATCTCTATATCATCTTTGATTTCGGATGGTAAAGTTATCCCTGCAAATGTGCTTCAGGAAAAATGTTTTATACCCACTTACCATTTCTTTAAACATCTGCAACTGCAGGGTGCAATTTCTGCCTTCCTGGGCCCCCCCACCTTGGCAGGATTCCTCTAACCCCATTTTGCAGGAACTTATAGACATAGCCAGTCAACCCAACTCGATTTCTAGGTTTACATCGTCTTACAACACCATGATCCCAACAGACCATGAGGAGCTTGCTTCTATTGGTGGCAGGAGTTAGACCTTAATCTAGATGATAAGGAATGGCAACAAATATGGAGACGTCTGTACAAGTATGTAAAACAGGACCGTCTATGATTCTTGCAATTCCATATCTTACATAACCTGTATTTCTCTCCCACTAGACTATACAGGATGGGTAGATCGGCTTCTCCCCTGTGTATTAGATGTGAACAATCAGAAAGTACACTGAAACATATTCTCTGGGACTATGCCCTGGTGGCTCCCTTCTAGTAAGCAATTTATGGTGCTCTGGATCCTATGCTGGGCCTGAATTCTTCCTTTAATCAGCAGATTTGTTTGGTGGGCCATTTTTCTATTGACATGATAGACTGCCATAAAGCCTTTATGTCCATATTCTCAGTAGTGGCTAAACTTGTTATAACATAACACTGGTTAGACCAAACTTTGAGGGAATGACATTTGGAAGTTCTTCAAGCCCTTGAACTAGAGAGACATGTTGCTTTCCAGCAGAACCAACAGGAGGCTTTCAATAGGAGATGGGGCCCTCTGATGGCTTTTTTACCTATCATGCGCTGCCCTCCTACGATTCCCAATACATAAGGAGAATCAGAGATCCCCACTTAAACAATCACCTAACAGATATAAGAATAGAGATGTAGCTCTAGTCTTCATTTGCCTGGTAAATATCCAGAGATAATCTGGATAAGTCATTAATCTGATGCTATTTATGTAGGGCTTGAGGGGGGAGGGATAAGAGGGGTATGGGGGGTGAGATGGGATTAAAATGTTACGATGTAGATAAGTTTATCTGACAAGGCCTGATCATTAGTGAACGCAGTTTAGGTATTTACTAGGTGTTACAGATGAATGGTCATGGATTTCCATTCTGGGAATGTTTAGATTAATGTTGTATAAGGAGGGAAGCTGTTGATGTATGACAATTACCATTATGTTGATGTATGTCTTACAAAAATGCCTAATAAAGTACATTAAATTGAAAAAAAAAAAGCTAGCACCAAAAGGGCCCACCATACAGAAGGTGAGCCATAGATATAGTGGAAAGAACAATGCAGAAGGACTGCATCCGGGACTGCAACAAGGAAAATTGAGAGAAAATGGAATCGGAAAGAGACTTGGGAAGAGTGGAAAGTTTCACCTGAGATCAGGACTCTCCACTGAATCCAGCTTTCTCTCTCTTTCTCTCTCTTTCACAGAGTTTCAAATCAATGTGGATTCAGCCACAAGAGTCCAGTTCTGAGTCCATTAATGAATGCCTGAGTGACTCTTGAGTCAGGGAGGCTTACCATAAAAACATAGAAACATAGAATTTGATGGCAGAAAAGGAATGCTTAGCCCACCTAGTCTGCCCAGACATTCCCTGCCTAATCTGCCATTGCAGACCCTGTCTGGTCTATGTCGACCCTCCCCCATCTCCCTGCATCCTATCTAATATACCCCTTGTCTATTCTGCGCATGCTTGAAGCCCCCCACATTGTTTTGGCCTCCACCACTTCCACTGGAAATCTATTCCAGGCATTGACTACCATTTCAGTGAAGAAATATTTCCTCTCATTGCTCTTGAATTCTCCTCCCCCAGCTCCATTGCATGCCCCCTGGTCCTGGTAATTGCTCTCATTTGAAAAAGACTCCCCACCTGTACCCTGTTCACTCCTTTGAGGCACTTGTTGGTCTCTATCATATCCACTCTCTCTTGCTGTCCTTTCATCTAGGGTATACATATTGAGATCCCACAATCTCTCTTAATAGGGTTTCTCATGTAGCAATGAACCATTTTAGTTGCCCTCCACTGGACTACCTCCACTCTGTCTATGTCCTTTCTGAGATGCAGTCTCCAAAACCGAACACAATATTCCAGGTGTGGTTGCACCAACAAGCGATATAGTGGCAAAACCACCTCCCTCCGCCTGCTGGAGATTACCCTCCCTGTGCAATCCAGGAATTCTACTAGCCTAACCCCCTGCTTTGTCACACACTGCCTTGCCTCCTTGAGATCTTCAGATATGATTACACCTAGATTCATTTCTTGCTTAGTGTTTGTTAGTACCTGCTCCCTATCTTATACTCAGCACTGGGGGTTTTATGTCCTAGGTGCACTTTTTGCATTGAATCTCAACTTGAAAGGGGAAGAGAGCCACCAGCATAGACCCTAACATGCTTTTATATCTGGTTCCACTGAGATAACCAAAGGACAAGTTCACTCAAAAAAATAGATGGTATCAGACAAGTGAAACCACAAAAACTCTCATATGAAGACTAAACTGTTGGGGCTTCTGATGTATGGCAAAGCAATGAATAAATGAACTTGACTGAACTTCATATAAGCGTTGTTGTGGTTTCACTGGTCTGATACCAATTACTCTTTTTGACTGAATCTGAACTGCTGTGCTTTTGACCATTCCTTGAGTTTTTCAAGCTCCCTGGGCATTTGTTCTACCCTTTTCTGCATGTCCACCTCATTACAGATTTTGGTATCATCTGCAAAAAGGCACACCTTCCCTTCCAGGTCTTCAATAATGTCCCCTATAAAGATTTTGAAGTGGACTGATCCAAGTACAGAACATTGTGCTGTCCCACTTTTTACACTTCTCTCTTTAGAATGAGTGCCATTAATAACCACTCTCTGCTTCCTATCCTTTAACCTGTTTCTAGCACAATTTTACCACTATGGAGTCTGCTCTTAGGTTGGTCAACTTCCTAGTCAGCCTTCTGTGCGACACCATGTCAAAGGCCTCACTGAAGTCTAAATTGAAGATGTCCACTGCTCCACCCTGATCAATTTCGCTGGTCAGCCAGTCAAAGAAATCTATTATATTTGCTTAACATGATGCCCCCACCCATGCTGCTCAATAAAGAGGGACAACATCAACCCTTCTCCAGTCCCCTGGAACCACTCCTGTCAGTCAGTTGTCAAACAAGGACATCAATGGGTCAGCCAGAATATCCCTAAATTCTTTAAGCACCCTGGGTGGAATCTCACCCGATCCCATAGCCTTGTCTACATTTAGGTTTTCCAGTACTTTTCAGCACTATATTCTCTGAAAATTGATCTGTGTCCCTCCCCTTCCCCACTCTATCCCAGGCACCAGGAAAAGGCAGGCATCCTAAACAAATACTTTGTTCAGTGTTCACAGAGGAAAGAGAAGGGGAAGGGCCACAAAAAAGTAACAGAAGCTTTGAAGTAAGGTGGACACTAGTCCTTTCTTGGAGGAGCAAGTCCTGAAGGGACTCGCTGATCTGAAGGTGGACAAAGCAATTGGGCCAGATGGGGTGCATGCAAGGGTATTGATGGCACTCAGGGAAATACTGGCTGCACCTCTGACAGTTCTATTTAATAGCTCATTGGAAATAGGAGTGGTTCCAGAGGACTAAAGGAGGGTAGATGTAGTCCCACTACACACAAGTGGTAGCAGGGAGGAGGATAGCAATTATAGGTCAGTCAGCCTGACATCAGTGGTGGGAAAGTTAATGAAATCACTGCTGAAGGAAAGGATTAAGGAATATCTAGAATTCAGTGGGTTACAAGACCAGAGGCAGCATTGGTTCACGGGGGGAGGTCATGTCTAAGGAGTCTGATAGATTTCTTTGACTGGGTGACAAAGGATTTAGATCAAGGTGGTGTGGTGAACATGGTCTACCTAGATTTCAGTAAGACTTTCACCACTGTCCCACCTAGGAGACGAGTAAGCAAACTGGATAGCTTAGGAGTGGGTCCAAAGGTGGTAAACTGAATAAGAAATTGGTTAGGGGATAGGCAACAGAGAGTGGTAGTAAATGGAGTTCACTCTGAGGAAGGGAGAGTGACCAGTGGGGTGCCTAAGGATCAGTGCAGGGACCATTCCTCTGTAATGTCTTTATAAGTGACATTACAGAGGAACTGGAATGGAAAGTCTGCATGTCTGTGAATGACATCAAAATCTGCAATAGGGTGGACACTCCAGATGGGGTGGAAAGGATGAGTAGAGACCTGAGAAAATTTGAAGAGTGGTCAAGGGTATGGCAGCTGGGTTTCATTGTGAAAAAGTGCAAAACAATTCACTTAGGGCACAGAAACACAGGGGTGGAGTACAAAATGAGTGGAGTGATTCTGACGACCACCAAGCAGGAAAGAGTTCTGGGGGTAATCACATCAGATGACCTAAAGGTGACCGGGCAGTGCGACAAAGCAGTTGGGAGGGCTGGTGGGATGCTGGGGTGCATAGGGAGAGGTATCACCAGCAGAAAGAGGGAGGAGGTGTTGCCTTTGTATAGATTGCTAGTAAGACTCTGCCTAGAGTACTGTGTCTAGTTCTAGAGACCACATCTCTGGAAGGACATAAATAGAGTGGAGGCAGTGAAAGACAACTAAAATGGTCCAGGCATTCCAAAATAGTTGCACTCCAAGGAAAAAATTACAACAGGCTTCTGTAGTTGTTGAAGGAAAGTTCAAGTTTTATTGAACTCAGCAGCTCTAAACATGTAGGACTGTTGCCAGTCACTCAAAGGTTACAACCCTAGTACTTCGCCTCTGACCAAGGCTTCATGAGGGGGGCAATAATAAGGAGAGATACAGGTAGTTTTATAGTCCCCACTGATGACATCACAATTGACCGCACATTATTCAATATATTCAAAATAAAGTGAAACAATCATTGTTTAGAAAGTGCTATTTATGTGTCAAAAGGAAACAGTGAAGTGATTTAAAGTAAAAGTAAAATAGATATGCATACTTCTGCAGAGGGCATTGACATATATGTGCCTTAGGGTAATTAATTTTGTTAAACTAAAAAGTGTCTATTTCAAATATGAACACATAATGTGAAAAACCTAGTCTGAAATAATGTTGGAACTCTGAATTGACATTCTTGTCCACAATAAACCAGCACTCTCAAATATTTTGTTAACTCCACAGACAGCTCAAATACATTGATTCTTAAAGTTAAGTGAACTAACCAGTTTCTAAACACAATCACCATATTTCTGTGGAACAAAAATAAGCCCCTAAGTATTTGAACATCGTGGAGTACATCTTGTTAGTCAAAACTTTAAATGAAGTTCATAACGTACATTTGTTTAACCATGTAATTAGTAAACTTTATTTAAAAAGTAAAATCTATGTTACTTATATGTAATCTCCACAATGTATATAATACTATAGTTTACCAGGACCCCCACCAGCACAAAAAGTCCTAAGATCAACTATTTCATTTTTGAGGGAAATCCCTGGGATCAATTGGTCCAAAGTTAAAGATGGTGGCATTCTTCAAAACTTCAAATTCATATTGAAGCATCTTCAAACCTAAAAGAAAAACACCCAAACAGAACATTATAAATAATCTAATATTAAACAGTTTCAAAATTGGAGGGGGGACAGGAGAGAAAGAACAAGCTCATTTTACTCATACATGTATTGGTATCAAAGGAAGGGGGGGGGGCCTGGGATTTGCCCCGAAAAATGAAATGAATGATCAATGGACATTTTGCAGTTGGTGGGGTCCTGGTAAACCATAATATTTTCTGGAACGCATTGACTGCTTGGGTTAGCCACCCTCTTAGCTGCACCCACCTGAAAACTACTGTGTGTAGGAACTGTTTTTTTGGATTGTGTAAAATAGTCCAGGATCTGCATCAGAAGCCCTATAAGGAGAGACTAAAGGACCTCAAATATGTACACCCTGGAACAGAGGAGGGAGAGGGGGAATATGATAGAGACCTTTAAATACCTCACAGGGGTAAATAAGGTACAAGAGGAAAGTATTTTTCAGAAAACATGTGCTCAAGAACAAGAGGACATACTATGCAACTGGAGATGGATAGATTCAGAAGACATAAGAGGAAGTACTTCTTCACAGAAACAGTGGTGGATTCCTGAAATAGTCTGCCAGTGGAGGTGGTGGGGCAAAAACAGTGGTGGATTTCAAGAATGCATGGGATAAGCACAAGAGAATCATACTGGAATGGAAGGGGGGAAGGGACAAAGTGCTGTAGATTGGGTATGGTCAGCAGTAAATACTGTAGGTAGGGAGGAATGGGCAGACTGGAAGGGCCAAGCAGTCCTGATCTTCCATCAAATTCTATGTTTCTGTTTCCCTTGTTTTCTTCTCAGTTATGTACGTGAACTAAATCTTATCCCCTGTAGCGACAGCTTGGGCAATTCTTACCTCTGTCTGTGCCTTTGCACTCCTAGTTGACTTGTCTGCTTCCTTCTACTTTTCTAAGTATGTCTGCACCCCTCTTTGTGTGTTTCCTTTTACCTTTTGAATATGTAAGCCACTTCACTTTGGGGGAGGGCTTTTGGGAGGAGAGTGTAAGCCACCCCACTTTGGGGGGCTTACTACAAGTTACCTTGCTCTCCTCCTGTGGGCCGTAACAGGCATCTGGTGTCCACCTGGGTGAGTGTGTCTTCTAAGCCCATCTGCCATAAAAGGGAGGTGGTAGAGACCTCAAGAGGCTGGCAGTGACATCTACGCCCAAGTGTTTAGGCTAGAGTTCAAACCCCAGCCCAGGTAGTTGCGGCCTTCACTTTTTGGTGCTGTCTCTTGTGAGACTCAATTGCCAATCCTGTTTGCCCAGTCAATTGCTCATCACGTGACTTAGGGGAGAGTTATACTAAAGATGCTTGGCTATCTGGACAAGACAGAGTGACATAGACAGGCAGCTGGCTGAACTCCATTAGTCATCACAGTCAGTCAAATGATAAATGCAATAAATAAAAAGGGGGCTCAACATAAAGTAACAGAAGAGTGCCTTGCCCTTTGCCACTTGCACTGCACCAGTGTGTAAATGCGTACAGTATGCACCTTGCTGCAACCTGTGACTGAGGGAGGCATGCCAGGAGCTCAGTGAGCAGGGGGAGAGGGGCAGACAGTTGGCTGGTTGAACTGTCTGCCAAATAATGATAATACATTTAATTTAAAAGGTGGGGCTTAAAGTTTCAGTACAGTGTGTGTGCACACTCTGCAGCCTGTGAAGGAATGAGACAAGGGCTCAGATGGTGATTAGCACAATAAAGGGTATGCTAGTCCTGTCACTGCTGTAAGTTTGAATTTTATGTGGGATAGACAGATGACTGGCTGGCTGGCTAAACTCAATCAGTAAAAATGTAATAAACAAACAAACAAGTGGCTTAAATGCAGTGCACTGGAGTTGTGGTGTGTGACAGAGCCAAGCAGGCACTCTCAAGTGAGCAGTACTGCTGTGCCAGTTTTTGAAGGATGGAGGGCTGGCTGAACTCAGCAATAAATTTAATTAATAAAAATATAAAATAGGAGTACAGAAAGATTAAGTGCATATGCCTTGAGTTTCAGTTAGCATTGCCATAAGTGCTTTTGGCTCAGACCCAGTGCTGGATCGTGCCACCCACTCTAATATTTCAGCTTGTTGCCTGTTACAGTGTTTATAGAGTATATGTTCCAGTTCCTAAGGGCTTTTTGCTATGAGCTGTGGATTCCTCCTTACAGACACATTAGATGTGGTACCATTTTGTTTCTATTAGGTAGGATTGCAGGTTTTTTCTGCTAAGAAGCAGTGTCAGAGCCAGGATTTTTAAAAGGGTCCCACAGTCATAATGATAGGGGTTAGAGTTAAAGGCATTGGACTGTTCAGCAAGGAGGCAGAGAATGTTATTTATTATCTTGTATTGAACATGATAACTCTGGGTAGTAGACCATGCTGAAGTTAATTTATGTTGTATAAGAAATAAATTATAGTATGATGGATTGCTTATATGTCATTTAAATGTCAATCCTGCTGCCACAGGGTCTTTAGCAATGCTGGATCCACCACGGATATGAAGATGCAGTATTACACTTTTTTCTGTTAAATGTCTGTTTTACATGCAGAGAGACACATGAATGCTATAAGTTGTGAGAAGAGGAGAAGAGAAGGCTAGCAATACGTGTATGAACATCCTTGTTTATATTGGGTCCCATGTCTTGCTGAAATATAACTCCTTTACATGAAATTGTGGAATCCAGTGTGGCATTGCTTACAACATACAGAAACAATTGGGACACAGGATGTAGTATGCTACTTTAATCAATCAATCAATCAATATCTTTATTTATCCAGGCCGACACCATTGAGCAAGCTCATTTACAAGGTGGACCTGCAACATACATGCAGTAATACATTTAAGAAATTGGTACATTCAAGGAGCACAGATTAATTACAGTAATACATTTACACAGTGGATACATTTAAGGGATCACAGGTTAATTACAGTGGTCAAAATGTAGCTCATTTACAAGGTGGACCTGAACATACATGCAGTAATACATTTAAGGAATTGGTACACACAAGAAGCACAGATAAATTACAGGAATTCATTTAAACAATGGATACATTTAAGGGATCACAGGTTAATTACAGTGGTTGGAAATGTATCATATGACAGTAGGAACTCTAGACCTTACAAAATCAATGGGGGCCAGTCCTTTTCGTAAGGGATAGTGGTCAGCCAAAATAGTGCAAGTGCTTAGTTTAGTACCGAAGCAAGTGGGTCCCTGTTGGGAATAATCAATCTTGGTGATGGACAGGAGTGGGAATTAGAGTTGAGGTCACTGGAGAAAACTGGAAGTGCTAAGAAAAAACATTTTTAGTGGTAAGGGCTATTAGGTATGTGTGTAGCAGCTGCATTTTTCAGTGATGACATTACAATATAGCTTTTTAAATGTGACAAGGCTAATAGGGGATCTTAGTTTTAAGGATTTCTGGAGCTTGTTCCAGAAATAGAAAGTGTGAAACTTATAGCGACTCTCGAGCAAGTATGCGCCCTAGGTGTTCGCAGGGAAATTATGGAACAGCTTCTAAGGGCATAGCTTCCAGCAATGATAGGGGTTAGGCAATTAGCAATATACTGAGGGAGTTTGCCTATAATAGATCTAAACATCCAGAGGGTCGCGTTCATGTCGTGCCTATATTGTAATGAGCTCCAGCCTACAGCAGCGTATAGGGAGCAATGATGAGTGGTACGAGGAAGGTCTGAGATGAAGCATAAGGCATTGTGGTACAGTGTATCCAGTTTCCCGAGGTAGGAGGCAGAGCAGCTGCTATATATGAGGTCAGCATAGTCAATTATTGAGAGGAACGTTGATTGGACTAGTAGCCTCTTAGCGTCAGTGGTTAGCAGCCATCTTATCCTGTAGAAAAGGCCAAGTCTTTGTCTTAGCTTCCTCAGCAAGTCATCCAGATGGTCCATAAAGGAGAGTTTGTGGTCAATCCAGAGCCCCAAATATTTCAATTTCATGACATATTCGAGTTTTTCTACCAGAATCGTGGAGATGGGGCGGGGTGTACCAGTTGCTGCTGGATAGGAGAGGTGACATACAGGTGAGAGTAACATGGCTTTGGTTTTCTTTGCATTGAGAAGTAACTTTCTTCTAAGGAGTTGCCATTGCAGGAGGTCGAAGTCTTTTTGAAGGTTAGCGCTTGCAGATTCTGGAGTAGGGTGGCTTAGGTAGAGCATTGTGTCATCTGCAAACAGATGGATGCTTGCCTCTTTAACGTCAGTGTCTATATTATTGATATAGATGGCAAATAGTAGTAGTCCCATGATGGAGCCCTGGGGGACCCCTTAATAGCACAGTAGGTGAAGAAAGCTCACCTTCAGCCTTTACCTGTTGGTATCTGTCGGACAGGTAGTTGCAAAACCAGCTTAAGGAGGTGGGGTCCAATCCTGGCGATTCTAGTGAGAAGAGGAGAATATCGTGGTCTACTGTGTCAAACGCTTTACTTAGATCAAGGAATACAGCACAGATGTATGTCTTGCAATCTAAATCTTGTTGCCAGTCATTTGTTACCTTGGCTAGTGCTGAGATTGTACTATGCTTCGATCTGAACCCAGATTGGAAGGGGTTTAAAAATGTAGTATTGTCAATAAAGGATCTCAGCTGGGAGTTCACGATTTTTTCCAAGAGTTTCGAGAGGGTGGGGAGAAGGGAGATCGGCCTATAATTGTTTAGGTCACAGGGATCTCCAGATTTGAATAATGGGATAACATGAGCAGTTTTCCATATTTGGGGTAGGGTTCCTTGAGATAGTGACAAGTTAAATAGGTGCGTAATTGGAGGTGCAAGAACGTGGTAAGCTAGTTTTAGAAAATAGGACTCTACGTTGTCTGCACCGGCACTTTTCTTAGAGTCCAATTGTAGAAGCAGATCTTCCACCTCCTTAAGGGAGACAGGGAGGAAGGAAAATGTCTGGCATGTGGGACCAGATTTAGTAGGTTGAACTCCGGGGAGAGGGTGCAGTTTACTTGCAGGAGAATTGTCGAAAGCTAAACCTGCTGTGGTGAAATGAGAGTTAAATGCTTGCAGAATCTCAGTTTTATCATTTAGTACTGTATTCCCTGAAAGGACATTGGGGGGAAGCGTGGTTTGCGATGTGTGCCCGGACACTTTTTTTAGTGTGGCCCAGAATTTGGAGGGCTGATTTGAGGTTTTGTTAAGTTTAGTACAGAAGAAGCTAGATTTGGTCACTCTGATCATCTTGGTGCAGCTGTTCCTGGCTATTCTGAATAAGCACCAGTCTTCTTCCTTTTGAGATTTGCAAGCCTTTTTCCGTAATTTATCTCTAGAAAGAAGGGCTGCCTTGAGTTCCGCCGAGAACCATCGACATCTTTTGGCTTTTAAGTGCACTTTCATCAACGGTGCATGTCCTTTCCGAGCACTTAGTATGATCTCATGGAGAAAGACATAAGCTGCTTCTACTGATCTAGCCAAGTAGAGGCTCTCCCATAGTGGGGAGCTTTTTAGGTCCTGAGAAAATGCCTTCAGGACGAAGGACCTTTTTGACCTCCTGGCGGAAAATTGTGATGTGGAAGACACTTTGGTAGCAGCCCAGACTCCTACTACTAGGCAATGGTCACTGACATCCATGTCAAGTGTCCCGGCATGAGAGAAGGAGTAGGGTTTATTTGTTAAAATTACATCCAGAAGTGAGCTTTTGGTGAGGTTTTTCTTGTTTATACGGGTGGGCTCATTGTTAAGTAGAAAAAGTCCATGGGAGTCACAGAAGGCTTTCAGGGGGAGTGAGGCTTCAGACAGCCAGTAGTAATTGAGGTCCCCTAATATAATTGTTTCCAGGGGGCTGGTATCCAAGATGGAAGAGAGATGAGACAGAAGCTGTGGACCAGCTGATGGGGGTCTGTAGCATCCTATGATTCGGCGAGCAAGGGATGAGGAAAGTACTATTTTTACAGCCAAACATTCAAACCCATTTGCTATCGTGGTGGCATCAAGGGTGGAGACAGAGAACTTATCTTTGACATAAATGGCAACCCCACCACCTCTAGTCAGTCTGCCTGCTCTGAATAATAGGTAGTTTGGGATGTTGATCTCCCTGTCAGGGGTGGCAGGTCTAAGCCAGGACTCAGAGACTACAAGCACATCAGGCTCCATGTGAATAACCCATGCGTGAATTAGAGTAAGTTTTTTCAGAAGACTGCATACGTTGGTATGCATGAAGCTGATTCCTTTAAAGTTTTTAATTTCAGATGGGGAGGAGAGGGCATGCATAGGGCCAGGATTGAGCTCAACGTTTCCAGAGCAAAGAAGTAAGAGTGCAAGTTTCCTTAAGATTACAGTAGTAATACTTCACCATTCAGTGTTCCTCTGTCTATGGATATTGTGTAGTTTACTTTCCAAAATCAATACAATATACATTTAAAAATAAATAAAAACAAAAACAGGACATCGATAGTCTCTCATTCAATACCTCCAAGGGGCCAGGCACAGGCAGCTGTGTCATAGGGAAGCCCCTGGAACTGCTGTATGTTGTTGTGTCATTTCCCCTCCTTGTGTTGACTTGCTGACTCCTTCCACATTAGCAGTTCAGCTCTATTTTTAATATAAATTACAGTTGTAAGTATTCCATTTCCCAGCAGAGCATTCCATTTCCACACTATGCTGTATAATACAGATTTGGCTTCATACTCTGAACTATTGGTATTTAATTTACCTATTTATAAATACAGTAACCAGAACCAGTCAGAACCTCCTGTGTTCCAGTTCTTGATTTATAAATGTCAGAATCGTTACAGGTTCTGACAACCCTAAAAGAGACAATAAAGGCGAAACTATGTGGATATGTGAGAAGGAAAGAAATAGAATTAGGTTTTAATTGGTAGCACGTGAGGTGGGCACCTGAATCACAGCGCCGTCCGAAACAGCGATGTGATATGGGCGAAAGCCCAAGCGCAAGCAAGGCAGGAAGGGTGACTAGATGTGGGAGGGTGCCGTAATCCCCATGGACAGGATGTCGCCAGGTACACGCCACATGGGGGTAGCGAGCATGGCAAGCATGGCCTGGAAGGGGGCAGAGGAATATAGTGGGTGGCGCTGCGGTCAGCTGCTGAGCTGCACTGTGGCATCAGGGGTTGGCCTCCGCTTGTGGTGCTGGGGTTCCGGTTTGGGTCTGAGTCTGGGCACTACTGTACCTTTTCTTGTGCCTGGCCCAAAACCGTATTTTTGCTTGCACTTCTACACATGCACCCCTGGAGTTGAGAATCCTCAGAAGCGGGTGTGGGGTGCAGCCCCCACAAAAAGTAAGATAAGCAAATACTTCAGTCCCCGTGCCGCTTTTCTCTGTGAACTGAGGTTGTCAGGGTGGCGAAATTGTTTTCACCGCCCTGACGTCGCTTTGCAGGTCGCCCTTCCGTGGTCACCCATATCACATAGAACCATTTTAATTGTATGTAGTGCCTTCCTCACAACCTCTATCATAAAGTGCTTTACAATCCTTGAGAAGGGTGCAAGAGAATGTTGCTGCCATTTTCAGTGGATAGTGACAATCAAAGAGCACAGAGAAGAACATGGGTGCCAATGAATTCTCAGCTGATAGCGACAATCAAAGAGCACAGAGAAGAACATGGGTGCCAGAATGGGAGGAACTACTGCCATGGCCCTGCCACTTTCATAAGTGGTACAGCCTGGCCCTATCAGTTTTAGCAATCATGTTAATTTATTACTTGGGAGGACTGTACTTTTAAAGTCCAGCATGTGCAGTAAGCAGTGTTATTTACTAATCACTCCTTTTGTGGCTTGCAAGCACAGTGGTCAGACTTAAAACAAAATCTGGTCCGATCCACCACGGCTGCATAATGAAGTTAGTGAAGTTGTGTGGAATTGCTAAGGAGGTATGGCAAAACAACACAATGATTTGTAAGTTGTAAGATTTGTTTTAGTTTCTGTTCTAAGGAAGGTATACTCATTATTAGGAAAATATTTGGAAGTGTACATTTTAATGGAAGGAATAGGAAGCAGTATAGGTTTGCAAAAGAACCCCAGAGCAAATGCCACTGAGGTATGTGATATCCCAGATGATATTGGATGGAGAGACAAATTTTAAAGAAAACACAATTGCACATACCCCAATAATGCAAAGCATCATGGGGACATATGCAAATCCCCATGATGGTACAGAAGGTGGCAGTACATGAAAAAGTAAAGGCTGGCATATGTTCAGCCTTGGGATTATTTACACAGTTTTTTGTGTATTTTTTTTAGAGAAACAGGGTTTTTGTCCATGAGGTGATGTAAGTTATATTTAAGCAATGTGCTGATGTCAGGAAGTCATATGTAATAATGGACTGTTAACACAGAAAATGTGATGGTAACTTTCAGAGGGGGTTGCTTTTGATAAGGGAAAGGTAGTTATGCTGGTGATAATGGGAATAATAGAAAAGTATGAGGTCTATGCAGAATTGGAGTACAAATATGCACAGTTTCATAAATATGTGCTCAGAGTGCAGGCAAATGTGATAATGCAAGTTTGTTTTAGAAATAGGTAAAAATAGCGATACATGCACTTGATAGAAAGATAATTACATAGACATATAGACATAGAGAGAGAGACAGACAGACAGGTAGAATAGGAATGGCAGTGAAGTATTAAAGTGACACCAACCCCACCCCAGCCCCCAGAGATGGACAGGCATTGGGGTATGCCTTTGGGTTGTTGCCCATAATGCTCATGCCATTTCACCTCAACCTACTCTGCAGACACAGACAAATATCAAGGTGTACCTTGGGGTGTTCTGACTTTACACTCACCCAATTCCATAAGGAAATATACTGCAATGGGTAGAGTATAAGAGAATGGAGTGAACTTTGGGGCTGAAGAGTCAAAGGCACACCTCGATACCTGTCACTGGGTGCAGGGTGGAGATGGGGGTGGAATGGCGTGAGCATTACTGTTGACAATCCCAAGTCACACCCCTGATGCCTGTCAGTCCCTACAGGGCAGGGTGTTATGGTCAGAAACCCCAGTGCCCTGGGTGTTTCTTGGTATTTTCATTCCAAGTTTTCAACATGGGCTTTTTGTGACCCCACTGCATGAACAGTGACACTATCAGTTCATTAGCCAAAAGGTGATTTTGCACAGCGACTGTGCCGTTTGGTGCCACAGGTGCAAAAACACATTTTGAGCAGGATGTAAAAAATGACAGCTGTACTGTTTATGAGGAGGTGTAAAAAAATGGTAATTTGTTTTCAAATTCCTATGCATCCCATTGTTTTCATCTCTATTGCTGTTATGTGACTTCTTAACCTAGCAACAGCATTTAATGCATTACATTATAAGGACAAGTAAATGTTTTTACTACATTTACAGACATTTACATAAACTTAATTTCCTTCATAGAATAATTTAAATTTAGTAACAGTGGTAGTACAAAGCAATTACTCAGACAACTTGAAAACTATAACAAATTTATATTATTTATTTGCTTTTGGTAACTGGGTAAGTGTACTAGACAGAACTGCCTATTTTCAGGAACGACCCGGGAGGGTACAAATCAAGGAACAGGAAAAAACAAATACATATACAGTGTTGTACAATAGGAGATTCCAAACAGTTATACAGAGGTGCGAGTCACATAGTACATAGAGGAGGTACATATCATACAGTATAATAGGAACAAAACAGACAAAAAGGCACAATTTACGGTTAATATGGTAAGGTTATTATACATTGATAAGGACCTCCTTGAAATTGAGATGCAAATGTCACACATTTATCAGTTTTCTAACAGGAATATTTTACTATCCTAAATACATTTTTTGCCTCTGTAACTGCTCAGCACATCTATTGCATGGCCTGCTTATTGGCATTTTACATCTGCTATGCAATGTATTGCTGTTTACTACACAATGAGCCAGAAAACAGATGACTGCCATAACTAGGGAGGCAGTATAGCACAGTGGTTTAAGGCTTGGAGCTGACCTGGGAGCACAGGGAAGTTAAGTGACTTGCACAGGGTCACTCAGTATGTAAGTGGGGGCTGAAGGATTCAAACCCAGGTCACTAGATTTGCTGCTCAGAGCCTTAAACCACTGCGCTATACTGCCTCCATGCTGGTTTCAGTACTGCAGATCAGAATTAATTATTGCAACAAGGAAACTGTACAACTAACTAAAAAGACAAACCAGTACACTAATTCTTGTTAAAATTTGTACTGAGAGGGATTGTTTCCCCCATGCATATTTCATAATTTTCTATTATAATTCATGCTAAATGTACAAAAAATGGATCACCACTGCAAATACCTGCACGCAAATGTTCGGCATTGACAAGTATGTTCTTCTCCTAGTGCTTAGTAAAATGCAGGGGCTCCACAACTCAATCACTCCACAGACTTATTCCGTTGCTTGATCCATGCCCCAAACTAGTGTCCTGGTGCTTCAGTCCATCCCAAGGGCTTGGCTTTATGCTTTTAGTATTATTTAAAATGTTTAAGAAAAACACGTGGCTCTATCAGCTTGAGTCAAAGCACTGTGTCTGTTGCTTTCCTCAAGTGTTGTAATTTCAGGATGCAGTTTCACAAGTGCTATATAAGGATGCAGTTTCAGGCACTCCTTAATTACTTTTTCTTTCCTTCTGAATCTTAAGCTCTGATGCCCCAGGCAGCTTTGATAGTCAGTTGTTCCAACATGATAGATCCACCTCATGCCCTTCCCACATGAACCAAAAAAAAAAGGTGGGGGTGGATCTTTAGGAGCTTCTTGGGTGTAGGTGGGGGTGGATCTTACTCCCCCCAAATAACTAATGCTGCCTCCCACTACTCAGGTTCCAGTTCTTGTACCTCCCATTTAAGAAAGAAAATTGTGCCCTGCAACCATTGACTAACATGAAAGCATATTTATTTGAGGGTGGAAAGCATTTCTTGGAGAAGGGTAAGGTGGAGGAGACTATTCATACTTTCAATCAGTTCCACGGACAGAAAATATGACATCAGCCCTTTTGTACATGCAAAACGTCTGCAGGGCTCCAGCCACTGCAGCCATAAAAATGAAAAGCAAGGGCCAGGTCTTCGAGTGAGTATCAAGGAACTAGGCACTGGAAGCTGTTGTCAGTTGATAAGTAAGTGGGGGATTACTCCACAGATTACAGATTTGGATAAGAAAAAACATATTCTGTGGGTGAACCCATTCAACGTGTGGGAGGGGGGGAATTTACCCCTTACATCCTTGGCTTTACCACTTTTCAGACTGTTCCACTACCAGTGGAGAAGAATAGAGACTGCAAAGAGGTTAAGTACAGGGAAGTTAAAGTAACAGTTCATATACACAAATGTTGTAGCTATACCTATTTATTCCACTATAGATTGCCCTTTTTCACCTGTCTTGGAAGACATCCATTTTTCCCATTTTTAGTCTGCTTTAGCATTCTTTTAGGTTTGAAAGAATTAATGGTGAGCATCATTAAATATGGTTGTTGCAAGGTTTTCATCAGTATTCTCAGCTGTATTTGAACACCCATTGTTCAAATTCACTTTTCTTGTTAGTGAGAAGAAATAACATGCAACAACAACTGTTAGATTAAATTCAGGAGTTCAAGGGAAGTTAAGTAAGTGGTAAGACAGGTTGTGAGGTGTCTGGAAATACCCACATGCCCAGCAATGTAGTGAGGCCAGATGCTGCAAGTGGAGAGCTTTACAGTCTCTGGAAGTGTGGGTATGCTCCAACACCCCACCATACTTCTCAGTTGTCCTTGATTATGAGGGACACCCCCATTTTGCCCTTCACAATTGCTCTGTCCCTCCTCTGTCTCTCAAAGAAAAGGTGCTGCCCACACAAAAAATGTGTTGTAAATTCAAGCTTTAAAAAGAAATTCATAATATACTATAATGCTATTTTTATGTAAGTAAACACAATGGTTTCTAAAGTGTTCTGAGCTTGTATCTCCATGTTTGAAGACATGTCTATCATTATGCAGGTCAGTGTCCCTCATTGTCCCTTATTTTGAGTGTTGGTGTCTTGTTTCAGTGATACAAAATTGAGAGATATGCACCACACACCCTGGAGGGTCTAACTGCGCTTAGAAACTAAGCTTTACCATCAGTTTTGCAGCAACGTAATTAAACAAATTCTGGTCAGAGGTGATATGGCTGCTCAGAGTGATGAGAGCAATGAAAGGAATATGTGGTGCTCTTGACACACCGGAGTCAGCCCCATCTAAGATGTTGGCAATAACAGAACTGCGCATGTTCAATACTCATGTATGCACATTTTGCCCTGGAGTCAGCCACATCCAAGATGGCAGTGATGACAGAACTGCACATGCACAATATTCATGCATGCACAGTTTGAGCCGATGCTGCCATCTTGGGCATGGTGTCCGTCACTTCTGCAGCTGTGGAAGAAAAAGTAGTGCACCAGGAAGGGTGTGTGTTTATGCAGCCTGCAGAGGGGAAAGACTGCATTAACAGCAGCAATGGACATTTACCAGAGCACTGTGGAAGCACACCAGACAGTGGTCTGGTCACATGCTTCCACAGTGCTTTTCTAATGATCATATGATGGCATAACATCTGTGGAGCTCCACCCACACAGCTGTAAAAAGTATTTTAAAACATTTAAAAACAGGTTTAATATGATGAATTGTCCTTATGCAGGGACAGTGCCAGATTTTGTAGAGGGCTCTGTTGGGCTGATAAACGTATGGCTTTGGAATGCTGTCAGCCAATCACATTTCAGGATTGTCCTTACTCATTTTCTAAGTCTGGTTTATTAACAACTCTTCTTCAGGTTTAAAGATGACCTTCCCTGGCTTCTTATAAATTTCCCCCCAGAAACACTTTAAGTATCTTACCTACCCCAGAGTCCAATGCAGCCCAAATTACAATTTTATTTTAGCCAAAATTTGGGATGGAAGGGATCGTAATTTGGCTCCGTGGAGCTGAAAGCCTGATCCCTTCCACATTCTGATTCAAAGACATGCCCAATGTTTTCACTGTTGGTGGATGTAATACTATGGAGAGCGTAATGTATGTTATAGAGTTCATAGCTGACTCATTTTCAAGTGCTTTTCCAAACATTATGGAGTGTCAGCTTCAAGAAATCAAGGCCACTGCTCAACTAGCAAGGTCCTTGTTAGTTGAGCTATGACCTTGATTTGTTGAAACCAGCACTCAAACATGTTTAAAAAAAAACACAGAAATATTAGTCTCTATAGAACTCCATGGAATGCACCTCCGCACTGTCCATAGCATTACAGTACATCACAAGAGGTGAGAACGCAGGGATGTGTTTTTCAGTTGGGAGGTGGAAGGGATCGACTCTCAGCTCCACTGAGCCAAATTATGATTCCTTGCATCCTGAATTCTGGCTAAAATAAAATTTTAATTTGGGCTGCATTGGACTTTGGGGTAGGTAAGGCACTTGCAGAGTTTCAGTACTGAGCACCGTAAAGGTACTCTTTAACAGCACGCACTTTTCTACGCACACTCCCAAACCATGTGTGTTCCAGTGCATCTCTGCATCTTGCATCTACTGCAACACACACCAGTACTTTAATTCCCCTGTCCCATAGCACATACAACATTCTTTTTTGTTTGTTTGTTTGTAAGTCAAGTTTTTTATTGGATAAAATGATAGCAACATGGTAACAGTAAAAAAGGCAAAACTATACACAACAGTTACAATATAATGGCCCTCTAGAATTCACTACTTTAAATTTTACCTAGTCAATACATTACTAAGAAGAAGGAAGGCAGATTAATATTCTGTAACACATACATTACAATATATATACAGTATATATCAACCTCAACTGTTGTCCAACATAAGATTAACCTAAAACTAGTACATGCATTAAGTTGTTGTAAATAACAGCAATAACAATATCAAATGAGGTTGCCATCTTGGAACTAAATCTCGTTCACAGCTTGATTTCCTGAAATGACTCATAAAACAACAGTTAAAACCATCTCTGGGTCCCATTTATTCCTTTATGTTATTTATGGAATCCTGTCTGTCTGCTTCAGGAGGATCAAGTCAGCTGTTAGAGTCAGTGTGGGTTTCCAAACTGGCATCCATGTGTGTCCCAGTCTAACCTTTACCCCCCCCATCCTATACTCTTGGAGTGGGGAGTAAGAGAAACCCTGCCCTGTACCTTTACTGCTAGTTAATTAGGCCATTTGTGGACTGTCACCATCTCAGGTTACAGTAGGCAGCCAGCGTTTCTTCCCCCTCCTCTCACTCAGCCCACTTCCATTTGATCCTAAGCCCCACCCCAACTGGCTTAACCATGGTCCTCAGGTGAACTCAAAGTTACTCATTGTCTCCCGCACCCTATATCTCACTCTCATATATGCGGCCTCCCTAGCAACCCCTGCCTCCCTTTCTCTCTCTCTCAGAGGGTCCTTCCGGCTGTCTCCACTTCATGAGAAGCTGCATCTTAATGTCTGTAGCTATGGAGACTATAAGAGGACTATATGTAGATACTTACCAATGGAGTAATCTGGAGTCTCCTAATACCCAAAATGGGAAAATCTGTGATTTGTACCACTGCAGTGTATTCTACTTTCCATTGCACCAAGGTCCGAAAGGGGCATTAGGCACTTCCAGAAGATATGGCCAATGTCTCAAGGTGAGCTCTAACATCTCCTGCATTTGTTGGGAATCTGAAAGCCCACGTGAACCAACTTGTCTGGTGTTCTATGCCATCTGTGCAGGCATTTCTTCTGAATCAGCTGGAATCTGGGGATCCATGATATGCTGTCTTCCAGCACCTCTCCAAGGTCTTTAGGTCAGTATCAGTCTGTAGATCTGTGCTCCACTTTTGTCTATGGGAGTCCTAATTTGGGAGGTGGAGATTTTGTTGGTGTTTATGCTGGAAAACTAGAAAGTTTCACTGTTTTCACTGAAGCACTGATTAGCACTAAAATAAATCTGTGCTACTTAGCACTATTAGCACTTTTCCCATTATAGTGGATGTGGTGCTAATGACTTAGTGCTAAATTAAATGTATGCAATTATGGTTGCATTTGCACTAAAATTACTAAAATCAACCCTCCCTTTTTATTCCCATGTGTAGTCCACTTGTCTGTGGGCTGTGCCATATCAGTTGGGTGATATTTTCATCCTGCCCTGAGCCACTCCTTAAGTGCTTTCCTGAGTTGCAGGTATCTCCAGTAATCCCCTGCTGGGAGCCTATACTCTGCCTGCATTTGACCAACGGACTTTAAAACTTGGTCTGCTTGCAGAAGAGGTATCTTAGAGTACACATCCCACTTTCTGCCACGTGGCCCATTGAAGTACCTTGTCTCCTATTCTGAGTCATGGATTGCACCATAAGGATACTTGTAGACCCAGTGGGGCCCCCTTTTTATTTTATTTATTTAAACTTTGTTGACCGGGTGAGTGCACTGGCACAGGTGCCTTTTTCAGTCATGACCCAGGTGCAATATCACATATAGTGGGGGTAGGATATGATACAACAGTTGAGGTACAAAAAAATGATACAACAAGTAAAATAGAATATACAAAAGGTGAAGATACAGGATGTCAAGTATGATACAATGCCTCTGGCTTGAGAATGTATACAAAAAGGTCTAATTTAGGGTACAAGGGAAAGTACAACAGTGTACCAGAAAACAAGTAAATAAATAAATAAGTTGGATATTGGAGAGAAAGGACTTTGGAGAAAAAAGGTACAAGTCAAGTATGATACCAAACAGCTGGCCTAGAGTCGGAGTGAGAAGAGAAATAACAGCATTGAATAAGGTAACAGAAGATATTTGAGGATGAACAAGGGAATTGAGGGACAAGGAGACCCAATGGAGATTGGTTGGGGGGGTGGAAGAGAGGGAGGGAAGAAGAAAGAAGTGGAGGTTACTGGAAGGAGGAAAGGAATGGTAGATTATGAATGGGGGAAACAGGGTGGTAAGAACATAGTTGGTTGGAGGGGAATAATAAGTGCATTGATCGGAGGGGAGGGGAAAGGCAAGGGGATAAGAAAGGGGGTCAACCTGGTAGGAAGCTGAGGTAGTAGGGGTGGAGTGCAGAATTGGGTAGGTTACAGGAAACAGCAGCATGTTTGAGATGATGAGTAGTGTGCTTTTAGGAGCTTTGTAAAGGCTGGAGTGGTGGGGGAATTTTTGACAGGTGGGGGAAGGGAATTCCAGATGGATGCTGCATGGTAGCTAAAAGAATGGGGTTCCATATTTGTATGAAACATAGGGACTATGAGGTTATTATTTACAGTTGAATGGGATGCAGGGAGATCCACAAATGAGAGTTGTTTAGGCAGAGGTGCCAGACTGCTTAGTTTTCTTGACAAACGTGGCAAAAGCCAGGTCAGGAGGATGTCACTTTAGGGAGTCAAGGACCAGGCAGTGGTGCATATTAGATCTGTTGCCAGAGGCAAATTTACCACTTTTGTAGTAAAGGGCATACTTTTTTTGTAAAGTGGATTTGTTGGCTGCATTGATGATAACAGAACCGTAATTGATGGAGGGGATGAGGTTTGTCATTGAAATCCAAATTCTGGTAGTAGATGTTAGATACTTGTTTATTCTGTAAAGAGAACCAAATTACTGGTGAAGTAATGTAGTGTGCTGGATGTGGGACTCATAAGACAGTGATGGATAGAGGTGAACACCAAGGTACTTAAAGGATATGGTCTTTAGTAAGAGGGAGCCATTTGCAGTAAGGATGGAGAACTTGGGGGATAGCTTATAGGCTATGCCTGGTCCCGAATAGCATGGACTGAGTTTTAGGGAGATTTAGGGCCATTTTCTCACAAAAGAACCATTCCTGGAACCTGGCAAGGCAGGAGTTGAGTGAATGGTTGACATCATGCCCCTTTCATTTGGACATGCACTGAACTGCCCTCCAGGAGTCTTTTGTATATATGATGGTGGGTAGTAAGTGTCTGGCTCCCCTGGTCAACTCAATGAGTTGGTGTGAGGGGAGTTTTTTTCATTAAGGCCCTGTCTGCCTGCAACCAGTAGGGCCCACCTCGATGCTCCACTATTACACATACAGTATTTAGCTTTGTTAGATACATGATAAGTCCAGGGCTATGGAACGTTCCACCCACCTGCTCTGCTGG
Organism: Neoceratodus forsteri; assembly: GCA_016271365.2. Taxonomy (NCBI): domain Eukaryota; kingdom Metazoa; phylum Chordata; order Ceratodontiformes; family Ceratodontidae; genus Neoceratodus; species Neoceratodus forsteri. The sequence continues at coordinate 1,238,377,726 of CM057455.1, forward strand.
AGACCTATGTACTTTGTGGTTGAAATGAGATTGCTGTTGATGCCACAGAAATGTGGAGAAAAGTCTGTCTATGCTACCACTTGTGTGCTAGTGTAAGTGGCAGGTTATTGAGGCAGTATATCAATGGGGGAAGGGCCATCATTTTGAAGGCTGCTGTTTTCCCTGGCAAAGAAAGCTTCAGCTTTTGCCACCTCTCTGTATCTATGACCAGTTTCTCTAAGAGGACCTATAAGTTGCTGGGGACCCTGTCCACCATAGCAGGGACAATGTGCATACCTAGATATGTTATACTGGAGGCAGCTTTTGTCCCTGCACTTCATCCATTTGCAGGGTGCCCCCAGCCAAAGGTAGAATTTTTATCTTAGACCAGTTTTCCCTAAAGCCAGAGACTGATCCAAATTGAAAAATTATCTTTAGGGTCATGGGTGGAGAGTGGTTAGTATGCAGCAGATCATCTGCATAAAGGAGTGCCTTGCAGTGAAACCTCTCCAGCTCCATGCCTCTAATATCTTGGTGCTCATGAATGACCATTGCTAACAGCTCCACTGCCATGACAAACAACAGAGGTGATAGACAACAGCCCTGTCTAGAACCTCTGCAGAGTGGGAACATCTGCAACAGTACTCCATTTGTGAGCACCGAACCCTTTGGAGCAGCATAAAGAGCTTGTACCCATCCAATGAAATTGGGTCCTATGCTGAATGCTCGCATAGCACTGAATAAATAATCCCACTCCACTGAGTCAAAGGCCTTCTCTGCATCTGTGGCCACAAGGGCTGCTGAGTTCTTCTGCTTCTGTGCCCTGCTGAGAAGGGTGGCCATTAGCCTCAAGTTATCTGCCCTTGCCTTCCTTCCTTTCATTAATCCTAACAGGGATGTATAATGAAATGCAGTTCCTTCTGAAGTCTCATGTCCATCACTTTGGCTAATACCTTTGCATCTACATTTGGTAGGGAGATTGGGTGATAGCTAGTGTTCAAGGATGGGTTCTCATGGGGCTTGGGTAATACTCTGATGGTCTTTATTTGCATGGTCTGGGTCAGACCATCGCTGGTTGGAACATTCTAAAATAGTCTGTATAGGTGGGGGCAAGGCTAGTTTAAAAAGCCTGGTAGAAGTCAGCACTGAGGCCATCTGACCCTGGTGCCATCCCCTTTGCTAAGGCCATATTGCCCCTTTGACTTCTTTTATGGTCAGAGGGGCCTTCAGAGTTGCAGCCATCTGGTTCAGTGTGCAAGTCAGTGCCAAACCCTCTAGAAACTGATGGATCCTTGCAGACTGTGCTTGGGATAGGGAGGTTTATAGTGCTGTACAGAACTCCCAAAAGGCTATGTTAATTTGCAGTAGGTCAGCAGTCAAGGTGCCCTCCAGCTCCTTGATATAGAAATATGGGCCGCATTATTCTTTTGCTTAAGGCAGTATGCCAGAAGCTTTGAGGCTCTCTCCCCACTCTCCCAATAGTGCTGCTGAATAAAAAAAGAGGGCCCTATCTGCTTACTTATGTAGAACAGCATTTAACTCACACTTCAGCTGGAAAACCTTTCTCTACCTCTCCGCAGCACTGTCTGAGTGGCTGTATAGGTTTTTTTCTCCTGCTCTTCCTGCTTTTATTGAGATGGGCATAACAGCTTAATTTATGCCCTCTAATAGAGGTCTTGAAAGCATACCACACCATTTGGTCTGTAGTGTCGAGGCATTGATTCAGTTCAACGTATGAGCTGATCTCTGCTGTCAATTATAAGACAAAGTCCTGTGATTGCAGGAAGAAGGGATTAATCCCCCTCCTTGGGAATTTCAATATTGTGTGAGATAGCATGATCATGGCTGATACAGCAGCACGGTCAGAGATCATTATGGGGTGCATTAACATATAAAGCATTCCATGGGTACAAAGTGAGGAAGATGTCAAGTCTGCTGAGTGTCCCAAACTGTGGAGGCCTGTAAGTATAATCCTGTGTCATGGGGGTCAAGTAGATGCCACACATCCACCAGGGAAAGTTCTAGGCAAAGATACTGCACCACCTGACTGACATGCTTGTGCGCTGGCTCCCCCATTCCCTAGGGGCCCTGTCATAGACCATGTTCAATCAATCAATCAAGTCTTTATTTAACCAGGTGTTCATCATTGAGCACAAGCTCATTTGCAAGATGGACCTGGGTGGAGCATGAACAATTGTATATACAGGTCAACACAGGTATTTACAAGGCAATACAGATAATACTCTTTACAGAGAGGAAGAAAAAGAAGTTCATATGTACATAAAATTTATACATATATTGTACAAATTACATGGTATTTACATACATAGAAGTGTCTATAGGAAGATAAAGCAGGTTCTCTAAGGTTGCAGGAGGAAGTAACGGAAGAAAAAAAATAAAAATTAAAATATACACCAGGTAGAGGTGAAGGTAGGGAGGAAGGGAGGGAGGTAGGGGGAGAAAGGCTAGGAGGGCACAGTGAACAGAAAGGAGTTGGTAAAACAGGATGTAGAGAAGGTGGATGGAGAAAAGGAGTGTGTGTGAGGCCCGAGATTGAATGCTATAAAGTATGGGGCATGGTAGGATGTCACAACCCAGGGTAGTGAGCTCCTATCCGAGGTTGGGAAAGGAAGAATAAGGGGATGGACGGGTCTAGTGTTGATAAGACAGGGGGATAAGAGAGAGAGAGAAAGAACAATTAGGCTGGTGAGGAGAAAGCTGGGGGGTCAGTACTTAAAATTGGGTCAAGGCGTGGCTATATACCAGTGCAGACACCGGTACTGGGTCTGAGTGGGTGAAGCAGTTACATACTTCTCTGATTGTACGGAAATAAAGCGTCTTGAAGGCATTTATACCGATTACAGTGCTTAATTTGAGGGGTTTTTGTAGATCGTTCCATAAGGTAGGTAACACAAAGCTTGTGGCTGCCCTGCTGAAGCGGGATTTTGCTTTGGGTACTTTAAGTGTAATAGCTGAGTAACTTCTTAACGCGTATTTCCCAATTATACTCAGGGGAAGACAGCAGGAGATATAGTAAGGCAGCTTATTAGAGATGGCTCTATAGGTCCAGAGAGTTGCGTTTCTGTGGCGCCTGAACTTTAGTGATGTCCACCCCACTGCCACATATAGAGTGCAGTGATGCGTGTCGAAGGGGAGTCCTGTTATAAACCTCAGTGCTCGATGGTAGAGTGTGTCCAGTTTAGCCATGTAAGAGTTGGGGCATTGGCTGCAGAGGAAGTCAGCGTAATCAACCAATGATAGGAAAATGGATTGGACCAGTTGTTTCTTGGCATCTCTGGTGAGAAATTGGTTGATTCTAAAAAACAGCCTAAGCCTTTGCCGAAGTCATTTTAGCAAGTCCTCGATATGTTCAATGAAGGAGAGTCTTTGGTCTATCCAAACTCCCAGATACTTGAATTTTGTAACAAATTCTAGTTTTCACCTAGAACTGTGGTAATTTGGGGAACTGTCCCACTGGACACAGGGTTAGCTGTATGGATAAAGGGAGAGGACCATCGCTTTAGTTTTTTTGGCATTAAGGAGTAGCTTTTTTTGGAGGAGTTGGCTTTGCAAAAGGTTGAATTCTGACTGTAGGTCATTGCAGGCAGCTTCAGGTGTTGGGCAACTCACATAGAGAACTGTATCATCTGCAAACAGATGGATGTTGGCTTCTTTTATACAGTAGTCGATGTTATTAATGTAGATTGCAAAAAATAAGGGCCCTAATATAGAACCGTGAGGTACCCCTCTTTGCAGAGTTTTTAAGGGGGACAGGCCTCCTTCAGCTTTAACTTGTTCAAGGCGCCCTGTAAGATAGTCAGTAAACCGATGCAGAGAGGAGGGGTCCACACCTATGGTTTGAAGGGAAGAGAGGAGCAGACTATGGTCGACGGTGTCAAAAGCCTTGCTTAGATCAAGGAAAACAGCACAAATAAAGTTTTTGCCCTCAAGATTACGCTGCCAGTCGTTAGTAACTTTGGCGAGGGCTGAGATAGTGTTATGTTTAGCTCTGAATCCGGACTGCATAGGATTTAGCAGTTCCCTAGACTCAAGTTGAGTCCTCAGCTGTGCATTTACAATTTTCTCTAGGAGCTTGGACAGGACCGGAAGGAGGGAAATTGGCTTGTAGTTATTGAGATCGCCAGGGTCACCTGATTTGAACAGTGGTATGACATGTGCTGTCTTCCATATAGGTGGTAAGGTGCCCAGAGACAGGGATAAGTTAAAAAGGTGGGTGACGGGTATTGCTAGTACGTAGTAGGCAATTTTTAGGAAGTAAGGGTCAAGGGTGTCGGCCCCAGCACTTTTTCTAGTATCCAACTGAAGCAAGAGGTCCTCTACCTCTTTCAGTGGGGCAGGTTGAAGTGAGAAAGGTGGCAAAGCTGTCAGAGTTTCAGGCAGTTGGCTGGCGGTCTGGGAGCGAAGTATGTTTGCAGGGGAGTTATCAAATGCCATGCCTACAGTAGCAAAGTGGTTATTGAATGCGTCAAGTATATCCATCTTTTCGGTTATAGTCAAGTTGCCAGAGGTAATCTTGGTCGGGAGTGAATTTCTGGGAGTGGCCTAGCAGATCATTGATTGTGTTCCAGAGCTTGATTGGGCTCTTTGTGGCAGAGTCGAGTTCGGATTTGAAGAAGGTGGCCTTCGATTCTCTGATTGTTTTGGTACATAAATTTCATAGTCTCTGAACTGGTTCCAATCCTCTGCAGTGTTCAATCTGCGCGCTTTTTCCAGAGCTTATCTTTTCTAGAAGCAAGGACTTGATCTGAGGGTGAACCATTTACAGGTTTTGGTCCTAGTTTGAACTTTAATCAGGGCATACTTATTAAGGGCCCTTGATAGAATGTTGTGGAAGATATTGTAAGCTGACGTGTACGTTTTGGCCAGGTAGAAATCTTACCACTCAGGGAGTACTTAAGCTCATTTAGGTAGGCATGTTCATTGAAGTTGCACCTGGATCTCTTCATAGAGAACTTGCTGATGGGTGCTGGGTTGTTGGTGGATCTTACTCCCTAATAAAACAATGGTAGCTGGCTGCCTGAGAAGAAGACATCAGCGTGGGAGAAGAGATGAGGTTTGCTCACCTTTAGCACATCCAAAAGTGTACTTTTACGGGGTTCTTCCGTTTGGGCGTGTTGGTTCAGTAATAAGTTGCGTCAGCCCATGTTCATCACAGAAGGATGCAAGGGGGGCAGCTGTGTTAGAGAGCCAGTCAAAGTTGAGGTCTCCTAAAATAATAGTTTCTGGCAGCCCCTGTCCCAACTTGTCACTTAAATATGACACAAGCTGTAGGCCAGCAGACGGTGGTCTGTAGCATCCTATTACGCAGAGTGCAGTAGTCTGTGTAATTTCCACTTTAAGAATTAGGCATTCGAATTCACTGGCGACAGATGCCGAGGATAAGCAGAAGGCAGAAAATTTGTCTTTAACGTAGATAGCTACCCCTCCTCCTCTGGCATGCCTATCAGCTCTGAACAAGGCATAGTTGGGTATGTTTACTTCTCTATCAGTGGTGCTGGGTCTAAGCCAAGTTTTGGAAATCACAAGTATGTCAGGAGAGGTAGTTACCCAGGTTTGTATTAAGGTTATCTTTTTAAAGAGGCTACATACGTTAATATGCAAGAAGCTTATTCCTTTTAAATTTGCTAGTTCTGCTGGCAAAGCAATAGCTTCTGGGGGGCAGGGTTGAGTTCTACATTGCCTGAACATAGCAGGAGGATAAGTAGGATTTTTCTAAGAGCACTAATTATAAGCTTGTAATTCCTGCCTTTCTCCCGCCTAGTAGATCTGATGTTTTTAGGGACTGGAAAGTTGCCACCATAGAAGAGCTGATCTGTTGTAGCAAGAGTTAGTACCCCCCACAATAGGTGGGGAGGATAGAAGTCTTCGTGGTGAGAGGTGGGCCTTGTGGTGGGGAGTGTTATAAGTACTACTGGTATGTGTGGTCCAAGAGCAGGGTTCGGTATTGGTACTTGGAATCACGGAGGCAATTAAAGGATAAGTTGCCATGTGGTATACAGCACAAGGTGCCGTTGTAGACCAAACATGATGGTAGTTCAGGTGTCCAATGCTGGGCAGCTGGTATCAGCAGAAGAAGGGCAGTATAAGAGCCATATAGGGCCCAACATGATGGTACCTCAAAAAGGAGCCACTCAATTAGCCCAGGGCCAGTGGGGTTGCTGGATTAATGCAGCTTATCAGTAGCTTTCTGATCCAGGTCGACCCAAATTTGATAGCATTAAAAATATTTAGTGGTGAAGGCACAGCCAAGAGAGCCTATGCATTTTAGTAAGGCGAGGCCCTGAGAGTTGGATCCCGTAGGCTGGACAGAGAAGAGGGGGATCACGCGCTAAGTCTCTATTGGTGGGGCACTGCGCGGGACGTGGACAAATATTTTGGCAGGAGCTACTGTATTTAATAATCAGCGGAGGTGAGGGAGTGGGGGCGGTCGAAAAAGTTGCGGCAGTTGCCGTACCTTGTAGGGCCTTGGGTCCGTGTCTGCAGTCTCGAGCGTTGGCTAGAGGGGCGCCGACTGCCCGGTAGCGCGGGAATCCCACGGCTTAGGAGCTGGGAGACTGGGCGACAGTTCCTAGGCTGATAGAGAGAAGGAGAGTGAGGGTTAATAAAGGGGATTCACATAAAGGGTTAGACAGAACAGCGGGGAGACCAAAATTTGCAGAACAAAAGGACGTGTATTACTTTGGCACCCAAAAGTGTCTAGGGCCAGTGCACGTATGCAGGGAAAAGGCTGTAGACACTAGATTTCTTTCCCAAACCACAATTCAAGTCTTTTCAATTACAGACTGGGTTAACACTTCGGCTTTTTAACATTTGTCCCAACATAAACATTTTTAGGGTTTAAAATCAAAGAGCAGAAGCCAGCTTCCGCCAGGGACCAATCAGAGTGTGGTCTGAGAGGGCGCTCGCAATCCGGTTGGTTGCAGCAGTTGCCATACCTTGTAGGACCTTGGGTCTGTGTCTGTAGTCTGAAGCATCTGCTAGAGGGGCGCCGACCGCCCGGTAGCCGGAAATCCCGTGGCTTAGAAGCTGGGACCCTGGGTGGCAGTTCCTCAGCTGAATCTGTCCGGGGGTCAGTCAGGTGGTCTGTTAGCTGTGGCCTGCTCAGAAAGAGCCAAGGCCACAGGAGCAGCTTGGGAAGCCCACAGATGGGCTGTCTGAATCTGTCCAGGGTCAGTCGGGGTGGTCTGTTAGCTGTGGCCTGCTCGGAGAGAGGCCAAGGCCACAGGAGCAGCTTGGAAGCCCACAGATGGGCTGTCTGAATCTGTCCGGGGTCAGTCGGGTGGTCTGTTAGCTGTGGCCTGCTTGGAGAGAGCCAAGGCCACAGGAGCAGCTTGGGAAGCCCACAGATGGGCTGTCTGAATCTGTCCGGGGGTCAGTCGGGTGGTCTGTTAGCTGTGGCCTGCTGGGAGAGCCAAGGCCACAGGAGCAGCTTGGAAAGCCCACAGATGGGCTGTCTGAATCTGTCCGGGGGTCAGTCAGGCGGTCTGTTAGCTGTGGCCTGCTCGGAGAGAGCCAAGGCCACAGGAGCAAGCTAGGAAGCCCACAGATGGGCTGTCTGAATCTGTCCGGGGTCAGTCGGGTGGTCTGTTAGCTGTGGCCTGCTGGGAGAGCCAAGGCCACAGGAGCAACTGGGAAGCCCACAGATGGGCTGTCTGAATCTGTCCGGGGTCAGTCGGGTGGTTTGTTAGCTGTGGCCTGCTCGGAGAGAGCAAGGCCACAGGAGCAGCTGGAAGCCACAGATGGGCTGTCTGAATCTGTCCGGGGTCAGTCGGGTGGTCTGTTAGCTGTGGCCTGCTCGGAGAGGGCCAAGGCCACAGGAGCAGCTTGGGAAGCCCACAGATGGGCTGTCTGAATCTGTCCATGGGTCAGTCGGGTGGTTTGTTAGCTGTGGCCTGCTCGGAGAGAGCCAAGGCCACAGGAGCAGCTTGGGAAGCCCACAGATGGGCTGTCTGAATCTGTCCGGGGGTCAGTCGGGTGGTCTGTTAGCTGTGGCCTGCTCGGAGAGAGCCAAGGCCACAGGAGCAGCTTGGGAAGCCCACAGATGGGCTGTCTGAATCTGTCCGAGGGTCAGTCAGGTGGTCTGTTAGCTGTGGCCTGCTCAGAGAGAGCCAAGGCCACAGGAGCAGCTTGGGAAGCCCACAGATAGGCTGTCTGAATCTGTCCGTGGGTCAGTCGGGTGGTCTGTTAGCTGTGGCCTGCTCGGAGAGAGCCAAGGCCACAGGAGCAGCTTGGGAAGCCCACAGATAGGCTGTCTGAATCTGTCCGGGGTCAGTCGGGTGGTCTGTTAGCATGGCCTGCTCGGAGAGAGCCAAGGCCAAGGAGCAGCTTGGGAAGCCCACAGATGGGCTGTCTGAATCTGTCCGGGGGTCAGTCGGGTGGTCTGTTAGCTATGGCCTGCTCGGAGAGAGCCAAGGCCACAGGAGCAGCTTGGGAAGCCCACAGATGGGCTGTCTGAACCTGTCCGGGGGTCAGTCGGGTGGTCTGTTAGCTGTGGCCTGCTCGGAGAGAGCCAAGGCCACAGGAGCAGCTTGGGAAGCCCACAGCTGGGCTGTCTGAATCTGTCAGGGGTCAGTCGGGTGGTCTGTTAGCTGTGGCCTGCTCAGAGAGAGCCAAGGCCACAGGAGCAGCTTGGGAAGCCCACAGATGGGCTGTCTGAATCTGTCCGGGGGTCAGTCGGGTGGTCTGTTGGCTGTGGCCTGCTCGGAGAGGCCAAGGCCACAGGAGCAACAGGAAGCCCACAGATGGGCTGTCTGAATCTGTCTGGGGTCAGTCGGGTGGTCTGTTAGCTGCGGCCTGCTTGGAGAGAGCCAAGGCCACAGGAGCAGCTTGGGAAGCCCACAGATGGGCTGTCTGAATCTGTCCGGGGGTCAGTCGGGTGGTCTGTTAGCTGTGGCCTGCTTGGAGAGAGCCAAGGCCACAGGAGCAGCTTGGGAAGCCCACAGATGGGCTGTCTGAATCTGTCCGGGGGTCAGTCGGGTGGTCTGTTAGCTGTGGCCTGCTCGGGAGGAAGCCAAGGCCACAGGAGCAACAGGAAGCCCACAGATGGGCTGTCTGAATCTGTCCGGGGGTCAGTCGGGTGGTCTGTTAGCTGCGGCCTGCTCGGAGAGAGCCAAGGCCAAGGAGCAGCTTGGGAAGCCCACAGATGGGCTGTCTGAATCTGTCCGGGGGTCAGTCGGGTGGTCTGTTAGCTATGGCCTGCTCGGAGAGAGCCAAGGCCACAGGAGCAGCTTGGGAAGCCCACAGATGGGCTGTCTGAACCTGTCCGGGGGTCAGTCGGGTGGTCTGTTAGCTGTGGCCTGCTCGGAGAGAGCCAAGGCCACAGGAGCAGCTTGGGAAGCCCACAGATGGGCTGTCTGAATCTGTCTGGGGTCAGTCGGGTGGTCTGTTAGCTGTGGCCTGCTCGGAGGAAGCCAGGCCACAGGAGCAACCTGGGAAGCCACAGATGGGCTGTCTGAATCTGTCCGGGGGTCAGTCGGGTGGTCTGTTTGCTGTGGCCTGCTTGGAAGCCAAGGCCACAGGGCAACAGGAAGCCCACAGATGGGCTGTCTAGATCTGTCCGGGGTCCAGTCGGGTGGTCTGTTAGCTGTGGCCTGCTCGGAGAGCCAAGGCCACAGGAGCAGCTGAAGTCCACAGATGGGCTTCTGAATCTGTCCAGGGGTCAGTCGGGTGGTCTGTTGGCTGTGGCCTGCTTGGAAGAGCCAAGGCCACAGGAGCAGCAGGAAGCCCACAGATGGGCTGTCTGAATCTGTCGGGGGTCAGTCGGGTGGTCTGTTAGCTGTGGCCTGCTCGGAGAGCCAAGGCCACAGGAGCAGCTTGAGGAAGCCACAGATGGGCTGTCTGAATCTGTCCGGGGGTCAGTCGGGTGGTCTGTTTGCTGTGGCCTGCTCGGAGAGAGCCAAGGCCACAGGAGCAGCTTGGGAAGCCCACAGACGGGCTGTCTGTATTAAAGTCCACAATGATAATGATGGTATTAAGTTAAGAGGCATCCACTATTTTTTGGACCAGGGAGTAAATAAAGGATGCATCATCTCTGTTGGGAGCATATATACTGAACAAGAGCAGTTCTTTTGATGGCAGTGTCTCATTCGCTATAACCCACCTACCATCTTTACCTGCGTCCATGGTTCTGATCTGTAGGGGACATGCCCTCTTCATCAGGATTGTTGCTACACACTTCTGAGCAGAAAAACAGCTACAAATCTCCACCCCTACCCATTCTGCCTTTAGTTTTGCTGCTTCTGGTTTCAGAAAGTGTATTTCCTGTAGGAACATCACATTTCAGTGTTTTTTAAAGTGCTACAATCATTTTCCGCTTTATGGGATGGTTGAATTCCTGCACATTCCAAGAAACACATTTAATCTCCGCCATCCTAATGCTTTTCAAGAATCCATATAAGCACCAATGATAAGAAACCCCTTACTTTCCACTGGGAATACTTTTGGATCCTTTCAGTGAGTACTTCCCTGAAGAAATTCAGGAGATATAGTCGAACTGATCAAACTATAGATATATCAAAGACAGGATGCTCAGAGAGTCTGTGAATATGAAGCCATATTGACAGGAACCAAGAGAGTAAGCAGGTTTTAAGAGATCATCAGAGTGAACATCATTAGACCACACAGAAAGGAATCAGCTGTGAACCTGTGATGTGCATCAGGCACAAAGTAGCCTATGGGTCTAAGACCCTGTGCTTTTTGCAATGCACAGAAGAAGTTAATTCTGACCTCATGGCCAAAGAAGAGAACAAGTCCTGTGGGTGGCTGGTCCTCTTGGCCCCTACTGCCTTTGTCCTCCTACCAGGTGCATCAGTGGCATGTGACAAATTTGCTATCATAAACCTACCAACAGGTTGAACCAGACCCTATATTCCATAAGAAGACAAACACTATGTTGTCTGCCCTCCCCATACCAGAATGGGGGAATAGTAATATCCCAAATCCCTCACATCTATTGTGAACTATAACCTACTCAAGGAGAGGGAGATGATGGTAAGTGGCCGGGACACCTTGACAGCCTTGCTTAGTTGCTCTCCCATGTGGTACAGCATGTATTACATACCTACAGTATGCCTTCTGGGTTAATTTCTTCTAAGTTTCAACAACTCGTCCATTGGGAGAGGGGGTGGAAGATACCACCTGGGGAAGACCATACCACATCTGAAGCCACAGTCCTGGAGAAGCAACACTCATAGCATTCTTATAGCCTCTTTCACCTTGCTCCATTCCTCCCCTCATTTCATCATGTAGTGGCATGCAACACCTTTCATAGCCATTAGTACTATCACTCTGCCAGCCTATGGCCTTGAATACCAGGCTAGGATCACTACTTACCCCCCCCACCTGAGAGTTGGAGGGAGCAGATTTACCACTACTGGTGCTATAGGCAAGATTACTCTTGGGTATATCAGACAGTAGATAGACTGGAAGGAGAGGAAAGAGGTGGAGGGACAAGCATAAGCCTTATGCCCTCCTCCCCTATTGATGTCACTTGTGTGCACCCTAAAATTATATTTACTGGGTATGGATCTATCCTGCAGCCTCCTCCTCCTCCCCAAATCAGGCAAGTCTGACTAGGCTTGCTCCAGCGGAGTATCAATTCAAGAACAGGCTCCTCTGTATTTCCACAGGGCTACTACAGCCCCCCCCCCAAAACCAAGACCTATCCCCTTACCCTCACCTTCCATATATATCCCAAGAAGTTGTATGCTGTGCCAGACCTCCCCAGTAGACTATTCAGGTTTGTTCTCCTTCATGCAGCCCTTTGCAAGCCTAGCACTGTTCCTAGATTTAAAATTAGTGCCCCAGTGCAGGCTGGGTCAGCCACCCATTTCATATTCCCTTGACTGTTTGATCTCTGCCCCAAAAGGTGACATTCCATACCAACATACTTTGTGCTGAAAAAGAGCCACTCTGCCACAGAGAAATCTTGTCCCCCCCATAGGTATAGGTTGACTTAGTACTTCCAACCTGCTAAGCTGTATACCACTGTGAGGAAAAGAGTGGGGAGGTGATTATTATCTTGTTGCTACCACCCACCCCCACCAAAAATCAGTGCCTCTGGCCATAGTCTCTGATGACTCCCCCCCATCTATGAGCAACTGTCAAAAGCTGCTGGCAGTGCATCGCACATCTGGGCTCTTGCTCACTTGAGTACCACCAGAACTTCTTATCAAGTCTCACAGTCTCTAAAACAAAAACAGGAGATGGTGGCTCGAACAGATGGAGTATGGAGTTAAAGAGCGACTGATGTGAAAAGTGCTGCATTGCAGAATTAAAATAAGCATACCCCCAGTAAATATACCAAAAATTAGGTTTCTACGTTACTTCATTTTAAAGTTATGAGCTATTTTGTAACCCTGATTTCCCTAGCAGTTCAAAAAAGCCAGTTTCAGTGAAGAGCTGCTGCTAATGTCATCTCAGAACCTCACAGTCTAGTATTCCGTCAGTAAGCTTACAGGACCTGTTTCTCCAAAGTTGTAAAGATCATGTGCAATAGTTGTCTAAAGTAATACAGTCAGTACCATTCAAATACATTGTTATAAAAACTATATATGTTTCAGGTTTTGTAACAAAGTTGACAAAATTGTATTTTGTGATGCCTTTGTGATCCATTTCTCAAGGGTTGCTGGGTGCTGAGTCTGATGATTTGAGTCTGATGATTAATAGCACTGTACTACATTAAGATGTTTATTTGTTTTATGCCACTGCAAGGAATACGTGCTTTTAGAAACTTTGAATCCTGTATCTCTGTTCAGGAATGAAAGAAAAAAAAGTGGTACATTGATGTTTATGCTAGAAATACATTGTTACTTACACAACATAACGACTAACAAATATTGCTTCTTTTCTAAGTCTTAATGTCTGAGTTAGGTACAATGGTATCTGTACAATCTGAATTATGTAAAATGCTATCTGTAAATAGGGATTGATGATTATGTTACTGAGTGCCATAGTATACTATAGTATGTATGTTCTCTGTACATTTGTTTTATGCTAGTTGTGAATGTTTGTATGACGTAATTCTGTTGTATTGTGACATGTTCCTGTAACTATATTAGTTGGTCTTGTTATTGCAGTTGTCATACCTGTATGTTTTCCTGTGTCAACTATTGCACTATCAATGTACTGCACTTACCGGGTCGCCATTGAAAAAGAGACTGTCTTGTCTCAGTGAGTCTATCCGGTTACCAAAATAAATAAATAAATAAATAGTGCATGTAGAAACTGTTGGGCTTTGAAAAGTGCCATAGGAATACATCAAGGCTGGGATATTCAGACTGTGCCAGAAAGATGTGCAATAGAGGGAGCAGGCGCATGTACAGTGCGCCATGGCGCAATGGGCACGATATTCAAACCATGTGCAGGACAAGGTGCGCCTGTGCAACATGGCTGAATATCACTCCTGATGCGCCATAGCGCAACAAGGGATGTGCCATGGAGCAGGGTCGATGCGCAGTAGCAACTCTAGGGATGTGTATAGACAAAGACAGGAAACAGCTGAGCAGCAGCCATGGATGCACCATGCGCTGAGCAGCATGCACCAGGACAGACAGACCATCCTCCCAGCCCCCCCACCAGGGCAAGGCCCCCATGAGCAGCACAACCAGATGGGCGCAGGACAGACCACAGACCCATGAACTCTGGTGCTGAACCAACAGCAGATGTGACCCAGCATTCCCCACCCACTGGTCATGGTGCCCCTGCACTGTCCACCGGCCAACAGAGACCAAGACACAAGGATGGCCAAGCCCCACTCATGCCACGGCACCACACCAATGCTGACCCTCCCAGTACAGAGCGCCCGAGACACCTAGCACAGAAGCATGACCAAACAGTGTATGGCACTGAAGGCAGTCCGGCACCACCGTGCCAAGGCATCCAGTTGCCCTGGAGTGCAATGCACATGTACCACAACCCCACCATGACCACCCAACGCAGGCGATGACACCTTCCACCAATGCCACCACAACCCACACAAGGCCCTCCAGCATGGCCCCCATAGAGGCACAGCAAGGTGGGTGGCCTGGCACCAGTACCTGAGGGACCCCGCACATGACAAGGGCCACCCTGGATGCCACCACAAGCAGGAAGGCACTCCGAACACAGGACCAAAGCTAGGTCCACCACCCATGCACCCTCCCCGCCACAGCACCGGCACCACCAGGCAACACAGCACCCACCCGTGGTGCATGGAGACATACACCACACAGAAGGCAACACAGGGCACACACAATGCCCCCCCACCTAGTCCCATGGGTACTCCAGCAAACAGCCACACAAAGCAGTGCGACAGGCTCTGCCATCTCGAAGCCCATGATGCCGTGTAACCTGTGGCCTGCCCACCACCAAGGTATGGGTGAGCCTGCCATGTGATGGTCGCCCCATGAGCCTGGCCACCCTGATGGCAGGTACAGGGACCTGTGACCAGGCCACCACCTGTATGCAGCAGGACCCCATGTGACAGCCGCCAGACCACAGGCACAACCCCAGTCACCATGGACTGCATGGAGGGGAGCAAACTATAGCACTGCCCACAGTGGCAACAGGGACAGATGTGCAATAGTCCAGGGGTCATAATGCCAGTTGCAAGGGCGCTGTGCCTGCAAGGTGACAGGTATGGCCTGACCCTGAAGGCACGCCATCAGCCAAGCATGAGGTGGTGGGGGCCACATGACCATGTGTACCACAGTCACGCATGGTGGCGGTGTAGCAGCAATGGCTACAGCTGCACAGGCAAAGCACACACTGACAGGGGCAGCTGGGATAACGGCACATGCACCACAGCCTGCTGCACACTGGTGAATAGTGCACAGGGCACACCAAACATGCCCCTAGACAGAGCCCATGGCCCCCACCCACACCAGTGGAGGAGCCCCGCCAGGCATACCCATGCCCTAGCCAGCCCCACCCCACAGTAGCCATGCACACCACTGCAGCAAGGCTCCATGCTCCCGCTGCAAATCAGAGACCGACACGGATGTAGATATAAACGTATGTATTACAAAGAACAACAACATCTACAACAGCAACAATATCTATTTACAGTTATGTACAACAGAGGAGGGGATGGGTGAGGACATTACAAGGAGGGAAGGGAAAGAGTCAGGGGACACTGGGAATGGCAAATGTGAGGGACATGGGGGTGTGGGGTACAGTCCAGGGAGGGATGGAGTGACTCCACTAGCAGCAGGCCCTACTGGTGGCCCCAGTCCTCTCCTGCTGCCCTGTGGCACCTGTGGTGCCACCGCCGGTCCCCCCATCCATTCTCCCAAGCAGCTCAAGTGTCACCCAGGTGGCTTGCAGGATCTCTCAGAGGGTCTGCTCCACTGCCTCCCAATGACATCCACCTAGGACAAGGGAGCAGAAACAGTATGAGTGACTGGCCAGACTAATGCAGCCCACCCAACGTGCACGGTGTGCATTAGTGACCGGCGCCTCTGGGATGGCATGTGACCACCCACAGTGAGTGCGCCTACATGAGCCACCCACCCGGGCAACCGTAGCCATGCAAACCGCTGCACACTATCACTGCCCATGCACCACACAGCACCATACTGGCCATCCAGTGTCATGGAAATGCAGTGGGAAGGCAGTGGCACAGTCAGGCACCAAGTGCACCCCAACCCTCCTGTGACACCCACCCACATGTGCAGGCCCACAGGATGGTGCAGAGGACACTGCAGGAAGTGCATAGCTGGAGGGGCCATGTGCAGAGGGGCCATGCCACACCACCACCCCTGCAACCCACCCTGCCCAGGTGTATAGGGAATCATGGTACTCACCTGCATCCTGGTCAGCAGGGTGCTGCTGACCTGCAGCACCACCACTGTGGCCTGCCAGCATGCCCACTCCCCTGGCTTGGTCCTGACCCTGTTGCTCCCTGGCCATCTGTGCTCTATGGTGATCCTCTGGTCCTAGGGGGGAAACATGGAGAGAGGTACATCAGTACAAGTCAGACCCATAGGCTCCCCCACCAGTGCATCGGCACATACAGCATGTCTGGGTTGCAGTGGCCTAGGGTGGACATGATGCACCCCCACACCCAACAACACAGGTGCAGGCCCCCCCTGGTGGCTTGGCCTACTGACCTCTTTGCCCCGAGGACAGCCGGAGATCACTAGTGATGGTCAAGGAGCTCCTACCTGGCCGTGGCATGGCTCTCCACTGGGTACATGCCTACAGGCACCTCAGGTGGTCAGGGTCGCACCACTGGAGGTCACCATAGTGGTGGCGACACTGCTCCCCAGAATGACGACTCCCAGTGGCCTCTTCCAGTCCATCCGCAGTGTCCTGCCACACCTTGGTGCGAGGCCTCTGGAGGGGCACCTGCCCAAACAGGGCACCTGCATGTGGCTTTACAAGAGCCACCAGGTTGGCCAGCTCAATGGCACTCCACACAGGGGCTCTGGTGCGTGGCATTGTCCAAGTTGTCCACTGTGCAAAATGGCACCCGGTAGCGCACGTGTCCCATGTGCTGAGGAAGTGCGGTGCTGTGCTGCCATTCGCAATTGTGCTGGCACTGGACTGCACAATGGGGGCAGCCATGTGGCCGCATGGTGCCTAGAGGGCAAAGGGCAGCCACAGGGTCAAGGGCCTGGCCACGCATGGAGCACCACTGCGCTATTGGGAGGCCCCTGTATGGTGCATGGTAGGGTGCATGCATGTGATGCCATGCAGTAGCCTACTGTGCAGAGGCGCCATGGCACCCATGACACAGTGGTGCAATACGGGGCATGATGGCACTGCGCCATCTGCACTATGGCTCATGTGCCCCATAGGATGTACAGTGCACGAGCGCCACAGGCACATTAGTGGCTGTGTGCTGTACTGCCTCCCATGCTATGCGCATATGCTGCGCCACTAGTGTACGTGTCAGCAGCGCATGCATGTGTGGTGTGGGTCCAATCACGCACGTCACAGTGGTGCACCATGACTTGAGCACGCACAGCACCATTGCACAAGGTGCATCCACATGATATTCAGCCAGGTTATGCAAATCAGCTCATGATCCATTCTGCAGCACATCCGCTGCATTTGCATCCCATTACAGTTGTGCATACCCTCATTTGCATGCGATGTGCTATAAAGGCGCCATTAAATTACACAGGCCATGGATCAGTATTGCAGCCTTTGGAGGTATGTGCCATGCAGTGGAGATGTCGGGACAGTGGTCTGGGAGGGCTGTATGGGACTGAACAGTCCATGGTAACACCCGTCCATCTCCCCAGGTACAAGCATGACCGAATGTGAGGAGGATGAGGAGCAAGGGAGGGTGCAGAAGCGGAGGCCCAACTTCACCAGGGCAGAATCGGATGCCCTGTTTGAGGCCTACCTCGACAGGGAGCCACTCCTCAGTGGACAGTGGGGCACAACACAGGCCCATGTGGTGGCATGGGGTGAGGTGGCATGTGCGGTCAACCAGCAGGGCAGCCACCAGCGTTCCATGCAAGAGTGCAAAAAGAAGGTTGGCATGGACAGGAGGAGAATAAAGGACAAAGTGGCTGCCATCTGGGCAGTGTGTGCCGCCACTAATGGGGGCCAGCAAGATGTGTCATGCCTGATGCCGCTGGAGAAGCAGGTGGCTGGCAGCATGCAGCATTGTGCCATTGAGGGTGTGCCCGGTGGAGGCTTCCAGACTGGCGGCAGCCCATCACTACATGGTAGGACCAGTGCTGGCAGTGTGTGGGTGGCAGGGGGGTGGGGTCCAGGGTTCAGGTGGAACCACTAATGGTACTGTGTTCCTTTACAGCCCCTGAGCGACTGCATGGGGCAGTGGTGGTGGGTGTGTTCACCGAGGGGGCGACCCTGGAACCAGTGGAGTGCCCATCCACCTCCACTGGTGTCTGAGGGACCGACCGCCTGCAGCCCTGCACAGCTGTCCGGACTGATGCCTGTGGGACGGGTGCAGATGAGGTCCTGGCTGTGTTCCAGCGAGACACCAGGCACGGTGTCCTGTGTGTTGAGACACAGATCAGGGCCAACTCCAGTACTGATGATGATGTGACGCACATCCCGGACAGTGAAGTTGATGGGTCACAGGGGGATCCCATGACTGGCATCCACCAAGGAGGCAGTGCTGGCAGCACTGGTGTGGTTGCCTGCCCACCAGCCATTGTTCCTGTCATGTCTGTGGCATCCAGTGGGGCAGCACTGGTGTGCAGATGTGCCAGTGGTGTTTGTGGTGCTGATGCAGCCATGCTGGTGGTGCCCATCGCTTAGCAGCCAGAGGGGCAGTGGCAGCAGCTGGACAGTGTTGCTGGGGGGATGGGCAGGGGGCGGCAACAGTGCACCGTGTGAGGATGTACCCCAGGAATGCACCTCTGTGCAGCACCCACCTTCACAGGGCACTGTGCCACAGGGTCAGGAACAATACAGGGGTCAGCATGATGGCCATGCAGATGACCCCTTGGATTACCACAGCCGTGTGCTCTGTGGTCTCTCTGGATCAGCAGGTATGGCTCGTGGTAGCGGTGGATGCACTCCCTGCAGAGCTGCACCAGGCAGAGGAGCAACGCAGAAGAGACCATGCCCTGCTGCTGGCAGAGTTAGCTCAACAGTGGGCAGATGTGACCACAGCCATTGATAGGCACGCCACTGCGATGGCGACTGTTGTGGCAACACTGGCCGACCAGTTGTGTGCCCAGCCGCTGCACACCCCACAGAGTGCAATGTCCACCCCTCGTTCTCGGCATCAGGCAACCCCTGCCATGTTGACACTGGGATTGGCTGTGGGCATACCAAGCATGCCTGGTGCAGGCATGTTTGGTGGCCTGCAGATGCCTGCGTGGACATGGTCGCATTCATACAGCATCTCCCCTTGGGGACCATCAGTGCCACCCCATGTGGCCACTGATCAGCCTCTTACAGCTGGCAGGTCTCAGCGGGGCCGCCCACACGTCTGTGGTGGCTGTGCTACTGTGCAGCATGACTGACCCTTCCCCTTCCATGACCGCTGTCTGCCGCTGCCCAGTGTGCACTGTGGTGTTCCGTGTGTGATGCAGGGGTGTGGTACCCTGTCCTGTACTCACACAGGCCCTGTGCACACCCACCCGGATGCTGGCCACTGTGCTGTGTGCATAATGATGCCAGCATAGCACTGTCTGCCACTGTGCAAGAGTGCTCAGCATCTGAGACATGCACAGTGCCTGCCACTGGGCGTGGTTCTGTTGGGTCCTGTGTGGGTGTGGGGGGGGTGTATGGGGTGGGTGTGTGTGTGGCCCTGTGGGCATGGGATGGGGTGTGTGTGTGCCTGTGTGTGCGTGCTGTGTGCAGCCCTGCTGTGCTCTGCCTTTGTGTGCAGGCCCCCACCCATTCCCACACCCCTGCCGCCTAATCTGCCTTGGTGTCCGCCCTTGCCTGTCTGTCAGCTGTGCCATTGCCCCTGGTGCTTGCTCATGGCCCTGTTCACCTACCTGTGTGGTCCTTAGTATTCCTCTGTTATGGTGTCCCGGTGCTGCTGAGCCATCTGGGCCAGCTGGGGATCCCTTCACCCAGGGGATGGCTGCCCAACACCAGCTAGACCCACTGCTGTCCCCCTCTTCAACTTTGATAGCTATCCCACAGTCGGTGGCCATGTTGTGCAGGATACAGCAGGCCAGGAATAGCACGCAGACCTTTGAGGGGCTGTACTGTAGGGCACCACCAGAACTGTGCAGGCAATGGAACCAAGCCTTCAGCAGCCTAAACACCCGCTCAATGATGTTCCATGTGGTGGCGTGTGCCTCATTGTACTGTTGCTGCACTGGGCTCTTGAGGGGCCAATATGGCGTGAGCAGCCAGGGCCACAGTGGGTACCTACTGTCACCTGTGTGTAGAGTGGTATCGTTAACATGGTGGTCTGTGACACTGTGACTCTGGCCTTCCAGGCCTCTCCCCATGGCACCCCTGCCCTTGCCTCACACACTCCCCAGCTGCTCCCAGCATCTGGCGTGCAGTGCATACTCACCTACCAGATGGCCAGTGGGGATGTCCCCACTCTTCAACCTATGGCACAGTGCAGACTGGTGCCAGATGACGGCATTGTGTGCTCCCCCAGGGTGCGTGGCACAGACATTGATTATGTGCCCCCTGGCATCGTACACCACCTGGCAGTTGACACTCGAGTATCCCTTGTGGTTTATATATGCTGCCTCCTCCGGGCCAGGTGGCATGCAGATGCCAACATGGGTGCAGTCGATGGCCCCAAGTACGCCAGGCAACCATGCTACCCTGCAGAACTCCTGCATGTTTGCTGTGCACTCTGCCTGTGTGCTGGGGGAACAGATGTACTCTGCAGCATGTGACAGCAGTGCGTTGAGGAATTGTGTGAGTAGGCATGACACGGCTGACTTGGTTATGCCTGTTGTGTCCCCTGTTGGTCTCTGGAAGGTGCCCATGGCAAGCAGGCACATGACAGCTGTGATCTTTGTCTCCACGGACAGAGCATGGCTCCGTCTTGTGGGTGCCTGCATCTCCTCACTGCACAGCTCACAGAGCTGCCTCAGAATGGCCCGGTTCAGGTGGTACTGGCCCATGATCTTGACGTCACTGTACAGCTCGAAGCTGATGCGGGCATGGTACAGCCTGTTCTGGGCATACTGCCGACAGGCTCTTCCACTGCCACGCCTCCCTGTGGCCTGCCTCCTCACACCCCTCATTACCGCCTCCATCTGGAAGGTGGCACTGGCCATGTCCCGGGTTGGTGTTCCCTTCCCCAGATGGCTGACTACCTGGCCCCCCTGGCTGTGTGCTGCTGGTCCTGCCCCTGCATTGGGTGCACCCCTGGCACTACACCACTGCATGCCCTGCCTCTGCTCCACTGCTCTCCTTCCTCTGTGGCATGCACAGACCCTCACACATACACACACACACACACACACACTTCCTGTGGCCCTGCATCCACCTCTTGGCCACCCCTGATCACCTGTGTCTTGCCCTGGCTCCCTGCTGCTCCATCTCCACTATCCCCTGCTATGGCTCCTCTCTAGTACAATCATCCTCACCTCACTTGCTCCCTTTTATATTCACTCATATCAGCTATCGTGCAACTTCCGCTTGCTCCACTATTGTGCACGTCGCCTGCTGTTGTATATCGCACTGCGCCACATATTCCTGGTTACGCCCCCTGAACTTGTGCATCCATTCATTACCATTGTGCTACGGCACATTGGGTTTTGTGCTGTGCATATGCTGCTACTGAATATTGCATTATGATGCATATCCGCTCTTGCGCAGGCGCATCCCTATTGCACATGGTGCAACTGCTCTGAATATCTCGCCCCTAATATATTACATTGACTTTTATACATAAGAACACATTAAGTTAATATGCTTATTCAGGTGCAGGTAGGGTAACACTGTATCATACTGTCAAGGTAGGGGGTATACACTTAATTACTGGGTCTACATGAAGTTTATATAAGCTTGGCATAGACGCCATAAAAGAAAGTATACACTTTAGTATATTACCTACTACAGGATGGATAACCAGGCTTATTTAAATCACAAGAAAACACTGCAAATATCATTAAGAAAGCACACATTCAAAAAATGAAAACAAGCTTTTACATACAGTTGATTGCTGTTTAACAATAGTATGTATATATCTGATACAAACCCATAATCCTGTTCCTCACGTGAAGCAAAAAGGGGGGATGGAGGCCATAACTGACTCCTTGTTTTTGTGTTAAAGGGGTCCATTTTTTTACAGCAAAAACAAGGAATGGGGTAATTTCTAAAATGTGCAGACGAGCATGGGTAACACTTTTTTCAGGGAGTGCCACCACTATGTAGTATTGTAATGTTGGTAACTTCACTGCTGTTTGTCAGTGCCTGCTTTACAATATGTTTTAATAGGGGCCTTATATGTGTTAATTCTTACTAGGAGTGGAAGTGTTGGCTCTGGTAAAATGATCATATTAATTTATAGTAGAACATAGATGAGCCTGAATGTAGGTCAGACCAGCCTGATAGAGAGAACACATTGTGCTGGCTAAATTCGAAACTCCTAGTAAGGTTTCAAAACAGCATTACCTCTCCCACCCCCATTGACTAGGAGATAGAATATATGTTTTAAAGTGCCATTCCTAGAAATTGCCTCAATTAAATGTTAGGTATGAATACTCTCAGCCTTTCACCACATCAGAAACTTATTCAGTGCACAAATCTCACAACACTGTGCTATGACCGAGCATTCAGCAATCCTGGAAAAAGGACCAGAACAAAAAGTCACCCAAACAAAATATTGTCAGCATTGTTACAAAACCTGAAACACACATAGTTTTAAAGCAATGTTTACTGACTGGTACTACCTGTTTTACTTGTGAAAACCATTGCACATGAGCTTTACAACTTTGGAGAAACAGGTCCTATAAACTTGCTGACAGGGTGTACTAGACTGTGAGGTCCTGAGATTATATCATCAGCAGCAGCTCTTCACTGAAACAGGCTTTTTTGAACAGCTAGGGAAATCAGGGTTACAAAATAGCTCATAACTTTAAAATGAAGTAACGTAGAAATCTAGTTTTTAGTATGAGATTTACTGGGCGTATGCTTCTTCTAATTCTGCAATGTAGGACTTTTGGCCAGATGGTATCAGTGGCTCTTTAAGACAGATGCAGTACTTGAGTTTCACCTCTGAAACCACTGCTGTCCCTTCATGGGTGTGGCTGAGCTACACTTGGGACACACTGGAGGATAAGGCAAGGGACACTAGCTAGTTTGTTGCCCCACTTCTACCAGCAAGGTGTGTACAGACGGGTTGCAGCCTACTACAAGATCAGTTCTTTCTTCTTTCACCTCTGAAACCACCACTGTCCCCTCATGGGTGTGGCTGAGCTGCACTTGGGTCACATTGGAGGATAAGTCAAGAGACACTGGCTAGTTTGTTGCCCCACTTCGACCAGCTAGGTGTGTATAGACAGGTTGCAGCCTACTATAAGGTCAGCTCTTTCTGCCAGTCAGTGGTGGTGACTGGCAGGGTGGCCCTGGTGAAGGGGCCACAAAGGAGAAAAGGTGCTTGAACACTCAGTAAGAGGGTGGAGGTGGTATACTACAAGGAAAAAGCCAAATGGAGAAAAGAATACAGTCCATGAACAATTAAGGGTAATATTCCTGCAAGGTTGGATGGTCCACAAAGCAGGAACATAACATGTAAACACAGATTTTCTGTCAAGATATGATTCAGGAGTTTAAAATTCAGAAGGCTGATTAAAAATTGTATATGCTTAACAGAAGTTTGATGAAAAAGGTGTTACAGAAAAAGGATACTCCTTATTCCATGACTAATATACTTTATAAGAAGTTGATATGAGAGACAAAGGAGGGCAAAGAAACCTGTCTATAGAGGAAAAAAGAGAAAACAGGTTCCCTGTTAAGAAGGGGTGGGGTGAAAGGGTCAGAGCCCTTTCTCATCTTTATGGAGAAAAATAACATTTGTAAAAATTAGGAGTTCATTAAAAATGTATAACTTTAAAGGCAGGAAGGGGTTAATGTTTTCCAGCCATAGCTGCAGTTCCTTCTCTTACCTGTTTGTTTATCTCAGGACACTCAGTAATGACAGCTAATTGAGTGTGATGTTCTGAGAATAACAGGTCAGGGAGGGCAGATCAGGAAATCAGTAAAAAGCCATAGAAGGCTGCAGGAGGAGGGCTCCTGACACACACTCTGAAATCTATAAGAAGCTGGAGGTTGCCTAGAAAGTTGAGAACAAGAAAGACCAAACCTAGTCAAACAGGTTTACTTGAAGTGGCAGGGTATTACTTCTTACTGCTTAGAAACGGGGTCTACAATTGTGAGACAAGCAAGAATCTTAGAACAGATATGGACTGCAAAAGACTTTGCTGAACTTTCTGTTTATAACTAATGTAAAGCAGCTGCCAAATCAGTTTTCTAAATCTGTTTACTATTTTGAAGCTGTCCGACATTATATACATATATATATATATATATATATATATATATATATATATATATACACTTTGCAAAAACTATGTTAATGCATCAATTAGGGTTCCAGGATAAGTGACACATATGTGAAATATGAAATTGGTTTCAAATCCTAACACCCCTACCCCAACCCTGAAACAAATGAGGGGTGGATTCTTCCTTGGGGTTGTCAACCCTAACGCTCACCCCATCGCAGTAACAGAAAAGCTAAGATGTGATGGAAACAGGTGTGTATGTTTATGAGTGCATACAGTGGGGTGAGCATTAGGGTTAACAACTCCAAGGAAGACTCTATCACTCATTCGCTTCAGGGCTGGGGCAGGGGTGTTAGGGTCTGAAACCCTAACGTCATAGTTCCCTATGTTTGTTGCTTTATCCTCAGCCCTAACAGATGCATTAACATCATTTTTTGCAAAGAATTTCCTTACTTTTTGAGATAGTGTAATCGTATCCTTATTTGCCTTGGGCCCTGCACTCCCATCCCTCCATAGATGCGTATATGTATGTAGCTGTGGAAGGGCCCTGCACTTCCATTTATAGGACAACAGTGACAAAATAGCCAAAATAGCCATCTTATTATGCCACTTCATGTACCTGCTTCAGAAAATTTTCGAATCCCTACCAAAATGTTAATATGCGCAACAGCAACGCCGTCCCATGCCATAGACGCAAAAACACATTTTGACCAGGATTTGAAAAATGACAGCTGTGACATACATGAGATGGGGTAATAAGAAGGCAATGTTGAAAATTTGGGGTCAAAATATTTGAAATTTCTGAAGTTATGAGCGTGTAAATTGTAATGAATGGCATAACTTTGCCATTTTTACATATTTTGACCCCATATTTTCAACATAGCCTTCTTATGACCCCACCTCATGAACAAGGAACAGAAAAAATGTCAAATCCCACCCAGAAGGTGAATTCACCAACCAACAGCAAAATCACCTTTCCGGCAGAATTTGCATAATGTCAGTCATGTTGTTCATGAGGTGCCTCTCCAAAGGCCATGTTGAAAATTTGATGTCAAAATGTTAAAAAATGGCTGAGTTACGCATAAAAGTTGAAACCCCCATTGAGCTACATTGAACCGCATTTACCTTAGTTTCTCATATTGCAGTTGCTGGTTCCAGCAGCAAGATGTGTCTTTGATCGGAAAGTGTATCTCAAACCTGGGACCTGTTCAGGTGAGTGAGGGTGTGTGGGGGTGTACTGGGGTGTGTGGGGTGGAGGATGCTGAGTGGGAGGTAGGGGTGGAGGGGATGATCGGCAGGGGATCTTTTTTTTTTGCAGGCTTAAAATAAAACAAAACATCAGCCGCCGTCAGCGCAGTGGTTGGATTGTCTGTGACACTGGCGACCCGGTTCGGAATGGACTCGGGTCGCCAGAGGGCGACCAAGGGAGAAGGATGGAGCGTCCGGGACAGCTCTCCTTCTCTGGGTGGAGGGTGGGGATACACATCGGCACATGCTGACTCCTGGTGGAGGCTGGGAGCATAGCTGTGATGCCTGATGCGAAGTTCAAGGGGAGTGACAGGCGTCTGGCGTTTGCCTTGATGTCAGGACATCACTCCCCACAGAAAACCAGGAAAAATACTTGCTGGCCGGATGATGGTCTCTCTGTCCTTCGCTGCCCCCGATCCCATGACTGGCATGCCTCAGCAGTACCCGGGCCAATGGAAAAGTGTGCTGGCCACCCCCACCGGTGCCTTCCCCCTCGGAGGAGGGGGACCCACCTGGCGAAGGGATATGCTGGGTTATCCGGGGGGACTGCCATATGAGGTGACAGCTGGTATGGGAGTTGGGGCAGGCAGTCGGGAGGGGCATTAGGGGACCCGAAGGAGTGGGCAGCCAGGGAGAAGGGGAGGCGCAAAAACAAAATCAGGGATGGCGATCAGAGGACAGAGAAGTGGGGAGGGGCCACTGGACTACCAGGGAATATCATTTTTACATGGTGACGGTGATGAGAAAACAGAGGAGGGGGAGGGATCACTGGACTACCAGAGAATATAATCTTTACTCGGTGACAACGATCAGAGAATGGGTATGGGGGGAGGGACCACTGGATTACCAGGGAATATCTTTTTTACTTGGGTATGGCAATCAGAGAATGGGGGAGGGACCACTGGACTATCTGGGAATATCATTTTTACATGGGGACAGCAATTGGAGGATGGGGGAGGGAGGAGGGACCACTGGACTACCAGGGAATGTCATTTTTACATGGAGATGGTGATCGGAGAACAGGGGAAGGGAGAAGGACCACTGGACTACCAGGGAATATAATTTTTCCATGTGGATGGTGATCAGAGAATGAGGAAGGAGGAAGGACCACTGAGCTACCAGGGAATATCATTTTTACTACTGGGACAGTCAGAGACCAGGGGGAGGGACCACTAGACTACCGGGGACACATTATTTTATCATCAGAGGATGGAAATTGGCAGATAGGGGGTCTCACTAGACACCAGAGAGCTATGACAGTTTGAACTGTTATGGACCTTTACTGTTCGCAGTTTTTTCGGTATGAACAGTAATGTTTGAACTGTAAAGAACTGTGAATGGTTATTTTCTGATCAAACAGTCCTTACCTAAATGAGTGATGGGTGAAATTATTCTCGCCACACTAACTAATATTAACAGCGTTAATTTTAAAATACTAATAAAAGAATCCAACAAAATATGTGAAGGAGACCTAATTACAAGTCTTGTTGATTAGTTCCCAAGCAATATTTGGGTAGAAAAAGTTTGTTAAAACAGGGGGAAAAAAAGATGGCTGACATTACAAACAGTGGGACCTATGCACGAATGGATGGAGTGGCTATGCGCTGTGCAGCCACGGTGCGCAGCCACTCTGCACCCACTGCACCCCCCCACATAGGATGCACAAGATGGGGTGTGCAGCCCCTAATCACCTGATCCCCTGCCGCATGGACAGAAATGCGCTGGGGGTGGGCAGGGTGTGTGCCAGCACTACGCACCATCCACTAAGGTACGTAGTGCTGTGCACCAGGGTGCATAGGTGGGCACTCGTTACACCAGAGGGTACCCTGCCGTAAGTCTCCTATGCACCCTGCTGCCACAACAGACAGGCCATGGAACTGCCCTGTGGCCGGTGGGCACCCCCTCACACACACAGTGTAGGCCCATCCCACCTCTTACACCTGAGGCTGACACCCCCAGACACACACAGTGATTCTCTGACCCCCGATGCAGTACTCCCATCCCAGTGCTGCACCACAGTGCCCATGTAGCCCACTACCCACACACACTGGGCAGTACACCTGATGTGGCACAGCATCCCCCCTACCCCACACAAGCCTGCAGCAGTGCTGCTGTGAACCCCCCAAGGGGGCACCTGTCCCAGGCAGCAATGGCCAAACCCCCCCATACAATGGTGCCCAGGGTACCCCAATGCCGTACAAACCCCCATATGCAAGTGGGCCCCCACCCATCTGCAGCACTGGCACCCCCAATCCAATGCCCCATACATCCTGCTGGTACCATAGTCAAGACATCAGCGGCACAGCTCTCCACACACTTCCATGGCTGTCGGTCATGTAGGCCGATGGTCGGCGGCCATGGAGGTGTGTGGAGGGCTGTGCCACTGGCCGTCTCTGGCCGTGGCACCAGCAGGACATTCTCTGAGAACCAACAGTAAATCCTTATCTATATACAGTTTGAATGGTTTTAATTTACCTGCCTGTCTAGTGGCTGTCAAAAAATCATTATAATTCAAAAATGGTGAGAAATCTTCTCACCACATTATCCAAAGGCATACCCTTGGCACAGACCCATCATCCCTGAACATTTCAAGAAAAAAATGAATTTTATCTAGGTTGTAGATGAAGGCAACAAATCCCATGTTAACCAATGGGGAAAAAAGTGTTGTTTTTTTTCCATGTTTTTTACCATTCCATATCTCAAAAACCATACAAGATGCCATAATGAACCTTTCCCCATCTTGTGACACTGGCAGAATGATCATACATGCCACATTTTGGGCTCATTCATCAAAAAATGCCAAAATTATTTTTATTTTTATTTTTATAAGCACTTTATCCTCCTTCTGCCCCTGGCTGCCCCCTTCTCAATGCCCCCCCAGCCCCGTCACCCCAGTATCACTGGTACTTACCCCTGCCCAGTCACTTGTGCAGAACTTGCAGGAGGATGGTCATCATCTTGCAGCCAGAGTTTTTTTCCCCTCATTTTCTCCCTTCTCCATTGCTGGGGCACACATACAGGACATGCGCACATAGAGGCATGCATACATCTGCAGAAGTTCCACAGCACCCTCCCTATGTATGGCCCCTCTGACCCACACTACCCTCTGGCCCCCACATGGGGGTAGCCATTCAACAGGAGTGCCAGTCCTCCCTCTCCAGGAGAGGAGAGGAGAGCAGTCCTCCAGATGCTCGATCCTCTCCCTCCCCTGCCAACCCCCACTGGCCCATGCTCCTTCCCAAACACAGGTCACCAGCATGGCGTGAAGTGTGGCGTCCAGTGCCTCCGCCCTCAGCACCACCGGGCCAGCAGTGCCAAAGTTATTAAGGTACAAAACTTTGAATTTAACATAGAAGTGCTGGTACAACCATAACTATAGGGGCACTACCGCGCCCCTATAATATATATTTTCATGGTTGTGTTTTGAATAAAACAACACTATTTGTGCCTTGTACACCTTTCCATTGTCTGTCTGTATTTCCTGACTCACTCCTCTAACACACCACCACCAAGAGCACGACCATGTACTCAATGCACCAGGAACAGCCCCAGTGAAACCAGACACTAGTAAAAATGTATATCTGCATATCAGAGGGGCTGCTAGAACTGTTTGAGGGCTGACATTCTTGTACACAAAGACTTTGTGGGAACAATGTCCCTTAACAATGTGGACACTGCCATCTTTGTTATCTCTAACTCCCCTCAATATGATAACAAGGTCAAAAGGCAGCATTTCCTACCAGTCAGGCCACTGGATGCCTACTGCCAAGCCATAAAGTCTCATTAGAGCTGGGTGAAATTAGCAAATTGTGAATTCACGGAAATGTTGTGAACATTTTTGGAATTTTCTGAAATTCTTTAATAGGCTATAATTCAGTCCATGTTGAAGCTAGAGGTCTGCAATTTGGCATGCATACTGTCAGACATGGGCTCTAAAGAGTGCCATGTGTCATAACATTTGGATGAATGTGGAGAAGTTATAGGGGCTCAAAGTCTGGCAATTTAATATTCTTGTGAAAATTTCTGAAAATT
The DNA here is from genome assembly GCA_016271365.2 of Neoceratodus forsteri. Classification (NCBI taxonomy): domain Eukaryota; kingdom Metazoa; phylum Chordata; order Ceratodontiformes; family Ceratodontidae; genus Neoceratodus; species Neoceratodus forsteri. The sequence continues at coordinate 1,238,406,906 of CM057455.1, forward strand.
TTTCTGTGCTTACAATTTAGCCACCTTTGGAGCTAGATAATTGAAAACTTAGATGCATACTTTCTTGGAAGAGTCACAGAAACTGCTAAATAGAGAAATACTGCTTATGTAAATTGTAAGTTTTAGCCATGACCTGCTTCCCCACATGACTTCTCACACTCATTTCCGAACCTGGCTAATCAAAATGGCAGCCTGATGCTCTGGTGCTGAACCATGGGGCTTGACTTAAAGCCCAATATTTGGGGTCAATGAACCTAACAACACTGGTGATATTCTGTTTTCTAGCTTTAAACTTATAGGGGCTTAAAATTCAGCAGCTCATGTAAATGCGAAATGTAATTTTCAAATTTCTGAATGTTTGGAGGCTTTTAACTCAGTCACCTTTAAAGCTAGAGATCTTAAACTAGTCAAACATATATATGTATGGGTATTGGTAAAGTCACCATTCCAAATTTGGTGCAATTTGGACAGACACGTTTAATTTACGTAATTAACTGTAATTGTAAAATTGCTGAATGTTTGGAGGCTTATAACTCAGTCATCTTTAATGATAGAAATATGAAACGTGGTACACTGATGTATGAGCACTGGCAATTTCAACATGCCAAATGTGGTACAATTTAGACAAACAATTTATAAATTAGATGGAAATAACCAAAACCACAATTCTGGGGTGAAATTTCACAAACTTTTTAACGGAAATTTCGTGAAACGTTGTGGAAGTGAAATCAGCATTTCACCAGTTGGTGGAAGATAAACTTCACCCATCCCTAAGGCTTATGGACTATTGACAGACTTCATTAATTCATCCATAAGCTAAACAGCCTATTGGACATTAAGTGACAACCAGATCTCTATTCCCTTGTGACTGACAGGAGGGAGTAAACAACCAGAGGGCTGAAATCTTGATTGGAAGGAGAAACCTTAGCAGCAGCAGCAGCAGCAGCAGCAGTCTGCAGATGACTGAGCTAAGAGACATACCTACCATCTGCAGTACCAATGCAAACTGCGCAGATACATTGGTGGGAGAAGTATACTTTCACAGCCAAAAAGGAGGTGACTGATGAATGCTAAAAGAAAGATTGTGAAGCAAGTGCATTAAGTGCAGAGACACATTCTAGGAGGGTAAACCATGCTATAGTTTGTGTTGTAGTGACAACGGAGAGACTTTGTGCCAAATTTATTTATTCATTATTTATTTAAAGTTGATAACCCAGAAAGGCACACTGAGCCAAGGTTCAATTCCAGGTGCAACCCGGGGGAAGGGTTACGGGAGGATAAAAACAAACAATAGCTTACAGTTCAATCATAAGAGAGTTAAGACAGACAAGTAACATAATACAATAAATACTATGCAGTATTTACATAGACATGGTAAGGCATCAAGACAATGTCTTGATGCCTCATCAGACATAAGTGACTGCCACAGCTAGTCTGAGCAGCCAACGTCACCAGTCACTGTGCCTGGTGACTGGCCCACATTGCTGGGTTTTGCCTCATGGTATCAGTAGTCATGGGGTGGGCAATCCTCAGCAAGTGCTAAATCCAGAACTGATTGAGTGATAGAGAGAGCCAGTGCTGAACTGGAACATCCGGAGTGACAGCATAGCTAAACCAAATACCTGTATCTACAGTTACTGTGCTGAACCGACAATACAGTTACTGCATACTTGAACTGAACATCCAGCACCATGGTGAACCAATGCAGACTTCAGCTGAGATCTAGTTCAACTAGTTCAACTAGTGAGGCCTGCAATAGCATGGGAACTATGACTAACCAAACAGGCACTGGGGGAGAAGTGCTCCAGGATAATAAGGTAAGTAGGTTGGAGGAACAATCTCCTATAAACAGCTACATACACTAGACAAATGGATTCTGAAGACTCCATGCATATGTACTGTATATTGATTGTAATCATTTTGTTTTCTTCCACCAATATGTAGGCTAACATTTTGGGCCTGACTCCAGTGCAGCAGGAACAACAGCAGTAATTTATGAGGTTTGCTTCTCATTAATAGCAGCGATTAGGTGAAGGAGTCAGACACTCCCTATAGAAATGCAAGCATAAAAACTCAAGCACAGTATATCTGGCAGGGGCAACCAAGATGGTGCAGGGTTTGCAAGGGAACCCTATAAGAAGAGATATGGGATCTCAATATACTCACTCTGGATGACAGGAGAGCTAGTGGTGTCATGCTTGAGACCCTCAAATACCTCACAGGACAAAACAGTGCAGGGAGGGAACCTCTTTCTAAAGAGGATGCACTCCAGGACTGGTAGGCATGCAATGAAATTGGAAGGGTGAATTTCAGGAAGGATGTGAAGAAATACTTCTTCACAGAAAGGGTGGCAAAAACATGGAGTTGGCTGCCAGTTGAAGTTGTGGAGGCTAGAATGATAGAAGGTTTCAAGCATGCAAGGGACAGAGACAGCCACATTATAGAAACAGGGAGGGAGAGGGTCTCTGGAGATCAGTTATGTCTGTGGAGGTACAATATGCAGGGAACCCTTGGGACAACTAGTTGGGCCTAGCAGTCCTTTTTTACAAACAATTTTCAATGTTTCTAAGGCTGTAAACCCAAAAAGAAGGAAAAGGGATGGCCAGTCCTTGCTGATTACACTACAAGGAAACCAACCAGGATCTTGGTCTAATTCTTGCCATTAAGAAAAGCAAACCTCATGAGTTACCACCATTGTCCTTGACTAAGTGGTGTCTGGCCACAAAACACTGGTCTACAGATTGGTGGAACAACAAAAATGATTACAATCAATATATATAGGAGTGAAGCCTTCTGTATCCATTTTTCCAGTAACCAAACGAGGCCTTGGCCTTACACCTGTAGTTAGTTTAGCTAGTTTGTATACAGACTTTATTTGCAACCAGACTGTTAGCCTGAAGCATCCATCTGTGCCATTTAGAATTACAAACTGGCATGTTAATAAAAACAGTTTACTTTTACTTGGGCTTGCAATAATCTCGTCATCTGCAAGATCCTGTGTAACGTGACTATCGATGGGCCTACACCTATTTAGTGGCTGATTCAGTGGCTGGGTAACAATTAACTTTACAGTCAGCTTCCTTAGTGACTAGAACTGTACACTAGTGCCAGTGATGGATCAGGGATTGGGGCCTGAAGGTTGACACAGTGCAGGAAGTGTGATTACTGTAAGTGAAGAGCTGAGGGGTGCTTTGATAAAAGCTACTGCCAGGGCCAAGCTTATTATTTGCATTGCCTAACCTTTTCATTCCTAGATCCTTTGTTCCTTTCCCCAAATAAATTCCTCCTATGTTGTTGGAATTTTCATTCTGTGTCACTCGTATCATTTGCATGTGGGTTTAAAATGTTATTGCACTGAGTGGGAAGTGGGTGGGTTGAACCTGTGGGGTCACAGAGGGTAGGTATTGTTTTTTGGGGGGCAGTACTAGTTGTCACCTAGTCCACTTATGTTTCTGTTGGTGGAGACATGACACTATTATATTTTTAACTTTGGATTATGACCCCCAACAGGAGTTAATTGAACCATGCCCTTAACCTTGGTGATCCTATATAGTACGGATTGTACCAGATTTTCAGACACATCTAAATCAAGACTAAACATGATTAGTGTGAAAATAAGGAACTCTGTAATAACTGGCTATGAGTTCTTTCACAGCATATGGCAAACCTGCAACAGTGACTGGTATCCTATTATATAGTGAAACAACATAGGAGTCAGAAACTGTATATTCTCTTCATACCAACACATAAATGTAAACAAAAACAGTATAAACACAGTAAATGCTCAACATTCTGATCAGCATAACATTAAACACATATGCAGTAAGTATAGAGATCTTGAAATGACTTAGGGCAGTAATCCACCCACACTCTTGTTGTATGCAATGGATTTAAAGGGTCATCAGTCTCCTTTGTAGGATGGTTTAGTATTAAATGGAGGACAGAAGTAATAGTATGTGTCTGCTTGTACAACTTGTTTTAGCATTGGCTAATGCGCTCTCTGCCCATACTACAGGGAATGCCACATTGTGGAGTTGCCATAGCGATGCAGAAACCCTCAGGAAGGGTTCCAACCCATTTAAGTGTCACAGAGACAAGGTCCCTGAGACCAAAAGCACCATAAGGAAGAAGGCTCAACCCCAATGGGAGAGAAGTGCCACAGTAGGAGAACGGGAGAATAGTGGCAACAAAAAAGTCAGAGTGTCTGAGGGACTTATTGACATGTACAGTTTAAGTACCACTCAGAGGGGACATGGCAAGTGCTGCATGCTGCCCCTCCTAACCACTGGTGCAGCATTTCCATTCAAAGTATCACTGGGCTGCATATGTAGGATGATTTAGGATTTACCGGAGGACTGAAATAGTACCATGTAACTGTGTGTGCAGCTTGTTTGGACTACCCCCAGGATGCCAGAAAGATGCAGGAACTCTCAGCATGAGATTTAACCCCTTGCGGTGTCGAAGGGATGAGGCCCGTGAGACCAAAGGCATCTTAGGAAAGAAGACCCAAAAGTACAATACCAACAGACAGAACACATTCTTCCCAAGAAGAAGAGACACATAGCAAGATAAAAGACAAACTACAAACAAGAGGAAAACCAGCATCTAGCTCCAGCTCTCAGCAGAAACCTATTAGGGAGGCAGTATAGCGCAGTGGTCTAAGGCTCTGAGCTGCAAATCTGGTGACATCCAGCAGCTTGAATCCCACAGCTTCCACTTGCATACTGTGTGACCCTGAGCAAGTCATTTAACCTCCTTGTGCTCCCAGGTCGCTCCTGTAAAAAAGCTTTCAGCTTAGTGTGCTATACCTGGTTAAACAACTAAATAAAAAAAATAAAATAAATAATATCTTTGTCACAGGGAAGAGAAAAAAACCCTGTCTAGAAAAGCTCTGGGGAACCAAGTCCTGTCCCAGCAGGCTGGGGTCAGACTCAATGACTGCTCAGCTGCTGCAAATTTAGAAACCCAATACAAGGGAAACGTTTAGAGAGGAGGACTCTCACTCTATCCCTCTAGTGGGATAACAATGAGGTGCTGCCAAGTGTTTGGACACAGCTAAAGGGGTCCTCACCCCTCTTAAGGAGGAACCCCACCAACAAGGCATGGTCTGAAAACTGCAACAGCCTATCCTTGAATGGAAACTAAAGTGAAGGGGAACATACAGGGACCAGGTAACTCTTAGGCAAATGCATGATTGGTTCAAGAAGTGTTATCGAGTTGATATCCACAACCAATGGGATCCACACGAAGAGATCTCATCCCCATGAAGAAGTAACCATATATACAACTCCAAAAGGTACCAATGAGTCAGTTTGCATAGGTAATGGGACTTCTGTAGCAAGAACCCAACAGGATGCTGAGTGAACGGAGTGGATGCCAAGATGTGTCACCAAGTTAATCTGCATGATCAAAGGGATCCCTACTCAGCAGGGGCCCCACCTTCCAGAAGTAGACTTCAGAAGCAGTGGGAGCACTTCAAACCTTCTGGTCTATGAGACCAGGACAGCCCAAAAGAGAGACAAGCACAGTAATATCTAAGGCAGGATAGTGCATAACCACACAGGATAGGAATCAGTAGCCAGGGCTAACATAGAAACATAGCATTTGATGGTAGATAAGGACTGCTTGGCCCACCTAGTCAGACCATTTCCCTACCTAATGGATAAGCTGCAGATCCTAGTTAACCAACAACCTACTTCCTCCTACCCCCCACTAGAATTGCCTTACAGTATGTCTGTCCCATGCATTCTTGAATTCCCCCACTGTTTTTGACTCCATGACCTCCTCAGGAAGGCTGTTCCATGCATCCACAACCCTCTCCGTGAAAATATACTTTCTCACATTACCTCTGAGCCATCCCCCCCTCAATCTTCAAATTGTGCTCCATTGTTCTTGCACATCTCTTTTTCTGAAAGACGCTATCCTCTTGGACTTTGTTGATTCCCTTGAGGTATTTGAAAGTTTCTATCATGTCTCCCCTCTCTCTCCTTTCCTCAAGGGTATACGTATTAAGCTCCTTTTGTCTCTCTTTGTATGTCTTCTGGTGCATACCCTACACCATTTTGGTTGCCCTCCTCTGGGCAGCCTCCATCCTGTCTATGTCTTTGCAGAGATGGGGTCTCCAGAACTGCACACAGTACTCCAGATGGGGTCTCACCAACTGTCTGTACAGAGGGATAACAACTTCCTGTTTTCTACTGGTGATGCCTCTCCCTATGCATCCCAGTACCCACCCAGCCCTCCTTACTGCCTTTCCACATAGCATGCCCACCTTTATATCATCTGATATAACTATCCCCGGGTCCCTTTCCATTTCTGTTGTTGTCAGTATCTCACCCCCCCATTGTGTACTCTTCCCCTCGGTTTTTGCTACCCAGGTGCATTACTTTGCACTGCTTTATGTTGTGCTGATAAAACAAACAAAAATAATGCAAGCAGATACTCGCATGGTATGTTTGCTGGAGCAATAGTTCAGGCAAGCAGTAGCTAGGAATGACTGCAAGGCAACTGGCCAAGATTCAGTAAATTTATTTCATTTTTGTTGACTGGGAATGGAGGGCTAGGCAATTCTGCCTATTTTCAGCCACATCTTGGGGGTAGGGGTGTGGAGATACAGTTGCAAACTGTATGATATTGAACCAAGTTTAAGTGCTGATGGGTTTTAGTGAGTGGAGGAAATCTGGCACGGACACCAGGGAAATTCCCTATCTCTTCCAGTAGAGGGATGAGCCCCTGGCAAACAGTTTCCCGGATGGCAGCTTCTGGAGGTGGAGGTGCGGGAGAGAATGTTTGCCTTGTCCATTTCACGAGTTCCATGGAGATACTGTAAGATTCGGTACATGATGTTCTGACTAAACTAATGCAAGATGTTTCAGGCATGGCTGGCAGTATAGCCTAGAGGGTAGAGTAATGAGCTGTGAACGAGCTTGGTACATCCATCAGACCAGACCTAGGTTTGATTCTCACAGCCTCCACTTGCATACTGTGTTACTCTAAGCAAGTCACTTAACCTCCCAGTGCTCCCAGGTCGCCCCTGAAAACAGGCACTTGTGCCTAGTGGGCCTTAACCGGTTACCAAAGACTAAAATAAAATAAATAAAATAAAATAAAAATCTGGTTACTGGACAAGAATTTATGGACATTGAAAATATTGCTCTGAGGTTACCTGGATTGGCACAGTGGAATTCCAGTGTGCTGGATTCCACGAACGAGATGGTGGTGAGACAAGGTACAGTAGATGAGTTGAGCTCCTCTAGTTGTTAGCTGCAGAAGTCGCAGTACTTCAGCTCTTTTCAGGCATTTCTTTCATTGTTCAATCATAGGTGGCAGGAACCACCATGAATTCCAACTCAAAGGATTCTTCTCCTGGGACTCATGCGGTGCCTCTAATGTCAGTTGCTAGTTCAGAGGGCACTCTGAAAACTCTTGAATGATGGGCTCCCCGTTAGCAGCTACAAAGGAAGCTCATTGGTCCCTGGAGGCAGCCCTGACTGCGGCAGGCTGGAGTCATTCCCCAGATGGCACCCAGCGGGAGGCTGGGATCGGATGGCTTCTACCGCAAAGAACATCATGTTAACAGCTGCCGGCAGTACATGGCCATCAGGCTCTGTTTCAACTAAGCCTTTTCTGGCATACTACAATGGGAACACTTACCAGCTTGGAGAGTAGGCTCTGTCAGCATGTTTGGGAGCTAGATTGGGCTGCAACAGTTTCCGGAGGTTCAGCTGTGTGTGCAGGTACTACTGAAAATAGCAATTAATTCAGTACTGCAATTATGCAAATCTTTAAGCACCCCTATTCTAAAGCGGATGCTCAGCAGGAGGTTTTCCATGCATGTGACCCTTTGCACTATTTCCCTGTGTCTCAAACCCACATGGCAGCCCCTCAAATTGATTTGCCAAATTCAACCCTAGGGGTACAAGTTTGCACTGATAGCAGGGGGGCTGGAATGGCTGTGCCTATTCCCAATGGAAGTCTGCCCAACCCTTCTGCGGGGCACATACAGTCATTGATTTCTGAGGCTCCTGTGTTAGCTGTACAGATGGAGCACAATGACGCTGTAGTTAATGTCTGTACTACAGAAAGACAGTCTGTGTCTTGGGCTGATATTATGAAGGAAATGGACACTGGTCCTTCTATGCTACTCACTCCTCCGGTAGTGGAGGGGAAATTAAGTCACTTTTCAGGTTCCTGTTCCCCCTGTCTCTGACACTACTTGTGCTGGCCCTGCACTAAACATCCAGAAACATTTGGACAAGAACAACACCAAAGGGACTTTTAGAATGTCGGACTTGTTCACCAACTTGGGTGCTTCTGCTAAATGGAGGAATGTGGTCCGCCTGAAATCCACTGGGAGATTAAAAGAACCACCTGATCATGTGTATGGTGCTAATCACTTGCTCAATGAATCCTCACAATTTCTGGCCATGGATATATTTGCCCTTATTCACATCTCGGGTGATACCCAGTTTGATGTGAGTTTCAACACCCCTCAGCTGTTAGAAAGGTTTTGGGAAAAAAAATTCAATAAATGAAGAATTCCTCTTTGTGGTCCTCATTTTTGGCAATTCCATTAACAAAACCGATGGTAAAGAACATTACTATTCTATTCAGGAATGAGGGGATAGATATACCTGATATCCTGTTCTGGGTGAAGCAAAGGGCCGATGTGATTGACAGGTCTGTAGTCATCCTGGACTCTGAATATATTTGTACTGGGGGCTGGAAGATTAGGGTTTGGCTGCGAACCTCTGAACATGGCAGGAGACACATCCCCAGCCTTTTCTATATTGGTCAAGACTGTGGATTTTGTTTTTATCCTGGGCAACCAAAAACTTATCACAGGTGGGGTCTTTGTCACATCTGAGTAATGTCTGTGATGTGGCAGTCTATAGTTTCTGCCTCCAAGTCAGACATTTCAGTATGTTTTACTTCAACCCAATGAAGTGAAACTTATGCAAGGACACTGGTTATTTGTATTTAAAATGCCCGTGGGCTGTCCACAATAAGGGGTCCTTTTACAACCAATAGGACGTGGTCCATGAGGCACAGAATAAAAGAAATCGGGGACAACAGTCTCATAACTCCACCAAGAATGCTGCTCCCATTAGTCCTACATGGAGTCCAAGGACCCTATCCCTGGTGCTTCAGCACCAGGACCTTTGGGAGACCTGTAGGTGCTACCATCGTCAAGGATACTCTAGATTTGACTCCTGTGAACCCCTTACAGGTGTAACCCCCTGCAAATAGGGGTTCCCAAAAAGTCTTCCAGGAGCTTGCTTGAATGTTCCAAGCCTGAATGGTGTTTTGCGTTTAAGCCATTTATCTGTGAGTGCTTTTAGAGCCTCTGGTACTGTCTCTTTAAGAGCTGTCTGCTTTCAGACATAATTAGTTTGTATGGGGGAACTGTGTGTTTTCCTGCTTGAGTTCCGCTCAAGCTACTGCCAAATCACTCCGTTTCTGCCATCGCTAAGTGGGCAGAAGGAGCACTCTTCAAAGATGTAATTGTTTGCTTGTAACCTGTTAGAGTAATAATGAAAATGCAGTTTTATTTAACCTGTTTTCTTGTAGCAAGGACAGTGCAGAGTAGCTCCCTCATGGTGGTTCTGAACTGCTGAATTGGACCAATCATGGTGGGGATCCTTTAAAATGGAGCCTGCACTGGGTGAATCAGAACTTGGACTCTACTCTGGAGCCTGCTGTAAGGGGATTGTAAGGGCAGTGACTCTGGAAAATGTAGTTTTGACTTTGGCACCTTTTTTACACCAACAGGGGGAGTTTACTGTGAGTGACAGCCAAACCAGCCAACTGAACTTGGAGGAACTCAAAGGAAATGCCCGGCTCTGTCTACTGGAAAGATCAGATCAGTTTTGGCGGTGAAGAGACAAGGAGCTCTGTGCTTCTTCGGTATAAAGTTTTACCGTGGGAAGCGCGTGTAAGGCCCTGAGTTTTCAGTCTGCAGCCTGTGCAAGCACCCGTTTGGACTGAATCCGACCTGTAGGAGAAGAAAGGAGATCTGAAGAGTAGAAACCAGGCTCACCCTTAGAAGACTGGAGAAATTGCTGAATCGCGCGCTCGGTCTGTCAGGAACTGAATTTGCAGTGTGTTCTCCCGGGGTATCGTGCAGTAATTGCGGTCAGGATTGAGAAGCAGCCTGCCTGGTATAGTACTTTCCTTTTACATATAGATGTGTGCAGTGCTTGTGGAGAATCGCGTTTCAAATCCCCAATACAGTGAATTGAGTGCATGAAGCTGGAAGTAAACCCCAGCTTAATCCAGTCTACATCTATTTGCTCAAAACTGCAGTGGGGTCCAGTCACAAGGACCTTGTCCACATGGTCTGCTCCTCCTGGCAATCCAGCACAATCTGCCTTCCATCCAGTTCCCAGCATTGAGTTTGTGAGTACAAAGCAGTGTAGCTCCCTGCCATCTGTGTACTGAATTGCAAGTGTGTCATCTAATTGTTGCTTTTTCATTTCTTTACGAACTGAGCCACCTGGCTCCGGATTACAATTGGGTATTGTGCAAGTATTTTTTCCATCACAGGGCAACAACCAGCTACACCGTTCCTGGCTACCCCCCCCCCCATCTTGGGTACCCAGTGAAAGTGACAATTTGGGACTCTGAATATGCACACAGTACTGTGATTATTAATGTGTTTAACCTAATTAACCTGATTTCTCCCTTCCTTGTTACAGCTCCTTAAATAAATCAGATCCATTGGTTTCAGAAAGGTTACACTGGCTGAGGTATTCTTTTATGTTAAAGCATTGTACTGTGGTTTTTGCACTGTATCATCTTGTTTTACAGAGGGTCCCCAGAGTCCAGTTGACAGAGCCAGTCCTGGGGGTAAGTGTGCATTGTAAAGATATTCCTAACGCATTGTGTGGGCCACTAGTGGGAAGAAAGGGGGGGTTACAGTGTCCCAGAGGTCTGAGACCAAGTTAGTTTAACTACTGCAAACCCTGACCTCTGGGTGCAGGCACCTGCCATTGGACCTAGGCCCCTCAACCTGTTAGTAGTTAAGCAGGCAGGGGTAGTAGCCCTTGAGATAGTGCCACCTAAGGGTTACACAAGACACCCAGGATAGCCATCCTGTACAAGAACTAAATCACTCTTTCGATGTCCCCCCAAACGTCACTGGATGCATTTCAGGTTGTAGAGTGAAAGAGGAGATCTACAAGAAATCATCCTAAACCAAAGACAGTGAAGACAGACTCCATGGAGAGTAGACCAGAAAATGCCTTTGTGATTTTGCAGGAACATACAGTAGAGAATGGGGATTTGGAAGCCTCATCTGTGCCTCTTCACATTGGGATGTCTAGGATGGGGATGGAGACCAATCGATGGTTGTTGTCAAAAAGAAGAGGACTTGAAAGAAAAAGTCTGTTTAAATGTCCTATAGGATTACTTTTCTCTTGTGATTCCTATGGAAATGAATTCTTTCACTAACATCATTATTGTTTCTTTAAATGCTAACAGCATAAAGAATCATAAGAGACGAGTGATCACTTTATCCTATCTAGGGCATTTTCAGGCTCAGGTTTTCTTATTGCAATATGTAAGGTTGAGAACCAATACTGATATTTGTAATGCACAAAAAGTGTGGTCTTGGGGACCTTCTATATGGTAATCATACTGGTATATAGACAGAAGAAGGCGATTTGCCCATCTAGTCTGTCTACCCACAGTGACAGGTCAAAAGTTCCCATTACAGAAAAAGTGCTTATCAAGTTTGTTTTTAAATGTCTGTATATTCATACTTGGTCTTTAGTTGAGGAACCCTGCTCTGGAGTTTCAGTAGTGTTTAAGTTACATGATTTCAAAATTCAAAACGTTATGGCTATGGAGCCAGGGAGGGCTTTGGTACTTGATGTGTCCACTCAGGAACATCTTTTTTGGATAGGTGTGGTCTACATCCCTCAAACGAAAACTGCAAGAGTCACTTTATTTCGCTCACTGCAACCATATCTACATACTTCTGGACAGATGATTTTGGGTGGTGAGTTTAATTGTCCCTTAGCTCTGAAAAATAAATCGGGTAGAACAGAAAAAAAATGTATTGTGATACTAACTTATTGGAGCAGATGAGTCAAACAGCAGTATAGCGCAGTGGTTTAAGGCACTGAGTTGCAAACCTGGAGACCTGGGTTTAAATCCCACAGCCCCCACTTGCATACTGTGTGACCCTGAGCAAGTCACTTAACTTCCTTGTGCTCCCAGGTCACACCTGTAGACAAGCTTTCAGCTTAGTGTTTCTCTCCTGGTTGAAAAAAAAAATAAAAAAACTGCTTGATTTGTTTTGATCATTACATGACTCAGGAGGCCATACATATCATAGGGGATCCCTCTTATTTTGGATTGATTTTATTTTTTGTTTCCACCTCTTGGAGTATTTTGGAGGCCAGCATGGGAGCTGTTGCTAACTCAGATTGTTTTAGGTACAAACCCCTATTGGTGGTCTGCAATGGGGGCTACAGGTAAAGGGTTTTGGAGGATCAATAATTCAGTTCTTGACAACACTGAAGTTCACCTATGGGGGAGGAACTGCTCTCAAGGCCGGGGCATCCGTGGCTGTTTGTTATGAATTTCTGGTAGACTGGTGGATGGACTCATCTCATTTCATTTCATTTTTAATTTTTATACTTGTAAATCCAGATGAGCAAAATTGCCCATTTTCATTGGAGGCAAGGTCAATCTAAAAACACAGTATAAAATATCAAAATATCAAAGTCAGATATCAAACAACTGTTCCAGTGGTTAGAAAAATGTAAAGAGAAGGCTGATTACTTTAAATTCCTCCAGTCATAGGCGCATTTATTTCACCTCATTTCATGTCAAAATACAGAAGGTATATCATACAAAGATCAGATACTTCTGTATTAAAAAGGAAATGCAAAGTTGTCTGTATGATATAGTCAAATCTTTGAAAGCAGAACATACTTTAGGGGCTCATGGCATGAAAGCACCAATAGATATCTTTAAAGGTTGTCAGAATAGAGTGCATTATACAGTGTTTACAGCCATAAATGACAGGCATGGCCAACTACAAACTTGTATGCAGGACATACTATGTTCTATCTCTGAATGACTACACTCCTGGTTTGAAGTCCACCTACAGGTTGACGAGGAGACTGAAAAATTTCTTTCACAGGAATGCATAGACTTCCTGACTGCTGCAGAAAAGGCAAGCTTGGTCATGCCTACTTCCTCAGCTTAAGTTCTGTCCACAATAAAGACCTTATGATGTAATGTCACACCTGGGCCAGATGGCCTGAGTGCAGAATTTTATAAGTCTTTTTGTATTTTTTAAGTCCTTTCTTGACAAAAGTCTTCAATAACATGTTGCAGACTTTGACAGCCACTGATGATATGACACAAGCTCTTTTAGTGCTCCTATGCAAAAAAGGACATAGACTTGAATTGAGTAACTGGAGATCAATTTCTATTTTGAATGCTGACATAAAGATTTTGGCAAAAATCCTGGGACAACTACTGGGGGCACTTACAGGTAAACTAATATCACCTAATCAGACATGTGCAATACCTGGACTATCCATGATGGATACTCTTGTACAGGTGAGGGAAATTGTGGTTCATGGCCAGTTACATAAATTAGATGGGTTTTTGCTGATGCTTGACCAAGAAAAGGCCTTTGATAGAGTCTTGCATGACTTTTTATTTCATACACTATCTTTTCATGGTTTACCTCCAACATTTGTATGGTAGATTAAATTGTTACATAGACAAGTAAATTTTTCCCTTGATTAAAAGGACAGTGGGCCCTAGAATAGGTATAGCACAGGGGGTTTGGTAGGGGTGCCCGCTAAGCCATATGTTGTATGTCTTTTGTATTGATATTTTAGTTTATAGTATTGTTCAGTCATAAGTAGTACAGGGGCTTTCTGTTACTGCTAATACCCCACAGGTGAAAGTCTTAGCCTATGCAGATGACTTCTGCTTATATGCCAAAAGTTTGCAGTCTTGTCAGGTAACACTCTCCTTGGTACATCACTATTCTGCTGTGTCGGGAGCTAGGATCAATGTGGATAAATCCAAGGCTTTCTGTTTAGGTTCTTGCAAGACCCTGGGTTTGCAGACTACTGACAGGGTTCCAGTCATGGATTCAGACATTAAATGACTAGGTGTTAAGTTGGTATGTTTGCAATTGATAAAGAAAACTGGGAAGATGCCATTAAGGAGGTGGAGAAAAGACTTAATAGATGGAAATGTATGCAAATCTCTAAGCAGAAGTGAGTGTATTTAATGAAAACCTTGCTATTGCCATTATTCCTAAATCTTATCTTTTTCCTCCCCAAATGACCTTGAGGTCTGGCTTTCAGTATTTTCTTTCCAGTCTTATGAGGAAGCCAATTTAATCTCATGCAAAGAAATTTTACATACCTTCCTGTTAACAAAGGAGGTCTGGCCATGGTAAATCTGATATTATACAATGGCAAGAAAGAATCCTGGCTTCTGATTGGTCAGTTGGCTGTCACAGCAGGGATGTTATCCTGGCATAACATCCCTGCTGATTGTTTGTAGGATAAGGAGCATGCTGATGCGCTTTTTTTTTTCTCTTGAGAAACAAAACTATTTTTACACACTAACAAAAACATTCTTTAAAATTCTTTTTTTAACTATGAAACAATAAGCTATTGTATAATAGGAATAATGCCCTCCAGGGTGGGTGTTATGCTGGGATAACATCCCGCCTCAGGTGTTGGACGCCGGCAGTTGGCTCGGGCTCAACCACCTGAGGTTGGATGTTATCCCAGCATAACACCCACCCTGTCGGGCATTATTCCTTCAGTCTTTTTTACTCTTTGTTTGTTTCTGCCACTTTTATGATTTTATTTTCCACAAAGGATGTTCTTTGGAGACTGTGGGTTCAAGAAAGGTTTGACTCAATTTTATTACTTTGGGAAGAACAGAACTGGAATTTTCACCATAACTCAAAATGATCTCAGATTCTGAAATATGTTGAGTCAGTTTTAAAGACAGTAAAACTGTGGAAGTTATCACTGGAATATTTTATGACCATAAACAAGAAAAGGCTGTATAGTTTTATTATGGACACCTTTTTCACAGACTCTTTAGTTTTCATTTCATTTTTAATTTTTATACTTGTTAGCAAGATGAGCAAATTGCCCATTTTCACAAGTGCCAAATAAAACATTAAAACAAATAATCAAACAGGACATACTATACATAGAAAGCAATACATTTTAACATTAATACAGACATACATGTAACAATAAAGTCTTAATGAAAACTGTTGCAATCTGAGAGAGCAGTAAGTCATTAAACAAGCTTATACTTAAATGGCCTGATTGTTCTACAGTTACTAACAACAGGGGGAATACTGTTAAGGAAAGTAATGGCCCTATTAACCACAAACCTCTGTCCAATTGTCTTCTTGTAAAAGGGAACCCTAAATAAACCTCTAGACTGAGAACTAGTTCCTAAAGAGCTCTGTGAACTGGGGAAAAATATTGAATAATTGGTGGAAGTTGGCCCAGAATTCCCTTAAATACAAAGACTCCCAACTTAATTTTGATCCCGTCTGAAAAGGAAGGACAATTAGTCTCCCTTAATAATATACAATAATATGTTCGCAAAGGGAGACCACTCAAAAATCAAAGGATACTATGCTAGGTTACTTGATGTTTCTGTAACGTTTTTTCATTTGTTCCAGTATATGCCAATAAACCATAGTCAAATGCATTAAGCAAGAAACTATGGGCCAGGAGCCTACAGGATTCAGGTATTAGAAAGGATCTAATCCTAAATACCATTCCTAACCTCTGATGAGTTTTTTTTATTATTTTACTAACTTGGAGGTCAAAAGAAAAATGGGAGTCAAGGGTAACCCTTAAGTAGTTAAAACTATCCACCAATTAATCCAATCAATTATGTTCCCTTTTAGATCGACAATAGGAACATTAATATCTCTGACTTTCCTGGGACAAGTAAACACCATTACTTTTGTTTTCCCTGAGTTAAGAACTAAATTGCATGAGAGCAGCCACTTTTGAAATGATTCAAAATCCTGTTGGACCTGAATTAGTGCTTGATCAGGGTTGAACCCATCTGAAAATATTACTGCATCGTCTGCGTACAAGATCATATTTGACCCTACGCAGGAGTTGGGGGCAGCAATCATGAAGAGGGAAAACAAAAGTGGTCCCAAAATTGAGCCCTGGGGTACTCCACAGGAAATTAAATGAGGATCAGAAGATTTCTGGGCAATTGCTATTCTATGCTCCCTGTTATTTAAATTATCAGTTCAGTTCAGTTTTGTTTATTGTTCAACTTTGCTGTTTGCTAGCAGTCAACATTTTTACAATTGAAATCATTTGAATTACATAATTTATACCATAGAAATATGCCTTTCCATACATATGAAATCATTTGTACAAATACAGGATACATACACATATACACACAAACCATTAAAACACAATAATACACATTATAAACATTTCATGAAATCAGAATTACAGCTTTTAGTGTTGATATATACACATTCTTACATTAAACATTAATGTGTTCGATAAAAAGTGCCTTTAGTGCATAAAATCACACAAACAGACAGGGCAAGTTGCTATTTCTGCTGCACCATATTATTTTGTAATCTGTAGTATTTTTTCTTTATTTTGATAACCGAAGAAATTAATCTGGATATCATTATAGCATCCTCCTGATATCTTGGATGGAGAAGTATAAACACCCTATCATAGTTGCTATTCACATATGTTTTTAGGAAATTCAAAAGAAAATTATTTCTAGGTATTGAATATAATGGACATATATTAATTATGTGCACAATGGATTCCTGATGTCCTTTATTGCATCTGCATTGTGGACTCATTTTACTAGAATTTTCTTTTAGTGATGCCATGTTATTATAGTGTATATATTTGGATGTTATTAGTTCAAAGCAAGCCCATGTAATTAGTTTCCTGTCACTAGGTGTCATAGGCAGAGTTAGATAATCCTCCAAACAATGCTCCATCTTGTTAAGTTTAAACCATTCTGAGCATTTCTGTTCTTTTATTGTACTCTTATCTGCACTTCTCTCCTTTTTGAATAATTTTTCCTTTATCTTAGTTATTGACTGTGGTGAAATAACTATTTTTCTATTATAGTCATTCCATAGTTAAGACATATTTATTTTAGTAAGATTTCTTTCCAGGGCAGCCAACCATTTGGATTTATATCCTTCCCTATACCATTTGATTTTTTCTTTTAAACAAATATGTAGCAAATTATTAAGTTTATTATTTATTATCCTCAACCAGTAAGGAAGTAGACCCAATTCAATTATTATGGCAACTGGGATCCTTCCCAGCTCTGGCCTAACCATTGCATTGGTGGTTGAGCTAGGAACCCCCAATAGTGCCTTATAATAGTACAAAAGAACTGTCTCAGACTCCCCTACAATTTGATGTCCCCACACCTCGGCTGCATATGTTATGACTGGGTTAATTTTGGCTTCTCCAGCCTTAACAGCAGGGATTACAGAATTCCCCGCAGATTTTTTGAGTTAAATCTCAGTAAAGCTTAGCAATCATTTTTGCCTTTATATTTTGATCCCTTTAATGAGCTCCCCAGTTGGCTGTATTTACAAATTTTACCTCAAAATATTGATAATTGTTTACCATCTTGATAAATTTTTCACCTAAGAAAAATTTGGGTTGTAAGCTGTGTTTCCTTTGAGTATTAAATATCAGGATTTTAGTTTTATTTAGGTTTATAGATAGCTCCAGATAGTCACACTTTTGTTGAAAAATAGCTATTTTCTCTTGTAGCCCCTTTTCGATAAGGAAAACAAAACAATGTCATCTGCATATGCTAATGTGTGAAAATATTTATTAATTTTGGGGGCATCCAATTTAACTTCTTTATCAAAATACAAAAGCTCATTGATATATATATATATACACACACACACACACACACACAATTAAACAATAGAGGCACCAGCAAGCATCCCTGCTTGACACCTCTACTGTATGTGTCTCAAAATAGCCTGTAGTATTCCCTCTGTTGTCATATCTTACAGAAGATAAGGTTCCCTGATGCAAGAGGCAGATTATAATCAATAGAGATTTGTCAATATTTAAACTCAACAAGATAGTCCACAGTTTTTGTCTATTTATGAAGTCGAGGGTAGATGAGAAGTCAATAAACAGAGTGTACAGTTTCATTTTCCTCAAATGAACATACTTCTCTATTAAATGTGCAAACATTAATACATTGTCTGTAGTAGAAAATCCTTGTCTAAAACCTGCCTGCGAGTTACAGAGGATGGCATTTTTCTCCACACAATCAGTCAACTTATCAAGTAACAACCTTGTATATATTTTAGAAACTATGTTCAGCAAACTAATTGATTGATAGTTGCCTGGGTCATAAACATACCCTTTTTTATGCAAGGGTACTATAATATTTTTCACCCATGCACTCGGTTTATACTTATATTTAGTGCACAGGTTAAAAAATTAGGTTAACAGGGGGGTCCAAAATTCCTGATATTCTTTATATATTTCTGCAGCTATACCATCCTGTCCCATAGGTTTGTTGTTTTTAAGTTTTAAAATTGCCTTATTAACTTCTGCTTCTGAGAAGGTGATATTTTTATTCACATTTAGCTTCAGATTATTTATTAATATATCATCTACATTATCTAACTCTCATCTAGTAAATATTAATTTAAAGTGTTTTATCCAAATATCTTTGGGCACATAAATAGACATAGTTGGTTTATATTCCTTATCCTCTTGAGACACCAAATTCCAAAATTGTATTACTTTATACATCTCCAGCCATAATTTGTGTTGAAAAAGTAATTTCTTATCATTTAACCATTTGTTATATTGTTTCCTAACTCTGCTGAGATTTTGAAGATTAATTTTAGTAAGAAATATTTTAGTCCATTTTATAAGTTTGGTTAATTTCTTCTTTTCTACCTTACATTCTTTATCAGACCAACTTTGATGTGGTTGGCTATTTTTTGTTACTTTAACATAAATGATTTTATTTATTTCCTTATTTAAATAATTCAGTAGATATTCCATCTGTTCAGGCAGTAAACTACTTAGTTCTTCTTGTTCTATTTTATTATCAAATTTCTGTATAACCTTATAAAGGTCCCTATCCATAATTTTACCTCTTTTCAATCGATTTCTCCCTATGGAACTTAGATCAGCTAAGGGCCCTGGATTTTCTATGGGGTCAAATGGATTTTCTCCAAGCTGTATTTTTAGACATATGGCCGCATGATCACTTTATGATCTCATCTGTACCTAAAATTCTATTATGTATTTTAACATCTCCATATTGCATATAACATAATCTATTGTACTCTGACCATTTGATGAAAAGAATGTTATTTTACCCTCAAGATCACCGTTTAGTCTGTCATTTAGCATCCATAGCTTGTTCTCTTCAATTAATTTAATTAATTTCTTTCCTTGCTCATTTATGTGAAGATCTTGACTTTTCCTGGGTCCAATTAGTTTAGTATCTAATACATTCCTCAGAGTTTCAATTTGGTCAAATTATGCAACTCTAGCATTAAAGTCCCCTGCTATCAAATTATTATTATTTGGAAATCTTTCAAAAGTTTCTCCCATGTCTTTCTGTAAACTATCCCATAAATGTACATTATTTTGTTTCTTTGTTTTTGGTTGAATATAAATGTTAAATAAAGTAAAGGGAATAGAATTCCAGATAATATTTTGTACTATGTAATTATGATAAATTTTTACTGTATCATTGATTATTATTTCTTTCTGAATTTTAATGTAAATTGCCAAACCAACTGTATAGCTACCATACTTTGCTTCTTTGGTAGCAGGGGGGTGAATAAGATGGAAACCATTTAAATTAACTGCAGGGCTTGCCCATGTCGCTTGAAAAAAAGAACATCTTTATTGTTAACAATATATATACATTCAGGATCATTAAGTTTTCCAATCAATCCAGCAATATTTCATAACATAAAATTTGTCTTTGTATTATCCAGTATACCAGTAATTGAACCCATTGTTTCTTCATCAATTGAATCCTTCATCAGTCACTCATTCTGAGGACAAAGTGCATCATATCTATTTGAAAAAGAAACATTAAAACAGCTTTGGAAATTATCTACTTGAGAGGAGTTACTCATAATAGGTGGAGTACAGACTGCAGCATCATTAGCTTTTTCATTGGCCTCATAATTATGGTCTACTATATGAAGGCCCATAGTGTCCAGAACACTTGTATTATTCATTATCTTTTTGTAGAGGCTATCATATTTAATCAAAAGTTTAACTTGGTCACAGTCTGAGTCATTACCCAGACGGTAAACCTGGATAGCCTCAAGATCTTCAATGGATATATGTAACAATTGTTCCAGAATGTTGATCACTATATGTATACATTTTAGAGGATTATCATTTTTGAACCTACTAAAGGAACTAAATACTTTACAGTCTACAATGTGTACTCCCACTGGGTCCTACAGGTTCACTTTTGCAATAATTGCATTTGCAATTGAATTTCCTTCCAGGGCAACATCAACCTGCCCTGATTCATTATCTGATTTCCTTCTATAAACGTCATTTATTTTAATCTCTACCGAGGGAATTTTCAAAACATGCGTGCAGAGATTTAAAAAGGCACTCTGTAATTTCCAAGCATTTTCATTAGGAATTGGGCTTAACCTAAAAATGCTAATATATTTTTGGTGATTGCATGCTTTTACATTCAGTTGGTCTCTATTCACAAACTCAATGGAACATCCAATATTCTCTAGTAGTCTGCAATTAAGCCAAATTTGATTGGCAATTCTAATCGCATAACAAAAAATGAACACACATTCATTACCCTTTATGTCTCTATCTTTCCAGATTTACACAATATCAGTCTACCTTAGATCAGCCTCTGTAGCTGTTCTCATCAAGTATACAATATTTTCCTTGTTTATCTCCATTGACTTATGTGTTTGCCATTTATAACCATGCAATACAAGGACTGCACAATCTGAGATATCAACCAGGTTGTCATGTCTTTTTTCCAGGTGTACCTTTAAGGACCCCAAATTGGGTTCCAACTGTACACTATTAAGATCACAGGGCTCAGTCTGCATATTATGAGTCCAATGTTTCCAATCATTCATAAAAGCCTTTAATTCCAATTCAACTCCCTTTATCTGTGCTAGTATAGTCTCCAATTGTGTCTTATGGTCCAAATTTGTTAGGTAATTATCTACAACAGAATCTTCCAAAAGTTGGATTAATTGGGATTCTTGGGTACTATCCCTTTTATCTTTCATTTATGACCATCACTTATTGTGCAGTCACTTGTATTAGAATCCAGCTGCTTATCAAAGACTTTGCAACTTTGATTAGTGATATCCTTTATTTGACAGTTAAGTTCAACAATATTTTTGTTATGATTTTTCCTGCTTCTTTTATTTTTTTTGTTTTGTTTTTTCTTTTTATATAAGGCATTGTTTTAACAGGAGTATCAAGAATGCACAGGATAGAGAAATCTGGTCTTAAATTAGGTGTATCCTCTGGAATTATTAAGGGAGATTTTGTTTGGGGTATCTAATTTTTGTAAAATATCATCTAAACGGGATCCATTAACAGCAATGTTACCTTTCAGATCTTCAATTTCATGATGAACTGCAATTATTTGATCCAGAATCATAAGATGTGCAGCATATGGGTCTTTCAAAAAATTCTTTAGACCTTCATCAAAACCAAAGGGATAAGAAGAAACCAAATCAGACTTTGCCTTAGCGTTGTCAGAGGTTTTATTTTTAGGGCCCATTACATTTAACTTATTAAGATTAGTTAAAGTGCAATGTAAATCCATAGTAATGCTTTTTAATTCATGGCTCAAATATGTGTTATGATTAATTGCTGGACTATGTACAGTAGTTCTGGTGAGAAGCTCAAAGACTCTGAGAAAGAGTCATAATATAAATCTATTGAAGCTTCATTACCTTGACTCTTAATTGTGTTACTGTTATTTTTATTATTATTGAAAGATTTTTTTTTCACTGATTTTAACTGTTACAATAGACACATCCATCAGACCTGGGTCTTCCTCTAATAAGACCAAAACATTGTCTTTGTTAAACATTTTAGGAGTAGAAGAAAGCCTAGAAAAATCTTGCCCAAAATTACTAACTAAAAACATGAGGTTACTCATGTTGCAAGGTGACTTGTGCCAAATCCAATGGTGCAAGTCACACTTTGTGACATGTGTTACACAGATCAGGATTCCAGGAGGCAGCCTGCACCATGGCAAGAGCAGCCTGCACCCAAGGGGACATCTGCCAGCCACTGCCCCTATGGCATGGTGGAAGGGAGGGTTACGGCAGACACTGTGCCCTATTCTGAGAGGCTAGCTACCATAACGCAGTTACTCAATTCTGAGACACACTGCGGCACTGCAGGGTTAGACCAGCTGTTAGCTGGTCTAAGAGGCATCCATCCTGGCCAAACAGTGGTTGCCCCCCCCACAGTGCCACAACCCACACACAGCTGTACCCCACGGACCCCCCCAACACTGAGAAGCCCTCCACAATACCACGGTGTCACCCCCCAGCACCCGGGTCTGTTTTGTGGTGCCCCTTGTGCCTGTGCCACACTGCTGACCCCCCATGGCTCACAGGGGTGTGCAGGCTTGTTTTGGGGCTGGGAGGGCTCAAGGGAGCTGTTCCTCATGGTCAGCGGCTTGCAGCACCCAGGTCCATTGCACCATTACCAAGGCACAACCCTGCAGCTGCCACAAGTCACAGGACAAAAGTGCTGGGGACCCTGCCTGTTCTGGAATAGGGTGCAGGGTCCCCGGCATAGCGGTGAATGTCGCAACTCGCATATGCCTGTGAGTTGTGACATTCATCTTGGAATTGGGCACATGTTCTTTTTCTTGCTTAAATTGCTGAGATTGCTAGAAACAGCGACATCAGTATTGGTTTTGACCTCAGTAACTGCTACACTTGTCTGTCTAAAGTGATCATTAATTTTCGATTGTCTTGTTTTGCCCTTATTCTGTTGTTTATTTGTTTTTTCTTTTAAACCTTTCTTTGTATTTTGTTTCTTTATCCCTTTTATACATTGGACTGTATTCTTCCTTCTTTTTTTCAGAGGTCATTTTAACCTGTTTCTAATTCTCCATTGATATCTCATCAGCAGAATTTCTGACAGAGAGTACAGATGGTTGTGAAGAGTTCACACATGCATCCTTTATATAAATAGGCTCTTCAATGTTCAATAATGTAGTAGCAGCCACTTGTCTGCATGCATTAACCATTTTAGATTTTAGCAATAATTTTCCAGTACTATAGTAACGCTGATAAGCAACAGTTCAGGTACTCTTTCCAACTATCAATACTCAATAAAAACAAATAACCTAAGTTTAGTGATATTCCAAATTATGTGACAAATATTGCCAAATATTATCACAGAGTACCTTCAGGATATCACTTCTTATATTACAAACTAAATCACAACAGTATCTTAATTATAATCTTAATACTTATCTAAACCTTCTCTGTATAAAATGTAGATCCTGAAAATAAGTCCAGAGAGAAATAATCCAAGTGTTTTATGTTGAATCAGATTGTCCAAAGCTCAAGAATATCCAAATGTCCAACTGTCCAAATGTCCAACTGTCCAAATATGTAAAATGCACTGCAGATCCAATAATAATACGGTTCTAGATTGTGCTGGGGAAATCTCCACCATCTGCGGATCCCCTTTGCTCTCTCTGAATGACTCAGCTATGTGCACTGTGTGCGTTGCTGACAATAGTCAAGTACATCCACTAAAAAGTAAAAAAGAAGAACATTTAAAACTTCAAAATGCTAAAATAAATTACGTCTCCAGAGCTTTCCAGAAAGGGAAAGAAAAGAAAACAAGTCAGCATCAAAAATAATGAAAGAGGGAGGAAAAAAAGGGCCTTATGGAATTTAGGTATATTTACTTGTTTACAGTAATAAGTTAGCGTATGTGCTGAACCAAGCTCAAACATTTTATATTTACTGGGCCTTTTCCATGTTTAATATAGAACGATAGTATAATTTAATTTAGTGTTTATATAGTTAAAAACACCAGTATTACTTACTGATTTTCATAAAAAATCTTTGTGCCTTAATTGGAGCTACTTTTTTTCTTTTCTCTGATGTTTACTCAATCAAATGCTTGTCCGTTGTGGTATAGCTGTATATTGCTATTAGCTGTTATCCTTCCTGGTCACTAGTTTGCAAACTAATGTTGCTAAGTGGTATTAATGACCAGTTAGTATTAAATAAAGCATTGAGTTCTCAGAAGAAATCCTAAACGCGATTATAGCACTTGTTTCACACTTTTTAAACTATACAGGACTGCCATCTATCAGAAACAAGAGCAGATTCTTTTAATGCACACAAAGGCACCAGATAAGTACAAGCAATTGAGAAAACTTATTTTCTAATAACCCTCTGTGACTGTGGATGGCTATATGAGAATTATAAGCATAATACAGTGCTACCGCAGTTAAACTATTGCAGGTCAGATAGCTTGATAGATTCCTGTCTCATTTTTATCTCAGCTGCACTCAGTTAAGTAAATTAGTTCTCGTAATCTATCATTAATTACAGCTGAATACCAGAATAGAGGAGCACCTAATAATGCGAGTCTCCAAACAGTCAGTAGTCAGCAGCTGAGTAGCAAATTAAGTGGGTACTCCCACTCAGTAAGTAGTTTAACTCGACCTCCATGAGTAAATCAATAAATCAATAAATCAATTTAGCGAAAAAGTTGTATGTTACTCATGCACGTCAAGGTCATTAAAACAGATAAAACAAATAGAACAGTTTCCTTGTGCAATTTCAAAACAATTTAAAGGCCCAATTTTAACGTTAACCATCAAGACCTCAACCTATTTAATATCTATGTATCTTCTATATTCCTTCTCTACTTTCAGGCCAAATTTAACCCTTTCACAGATAGAAGGTGTAATTAAGGGAAAAATTAAACTTTTTCTCCTAGAGCTTTTTAACATCTTTCTAACACTGCACAAATATATAAAAATATCAATATGTCTGTCTATCTATCTATATATATTATATTGTATCTACAGGTGGTGTAAAAGTTAAATGCCACTTCAAACATAAAAACACACATGCACGCACGCACAGTGGAGACTCAACATAAAAAAAATATATAGTTCTTATCAGAAATCCTTCAAAATCCTTCAAAAGTCTGTCTGGATGCATTGTACAATATTCAAAGTTAAGCTTCACATAGCTTCAGTGCTTTGGAAAGTAGAGAAATTATCCTGGTGACCATAAGTCAGAGATCCAATTTGCTGAAGCTACAAACTTTCTATAGGGGCATCCTCCCAGGCGTCACTCAGTCAGTCCATACGACCATCTTCTTTTCCTGGTCCTGGCGGTTGTAGAACCTCTGTGGAGCCACTACAACTGTTCCCTAGCCACCATCCACCATCTAAGGACTTTTCACCTGCGGAAAAGAAAACACACAACACTCTATGGAGGAACTCTGGCATGGAGCATATAAGTAATTCTGGTAAGGGAACAAACTTTAGAGGCAACGGTGGTATACCTGTTATAAAATGAAACCAGCAATGTTATCCTAGTTCTGTGTCTTACTCCACAAGACAGAGAGCGATTTTCAGCACAACCTCCTCCTTTAGCAACCTTGGTTCCAACTCCTCATGAAACCAAGTTACAACATCTTTGGAAAACTAAACTTTATTTGAAGTTTCCAGCAGTTGTGTATGGTTTACTAAGTTGAAGGCCTTGGTGAGGTCCACAAATACTGCAGTGACAGAGTGCCCCAAGTCCAGGGCACCCCGTACGCTGCTTGTGAACCCCAACAAGGCCATCTCTGTATTATGATTTTTCGTAAACCCATACTGTGAGTTAGATAATAAATTTTATTTTAACAGAAAACCCTGAATCTGGTCAAACACAATTCTTTCAAGAATTTTAGATAATGGTGCCAACAACGAAATTGGTCTGTAGTTAGAGACAGTATTCCTACAACTTGATTTAAATAAAGGCTAAATAAGGGTGACTTCCCAATCTGAGGGAAAACACCATGACATAATGAATACTTGAATAGGGTTGTCAAGGGAGTGGCTAATACTTTTATACCCAATTTCAATAATCTATAATCAATCTTATCCCATCCTATTATAGGTTTAGGGTTATATTTCAGGACACAATCAGTAATGAGCTCTGAAGTAACAGCTTGAAAATAAAGTCGAGGGTGATCCCAACTGGTATCCAGTGAACACAGCAACTGAGATTGAGAGATTTCAAAAAAGGGTGACTCAATCACGGTGACTGTGTTCAGGGTTACCTGTCAGGGTAGTGACTGTATACCTGGGTGGGTGAGGTAAGACGATGGAATGTATGCATGATTATGTGTGAGGGGGAGAGGAAAGAGGGGAAGGTATGTGGGAGGGGGTGTGACAGGTAGCTGCTGAGCTGGTCTACTAGTGTGTTGGGGAGGGTGGTCGGTTGTGAGGTGCAGGGTACAGGGTTCAGGTCCGGCGAGGCACGGTACATTTTTTGCCGGTTGGTGGCTTTTTATTATTAAGTATTTTGCCCCCCTAAGTTGAGAATCTTTTAGTAGGAGGGTGCGGGGGGGCAAAGCCCCCCACGGGGGGTGGGTGTGGGGTTGCAGCCCCCTACATTAAAGAAACTACCGTGGATCTCGGGTGCCCTCTTCCCATTCACCATGAGTGTGCATCACTGAAATTTATTTTCGGAGATGTGCACTTGCCCTAACGCTGATTGCTATTCTGGCGATAGCCATTATCACATACAACCAACACAACTTTGAGCCCTGTCAGAAAGCAATGTCCTATCTAAAGTCATATTATGAGTCTGGAACTTTGCCAAATCTCCCAAATAGTCATTAAACAGTTTAGATACTTGGCTTGGATCACTCCCTAATTGGTCCCTGTCCTGAAGTATAATTAATGTTTCATTTACATTCCTTCCCATTAAATTATTAAGTGTAAACCATGTTTGTTTCGAGTTTCCCAAGGATGACAATTGTTCATTTTTAAAAAATTCTACTTTTGCTTTCCTTATGGCTGCCTTACACTTATTCCTGAGTATTTTGTAATCCAAAAGTAGGTTAGGGTCATTGTTTTTTTAAATAATTTTCGGGCTCTGTTTCTTTCTTTCATTAATGCTAATATTGCTAATAATGCTAATAATTCTCTGGTAACCCATTATTTTTTATTGGCTCTGATTCTCATTTTTTTTAAGTGGAGCTATTTGATTAACTACCCAATTAAATAACTCATTAAATGTTTCTAACAGTAAATTAGTATCATGAAAATGTTCAAAGCAAGCCCAACCAACTGACTCACATGGAGCATTCGTGACTTCAGTTGTAACCCTGTGAATATTTCTAATCTCTACATAACGTGGTGGACAGTGAGTTTATTTAGATGACAAAAGACAAAAAAAAAAACAGGGCAGTGTTCACTATCCCCTTCAACACACTCCAGAATCAATTATCTTTAGGGGGTGAGAGACCACAACCCAATCAAGAATGGAGTCAGCCAGCCTTGTAATTAAACCTGGTTATCTGAGATATTAGCTGTTCAACTCCTAATTTCTGAAATAGTTTTACAACATAAGAGTTCTGGTTGACACCCCAATTCAAGGTCAAACCTCCCATCAAAATCCATTCTCTGTTTATTGGCCAAGATTTTCTGAATGCAAATAATAAATCTATACATTGCTTAATAAGGCCAGGTGGAAAATAAATAGAAATAAAAGTAAGATGTTTATCAGAGCCTAACAGAAGGTCAACAAAAATTACATCACACCCTGATCTATTTTGATGGGAAACTATTTTAAAAGCCTTGAACTTAACTTTAGAATAGACAGGGACCAAACACACCCAACTTTCTTTCCCACCCTGTCTTTTCTAAAAATATTATAATTAGTAAGAAGTATCTCATTATTAATAATCTTGTTATTAAGATGAGCAATACTAAGTGCTGACACGTTACCACCGGTCCCTCCTACATTGAGAGAATGAGCAGACTTATCTTGAATACTATTCTGATGTGGTCCAGGCTGAGGATGAACTGTTCCTGATATTAAGAGATGAAGTAAAAATATTCTTATGGGCATCATTTTAAAGTTAAACCTTTCTGATCTTTTCAATAGTCTCTTTAAACTTTTACTTTTCAGGGTGAAACCAAAACGAAACAGAGCTAGGGTGTCAAACTGGGACAACCTAAACAGTACATTGTTTAACTCGTAATTAAAAATAAAATTACTCACTTGAACAAAACTGAAATGATTAGATGCAGAACTCCTTTCAGTTATGTTCAACCATGGCAAATAGGTGTCAGTGTTAATATAATTATGAATCCCATCAATAGCCTTAGGCCAATGAAAGGCACATAAAAACAAGACCTGGCCCAACAGTCTCATTTTAAAAAACAAACTATAGTTTGCTAGATACAATTAAGTTTTCCCTCATGGCTTGATGCAGATAACTTCCAATACTCTGAGGCAGTTAATTGATGCTACATTCCCTCAACAAATGTGGGACACTGTGTGGCTCACATGCCATGGGAGAATAGAAGTCAGAGATACATATAAGAATATATAGGATAGTGCATGGGGAACAGTTGACAACAGGGCTATTCTTTCACCGAGTTGGCACTATGATGACGGATTACCTCGAGAGCGCAGTTCGAGAGGTAATCCATCGTCATAGTGCCAACAAGGTGAAAGATGCCCTGTTGTCAACAGTTCTCCATGCACTTTTCTTTATAGTGTATGGTGGAACATCATTTTTTGGGTGAAAAAAATCACTACAGCATGTTTCTGCTTCAAAACATTTTTACTGGGTTACTAGAAGGAAAAAAGAACTTTACATTTTGAACATTTTCATGCTTGACATTTTAACTGTTTAAGAACTTTACATTTTGAACATTTTAACGCTAAACATTAGTACTGCCGCCAACATTGCTGCTTTCATTATGTGTCCTGTCTATGGAGTGAGCCCTAACTGTCAAATGCTGCTCGAGGACACAGTGTGTGACGTTCGCAGTGCAGTAGAAAAAATCATTCTGCTGCACTGCGAATGTCACTAGTGTAGGAGAACAACATTTCGACAGCGATGGATTTCGGTGGAGAACGACGTCCCACCATACACTATAAGGAGGTTACTATCCTAGGGACGCTCATAACAGAGCTTTTGAGATGCAGGAGTGCCTATTCTTTACCTGTCCATTTATTGTTACCTTTTTGCAGGATGGGGGTCCGGAATTTGGTAAGTTGACATATGATGCTTTGATTCTCGGTATATATTCTGGGAACTGGAAATTATATTATCCAAGTACTTGTAGAGTTTTATTTGGTGTATGTAAATTTTATATTTGGCAGGCACTATGTAGGTGAATTTTGCAATAGCAATACTGGAGACAAAGTGACTTATGTGGTTTTATTCAAAAACAAATACAGTCCATTTATTGTATAGAATATGATTCCATTCCTAGAAAACAGATGTTACTACTTTGGAAACAGTGTGATGGGTGGGTGCCTTGAATAACTCAGTCGTTGTTTAGTTCTTAATTTGGTTTATTTTGCTTTTTCTTTGAGTTTCTTCTCCCATGTGATTGTATGTTACTGTGTGTTCCAGTGTATCCTACATATCATGTCCCAATGTGATATATGATTATCACTTTATTTAAAACTTCCCCTACTCTCCAGCCTGGAAATGTACTCTATTCCAACACGTGTGATATGAGGTTGTGATTTATGGGGACTTCGGGACAAAATTCCATGTGAGTACTTTGAGAGTGATAATAGTGGTTCTGAAATGGTGGATTTGGCAAGCCAGGTGGCAATTTATATTTCAGCAGACAGAAATGTACACTGCAGTCTGTCCTAATTGGCCATATAAACAAGAATAAACGACTGGTAGTCCGGTCGTCAAGAAGGGGCTCGAATGCCCCCAACCCCAGGAGCTATAAGAGGAAGGTGGCAGAAGTGGAGATCAGCAGCTTGAAGGGAGCTCCGTAAGGGAGGCAATCAACACCAAGCCATGCCTCCCTCCGCAGGCAGCAGCCAATCACAGTGGCTGCTGGCCATTCCGGGAAGTGAAGAAACTTACTTAGGGAGTTGGCCTTCAAGTGTCCCCTCGCACTGTGGCCCCCACCACAAAGGACCCACATGCAAAGGATAGCGGCGTTTGCCCACCTGAGTCATCCCAACAAGGCAGCCAGTGACCTGACACACTGCAGTTCTTCAAGCTGGCAGGGGAGCAAAGAAGGAGAAAGACAGGAGGAAGCAGGGCATAAGGATAATTTACCATATGCCAGAGGTCTGGTAAGCTTCCTGTTTAAGCTCCTGTAACTCCACACACATTGCAAAGGAGTGAGGAGGGTCAGGGACATGCAGTAAGAAGGGTACAGGTAGGAGTAGGGCAAAAAAAAAATAACAGGTAGTGGTGAGTTAGGGTCTAGCAATAGTTTGGGTATAGATGAAACACCCTATCTAGGGTAGGAGTAAATAAGGGTTTAAAGAGAGCAAAACAAAAGCAGGCAGGGTAGAGGTGAGTTAGGTTCAAGCAATAGTTTGGGCAAGGGGTAAAAAGGGTCTAAAGGAGGCAAAACAGAAAATCATGCAAGGTAGGACATAGTTATGCTGGGAGTGGTGCAGTGCAGTGGCTGTGGGTCAGCAGTCTTCAGGGAGACTTTCTGGGGACTGTGGTGCTGCCACATCTGCATGCACCTCTCTGGGTTGTAGAGGAAGGTTGCTAGACTCTAGACCGAGTTGTCTAGGATTCAGGGTGCCTCCATCTCCACCCAGGGACTACCAAGTCTGCCATCACAGCCTCAAAGGATGCCAAGGACGATGAGCAGCTGGACTACAGTGGGCTCAGGAAAGGTAAGGGTGGTGGGTCAGAGACACATCCCCCACATGATACCACTACAGAATTCCTACACTGCTCTGGCAGAGTGGGACTGTCCCACAAAGGCACCCAGAGTGGTGACCAAGGAGGATCTGCGGATCCTCCATAGTGGAGACCCCGAAGTGGGAGGTAGAGGACCCCAGAGGAGGAGGAGGAAGCAGGTCCTGGTGGAGGATTCAACTGTTAGAGGCATAGATCTGGTGACAGAGAGGGAGAGGTAGAGGGAGGAAAGGTGCCTACCTGGCGCCACTGCTCGGAGGGATGGGGAGCAGATCCTGAGAATCACTAGGAAAACAGGACAAGAGGGAGAGCTGAATGTCTTGGTCCACCTTGGGACCAATGACCTGGCTAGGGACAAGGCTAAGATTGTACAGAAATAGTTCAGGGAGTTGAGGAGGAGTCTTAGGCAGGTGGCACACTCAGTGGCCTTTTCTGAGGTGCTACCTGTCTATGACAGGGGGAAGGATAGGGTACTACGTACCAGGAGCTTCAACACATGGTTGAAGGAATGGTGCAGAAAGGAGTGGTTGTGCTACATTAGGACTGGGGTCCCACATGGAGGGATATAGGCCTATACAGGGGAGATGGCCTGCATCCCTCCAGGAGGGGAACTACAGTTCTCAATGAAAAGTTTAAATGTTATATGACAGGCATTAAAACTTGCCAAGGGGGGAGACAGAAAGGAACAGGGAGACATAAACTGTCCCCCCCCTCAAACTGAAGTAGATAGTAGGGAGAGACCTAAGGGTAAAACATCCCCAAGGGTATCCAACGAAAAAGGAAACAAAGTTGGAGAAGGGAAGAAAGATGGGACTGAGAGCAGAGGGGGTAAGGAGAGATGGAAAAAGGGGACAGTGGATGATAAACAGGGTGGCGGCACATTCTAGAAGGCAATTTGTGCAAATGCTTGAAGTCTGGGAAACAAAATCTCAGACCTAGAGGCCATCATGGCAGAGGCTGACCTGGACATTGTTGCCATTACTGGGTCATGGTGCAATGAGAACAATGACTAGGATACAGTCATACCAGGCTACACTCTGTTCAGAAAGGACAAGTTGGGAAAGAAAGGGGGGAGTGGCTCTTTATGTGAGGGATAGCATAAAGGCTACTGAGATACAGTGAAATTAGGAATGGGTGGATTTACTGTGGGTCACCCTAGAAATAGGGAAAGGAGCCGTTATTTGCACTGGTGTGATTTACAGACCTTCATTGGGGGCATTTGGCTAAGGTCTAGTGGATGACATCCAAAAGATGGCAAACAAGGGAACAGTGCTTCTGGTGGGGACTTCAGTCTGTAGGATGTGGATTGGAGCATCCCAGGTACAGCTTCAACTAAGAACAGGGACATTCTGGACTCCCTGCAGGGGGTGTTACGCAGGCAACTAGTAAAAGAGCCCACTCATGAAGGGGCAATACTGGACCTTGTACTCACCAACGGAGACAGTGTGGCAGATGTCACAGTGGGTGGCCACCTGAGAACCAGTGATCATCGTACAGTGTGGTTCAATGTAAGTACTGCAGTAGGATCAAACCCCACAAAGGCAAGGGTCCTTGATTTCAAGAGAGCAGATTTTAAAAAGATGGGGAGATGCCTCAGGGTTGCCCTGGTGGGGGGGAGGACTTGTGGGAGTGGAGGAACAGTGGGCAAATCTAAAAGGAGGGATGGAGAAGGCAGCAAACTTCTGAATCAGACAAGTAAACAAAAACTGGAGGAAAAAAGAGACCACTATAGTTATGGTTCTCAAAAGAGGTGGCCGGGAAGGTAAGGGTAAAAAAGTTAGCATTCAGGAGGTATAAGGAGACACAGAGAGAGGGAGATAGAGAGGTGTATCAGGAGAAATGGATGGAGGCAGGGAAAGCAATTAGGAGCACAAAGGTACAGATGGAGGAGGAAATAGCCCAGGTAGTGCAAAAAGGGGACAAGTTATATTTCAGGTATATAAGTGAAAAGAAAAAGACCGGGGAGGGATAGTAAGGCTTAGGAAGTATGGATGGGAGTGTGTGGAGGGAGACCAGGAAAAGTAGACATCTTGAAGAAGTACTTTTGTGTGTTCACAGAGTAAGGGGAAGGAGAGGGACCACATATAAGGGCCAGGAGTAACGAAGGAAGGGAGGTAGACACTAGTCCATTTACACAGCAGAGGGTTCTGAGGGAACTCACAAATCTGAAAGTGGACGAGGCCTAAGATATTGAGGGAGCTCAGGGAGGTGCTGGCTATACCTCTGACAGCCCTGTTCAACAACTCACTGGAGACAGGAGTGTTTCCAGAGGACTGGAGGAGGGCAGATGTAGTCCCACTTCACAAAAGTGAAAGCAAAGAGGATGCTGGTAACTACAATCCAGTCAGCCTGACTTCGGTGGTGGGGAAAGTAATGGAATCACTACTGAAGGAGAGGATTGTGGAATATCTGGAATTCAGTGGTTTTCAGGATCTGAGGCAGCATGGATTCATTGCGGGGAGGGGATCATTTCAAACAAATCTGATAGATTTCTTTGAATGGGATGACTAGGGAATTGGATCAGGGTGGAGTGGTGGATGTGGCCTACTTAGATTTCAGTCAGGTGTTCAACACCGTCCCACATAGGAGACTCATAAACAAGCTGGGAAGCTTAAGAGTAGGTCCTAAGGTGGAAAGCTGGGTGAGAAATTGGTTGGCGGACAGGAGACAGAGGGTGGTGATAAACTGAGTTCAAGCCGAGGAAGGAAGAATGACAAGCAGGGTACCACAGGGATCAATACTGGGACCGGTCCTCTTTAATGTCTTTATTAGAGACATTGCAGAGGGACTAGAAGAGAAGGAATGCCTCTTTGCAATGACACTAAAATCTGTAATAGATTAGACAATCCGAGGGGTGGAAAAAATAAACAGTGATTTAGGAAATTTGAGGAGTGATCAAGGGTGTGGCAGCTAGATTTCACTGCGAAGAAGTGCAAAATC
This sequence comes from Neoceratodus forsteri, assembly GCA_016271365.2. NCBI lineage: Eukaryota > Metazoa > Chordata > Ceratodontiformes > Ceratodontidae > Neoceratodus > Neoceratodus forsteri. The sequence continues at coordinate 1,238,440,817 of CM057455.1, forward strand.
ATGCACTTGGGACACAGAAACCCAGGGTCAGAGTACAAAATGGAGGGGAGGTAGTATTAACCACCAACAAACAGGAAAGGGACCTGGGAATAATCATATTTGAGGACCTAAAGGTGGCCAGACAGTGTGACAAGGCAGGGGGGGAGAGCTACTGGGATGTTAGGGTGCATAGGGAGGGGTATCACCAGCAGGAAGAGAGAGGTGGTGTTACTGCTGTATAGCTCACTGGTGAGACCTCACCTAGAGACTGTGTTCAGTTCTGGAGACCCCATCTCCAGAAGGACATAGACAGGGTAGAGAAAGTCCAGAAGAGGACAACCAAAATGGTGCAGGGTCTGCATTACAAGCCCTAAGAGGAGAGAGAGACTGAAGGACCTCAATATGTACACTCTGGAGGAAAAGAGGGAAGAGGGGGATATGATAGAAACATTCAAATACCTCAAGGGTATAAATAAAGTTAAAGGAGGAAGCAGTTTTTAGAAGAAAAGATGCTCAAGAGCAAGGGGACATGCTATGAAGCTGGAGGGAGGGGAGACTCAGGGGAGCTGTGAGGAAGTACTTCTTCACAGAAAGAGTGGTGGATGCCTGGAACAGACTCCCAGCAGAGGTGGTGGGGGCAAAAACAGCAAGGGGCTTCAGAAATTCATGTGATAGGCATAAGGAAACCTTAGAGTTAGAGAAAGGGGGAGGGGTAAAGTCAGAGATCAAGTAAGGTCTGTGGTGTTATAGTAGGTAAGGGAAAATGGGCAGACTAGGTGGGCCTAGCAGTCCTTATCTGCCATCAGTATCTATGTTTCTGCGATATATTAAAGATTTATTTTAGGCAACAAAAGTCCCTTCCTAAGACCATTCTGAAAGATCGATAGAAATACATTCCCTGGGTCCCGGGGTGAACCCCCCTGTTGTGATCTTGGTAATAACTTTGCATGTGCTTTGGTTTTGTACATTATGTTTTACATTCTTTTTTTCTTTTCTAATATTTGTTGTAAGATAACCCATATTAGTTTTATTGATGTATAATTATTTGTATTTGTTTTTTTATTTCAATAAAAATTCCCCTACTCTGCAGCGGGGGTTGGGCTGATTTCCTGTTTGGAGGATGGAGGATCCTAGAGTGAAGCTGGTGGAAGAAGCTGCCCAGGTGGAGAACATTGCTGCCCTCCCCACATGGAGAATCATGGAGGCAAATGTTGGAGGTTCTAATACAGTAATTGAAGGAGTTGACGTGAAAAAAACTGCTGAATATGGTGCGTCCACTCGAGCAGTCCATGAAACAGTAAAATTAGTCCCTATGAAAAAATCAGGTCAGGTCAGCTAAATTATTAGATGAGAAAGCAAAAACAGCCTGACAACTGCATGAGAAAAAACTGCATCTCTTAGCATTATTAGCAGATGAAGAAGCCCGATTTGAAGAAACAAAGAAGCATCTGAGAGTGGCTGACATGCTGGGCCAGCAAGGAGATGTGATATGGCAGCAAGCAGCTGAAGCTACAGGAAACACCTTGTCAGTAGCTACAGTTCAAGAAAATGACAGAAATCAGATGGAAAATTACAATACAGGCAGTTCGAGTGTTCCAACGGCCACATTAAAGGGTTAGACATCAGCACATGCAGAATCCCTGAGTTGGAGAGACTAAAGCAGAAAACACACAAGTAAAACCTCCAGATCACCGCAAGATCCTCATACTGCCAAATGGACAATTGAGCACGCTTTGCTAGCAGTGGGATGGGATGCTCTGGGTCAAATGTTGGTTAGGTCTCTGGGAGTTCACTTGTATGCGTACGTAAGGCAGGAGCCCCCCCCCCCTCACCCCGTGAGACTACCATAACAGACAAGTGATTATACCACTTTTGAGCCTCTACCTAACATGAAAGATAATATCAATGTGAATCCTATTGGGGGTGGGGGGGTGATACCGATAAAGCACTTTACTTGCCTCCTGAACTAGAATTGACACGATACCTTGATTTAGAAGTGTTGAAGCACTTGGGCCAGGATTCGGAATACCCAGTTGCCCCCTCCCCAGCACACTGGACTGTATTTCTGCTACTGCTACACAGAAGCCTGTGGATATGACTCCACATCCTATGGACACAACTCCTGCAGAGAAAGCAGTATGCAAAATGCTCCCTCGAGTACTGTAGTTATCCTTACAGAAGATGCGCAACCATCCACAATAAAGCCCCCCAGCAGAAAAGGTTGTGTGTTGTACAAAGTACGGATTCCTTCACAGCCCAGCCTAGATCTGAAAGGCACAGACCATACAGGATCAGACTTGGGTACAGGGGGCCCACCTGGAAAATTGATACAGGGGCCTCAGATATAAGGGGGACTTAGAAGAAGTACAGTACAGGATTTATGTAGCCCGGACTCCATAAAAAAGACAGAATGGAATTTTTGCCAGCAAAATGCACATCCTTGTTGATGTGGCTAGGAAATCCACACATGACATCAGTTTGAACACATTGGGTGCCCTGGAAAGGTTTTGGCAAAAACTTCCATGCTTAAGAACACTCCCTTTCTGTCTTATTTCCTAGCAATACCCCTTACTAAGCTGGCTCATAAAACTGTGTTTATTCTATTCAGAAACAAGGGGGTCAGCATTTCAGATATTATCTACTGGTTAAAACAAAGAGCACAGTTTTGGGGTCCTCGAGGCCATAATCGATTTGGAAGGGACCTGAACAGGGGGATGGAAAGTGAGGGCGAATTTCAAACATATAGAAGCAAGGATGCAGCACCTTCCCAGTAGTTTTTTCTTGGGGGGGGGGGGGACGAGACCATGGAGTACTGTTTTATGCTGCCCAACCTAAATTCTATTATGAGTACAGATCCTGGGAACACCTGAGCAGGGCATGTGACCAGGTTAAATGTAACCTTTGCAATGAGATAGGGCATGCTAGCCTGTACTGCATTAATGAATTTAAATGCAACCTCTGTGATGAAGAGGCCACTCATATCGAAGTTGCCCCCTGGGCAGCCCATAATCAGGCTGATCAAAAGGATCAAATGGAGCAAAATTTTTATGCCACAGTGGCCAAGAAATCACAGCTTAGTTAAACCCTCCCAGAGGGGAGATAAACAAGAATGGACAAGCTTAGAAAAGCTTACCTGTGGACCAGCAGGATCCTTTTACCTTGTGACCCCTGCCAGAATCACACATGGTAGATGGTATAGAGATTGCCTCCATGACTTCCCCCACCTCAGAGCTTCAGAAAGAGTCTCTTCCTTCTACAGCAGCATAGCTGCCCCCCCCAATGCCAGATATAGATAAGGGGTCTTAGCTGCAAGATACCTCTGCCAAGACTTCAATGGATGAATTGCTTCCTCCTTCAACACCAGATACCCATAGACCTAGGATGGTAACTCAAAGGAGGAGAAATTGAAGTCAACCATAGACAGAAATGTTAAAAACAGATCTTGTTACTCTATTTAACTGCTATGAGGCCTTAGAGTCCCCAAAATCATGGGGTGAAACAGTGAGGGTCTCAGAAGCATCCTCTGTGCCTTCATTCCAGCTTCTGCAACAGAAGAGACCATGACAAATGCTTCCAGTAAAAAGATAAAAAGAGGAAAGTACAGTGGGGGGGGGGGTGAAGGCAAAAGAAATAAAGAAACATGTGGTGGGGTATTTCTGTTCTGGTAATCCTATACACCCTAATGCAGCATTCTACACTCACTATTGCAACAGCAGATGGTAATATGGTATGGTATGACAGACCTGGTAGAACGAGGGGAGGTGGGGTATTAATGTATCTAAGGGAACCCCTTACAGCTATCCTAGTACTATGCTCAGACCCCTCCTCCCCCTGTGAGTGGCTCATAGCAGAGGTGGCTCTGGGTCCAAACAAAAAGATCCATGTCGGGTGCTGTTACAACCCTCCCAAAGGGGGCATCCCAGGGCTCACAAACTTCTTAGCAGGTCTGGGGCAACTCCCTTCCCACAGGGAAACAACTCTTCTTGGTGACTTTAACCTAAACTGGTTAAGTGCTAAGGAAACAGATTACAGTAACATACTCAAACAACACAACCTCTCTAAGGTCATCATCATCTCCACTAGAAGTAATACCAGAACTCATATACATACCCTACTGGACTGGATTGCAACAAATTGAGAGGATAAAAAACTCCAAGTCGGTACCCTGTCTGTCTCAATAAGTGACTACTCCCCCACCTACATAATTTGGTCAACCAAAACAAATCCTCCCCCCCCCCAAAATACATAACTTTTAGGAATTTTACCTGCCTGGACATCACACGCCTGTTTGTGGAGGTCAGGGCAGTAAGCTGGCATACCCTTCATTCCCTCACAGAAGTGACCTGGGCTGTTGGGTTTTTCACTGATGCCCTCCTTCATATCCAGGATAAGTACCTCTCCCTAACCACCCACCGAGTAAGAGGGGGATGCACCCAATGGCTCACTAAAGAGCTACTCTCTCAAATGAAGATGAGAGACAAAAAGTGGGCTAACTACACATTTTATTTATTTATGTTTTTGGTAACCAGGTAAGTGCACTGATCCAGTGGACCATTTTCAGTCACAAAGCTTCCTCCTCTCCCACTCTCTGGAACAACTACAGGAAACTACAAAACCAATGCAAGCAAAGCTCAAAATCCTTGAAATCAAGCTACTTTCACAAGCTACAGAAGGAAAAAGTGAGCAGTCTCTCCCATTTCTGGTCCATCATAGGTTCCATGTTAAATCCACAGCAATCCCACCCACTCATTTACCTCAGCTCCACAACTGGCATCGTAACTGACTCCTTGGCCGTAGCCCATGCCCTCAATGCTAAATGCATGGACCTTGCAGCCCACTTAAGTAAACTGCCTGCCTCCCACCCCATCCTACCCAAAAATCCAGACCAAACTCCCACCTTGAGATGGCTCCCCAACCCCAACCCCCTTCTATTCCAATGCAGTCTCCTCTAAGGAAACCTTGAGGCTGCTGATGAGCCTCCCAAACAGGGCACCCCAAGAAGCGACAGACTCTACCCCCACTTTCTCAAACTCATAACCCCCTGCATCTCCAAGCCACTAACCATCATTTTTTAACCTCGCCTTGACCACAATTAAAATGCCCACCACATGGAAGAATGCAAAAGTCATTCCCATCTTCAAAGCAGGTGGCTTCCTATCCCCAGATAGCTACAGGCCTATCTCCATTCTTCCTCACTTAAGTAAACTACTTGAAAAGATCGTACACTACCAATTCTCTGACTACTTAAACAACTACAACCTGCCCTGCCCTCAGCAACATGGCTTCAGAAAGCACCACAGTACTACATCTGCTCTAGCCCATCTCACAAACCATGATTATAGAAACATGGACACCGGCAACATCACAGGTGCAGTTTTTGTTGACCTGACTAAGGCGTTCAACCTGGTCAATCACCACCTCCTCCTCCGCACCAGACAGCTGCACCTAGACTGCTCTGTAACTGCTGCAGCATGTTTTCAAAGCTACCTCATAGGTTGATCCCAAACTCTCAGCATTGGTCCTGCCACTTCCTTGCCAATGGCCATGTCCATTGGGGTCCCCAGGGCTCCATCCTGGGTCCCCTACTATTTTCCTTCTTTACTAACTCCCTACCTGCAGATAGCCTCTCCTGTGAGGCCTTATTATATCCAGACAATCTAGTACTTTTCCACAGTGACAAATCCCTGACCACTCTACCCACCACCATCACTCTAAACTATGGGGCAGCCCACAATTGGTTTTTGAACAACAAGCTCCTAGTGAATGATAAAGGCCATGCTCCTGGGATCCAAACCAAATTTATCAAAACTCATCAGAACTAATTCCACACTAACAGTTATATCACCTGAGGGGCTCCCCCCTGCTGAACATCCCCTATTTTAAGCACCTGGATGTCACCCTGGACCCACCACTCACATTTGATGTGCACATCAACTCCACGGTGAAGTGTATTAACCAGAAACTGGGAGCAGACTATTGACTTAAACAATGCCTGACTCTAGAGGCTCGCCTTGCCGTAGCCCAAGGCAACCTACTTGACTACTGCATCCTTATATTTTCCCTCATGTCCAACAACCTGATCACAAGTCTCAGCACAGCATACAGCATTTGCAGATTTGCACTACTGGTTTCCCGCTCCAAGCACCATTGTACCTTGTACAAATCCTTAGACTGGCTCCCACTACAAGCCAAATACAACTATACCCTTCGATGCATAGTAGACAACGCCGTTAGGGATGGAAATCTGTCCTCTTACTCCTCCCTGTTCAAGCACAAAACTACCTCTTGCAACTTCCGGCAATCCTCTGTCCCTCCACTGGATGTTCCCATGATTTCCACCTGCATGGGCAGTAATGCCATGACTATCACTGCCCCTACCCTCTGAAACAAACTCCCTGCCTTCTTCCACTCTCTAGACTTGCACATCACCTTCAAGGGACACTTCAAAACTTGGCTTCTGGCAGAATACATATGTCCATGCCTGTCCAGGTGATCCGACAAATGTGAGTCCTCCCATTGTTCCTTATCTTATGTCTGAACTGTCCCAGATAACAAAGGAAAAATCATATGCATACTTGCCTGTAACTTGTTGGTACTTGACCTTGCACTTTACATCCATTGTACTTCTGTTAGTGTACCCTTGCACTTTACATGCATTGTACTTCTGTTATTGTACCCTTGCTGTTTACATGCATTGTACTTCTGTTATTGTACCCTTGCTGTTTGCATGCATTGTACTTCTGTTGTTGTACCCTTGCACTTTACATGCATTGTACTTCTGTTATTGTACCCTTGCATTTTACATGCATTGTACTTCTGTTATTGTACCCTTGCTGTTTACATGCATTGTACTTCTGTTATTGAACCCTTGCACTTTACATGCATTGTACTTCTGTTGTTGCACCCTTGCACTTTACATGCATTGTACTTCTGTTATTGTGCCCTTGCACTTTACATGCATTGTACTTCTGTTGTTGTACCCTTGCACTTTACATGCATTTTACTTCTGTTATTGTGCCTTTGGACTTTTCCTATTTGTATTTTCAACTGCTGTACCAATGTATCCCAAATGTGTTTGACTCTTTCTTGTACCATCCTAAACTAATGTATTTTGAATTGTATTGTATTTTCCTTTTGTCTGTATTACCCACTTGCCATCGTTATGGCCCAAGTCATGCCTGAAAATGGTCCTTTGGATCAGCACACCTGCCCAGTAAACAAATAAATAAATAAAATAAATAAATAATATTATCAAGAACAGCAATAGTAGATTAACTGCTTTTTCATTTTTTCCAGCTGTCCAACTGTGAGATAATATTCTTACAGGACACTAGTGTGCATACATTGATAGAGGTCTCCCAAGCTCAAAAAAAAACATGATCTTTATATAGGTCCTTCTTTGTGGTCTCTGGGTAGGGATACCTGCTCTGGGGTAAGTATAGCTTTCAACACCTCTGAGGTAGCCATACTGAAATTAATGGACCTGTCTCCAGGCTGTGCCCTATTGTTAGACATCAAGTTATATGGGCAGGTATACAGGCTTATCAACATTCATGCCCCGCAGACTAAAGCAGCAAGGGCTGAGTTATTTAAACTGGTACAGCCACACCTATTTACCTCTACATCAGTTATATTCACTGGGGATTTTGGACCATGGGGCAAAGACCACATAGGTATATTGCGAGAAGTCTTTCCTCTGTGATCTTGTAGACAGCAGGGTTAACAGATGCATATTACCATTTGAAGAAGTCAAGAGTCAAGTATACAGGCTTATCAACATTCATGCCCCGCAGACTAAAGCAGCAAGGGCTGAGTTATTTAAACTGGTACAGCCACACCTATTTACCTCTACATCAGTTATATTCACTGGGGATTTTGGACCATGGGGCAAAGACCACATAGGTATATTGTGAGAAGTCTTTCCTCTGTGATCTTGTAGACAGTAGGGTTAACAGATGCATATTACCATATGAAGAAGTCAAGAGATCTCATTTTTTCAAAAAGGTCACTTTCTACCCATATAGCTTTCCTGTTTCTTTCTTCCCAACGTCCTTTACATATTACCCAAATATAACCCAGTGGCATTCTCAGACTATAGAAAGATTAAAACAACACTGGATGACTCCACTGGATGGCATTTTGGCCTTGGGGTATGGAAATTAAATTCCACATTATTAGAAGATGCCTCTACATGGCAGGCACTCAGTGAGCAGATAGCTGCAATAAAATCAGTTCTTGTTTTGTATGACAAACTTCTCAGTTGACTGGAGGATACTAAACCTGAACTGAATTTTTTTTTCAGGTGCAGGGCAAACAAAGGTCATAAACAGCTTATTTATAAAATCTCAGAAAGTGATAACAGTTACAGAAACCTCTCTCTCTCTCTCTTTCTCTTCTCTCTCTCTCTCTCTCCTGATACTGGAAATGATTTCACACAACAAATCTCCAATATAAAAATGGAGATGACCCAATTTCACCCACAAAGGCTCACCACCCTGAAGAAAGAACAGAAGTTGTACACAAAGTTATGTTGGGTCCCCCCATCTGAAATTTGAGACCTCTCCTTGTGAGGAGTTATCTACAATAGTGTGCAGTATCAGGTGCCCTGGTCACTTCCCTTCCTCCTGATGCCCTGCAGGAGCACTTATTCTTTGATATCTATGGACCATAACCAGTTAGCTATCCCATGGACAAGAACAAAATTAGGAGATATGGCATTCTCGGTGTCTGCCCCCAAACTATACAACACTATTCTGTCTCATATCAGACAATGTCTTACCAGTCCAACCTTTCTAAGTGGCTATTATTCTCCCCTGCACCAAGTGACTGCATGTACATGTTCCTACCTGCCAAATTTTTGAATTGTTTTTTGCTCACGTTGATGGTCACCTCTGTACTTATCACCATGATGACCTTATGTAGAATGTATACATAAAATTCTTATCTCTCAATTGTTAAGTATCTTCACTGTATGCTTGACTTGCCCCTTGGAACTGGTTCTGCAGAATCTATACCTACATTTCTTTATTTCCCATTGTTAAGTATTTTCTCTCTGTATGCTTGATTTAGTATCCCAGAATCTGTCATGAATTGGATTTATCTGTCATTGTCACCAACTGTATTTTTTTGGTTGCAATTCTTCCAGGCTGGGCCTGAAAATAGGCACATGTTTGTCCAGTGCACCTTATCTGGTTAATAAAAACTAAATAAACAATCACTGGGGAGCAGCAGACCAAGGCAACGGTAGCAGGGCCGTGCATTTTTTTTCTATTTAAATAAGTGGTCACTGAAAGAGCTGCAGAACAGAGTTCTTGATTTTTAAAAGAGGCATATTGTTTTGGTGGTTTTTACAAGAGGCAGCTGATTGCTTTTAGAGGTACCATCAACAGAGTACACTCCACTCTCCCACCCTTGACCCTTCACCCTGGGCTCATCCTCCTCCTTTTATAGAGGAGGGTCTCTTGTTGCACTACACCTTCCTACCACCATACAGAAAGTTCCTAACAGTGCAAAGGGGCAGAAGAGAGGTTACTGTAGAGGGTGGAGCTAGAGCCTGTGGCAAGGGAAAGCAGTAGGACAGTTTAAATAGTATTGTACTGGGGAGCGAATACTGAACGGACCAGAGGAGTGGAACATCAGGACAGTTAAGTTCTAAAAATCACTGTGCTGCTGATGTGAGAGGGGTTCTGTACTGTGTGAGGAGTTGGGGAATGCATTGATTGTTGTTTGGGGGATGTTGGGAGGTGGGAGAGCACCGACAGTGGGAGGCTGATGGAGGGACTGTACGTGGAGCTGAAGGCCAAGACCACATGATGCAGCTGGGCCAATCAGGTGGCTGGTATTCATATTTAATGCAAAGAGGGCCTAGTGACCCCTTACATGAGTGACCCCGATGCGTGAGTGTCAAGACATAAGAGTGTAGCATCTTGAGTGGTGTCTGCAGGGCATCAGCAGGGAGGACAGCAGGCAGCAGACCACAGTGGTTAAGGGCAGGCACAGAGAGAGGTATGAGTTGCAAGGAATCTACAGAGAGAAATTGGCCAGACTAAGTAATGGGAGCTAGTAGCACCTAAGAGATGCAGAGGGGATGTGGAGGACAGGGCAAGGAAGGATACACAGGTTTGGAGTCCTGAATCCAGAAGAGAGCCTCGATGACAGCATAACTTAGACACCCATCCTGTAATGTGACTGTCACCACTGGGGTTAATAGACCTCATTTAACAAAAGTGATGCAAAATTAGGTAAATAATTTGGGTTTAAGATGTATCTGAAATTTATGCTTTATATCATATTTTGTTTTGTTTTTCTTTTGTTCTGTAACATTTTATGTATCTGAGTGTACAGTTTGTAGAGCAGTGGGCATGTTCATGTTAGCCCATCCCCATTATGCATGACACCAGAATATAACTTCTTTGCCTGCAGAAAGAAAATTATAACTGATTTTTGAGTCAATCATATTGCTTATTTATTTCTGTAAAAAGATTATTTACTGTGATCAATACAATTAATGGGCTTTTAGTGGACATTGTGATTAAACATTGACAGCCTTTAGTTCACTGGGGTCAGTCAAGTTGTCAGTAGCAACCTGGAGTTTGCATCTGGCACTCAATGACCACAAGTGGTTTGAGTGCATGAAATCAAGATGTGAGCATCGTCATGAAGTCATCCTGCAGTGTCACACACACCAGCGCTCTAGCACAAAGATAAAGCACAAAGGGAGGCACTGTGTTTTGAAAATGCTTGTCAGTATGGCATGCTGACATGGTGTTTTCACTGCAGTAGCACAGAAGTCTCTTACAAAGGACAGATGTATGATGCACTGATTTTTTTTTTCCGTGGGTATAACAATGAAATCCTTAATGAAATGTATTTTGCTGTTGTGAGTCAGGCAACTTTATGATATGAAAATACAATGTTTGGGTACATGCTTAACACTCAGGGCCACTAATCCTTGAGAAAGAATCTTGAAGTTGATTTGAAAAGTTGGATGTTTTGGTGACCAGAGAAAAAAAATAATAGATAAATATGAATTAAAATATCCACTTGAAAAGTCTGTGCATGTTGTGCTTTTTGAATTGAAGTCCTTACACAGACTCTGTGGACACCAACTTGGCAAATATTTTTGCTCAACATTTGGTACTGAGGAGCAATTTGTCAAGAAATTTCGGATAGCTTGCCATCCATCTAGTATTACCCGGTTTAGCACTTGCATTTGCCCTTCTTTCTCTGTTATCTGCTTAAACTTAACTATCTGCTGATTGTTGATAGGTATTTTCTGAAGTACCATGTGTATCTCCATGTCCATTCTATCACTGGTCTTGACAACTTTCTCAGTAACAGATTAACTTGATAAGGTGTGAGCCACAGTTGGTCATAGTAGTAGTAGCAATAGGCTCACAAGTTGGGTAAACCTTATTAGATGAACACTAGGAAAGTTGATTATTAGCCAAGGGCTCTGAAGGGGATTTACAGAGAATCAGAGATAGAGAACTGAGAGGAGGCTGTGGTAACGACATGTTACTGTGGATTCTAAGTTGATTATGTTCAAAGCAGTGTGTAGACAACCCATAGAAGCCCCTCACTGTTCCTGGATGCCCTAGGGCTACTGTACTCATCCACTCCATTACATAGTTTGGGAACTATATAGACATACAATTAGATTCAATCATAAAATTCAAAACATAGTAGTTAGTGCATTATAACCAATCATCAAATTTGTTTGTTGCTAGTATCTGTGCAGTACTTTCACATTTTACTTGATCATATCATTTAATTTGAAATTTTCAATAACTGCAATCTCATTATCCTAAGAAAGCAACTAGCAAACACCAGGAATCCCTCACTTAATGTTTACACTCTGTGTATCTACCTCCATGGTGATTGATGCCTCGGAGATGGAACCTGTTCCAATTATCGAGTATAATCCAGTTTGAAATAAGTTAGGGAAAATATAAAAAAAGCAAATATTTGTAGAAATAATTGAGAGTTACAAGAGATGTACATTATGCACTGTAAACCCCGTAGTTCAAAACAAATATATAAGTTTTAACAATATTAATGTATCAGGCTTAACTCTGGACTTTAGCAAGGCCTTTGACTCTATGCCCCATAGTAGATTTGTACAAAGCTGAGGGCTCAGGGGATGGGAGATAAATTAACTATTCAAATTAGTGACAGGCTTGGGGGGGAAGAACTTAAGAAGGTAATTGTGGTGGGGTACCACAGGGGTCCTTTTTCAGTACAGTATATTCATCTGCGATATGAGGTGAGAATCCAGGGTAAAATCAGTCTCTTTGCAGATTATACCAAAATCAGTGGCTGCCTGGATACTGGGGAGAGAATACAGGGAATGAAGATAGACTTGAACAGACTAGAAAAGTGGTTCAATATATGGCAACTCAAATTTAAAGCCAAAAAGTGTAAATAAATGCACACTGGCAGAAGAAATCTAAAAACAAAAAGTACCAGTTAGGGGGGTTGGGGTGGAGCAGACTTAGGAGGAAAGGAGACCTGAGGATCATTGTTGTAGTGTTTGATGTAATATTATCCCTTGTTACTCAATGTTCACTGCTGTTTATTTCTCTGGTTCCTCTGTAATTCTATTTCTTGTCATATATTGTATGCATAATTTGTATTATGTTTTTGCCTTGCTTTCCTACTGGGTAATCTCCCAGGTTGCACCTGGAAATAGGTATACATTTGTCTAGCATGCTCACCTGATCCATTAACACTAAATAAATAAATCATTAATGACAGACTTAAGTCCCATGGCCTATGCATTCTGCAGGATAAGTTACCAGGAGGTTGGGGTGCACAGTGAGGGGGGTTGCTGGAAGAAGAAAGGAGGCGATTTTAGCCCTGCGTTGATCCTTGGTGAGACCTGGAGCACAATGAGCATGCACCTGAAGGACAGAGACCTCCTAGAAGCTGTTTAAAGGAGGACCATGAAGATGATGAATGGGAAGACAACTGGAGAGTCTCAGTATCTGCGTGCTGGAGGCCAGGATGGAGAGGGGGACGTAACAGAGACCTTTAAGTACCTAAAGGGTATTAATAAAGTATACAGCAGGGTCCTATTTACAAGAAGTAAGGGCAAGGTAACAAGGCCATGGATATAGAATGGTGGTGGGGACATCAGGAGGGATGTAAGGACATTCTTCTGTACAAAAAGGATTGTGGAGAAGTGGAATACATTGCCAGATGAAGTGGTTGGCATGGAGTGTGCTGCAGACTTCAAACTCAAGTGGAATAGGCAAAGGGGTAGTCCAAACAAGATGAGGAGTAAAGGAGGGGCAGGCAGTTGGGGGAAAGGGGATTAGTGGACTAGAGGAGGGGTTAGGGTTCAAAATACATTCAGGGCCATCAATAGAATAGCCTCAGACCAGCAGCAGGCACTGAGCAAACTCAGTGGGCCATTGGGCCTTTTTCTGCCACTAACATAGAAACAAAAATTGACGGCAGATAAGGACTAATAGGCACATCCAGTCTTCCCATTTTCCCCTACTTGCTACTACAAAAGCTACAGATCCTACCTGATCTCTGGCATTATCTCCGCTTTTGTGTTGTTTGGCTTCTCCTATGTATATCCCATGCAATTCTGAAATCCTCCACCGACTTTGCCCCCACCACCACTTCTGCTGGGAGGCTGTTCCATGCATCCACTACCCTTTCTGTGAAGAAGTACCTCCTCACACTGCTCATTAGTCTACCCCTTCCAGTCTTATGTCATGCCCCCTTGCTCTTGGACATCTTTTGTGAAAGATGCTACCCTCCTGACCTTATTTATGCCCTTTAGGTATTTGAAGGTCTCTATTATATCTTCCCTCTTTTTCTCCTCTCCTCCAGGGTATACATATTGAGCACCTCCAGTCTTTCCTCATATGTCCCTTGGTGCAGGCTCTGCACCATTTTTATTGCCCTTCTTTGAACTGCCATGAACATCTATGTTTCTACATTCAGTTTAGCAGATAAAGCTGTCAACTGAGGGCATAGAGACTGTGGGGGTGAAAGTCTATCTCACATAGTAGTTTGGTAGGTATGGGTGGCTACCTTATGGTGGTCTCAGCAATGTAGGGCTGGGGGCAAAAGGATTAGATCTCCTGAACTCTGTGAAAGGATCCCATACCTTATGGTACTGCTTGACCTTCCCTCTACACAATGGATCACTTTTTCATAGCTGGACACCTTGAAAGAATGGGTAAACCATTCTTGTGTGGGCAGAAGAGTGTATTTTCACCACTGGCATAGGAGTACCCACTTGGCAAAAGAGAGGGTGCTTGTAAATCACATCTTCTGTTAAGAAATCAGTTGACTGCCTTCTGGAAAAATAGCTAACAAGGCTACAGTTGGGGGTCATAGGCAGGGATTCAGGAAGGAAAGAGGTTACATATTCGCAGATGTGGGTCCAGAATGGGTGAATCACTGAGCAGTCCCATAGGACATGTCTGAGACCTGCTTCAGTCTGATCACAGGCCAACATTTGCTATGGATGGGGAAGGAGGCACGTTCTACTGAGCACCAGTGGCATGTGATACACCCTGTGCACAATTTTAAATTGCATGATACAGGCTTTAATCTCTTGACTGGATGATGTGGTCATACTCCAAACCTTATGCCAGCCTTCTAGTGGGATCTGTTCCTTTGACTTACTTTCCCAGTGCTACCTGGCTCCAGATATAGCTCTGGTCAGGCCACTTTCTCCTACCACTTCCCCAAACTCTGGAATTCTCTCCCCCTAAACATTGACTTCTCCTCTTCCCTTCATTCTCTTTCCTCTCCTTCACGATTTCACCTCTCACTCCTGTACTTGCATTCTCCTCTTCTCAATACCATCTACCCTTTCTTAAACCTCCCTCCCCCTGATCCTCACCCTTTCAACCCCCTCCTTCTTTTTTTACCTTGAAATACATGCAGTTATTTTTTCACCTTTCAGCACCTAGCCACGTTGTCTCCGTACTTTGTAATGTATTTCCTTTAATCCCAATGGTCAGGCCCTCTGCCCTGTTTTCTTTCACAAATTGCAGACTGTTACTGCTTAGTTCTACTTATTATATTATTGTATCATTGTATAATTTATTGCTATAATTGTTTATTTTGAAATGCATAGCTTCAACATACTGTGTACTTTATTTCTGATTATTTCTTAACTCCCCTTCCCTTTCACACCAGGATGCATCTGGAAACGAGCTGTTACTAGCTCAGTATGTCTTTCCTGGTGAAACTTTTGTAACAAAATAAATAAAATAAAGTGTGTGTGTGTGCTGGGGGAGGGGTCTCCTGGAGTTTCCTGTAGACGACTCCTACCATCCCCTTTAGGATGTAAAGTGAGGCTCAGTTGATAGCACATCTGCCTCTGGGCCAGCAGGTCATGGGTTCTAGTGCCACACTGGGACTGGGTTCATACCTTAAATGCTGGCACCTGAGTGCAGCGCTAGTGGGCTGTTGCACTGCTGGGGCATGCCATCCTTCAGATGAGGGTTAAATTGAAGTTCCTTCTACCCATCTCTGGTGCTGTGCTGGTGGGTGTCCAGGTGGAAGAAAAAGAATCCAAAGCCCTTTTCACAAGAGTAGCGGAGTCCCCCCTCCCCCCGTGTTCTGGCCAACATTCCCCTTTCCCTAAAACTGGTTCATGCAATTGTCCAGGACTGTGTGTGAGTGCTGATGTGTGAAATGGCTGCCACTACACGTTCAATCACTTCACTACCAGTCTAGCATTGTTTGTAAAGCACTTTGTGATGCAATGTGTGTGAAATGCACTATATAAATGCTGATTCTTTTTCTTCTTCTTCTTCTTTAATTTTAGATGTTTAACAAACCATTTCAGCTTGACTATTGTAATGCTCTTTACCTCAGTCTGTGATAGAAAAACAAAAGCCAAACCTTTATGTGGTGCAAGTAGTTTCAAAATGAATGGCCTTGGCAGGAAAGAAAATGAGTCATTGGCACCTAAATCTGGGAGAGAGAAGGTAAGGGGATCAGATCATGCTACACGATGCCATTTTCAGCACATAGGACAGAAAATGAAAAGCAATTAACTCATGCCATAGATATAACTGTAAGCCCCCCTCCGCCGTCTAGGGTATGATGGTGGAAGTATGTGGGGAGGGGGGAACATACAGAACAAAAAGAAACAACATACCTGGTCAGCCTAATTACCAGACCTGCTGAAACTGGGGTGCCCCATACTTCCAGGTGCAGAGCTAGTGATAGGAGAAATGAGGGCTGAAGGTCTTTATCTGCCTGTCCTTGCCAACTTTGCCTCTGAGGCTTTTGTAGATAGTTTTCACCAGGCAGGCATCTCACCATCTCCCTTGGCAGTCTTCTGGTTCTTCGGTCTGGGTATAAAGCAGGCGTGAAACCCCAGACCACTCAATTGCACACCCTGAACACATACACTAACAGCTGGGCTGTGGAGGCAAACTCTTGTTAACAGAAAAACAGTCCATCCAAACGAATGAAGCAAACACCAGAACTGCAGGAACAGGGGATCCCATTTAATGAACAGGTAATTAGAACAGGAACAGTCACTCCATGGAGCTGTAACCACACAAGTTGCTCTGGACTGGGAGGTCACATCATAAGCTAGGCAAATGCCCTAGACCATGAAGGTCACATCCAAAGCTCAAGCCCAGGCAGCTACCTTTCAGGCTAGGCAGCACAGTCCATCACAGGCAGCATGAGCTTGTGGCCAGATATGGTCTTTAGCTAGCAGGCAGCCAAAATCTTTATCTTTTCCTCTGTCACTCTCTCTCATTAGGTCGGGAACCCTGATGTTTGGAGGGATAGTCAACCCAGCCAATGACCACCCTCTATAAACAAGCTTCTCTACAGGCGAGGCCCAGGCAGTGACCCCACCTGAGACTGCAAAAGTGTGCATCCCCACCTGGCCTCAAACCAGAATCTGGATAGTCTTAAAACAGGGGCAGGCTGGGAAAATGAGTTGACCCCAGACCCCCTGGCTCTCACTGGACCCCCCTACATCATAGTCCTTCAAATTTTTCTAGTTGCTGCCCTCAGTAACTCTCACCAAGTGTACTCTGCTCCCCTCATCCTTTCCTCTGGCTCCTCACATTGCTGCGGGTCTCTGTTCGCGTGCCCCACTCCTGCAGCAGTCTGCACAGGCTAGCAGCAGCTTAGCCTATCCCCTTAGTGCAGGTCCCGCAGCCGTCTGAAAAGGGACTTTGGCAAGGTTGGAGGAATGGTCAAATGTATGGCAGCTTAGATTCAATGCAAAGAACTGTAAAGTAATGCACCTGAGAAAAAAAACCCAGAGGAAGAGTACACAATGGTGGGGGGTGAGATACTGACAACAACAAAAATGGAAAGGGACCTGGGGGTAGTCATATCAGATGACCTAAAGGTGGGCCAGCAATGTGAGAAGGTAGTAAGGAGGGCTGGGGGGATACTGGGATGCATAGGGAGAGGCATCACCAGTAGAAAACAGGAAGTTGTTGGCCCCTGTACATACAGTTGGTAAGACCACATCTGGAGTACTGTGTACAGTTCTGGAGACCCCGTCTCTGTAAAGACATAGACAGGGTGGAGGCTGTCCAGAGGAGGGCAAACAAAATGATGCAGGGTCTGTATCAGAAGGCATATGAAGAAAGACTAAAGGAACTAAAGATGTATAGTCTCGAGGAAAGGAGGGATGGCGGGACATGATAGAAACTTTTAAATACCTCAAGGGATTCAACAAAGTCCAAGAGGGTAGCATCTTTCGGAAAAAGAGATGTGCAAAAACAAGGGGGCATAATTTGAAGATAGAGGGGGGACGGCTCAGAGGTAATGTGAGGAAGTATTTCTTCACAGAGAGGGTTGTGGATACATGGAACAGCCTTTCTGAGGAAGTTGTAGAGTCAAAAACTGTGGGGGAATTCAAGAATGCATGGGACAGACATAAGGCAATTCTAGTGGAGGGGTAGGAGGAAGTAGGCTGTTGATTAACTAGGATCTGCATCTTATCCATTGAGTAGGGAAATGGGCAGACTAGGTGGGCCAAGCAGTCCTTATCTGCCATCAAATTCTATGTTTCTATGTTTCTATCTCTCCTCTTCCTCCAGCAAACAGCTGTCCTTTCTCTTCTTTTTTCTAAATGGACTGTTCTTTAGTCCAGCCCCAGAAATGGGGCTCCTCAACAGGATGGCTGCTGCCACATACTCCAACCCACTGACCACTTCACTGCTGCCAGAAAAAATAAAAATGGAATGCCAGATTTCGCTGACCAAGTGAGCAACTGCCCCTGCTTGGCCCCCACCCACATTCTCTGTTGCTTTCCCATGCGCTACCCTTTTATCCCCGATCAGCTCCTACTTCCCCCAGGTGCAAAAACCACCTGCCAAACAAAGGTCAAATCCAGACTGATTTCATGAGTGTCAAAACTGCCCTGTGACCCTAAGACTTACAGGACTGGTAGTCCAAAAACTGTTTACAATATACCTACCTGGCTTGCAGCCAACTCAAAACTCTTCCTCTAAAATGGGCAGCTGCCCTTTAAATTTTCCCTATGGCTGCAATGCACAGAGCGTGGGCTGTCATAACTATTTACATTACTTTTTTTTCTGGACCCAGCCTGCCCCAAAGCTCCCCGAAAATGCACCAGGAGGAACGGAACACACAGCCTGGTGCTTGGCCCATCCCCTAAAGGCTGCGACACCAGAATCCAGTGGCCAGAGCCATGAAGCTGCAAATGGGGCTGCAAGGTGCAAGTCCCCACCCTCCTGAGCCATGGTCGCAAGCTATGCAGTGGAGGGGGGGTCCAGGAGCTGGAACTTCATACAGGTGAGCCCATTTAGGGGACTTAGACAACAGTAGTACTGAACAGTGCAAGAA
The DNA here is from genome assembly GCA_016271365.2 of Neoceratodus forsteri. Lineage (NCBI taxonomy): Eukaryota > Metazoa > Chordata > Ceratodontiformes > Ceratodontidae > Neoceratodus > Neoceratodus forsteri. Next base: position 1,238,459,624 of record CM057455.1, read on the forward strand.
GTAACATAGAAACATAGAATGTGATGGCAGATAAGGACCGTTAGATCTGCCCAATTTGCTTATTTATTCAACCTTCATTTTTTTTTTGCTGCAGACCCTACTTGATGTACATCACAGTCTACCCCCCCCTTACCCCTACTATTCCCTTGTGCATATCCCAGACATTTTTGAACCCCACCACTGTTTTCACCCCCACTGCCTCTGCTGGAAAGTTGTTCTAGGTATCCACCACCCTTTCTGTGAAGATGTACTTCCTCACATCCCTCAAAATTAACCCCCTTCAGCTTCCTAGCATACTCCCTTGTTCTAGAGCACTTTGTTCTCTAACAAATACCCCACTTCTGTACTTTATGAACCCCTTTGAGGTGTTTGAAGGTCTCTATCATATCCCCTCTCTCCCTTCCCTCCTCCACGGTGTATATATTTATCTCCTTTAGCCTCTCCTCATAAGGCTTCGGATGCAGACTCTACACCATTTTGGCAGCCCTCCTCTGGACCACTTCCATTCTTTCCTTCCTGAGATGTGGTCTCCAGAATTGGACACAATACTCAAGATGGGGTCTTACCAGTGATCTATATAAGAGCAGCTCGACTTCCCTCTTTCTGCTGGTGATACTCCTTCCTATGCACCCCAACATCCCGCTAGCCCTTCTGACTGCCTTGTCACACTGATTGGCCACCCTTAGGTCATCCAATATGATGACCCCTTGGTCTCTTCATGCTTGTTTTTTGTCAGTATCACTCCACCCATTTTGTACTCCATTTCTGGGTTTCTATAGCTCAAATACATTATTTTATTCTTTTTTGCATTAAAACCCAGCTACCATGCCCTTGACCACTATTCCAGTCTTTTCAGATTCCATTCCCTGCGCATCCTTGCCAAGCCCCAGAGTGTCACTCTGTTGTAGATCTTGGTGTTCATCTGCAAAGAGGCAGACCTTCCATTCCAGTTCCTCTGCTATGTTACTTATATGTATCTGTCCTAATACAGTATGAGAATCGATGCACTCTTCTTGACTGATTCCAACCAGCTAAGCTAAGAAAATAGAGTTTGGGCAGTGGCTAAATATTCATTTCCTTCTGTAACCCTTCTGAAGGTGTGTGAATCAGTGTGTCGAAAGTGGAATGGAAGGACTGCTGTATTTTGACAAACACAACCTCAAAACAATATTATCTTCCATAATCTTCTTTATTTACAACAACCCCAATGTTTCGCCTGTGCAGACCATGCTTTTCAAGGAGAGATTTTTAATTGCTAAAAAATTAGAATAAATTCATACTAGGACACATTTTGGAACATAATTTCTAAAATTAGGAAATTCAACAGTATTCTGCTAATTATACCTCAGTTTATGATAAAAATATGTTAGGCCAAATGAAGCTTTTGCTTCTAATATTCACAAATGTTCTAAAGACAAAAAATATAATACATTTTCACAATATGTTTACACAGATCAGGTAACCACTTTTTCAGTGCTATTTCATGTTAGCACAAAAGTGCTGCAACACCTCATAACCGAAAATTCCATTTTGCCAGCTTTGGCATTGAACAATATCACTGTTACTGAGAGTTATCATGTAGATCCGATTCTGTGTAGAAAATGTTTGTCTTCTATTTTTGGTTCTACTAGGTCTTTAATGCTCAATTACTTGCAGCATACCTTTACTTATCATCCAAGTTGTTATATTCCTCCCACGCAGCACATTATTTTCAGATTTTAATCACAGCCTTCCCAGCTTCTTAAAGCTCTAAGAATAGATAGATTTTGCCACCATAAATAATTCTTCTGGGCAGGAAGTATGAGAACATGCTGGTCCCCCAGCTCTCTCAGCTCACCCCAGACCCCATCGCACCCATTCCTCTTCGTTCTGGTGACAAAGCTAAAGCCACATAAAATCCTTATTTGCTGTCCATATCTGTCGGACAGTTAAGCCCTTCTCCCAGCCTACAAAGGCTCATCATAGTCCATCGAGTCTGCCAGTACTATCAGCATGGTGTGCTGGAGGGGGGTCCATACCAACAGCACAGCGGGGAGTGACCCTGTAAGGCTTTTTAACTGTGATGGATGGTAATTATAAGTGCTGTTCCAGCCTGTGCTGTATAAATTCTTTTGGGTCTCCCTTCTCTGCCCCATCCTACAATCCAATTACTCTCTTGTGGCATTTCCTAAATGCTGTTGTTAGGGCTCTTGTGGCTGACTCTGTTGCCACCTTAGCGTTATCCTGTGCTCCATTAATTTAAACATCCAATACAGTGACTCTAGTGGCATAATTCTCCAGTTTGGAGTCAAGAACTTACATATGTTTCCTGAAGGTCATCCATGGTTGAAGGCTGTGCCAAGTCACGGGTCAAGTCGATTGGTGGCTGATCCCCATTCCCAGTCATCTTGTCTTGTCTTGTTTCAAGTGGGCTCCTTGACCTAAATTTCCACCTCTTGTATTTCTGCCCATTTTTAACAAGCTTTGTTTATCATAATGCTCCAGTTTGTTTTAACTATGCAGTCATGCTTTCCAAAGTTTGTCCTGGATTCAAGAAATTGAGCTGAAAGCAAATTAACTTTGAAATCTATCAGAGCAGGATGCAAATGCGTCTGTCCAGTTTGGCTGTAGGCTCCCCCCACCCCGATATTATTTTTAATGATAGATAAATAAAATTATTGATACTTTTGTTATTCATAAATCATTTCTGCCTTACATATTTTGTAAATTTGTTTACTTACCTTTTTCAGAATTTTCCCATTTTTGGTTCACGTTGAGGCCAAGTACTTATTTATTTTAAATTATCATAGTCTGGGTCGCCCCTGAAAACGGGACCTTCGGGGCTCAGTGGGCCTACCCGGTCACTAAAATGTAATAAATAAATATAAAAATAAAATTTGCAAAGTTCAACAACTACATCATAAAAGTGAAAAAATTAATTTCTAGTTAGTAATAACATATATTTCTTGTTTTCATAGGCTTTGCCTGCAAAAGCTGGAAAAGAAAAGAATTACTATAAAATGGATAAGAGAAATCCCGAAAGTTGATTGGCTTACAGAGTTTTTGACACATGAGGATATCTTAGTATTTCATCACAGGTCAGAACTGCATACCAAGATCAATCATATCCCAACACTTTGAGACCATTTTATAATTACAATGCCACACCCAAAGGTGTTGTACAGTATATTATTGGATATTGTTTCTTGGGTGGTTGATATCACTCAGCCTCGGCTTGTTCCTCACAAAACACTCAAGGTGTGATCTTATCACATGATATGGACATATTGTCATGTATTATTTATTTATTTGAAAATGTTTTAACAGGTAAACAAGACAGAAAACAACAGTCTTGTTTACAGATGTGTTCTGGAGGGGGAGGTAAAGGGCTACTAATAAGGTAAAAATAAAATACTAACAACACAAATGTGCAATATTAGTTTTCATTGTATACAGTGCATACATATGTTTGGCAGCAGGTGGTACACCATACAATACAAGGCAGACATTAGTTTCATAACAGAGGTACATGACAGTCAGGTAGGGCACTCACACGTGGACATAAAGTGCTGTCTTAATTTAAATTTTGTAGCAAAGACTGAAAGAGGGAGCAAGTTATGTCACAGGGCAATGTGTTCCACACTTTGGGCAACCAGAAGCTAATTGCTGCTTGGACAGCTTTCTTTTTCACGGGAAGGTATACAGCCTTTTAACTATCTCCGAACTCAACAGGTAGGCAGGACTCATGGCTGGAGCGAATAGGCCACTGTGGTGGAAACGGAGCTTGCTAGCCCAGAATTTGGCTTTTGGTAAGTGCTGCAGGACAATAAATGGTTTCTGTTAGTAGCTGCAAATATCAGTGTGGCCTGCCTTACTTCTTACTTATAAAAAAGGCAACTATTACATTGTGTAACAAGTGAATAAAACAACTTCTAAAAACATCAGCCAAGTGCTGAAGAGAACTGAAGTTCCAAGCTGCAGGCAAGGTCTCCTGTCCTACAAAATGATTTATCTGAAACCTCCAAGACCACTAAAATTTAAAAAAAAAAAAGCATCTGAAAACAAGAAAGCCTAGTGTACTGGAGCCTCCAGATGTGGCAGGTGTTTTTGTGCCCTGGGACCCTCAGGGGCTTCTCCTCTCCTTTGCCTTCCCTGTTGCAGTCCAGGCTGCAAGTTGCCTAGGAATTTTTGGAATTTAAATTGAGATGGTGCCTCCACCTGAGGTAATGATAGGGGAAATCTGGGATACACACACCTATAATACCAAGGAAACAATGTGTACAGTATACTGCCACTTTCCTTCTGCACAGTTTCCACCCTACAGCTCTTATTATCTATAGTAACTGACGCAACACAGCAACATAACAAACAAGCAACAATTTTAATATCAAGGAAGGGACAGAAGGGACAAGGGTATGATGTGAAAAAGTGGAAAGGTTACTTATTGCTCTTTGCATCTTACATATTGTACAAACAAACACAGTTCACAGGGCACCCTGGTCCTCTCTGTTCCTCTCTAGCAAGTGCACCCAGCTTAGCCCCCAAACATCTTATTGAAAGAGTTTTCCTCTTGGTGCAGTGGGCACCTCACTGTGACAAACATTGGTTAGTGGTGAGTTGGGGCCCATTTGCATGAACACACTTGTCATTGTAAAGAGTTACTCAAAGATGACAGCAAAGGGGTTTCTTAATCCCTCACTTAACAAACAAGAGAATCCTCAGTGCCTGAACTCCAAGTTACTCATGCTCCATTGACTGAGATGAATAAGTGATTAGTGGATGTCTTTGTTGCTTGGCAGGGATGAACAAGTTTGGTAATTTCAGTTGTGACTGTCAATGGAACTCTAGTGTCCAGAAGGATCCTTGCTCCCCAAGAATCTCAGTGCCTGCTGGTGAAGTGATCTCTCATGGCCTCTCTCTCTCTCTCTTCCTGCTGAAGAGGCTGTTCAAGTTACCAGGAACCCTCCAACCTTGTGGCCCACCAGGGCTTCCCCCTAGGTCAGTCACTACCCCTGCAAACAGGCCATGCAATTCAGTCTGGGGTGTACCTGGTAAAGCTCACACAGGGAAATATCTGGTTTGTTGTTGGCATAGGCAAGGAATTCATTTAGGCCTAGCAGTTCTGAAACACTCCACTTGGGGAAAGCAGACCAAAATGCAAACTCCAAATGCCTTAAAGTCTCAGTTGCAGAAGCAACTGTAGCAGTAGCGATCAATAGAACTGAAGCTCAAAGTTCACGATGCATCAGCAGTTTACCTAGCCCGAAATGCCAAGGTGATAATAGAAAAAAATTGTCTCTCACTGAGTGAAAACCCTCCCAGTCCCACACAACACCGAGATGAACAGGCCTGAAGTCTGAGTGTCACTAGTGATAACTGACAATTCTCTGACAAAGTTGGCCAAATAGCAGCAGCCAAAACATAATCAATAACATGAGTACATCCTTTTCATTGTCCAGTGAAACTGAAGCCCCATTGGTCCTTATGTCTCCATGGGTACCATTTTCTGAGTTGGGGCAAGCCTTAATGCATGGTATTCTGCTATTCTCCAAATTATTTTATTTATTTTATTTATTTATTGGATACAATCAGAATTATAATCCTTTGAGTCACAGACTCTTTTGCAAAGGCTCCATGTCGGTTACAGAGGGTGGAGGGTAAACAAATACAGAGAACGCATAATAAACAAGCAGAAATTTGCAAAATTAGAGCTCTTTCTGATTGGTGCAAACTCATAGGCTTTTCCTGGGAGCATTCCAAGCAGACTACTGGCATTACCCAACTTGTAGCATCCTTAAAGAGATACAATTTGAAGATAGAGGGGGTGGTTCAGGGGCAATGTGAGGAAGTATTTTTTCACAGAGAGGGTAGTGGATGCATGGAACAGCCTTCCTGAGGAGGTTGTGGGGTCTAAAACTGTGGGAGAATTCAAGAATGCATGGGACAGACATAAGGCAATTCTTGTGGGGGGTGGAAGAAATAGGCTGTTGGTTAACTAGGATCTGCGGCCTATCCTGTAGGTAGGGAAATGGGCAGACTAGGTGGGCCAAGCAGTTTTTATCTGCCATCAAAGTCTATGTTTCTATGTTTCAGTACAATCCCAAGCTTTATTAAGGTGATACAGGTTAGCAACCAATCCCAGAAGGCAGTCCAAACAGGGGAACCTGTGGTCCAAAAGAGTTAGTAAACATCCAGTGTTAGTCAGGGGAGCTACACTAAGTCCAGTATTTTTGATTTTTTTCAAAATGCCTAAAGTTAGCAAGAGAAGCTATCAGAAATGCAAACGGCTGTATTTCTTTACATTTTATTTATTTTACAAAGATGGCCTAGCTAGGGTGCAACTTTGCATTTTCAGTGAGGTTCTGCTTCCACCCTCTTCCACAGTTGGACAAACTGAAGCACTGAGAAGCTGAGTGACTTGCTCAGGGTTACACAGTGAGTACTTGCCTCTTGGGGGGGGGGGAGGTTTGAACCTGTGCTCTCCTGTGTCACAGGCTGGTTCTCTAACCACTAGACCACACTGTCTCCTACATTTCAAGGGAATTATGTGGTACTAATTTACAGCAACCTGCAATGAGTCAGACAATGAAGAAAAGAATAATCTGGATAAGGTAATTGAACCGAAAAAGCATGCTGTTCACAGAGACAGAACTTACTAAAATGATCCTTGACTCTTGACTGGTTTTGAAGTTCACTGCATCATCCGGAGGATACTCTCTCATTGCACACTGCTGAGGCTTTTTATCTTACTAGTCCACATACAGCCCATCGGTGGAGCCCCTTCTTGCCCTTATCCTCCTGATGATACACTGATCCGTGAAACTGGTCGCGGATCATTTTAGTGAGTTTAGTCTGTGTGAACAGCTGTTTATATTGGCATATTCAAACAAAGCCTTTTTAAAGCAGTGCAGTAGTGCTGGTGTTTGCTTTTCCAGTTTGATTGTTTCATACCAGGCATACTGAGCAGTGCGGCAGTCTTTGCCTTGTTTTGTAAGGTAATTGAGCAGAATAAGCAATGATTTAACATGAGAAAAACAGGTTTGTTTACAAGAGCTCAGACACTATGTGAGTACATTGACTTACGGTATGTTACTGAAATAAAAAACAGAACAGCTACATGTGAATGTAAAACCTCATGGACAGGCAGCTTAATTAAAGACAGAATTGTTGGTGACGTTTTGAGTAAGAACTGGAAGATTGCTGCTATCCCATTAAGAATAATTAGTGCAGTTACAGTGGTAGCTTCACCCTTGGAGAGAGCTGTGCGTGTGTTAGATAAGCAATAAGACACAACAGGGTGTTAGTTGTACTGGGATAAACACGTAGAAACGTACATAGTGGTGGTAAAAAACAAAGGCTAATGGTCCATCCAGTCTGTCTGCATTTCCTATTAACCCTTGAGAATCATTGTCCCTAGATGGTACCAGCCATCACTATCCACCCCCCTGCTCCCCTTCCTATTCCCACCATCCTGAGTAACTACTGTGCCCTTCACTCCATCTCAGCCATGCTTGAAACCATTTGTGGTTTTGGCATGCACCACTTCGGCTGGCAGACTGCTTCATGGTTCCACCACCCTTTCTGTATAATAAAACTTTCTCACATCCCTCTTGAACTGTCCTCCCATCAGTTTCCACTTGTGCCTCCATGTCCTTGAACTGTTACTTATGCTAAATAGTTCCTCACAGTTCACTTTGTTTATTATTTTCAGGAACTTTTGAAGGCCTCTATCATATCACCCTCTCTCCGTCTGGTCTCAAGTGAGAACATGTTCAGTGCCTTAAGCCAGTCCCTGTAAGATCTGGCCTGCTGGCCCTGAATCATCCTGGTCACCCTTCATTGCACCATCTCTAGTCTGTCCTTATCTTTCCTAAGGCGAGGACTCCAGAAATGGGCACAGTACTTCAGGTGCGGTTTCACTAACAATCTGTAAAAAGACAGTAATTCCTCTTTTCTTCTATTGTCACTACCTCTTCTTGGGTGGGGTACAAAACACACTGAGTGATACTGACAACTACTAAGCAGGAAAGTGTAAGTAAAGTAAGTAAGTAATTTATTTATAAAAGGCACCTTTCTTCAACCAAAGCACCTGTACATATCATAATTAATACAAACAAAGAACATATTTACTAATTTAAATACAACCTTAAATGTACATCCATTATAACTTAATACTCATTAAAATCACTGTATGCAGATTTAAACAGATAAGTCTTGAGTGCAGTTTTGAACTCCTGGATGGTCAGTCAGGGAAAGCCAATGAAAATAAATAAGTTTTCAGCATAGATTTAAAATGGCTGAAGTAAAGTAAGACTACATCTGCCCTCCTCTAGTCCTCCAGGACCACAAAGCGACCTGGGGGTTATAATATCTGACGTCCTAAAGGTGGTCAGGCAGTGCGACAAGGCAGTCAGGAGAGCTAGTGAGATGCTGGGGTGCATAGGGAGGGGTATCACCAGCAAAAAGAGAGAGATGGTGTTGCCTTTGTATAGATCACTGGTAAGACCCAACCTAAGGTACTGTGTCCAGTTCTGGAGACCACATCTCTGGCAGGACATAGATAGGATGGAGATAGTCTAGATGAGGGCAACTAAAATAGTGCAGCATCTGCATCAAAAGCCCTATGAGAAGAAACTAAAGTACCTCAATATGTACTCCCTGGAAGAGAGCAAGGAGAGGGGGTATATAATAGAGTCTTTTAAATACCATCCTGGGTAAATGAGGTCCGGGGGGAAATATTTTTTAGGAAAACAGGTGTTCAAGAACAAGGGAACATGCCATGAAGCTGGACGGGGTTAGACTCAGGAGAGATGTGAGGAAATACTTCTTCACAGAAAGAGTGGTAGATTCCTGGAACAGCCTTCCAGTGGAGGTGGTTGGGGCAAAAACAGTGGTGGGGTTCAAGAATGCATGGAATAAAAATCGAATCTTTATTTTTAAGTGCTATTCCAATAGATTAAAGCACTGTACAATAGACCATAAAACCGTAAAATATCAATAGATAAAACAACACATCTAAAATATTAAGACATAATGTAATATAACAGATGGCAGTAGGCTAACCAACACTTACTGTAAGTCAGGGAATGCTAAAGAAAATAAGTAGGTTTTCAGAGCAGATTTAAAAAAAACACTCGATGGTCAGGCACTGTCTAATCCGACGAGGTAGAAAATACCACAGGGTCTTCAAGTTGAACCCTGGGAACCTCTAGCAATCCCTCATTGGAGGAACGGAATGAGCGGAGGGGGCAGTAGGAGCAAAGAAGAGCTTGCAAGTAGCGTGGTCCCTGCCCGTGTAGGGTTTTATAGGTCAGTAATCTGCATAGAAGGTGATCTGCCAATATACAGGCAGCCAGTGCAGGTTGCAGAGCACAGAAGTGACATGGAAAGATCTTAATAAGCCAGTCAACAACCTGGCTGCCGCATTCTGCACTAACTGCAATTGGATGACATCAACCCCTGGTAGCCCCAGGTACAGGGCATTGCAGTAATCAAGGTGCAAGGTTACAAAGGCGTAGACCCACGTTGGAAGATCACCAGATGGGACCAGGTGTTTGATCCAGGTGATGTTCCTCAGATGGTAAAAAGAGGTTTTAATGACAGCAGACACTTGAGATTTTAATGTCAGGCTACTATCGAACACAATGCCCAGATTTTGCACCTGGTCAGAGGTAAGCAGGAGGTCACCCCCGAGCCAAAGCCCAGAAGGTGGGCCTGCCAACAACCCCACACCCTGGTGACCTGGATCCACCACCAGCACTTTGGTTTTGCCTGAATTCAACCTCAGCCAGTTGGCGCTCATCCAACCCTGGATCTCAGTGAGGCAGCTGTAAAACCCAAGACCGCGCCACCCTGTTCAGGCACAAAAGACATGTAGAGCTGAGTATCATCCACACAGTAGTGAAAATTCATCCCATACCACCTTATAATGCCTCCCAACGGCAGCATATACACATCAAACAGCATAGGAGACATCATGGAGCCCTGAGGAACCCCACATTACAGGGGCCGAGGAGTAAATTCCCGACACTGCTCTCTGAGTCCTGCCAGTGAGAAACAATCAAAAACACCTGAGAACTGTGCCAGACAGTCCACAGAGAATCCACAGGTGCTCCAACAGCACCCCATGGTTTACAGTGTCAAACGCTGCAGAGAGATCAAGGAGAACCAAGATGGAACAGCTTCCCCAATCCCTTGCTATCAGGAGATCATTCAGTACCCAAACCAGGGCGGTCTTGATACTATGCCTCTTTCTAAACCTGGATTGCAGAGGGTTGTAGACATCATAGGATGTTAGATGGTCATCCAGCTGCACTGCAACCACCTTCTCAATAACCTTGCCATGAAGGGCAGATTAGAGACAGGTTTGTAGTTTGCTAAGCAGTCCAAGTCGAGGGAAGCTTTCTTCAGGAGAGGTATTACTAATGCCTCCTTTGGGGGTTCAGAACCCCTCCTGTCTCCAATGAACACCGGACTATCTCAGCAAGGACCGGGCCGATGACTTCAACGCATCTCACTAGGAGGTGCGTTGGGCCCGGATCTAAACTACAGTAGGTTGGGCACATACCTTGGATGACCCACACAATGTCCATGATTGCCAACTGGCTGAAGTAAGACCAGACAGGCCAGGGGCCTGCAACCTCCGCCAATACCCATTTGAGGGTGGTAGGCGGATCTCTGACCTGAAAGTGACAATCTTATCGGTGAAGAATTGAGTAAACTCATCACACTTAACTTGTGAAAATGCTCCCCGTGGCTGAAGACAGGCTGGATTGCACAACCTGTTGACAGTCCAGAAGAGCTGAGCAGGTCAATTCCTCACCACAGCAATCTCCTTGGACAGGAATTCTGCCTTCTTACAGGAGATTGCCAATTGATAGTCTTTATAAAGGGCTATAAATATAAGTTTATCAGCAACCAGGCCAGATTTCTGCCAGCGCCACTCAAACCTTTGACCCCTACACCTCAGCTCCTTCAAAGTCCCATCAAACCAAGGGGACTTTGGGCTAAGAGTGAGGGGTCAAACAGACAGGATCTAGACAGTTGAGGACACTCTGTCACTGCCTTATTACAGGCAAGCACCAGTTCCCCCAGCTCTCTGCTAACACTCGGCATACCTGATAGGTCCATCACTGCCATAAGACCAACTGGAGTTATGCCTCTTAAAGGGCGGTACTGGTCCATCTCCATAGGAGCAGGTCTACTTGGGGGGACCTTGAATCTGAACCTTATAGTGTAATGGTCTGACCACCCAACTGGTTTCACCACCAAATTGGTGATCTCCATCCCCAGAAGGAAGATCAGGTCCAATGAATGTCCATGACTATGGGTAGCAGAGGTAAATACCTGTGTCAGGCACAACAAACTCATCAGTTGGAGGAAGTCTTGCCCAAAATGCGAGAGTTCATCATCGACCCAGGCATTGAAATCCCCCAGAATTGCCCATCTGGGGAATTCCAAAACCAGGTCGAAGATGAAGTCCGCTACTTCCTGCAAGAATTCATTCTCGCCACTGGGTGGATAGTAGATGAAGAGTATTCTGCAACCTACACCTGCACCCACAATATATTAAAAAGATCTGGTTGTTCCCACTAGGGCGTCTACAAGGGCCAGCTCTGACTTAAAACAGATGGCTATCCACCCCCTGCCCCTATGATCCTCTCTTGGGTTGTGTATCACTGAGTACCCAGTGGGAATCACTGATTCCAGAACTGGGCTAGTATTCTCATCCAGCCTGGTCTCTGTGATGCAGGCCAAGTCAGCTGTACCAACAAGATCAGCAATAATAACCATTTTGTTTTTAATTGACCTGGCATTGCACAACATTGCCCAAGTAAGATAGGTAGACGAGGTAGACTGAGCAACTTGCCCACTCGAAGTGGAACCCTTGGGTATGGGAACAAGACAAGGAGATCACCTTTCCTGGACTCATTTCACCCCAGGGTGTCTTCTTGTCCTCACCACCCCAGTCTGTCCACTCCACTCCACACCAGTAGACTCAAGCCCAGTATCTCAGAATAGACACAAGGGAATCATTGTAGAAAGGAAGGTGGGGAGGGAGAAAGATCTGTAGATCAAGTAGTGTCTGCTGTGATAATGTAGGTAGGAAAAATGGGAAGACTGGGTGGGCCAAGCAGTCCTTATCTGCCATCAAATTCTATGTTTCTATGTGTCTCATTGCATTTATAAAATGTTTTTTGGCAGCTTTTAAAAATGTAAAAGAAAATGTCAAGTGTTTTAAAACAAAAGGAGTTAATGTAATTAAAAAATATAATTTAAAAAAGTTCCTCCACAGGTGGGCTGTCAGTAGAGGGCACTAGTTCAAAAGGCAATGAGGTCTGTTTATGTAGGGATAGTGTGCCTTGCTTTCTGTAGTGGCTTGTTGAATGTGGTGTACTGTTATAGTTTTGTAATACTATGATACTGTAGTACTTCTCTGGCAGGCTAACTGGCTCAGAAGTGGGATTGCTGCTCACAACTCTGGCGTCCAAAGTTTGGGATTATGCCTTGGACTTTGGAGCCCAGCTAGTGGCAGAAGGATGAAGCATCCCAGAGAATGCTTTGCTCCTTGGTGAGTGTGGGATCAGTGTCCTGCTGCAATACTCTCACCTGGTGACCAAAAGTGGTGATGCAAAGTTGTAGCACCATGTGAGTGTGAGATCATTGGCTGGGTCTGTGTCAGCACAACTGTATGAGTGCACACTAGGAGCATGCAACATCAGCATCCTGTGGGAGGCTCAATACCAGGGGAAAACACCTCCTCTTAGCAAATGACATTAGACCACCTCCACCACCACAGCGTAGCCAACTACTCCAGTACCTCTCTCTACTGATTCCTAAGTTGTATGTTTCCTGGTGGAGGTGAATGTGTCCTGAGTCTGTACCTATCAGGTCCCGCAGCAGGAGACAAGCCAGGGTACCTGTGATTCCAGTGGGGATCCAGCCTGAGAGGAGGCCAAGAAACCAATAGGCATGTCAAAGGGGTATCTGTGGAGCAGCACCAATTAAGGGAAGGAGTCTGATAAGGCAAAAAAATCTAATAGTATATATAATAATGCATTTTAGGAGAGTATAATGAGAATATAATGCACGTCAGAGGTGTGAAATACTACCTAAACCTCGAGTGCAACTCCTGAGGAGTTTATCAGAGCATCTCGCACCAAGGGTGTGCATAACATTTGAGTTTTGAACTCCTCCCCATGTGTTGTTTTATTTAATTGCTGGGGACAGTTTTTTTTTTTGGCAACGAGCTCTACTCAAACAAATAATTTGAAAAATAGACTTGTATCAAGCGTGGTTTATTTTACTATCATTTATTTCACAGGTATGATTGATTGCTGAAGTATATAGTGATTAGTGCTGGGAAGAGAAGAATTTTTTTTTGCATTTATTTCAAGATCCACTGACCCACTCGTTTTTTCTGCTTCTAGCAGTAGTAACAAATGCTACAAGAAAATTAGTTTGAGAAGTACATGAACATGCAGACAGCATTAGAAGTTTAGAATTGTGCTTAACCTTTAAAAGTCCCAAAACTATGAAACTGCCATTATCATGCTCATCTCTGAAAATAGTACCCACGGCAATATTTTAATGAGGTTTAGAGGTCACCGATTTCTTTGGGGGTGACAGAGAGAGACAGAGAGAAAGAGAGAGAGGGATCGAGGGGAGGGGTAATATAGGTTACCGACCTAAAGTCTTGCTGCCATAGCGAATTAGAAATTGTGGGGGGAATGTTGTTTTCCTGCTGTACTGAGGTGAGGTTTTTATGTGATAGCAGTCTGAGGGAACATCTGAAAATGAAACCTGTGTGACTGTGGTGCTGACAGCTGCACAGCAGAGCGACCATGAGCTGTCATTTTCACTTTCCATAGGGAAACCTGGTGGGGTGTTCACCGTTATAAACAGCTGGTTATAACAGCAAATTATAACCAGCTTTCTCTATGGGAAAAAAAACAGTACCCAGTTACTATAAAATAGTCACTGTTTACTTCCATGCCTGTTTTGAGAAATAGTTTATTCAGTTGTTTATTTTTTTGTTTTTTGCTAACCTGTCATAGATCTGACTGTGTGTCTCGAACGAAGACTGCAATTCAGTGGCACTGTTCAGTTGCATTCTCACTGCAGTGGAGAGTAGCTTGAAAGGTACATTTACTTTTAGGTCTTGAATCAATTCAGTAGCACTGCTGATAGTATGCTGGTAATTATTGCAGTTTGGAGGAGAGAAGTGGGACAGGGGACAATTCAGAGTGTGGGACTGTGTGCAGTTTGTTCCGATAACTCCCAAAGGCACTTGCATGGTTGCATTTCTGAGTGTTAATGGGAGTGTGCAGGTGCTTGTGGGAGTTGTAGTCCAAAAAGAGATAATAATGAACATGACACTCAGCATGACACTTCTACTAAACTGTGGACTCACTATGTGTTTTAGATTACAAATGGCATATTTAAATCAAGTTTTGTGACTGAGGAAGGAATGAAGGAATTGCGTGAGTGAGCAGAGGAGCAAGTAGGTGAGTTACACATGAGTGGGCAACATGGATGAAGAAACATTTTTTAAGTAAAAAACAGTTGCAGAAAGCAGAAAATTCAATTCAAGATAAGCATCACACAAAACTTGCAGGAAAATTTAAGAAAAGGTGTGCTGGATGATGTCATACTGTGTTGAAAGTATAACATGTGAGATTTGTTTTCTCAGTGTGGAAAAATGGCAACCTCACAAAAAATGAAAACTCTGTGGTTGGCATAGTGATTTGTTGGGCAATGAGAAAAAACTGGCACATGACTTTTTTTAAAGAATTGGTTATGCTGACAGATTTGTATGAGTAAGAAAGTGTGCCATCCAATCAGAAAGCAGGAAATACTCTATCCATTTTATAGTGCTACAGTGCTCCCTCTCTGTAGAGCATTCTTGCTTATAATGAATGCTAACCTGTGTCTGCTGTCTCAAATCCTTTCTGGTGATCAGCTGTTCAATTACAGCACTGAACTGCCAATGCTGTCAACGCTCATTGCCAAAGCTCAGCTGTAATAAGCTGATCGATCAAATGTACTTATTGAATTCAGTTGCAATTCAGTTTAGTAATTATATTAATTAAACTATTTAACTTTATATAAGCCACACATTTGTCAGTGCTCACATCCTACATTAAAAATAGAACAGTTTGGTTGCTAAGTGAGATTACCCTGACAACCAATGAGCAGATGAGCAATGAGGCTATCATAAAAGCCCTTGTCAAATGTTTTCTTGAGGACAGTGATAAGGAAGAATGGAAGGGGGAGACAGAAGAAGAGCCAGGGAACAGGCCAAGTTTGACTGATGCCATTAAGGTAACCAAAATCTTGTTGCCCTGGATGGAGGGTGGAGACGGTGCTGATCTAGTAAAGGTGCTGTCCTGCAGCTGCAGGAGTTAGTTTACTACATGAGAGATCTCACAAATAAGAAAAAAAATTAAAATAAAACTTACTGACATTTGGGGGCCAAAACAGTGCACAAGTAGAGATGCAATGAAAATTTTAATCTGCCGGTGACGTGGACGTGAAGTGACCACTTCACGTTAGCAGAACACAACACAAAGTGGACACTACAAACTGCTCACTTCAAGTTATTATTATTACTACTTTGCATTCCCATTATGCCTTAATGTGAAGTAAGGTAAAGTGAGAAGAGAATAGGCAGCTCCCCACACATCACATGGCTTACAGTACTGTAAGTCACATGCTTTAGTCAGGCAGGAAGGAAGTGAGTCAGAGAAGCAGTTTCACTTTTTCCTTTGCATTCGTAGAGGGAGAAAGCTTTGTGAGAGGAGACTACGAGTGAAAGTGCTTGATTGCCTCTTGCGTTTCAGTACTGAAGAAAACCAACAGCTTTTTTAAAAGCTATGTCTTTATTTAGTTTTTGTATTGTATTTGTGTTTTTTCGTTAGTGAATTTTTTTGTATAAGTTTTGTTTTGTTTTGTGTGTGTGACTATGTGTCAGTGAGTGTCAGTGTGTGTGTCTGTGTGTGTGTATTGGCCCAGGGACTTGTGTCAGGATGGACCCAGGAGAAGGCGATTCGCTGCCCGTGGGCATGGTCAGAGGGGAGTGCGGACATGCGGTGGGGGCGGGGCGGTAGTGCCATGCTGGACTGCTCCCGATTCCTGGGTGTTGCTTCCCCCCATGTTAAAGCAACAGGACCAGCAGTACCAGTGCTACTGGTGGCTGCTGTGCATCCATCTTCTCTGCCACTACCACCACCACCACCAGTAGCAGCTGTAGGGGCTCCAGCAGCACTTCCTCCACCACCTCCACAGCCACAGGAGGTGGCCCTGGAAAATGTAGGTGGTGGGACTTGTGCGAGGACTGTGTCTGGTCCACCCTGCAGCTCCCCAGTGTTGGAGTTTTTTAACTCTGTGGGGGGAGACAGCACAGTGGTGGTGTGCCATCTGTGTGGTGTGCTGGTGCACCGTGGTCCCCGTGGGACACATTTGGGGACCAGTGACCAGCGCACCCACATGCTCAACCACCACAGGGCAGAGTTGCAGGCTGCCACGGAAGTGGCCTGGTGTGCACCTGCTAGCCCTTCCATAGCAGTGGCTGAGGGTGCTGCTGGGGTGGGAGTTGTGCCTCGCAGTCACCACTGCAGCAGGAGGAGGGCCAGTACAGCAGCTGCTCCACTACCACCACCACCACAGCCACCAGCACCACCCTCTTCACCACCACCCCCACTACCTGGATTACCTGCTGCAGTGGACCCCGCCACAGTCCCTGCAACACAGGCTGACATCGCCCTGGTGTGGGCAGCTCTGAAAGAAAACAATAAGAGGGTCAGTGCTTTGCAGCAGCAGGTCAACACAATACAGCAACGGTAGCAGAAAATAGTTACAATGCTGCACCTGTTGCTGGACCACCATGGCATCCCACAGCCACAGTTACTTACTGGATTGTTTTATGCCCCCTTCCCCAACCCCACTACTGTGTTGTACTGTTTTTGTGTGTTTTTTCTTTGTTGTTGTTTAATCATACACATTTTCCCTTCCAGGGGAATTTTTCTTGTACCACATAGTGCAATACATTTCTGTGAAAACCGCCCATAATTTCATTACAGTGTTTCATGTGACGGAGGAATTCCCATTCTAAAAATCTGCCCACATTCTGCCTCCCTTCTCAGCAATGTTAGGACGTGATACCAGAGAGAGCACATGTGAGTACTCCTTACAATGACTATCTGATTGTCTGGCAGCTTTCTGAATGTTTCTTTATGTTATAATGGTCAGTTTGTGGTGAAACATGTGGGCATGTTTCCAGTAAGAAGAGCCTTGTTAGTGGAAACATTCCCACATTTCACCACAAAGTCAGCCTTATAACATAAGGAAACAATGAGATAGCTGCTGGACATTCACTATAGTGGAGCATGCACCTGTGCTCCCCCTGGCATCACATCCTATTGTTGCTGAGAAAGGGGGCAGAATGTGGGCAGCTTTTCTGAACGATAATTCCTCCATCACATTACACACTGTAATGAAATTATGGGTGGTTTTCACAGAAATATATTGCACTCTGTGGAGCAAGAAATATTCCAGTGGGTGTAAGGCCCTCACATATTAGGTTATGTGCATCACCATAACTATGTAATGTGGTGAATCTCTGTAAAGCAGCAGTGCAACAATCTGTTGATAACTCTGTCCTATATTTTTTAATGCTATGTTACAACTTCCTTTACTTACATCCTGACTGACTGGATTGATACGAGAATTTGCAGTAGTTGAGTCTGCTGTACTACCTTCTTTCATGTGTGAAATAATGAAAGGAGCATTCCTTTTAAATTGGTGCTGATCAGGTCTTTGTCATTGTTTTCCTCTGCTTTTCTCCATCACATCAGTCAGTTGTTATATATCACTTCTGTTGTTAATTAACAGTTATGCAGCAGGCAGTGTTTTATGACACCATGGAACAATGGTTATTGAAAAGCAGCTGAAAATAAATACAAACCTGGTCAGAACAATATTGGAAGGCATGCTCATTTTTTTTTCATACACGAGAAAAAGTAGTCAACTAAGTAAAGTAGACATAAATTGTGAAAAGAAGCGTATCATTCAAGTCATGACTCGGAGATAACTAGTGCTGGCTGTAGCAAAGTAAAGTAGCATAAAAAAGTACAGTTCAAAATTGTCAGGACATTCTTGCAATGCTGCTTTAATTGTAATGTCAGTATGACATCATGAGCTCACAACAATCACAGAACACACAAAAGTGGCACAGAGTCCCCAGATTTTTTTCTGCAGTCCCAAAATGCATCCTCCTTGTGTACAGAAAATTGACAAGTGGCAACACAGTGAAATGAGAGTGTTTCAGCACATACAAAGTCCCCCAGAATTAATGACGCACTCAGTCACGCGCGCAGTGGTGGCACAGAGTCCCAGATTTTTTCTGCAGGCCCAAAATGCATCCTCCTTGTGTGCAGAAAATTAACAAGTGGCAACACAGTGCAATGGGAGTGTTTCAGCACATACAAAGTCCCCCAGTATAAAATGATGACCGTGAGCATCCTGTTGCTGGTCCAATGTGTTCTGCAAGGCGATTCGAGCAAATGCAATGTGATCATCTCAACTGGATTGAAGGGTGCCCTTTGGCTGTACACTAATAGTTGCCTTGGTGAGTATATATATATATATATAGATATATATAGATATATTGTTGTGTATTTTGTAGGTGAGGAGGGGGTTGACATGGGCATGTACTCATGGTATTGTTCTGCATTACAGGTCACACAGAAACTGTTGGTGTGCACATTCCACTGCTCAATGAGAATTGTTTGCACTGAAATTGGAAATGGATAACTCTCAAGCACAAGACGGTAAGTATTTTTCTTTGGGGGGGGAGGTCATATTTGCTGGTTTGTCTGAAACGGTTTCTTATTTTGTTACTTCTTCTCAGATTTCATCTGCATCCTTCTGGAGTGCGGTTGTTGTTAATGATGGTCACGGTCATCTAATGAAATGTCTTCTGCATGTTGCATGTGTGCCCAAGCCCAGGGGAGGGGGGTGCCTAATGTTGAAGACCCTTTTTCGATAAGGTCAGTTTGACAGAACAACAAAGCATCTGGAAGTTTTGTTAAAAAAAAGCAATGAATGACTTCTTACAACTTAATTCCCCTCCCTGGTTCTGAATCTCTTCTCAAGTCAAGTTACACTGAAACTCATGTCTTGTCAACTAACACAACCTGTGTGTAAAATATTTGCATCAGTCTTTCCAAAACAATGAAATGGATGAAATAAAATCGTCATACTTACCAGAATGGATTTCACATGGATATTCCATCGGTTCCGAATCCTCTCTGTACGGTACAGCTGCAGTACCATTCCCACCAAGTTTTAGCGATGGATACTTGTTTTGTTAACCTGTAAAAGAAACAAAATAAGTGTACTGTATGTGTTTTACCATTGTGGCTCTGAAAAGCAACAGAAAACAAAACATACAACTAAAGGAAGTGAAGCAGCATAACACAAACATGAGTACACATACTCACTTTATGGTTTAAATATTAAGAAGCCTTGTGTCTGTGGCTGATGAATGTGGTGGACCAGACAGACTTAGGCTCAGTGGTGGCAGTGGCTAACAACAGTCCCAGTGGTGGTGGTGGTGGTGGTGGTCCGGGGGGCGAACAGACTTAGGCTCAGTGGTGGCAGTGGCTAACAGCAGTCCCGGTGGTGGTGGTCTGGGGGGGTGGACAGACTTAGGCTCAGTGGTGGCAGTGGCTAACAGCAGTCCCGGTGGTGGTGGTCCAGGGGGTGGACAGACTCAGGCTCAGTGGTGGTAGTGGCTAACAGCAGTCCCAGTGGTGATGGTCTGGGGGTGGACAGATTCAGGCTCAGTGGTGGCAGTGGCTAACAGCAGTCCCAGTGGTGGTGGTGGTCCAGGAGGGCACACCAACTTTTAAAAACTTCAGTTAAAAACTGCCAACATTAACCACATCATCATTCTCATAAAGAAAGCTGCCCTCACAGTCATTGATGTCTGAAGTCTGACCACTGGGAAATTCTTTCTCCATTGTGTTATCATCTACGTCAGTGGTGTGCCGTTTCAGGCAGCCGCTGCCAGTGCCACCAGGATGGTCCATTTCCACTTCAGCAAGACCACCATGACTAGGTTGGGGTACAAATACCGAGGCTGCAGTCTGTGCTGGTATGTGCTTCTCGTTCATTTTAATGAATGTTAGCACACTAACATTTGCAGGAGACAGGCTTGTCCAACTATCCTTGACTATTGTACCTGCTGAAATGAATATCCTCTCAACACTTACACTGGAGGGTGGGCATGTGAGGTTCTTCAGTGCCACTGCAGTCAGCTCTGGCCATTCACTGACCTTTCCACTCCAGTACAAAAGAGGATCTTCAGTTATTGTCAGATGCCTGTTTTCAGACAAATATGACTCAACCATTCTCGGTGCCCCACTAAGTCCAGTTGTTGATGCATCTTCCTGTTCTCCCAAATCATTTATTTTACAAATATCCACTTGGGACAAAGCCTCCCAAAGCGAGTTGACACCAGCCACTTTGGATGATAGACCACGTGGAACTGCAGTCCCCTTCCCCTTGCAGGGTATGCTTGATGGTCCTCCAGGTACACCTTCAGCCGGATTATGCTGCTGAGGTTTGCTGACCTTGGCACGTGACTTCTGCGCCTCATGAACCAAGCACACCAGTTGACCACTGATATTTTTTACCTGTTCAGGCCCTCACTCCAGTACCGATGCAATTCCACGTTTGTATCGTGGGTCCAGCATTGTTGCTATGGCAAAGTTGTCACTACGCTGAATGCTCACAACATGATGATTCTGGTTGAATACTGTCAGCATGCTTTGCAGCAACATACTGCTACCACCATCTCTGGCAACATCAAGGCTATGCTATACATTCACCAATGTCTGCCTCAGCACCTGCAGCAGTGGAATTGATTGGCAAATGGAAGCAGACTCGCCACTCACTGCCTGTGTGGCATGTCCAAAAGGCCACAAAATTGTTATTACAGAGTCCATGAGGCACCACTGTTCAGTCATCATAGAAATGGAGGCCCCAGAACTGTCACGGCTAGTGTGCATCACAAGATATTCTGAGATGGCTTTGTATTGTTCATACAACCTCTCTGCCATGTATAAAGTGGAATTCCATTGGGTGACAACTTTCAGCTTCAAGCAGTGCTGAGGCAGGCAGTTTTGTATGTGCAACTGCTGCAGTTGGTCATGGGCCTTTCCAGATCTTGAAAAGTGAGAGCAGATACGTTGTGCAGTGGTCAGCATTTCCTTTATATCAGGGTGCTGCAGAAACTCCTGAACCACAAGATTTAAACAGTGGGCCATGCATGGAACACGAAAAAAACCCACAATTCATGATGCATTTCACCACATTTGACCCATTGTCACTTGCTATGAACCCAGCTCTCAGGGACAGAGGATTTAGCCATCTGTCAGTTTCAGTCAGTACCACATCCAACATGTTCTCACCAGTGTGTGAACAGGTCACATTGCGCATAGCAATCGTTGCATGCTGTTGAATTCCTGGAAGATTGCTACCGTGACAATCCACTCTACTACACTGATTATTCACACTAACAACATCACAAACAACCCCCGGCACCTGCACCCAGTGTGCAATTATACACAAATATGAACTCCCCACTGTTTTGCCACTTGTCCACATATCCATACTTAAATGGATGAATGGAGAGGAGGAATGTTGAAGGGCATGACTTACTGAGTTGGACACAGTGTGGAACAACTCGGGGACAGCACAGGTAGAAAAATATGTCCTGGATGGGACTTTCCACTTTGGACAGGCACGTGCAGCAAACTGCCAGAACCCAGAATTCTCCACAAAGGAGAAGGGCAAAAGATCAATTGCCAGCTTTTCTGCTACAGCAGTATTAAGTTCATGTGACACTGTATGATTCAGGGGGTACTTCAGCTTATGCGCAAAAACACTCTGTAATGTGGGCTGACTTAAGCGTTTTACATGGGGTATAATCACAAATGGTTGTGCTCTGTGATGAATGGCATTGGCAGGGGGTGGAGTGTGGACATTTGATGAAGACAGCTGCACAGGTGATGATGACAAACCCAGAAATGCTGTTATTTTGCCAGATTTGCCAAACGGGGTTGATGTACCGCTTGCAGTAGACATACTGCATTCACCACCACCACAAAAACTGCTACTCTCACCAGCACTAGACAACATTTCAAAGTCATTATGGTCCTCCACCTCATCATGCCTGTAGTAATCTTCTGCTCTTATTACCTCACTACTGCACACATTTAATTTCCTACTGGACTTAACAGTGATGGAAGGGGATAACATGCTGGCTATGGTTGCCAGTGACGAGGGTGAACGCCCCACTGTGGTATTAGCTGCCAGCTTGTGCTGGGCCCACAGTGCCAAGTGTCTATTCTTAAGATGCGTATGCTGTCCTCCTGTGCCCAGATGGCTCCCCTTTTTACAGTAGCATAGCAAATACCCAGAGGGCCTAGGTGCAAGGCGATATTACAGGGCCCATCCCCAGTTTTAAATAAACATCAAAATTATGATTTGGGCCCCTCAAACCTCATGGGCCCGGGTGCCACTGCACCCTTTGCACCCTTGTAGCTATGCCCCTGCCTTTTTACCTCGACTTACACGCACATGGCAAATCTGGCAGATTGCAACTGACTCATCATTTGCATCTTGAACAAATAAATCTCAAACAAGGGATTGTGATGCTCTGTTTTTAACATGTCCATGATGTGGCTTATTTAAGTCCGTTATTTTAAGCACTGAAGTGGGGGGGGCATGTGATGTTTCGGGCACTGCACACCTGGACTGCAACTGACCACCATGACTACCTATCATATTGATTACTGGGTCATCATCATCAACTAAAACTGGTAGATCACAAGTTTTTACGGGAGGTGGGGATTCCTGCAAACAGACTCAGACACAGCCACTTTGAATTTATTTTTCTCCGGTTCCCAACTGGGGTCAATTACATCATCATCATATACATCAACGTCACACACATCCACATCTTCTGCTTGGATGCTAGCACGTGGACTGCATGTTGCAACAACAGCAACATCATCGTCATCATCACATTCATCATAAGCATCTACACCACCATCACCACCATCACCTGATATTTTTTCACCACACTGTGAATGACTGCATGGAAAATGCATGATGTTAACTGCCATGGTGGACGGAATATCACATTGTATGCTATCATTGACACGAGTATTAGAATCCTCAGGTTCAGTTACTGAGATGTTACTGGGAAGTATAACATCATCTGTGCTGCCACTCACTTACACTGCTTCACACTCAATATTTTTGGCTACTGTACACTGGTCAGAATTAGAACTTGACACAACAATACTAATACTAATACCACCACTAACACCAGTAACACTAACACCACCGGCTGGGAAAACATCATATCCTCCTACCATGAGTGAAGCTACTGATTGGGCTGTAAAAAACATTGCAGGAGAAATACCTTTCCTTACATTAGCAATGCACATCTGCATCTGCATACTAGTACCATGCCCACAGACGATCTTACTGCCAACATTGCCATGGCGAGAAACAGCTTTGCTTGCACATCTTTTTGCAGACATTTTGGGGGATCAACCACAGTATTATAACCAAATTCAGATTTTGATACGTTCACTCTCTGATTGGAGGGACGCTGGATGTGAAGCCAAAAAAACAATTGTAGATTCAGCAACAGATAAGAGACTAGTCTGAGACTGTCACGCAATGAAAACAGCTTCAGTAACCAGTGGTGCTGATGAGTTCACAAAAACAATCCAATCTGGTAAAAAATTCCTTTTGAACGTGGGGGTGGGGGGGAGCACTGAATGCAGACAGTGCAGATTTTTATGGCACTACAAGCAGCAAAACAAAGAACAGATACCACAATCGCAGTACAAAATCAGACAGCTGCAGTGGATAGCAGGTTCACACTGATGCGCCTGCAATTTCACTAGTCTGTGGCACAATAAAAGGTGTATTATTTGATGCACGCAACACCACACACACACACTCACACAGAGAACAGTTTGTCTACAATGCTGAATGAGCAATACGTAACAAATGCAGAAGTTCAGTACTATGCAACGTTATGTATTGTAATGTAAACAACCTGAAATTATGAACTGCTGCACTATATCTACACACAAATAACAAGACAATGTCAACTATTACTGGTAATATTACTGTGTGTACATTAACAGTCAGTTATATATCAAAAATATAACCAAAAAACAAAGAAATCACTATTTCTCCAACTTAAATCTGCCTACACCACAGATACGCCCCTCCCCCAAAGCACACTTTCACTGTCTTTCACCACACACACTCAGTGTTGCAAATTAACATTCAAAATCCAGACAAAAACGCAAACGCTCGATGATATGAGCACAGGACGGTTTCCTACAATCACCTTAGCTAAAGTTGGAGCCCCATAAAAAGCACATAAATGCTTTTTTAACAGCTTTTACAAGATTTCCATCACAGACAGTTATCAGAGCACACCATCTCCTACTCCTTTCTACACATACTACCCCAAACTGAGGCTTTGCAGAGCAATATAGAGACCATGTGACCTGAAATCCCATGAGTCACTGCAAAATTCACCTTTGGAGCTCAAAAACAAGGCGAAATGCATTGTCTGTAATGCACTTCGCCTTAAATTTGGCTGAGTAGTGGCCTGGGGAGGAGAAGTAACACAAAGTCATTGTTTCCAATGGACTTCGCGTCCTCATAATAATGCAAAGTACTCCACTTCATGTTGCAGAGCTCTCTGCGAATCCGCCTTTGCTCCGCGAATCACTTCACAGGGCGGATTGAACCCACTTCGCCCACCACTATGCACAAGTACTGGAATGCATTTTTAAAAGTGAGTTAAACTGAGTAGAATTATTAAATAAAATATAAATAAAGTAGGACAAACTAATGCAACAGCATTTTATAAGTGCATTATGCATTGTACTGAGTACCCCATACTTGCTCCTCACGTAATGAACACCAGCCTATAATGGATGTCAGCCATAGATCTGTTTCTTTCAATACAGTGAAGGAGCACTGCGTGTGACAGCAAGATGGTTCCTGTTAGTTGCTGCAAGTTTTCATCTGGCTTGTCTTATTTTCTTACTTACAAAATGATAACTAATAAACCTCACTGCCCTGCATTCTATCAATGCAACCAAACTATCTCTTTAGGTTATAGCAAATATCATTCTAGAATAATATAATAACATATGCATGGGAGCATTTTTAAGGGATTTACTTATCAAATAACATAAAAACGTAATCAGTTGCTAATCGGATAAAAGGGTGTGGTTCTTCTTGACAAGATACCACTAGTATCTTCTGAAAACTTTAACTCAACAATTTAGGGAATAGTAATTTTTTCCCCATTTTTTGGCAAAGGATCATGAAACAGTAAAGGTGGCATGGATACAGGATGAACTTAAATCCTATCAGTATGGTTTACATGCAGTAATACAGTATATGTCAACATACATCAATACACTTGTAAGCATAATGTTATGGTTAAACGTAGGGGTACTCGGATATTCATTTTTAAAATTGGATACCTCAAATTCCAACCTTAAAGTTAGCATTTAGGATCTTCAGATATAGTTTGCTGACAATCCTGAATCCTAATCATTAGGATACAATATCAGAGTAGGATTCAGAAATCTGATATCAGGTCCAGAATCTGAGATTGCTCTGTTTAAAATCAGTTTACCCCCACATGCAAATTACATTCCCACCACCTCCCCCACTCTGTCAATGTCCCTGACCCCTAATGTATAAGGTAAATCTCCACCCTCTAACACCCAACATCAACTCCCCCCCCCAAGCCCCCGGTAAAGATTCCATTTTTCATTATAAGGCTTCTGTGTGCTCATAATACAACTGTAAATAAAGCCCATCCACCCACCAGCACCAAATCAGAAATCACACACCTCCTCCACCCCATGAACTACCCCACCCTCAAAGTTTTAATGACAACCCCCACCCTACACCCTCTACAGCACCAAATCTCTATCCTCCCCCACTACGAAGCCCCCAAATTATAAGAATATTGCTAGGCTCAGGCCTCCCTAGGATCCTGCAGTGAAGTGATCATCGTGCTCATTTTCAGTTAGTGTCCCAGCTAGTATGAATGAATGATGATATCCTCCTATAGTAATACCTGAATGGTCACAATCATAAATTATCTAAGTGATAATGTCTCATAGGCTCATGTGCATTTCTACACAGTTGATGCTGTCCTGTATGCCTGCCGACCTTCAGTTACTATGACATACAATGATCTGTAATTGTCCTTTAATATATTACAAAATTATCTACATTTTTACTTTTGAAGTGTGCAAAAGAATAATGTTGTGCTGCTCAAGTCAGGCAGAATAAATAACCTCTTTGCTGTAGACATTCCTATTACCATTGTCTCTGGGGGTAAGTTGGAACTAGTACATACTTACAGTATGAATGCCTTAGGTTCTGGTGGAAGACAAACCCAGTTTTGGAACTGATATTGCGAAATGGTTAAGATTAGGGTTTCTCTTTCAAAATAGTTGTTTCTTACCCAAGCCAGATAGAGATTTTTAGGAAGCCACCTTCCTACTCCTTACAGGTTACAGAGACTTCTTATACATGATATGCTTGCAGGCACTCCAGTCCAAACTGGGTGTACTGTGTCCTCGAGCCATAAGGTTTATTATGTCCTTGCAACCCAAAACCAACTGTTGTCTCCTATTTGCCACCCTGAAATGGACTTCTCTAGAGACTAGGAGACTAAAACATCTCTACTTATTGACCCATATGGCCATAAACTGTGGCCTCCCATCATAAATCTCAGACATGCTAAACAGAGCAAGTCCTGTTCATTGTCTTTGAAATGTATTGCAGATCACCCTAGAGGTCCCCAAGCACCGCACAACTTTAGGGTTATCATCCTTCAGTTGCAATGTCCCAACCTGCTGGAATAAGCTTCAAAAACTGCTGGTGGTGCCAGTTATCAAAGATTGCACTATGTTTAAGCACCAATCACCACTGCATTAATATTTGCAGTTGCAACTGAACCTATTTCAACTGGCCAAGGTCATTCATGTTTATTGTTATTCAGAGTAGAATTGACTGAGGGAGGCAAAGATTGCCCCAGAGTCTAGTGCAACAGGGAAGCTTAACCCAGGAAGAAGAAATTCCCTGGAGGTGGACAGAAGCAAAGAGAAGGGCAAGGCAGGAAAGTCTGGAGGAGGAACGTCAGCTGGAAGAGAGGGGAAAGAGGGAAGGCAGGAAGGCAGTGCAACAGGGGAGGGCAGGACTGAGGCAACTGAGGAGGCAGGGGGGAGTAATAAGGGGAGGCAAGTGAGAGGGATAACGAGAATGGAGAGCCATGTGTGCCAACACAAGGGGTCTTGGAAACAAACTTCCTGACCTTGATGCGGTCATGATGAGCGCAGCACTATGGATTTATTTGTAGAACCTGTGAAAGAACGCACTCTAGGGTTTTCTAGACAGTTACAATCTATGGTTTGCAAATACACATGACAATACTAGCTACACATTCACAACCATGTTAGACCCCAAGATTCAAATGTGAGGCACTCTGCCTGTACATGCAGAGTCATAGAGTGAGTAAGTACCTGCAGCAACTGTGTAGTGAACATGAGTGAGTCATGAGGGAGATGGACCTGTTTCATTCAGAGAATGCTGGGGGGCAGACAGTTCTGGAACAACTGGAGTGAGTGGCACTGGCAGCCCAAGTGACTGTGGTGTGGTTGGTGGCATGCCACTTGACAATAAGGTTGCCTGCCAATGCAGGAAGACAGGGTGAGCTGGCATCACAGGCCCATGACACTGTGCCTCAGGTTACAAAAGCACATCATTATGATTGGCCAGGGTAATTCATGTTTATAGTTAATCAGAGTAGAATCGACTGAAGGAGGCAGAGACTGCCCCCCCTCGGAGTCTAGTGCAACTGGGAAGCTTAACCCAGGGAGAAGAAATTCCCTGAAAGTTGATGTAAACAAAGAGAAGGGTAGGGCAACCCGAGCGACTATGGTGTGGGTGGTGATATGCCACTGACAATGAGGTTGCCTACTGATGCAGGGAGGCAGAGTGAGTCAGCAACATAGGCCCATGACACTGTGCCTCAGATTATAAAAGCACATCATTATGAGTGGTCGCTGCTCATGAATTCTCTGCTGAACAAGCAATGGCAGTGGACATGTTTGTTGCCACATTCTGCTGAGCAGATGTTCAGTAATTATTTTGATGAGATGACTGTGGACTTTAATGTTGAACCTCTTGTGTACTGGAACACCAAAAGGCAATCATGTCCTGCTTTGTTCCAGGTAGCATTCATCTTGTGTGCCACCCAATAAGTGTACCCTTGGAATGCCTCTTCAGCAGTGCAGGAGATATTAGTCTATAGGCCAATTTTCAAAAGGGCCTCATTTTAGGTTTTTGTTGCACCCCCCTGTTAGAGAATGTTTGTCATGTTCATGAGTTAGGTATGACCTTGAGCTTTCAGAAAAGGTATCTTGTGGTGTTAGATCAATAGCAGGTACTGAGATACAAGCCTAACTTTGTTGAGCCCCTACCCCAAGAAAGTGTCATCTGGCACTGCCAATGA
Organism: Neoceratodus forsteri; assembly: GCA_016271365.2. Taxonomy (NCBI): domain Eukaryota; kingdom Metazoa; phylum Chordata; order Ceratodontiformes; family Ceratodontidae; genus Neoceratodus; species Neoceratodus forsteri. The sequence continues at coordinate 1,238,488,254 of CM057455.1, forward strand.
GAGAGGCTTAACTGGCACTCGGGGATCAAGATCTCAAAAAGGTTTAAAGATATGTGTTGTTTGATGGTGGAAACTTAATAATGTCTTTTCCTTTTTCAGTTTATTGCATGTTTAAAATAAATATTTTTTGTTTAATTGCAGGAAATGGCAAGTAAACAAGGTATTAGACTTGTACCTTCTCCAGCAAAAAAGTTTCATAGATCACACCGAGTCTATGAAACTATTTGTATTATTTGTCAATACAGAGATGCTTCACAAAATCTTGTTGCAGCCAAAGCCAGAGGTCAAGAAACTCACTGTTCAAGTTCTTTCATTAATTAAAAAAATGTATAAAACCATAGATTTGTTACATTTACATACATATCATTACAACTTATACTGGTTCATAAATAAATTTTTTTATATTTCAATACATTTCTTTACACATCCACATAAGGATATAAGTAACAGAAAGCAGAATAAAATTTGATTGACCAATTATGAAATTCTGTACATTTTCCAATCGGAATTCAAAAATGTATTTTTAACATAAATAATATTTTGCAGTGCCATAAATCATTTTCAAGGAGTCTAGTTTAAGGACCATTTTCTCGTAATCTAAAGATCGTAAGAGGAAATCATCAGGAATTTGAGAGAAAATGTACTTTTCTTGATCTTTTATCTAATTTTTACATCAAATAGTGTGTGCATAATACCAACTTCTCATTTATCAGTACAATCACGACTGTTTTTAAACTTCTTACAAAACCAATTGTTTAATTTATAATAAGTTATACCAAGACTTGCCAAGCATAATCTACACAGGATATTCCTATGTAGACCATTTTCACATTGGACCAGGTATTTTTCTATCCCCCAAGTAATCTTTATAGAAGAATATAAACTCCTTTGGTCAATGTCATGGATACTTGCAAAATCCTGTTGGACAGTTATGTCCTTTAACTTTTGAATAGTTGCATTTACAAAATCATCGATGTTAGCCAAAGCATATATACTCCCTAGGTCTGCACACCCAAATTGTCTTAAAGTTCTGTTTAGTTTAGAAAACCATGAGTTAAAATGTATATTGCAATCTAATTTATTTATACTTTTAATCTTTTCATTCCAACACAACCAAGGAAGACTATTTTTGTTTGACTTCACAGTCTTGCCCAAATACTTAATTGCTTTTATCAGAATTCTCATTTTAATTTGAATCATTCCTGCCTCCAGTCTTAAAAAACAAGAGGGGCAGTCATGAGGGATGTTCAAAGTAGATCTTAAAAAATTATTCTGAACACTCTCTAAATTAGCCTTATCTAAATAAAGGCCCCACACTTCACTACCATATAACAGTTGGTTCAGGAGTTTGGCTTATAAAAGTTCTCTTTAATGCAACAAAAGAGTTGTGGCAAATTTAGTAGCAAAGGAGTGTACAGCCCCCATTGTTGTTGTTGCATTTTGTTTAACATCTGCCAAGTGACTAGACCAAGATAGATTGTTATCAATTAATACCCTCAGATACCTGAACTCCTTCACTACCTCAAAGTTGCATCCCTCAATTTCCCAAGACTTCTTGTTATATTTAGATTTTCCAAACATCAACATTTTTGATTTAATAATATTTAATTTGAAATCCAACTGGTTCAAAGTAGTCATAACACTAGATAATGCACATTTGAGGCCCAGAGGAGTTCTAGATATAACTAAAGCATCATCTGCATACAACAGTACTTGGGTTTCCTCATCATCTAGACTTGGTGCAAAAGTATCAATCAGACTGATTTTTTTTTATTAGATTCTTAATGTATAAGTTAAACAGTATTGGTGCCAATAAACAGCCTTGTTTGACTCCAACTTTAATAGGCAGTTCTCTTGATAACGCACCATCTCTCCTATAACGTATTTCTATCATTGTATTTGAGTATTATAGCTTGATAATTTCTAGCAATTGGGGATCAATTTTTAAATCAGCCAAAGATTCCCACAGCTTTATTCTATTTATAGAGTCAAATGCACTTTTGATTTCCAAAAAGGCTACAAAAAGATTACCTATTAATGCATTACATATTTTTCAACCAGAAAGTTTAAGGAAAAAAGAAGATCAAGAGTGCCTTGGCCCTTTTTAAACCCCCTAGAAATTTTGACACTAACTGGTTTTCCTCAACCCAGGCTGTCAGCCTATCCAGAATTAATCTTGAGAATTTTTTTGTAGAACTGGAAGTAAAGTTATGGGTCTATAGCATTTTGGATCAGATCTGTTACCCCTCTTAAACAGAGGGACAACTATGCCTTTATTCCAACTTTGAGGGAGAATAAGACGTTTGCTTAGGATGTTAAATATTAGGATACATATAGTTGCCCAAAAAACTGGATTGTGAAGAAAAATTTCTGTAGGCAAACCATCAGGACCTACTGCTTTATTTCTTTTCTGAGTCTGTACTGCCTGCTCGACTTCTTTAGGGGAGAACTGAAACCCAACTTCCTCACAATATTGTGCAGTTATATTTAAGTCCTTAGCTAAGGCCTTACTGGACTCTAGGGGTATTTTATATACCTTGCTGAAGTGTTGGACCCACATTTCTTTGCTAATCATTCCTAATATGTCATAAGAAATATTATTTTCATTACAGCCAACTGCCACAAGGGACCAGAATGTCTTGGAGTCTTTCTTCATTAAGCTCCCTTGTAATTTAGCCCACAAGTTAAAACAGAGTCTTTTTCTTCCTTGATAATAGCTGTTTGTATTCTAGTTTCAATTTTTTAAAAGCCCCAAGAATTTGACAGGATGGTTCTTTAGTTCTGATGTTTCCAACTTTATTAATTATTTTTCTCAGATGATGACATTCATTATCAAACCAAGGTTTATCCACAGCTAATTCATTATGTCTACTAATTCTCTCTTTTCTGCATAAAACTGAGGCAGTAGAGATGATTAACCCATCAAATTCCTTAATTAGGCATTCTGAGCTTATAGGACTACTGTCATTGTATGCCCAGGTACTAACTTTAGCCTGAACCGTATTTATAACATTATCCAATGCCTCCTTTGAAAATTCATCCCAGTTAATTATTTTCCCATATTTTATACACACATGGCTGTTAGCTTTTGTCTCTTCCAGCTGATCAGTTGGATCTTTTTTAAGAAAACTCTGTTCAGATGTATGAGAGAAACAGATGATGAATCATATAGACACACTAAAATATCATGGCTGCTGGATGAGACAGGATTCACTGTTGCCATCCGTTATCATCACCAGTGCTATCAGAATTATACCAGCAAAGAAAACCTTCCACACAAACACAATCCACGAGCAGGTCATCTAGACTCAGAAAAGCCTGGAACAAGCAACCAGGAGCCAGCTACGAGAATAGGACTTACATCCACAACATTTGTAGCTAACAAATGCAGCATCTGCAGTTGTGTGGAGAAACATGGTGATTCACATATTTTCCAACTGAGAACATTTCAGATGCAAAGGAACATTCAGTCAGTAGCCATGTCTCTTAGTAATACAGATCTATTGACTAAGGTACAAAGCCAAGATCTCATAGCCTTGGAGGCCAAGTACCACAAAAATTGTCTAGCTCAGCTACTAGTAAGGGCTGGATGAGCCAGTGAAACTAGCAATGAACAGACAGAACAGAGCATTGATGTCTTCCCAAAAGCATTGCTTGTAAATCACATTTAGGATGGCTTAATACATGGCAGGGAATTTTCTATGACATTCCTGTTGATGAAATACAGATGATATTTGAACACATGTGGTTATGTTGAATCAGGGACACACTGTACTGAAAAGCTGAAGAAATGTCTTGTTAGATACTTTGAAGGTTTAATTACATTCTATCAGCCTCATACAGCAAACAAACCAGAGCTGGTGTATAGTAGCAAAATAAATTTGAAAGAAACAATCAACAAGATTGCTGAGCTTCAAAGAAAGGTTCAGGAAGAAGTAATTGAGGCAGACCTGGAGCTTTCTGATGATGAGTATAAGGATCTCAGTGTTTTTCATGCAGCAATAGCACTTCTTGCATCTGCTGGAAAAGCATCAGAGATTTCCACCAACCCATGCATTGACTGTAGAGAGATTTGTTTTGAAAGAGCAGAATCCCTAGTGTCTGCTGATCTATATCTGTTTCTGAGTCTGCTCATGATGGGTAAACAAGCAGAACATATCCAAAACACTCCTGATGCACACAGAAGAGTCTTAGCAGTGGCCCAAAATATAATCTGCTGTGCTTCAAATTCTCGCTGTAAAGCTTCAAAGCATATTGCACTAGCCATATCAGTTCACCATTTAGCTAGGAGTTGCCAGTTGTTGGATATGTTACACAGTTAAGGGCATTCCCTGAGTTATGATGATGATGTCTGCAGAGTCAAGACATCCACAGCAATTGCCGTCATGTCATCAATTACACAACAAGGTGGAACATTTCTTCCAAAAGAACTCATGCCTGGAATATTTGTACATGCCACACTAGATAACATAGACATAAATAAAGACACTAGGAGTGGTCAAGGAACAACACATGTTCTAGGCAACAGGAGAAACTAGTCACGGCACTCACCCAAAGTACAACATATAAATGGAGACAGTCCACACGAGGTCTCAACTTCAAATCTCCATTTATTACAAAAAATGTCAAACAATTACGATTAACCCTCTAAAGCCTTTGGTAAGGTGAAATGTCAGCGCTCATTGCATCTTTCTCCCTGATCCAGGAGGGTTGATCGTAACTGTTTAACATTTTTTGTAATAAATGGAGATTTGAAGTCAAGACATGATGTGGACGCTCCATTTATATGTTGTGCTTTGGGTAAGTGCCATGACTAGTTTCTCCTGGTGTATTATGTTGTCACTGAGCACCTCCATTCACCTTGGTGCAGATCTGTCAGTTCAAACATGCTCTAGGCAGTTTGCTGTATCAGGACAATTTGGAGTCAAATGTGTCCGTTGGACCACGACCTAAAGTAGTTGATATTAGGGGAAAAGCAGTGAGAAAACTTACATGCTTTGGTGTTCTGGAGTGTCCTAACCAATTCAAGAGAAAAGGCTTACTCAGTCACCTGTCTGGTGAAACTGATGTGAAGTCTTGATTTTTAACAAACCAATCCACATCTTTGATGCTCAACAGAGACTGGGGTATTTGCTCATTTATGCCCCACAAAGATCTTCACTCTTGAGTTTGAGCCCTTACAACCAGAGGATCAATGTGTTTTAGTTAGTTAGTTAGTTCAACAATTCAGATTTATACCTTTGAGCACTGATGCTCTTTTACAAAGGTTCCATGTCAAGTGGAGATACAAAACAAACAAAGTCAGAGTGGAACCAGTAATGCACAACACATGGGTAAGACAAACTGGATTCTCAGAACTAACACAGAAATACGATCAACTAACACAGTATAAATAAGACATCAAATACTAATAAACATTTTTTGTGTACCAAGTTGGGGTGGGTTTCATGCAATCCTTCACTACAACTTCAAAGAGGAAAGATTCAAGACCACAGTTGGTTGCAATCCTGTAGTCCCATGCCTTCCCACCAATAATGATACTATACACATAGGACTAAAAACAATTAAGAAACAAATGCAGACACTGGCCGAGGAAACCCCAGTGATAACCTTGGACCTTCACTTGTACATCATTGCCCGAGACGTCTGTTTCTACAACTGAGAGGAGCTGAAGCATCATGTTTTGAGAATGGGAGGATTTCACATCATGGAGCTCTACTGGAGGATACTCAATAAATGAAATGCAGACAGTGGATTTGAAGATTTGGTAGTTGAGGCACAGGTATTTAGAACAAATAATGCAGCTGTGATCATGCAGGGAAAAAAGTACAAACTTTGTACATTAGCCCATAAACTGATGTTTGAAGCCATGTGCCGATACAGTGGCAAGCATTCTTTGCCTGGGTGGTGCAGAAGAAGAAAATATAGTCATGAGACACAGATCAAATTGTGTTGAAGTGCAAAAATGGCAAGCAACTAATGACTGTGTTAGCAACAGAAGGTGAAATGAATAAGGAAAATAGAACTTTGTTGATGCATTTCAAGATCTTGAAGCCACACTGAAAACTCTACAAAGTGATTTTGAGGAGTTCATTAACCAAGGGCAAAAGCAGCAGTCAGCATTTCACTTCTGGCAGCAGTGTATCACAGAGGTGCAAATTGCTCTTGACTACATTGCAGCTGAAAAAATTCCAAACTGAAACCTGCACCTACAATGCTTTGCTGACATCTTTTGCTATGCCTTCACATACGATCACCAAAACTATGCCAGATGGGATCCTGTGTACCTTTTAGAAATGTTTCTGCTTCCCAAGACTGTACCAGTAGTGCATGAGCAATTTGCCAATGAAAAGCATGCCATCACACAATCAACCTCAGCCTGCTTTAACAGCATCTGGTCAGATGTAGGCATGGAACAAACTGTGATCAGAAATCCAAGTCAAGGCAAGGGGGGATTGTAGGAATAAGCAGACAAGAGAAAGCAACTCTTGAGTGGTATCTCACAGTACATGGTAGAAGTGCCATGATGAACTTCAAGTATATGTGTGGACTAGACAATCTTGAAGAGCAGATTCATTGTGATCTTCAACCACAGTCAATCAGGAAACACAATGAAGACATCATGAGGATTATTGGCATCATTCTTGGACCGCTATGAAAATCCATTTGCTGTGGTTGTACTGTACTTGAGGACTTAAGAGATGAACCTGAACCTCTTATGAATATAGCTACAAGAGTTGCTGCTCCATTGCACGTCACTACTGCCCTGTTGACTGTAAAAGAATGTGGTAAGACTGCCTTAATGGAATTTGTTGAAGAAAGACTCAGTACCACTGCAGTCCCACTCAATGACTCTATCAAAAGGATGAACCTACACACATTTACAAACATACAGCATTCTAAGAAAACCCAAAAGCAGGGACAAGGTAAAATCCATAGATTAAGATAGATAGCTCTTTGCCAGGCTTCTAGTGATATCAAGAGACAGAAAGATAGACCTGTAGAAGTTCTTTGAATATGAACTGTCAAACCAACCTCTGGCTATTGCTAATGCAGATGGTTCACAAGCAAAAAGTAACAAGGCACAAATGCTCAGGGATCTGGAGGTCATAGGTCATTCTTCACTAGATCCAGCTACCTTCATGAGAAACATTAACTCAGAAAGACACACCACAAGCATTTTCATAGAACATATGGCATGCCTCCAGAAGTTGATATCAAGAACCGGTATTCAAACTTTTGGTGACATGTTAGATGGACTGCAAAGGTTTGGCGAGAGTGCATTTAGGGAAACTGACACAGTTCAGGTCATATCAGACAGGTACAACAATGATGTATCTATCAAAATCAGTGAAAGAAAAAGACGAGGAGAGACAGTGGGATCTCCAGAAATCAGAATTAGTGCAAGAAACTAGGCACTACCCAGAAACATGAAGGCATATCTTTCCAATCCCAAAAACAAGGAGAACTTAAACAATTTCACTTTTGAGGAGTGGTGTAAAACCATGCCTCATGTTCTCACACCATCCCAAACACTGGTGCTATCAGGGGGGGATTGAAAATCATGAACAGGTGGTGGAAATAACTCATGGACAAGTAAAGGATCTTCCTGAACTCTTCTCTACTCAAGAGGAAGCTGATAGCAGGATATATCTGCATGTTGGTGACTCAGTCACCCACTACAAGACAGAACATTCGATCATATGTTCACTAGACATGGATGTTCTTGTGCTTGGAACATATTTTGCAGAGGAGCTTGGCATCAAGCTATGGTGTAAAATGGGAACCAAACTGAAGACCTGATATACATACCACTGCATATCATAACTGGAAAACTTGGCAGCTCAATATGCAAGTTACTTATGCCATTCCACAACCTTACAGGCTGTGACAGCACCAGCTGTTTCAAGGGCAAAGGCAAAAAGAAATCCTTGCAAATAGTAAGAATGAGCCATGAAAACTTGCAGAGGTTGGCCGAACTTGGAGGCTCTTTTAAAGTCATGAATGATGTCATTGATGTCTGTCACAAGTTTATATGCAGACTCTAACTACCAACAGGACATATTAGTTCCAACATCAACCTACTAAGGTACAAACAGTTTTGCAAGCAAGCAAAGCAGAATGACAGCTTGCCACCATATATGGAGCAAGCAAAGCAGAATGACAGCTTGCCACCATGTATGGACAGTCTGGTACAGCATATAAAGAGAGCTAATTACCATTTATTGCATCACCTGATGGACATGGCTGGACACAGACAGAGAATGGTCTTGAACTTCAACTAATGATGCAAGAATCAGATCCAAAAGACTTGCTAGAACTTACCACATGCCAGTGCACAAAGTCTATATGCTCCTCAAGGACGTGCAGGTGTGCAATGATAGAACTAAAATGCACACCAAGTTGTGGGTGTGAAGGACACCCAAACGCATGTCTCAATATGCATGAAACAGGTGAATACAATATCTGGTATGGAAATGGTGATCTGAAATCAGATTATGACACTGACAATGATGGCTCTGAGTAAACAAGTTAAAGGTGTCCCTGAATTAAGAATACATGCTATAGTGAAAAGTTTCATGATGATAAATATGGTCATAAGTCTTCATTAAAATGTCATCTCAAACAATAATATATTTGCTGCGTTACAATTAATAGTTTAATTTGTGCCCAGAATGAACCTTATTATGATAATAATATCTTGTAGTAGACATTTTTGTAGGTCATTTTTTGACTGAAAAAGACATTTGAATTTCCATGGATGTAATTATTACTCAAACGTACATTTTCTCACTTTACTATTCAGCCTGGAAATAAACTTACTGTTTGACAATTTGTTGTTTCTGTCTATATGTGTACAGTGTATGCCTTCAGGAATGAGATTCAGTTATAGGAATGCATTCTTAGCCAGCAACCTGTGTATACAAATCAATTGTTACTAGGAAATTGTGGTATAAGTTTTGAGCAAATGGAAGAAAAGTGGAGCAATAAAGAACATAATTTTACTGTTAGACATGATTACTGGACATAAGGCACGTCAAATTGGTTTTAGATGTTATGCTTTACTTATATTTAGGGTTCATTTATGGGCATTTGAGTTCACTTTATTCAGGTTTATTTTAGCAATTTACAAAAACTGGAAACTAATACCCAAACTCTACAAATATAATGTTAAAAATAACAGTTTTACAATTTCTTCGAAATTCAGGATTTACTCATTTTCATCTTTTCATCTTTTCATTATAGTGTCCAGATTTTCTCTTCAACATTTAATATTATCAACCATGTGATGAGCATCACAACATACAATTTCTGAAAGCTGTTGAGTAGAGCTATCTTATGCAACCATTAAATCTTCTCTAACTGGGGTGCAACAGAATAAATATTTTGAAAATTGGCTGCTAGACTATATTGCTTAGCCACATTGCTCCCAATTGGAACCTTGAACATATGCAGCAGCTTCTTTTTATTAAGTTCGTTGGGCATCTGCTTGATTTTTTAAAGTGAGTAGGGTGTACTAGTCAGCCTTACAATGTACTGTCACTGCTTGCCATCTATGAATACTGAATTGACTACTATATTTATCTCATTCTGATCTTTGCTTTTGATCTTACTGATCAAGATTCGGAAATGACGATGTTGGATGTGGTTGTACTTTTTACTTGGCGTTTTGACTGATCTTATGGCTTTATGACCACTGCTGCAGTTAAAATGACAATGATCTTGGAAAATTACTGAAAATGTTTTTCTCTTATTAATGTATTTATTTATGTATATATGTACTGTATATATTTATTAATTTATTTTTGCAATGTAACTTCTCTTATCCTGGTATATCCAGGCTGTGGGCTACAAACTTTACTCCCTATTATGCCATTAAATTTCAGGCCAGACAGCAATCAAAATATCAGATTCAAAAAATATAAAACATTCATTTAAAAAAAATTAAAAAGTTAAAAAAAAATGAAAATCTGAATATTTGCTTCACTGTGCAACTCAGCTTTGCTTTCCTACGTCCAAAACAAATATAGTCTTTCATTTTTAATTCATTTCTCTGCATGCTGTGCAACTCTTTGCTTCAATGATTTCCTCCTGCTCTCCAAAAGAGATGTTCTCTTCATTTTATTCAGTACACCTATCAGATGGAACAGAAATTGTAAAAAATGCCTAATCTGTTAAAGGGAAACACCAGTTACCTCTTAACACTTTCCTGTCAGTGCAAATGCCTCCGATTAGCATTTCTATGTAACAAAATGTTTTTCCTAACTGCATTTTCACCATTTAGCATTAAAACTTCCATTTAAAAAATGCTTGAAAACTTCTATTTAGCAAGGCTGCTGGCAGTCATCTCATGAGCAGCCACTTGCTCACATGCCAAGGCTATGTTAATGTCTTCCTGTTGACTTAGTGCATTGGCTAGTGGGGGCATATAAGTATACAGATGAGGGAATGAGCAGCTCCCACTAGATGGCTGACGGCTGGTGGCAGCCTAGCTAAATGGAAGTTTTTGAGCGCTCTTTTCAACTAACATTTTAATACCAAAATGCAATTAGAAAATATATTTTTTTACACAGAAATGCTAAACAGGCATAAATATGCACTGGCAGAAGATCACATGAAGGTAAGTTCTGTTTTCCTTTAAACTACACTTACACTGACTGCATCAATATAGTATTTTTTCATAACCTAGTATTACCCTCTACCCATTATTTTTTTCATGTCTACAGCTTTTTTAATAAATGCACTACATTATGATTGAATGCCAGTATAGTCAAATACCTGAATACAGTTGAATACCTGAACACCCTGGGTATAGTCATCAAATATTCAATGAATACACAATTTATGTATTTGCACACCCCTAACTCTTACATTGCAAAACAAAAACAAACATACTTTAAAACACTGAAGGCAGAAGCAGAAATAGTGTTGCATTCCAGTCTTTAATTGTCTCAATAAATCCTATCCATCAGCATTATAACTATCTCCGCTACACTGAGAAAGCATACAAAATAATCAGATGCTGTTACTGCTGTTACAGTAGTGTTATGATATAGTTGTGGAATCGTGTGGTACTTGAGGCCAAGTTACATTTCGTTGACCTGGCATATTAAATGAGGATTGAGGACACACAGAGGTTTTCTGCTCAAGTTATAGATGGCAAAGTTGACCTGCATCTAAGGCCTGTAGCTGAGCACCTCCTGGGGTAATTTTAAAAAACACAGTGCAGAAACCAGCCTTTTTATTTCTGTAGTAAGAGCCTTCCATTCAGAACTGCTAAATTAACATGTGGATTATTTGCTTCTCTCTGAAACCTTGTAGATTCATTTTAAGCAGATATGCTGGAATAGCTCTGGAACTGAATAAAATATAAAAGTTGAGTACCTTAAACACTGGATACATAGTTCACATATTTGGGTAAGGATTTAGATATCCCAAAAACATATGATATAATAATCAGGTTAATTTCTGTGTAGCAGTTACATCAAAAGGAGCTAATTACAGTATGTAGGGTTTTCATTTCTATAACAGCTATATATGTCATAGTGTGCTAGGTAGTCAGCCTTAAAAGTGCCAGAGGCAAAATAGTAGACTATTACAGTGAAAATGCTGATTTCTTTTCCTTTTTTTTTCCTTTTATCCCACCATCATCATGATTTGATGTGGTTTCCTGCTAGCTGCATAGAGACGCCTGTTGCTTCTATCAGGCTGTGACACCACTGAGAGTTTCTGCATCATGGCACCCAGCCAATTCTGGCAGGAATCCAGCAGCATGAGCCCCAGCTCAACAGCACTCGGGTCATTCATAATAACCCGCCCTCTGCTTTCTACCACTCAAGGGAAGACTACTCAACAAGAAGATACCCCTTTACCCAGTTTGCTAAGGGAAACTCACAGTAATGCTCAGTTTGAGTTCTGACCTGACTGTCAGAATACTGATTAAATAAAACATTATAATTTTAAAATAGGTTCTCGGGCCTTTCTCACAAGCTTTTCACATCTTTGACAGGTTTTACTTTTAGTGATAAACACATTAGATGGAAGTCTTTAGTGGCATGAAATCCTTTTAAGTTCATTTGCTAGGCAAACTTCTTTACTGACAAATATATTCCTGTGCAAAGTTGAATGTATTTCCAGTTTAGTGGTACATGACACATTATTCCACTTAAACTTACACAGACCTTTACTTTAAAAGATGGACATAAACAGTTTAGTTCTTCAGCGGGCCTTTGATTTTGTAAGTTTATGGTTATCTACATTGTTGACTTTTCACCTTAACACTGTGGTGAGTGCATTTGAGTGTGTGTGTGTGTGTATACTGATGTATGTATGTGTGTTTGGTGTGTGTTGTGTTTTTTATGTGTTGTGGGTATGGTGTGTATGTGTGTTTTGTTTGTTGTCGTGGTGTGGTGTGTGTGTGCAGAATAGTGTTTGCTATATTTGTTGTGTGTTGTTGGTTGTGTGGGGTGTGCAGGTGTGTGTGTGTGTATGGGGTGTGGTATGGTGTATGTACACACATGTGTGGGTGGAGGCGTGGCATGGGGCAGTTGTTATGTGGCTAGAACACTTAGTTTTCACATATAGTGTGCATTTATTTCTTCTATTAGTTGTCAGTGGGTGGATTTCACACTGTCACATTTTCAACTGCTCATATTAAGATGCATATCTCATTTACTTGGGGGTCATTAAAGGTGTAATTCCTTTGGGTTTTCATTTAGATTGCTTAGACTGATTCTGTGCATTTTGTTATACACAAACTCTGTGTTGAAATCTGCACTTATCAGGCTCATGGTCTCGTTTTCTTGGGGGTCCTTGACAAGGATTTTTTTTTTTTGCACTTACACTTACAAGTGATACTTTCATGCATCATGTTTATATGTGTAGGTTAATTTGAGGCTTGATTTCAACTTGCAGTTATACCTAATTTCAGGATTTTGTCTCTCATTATCTGTCCTTTTATATACCAGGACAATTGGAATGTAAGTTGTAAGCTCATCTTACATGTATTAGGGAGAATGCCACTCTAAGGTTTTTTTTTTTATCACTAGAATGCTTTCTTGGCATACTGAGACATTTTAAAATTTATGTGACAAGAACTCTCTGGCTGTAGAGAATTCTTGATAACCTTTGCCCTTCTGAGGCTCCTCAGTTTAAGGCATACTGGTGTTAATTAGCTTCTCTGACGTAATCTTCTATTATGTTTTAAATGTATATGTTAAACCAATGAGAATTATTTCTGCTTTTTCTATATAATCTGGTGTTAATAGTATGGGATATTTGAAAAAAACTGCCACAAAGCTTCTGAAGAAGGACCTGGTTGGTTCGAAAGCTAAAGCACTTTGTTCTTTTCTGTAACATCCATGTTGGTCCAATAAAAGGTATCAAATCATTTGTTTCTGGATCGGTTTAGTGTTAAAAACTGCAAGTGGTCTAATTGTACATTTCTTAAAGAAATTAATGAAATATGTTTTCATTTATGAAATAGTTACTAATGGGTTACATGTATAAATTGTTTTCATTCTTTTTTGTCCCTTACCTAGGGTAATGACTCTCCTTCAGCCATCTGTTAACCCTTGAACCTCTCCAACTGGAGGAGTACCCCCTGTCCTGAACATCACCTCTTACTTGACTCCACAGATCTCCCCACAATGTCAACAAATATTTGAGTACTCATTTCTATTTATTAAGCTCAAAGGCAGGAAATCAACTTGTAAACCATGGAATGTCCACCAACCGGTAAATACTGTACCCTCAGTCAGAACATAATCCAAATGCTTGACAGGTACTTTGGCATAGATTACGTTCAATGGTTCATTTTCCAGTTATTCAGTCCTGAGAAGAGATGAAGCAGGGGGACCCAATTCAGATGTATAAAATGATGTAAGATAGAAAAGTAGAGAGAGAAAGAGAAAATAACTGGGGTGTTACAGTAGATCAAACAGTGGAATGAACTTCAGTGGGAGCAATAGAAGTCTCTCTTCATCTATATAGTAGTGAGTGCCTGGAATAATCTACCACAGCCAGTAACTGAAGTGGGAACACCTGAACACTTTTTTAATCAAGGTGTTTATCTTCCGGTAAGATGCTTCACCTGTGGATTGTATTGCCTGGCAATCTCCCTACCCCAACAACTCCAGTTCCTAACATCTTTGTTGTCCTTCATGACTTCCCCCATCCCTCCATCCCAGTGATAGGGCTTTCAAGCAGGAATCCTTCCTTGTAGGTGCAGTCACCTGGTAGCAGAGTGTGTGAGGAGTTCAGATTCCAACAGTGCTGGAACTATCATACTGGTGGCTGCCATTTTCAAATTTGCCCCGACCCTTGATCCATTCGCCATCCGCTGATGTGATGATGCACATAAGCAGACTGGTCTCATTCACACAACAACAAGCCCCATCAGAGACACATGTTCCCCACCCCAATGCTATCAGCCTGGGTGAGGTGTATTTCTATATGTGCCCCATCCCCAAAAAGACTACAAAACCTAAGTTAATTTAACATATTGCAGTAATCAGTCTGAAAAGATCCAGAGGGATTTCAAACAGTAAGAAGCACAAATCAGAACCTATAAAATTAAAAACTACAAAGAGACACTGCAGATTACAGAGAAAATAAGGTATAGACTTACAAACAACATAACAGACATAGGAGCAGATTGTATAACTGTCAGATAGATAGTGACAGTTCTGATACCACTCACCATTACAACTGAGAACACAGGGAGCCCAGTACTCAGGAACATTCTTTAGAAAATAACTACACAGCAGAGACCAGGGAAGGAATAAGTGGCAGAAAAGGCAGCTCCTACCCCACCATCCACAAGTACAAGTTTTGACTCAAAGGATACAGAGAACCCCAAAAGGAAGGCCTGGAAGGAAGAAAAGGAAGCGAAGGGGTCAATACAGAACCAGATCTCAGAACACAGAAACATAGAATGTGTCAGCAGAAAAGAATTGGTAGGCCCATCTAGTCTGCCCTATTTTCCATGTCTATTACTACTCCCTGGACCCTATTTGGTCAGAAGTGTCCCTCCCTCCCTCCCTCCTTTACCTATACTTATAGAAACAGAGAAAATGACAGCAGAAGGGGACCTGTGGTCCATGATGTCTGCCCAAACATGGTTTCCCAGGACTACTGTCCCTTGAGATGTACAGCCTAGCTTTCTCTAGTGCTGTGTGATTGTGCCCAAGCCTTGTCCTACATGTACATAAAACTCAGCACAGACTTTGCAGCCATGGCTCCCCCACCCTCTCTGAGAAGTAATACTTTCTGATGTCCCTCCTGAAATTCCCACCTTTTAATTTCCACTCGTGCTCCCGTGTTATAGAACTGATGTTCCTGGTGAAAAGCACAGTGTGCAGGACTTTGTTTATGGCTCTAAGAAACTTGAAGGTTTTGATCATATCTCCCCTTTCCCTCCTAGTTTCCAATGAGTACATGTTCAAAGCCGCCAGCCTCTCTTCATAAGTGACTCCCTGAGAGCCTTATATCATCTTTGTTGCCCTGCTCTGGACCACCTCTAACCTATCAGTATACTTTCTAAGGTGAGGCCTCCAGAACTGGACACAGTACTCCAGGTGAGTAGTATTACCTCCCTGTCCCTGCTATCCATGCTTCTTCCAATACATCCCAGTATCCCTGTTAGCCTTACTGTAAGCCTTATTACACTGACTTTGCTGCTTGAGATCATCCTTAGTGATAATCCCCAGATCCCGTTCCTCAGCTGAGGAGCTAGGATTGACCCTGTTTAGCCAGTATTCTGTTTTAGGGTTAGCTCTACCCAGGTGCATCACCTTGCACTTCTTAGCATTTAATTTTGACTGCTATATGTGTGTCCATCTTTCTAATGTTTTAAGATTCTCCTGAAGCTCTCTGGCACCCTCCATGTAGTCCACTCTACCATTAAGTTTCACGTCATTGACTACAGGGTGACATTACCCTTCATCCTCTCGTCAATGTCGCTGATGACTATGTTGAAAAGGATTGGCCCCAGGACTGACCCCTGAGGCCCACCACTAGTGACATGCTTTTCAGTAACCATGTATCTATCCCATGCATGTTTGAAGCTCCCCACTGTCTTCACCTCTACCACCTCTTCTGGCAGGCTGTTCCAGGTGTCCAGCACCCTTTCTGTGAAGTATTCCTCACATCCCTCATAAACTCCCTTCCTCCCTCCTCAAGCATCATAGCATGCCTCCATATTCTGGTGCTCCTCCTCCTATGAAAGAGATGCCCCTGCACATTTTTCACTCCTGTGAGGTACTTTCAGGTCTCAGTCATGTCCCTGCTAACTCTCCTCCAGGGAGCACAAGTTGAGCTTCTGCTGCATCTCTTCATCAATGTCCTTGAGGAGGAGTGGCCTCCAGGATTGGACACAGTACTCCAGATGGGGTCTCACAAGTGAGCGATACAGAGGCAACACCTCCACCCTTCTTCTGCTAGAAATCCCCCTTCCTGTGCAGCCCAGCATCCATCTAGCCTTGCTTGAACCCAGGCCACCCAAAATACTGTTCCAGTTGCGCTACCCACTGTACCACCAAGGCAACTGAAAAGTGGGCCACCCTCGCACATTACTCTTTCTCCAATGCACAACCTGGTGCTGTACAGATAATTACATTTTAAATCACATTTGTATTGGAGAAACAGTAGTGTGATCCAGGATGGCCCAGTTTCCAGTTGCCTTGGTTTTGCAGCTGGTAGCACAACTGGAATGGTATTCTGGGTGGCCTGGGTTTAAGTCCCATTTGAGGCACCTACTTCTTTCTCTCCCCTGTTTGTATGTGTTCCATAAATATGCACACCACACTCTTGTGATTTAAAATGACTGCCATTTACCACCACCCTCTACCTCCTATCTTTCAAACAGTTAGATACTCAGCACATCACTTTCTCCTCCATCACCAGGTTGCTAAGTTAGTTTATCAGCCTCCTGTGTGGTACAATGCCAAAGGCCTTACTGAAGCCCTACACAAACAAGGACCCACTTATCTGCAAGACCTCCTTGTACCCTACTGCCACATCCATCCCCTCCGATCCACTGATGAGGGATTGCTGAAGATTCCCAGGGTTCATCTGAAGACATCTGCCACTCGTGCCTTTTTTTTTTTGCACCAACCCTGTGAAATTCTCTACCTCATCAGTTGAGAGAGTGCCTGACCATTGACAGTTTTAAAACTGAATTAAAAATGTATTTATTTGACTTAGCCTTCCCTAAGTTAGGTTAATTGTACTGTAATTTTATTGTATTAATCTGTTTTAACTTTATTTATTTGATGTTTGCTTATTGTCTGTACAGCGCTTTGGATATGAAAAGCACTTTAAAAATAAAATTGATTTGTTTTGATTTGAAGTGAAGTCCAGATAGGCCACATCCAGTGTCCTCTCCTGATTCACCTCCTTAGTTACCCAGTCAAATCCATGAGATTTGTTTGACATGGCCTTTCCACTGTGAAGCCATGCTGTTAGTTGCCTTGCAGCCCATTTGCCTTCAGGTACTCCATCAGTCTCTCCTTCAGCAAGGACTCCATTAACTTCCCTACCACTGATGTGAGACTGACTGGTCCATAATTGTTAGCCTCCTCTCTGCTGCTGAGCTTGTGCAGAAGGACCACGTTGGCCCTCCTCCTTTTCTCTGGAACCACCCCCATCTTCAATGAGGTGCTGAATAGTGTTGCCAGAGGGGTGGCTAGCACCATGCTCAGTTCCTTTAGTACCCTTGGGTGGATTCCATTTGGCCCCATTACCTTGGATAAAGAAGAAACAGGAGGAAGTAGTTTTTAATTTAGGTTCTAGAACTCTATCAGATATGCAGGCTATAGTTCTCAACAAAGGGCTCTCCTCCTCACACACAAATAATATGACTTTAATGTACAAATTAATCTTCAAAGGTTTTATAGGAAACTAAGCCAACAGGCACAATTTCCAGGCCAAAAAGGAACAGAGAGTACAAGGAAGAAAGATTTAACTGTAAAATATACATACTGTATGATCCTCCCCAAAACTCCCAGTCTCTGTACAAGAGTACTTCACATTAAAGTTGTAGCTATGGAAATGAATACAATGTTTAGGAAGACAGCTGCACCACAAAAGAAACATTGAATTAGAATTTCAGACTCTGAAACATAGGAACATAGACAATGATGGCAGAACACGGCCAATGCTCCAATCAGTCCTCTGCACTCTGGACTATGATACCAGTATAGTAATCAAATCAGAGGACAACAGGGAAGTATGGTCATTCTGAAGTATGCTGACTACCATCAATACCTAAGACAACTTTACAACACAGAAAACCATGTGAAATTAAAAAGGGATACACTCATATAAAGACATTCAGAAATAAATCAGTTACTTGCCATGGTAACCAGTACAGGCTGGATTAGTAGCTAGGAGGAGAAAATACTAAACAACAGATGCCTTGGAACCCCAGCTTTCTATACAATTCTCAAAATATATAACTTTTTTTTAAAAACAGTATGGAATGGTTGCAAAATTGAAAATCCTTATGATTTTGAATTTATTGATGTCAGGTAATATCCACTTAAATCCAGGGCCAGGTGATGAGAATATATATACAGCTGATATCCTAAAAAGTAGTAAGCTTTTGTTTGTTCAGCTGAATGCTAGGAGTATTGTTCCAAAATTTGACATGATACAAGAGTGGATTTTGGAATATAAACCAGATGTCATAATAATAACTGAATCTTGGTTAAATACAAAAGTACAGGATGAAGAGATACAGATACCTGGTTATCAAGTATGGAGGCATGATTGTGGGAAAAGGGGAGGGGGCGTTTTGGTTTATAGCACTACAGTTTTGGAAATCAAACATCTAAATTGTATCAGTACACCAGGTATGGAAAAAGTAGTTTGGGAGATAAAAATTCCATATTGTAGATCATTATTGCTGGTGGGTTTTTACCTTCCCCCAAAGGGTGATGATCAACTGTTTCTTGTCCTCCAAGATTTTTTGTTCCCTTATAGGGAAAGTCATGAGTTTATGGTTGTGGGGATATGAATACTGATTGGGCTAGGGTACCACCCACCAGCAAATTAATGGATTTAAAGACAATGTTGGGATTCTCTCAGTTAATTACCACAGCTACAAGATTGAATGCCAAAACTCCCAACTCTTCTACCATCTTGGACCTGATGTTCACCTCTGATCCCATTAAATATTCAGTGGATGGAGTGCTTCCAGATACTTTTAGTGACCATCAAATAACTTTTTGTGTTAGAAAAACAGATAAACAATTGAGTGTTCCCCAAGTTAAATTTTACCGTAATTTTCAGAATTTGGACTACACATGTTTCATGGTTGACTTGGAATCAAAAAAATGGAATAGATTAACTTTGATTCCTGATATAGATAGTACCTGGTCATATTTTTGTTGCAAATTTATGTCTGTATGTGAGACTTTTGCACCTATTCAAAGTAGGAAAGTTAAAAAGAAAAATTCCCCTTGGTATACTGCAAAGTTAAGAATGTATCATAAAAAAAGGGATGTTGCATGGAGGTTAGCAAAGGAAAAAAATGAGAGTGTTTTGGGAAAAATATCGAGCTGCACGTAATCTGTATATTACACAAATAAAGAAAGCAAAATCAGATTTTTATTTAGCTGGACTGGGAGTTGAACAGTTTAAAAAAAAACCTAGGGATTTTTGGAATATGGTTAAAAAGTTACAAGAGAATGAGATCTCAGAGTTACCCAATGTTTTTATGGTAGAAAGTGGTCCATTGAAACTTTCAGATGGGGTAGCTAAATAAATTGTTTGTTGATGTAGGACTTTCCTAGATTAATGCATGTCCTTTTCTTGGTACAATACAGCAAGAAAAAACACAAGAAAAGAGGATTGAAAATGGACCATTGTTTTGCTTGCAAAATATTACCCCATGTCAAATTTTTCAGGAATTACTGAAACTGAATATAAATAAGGCTCAAGGTCCAGATGGGATTATATCTTTTCTGCTTAAAATTGCTGCCCCAGTGATAGCCCCAGTATTGGCTGACCTCTTTAATTTTTCATTAAAAACTGGTACCTATCCATTAGCCTGGAAACAAGCTGAAGTGATACCAGTGTTTAAGGGAGGTCAGAAAAATGATATGCGGAATTATAGACCAATATCACTGCTTTCGGTCACCTCTAAAGTGTTTGAAAAGATTATGGTTTTTCAATTAAATGGCTACATTGAAAAAAATAAAAAGTATAATAAATATCAATCAGGTTTTAGGGTGCAACATAGTACTACTACTGCACTTCTTAAAGTTGTGTCGGACATCCAGGTGGCCATGGACAGGGGCCTCTTGGTTGGGGCCATATATTTATGATTTATTGAAGGCTTTCGACACTTTGGGCCATCAGGTGTTGATGAAAAGATTAAGATCTGTTGGCCTCAGCCAGGGGGCTCTGGATTGGTTCCATGGCTACCTGCATGGCAGACAACAAAGGGTCAGACTGGGTAGTAATTTTGTATACAGTTACTTAAATATTTAATTTGGTGTACCACAGGGGTCAGTGTTAGGACTCATTCTATTCAATATATATACAAATGGTGTTGGACATCTGATGAATGATGTTCAGCATCATTTGTATGTAGATGATACAATATTGTATCTTGAAGGAAATCTGTGCGGTATATGCAGGAAAAATTACGAAAAATATTTGAATATATTACAAATATATTTTTCAGAACATGGATTGGTCCTAAACCCTCTAAAGTTGCAGGCAATGCTGTTTTCAAATAAAAAGTATCTGTGGATCTGGATATAAAAACATTGGACAGGTGTAGTCTGGCCCTTTTGGACTGTTACAAATACTTGGGAGTCTGGTTGGACTCCCAATGTAACTGGGACTTCCATATTGATAACTTGATACAAAAATTGAACAAAAAGTTTGTAGGTATTGTACAAACATAGAAATTGCCTTTCATTTGATACTAGGTTAAAGATTGTAAATTCGATGATAATTCCTCATATTGATTATGGTGATGTTGTGTACAATTGAGCAGCTAGTGGCATTTTGGGAAAGCTTGATGTTATTTATAACAGATATGCACATTTTATTTTGGATGCACCCCGGAAAACTCACCACTGTACTCTCTACAGGAACTTAAATTGGATATGCTTGATAGAACGGCGAAATATGCATGTGCAGTGGTTGATCCATCACTGTTATTTTAAAAAAGCACCAGGATATCTAGTGGAGTTCCTGGAGGAGTGGAATGTTAAAGAAGGATTGCAATCTGCAGGGGAAATAAAATTTAGAGTACCATTTATGAGAACAGCGAGGGGCCAATACTGTTATGTATATGAGGGCCCGAAATTGTGGAATTCATTTCCAGGGCATTTGAGGTTATGTACTAACAAACATCTTGGAATGTATTAAGAGCCTGGCTTTTAAAGGAGGTAATGTCCCTAAAAAGTTGCTGTACCAGAGAGATTTGTACATATGGTAAATTGTTGTATTTCATTTTTCTTTATGTATGTATTTTGTTGTATGTATGTATATGTATGTATGTACGTATGTATAGTATTTTTAGAATGAAACTGATATTTTGTACACTAGGACCCCATTGTAAATTAGCTAATGCTAAATTGAGTTTTATCCTGTTTCTGATATCAGGAATAAACTTTTTACTACTACTACTGCTACTATAACAGCTGAATGAATCTCTGAGACTGACCAACATTATCAAGAATTAGCACACCATCCTGGCCCTTGTCCAGTTATGCCAACTGTTTCTTATAGCCCTGGGCCTCTGAATTGTACACTTTCCTTAAGGATGCAAAGCACATGTTAGAAACTATCAAGGAGTTAAATACACAGATCCACTCTTGGGATACTATTATCCTTGTCACCATGGATATACAGGACCTCTTCGCCTCCATCCCATATGTAGAAGGAATTGAGGGGCACACGCATGCCTCAGGAATAGAAACACCACATATCTCCCTCAGCTCCTTTATTTTACAAATCATGGAGATTGTTTTAAACAGAAACAATTTCATATTTGAACATTTTATATATGTATTTATTTTATTGAAATCTTTGGAGATTACCTTTGAGCATAGGTGCTCATTTACAAAGGTTCCAACTCAAAATACAGTCGTAAAAAAATATTAAAAGTACAATTAGCAGTTCCAGAGGAAATGCATTTGAGTCAGTCTAAAAACACTTAAAGCAGTAGCATACTGAAAGGTGTTTTTCCAAAAATCTAGTTACAGCTACATTTAATAAAAATATTAACATACCTGTCAAATCTACTTTTCTACAGTAGGTACCTCCTATGCTGCACACCGCGATTTTCTTTTCCTTTATCAACCCTAACACTTGCTAGGTCTGTAATCCTATTACTAAACTAGACATGGTGGCCATCTTTTTTTCTTGAGGAAAAACTACATAAAAACATTTATAAAATGCTCAAATGTTGGTGGAACTATAAAATGTTACCATCAAATGAACCTGGATGATGCCTAGAAACTTTTATGGTGAAAAAAAAGGTAAGGTCAAATTTTTTGCCCAATTTTGTTGCACTTCTTTTTTAAGACAGAACAACTAAATACAGTTTTGAAAAAATCCATGCAGATCATTGTATAAAAAGTCATAGGATATGTACAGTGAGAAACTGAATAAAAAAGTTTAATGGTTACAGTTGCATTGGACTGCAAGGGCAGACCACAAAGATCTCTTGAACTGATTAATCTTGGGGAGATTCAGCAGTGTATGAGGCAGTTCATTTAACAAATTATAGCCCTGAAAGCAAATGACCACTTGCCCAGTTGAGTATGCAGGAAAGGAGGCTTAAGGGCATTCCTGGCCATGTTCCTGGTATCGTATTAGTTGAAGACAATGCAGAAACAATTTGTTAAGGCAAGGGGTGTTAGGCAGGGGGTGTTAGGCCCAGGAGCACATTTTTGGCTAGCAAACAGTTATGGAACTTTATTCTGCAGAGTAAAGTAGCCAGTGAATGTGTAAAGGATACAGCTATGCATGCAGTTAGCTGCACCAAGTACAAAGTAGCACACATTATTACAGATCAGCTTTCCTCTGTTCAGCACCATGTCTCAGGCAGCTGCGTAGATAAGAAGGCCATTGTCTATAAGTGATGGAATGGAGCTGGCCACAATAAGGTATCTAGCATCCCCAGTAGAATTGTTCTGGTTATGGTATCAGGGCACCCAGTCTTCTGTTAACTATGGCCACCAGGTTGTCAACATGGGAAGCAAAAGATAAAATGTCATCCAGAATCATTCCATGGTATCTGAACGTCTCCACCTGTTCAAGGTTTTGTCCCAAAACATTTCAGATGACAAAGGGTGGACATTTCCACCTCTGTCTGAGGCTAGAGAAGATTATGGTTTTGTTTTTATGCAATTGAGGATGAGTTTGTTCTTAAACAACCATCTTTCTAGTGTCCTGAAGTTACTTCAGAGAGCAGTGGTGAGACTGTCACAGTCAGGGTTTTTGGAATAGATGACTGCATCATTGGCATAGAGGAGTATGTTGGCTGTCTGACAGGCATTGGGCAGTTGATTTATGAAGAGGTCAAACAGGAGTGGGCCCAAGATGGATCCTGGGGCACACCAATAGAAACTCCCCTAGTGTCAGAAAAGGATTTTTCAGTCTTCACACACTGGGAGAGGTTGTTGAAATAGCTGTAAAACCAGTCAACAGTGTTTTATGACAAACCCAGGCCAAGGACTTTGTTAAGTAGGTGCTTATGGTTGACCAGGCCGAAGGCCTTAGTAAGGTTGATAGATATATAAATATATATTTATAGATATAGCTCCAGTTAGGGTCAAAGCAAAAGTTAGAAAATGAGGCATTATTGTTTAAAATTCTAACACCCCACCACACCAAACCGGGCAGGAAATCAGGTGTGGAGTGTGGCTTGGGCTTCTCAAGCCTAACGCGAAAACAAATTTTGGGCAGGATTTGAAAAATGACAGCTCTGACATGCATGAGGTGGGGTAATAAGAAGGCTATGTTGAAAATCTGGGGTCAAAATATTTAGAATTTCAAAAGTTATGAGCATGCATAGCAAAATTGCAATGAATGGTCATAACGGGCATGTTTTCGTATTTTGACCCAAATTTTCTACATAGAATTCTTACCACTCTAACTCATAAACCCCATAGGTGAAAATTTTCAAATACATGCAAAAATGTCATTTCACACCACAGGTGTGAAAACACATTTCAGACATGATGTGAAAAATAACAGCTGTACTGTTCATGAAGTGGTGTGAAAAAATGGCTATGCTGAAAATTTGGACTCAAAATATTGAAAACTACCAAAGTTAAGCATGTGCATAGAGAAAGTTCAACAAACGCTCATAATGCAGCAATTTTTAGGAATTCTTTCACCAAATTTTCAACATGGCCTGTAGATACAAAGCCACCAAAATGGCAGAAGATGTCAGCACTCCAGTTCAGCCCAGATATAGTCCAGTAAATCCAAAATTACATGCATCACAATGGTGCAGCAAAATTAATTACTTTGAATCAGCTTTGCTTTTATTTAAGTACAAAACAGCAGCTAAACAGGTACCTTGTCTCAAGTAGCAGGTAAAATATATTTTAAGCACAGAAACAAACAAGCAGTAAAATCCTATTTTCAAAATTTGCCCTCCCTTCGTTACTACCTGTGCATACCTGAGACAACATCTGACCCACGTTCGTATCTGGGATAAACTGGAGTGCTGATCTCTTCTGCTGCTTTGGTGGCTTTGTGTCTACATAACTACCTCACCCTAGTAAGTGCACCCTGAGCTTGTGAATACTTTGAGTCTTTGAGCCACTGTTTCTTTATTTGTGTTCTGTTTTAAAATGGCATTTTTGGGACCCACCTCATGAACATTGGTGGTGAAATTTTGTTATTCGGTCCTGAAAAGTGATTTCATGCAGAGACTGTGAAATCACCTTCCAGGCCTGATTAATGAAATGACAGTGCCAGTGTTCATGAGGTGGGGCACCAAAAAGGCCATGTTGAAAATTTGGAGAAAAAATTCTAAAAAATAACAAAGTTATGAACATAAGTTCAAAACACCATTGAAATACATTATTACTTGGTATGAAAGAACAGAAGAAGGCCAGAGCCTATCAAGACTGTTCCCCACACTATGTGGGATATTATTTATCTATTATTCCTCAACCAAACATCTAATTTGTTTTAAAGACAGTGGCACTAGTTGCCTCTACCATTTCTTGTAGCAAGGTGTTCCATACAATGGATGCTCTTATTGGAAAAAAGTTTCCCCTTTTGCTGGTTTTATACGTTTTTACTTCAAGCTGTTTATTATGCATACTCGGAACATATCTTCTTTTGGAGACTGTTAGACCACATTTTTCCATTAGATCTGGTGAATTTATTAAATTAAAAACCATAAGCATATCACCTCTTAATCTTCTAGTTTGAAGAGAGAAGAGACCAATAGCTTTTAATCTGTTCTGATAATCCAAGTTTGTTAATCTTGGAATCATTCTAGTTACTCTCCTTTGAACCTGTTCAAGAATTGCTATGTCTTTTTTTTTGGTTTGGATTCCAGAAAAGGGAGCCATAGTCTAGATATGGTCTAATGTATGCCCTATACAATGGAATAAGCCATTGTTCAGTGCGATTAACAAAAGTGCATTTTATTTGCCTCAAAAGTCTGTTGGTCATGCAAGCAGTTCTAACACAGTGATCATTTGATATAAGTTTATTATTAACATATATCCCTAAATCTTTTTCACAATTTGATGAGTGAAGTGGTAGTCCATTTATATAATATATCATTTTTGGATTATTTACACCGAAATGCACTACTAAACATTTGTCTTGATTAAACTACATATGATTTTCATTTGCCCAAAGTGTTAATTTTTCCAAATCCTTCTTTAATGCAGAAATATTTTCTTGACTATTAACCTTGCCCCCCAATTTAGTATCATCTACAAATTTAACCATGAAGTTATTTGGCCCTGTTTGTAAATCACCGATAAAGAGATTAAACAATGTTGGTCCCAAGACTGACCCCTGTGGTACATGACTTGTCACACTACCCAAATCAGACAAGATATCATTAATTCTGACTCTCTGAGAATGATTTGTCAACCAGTTTAAAGTCCAGTTTACAATATCAGGTGACAAACCTAGATTGTGCATTTTAGTAATGAGTTTTTCATGTGAGACTTTATCGAAAGCTCTACTAAAGTCCAAAAGAATTACATCAGTAGGGATAACCACATCTAGTAGAGTACTTATATTATTGTAAAAAGATATCAGATTGTGGTGCAGGAATACTTGAGAGTAAACCCATGCTGATTTGAATCATAAATTCCTAATTTTTTACAGTCTTGATCTATTAGAGACTTCATTACTCATTTCATTAATTTACCAGCCACTGAGGTCAGGCTAATTGGAAGATAATTTGCACAGAACCTCTTTTGCCTTTTTTAAATATGGGAGTAACTATTGCTGAACACCAATCATTTGGTACAATGCTTTCTTGTAAGGATTTTTTGAAGATAATTGACAAAGGTATAGAAATATTTATAGAGGTTTCGATCAGAAACCATGGATGAAAACCGTCTGGGCCCGGACTAGTATTTTTTTTTAGTTTTTTGATAGCCTGTATAATGTCAGTTGGATAGAACCTATGATAATCTACGTGGTGAACTTTCAATGTACTAATAGGTGATTTTTGAGAGAAGACAGAACAAAAGTACTTATTAAAGAGATTCGAGGTTTCTATATCAGATAGAGAAGAGCCATTGGTTATAATGGGACCAATGGTCCTTGATACACCTTTTTTACTATTTATATAGCAGAAAAGGGATTTGTGACAGTCTTTTGTGTGAGCTAGTTTAAATTCTAGCATATTTTTGTGCCAATTTAATAGAATGTTTTAAGTTTTTCACAGATAGTCTGTATTTATGTAATAGAGTAGTTTTAAATGGAACAGAACTATTCTTAAGTTTCCTAAAAAGTTTAATTTTTATTTTAATCTGATTTTTAATTGCCTCATCGAACCAAGGGGGAATTTTTCCTTTATTATTAAATTTCCTCTTAGATGGAATAAAAGTATTTTCCAAATAATGTACAATTTTTTTAAAAAAGTCCCAAGCTTGTTGTGTTGTGCAATTAAGAAGATTAGATTCCCAGTTTATGTTTTGTAAGTATTCATTGATTTTAGGAAAATTTGCTTTATTATAATTTTTTGTACAGTATAACTTCCTTTGTGTAGTTTTAAACTGTTGAATTTCAAAAAGAATAGATGAATGACCATTTGTCCCAAGTGGATCCCAAATTTGTAAATTGCTAATTTGTTACTCTACGTTAGTAAATAATAGATCCAAAATATTAGGACCCCGAGTGGGTTCAGTAACAAGTTGTTGTAATCCAGTACTAACTATTACATCTATTAGTCCTTTCTCGGCGTAGGACTGTCCTGAGAATGAGTCCCAGTTAATCTGAGGGAGGTTAAAATCACCAAATATTACAGTATCTTGAGATTCTGAAAAATGTGTAATTTCTTTAAACATATCAGTTGTGAAATCTGAATTTGTAGATGGAGGTCGATAGATAGTACCAATAGTTATATAGGACTGCTCCTTCAATTAGATTTTAACCCATATACTTTCCAAAGGAAAGAGAGAACACACTTCAAAAGAAGGAATATCATTTTGTATGTACATACAAAGTCCACCGCCTTGCTTATCTAATCTGTTTTTATGATATAATTTATAACCTGGAATTTCTCTGAACCAAATTGAGGATGCATCCCACCAAGTTTCAGTTACTCCCACCACACCTATATTTAAAGTTTTACATTTGACTTCGAGTTCTGCTCATTTGAGTTGGTTTATAGATCTTGCATTCAAAGCTAGGAATTTACATTTAGTTGTAATAATATTTTGGTAAGTATTCAGAGACTTGGGAATAGACCCATTCTTCCCCATTGTTTTTAGTTTAAACAATTATTTATGATTTTAGTGATACTTTTCCCCATAAGTGTACTACTCCTATGACTGAGATGTAAACCATCCCAGCAAAACAAGGAAGAACGATCTGAAAATGATTCCCAGTGGGTAATACAGGGTATATCCTGCTTAAAACACCACTTTCTCAGCCATTCATTTAGGGCTTTGATTTTCTGTGTCATGGTAGACGTTGCTCTTGGGACTGGTAGAATTTCGGATATACATATATACATACACAGCATCCCCTGTCAAGTAACAGGTTACATAACGCCACATAGTCCTGTTGTAACTGATTAAATGGGGTGTTGTTTATATCATTAACACCAGCATGTATGATAACCAGTGGATTTTCCCCAGCATTTTGTAAAATTTTAGGCATCAGGGAGGTAATGTCAGATACCCTGGCCCCACGGAAGCTAGAACAAGTGTGGTTGCTCTTGTCACTATTGCATACCACCCTGTCAATGTGCTTAATGATTGAATCTCCCAGGACTAACACTTGTTTTGAGACAGTAGGGGTACAAGAATCAGAAACAGGTGATTGTTTAACACACTCTGGGAGCGATTAACTTAATAGGTATTGATTTGGTAGCTTGAGACTTACTAGGACAAATATTCATGGGCATTAGCTCCTGATTGAAAAGTGTTTTTAAACCATTATTATCAACAGAGGGTGATGCACATGATAAATCATGTAGCACTTCATTATTTGATACAGTCAATTGCTCAAACCTATTACAAGTTTCAATAGGGACACTATTGTGTATTTGACTGCCCCTCCTTTTTTTAAGAGGCTTTGTGACAATGGTCCAGTCATCATTATTATGAGAAGAGGGCGGATAATCATCCACCTTATAAGAGGGGGCAGAGGCAACAGGTATACTAGTACTAGTCGTTACAATTGTCTCCTCATCAGGAGGCATAGAAATGCTACCTAAATGTGAAGGAAATTGTTCATTAGAATGAAGTTGTTCATCCATAAGATCAATGTAACTTTCCAGTTCCCTAATATCAGTAGAAACTGGTTTCATATTAAGCAGAAACGCTATCTCTGCTTCAAGAGTAGCAATCAGATGGCAATTAGCACATACATACTCGCTCCCATACTTTCCCTCACTATACTTCAAACATTGCATACACTTACTAAGTTCTTTTTCCATTATTAAAGGTGTATATTTACTAAGTAGAGGTTATGCTAAAATTATCTTATCCAAGTTTGTCTAAGGTCAGCAGTTTCATTGTGCCCAGCGGACACAGCAGACACACACAAAAGCACATGTCTCAGCTTGCATCTCCACGTGCGGCCCTGCGCATGCTTGCCCCGCTCACTAGAGGGACAGGTTTTAAGCAGAAAAACCAGAAGTAAGCATCCTTTCACTTCTGGTTTCGGCACAAAGTAAAAATAACAATATTTACTTAAATTCAGCAAGATTCTGTGAGTTGAAGGTTTACAAGCCCTTAAAAGGGCAAGAGAACCACCAGGCAACAGTGCTTTTAACAGAGAGATGTTGTTTTGGGGTAGGAGGTATACTAGCCTATTGCAAGTCCTATGTTCCCACAATGCTCTGCTATTCACTGAAGAGTCAGTTACAAGCAAATGGAACCACACAGGGTTGACAAAACCAATGTTTCTCTATGATCCTTCCCTTCCAACTGCCAAACAGGAAGTTCCTGTTGACAGTCAAATCCAGTGGCTATAAAAGTAGAACTGGCTTAGGGTGGGTGGGATGGAGGGCAATTAGTAAGAAGAAAGGCTAGCAACAGGAAGTTGTAATTTGAGTCACCTGCTTTTATAGTGTCTAAGCCACACCCCAATTAAGCTCTCTCTCCTCCTACTGGTTTAGCAAAGTAAGTTGATACAGTACCCTTCACAGCACAGAACACACACAGACTTTCTTTCTTTTCTTTCTTTTTTTAACCCAAAATAAGACCCCTTCTACTTCTAATAAAGTATCTGTCTGCCTAATCTCAACAGACCCTGACTCCTGCTGAGGTATAAGTGTTAAATTAATAAGAAAATGTAGCTTCTTTTAGTTAGCTGCTTTCTGCTTTACAAGCAAGGCTAGCAACAGCTATATGGCACTTACCTTTATTCCTCAGTTCATGGTTTGGCTTCGAAGAGTGCAGATGTGTTCTGGTCCAGAGAAGATGACAGTCTGTGATCTCCAGTAGTAAGTATAGGGTAAGGGGGAGTGTGTGGTGGTGGGTGCTCAGTGGGAAGGTCAGGATTTTTGGAGGGGGATGGCAGGGATGATGAGGGACTGTTTTCTTTTTTTCAGGTAAATAAAAATAAAAAGACATTGGGGGGACTCTTTTCTTTTTGCAGGTTCATATTAAATAAATATTTCAGGACACTGGAGGTGGGATCCCCAGTGTCCCACACTGCTGGAAGGGGATCTAAATGTTGATACAGGGATTTGACCCCCTGATGTCAGCTAATGATATAAAATAACAGGCAGGCAGGTGGGCAACCAACACTAGGGGTGGGCATCCCGGTGTTGGATTATATTAAATAAATAATAAAGGGACTAGGGGGTGGTGATTGGAGGGTGGGGGGGTGCCACTAGACACCAAGGAATATATGGGGACAGTGATCAAGGAGTGAGGGGTACCACTAGACACCAGAAAGAATGGGGGCTCACAACTCACACTGCAGCTGGCAGCAGGAGTTCAGCTGCAGCTGCAGAAGTAAATAAAATCTGTTGTTCTCATACAGAGAATGCAGCGGTAGGCTCCTCTCACTAAATTGGACACCAGGGATTTTGAGTGCCCAGAAAAAGTATTTATGGGGCTAATTGTGGAAAACAAACACCAGAATGTAGCCAAAGGGGGCCTTTTAGCTAGCTTCTGGTGTTTGTTTTGTAAAATAACAACATTATTATGCATTTTCCATGCTTTTTAGTTCATGGAAAAAAACAACAAGATGGCGACTGGTGAAAAAGGAATTTTCTCTCACAAAAAAGGATTTTGCCCTCATGAAAAAGAAAATGATCTTGTGAGATTGAATCCTTTTTCATGAGATCAATTTCTTTGTTGAACTTTTTACCTCTATGCTGAAAAATGAACTTCCCATTGGAAATTATGGGAACTTAAAAACTAAGTAACTTTGCAATAGGATAATATTTTTGAAACAAACAAACAAACACTGGTAGTTCAAAAAGGAAGTCGTAAGAGACTTAGTGGGTGTCTCAACATGTAGTTGTGGCCAGGTGCACAAACCTAGGTGACCAAACATAACTCTGAAAGCAGTTTAGAAGGTCTAAGAGCTTGTATGATTGGCATGCATTTCATTTCTAAAAAACAGACTAGAAGGCCACAAGTTTTCTAGAAAAAATAAACAGTTATTTTTATTGCACAAAACACTGGTTAAAAAATTCTTACCATCACCATCGGCTTTGTCTAAACATCTTGCCAGCACATAGTATCCATTGATTTCTTAAGAGAATATTACAGGCATTTTTTAACACAAAGCATAAGTGCAAGCATTTAAAACCAGGCAATTCTCAGAAACGGGAACTGCTGGAGCAAGTAATCACCACACGTGACACGCTTATGTAGTGACTCTCATCATCATCAGAGCGTCAACACTGGCAGTTCTGTTACTCAAGTTCTTTCTACCTTAAAAGAATCACACCAAAATTCTACACCATCTGAGAGAAAGGCGATGAGGAAAAAGCTACAAAAAGTGGTGGCTTTTAACTTTTTGACACTATCTGGATCTCAGAATCTACACATCCAACCAGATAAAACTTGCCAAATCTAGAGATCTACCCCCACAGGACAGTGCATATCAAATTTTGCACAAATCCATTGAACAGTTGCAAAGTTATTAAAGTGCAAAATTTCAGGTTTAACATTAAACAGGCTACTCACCCTAACTATAAGGGCATGAATGTGCCCCTATAATACATAGTAGTTGTAAAAAACTCCATTATTGCATCAGTTACTGTTAAAGTGACAAAAGTAGGGAAATGTGGTGTTAGGGCTGCCAACCCTAATACCCCACCCCCCCTGCACTCACCAACAGGTATTGGTGGCATGCTTTGGGATCGTCCACCCTAACACTTATCCTATTCCATCTGTCATATTATTTATGTGGTGGGATCCCCAAAAGGCTACATTGAAAATCTGATGTCAAAATGTTAAGAAATGGAAAAGTTATGCATCAAAGTTGAAACCCCCATTAAAATACAACTGTTTAATGTTAAACCTCAAATTTTGCACTCGTGAAAAAGGAATCAGCTCAAGAAAAAGGAATGCTTTCTTGTGAACTTGTGAAAAAGGAATTGGCTCATAAAAAAGGAATTAGATCACAAAAAAGGAATCCTATTTTTTTTTTTTTTTTTTTTCTTTTTCCCCCCACAGGACCACCGAAGCTGTCCACCCTGGTCACGGCCCCCGGAGACCTCCGCCGTCACCGATTGCTGCTGAGGACCCTCAGTCACCCCCAGCTAATTTCGAGGGAGGGCCAAGGCCACCTTCGGCCCCGAACTGTAATAGTTCTGTCAGGGTCCTGCAGCGGCGGCGTTATGTGAGGCTCTCAGGAGGGCTTCATCAATCGGCAGTCCCTGCCCTCCATCTTTTTCCTCCAGTTTTCTCCCTAGAGGCGGGGACATGCAATGATGCCAGTGTCCGCCCCGCCCATCTCTATGCTCACAGCTCAAGCACCGCAGAACCCCCCGGTCTCCACCAGGGGTCTCCCATGCACCAAGGCTTATCCACGCCCTCCCCCCAGAGTAGGAGAGCCGTCCATCGGATGCTCAATCCTACTTCCCCCAGCCGGCCCTCTGACGACAAAAGGAATCCTATTTCATGAACTCGAGAAAAAAAAGGAATCAATCCACGAAAAAGGAAGTAAGCAAGTGCAAAAAAGGATTTTAAATAGTTAAAATAACAACTTTCAAGGTAGGTTTTACACCAAAAACCATCAGAATCCACCAAACGGAGTCCCGATGACCAAGGTACATGGGTTGATGTATCTGTATAAGTTCTTTTGTGTGGGTTTTCATTTTTTTTTAATAAAAAATGGAAAACAAGATGACAACTTGAAAAAAAGGAATTTTTCCTCAAGAAAAAGGATTTTTTTCTCATGAAAAAGAAAACACTCTCACAAAACTAAATACTTTTTCATGAGATCAAAACCTTTGTAGAACTTTATACATCTATCCTGAAAAATGAACTTCCCATATGATATAAAGGGACTTAAAAACGTAATAACTTTGCAACAGTTTAATATTTATGCACCAAACTAATAATGGTTGTTCTGCTACCCAAGTTCTTTCTACCATAAAAAATCAAAACATAATTCCACACCATCTGGACGCAAGGCAATGAGGAAAAAACTGCAAAAAATGACTTTTTACTTGTGTTCACTATCCAGATCTCAGAATCTGCACATCCAATCAGAAAGAAACTTGCCACATCAAGAGATCTACCCCACAGGACAGTGCATACAAACTTTTGTACAAATCCATTGATTGGTTGCAAAGTTATTAAAGTGCAATATATATATATAAAATGAGATCAGCATTGTCAAGAGCCTCATGAAAATAGTTGGTGTATTCCAACAGTGCCATGTTGATGCTGTGAAGCTTCTGGAAGCTATGCTGCTGTACACACTAGACACCAAATATTTCCAGGTATGAGACAAGTAGACTATTCTTTTGGGTTCACCCAGTATGGTTCGACATGAAAAATGTCATTGTACATTAGGGAGACAGCACAATGCTGACCGTAATCATGGCACCAGGCACTGAGGAGCCCAACCCTGAGTACATGGACTGCACCGGGGCACATCTGTGGTCTTTGCAGGGGGCTGTGCCCCATGAACCCCACAAAAGTTATTACAATCACCTCCACAGCAGAGGTTTGCCACGGAGGGGGTGCAACACCCATGTGGCACTCTTCCAGCAAGGCACTCTGACAACCAGTTTGCCACTGTAACAGGCAAACTGGTTTTGGCAACCTGATCGTGTTGCCCTAATTGCATCAACTTGATGATGGGATACCTTCTCTTGAGGGCCTTGGAGAGGGATGAGAAAATATAAATGTGTTATTTATTTTGCAATGGCAAGAACTGTTAGGACCTGTCCTGGCCCTGTGTACAAAGTTGTCTGCATTTTGTTTACAATGTTAGACAAGGGACAGCAGACATAGTTTATGTCGGTATAAACTAGCCATAACAATAGATCAGTTTTTTCTCATATTAGACACAGTCACAGTTGGGCAATACAAAAAAGGATATATATCTGACCTTTTGTTTCTCATATCAGACATAGTTACAGTCACAAAAGTATATGTATCTGGGTCAATATGTCGAGGCAATGATGGCGTGGAAGAAACCACATGTGAAAACTGCGCATACATTGACAGCAACAGTGATAGGATAGCGATAGTGCATTACCACTACCCCTGTTGCTGTTTGCCAAGTGGAGGAAGGGATCATGTATTATGATGTGTGATACTCTTGCTCAGCTGATCCTGTAGCAGAGTGGCTAAGGCAGTAGCAGCTAGAGATGAGCACTGCTGAAAGCCAGGGTTTGATTCCCTGTTTCGGAAGGTTGATTTTTTTTTTTTGTAAAAAACAAATATCCCCCCCCAACAAATTTCTCCTCGTCCTCGCAGACCACACCCCCCCTCAGAGTTGATTATAATAGTCCTGGGGGTGTGGGGGGCAGAACCCCCTGCAAAAAGATAAATCTTCTATGTTTGCACATTTATTTGGGCTCTGTCTGTGGTATTGTATGCCGGTCAGTGTTTTCACCGACCTTATTTAGGGTTGCAGTATTATGCTTGCGGCATTGTCTGCCACACTGTCTTTGTTTGCGGGGTTATGACCTCATGCCATATGTGGGATACTACTGGTATACAAATTTTTGATACAAGACATAGTGATAGTCCATGATTGCTCTCAGCCCAAGCCAGTTGTTTTCAGTAACAGATATATCTGTCCTCTAAGTGCTGGTCCAACATAGTTTTAAACATGTTTGTTGTAGGGACTTTTTTAACATCTGGGTCCAGTGCATTCCATGCCTTTGTTATCCACTAGCTAGTTCTCATTTCCCTGAATGCAGTTGCTATTTTGGGGAGTGTATAGCCTCTGATTTTTACCTCCCTTTAGTTGTGGGTGGATTCAGGAGGCTCCAACTCTTCAACCTCATGATCCTTATAAGAGACTCATGTTTCGTTTGAAGGCTGTGATTTCCCTTAACTTCTTCCTTCTGGTTTCTAATGAGTCCCACCCTAATTTCATGTACATCGTACAGTGGTGCTGGTTGTAGGTACATCCTATGGAAAATCTTACAAGTTTAATGTAGGGTGCATCTAATTTAGCTAAGGTAGTTTGGTTGGCATGTTGGTAGACTATGCTTCCATACTCTAGTGATGGTAGTAAGAGTTGTGTCACTATTTTCTTCCTAGTTTCCCTTGAGACAAAGTGTGCTTTCCTCTTTACAGCCCCTAGTTTTGTGTTTACTTTTTCAATAATGTTGTTTGTGTGTGCGTCCAAGTTCAGTGATTCATCTATGGTTACACTCAAGTATTTGTACTTGTGTACTCTAGCTAATGTTTGTCCATCTAATGTTCTTATGGTTGAGGTTGCCTCGTTTTTGCTTTTTATCCTATTTTGCCTGAATATCATCACCTGGGTTTTCTTACTGCTAAATACCATGTTAGAATTCATGGACCATTCTTGGAGTCTGTTGAAGTTGTGTTGTAGATTGTTTTCCAAGGCAGTGAGTGAGGCAGCTTTGCCTATTAGCACTGCGTCATCTGCATACAGTTTTATCTCTGTTTGAGTTATGTGATTTCGCAAACCATTAACACAGATCAGGAATAACAGTGGGCCCAAAATGGAGCCTTGTGAAACCCCTCTGCTCAGGGTTTTTGGGTCTGAGAGGGTACCATTTACTGTGACTTTGTGTTTCTTGTTGTGTAAATATGAGTGAAAACACCGCATGACCATCTCTGATCTCCCTACTTGCCTTAGAAAGTTTAGAAATATTGCATGGTCTACTAGTTCAAATGCTTTGGAGAGATCAACATACACTGTTCCACGCATTGGCAGGATCCTTGACAGACTTATTTATATCATCTCTAGACACAGGATGCATACCACAGGACTGGAAACTGGCTCACATGGTTCCCCTGCACAAGAGTAGACCCAAGGACAAACCGGGGAACTATAGGCCAGCAAGTCTAATGTCCATAGTGGGGAAGCTAATGGAGACCATTCTAAAGGACAGGCTAGTGGCACTACTGGAGGTGAATGGGGTGCAGGATGGGAGGCAGCATGGCTTCGTCAAGGGCAGGTCATGCCAGACCAACCTGGTGGAATACTATGACTGGGTGACTAGGAAAATTGACAGGGGCCATGTGGTGGATGTCCAGTACCTAGACTTCAGTAAGGCCTTTGATTCAGTACCACATGGGAGACTTGAAATCAAGTTACAGGGCAAAACTGGTGGGGTGGGTGGAGAACTGGCTAAAAGGTAGGTAGCAGAGGGTGGTGGTAGGTGGGGAATACTCATCCCCTAAGCCTGTGACAAGTGGTATTCCACAGGGTTGGGTGTTAGGCCCACTGTTGTTTGGCATATTTATTGCAGACATTTCAGAGAGCATCAGCAGCAAAACAGCCTATTTGCGGATGACACCAATATGGGAGCAGTAGTGGATGACCAGGAGGGGGTGGTGGGGGCTACAGGAGGATCTGGCAAGGCTTGAAGCATGGTCTGACAGATGGCAGCTGGGGTTCAATGCACAAATAAAATGCAAGGTGCTGCACTTCAGAACAAAAAATCAGAGGAGAAGCTACCATCTGGGGGGAGTGCAGCTGGAGGTAACAGAAGAGGAGAAGGATCTGGGGGTGCTCATCACAGGAGCAAAGAACAATTACACACAATGCAGAAAGGCAGCATCAATGACCAACAAAATACTGGGGTGCATTGCAAAGGGAATCACCTCGAGAAGAAGGTAGGTCATTCTACTGCTATACAGATCATTGGTTAGACCCCACCTGGAATACTGAGTACAATACTAGTGCCCGTACCTACAAAAAGACATTAGGCTGCTGGATGGGGTGCAGCATAGGGCAACGAAGATGATTCAGGGCCTGGGGGAATTGCCATATGAGGTCAGACTAAGAGAGTTAAACATGTACACACTGAAGGAGAGGAGAGACGAGGGGTATGATTGAGACTTGAAAGGGATCATCAAAACAGGCACAGAGGGTCTATTCATGAGGAGGGTGGGGAGACACACAGGGGGCCATGACATGAGATTGGAGGGGGGTAGATTTAGGAGGCAGGTGAGGAGACATATCTTTACAGAGGGTGGTGGTAAAGGAGAATGCACTACCAGCGGAAGCGGTTTCATGTACCACAGTGGAATGCTTCAAGAAGTGGTGGGACAGGGCAAAGGGAGGTTAGTGGGTGGGGCAGCTGCTGAATAGGGAGCTAGCTGCATTCATGTTAGATCATGATGGTCTTTTGCTGCTGACAATTTTCATATGTTCATATTCCCCTTTATCTAGGGCTGTAGCTGTTGTGCTAACATACTCCAGAGTGCGGTGCTAGCCGACCTCCCAGCCCTGAACCCTGACTGATGCTTAGAATAGAAGGTTATATTTATTTAAATATTCATTTATTTGATTCCCTACCAGATTTTAAAACATTTTTGATACTACTGACAGTAGTGCCATTGGACTATAGTTGGATGAGTTGAAGCAGCCCCCCAATGATGGGTACTACCTTAGCTGTCATCCAGTATTCCAGGTAGTTTTTTTCCATTAGGCACCTGTTATAGATTCTTGTTAGCACAGGGGTTATGATTTTGATTGCATTTTTTCCAGAAATTTATTTCTATCTGGTCTAGGCCATGAGATTTTTTTAGCATTTAACTTGCTGTTGGGAGACGGCTTTCCATACCTCGTTTTGTTTAATAAAGTGAAAATAAAACCTGGGGCAATTCTTGGAACTTTGATCCTTGGGTTAATTTTCCTTAGTGCTACCTTGGGTTGCTGGGTCTGTAATTGACAAGGCTAGTGCGGACTCCCCTTTTAAAAGCTGGTGTAGCCAGTGTGGATTTCCACTTCTCTGTGAACTGTGAGTAGCACAGGGAAAAGTTAGAAATTATAAAGAGGGGTTGGGAAAGTTTCTCTATCGGCAGATCAAGAAGTTTCATATCAATTGAATCACTCCCACACCTAGTTTTGCCAAATATTCCACTAATGTATTTTGAGGTGTCTTTGACTGAAATAGTAAGTAACAAATTTATTCATGTCACTCAAAGAAAAAACATGAACATGGTTGAACCCCAATTGAGCAACAAGGCTCATCTACCATGGGTACCATCAGCAATAACATTTTCCGTGTTACAAGTACTAATAGTACATATACACAAGATATATTGCTCACAGATAAATTACAAATACAATAACATTCCAGTCATATACATAACTAAGCCTTAAACAGCCTTAAAGTAGAATCTAGGGTACACTGGTTCAGAGCCTGCAGTCTGGGAAGCTTTAGGACCAGGTCCTCCGCAGTGTGTCTGGGCAGAATCAGCAGGGATGACAAAACTGAGGTCAGTAAAGGCTGTGTTGAATTAACAGGACATTTCACTGGGATCAATAACCTGTCAACCCTCCACCATCAGCATTTGAGGAGAGGTTTTAACTCCCTTGCCTAGGAGCTCAGAAACGTTGTCCCAGAATCTTTTGCAATAGTTCCAGTCCTGGATCTGCTGGTGCTGATAGAAGTCAGAGTTCACCTTTCTAATCATACTGGTGCACTTACTGCGGTTTTGTTTGTACCTTTTCAAGTGGACAGGGGACCCAGTTTCCTAGGCCAGTGCCCACAGATTGATCCCCTCCCTCATGCAAGCAGAGTTTGGGGGTGATTCATCCAGATGGCGTTCCTCTAGCCTTGCATTTTTTAACGGGTGCAAATTTATCACAGGCATGTGTGAACTCAGAGGCAAAAATGTCTAGGGCCGCGTCAATATCAGGAATGACACATAAGAAACTGCTATCAATTTATGCCAAGTAATATTTGAGTTCAGGCACCTTAATTTTGTTTGTAACTTGTCTGGCTGTGATTGGGGTGGTGGCGGTAGTGGCCTGGTCTGTTTAACCACCCATAGACATTGCACTAGGGAGTGGTCACTTAGGGTATCTGGCAGAACTTTGACAACTTTAAACCTATCAGGGTGTGTAACTACTGTAATACCAAGTCAAGTAGCATTATGGTGCCTGTTTTATAATTGGTATTGGTGTGTTCAGTGACCATCTGTGTGAGAAATAGGCTGAACATCTTATCCCTATGACCTATGCAGGACTTAACATTCCAGTTGGTGTTAAAGTTGCCAGTAACAATGTATTCCCAGTTCTGACTGAGCTGAGTAGTGAGTAAGTGACTCTATGCTCGGATTCTGTTTACCCAGTAAGATATATACAGACAGGATGACAAAAGATTTGTTCACTTGCCCAATGAAAAGCTTTATTGCTAGGCATTTACAGTCACTGGTTAGGTCTTTGATCACAATTGTGAAGGCTTGTAGGTCTGATCTGAGGTAGATAAGGCAACCTCCACCTCACGTGCCTATTCTGTCCTCCCTGAAGATATTAAAATGTGGCAGTGAGATACTGGCATCAGGTATGTGTAGACTGAGCCAAGTTTCAGTTAGGCAAATAACATTTGGTTACACTAACTTGACCCATGCTTTGAACTGGGCAGATTTAGGTAGGAGACTATGGACATTCAGGGAGACTATATTAAGTAGTCCTTGGTTGTGGGTGCCAAATCCAGAGCTACCAGCAGGGCCTATGTTGGGGTGGATGTTGCCAGACAGTAGAAGTAACGTTACTGTAGGGCCTCTGGTGGTTCTGAGGTATTGCTTCAGTATCCAGGTTTTACTTCTAGGAAGGGGAATAAGCATGTAGTCCTGGAGACATGGCCATGTGAGGCAAACCTATAGGACTCCCAATGTGCCACCAGGGTCAGGTGTCCAATGTGGGCGGCATATGGTGGTGGAAGGGGGTTAAGGTACTGTAGGTTTGTTCAGGGGGATCAGTTGGCCCTGTGTGAGATTGTGATCGAGGGAGAGAGCCTCCATTATCTCTGAAGGCTCTATAGGTTCAGGTAGCAATATTGTGGGTAAGAGGTCAGCAGCATTAATATTGCAAGGAACATGTTTGCATTGAGGAAGGGTGACAGCAGGTGTAAATGAAACTGATAGGTCACTGACCCATAGCCCTGGGACACAATGCACCAGGATAATAATACTACTAATAATAATAAATTTATTTATATGAAGTGCAATTCAGAAAATATCAAAGCACTTTTATAATATAACCAAAACCATAAAATTTAAAATCAATTAAAACAGCTGAATCCATAAATTAATAGAATAGGCAAGAGAGAATAAATACAATTTGAGAGCAGATATAAAGCACTCCACAGTCAGGCACTCCCTTATCCAATGAGGTAGAGAATTCTACAGGGTAGGAGCCACAAAAGCAAATGCATGGACTCCAGAGGTCTTCAAACAAACCTTGGGAATCTCAAGCAATCCCTCCTTGGCGGAGCGGAGTGGTCAGAGGGGGTGGTAGAGACAGAGAAGCTCTTGCAAATAACTCAGTCCCTGTCCATGTAGGGCCTTATAGATTAGCAAGCCAACCTTGAAGGTGATCCGCCACTGAACCAGCAGCCAGTACAGATCGTGCAACACAAGTGTGACATGGCTAGATCTAGAAACCCCAGTCAACAACCTGGCCACAGCATTCTGCACCAGCTGCAAGCTGTACTGCAGTACCATGTGGGGTGTTAGCAAAATTACAATAGCAGTACAGATGGTAACACCAGTAATAAACAGTTTAAAACACTTATCACCATTCAGGAGCAGGTACTAGCAGCAGCCAATTCTGGTAGGTCCTTGAACAGCTAAATTTAGAACAAAATCCACCTAGATAGGGTGTTAGTAATGCTATCATAGAGATAAGGGTAGCAGCAACTAGAATTATACAGAATAAACACTATTAGCAAACAGAACTGTAGTCCATTTTCATATTAGGTACACAAATACTCAAATCACTCAGATGAGGTAATAGTAGTACTATGATAGAGGTGAGAGTGGCAGCAACCAGAAAAATAAAACTGTAATACTTTTCAGCCATCAGGATGTGACAGGGTGCTCTGATGCAGCTCATGGTTGTACTTAGTAACCACAAAACTCAGACCACACTTATAGGGTGCTAGCAATACAATGGTTCACCCATGTTGTGATGACAAGGAAAAGGGCAACCATCATTAGGGAGTCAGCACAATGCTGATGGCGAACATCACACCCAGTCATTGTGTCACCTGACCCCCATTGCACCGAATGCCCCAGGGCACATCCAGGCTGTTTAGAGAGGCTGCATCCCCGCACCCCCCGTACTTCATTATAATCACCTCCACATTTGTGGTGTATGGGGCAAGGGGCACAACACCCCTATGGTGCTTTACCTGGTGAGCACCACAAAATCCACTTCACCAGCATGATAGGCGAATTGATTGCAGCACCCTAGTGACGGTGCCCTAATGAAGTCACCCATCTAACGGTATACCCAATACAAAGGTAGGACTAGTGGTGGTTTCAACTGGTAAAATGTAATTAAGCATTATCAGCAGTCAGGCAGTAGCAGGGAACTTAGCAGCAGCCTGTACTAGTACATGGTAGCTTGAAGACACAGACCACCCTAAATAGGGTGTTAGCTATACAACAATAAGAACAAGGGTAATAGCAACCTGTACAATGCAGACTAATCACTACCAGCACTCAAACAGTAGCTGAGACCATTAGCAGCAGTCAGTGCATGTAGTTGGTAACCAATAAACTCAGCCCACCTGGATAGGGTGTTGACAATATTTAGTAGAAATCAGTAGCCAACAGGTAATATAACATGGCTTTCACAGCTGGCCAAAACTTAGGCAGTAAGTAGCAACATGCAGGGTTTATAAGTTATTAGAGTGTCACAAATGCACTCCAGGGGTCAGGCCCTCTGCTCCCACTGTACCCAACCTCGAAGTGCAATATGTGAACAGGAGACAAACAGGGTAACCCTCCTGTCTGTTTTGAGTCCAAGTCACTACCAGTCTCAAGTTCCGGGGTCAAATATGAACCCTTTTTCGCAAGCATGCCCATGTAACAGGTCCAAATATCACACCTTCTCTGAGGAATGTATTGCAATAATTAACCCAGCGGGCACCCAACCTGGTTCACAATCCCCCTTTTGACTCAATTGAGATCTTGGTATTTTCTTACCTTGGTGCACAAGGTGACACTATAAGCACTTAACAGTTCTGTCAGAATTATCAACACTGCCCCACCATTCACACTCAGAATGAGAAAATGGCTCTGTCAGGAATTCAAGGAAAAGCAAGTTTACCATAATTAAAAATAGTAAATAAAATACAAAACACAGAACATATAACATTAATGGTACAGTCATAAAAGTAATGGAAATTACAAAAAACAAACACCAGAATTACCGCTTTGCTCTTCAGAGGAACATCCTGAAAGCTATTTCTCCTTTCTGTGTGAGACTTTTCACAGGTATCTGTCAGAGTTGAATCTACTGATAGGTCATGAAATGCAGTCTGTTATGGCAGTTTCCTAGGTTTCAAACAGTAGTTGTTTTGCAACCTGTTACAACCTGGTGTCTAAAGGAAGCTCTTAATTAGTTTTTAAACTGGGTCATGGATAGGGCAGATCCTTCTTTTCTCTCTGTTCAAAAATCACATGTCCCATGAGGCTTTTCTACTTGGCCTGTTTTTCTAAGCAGATGTCTAAACATATATTTATATCAAAATATGATACAAATAATTATAGGCAGATGGCTATTGTCACACTCCTCTCTTCTAGACTGAATTTGAGGGAATCTATACATGGGCATGGGATGAGTTTCCCAAATTCAGTTCACTGCTTTAACTGACGTGATAGCCCATCTGTGTTTGTGTTTCTGCCCCTGCCCTGTGAGTGACAGTCATGTCATAACCCTGCAAGGCAATGCTCCATCTTAAAAGCCTACCATTTGTTTTACCCATTTGTGCCAGTTTGTTCCTCAAAGTGCCACCCATATAGATAGGGCTTTAATTTCTTTAGTGCCTACACCATTGCAGGGCATTCTTTCTGCACTGTAGAATATGACTACTCCATGGGAAGTAATTTGTTCCTGAGGTACATTATTGGGTGATCTTTCCCTTGGTTAGAGGTCTGGCTAAGTACTGCCCCAATACCTACATCTGAGGCATTTGTCTGGACTACAAATGGTTTACTGTAGTCTGCACTGGCTACTACAGGAGCACTGCACAGTGCTTCCTTTAGCCGTGTAAAGGCTTATTCACAGGCTGGTTCCCATTTTACATTTTTAGGTATTCTTTTCTTTAGCAGACCAGATAGGGGAGCTGCCAAGGCACTGTAGTTTGATACAAATTTTCTATAGTACCCTGTGGTCCCTAGAAAACTCTGAACCTGCTTCTTTGTTTCAGGTCTGGGCTGTGCCTTGATTATCTCAATCTTTCCTTGATAAGGATGAAGCTATCCCTGCCCTACTACATGCCCTAGGTATGCCACCTCAGCCATGGCCACCTGGCACTTTTCAGCTTTCACAGTGAGCCCAGAACTCTGTATCCTGCCCAACACTTTCCTAAGGTGGGACAGGTGTTCCTTCCAGCTGGCACTGAAGATGGCAATATCGTCCATGTATGCCATGGTGTACTCTTCAGTACCATTTAATGCCTGGTTCACCAACCTTTGGAAGGTGGCAGGGGTGTTCTTCATTCCATAAGGCATTACTTTCAACTCAAATAACCATATCGGAGTGATGAAGGACAACCTCTCCCTAGCTCTAGCAGTTAACTCCACCTGCCAATACCCTTTTGTCAGGTCAATAGTGGTAAGGTATGCCACCACTCCCACTTGTCCAGTGGTTCATCCATCCATGGCACTGGGTGAATGTATGACTTCATGACTGCGTTGAGTCCATGATAGTCCACACAACAATGAGTAGAGCCATCT
Source organism: Neoceratodus forsteri (assembly GCA_016271365.2). NCBI lineage: Eukaryota > Metazoa > Chordata > Ceratodontiformes > Ceratodontidae > Neoceratodus > Neoceratodus forsteri. The sequence continues at coordinate 1,238,532,275 of CM057455.1, forward strand.
GACTTGGTAACAAGGACAAGTGAGACCCAGGGGCTGTGGTATTTCTGGATTACCCCTAAATCCAGCATTTTCTCCACCTCCCTCCTAATGTTCTTTTGATCAGCCTCTGACACCCAATATGCTGTTCACCACATGGGCACTTGCATCCCCATCTCTACATCATGCATTGTTAAGGGTTTATTACAGGCTTGGCATCAAACAGTGGGGCAAAGTGTGCTAAAACCTCCCTTACTTCCTGGATCTGGTCCGGGGTAAACTGGGGTGACATTCTGATTTCCTCTACAGAGGACTTATTCTTGTTTTCTTCCAGCAAGTCCAGAAGGGGGTTTTCTTTGTCTGTCCCCTTCCCTCCCCAGGACTACACACTGCAAAGACCATGTCAGCCCTATTTGCATGGCTTCATCATGTTGACATGGTACATCCTTTGGGTATGTCTCTTGTCAGGCATTTCTACAATGTAATTTATGTTATTCACCTGTCTGACTACTTTATATGGTCCTGCACACTCAGTCTAGAGCTGTCCCTCCAGACTGGGATTAGGACCATGACCTCCTGACCCACACTGTACAAGCAAGCTCTGGCTCTGTGGTCATACCATACCTTACCTTTTGCTTCTGCTGGGCAGCTGACAGGTTGCTCTGGGCTGTTCCCATAAGCTCCTTCAGCTTTTCCCTAAACTTAAGGACATAATCCACTATGGAATTTCCCTGGGTGGCATTCTTACCTTCCCAGTCCTCCCATATCAAGTCTAGGGGCCCACACACCCTGCACCTATATAAGAGCTCGAAGAGGGAAAACCCCTGTCAACTCATGGGGCACCTCTCTGTATGCTAACAACAGGTGGGAAAGGTATTTCTCCCAGTCCCTTCCATGCTGTTCAGCAAATGCTTGGTGCATCACTTTTAGGGTACCATTAAACCTTTCCACAAACCCATTGGCTTACGGGTGATAAGGTGCCATGCATCTCTGCGCCACCCCACACCTCTTCCACAAACACTTCATCAGGTCTGATATGAAGGAACCCCCTTGATCAGTGAAAACCTTCTGTGGGAACCCGACACAGGAGAAAATCCCTAGCAAGGTATCTGCCACTTTGTCTGTCCTCAGTGAGGATAGGGCAACTGCCTCTGGGTACCGAGCAGCATAATCCACCACTGTTAGGATAAACCTCTTCCTGGAGGAGCTGGGGTATTCAAAGGCCCCACAATATCCATTTCTACCTTCTGGAATGGCTATTTCACTATGGGAAAGGGAATTCGGGTGGCTTGGGTTTTACTTCCCACGTTCCCTATTTCTTGGCACCAGTGACAAGACCTGCAATATTCCTTCACCTGCTGGGTGAAGTTGGGCCAATAGAAATTCGGGCCAATTGCTGCATAGTGTGCATGATTCCCAGATGTTCAGATATGGGGATATCATGAGCAATCTTGAGCAACCACTCACAGTACCCCTGGGGAATGACAAGCTGCCTGCCCATCACCCCTCTCTCTGTCCTTATGTTCTGTGTATACAGCAGTCCATTGTCCCAGTACACTCTATGACTCCCATCACCTCCCTGTGTCCCATAATATTCTGCCCAAGCCCTCAGCCTCTCTAAACTAGGGTCATTTTTCTGAGCAGCTGCAAAATCTTTACACATTTCTGAGGCATGGGACAGGTCCCCTTTAGTTCCTAAACTGGGGTCCCTTGCTCTCTGACAATTGGCTACCCTTTCCTCCTCAGAGCAACCCTCTGTAGCTGTTTTGTTAACTGCTACCTGGGTAATTTCTACCCACCTTTCACTATTCTCCATATCAGCAGGCACATGCTGGGGAACCAGCCTCCCAGTGTCTTCCACAGGGACTTCTATGGGGTCCAGGGAACCACAATTTGCCTTTGCCATCTGACTGTGGGTAACTGGACACACCATCCCCTTTGGGAGATTGTTCCCTATAATCACATCCAGGGCCAGATTTTCTGCCACTGCAACTTTTTTGCATTGTCTCTCCTGTCTCACCCCAGTCTAGGAGAACACTAGAAAGTGGCAGAGTTTTCTACTTCCCAGTGAATCTGCATACTGTAACAAACTGATTAGGTATAAGCTGTTTAGGCTCAACCAAATCCCCTTTTACCAAAGTAAGGGACACCCCATGTCCCTTAAACCATGGGTCTGCACCTCATTCACAGTAACTGGGTGTATGTGCTCCTTCATGTTTACTGGCATGCTTTCAGGGATTCAGAAAAAAAAACACCTCTTTCCCAGCACAACTTTGTGCACTCTGTGCCTTTTTAGGACACTGTCTTGCAATAGTGCAGTCCTAAAAGTAATAGAAATTACAAAAAACAGATGCCTTTTTTACTGAGTAACTGATCCTACACCAGTTTCAGTTAGTAAATAGTGGTGCTGAAATTACCTAACTTTGGCAGAAGTGCTTCTTAAGAGTCCAGAAGTAAAAGAGTCTCTTGAAAGTCCAAACACGAGTGTGTGTTGTTCCCTCTGCAGTTTATCAATATCATGAGGGGAAAAAGGTTCTACCCAGCTTGTGAGGTCACAAATCTGGTGATGTTGGCTGTGAGGTCACTCTCATTCCTGCATACCAAATTAGTCACATGGATTTGCATAATGCTAAAAAACCCACTTAAAAAAATATATATATTTTTTTTAATTAGTGAGTCACAGCTTTATAACAGGTCAGAATTACCCCTTTGATCTTCAGAGGAACATCCTGAAAGCTATTTCTCCTATCTGTGTGAGGATTTTCACTGGTGTCTGTCAGAGTTGGCCTACCTCCTGACAGGTTATAAAATGCAGTCTGTTATGGTCAGTTTCCTAGGTTTCAAAGCAGTAGTTTGTTTTACAACCTGTTACAACCTGGTGTCTAAAGGAAGCTCTTCATTAGTTTTTCTACTGGGTCAGGAATAGAGCAAATCCTTCTTTTTTCTCTGTTCAAAAATCCCATGTCCCATGAGGCTTTTCTGCTTGGCCTGTTTTCTAAGCAGAAGTCTAAACATATATTTATAACAAAATATGATACAAATAATAACAGGCAGATGGCTATTGTCACAAGAGTTAGCAAACGTGGTTGTTTATAGCGCACCCTCTTCATTTTTATAGTGACAGGTTTGCAGAGCAACTTGCCAAGCACATTGGGTCACTAGCTGACAGCAAGACATGCCCCAGCCCCTGCTACCATGGCTTACTTGGCAGACTCACTATTTGACTTGTGCCATTCAGCACTGGGCCATTCATGGGGGGCCACTAGGTGAGTGAGACTATAACATCCAGTAGAGCATCTTCCCTACAGTTGGATTAGCTGGTGCAGGAAAGGCACCAAATTTAAAAAGTTCTGCTGTTTGTAGTTGGGGGAAGAGCTCTGCTATCTTCACAGACACCTTGCAATGGAGCCACCAGTTCACCGCTGCTGGTGGCGTGTGCACTGGGGAGTGGTCATCGGGTATGCAAACATCACTATCAGTGGGCAGAAAAGGGGAACAGTCATGGGCACCACTATGGCTCACTCATATGCAAATCTTTTCATGTGGCAGTTTGAGCAGAATAACATATCTCTTTCGGGACTATTTATTTATTTGAAAATTGGTAACTGGAAAAGGCACATTAAGCCTAGGCTTATATCCAGGTTTGACCTGAGGGAAGGGTAGCATGGGTAGATAGTATGTAAGTACAATAAATAACATGATGAAAAATTACAGGCATTTAGAATAAAAGTACAGAAGTGGTGCAAAGAGGCAGCAGGAATAATGTGCTTATTAATAATGAGATGCATAAAATCTTGATCAAGCACAACATGAGTTTATCAACACACAACATGTCAGTCAAAACAGGTGCAGTTCAGTTGAAAATGAAGTTTTAGCTGATGTCTGAGTTATTCCATAGAGACTGAGTGATGAGTGGCATGAGGGAGCTGGTTCCAGAGAAGCTGCAAGTGATACGAGAAGGAAGATTGTCCAGAAGACAAATGAGGGCAAGGGGTGTAGAAGGTGTAGTGGTCTCTACAACAAAAGGAGCATGGAGCTGGAGGGATAGGAGAGAGGATGAGGATAGTAAAGATGGCAGGGAGCTGAACCAGTATTTGGAAATGAATACAGTGTTGTGGAGCTGGCAATGTGAGTGAATTGGGAGGATACAGAGGGTGGAGTAAAAGGAGCAGTGATGTGTATGTGGGGGGAAGTTAGTTGCAAAGTAACTAAAGGCATTACAGAGGATGTCCAGACTGGCAAAGGAAGTGGAGGGAGCAGTCCTGTAGACCACATTGGCATAGTCAAAGGTTGGAAGAACCATTTTCATAATTAGCTCCCAGAGGACTGGCAGGGACGGATATTCTTTATTTCAGTAAAGCGCAGCAACCATAAGGCAGAGTTTTGCATGAATAGCATCGATGTGGATGGAGAAGTCAAGTCCAGAGTTCAGCCACACACCGAGATACTTGAATGATGAAACCTCATTAAACTAGCATTTGTCAATGCCGAACGTTCGCTTGCTGGTATTTGCATAGGTGTTTGGCATTTATGCATGCCCCCCCATTGTATCCATGCCCCTTCAGCATCCATATCCCAACAGAGTACCTCTCTGCAACTCTTCTTGCATCTGATTAACATTCCACCCTCATACTTCTTAAGTGTCTGTCTTAGGAACCATAACATCCTGGTTGTGCTCAAGGGAATAAGCCTGTGTGAAAACTGTGGAACACACGCTTGTAACACAGTCATTCAGTGGAATTATTTCACCAAATTTTCAACATAGGCATTTTGTCACCTCTGGTCATGAACACTGTCATTATGATTTTCTTCTGTGTACCAAACATTGATTTCCCACAAGGACCACGCTATTCTGTGCCAGAAGTGTGAAAACACATTTTGGCCAGGATGTGAAAAACGACAGCTGTACTGTTCATAAAGAGGTGTGGGAAAATGCAAATGTTGAAAATCTGGAGAGAAATATTACAAATTCACGAAGTTACGAGTGCGCGTGGCAACTGCGCAATGCATGTTCGAAAAACAGTCATTTTACGGAATTTTTTCACAGAATTTTCAACATATGCATTTTAGGACATCTGTTCATGAACAGTGCCACTGTGATTTTGTTACTGTGTACTGAACAGTGATTTCCCCCAGCTACTGTGCTATTGTACGCCGGAAGTGCAAAAACATATTTTGGCCAGGATATGAAAAATGACAGCTGTACTGCTCATAAGGAGATGTGGGAAAATGCCAATGTTGAAAATCTGCAGTGAATATATTACAAATTCACAAACTTATGAGTGTGCATAGAAACTGAGCAACACATGTTTGCAACACAGCCACTTTATGGACTTTTGTCACCAAATTTTCAACATAGGCATTTTAGGACCTCTACTCATGAACAGTGCCACTGTGATTGTCTTACTCTGTAGCAAACACTGATTTTTGACAGTGACTGTGCTATTTTGCACCGGAAACATGGTAACACATTTCAGGCCAGGATGTGAAACATGACAGCTGCACTGTTTATAAGGAGGTGTGGAAATATGCCTATTTTGAAAATCTGTAGTGAAAATATTACAAATTCGTGAACTTACGAGTGTGCGTGGGAACTGCGCAACACACGCATGTAACACAGTCATTTTTTTGAATTTTTCCACCAAATTTGCAACATAGGCAAGGAGAGCCCACCTCATTAACGTTGACACTGTCATTTCATTAATCAGTCCTGAAAGGTGATTCCACGCAGTGACAGTGAAATCAGCTTTGGAGACCGAATAACACCATGACAGTGACTGAATTCATGAGAAGGGGTGTCAAGAACCCCATGTTGAGAATTTGGTGCCAAAAGTCAAACAAATGGCTGAGATATCCACCTAAGTTGGAAAAACCCTATTTATGCCATTATACAGCTCACTGGCACTTCCTCAGTTCACGGTCAGCTTTGAAGAGTGCAGACGTGTTCCCGGTCCACCAAAGATAGTCACGCCAGGCTCTGGAGGTAAGTATGGGGTGAAGGTGGTGTGAGGAGTTGGGATCGTAGAGGGTGGGTGTGGGTTTGGGGGCAAGGACTCACCAAGGGACCATTTTCTTCTTTCACAGGACTTCAAAAAAAAAAAGAAATGGATGCTTTTGGCATGCTGGGATGGGCTCCCAACATGCCACCTACATGTTTGTTGGGAGGGTCTGGAGCCAGCAGGGATTGGGCAGCCCCACTGGCCATACAGTGTGTGTGTGTGGGGGGCATGAGCACACTGAGGTGGGCTCCCAGCGTGCCAACTGGTTCTTTGTTGGGGGGGGCTGCAGCTGATGGGGGATGGGGCACCCCCCATTGGCCACACAGTGTGCTGGGGGATGCATGAGCCAAGGGGGATTGGGCACCCCCTTCGGCACACAATGTGAGGCCAGGGAGAACACTAATGAAGGAGGGGGAGGAGATTAGCAGAGGGAGGAAGTGGGAGGGATTCCATGCTGATCTGTGCATGACAGCAGTTCGGCTGACATAGGTATGCAAATTGCATACACGCTATCACCGCTTATTGCAGTGGACCTTTTCTTAGAAGTAAAGACTAACACAGCGAACTGCTGTCATACACAGCTCAGCATGAATTGGTCCCCTAGGGTTGTGCCTGCTACACTGAGTACTGCATTGGCAAGGAGGATTACACACCTCCAAAAGTCCTACTGTTGCAAGACGTTCTTTGTGCATGTGCATAAGCGAACATAAAAAGGAGCCATCCTGTATAGAGGAGGCCAGAAAGCTAGAGAGCCTGGACAGTTTTTTCGCTGGCTTTGAGGCTATACTCATCTGGAAATGCTGCAATGTTAATGTATTGCTCCTATGGTCAGGTGACAATAATGCTTTAATGCAATTTCATGAATTTGTTAATATGAAGGATCCGAACCTTAAATTTACGTAATGCCATAACACCATAAAGATGCCCTTTCTTGGTCTTTTGCTCACTTGCACTGAGATAGGCTTGGAGACTAGATTACATAGGAAGGCCACAGATAGAAATACAGTGTGACATTGCCAAAGTTTCCACAAAACAGCACCCACTTAAAAAGTACCATAATCTCAGTTTGTTTGATATAGAAGGAACTGCAATACAGATAAGGCTCTAGAAGAAGAAAGTGATTCACTACAACACAGGTTCCTCCAGAGGGAATAAAAGGCAAGCACAGTACATGAAGCAGCTACCCATAAATCAAATATGAGCAGATAGGACACATTGGCCACAGCCAGTCAACACAAAAACATGAACAAAGGTGTCTCCGGCACTGTTTTTAATAAATACAACTACAACATCAGAAATATTCTTCATCATAACTGGCACATTTTAGAAATACAAGGTGATCATGTTACAGTACCTGCTTTGTTCAGAAACCTGTGAGTGTTTAAAAAAAAAAAATCACGACAAGTTGGAACATACTGCCCATGCTATCCCACAAGACAAGAGACTGGAATATCTACTGGCTTCCCCAGAAATAGTAGGTTTTCCTGAGGCAGGTGTACCAAGTGCTCTCACACCTGAAAAGAGAGGCTTTCAATAATCCCTATGAGAACGAATCGTTCCGTATCACCTGTAACAGCACACATGTCATCTATGTGATCACATGTCCTTGCGACAAACTTTATATTGAGAAGACAATCAGTTCTCTAAAAAAACAGGATCTCGGAGCATAACAGTAGACTCACCAGACAGAGCCCGAAATTATCAATGGCAAGACATTTTAATTGTGTGGCACATAATTCAACAGCCCAGAGATTTTGTTGGGGGGGAGTAGAAAAAGTAAAACAGACTGGGATTTATAACTAAGGTAAAATGAGATGTGGTTGCTTCATAGATTGGGAACCCTGGAAAAAGACAGAGGAATGAACAAAGAGGAGAACTAGATGATATCCTTTTAAATAGTCTCTCCTCCTTCACTGCAAGTCTTTCACCATCAAGCAGTGAGGAGATACAGGGCTGGAATAACAATAGGGCTGACTGGGTAGTTGGGGCCCCCATAGCTCCCGATTTTTTTTTTGCTTCCATGGCTCAGAGTTTTTTTTTTCATATAGCTATTGGATGTTTGCCTGTCAGTGTTTGCCACCTCAGCTGGGGGCTGGTGCATGGGAGCAGGTTGTGTCCTTTGAAGCCATGCTAACTGCTGACACATTTACATATTGAAGTGAGTAATTATGCAGCAGACAGCCCGATTACCCACTCACAATAAAAAGTACTTTTGGTGATCAGACAGTCTCCAGCATTAACTACTCTCTTCAGTACAACTCCCTGGCACAAGGAACTAGTCATTTCCAAATCTGGGCTGGTCCTTCAGCAGCCAAGCAGTGCTTTGAACTCGGCCATGGCCAGGTGATTGCCTCCTCCATTTGCATTTGATCTTACCACTTCTCTTTTGTTTTAAACAAAACAAAAGATCAGTGATGAGGTATACAATAGGGTCCTGTGCATGCTGCTGCCCCAGTCCCGCTGTGATCTACCATGACCTCCTTACAGCAAGCTGTTCTTATCTCCTAGGAAGCTGAGTCTGAACCAGTTGCATTGGCATCCTATCCTCTGCTCTGTTGCCTTGGGTTCCCCTTGCTCTTGCTGTGGTCACCAGCCCAACTCCTCTGGCTCCAGCCTCTATCCACTAAGTCCTGGTATCTGACCTATTTTGTAAAATACTTCGTTGTCACTAGTCTCTGTCCACCATCTGCCTACACTGACTGCACCAGCTGGGACCAATGGGACCATCTGTTGCTGCCTGCTGCTGCCTTACAACACTGCCTTCTGCCTGGAACAGTAAGGGGGGGAGGGGATTGCAATTGGCTGAGTATCTGAAAATTTAATTTAGTAGTGTATGTGAGCTGATTTCCATACACATAAGGTTGGCGAGGTGCTAACCATTCAGTGGGATCAGTGCTCTTCTCAGGGCGCTGGCTTGGCCACTTTTCTGTTTTGCAATAAGCAGTTGCAAACATTTTGAGCATGCTCCCCTAACAAATGCATTAGGGCCCCATATTCAAAAGTGGCAGGCTTCATCGTGCATGTGCCTGTGCTGAGCATCTCAGCTCTGCTGGCAAAAAAACTGGCATATTCAGAAGGTGCACCATAAAATGTGATCACACATGTGTGGCTGAATATTCTGAACATGCGCAATTGTGCAGTGGGAGATACGTGGCACGGTAGGTGCCCAGAGCCCAGTGCAAAGCATACAGAAGTATGCAATGCAAAGCCACTTGCACAGTGTGCAGATCTGCAATATTCAGCCAGGATATGCAAATAGACCCATTGCACAGTCAGCGCCCAAACAGCACATTTGCATCTCATTACTGGAATGTATGCAGGCCATTTACATACCATTGGCATGCGAAGACCCAGCATTTCAAGGTAGCACCACCATACCACAAAGGTGATTTGGAGATACTGCAGCCTGTCAGGCAGGTGAGAATGCATGGTTGTGTGTGGGTGGACTTCATTGGGCTGAGTACAGTGCAACATACCCCCCAACCTTTTAGAACCCAAATGTGTGCCAAGGTGTGTGACAACTGGTGAGAATATGTGGCACAGCATCACATATGGCATTGCAAGCTCAGAAGACTGTGGAAATAAGTGCACAAATTTTGCTAATGCGTGCTGATAACCAAGCATCTCATAGTATCATACAATGCTGCATAACAGTTCCAGTGATCAGAGTGTACTGTCATCCACTCTGTGTGGGTCAGAGGGTGCCTGAGAGATAAAGATGAGTGCTGTACCCCATACTTTGTGACAGTTGAGAGGTCTGCAGTGCTACAAGACTGGAGGGATCTGGTGTTCTTGGGGCATGCTCCTGCCACCTCCAGGCCACAGGTGGTGCCACACCTGCCCCATGCTGCTCACATTTGTGCACTGTCCACCACCAGTACACCACGGTGACCTGAATCCAGGGCCCCTGTGGCATTGTCACACTGCAGGGATGGCATCAGTGACATGTATGTGGTTACAGGTGGCATGGGTCTGGCACTGGCATGCTGTGTGCACCTATGGTGTGCCATCATGGATGTGTGTGACTGGGCTGTCCCAGACCCATGCCATGCTGTCACCATTACCACCACGGATCCTGCTTACCATTGTCCCAGACACCACCATGGGCATATGCCTCCACTTGGTGGCACTCTGATGGCCACATGGGTGCAGGCCATGGCACCTGGTACATGTGCGACATTGTAGCTGTCTTCCCCAGTGATGTATGGGGGGGTACCTGAGTGGCATGTGGCATGTGGCAGCTGGCAACCCCAACCTGGGTGTGCTGAGGGGCTGGATGACTGGGCGGTGCTGGTGATGCCACCCACTGGCACTTGGCAGTTGCCCGGTGGGCAGGTGCAGCATGGCTGTGGCTTTGAGTACTACCATCCTGGCATGACTGCTGTGTGTGGGTGCCTGGAGCACCTCCTGGTGCACCTCCAAGAGCTGTCTCAGGGTCATTTGTCTGCAGTTCTGCAGCCTGCCTGTGGGTTGCTGGCCCATTTAGACCATCCCTTTTCATACCTAACTTTGTAGACACATTTCTGTGATGCGTGGCACATGTGCCACACCTTTTGGCTGAATATGCACTTGCTCAGCATATTCAGGTGCCCATCCCCTTTTTCCATGCTGCATAACTGGCACCTCCACCTGTGCTTGCACCCCATAACATCTTAATTCCCTATGCTGCTTCTGACCTTATAGGTGTCAGTTTCTTTCCTGTCTTCTTGCACTTACCTGTCCAATGCAACTTCTAATGTGCTTGCCCTTTATCTGTCCTGACAAGGCCCCTTGGCTGCCTCACCCTGGCCCTCTACATCTATGCTTTCCCCTACCCTTGGCCCTCTCCCCTTCTTGCCCTCTTCCTCCTATTGTTCTTGAGTTACTCATCACTCAGTCTGATTTTGTCAAGCAAAGTTACTGTCTAAAACCATGTACCTGTAACTGTTTTATGTTTTAGTGTCTGTTACCCTGTAACCAGCATGATGTGGAACCTTTGTAAAAGAGCCTTGGCTCAAAGATACTTTGTAATCCTAGACACAAATAAATAAATAAAATTAAATTTATTATTTCTGCATGCTCATGCATTCGGAAATGCATGAGACATCTCTCCCTTTCAAATATTGTGCTTCAGTGCATTTTCTGAGATGCACCGCACATCTCCATTTTGGAGCACTCATTTCCTTTGAATATGTAGGGCCAAATAATGTAATCTTAAAATCCTGGAAATTCAATAGGCAGCAATGAAAAGGGGCAGAATTCAATGTAATCCCAAAAGGCCCCCGATCTAATGCATTGCTGCCTTAAAAAGGTTTATGGAGCTTGCCACAAAATATGATTCACTAACTCTATGCTGTACTCATTTTGGGGGTTCTAAATATTTCACTAGTTCTCAGCATTCTAAAAAAAATTGTTGTTAGATTGCCATACTGGCCTCTGCGCTTTATGGTGGCCAAATAGAAATTTACATAGAATTTAGACATCATATTGCCCATGTAAAATACTGCATTCTGCATGGACAATATGATGTCTAAATTCTGTGTAAATTTCTGGAAAATAAAGAATTAAATAAATAGATTACTGACACTTATTATTTTGTTTCTTTATTACAATATTGTAGCAATGGTCATCAGACTACACATGTAAACAGCCATGGAATACCAAAGTAGTGAGGAGTGCTTTTAAACAGTCTAAAAATTGTGACCACCTGATGTATTAATTTGGCCTGTTTGATTTTTGATTGAAAGCCAAAGTGGGTCCCTGAAAAAACTGAACTTTTAAACACTGGCAGTTCCTTTTCTTGTATTGTAACATATGGCAGCAAAGAATAACCACTTCATTAGAGATGGATGCAGCAGCCCAAGCAGTCAAAGACTAGTTATCTTCCATCCAAAAACTCATATGTAACAGTTTTCCACATCCCATTTTAAAGCAATTGTACCAAAATGGGTTCTCTTTTTCAACAATGAAACCATTTTCATATTCTATTTTCCATAATAGTGCCACTTGCCTGTATTGCACAATTGTATGAAAAAAAATCTTCATTTTCTTTGCAGGCAAAATTGGCAGTGTATTAAAAATTTTAATCTGCTGCCCACTGTCTAATAACTTTTCACATAGCTTCTAATGACAGTAGGCAAGGAAGTAAACAGTGGGCACCAGGTTAAGAGGAGAAATGTAAGAATTTACAGTGCATTTACATTTTTGAGGAATAAAGAGAAGTTAAAATATGTAGTGTTTTCTATTTACTTTTGCTGCCCCCATCCCCCCAGTTGCCTTACCGTCTTCTCCTTCCTCTCATCCAGATGCTGGGATCTGTCAATTGGGCCTCACTGTCTGCCACCGTAGCTCTGGTCAGACTACCACCACATCTGGCATAGTATGGAAAAGCCTCATATCGCAGGCCCCAAGGCACAGAGGACCCCACAGGTTCCTGCCCACGAGCATACTTTAGTTAGTCTGCAGTACTGGAAAATGCTGAAGGCTATCCAAGGGCTGGTGATGTGGTGCCCATTGGCAGGATCATTCAGTCAACCCGGGCTCTAAACATAAGCCCTGTACATAAGTCCTTCCATCTCCCCCTCTGTCTTAGCCTCACTCAGTGAGAATGTACTCCAGCCATACAACTTCAAGCATTCTAACCTTCTATTTCCACCCCAAGAAATGGCATTCAGAGTAGCTGGAAACTCCTCCAAATGCATTTCGAGGCATTGAAAATTGTTCAGCTGCCAGGGACCTAGGTGGACCCTGAACCCCTGGCCTACTGATGAAGTAACAGATGGCTCCACAATCCCAGATTGCCCATGGCCCCGCACCTTGATAATCCAACCCTGAAGAGATACTCTCATATTACACCAATAGTTACATTAATTGCATTTTTTGTGCACCCCTAGTTTATATCCCCTACTGTCCTTTTACTTATGCCCCCTCTCACCCACTGCTTACTCATTTCCCTGTACTTTTCTGTGCCCTTCCCTTGCTGCCCACCCTGCATCACATCTATACACCTTCCCTATTTGCCTTCAAATAAATATCCTATTTTTCTTACTATTGATGCTTTCCCCACCCCCCTCAAACCCTTACTGTCCCATCCCTCCTTTTACGACCCTTCCCCACCCTAAGAGCATACTAGATGTTCTCTCTGCAAGAAATTGCTATAGGCAGATTCCCATGTATTATATCATATTGTATTGTACAGGACAGTACTGTACTGCATTGTCTGTATTTATATAGCCTCGGATCATTATTAAAAGGGAGTTGCAAGTGATATTTATAATTCAGTGACTGTTTTGGCCTTAGACTTAATAGCATGCTGCTTAATGAACCTTAATCTTCATTTAATTTTTGAGACAATATTTACACCCATCACTTTGGCTATCTGGCTTCAGCGTTTACACTTGCTGCTTAGCAACCAGACATTGATTGTCAGGATTACAGTGACACAGCACATCCCACCCTAGTGTCTATTTAAGCAGAATTGCAGACAACCGCATGTGTTCTCTTTAGCTGAAGGAGACCACCAACCATGCTGCTTTTTGTTTGCCTGCAAACTAGCAATCTTCAGAAACAATGTTGCTACTATTACTAAGTCATAGCATCCCTTGTTAACACTTGCTTTCAAATTACAAAGACAAATGATTTTTTAGGTGAGTATGGACATTGAAATGTAATGTAAAAAAGGTTTTAGAAGTCTGGGGGATCCCAGCACTGTCTGCGACACCCATGGAGTCCCTTTCTACCAATGTCTGGTCCTTTGGAGCACATGCAGCATGGGCATGTGGGAGGCTTACAGACAACGTCAAGAAAGCTGTCTCACTTCAGCTACTTTCTAATATTTATTTAAACAGAGACAATTGCTACCAGCATTAATACAGAGGAACTGGTGGACATCCAGCTCACCATCGCACTTCTTTTCAGCACATTTGTTACTATGACTTCCAGTTAGGAATAAGGATTGAAACTACAGTACTAGATACAAAATCATAAGGTTTCAATTATAAAGATGAAATTCAGTAACAGTTTTAAATGTGTTTTTCACTTAGTGACTCATGGATTGATTTTCCTGGATACTGATAAAATGAGGAGGTCTCACAAGTTGGCTAGGTAAAGCAATTTAAAATAAGTTAATAATAGTTCATTGTGTTACTTTTTTGTTTGCATATAGTTTAAAAAAATTGAATGATTGATGGGATTTGGAAATAATATCATTAAAATTGTTTGCAGGCATTCTGAACCACTGCAGATAACTTAAACATATTAGAAGTATATATAATTTAAACTGTTGTAAGTGGCACAGTATTGAATTAGGAAACCGTTGCAGTGTTGGGTTTGTCATTACACCATCAGTCTGACTTTCTGTAAAAATTAATTCATCTATTAGTAAATTTATGTAACTTTATATATACATGCCCTCTTGGAAACTTTTAATAAGAATAAATGGGCAATACATGAAGTACATGCTTAGTGTATAATATGAACTTTGAAAGAAATACTATAGTTTGTTTTACTTTGCAACTTGAACTCAGTAAACCATTGTGCACTTATTAATTGTCGGAGGAACTATATAGGATTCACTGGTACTGTTTTGTGTTGGTTTAAGTCCTACATTACTCAGAGATTGCAGCAGGTTGCTCTAGGAATTTTCATCTCCAGAGTGACTGTGGTCATCTGTGGGGTTCCTCAAGGTTCAGTTTTGGCATCTCTGTTGTTTGCCATGTATATGCTGTCACTGAGTGAGATCATCAGACTGTATAGGGTTGCGTAACACTGTTATGTACATGGTACTCAGCCCTGTCTATCTTGTGCTCATGACGAGTCTAACGTAGAACAGGTGCTTGGGCAGTATCTAGAATAAATCAGTGGCTGGATGGTCTCCAGTTGGTTGTGTCTCAACCCAGGCAAGACAGAGGTGATGACTGCCAATCCAAGCTGGCATGGATTGGCAATGACAAATGGGGATAGTCTTTTGCCTTATGTCAATGGTCATCCACTTAGAGCTGGCCAGAAAACATCAGACTGACAGGTGGTGTAAGCTTCTCAGAGGGGTTGCATCATGCCAGTGTTGTATGCTCTGTACTGGCTGATGATTCCACAGCGTATCACCTTCAAGATATGCTTGCTAACATTTAAGGCCCTACATAGTTTGGGCCCCAGCTACCTGAAAGCTCTTTTGTTGTCCTACACACCAATCCATCCTCTCCACTTCACAGATACTGGCCTGCTTCAAGTTCCTCATCCCTGGCTAAAGTAATTGGGGGATAGAGTATTTGGGGTCATGGTCCTTTACTCTGGAATGCTGTGCCAAAGGTGTTATGCTCAGCTCAAACTGTGGAGGCTTTTCAGAACTTTAAAAACTTGTCTTTTGGCACAGGCCTACCGAGAATAGACTAGTTGTAACTATTTAAGTGCTTTTATTTATAGTACTCATTATTGACATGGTTTATTTATTTATTTTATGTTGATTGTTGTAAGGAAAGGACACCAAACAAATACAATTTGCCTTGTCTTATGAAAAGATCTTAGTTATGGTTATGGGTATAAGAAATGGTTTGTTGCACTTAGGAAATTTTTGTGATATTAATTTTAAATAAGGAAGTGTCCAACATATAGCTTACATTTGCCTAGGACCACCATAAAGCCCTTATTTTTATTTGTTTAAATGTTTTACCAGGATGGCATACTGAGCATAATTGCTCATTTCCAGATGCGACCTGGGGGGAGGGGGAAAGGGGAATATCATTTACATAAATAAAAGGACAAGGGGGCATGGCCTATTGGGGAGCAAGATGGTTGCATAGTCTGATAGCTCCAACAGAATCTGCTGTAATTTTCCTCCATCCTACGCCTTAATTCTGCAATCTCCTATACTACCTAGTGCAAAAATCTTCCAAATGCCATCCACAGTGAAATTAGCTAAAAAGCAGGCAAAAATAACTTTTAAAGCACTAAAGGACCCAGACGTAGACCGAGGTCTACCACATCCAGCCCCTCAGAGTGCAACAGAACCAGGGAGCTCGAGCTACCTGCAGCCCTCACTGGACTCGACTGCAGTAACCAATCCCTCTGCAGAATTGGTGACCTGCTGAACAATGACCGAGGGATATCAAGTCCTTGAAAGGCTAATAAAGGACCTGAATTATGGTCTCGGTAGAAGGATGGAAGCTGGTTTCGAGAACATCATGTCTCAGCTCCAGCACCTCCAGTAGACCATCGACACAGTATCTGAGATGGTGGATGCTCATGAGATGCGGCTGGGGGAGTTGGAGGCCAGGCTAGGTGTGCAGGAGGACATTGCTCAATGTACCAACATGGATCTTCAAAAGGTGCTAAAGAAAAAGAAGCATTAAAACAAAACATCAATGATCATGAAAACAGAGAGAGGCACTGCAATGCCAGGATTGTGGGGATGCCAGAAGGCAAGGAGGGGAGAGACTGTACTACTTTCACCCAGAAGTGGCTGAGGCAGACCCTTCAAATTCCTCATGAGATATCCCTCGAGATCCAGAGGGCCCACAGGTCCCTGGAGACTAAACCACCACTGGAGCAATGCTCTACACACAAAATTGTTTAGTTCTTATGATACCTGGATCATCACCATGTCCTAGAAATAGCAAGAAAGAAGGGCCAAATTATGGTGCAGCAATCCTGAGTGAGTGTGTTCCCAGATTACTTGTGACAATTACAGATCCAGTGTTGGGCCTTCTTAGAGGTTAAAAAGAAACTCCACATGCTGGACTGTCCCTTCTCTCTACTGTACCTTGCAAGGCTCGTGGTCAGACCTCAGTGAAGTAATCAAAAGTCTTTCACCAGCCCTGAAGCAGCGATGGAGTATGCCCTGGAGATGGAAAGGAAAAAGTGAAGGCAATTGGATGACCAACCTCGGGCTGAGAATATGTATTTCTAATTATTGAGGTACTGCTTTACTGAATCCTGGGACTAGGGTGGGGGTGGATGGGGTGCGTATCTTTCTGAGCTGCAATACCCAATTGGTGGCCTATAAGGGATGATTCAGGAGGGCTCCTTTTCTGCTTGCACCCATGCCTGAGCATTTCTTAAAATTTTTCTGGCAATGGTCTCTCCTGTTGTGTGGGAGAGTGGTCCAGGAGCCAGCTACTCAAATGCCTGTTATGTGGGAGATGTGATTTCTCAAGGCCTAGAGACTTAACCATCAGCCCGAGGCAGCGAAAGGCCCGTCACTCTCGCTTTAACTATTTCTCAAACCAGAGCTGTAGCCACTAATCCTACTTTGCTACTGCAACTTGTGTTTGACCCGTTGGTCTGAGGACACACAATTCTGAAACTACTTTAGGAGCCTGTTTAAACTTTTAACTTAACTAGGAGATTGTTCAAATTGTTAATGGTTTAAAAAGGAGAGGGGGCACCTTGGCCTTCATGATCATTGACCTGCATAACTGGGGCCTCTTTTTCTGAGGAGACCTCGGGTGGCTGAGAGTTGCTGTTTAACCTGTTTTGTGCATTTTTAAGGGGGATAGACATCTCGCTTTTCTCAGTGTGGGGGGGATCGTACCCTGGGGAGGCCCTGAGGACACGGGCCAGAAAGAGTCCATTTAAAGCCTGGGTCCTTTTGTAGGAGCATGGGTTCACTCCCTCCCTTCTCGATAGGGGGGAGAATTTCTCTCCTCCCTCCCTCCTTCCCTTGATGAGGGAAAGATCTTGGGAGGATGGAGGACATGGAACCTTGAGTGGAAATATTTATATACCTATCAGTGGATCGATGGCTCAATCCACGAAAAGTAGAGGGTAGAAATGTCCATCAGTTTAGGAAAGGGGAAGATAATGGGTATTGTATCATTTATGTTTATTCTTTCTTCAATGTGGGAATGGGATTCCGAGATGGGAACTCATTTCTTGGCATTTTAAGGTTTATTCTGAACATGTGGGGGGTTTGTTGAGGAAGGGTACTGTTTGTTATTGGTTACTGTTGCAAAAGTTTTGATTGTTCAGAGTAATTGGGGGAGTATGGGGAAGGGGAAAGTGTTTCAATTTAAATGTTTTTCAAAAAATTCATATAGAGCATTGTTATTTTTTTGCAGGTCATATTCATTTGAGCATCTAGGATGCAATTTAATAGTTTTAAAAAAAAATTATGGACAGTTTAGCTGTGATGTCCTGGAACGTCAGTGGACTTAGAACGGTGTTAAATAGGAAAAGTGTCTGGTCCCAGAGAAAGAAAATGAGAGGGGACATCGTTTTCCTCCAGAAGATACACTCCACCTGGGAGGAGGCATCTAAATTGGCTGCTTCGAAGGAGGGATTCTTTTATAACTGCACCTTTTACTTCCAAGGCTGAAGATGTGTCAATATGGATTAGGCTGGGACTCTCCCACAGAATTATTTCAGTACAATCGGATCCCCAAGACCATTTTGTGATCACAGAGGTAGACTGTGGAGGCTCTAGATTTACTTTGGTTTCGGCCCATGGAACAAATTTTGACTCTCCTGATTTTTAGACTCACCTGGTGGTCACATTAGCCCCGTACCCAGATAATTTGATTTTGGGGGGGGTGACTTCAATACACACTGGGACCCTTTGTTAGACCATTCTGGCCATAGAGCCAGCCCCCCCCCCCCGAGTGCATCTGCACTTAGAAGCATGAAAAAAAGTAGAGCCCTGGTGGAGACGTGGAGGCACCACAACCCTCAGATCAGGAAATTTTCATTCTTCTCCCATGCCCATGATGTCTATACCAGGTTAGATTACCTATCCATGCCCTCCATTCTGGTGGGAGAGGTAAGGGATGCCAGGTATGGTCCTATAGTCACCTCAGACCATGTCCCCCTGGTGGTGATGTTGTCCCTTATGGGGGGGTGCCCCTCCAAAGCCCAGCTGGAGAATGGACCAAGCACTTTTGTCAGACAAACAGTATGTATCCTAAATCAGTGAGAGCATCAGGGACTTCCTAGCTTGCAATAATCTAGAAGACACTAGTGTCAGTAACACTTGGGATGCTTTAAAAGCATTTATAAGGGGAGAGACTATCTCCTATTCCACCTATATTAAAAATAAATTATCCAGAGAGGAAGAGTCCTTGGAGAAAAAAATACAAGTGTTAGAGGGGGAACTGATGAATGTAGTGCGCCCTCAAAAAATTCTAGAACTTAAGGCCCTAAAGGATAAACTTCACCAACTCACAAACCAATCAGTTGAGAGAAACTTCCTCCTTACAAAATCGAGTACCTATTTTGATGGGGATAAGTTGGGGAAATGACTGGAAGGGGTGGGGAAAGGGAAAAGAGCAGAGAGAACCATCTTACGAATGGAAAACCCTAATGGGGAAACCACATATGATCAGCAGGAGATAAATGATCTCTTTAAAACATTATATTCAGATCTTTACATCTCGGAGTTCCCAGGTGGGGAGGACCCAGGGGATTTCCTGTGGAATATAGAACTTCCGGTCATTAGCAAGGGGGAGGGTTGAAAATTGGAATCTCCAATCTCATTGGAGGAACTTAGGAGAATAGTCTGGAAGGGAAAGAGAGGAAAGGCGCCACGGCCCAATGGTATCCCAGCTGAATTTAATAAACTAACATGGGATGTTGTGGGGCCATTTATGCTACAAATTATCTCAAACACCCTGGAAACTGGTTCCCTGCCACCTTCACTTTATCAGGCTACAATCACGGTTCTCCCCAAGCCTGGTAAGGATCCTGCTAAATGTGGTTCTTACAGGCCTATCTTTCTATTAAACTCTGATTATAAAACCATAGCAAAGTTGCTGGCTTCTAGATTGGAGGGTATGCTCCCTAAATTGATTAACCCTGATCAAGAGAGCTTCATTAAAGGCAGACAAGCCAAACACAATATCAGAAGAACAGTAAATGTGATGCACAAGTGGTCCCACAGGAGAGGTAATGGAGGGGGTCTTTCGACCATAGATGCCTAAAAGGCCTTTTATCGGGCGGAGTGGCCTTTTATGTATGCAGTTTTGCTGATATGGCTTTGGAGATAGATTGAGGAGCTGGTTACAGCTGCTATATAGGAACCCACAAGCCCAGATTCTGACTAACAGTACACTGTCAGCTCCCTTCTGTCTCTCAAGAGGTATACGACAGGTTTCCTAGCTTCTAGTCCTGCTTTCATAATAGATTAGACCCTAGACAGCCAGCTTTGTGATGTAAAACACCCTTAGCTATGCTTAATACCCTATTGTTTTCTCTGCCCCTGTTGATGGCTCCCTTGATGATTTCCAGGTGCTTTTTCAGATTTCACCTTTACCTTATCAATGTAAGTCTGTTATCTCTTTGTAAACCTACTGATTGATCGAGTATGTAATTGATTTTGTTATCTTGCATGACTTGTGTAACAGATTTTTTTGCCTAAAATGACCTATAGACTGTATGTAAATGTAATAAGCTCTACTTGGTAAAATAAAGTTTACAAAAAAAATGAGAAGACACAGCAACGTGAAACAGTATAGTAGATAGCAGTTTAGAAAACTCAGTATTTACATAATTAGAAATTTCAACAGACATTGTACAATATGCAGTATTTACATCAATTACAGTAATACACCATGGACCAGTAAAGTATCTTGAATTAACATAGTTAATAAAGTTATTAGTTTAGAACATGAGCACCTGTTTTAGGAGAGATTAGGGACAGGAGAATGCAGGAGATGTAAAGTTATGTAGGAGGGAGGAAAGAACTGAGGGGGATGTGGAGTTTTGGATGGTGGTGATAGCTTGGGACAGTGATATGAGAATGATGATTGTCCAAAAGTGGTCGACCATTGGGGGAAGGATAAGAGTCAAGGCTTGATGTTGCATAGTGGGTAAAGGGGTGGAGTTGGAGCAGAGAGAGTGGTGCTTAGGTAAGAGGGTAGTGACCCAAACCAAAATTCGACTAGAAAGGAGGCAGAGTGATTGAGGCATCTGGACTCAAGGGAAGGGAGGGAGAGGGCCTTGTGTGGGTCACAGTGATGAATGTTGGGGGCAGAACAGATCAATGTGGCAGAAGGAGTTAAAGAGGGTGTCCAGTTTGGCCAAGGTGGACTTGAGAGAGGCATTGTAGACTATGTCAGCATAATCAAATGTGGGGAGGATCATTTTCTGTACAAGAGCACGGCATGCTGGCAGGGGAATACAGTCATGATTATGGTATAATGCACCTAATTTGGGGTGCAATTTCTTGATGGTTGCATTTATATGTATTTTTTTTTTTATTTATTTGTATTTCGGATGACACCTTTGAGCCGAGGGCTCTTTTACAAAGGTTCCACGTCAAGGCAATAAGGACAATAACTTATAAAACGTAACATGATCATTACAATGGAACTTACAAACAAAAAAAGACAAGTAAAGTTACAATAATAGCAGCCAAAGGCATTGTCAAGGAATTGTGCTGCGAGTTAATTACACAGTACAAGTCATAGGTGGCTCAGTGAAGCTTTGTTAGGAGTGGGTTAGTGGGAAAAGAAAAAGAAGAGTGGTGGTGAGGGGGTGGTATGGGGAGAGAGAGAGAGAGAGGGAGGGGAGAAATGGGGAGATATGCATTGAGTATGTAGATGGAAACAGCAAGGAGGAGGAGAGGGGGATGAAAAAGAAAAGGAGATAGATTCATCCTATACCCAGTAATGGGGGGTAGGAGAGGAGGAGGAGCTGAGGCAGTGAGGAGGGATGCTTGAGGGTAGTATGCCTGAGGGGATTATAAGAAGCTCCACAGAATAGCACTAGCCAATGCAGGTGTTGACGAGTTTACACTTAAAAGCACCAATCAGGCAATGTTGGAGATTTCTGTAGGTAGCAAGTTGAACCAGGTGGAGGCTCTGACAAGGTAAGAACGCTGAGCCTGAGAGGTCCGACAGCGAGGTATTGTAAAGGTTAGACTGTCCGATCTTCTAGTTAGGCCGCGGACATGCTGCGGGGTCAATATTGATTGGACTCCAGGGGGCATAAGGCCCAGTGATGTCTTCTTAGCTAGGATGCAGGTCTGGTACTTTAACCTGCCAGACAGCTGGAGCCAGTTAGCCTGCTCTTAAATGTGAGAAAGGCGGGCAGCTGAAATAAGGAGTCTACATGCCTTATTAAGGGCTGCAGCTGTCACGGAGTGCAGTATCAGTCATGATCTACGCGATAACGAGCCCGTAGTCAATAGTTGAGATAACAGAGCTCTGGATAGCAAGGTTCAAGGCTTCAGCTGTTAGGCAATGTTTATGCTTGTATAGTAGCCCTATACAGGAGTTCACAGTTTTAGTGATATTGTCAATGTGTTTGGTATACGAGAGGGAGCAGTCAAGGGTTAGGCCCAGATATTTAAACATAACCACCTGTTCAAGAGTGACACCTTCGTGGTTGTTAATTATGAGCTCATGGTCCTTGTACTTGTTGTGGGTTCCATGGAACAACATAGTTTTAGTTTTTTTGTGGTTAAGGATGAGTTTATGTGAGCAAACCAGTCTTCCACTTCTGTGAAACTTTTCTGTAGTTGAGTATAGAAAAGTCCAGGTGGTGGTCCAGCCAAACTCCAAGGTATCTAAAGGAGGTGACATTTTCTAAAGTTGTCTCATCCAGGGTATGGAAGGGGGGAGAGTGGCTTTAGAAAGTCTGCCTTGTGCCGAAGGTCATGGAGACAGTCTTTTTGACATTAAGGAACAGCTGGTTGGCATGGAACCAGTGCTGTAACTTGTTGAAGTCCTACTGCAGAGTTACTACCACTTCAGACTGAGAGGTACCAGAGGTGTACAGTATAATGTCATCTGCATACGTGTGTATTTTTGGGCAGTGAGCAGATAGCAGGTAGATCATTTAGGAATATTGAGAATAGGACTGGTCCAAGTACTGAGCCCTGTGGGACACCAATACTGATGGGGGGGAGGGAAGGGCAAGGATTTAATACAAGTAGGGCTTTAAGGGGTTTCATTTGAGGAGATGGGGAGAAAGAGAAAGAGAAAGAGAAAAGGGTGGGCAACATTTGAATTTGTAGGGGAAGGGGTCATGAGAGTGGTAGAAGAGGGGGAAGGGAGAGTGGCAAGGAGAGAAGTAGGCACAAGTGATGAAGAAGGTATTAAAAGTAGATGCTACATTTGGAGGGTCGGATATGGTGGAGTTTCCAGCTTTGAGCAGAAGTTTAGGAGCTTGAGTGGGGGGTATGCCATCCCAACATCGAAACCCTGACAGCAAATCCCACAGGCTAACAGCAACACAGCAACATCCTACAGCTCAACAAGTCAGGTACAGCAACATGGAGTCCAGCATGACGTCCACTGAAGTGACAATGGCCACAGAGCCTTTGGCTATCCCGCACAGTACTGTGCGTCGCTGCAGTGCACATCGAGGTGGGTGCAGGAGGCAAGTAGGGTGTGCACAACTGTGCAGGTCAGCACAGCGATGCATAGATATGCTACTATACAGGTGCACCTGTGTGAGAACAGGGAGATCGACAGGGGAAGCAAAGCGACAGCTACCTGTGTTCGGGGGGGCAGGCACACACAGCATCGTATCATAAAAGGCAGATGAGGGAGGTGGGCAAGCCGCTAACACGGAAACAGGGGAATGCTATTGAGATGCCGCTGGAATACATGAAAAGCACCAGGGGCAATGACCTGCTGTCATTCAGAGGCTTCCTGTCCCAGGGGGAATGGATGCACAGTGCGGCTACCTACTGGAAATGCATCAAATACCACTCGGGCCAGTGCTGCAGGCTAGCGCATCTAGTCGACAGTGTGGATGACGTGTCACTGACGGGCTGGCACAACCATATGCCTGACAGTGCAGAGGTCGTGGTGTGACAGGTGCGGGTGTCAGGGAAGCTCCTGGCTGTCAAAATGATGGAGAGTAGCCAATAGGTGGTAGATGCATGTTGTAGTGGACTGACCAATGTGGTGAGTGGTCGACTACCTCCAGTGGGTACCCTGAAGCGGACCATCCAGAGGGCACAGAGGAGTGTGCACAGGTCACCTGTGGAGCCAACAACACTCTCTGCACTAACAACCCTGGCAGAATACACCACCACCGATGCAGGCGATCCATTCCTCCTGCATGATTCAGGTAGCAGCACAGGCAGGTTCCTGTTATTTAGCACCCACAGGAACCTGGAGTACCTAACCCGTTGTGGAGCCTGGTATGCCAATGGGACATTTTTCAGCAGCCCACGGTTCTTCCAATAGCTATATAGTCTCCATGGCATGGAGATGGATGCAGTGCTGCCAACTGTGTATGCCCTGATGGGTAGCAGAACAGTGGGCTGTTACACCACCATGCTCCATAAGCTCACAGAGTTGTGCCTAGATCTGAGCCCAGTTTCCATAATGATTGATTTTGAGCTGGCAGCATGCAAGGCTCTGCGGGCAGTCTTCTCCAGGCAAGGCTACGTGGATGCTACTTCCACTTCACACAGTGCCTGTGGAGGAAGCTGCAACAGCACGGTGACCTGGCACAGCTGTACATCACCAAAGATGAATTTGCCCTCCACATCTGTATGCTCGCCGTGCTCACCTACGTGCCACCACCAGACATAATCAGTGCATACGAGGAGCTGCAGTTGTGGCCCTTCCTCGAGCCCTTTGAAGAGACACTGGCACCATACCTCAACTACTTCAAGGACACCTAGCTGGGGTGCCAGTCCGCAGTGGGGTATGGTGCCAGCCAACATACTCAGTGGACTTCTGGAATGCATATGCAGCCATACGTGAGGGGCTGCCCAGGACCACAAATGCACTGGAAGGGTGGCACAGGGGATTCAATTCCCTTATGGGTGCTGCCCACCCTACCATATGGCAATTCATTGAGGTGCTGCATGTACAACAGAGGCTGATGGAGCTCAAACAGCAGCAGATGTTGTTGGGCACAGATGTGGACATGTCCCACAGACAGTCAAGGGATGCCAATGACAGATTGCAGTAGATCATGGAGCAGTATAAAATGAGGCCCTGTAGGGATTATGTACTTGACATTGCACTCAATATCCATCTTCAGGTTTGATGGATGCCATGGCATTGCTGTGGCAACCGGGGACTGATCCAAGAATGTGCACATGTGTGCTGTTGGTGGTGGTGTGGGGCATCTGCATGGCCATGGGCTGCCGTACTGTACATGTGTAGCCACAATAGACATGTTCCTGCAGAGTACTGACCACTTGTGTTAAATGTGGTGCTTTTCTGGTGGGGGGGTATTGACTCAGATGGGTGTGGGTGTCTGCAGCCATGCGGCACAGGGATGGTGGCTGTATGTGCGGGGTAGCCTGCCACTGTGCTCGTCGAAGTTGGGGCAGGTATGCCATCCTGCAGCCTGTTGTCTGGGGGGGTCATGGGTCCTCCTGGTGTGTCATCCTGCGGCCCGCTCTTGTCTCCAGATAAGGTGCCATCCTGTGGAGTGGGGAGCACAGGTTCACCTGGGGGGCAGGTCATAATTGGTGATGCTGGGATGGAGATGGATGTATGTGTGCCTTTGGGGGTGCAGGCCACAGTGCTATTGCTGCCAACTGTCACAGGGCACTCTGCAGGGGTGCTGCTGGGGGGGCACTCCCTTACTGGTGCTAGGGGCCATTCACTGTTGCAGCCATTGCCATCAGAGATTGCTCTGCAGTGTCATCTCACTCTGTTGGTTGGCATAGTGTGGGTGTTGCTGTGGAGGACTTCACTCCATTTCTCGCCGAGCCAGCGTCATAAATACAAGTGGGGGGAGAATAGGGATTTGACAACTCTCCAGAATTTGGAAGGATGGCTTATATTGCAGTTAAAGGAGGTGGAAAAATATTTAACTTTAGCATATCTGGTGGTGCATGCATTTTTTAGGGAATGATATTTCAATAGGAGTGAGTGGAAGCTGGAAGCTTTATGGGCTTCCCAGGCTTGATCACATGCTCGCAAGCAGGCTAGCAGTTCTAAGGTAACCCAAGGAAGGTGTGAACCTTTTATCCTAGTGAGCTTGAGAATAAAAGGTTGAAGAAGTGGTGTGGCTGTGAAACATTGGTCCCACTTTTAATACAATGGTGACAGGATAACTTTAATTAAAGGAACAGTGCAATGAAATTGGGCAAGAAATTTGACCCTACCTTTTTTCACTATAAAAAGAGTCCAGGCATCTTCCAATTTTATTTGATGGTACAATACTCTATTTCCACCAAAATATGAGTATTTTGTAAATGTTTTTGTTTATTTTTTTCTTGAGAAAAAAGGTGTCCACCACATTTGGCCTAAAAATAGCATAGTAGACCTCGCAAGAGTTCAGAGTGAGGAAAGAAAAACTCATGGTGAGCAGCATAGGAGGCTTTTAGAAAAGTAGATTTGACAGGTATGCCAATTCTTTTATTAAATGTAGTTAAAAGTAGCATTTTGGCAAAACCATTTTCACTGCACTGCAGCTTTAACGAGTGGAATTGTCTGTGCCAAGACCCAGAGTAAGAAGACCAGGACCAAAAAAACAAAGCTGATTAAGCAGTGAGGTAGCAGAGAAAGTGAGGGACAAGAGAGTGGCCTTTGGCAGTTACAAGAGAACTAGGCATGGGAAGGACAGGGAGGAGTACTCAAGGAAATCCAGAGAAGTAAGCAGAGCAGTAAGGGAGGCTAAAGCTTCAAGGAAGCTAAGGCTGGCTCAGAGGATCAGATAAGGGAAAAAGGATGTCTTCAGGTACAAAAGAGCGAAGAGGAGCCATAAGGATGAGATTGGCTTCATTGGCAAGCTTTTAAACTAGTCAAGGGGGGAGGCACTAATAAGCAGCAGGAAAATCCCAGCCTCTCCCTACAAAACAGGGTACTAAATGAGAAAAAGACCAAGGTAGAAAGGTCAGTGGGGGATGCTGCTACAGAAGGTAAAGCCATCAAAAAATGGAGAGCACTGAGTACCAGTGCCCGTAGTCTGGGTAACAAGCTTCCTGAATTAGTGGCCTTGATGGAGGAGGAACATCTGGATATCGTGGCAGTCACAGAAACATGGTACACACAGAACCATGACTGGGATGTAAACATACCAGGATATACTGTCTACAGGAGGGGCAGGGAGGGTAAAAGAGGAGGAGGTAGCTCTCTACATAAGAGAGGAATCAAAGCAACAGAATAAAGGGTAAACAGGGAGGAGAAGAAGCATTGTGGGTCAATTTGGAGGCAGGCAATGGCACCACAATCGCACAGGTTAGTATAGACTCTCACAGGGGAGGAAATGGACAAGGAAATGATAGAAAGTATACTTAGAATGACAGATAAAGGGGAGATATTGCTGATGGGTGATCTGAATATGCCAGATGTTAACTGGAGTGCAGTTGCAGCAGCCACTTCTAAGAGTGGGGTTATTCTAGATGTCCTACAGGGGGCATGCCTTAGACAACTAGTATTGGAACCCACTCGAGAGGAAGCAATCTTAAACCTGGTCCTCTCAAATGGAGAGAGGATCACAGATGTAGAAGTGGGTAGCCATCTGTGAACTAGCGACCATCGAACAGTATGGTTTACAATAAATACAGCAATAGAGTCAAGCCATACAAAGGCAAAAGTACTGGACTTCAGGAGGGCTGACTTTACCAAAATAGGTGAGTGCCTAAGGAATGCATTAGCAAATGGGCAGGAAGGAGGGGTGGAAGAACAATGGGGAATAATAAAACTGCCATCACAGAGTACAAGCCTTTGTGTGAAGCAAATAAACAAAACAAAATGATGTAAGAAACCACTATGGTTCTCAAAGGAGGTGGAGAAGGTTCAAGAGAAAATAAAGCATTCAGAAAGTACAAGGAATCACAGAAGGAGCAGGACAGAGAATTGTATCAGTTAAAGCAAAAGGAAGCTGGGAAGGCAGTCAGAACAGCAAAGGCCCGAACTGAGGAAAAGATAGCCAACTCAGTTAAGAAGGGGGATAAAACCTCTTTTAGGTACATCAGGGAGCGAAGGAAGACTAAGGGAGGGATAGTGAGGCTTAATAAAGGGGAGGGTGTGGGCAGAGGGTGACTGTGAAAAGGCAGAGATACTAAACAAATATTTTTGCTCAGTATTTACAAATGAAGAGGGGGAGGTACCTAAAACAAGCAGTAGAAACACTCTGGATACAGAAGTTGATACCAGCCCATTTACAGAAGAAAGGGTTCTGAAAGAACTCTTAAAACTGAAGGTGGACAAAGCAATGGGGCCTGATGGGATTCATCCCAGTATTCTAAAAGAACTAAGGGTAGAACTAGTGACACCACTGACTACCCTCTTTATCAAATCATGGGAGGATGAGGTGGTACCTGAGGACTGGAGGAGGGCAGATGTGATTCCCCTTCACAAAAGTGGGAGCAGGGCAGAAGCAGGAAACTACAGACCTGTTAGTTTAACCTCAGTGATAGGGAAAATGATAGAATCACTCTGAAGGAAAGAATTGTCGAGTACCTAGAGGCCAGAGGGGCACAGGACCCAAGGCATCATGGATTCACAGCGGAAGGTCATGCCAGATGAATCTAATAGATTTATTTGACTGGGTGACCAAAGTAGTAGATCAGGGAGGGGCTGTGGACATGGCTTACCTAGACTTTAGCAAGGCATTTGACTTAGTCCCACACAAAAAATTAATATACAAGTTAGCCAGCCTGGGAGTAAGTCCCAAGATGATAGCCTGAGTAAAGAATTGGCTGGAGAATAGGACACAGAGGGTAATAGTAAATGGAGTCCACTCTGAAGAAAGGGGGGTTACTAGCGGGGTGCCGCAGGGTTCAGCATTAGGACCGGTCCTCTTCAATGTCTTTGTAAGTGACATTGCAGAGGGACTGGAAGGAAAAGTATGCCTCTTTGCAGATGACACAAAGATCTGCAACAGAATTGATGCACAAGGTGGGGTGGAAAGGATGAGAAGGGACTTGGCAAGGTTAGAGGAATGGTCAAAATGTATGGCAGCTTAGATTTAATGCTAAGAAGTGCAAGGTAATGCACCTGGGAAACAAAACCCAGGGAAGAGTACACAGTGGGGGTGAGATACTAACAACAACAAAATGGAAAGGGACCTGGGGTAGTCATATCAGATGACTTAAAGTGGGCAAGCAATGGAGAGGCAGTAAGGAGGGCTGGGGGATACTGGGATGCATAGGGAGGAGCATCACCAGTAGAAAACAGGAAGTTGTTATCCCTCTGTACAGACAGCTGGTGAGACCCCATCTGGAGTACTGTGTGCAGTTCTGGAGACCCAATCTCCGCAAGGACATAGACAAGATGGAAGCTGTCCAGAGGAGGGTTTAAATGTGCAGGGTCTGCACCAGAAGACATATGAAGAGAGACTAAAGGAGCTTAATATGTATAGCCTCAAGGAAAGGAGGGAGAGGGGAACATGATAGAAACTTTCAACACCTCAAGGAACCAACAAAGTCCAAGAGGGTAGCATCTTTCAAAAAAGAGGTGTGTAAGAACAAGGGGCACAATTTGAAGATAGAGGGGGGCGGCTCAGAAGTAATGTAAGGAAATATTTTTTTCACAGAGAGGGATGTGGATGCATGGAACGGCCTTCCAGAGGAGGTTATGGAGTCAAAAACAGTGGTTGAATTCAAGCATGCATGGGACAGCCATAAGGCAATTCTAGGGGGTTGGGGTAGAAAGAAGTAGGCTGCTGGTTAACTAGGATCTGCAGCTTATCCATTAGGTAGGGAAATGGGCAGACTGGGTGGGCCAAGCGGTCCTTATCTGCTGTCAAATTCTATGTTTCTATTGTCAGGATCAAGAGGGAAGGGGGGAGGACAGAAAAGGGAGTGTTCCAGGTGGAGGCACTTAATGAGTACTTCTGATTGGTGTTCACCAGAGAAAAGGATGGGCCTATACCATAAGGGCAAAGAGGGATTGGAAAGGGATGAGCAGGAGTAACAGATGGGGTAATCCAGGTGGATAGGGTTCTAAAGGGGCTTAAAGCCCTGTGAGTGGATAAGGTCCCAGGACCAGATGGAGTGCATACAAGAGTCCTGAGAGAGCGGAGATCTTGGCAGACCCACTGATGGACCTGTTCAACACCTCACTGGAGATGAGGAGTGTGCCCCTTGACTGGAGGATGGCTCATGTGGTGCCTCTCCACAAAAGTGGCCCCAGGTATGAGCCGGGTAACTATAGACCAGTCAGCTTTACTTCCATTGTGGGGAAGTTAATGGAGACCATTTTAAAGGAAATATTGGTAACCTTTCTGGATGATAATGGTCTCCAGGATGAAAGGCAACATGAATTTGTCTCAGGGAGATCCTGTCAGACCAACCTAATTGACTTTTTTGATTGGGTCACAAGGACACTCAACAGGGACCATGCCATGGATGTTCTGTATCTGGACTTCAGCAAAGCCTTTGACTCGGTGCCACATGGAAGGTTGCTGGGCAAACTGATGAATTTAGGGGCTGGGGAGAAACTAGTAGGGTGGGTCAGGAGCTGGCTGCAGAACAGGCATCAGAGGGTAATTGTAAGAGGGGAGTCCTTAAAGCCAAGACCTATGACCAGTGGGGTACCTCAGGGCTTGATGCTCGGACCAGTGTTATTCAACATCTTTATCGGAGACATTGCAGAAGGGATCAATAGAAAGATAAGCCTGTTCCGAGATGACACAAAGAACTGTGCAACAGTGCACAGTGAAGAAGGGAGGCAAGAACTCAGGGAGGACCTGGCAAAACTTGAGCACTGGCTAAGTATATGGCAATTGGGGTTTAAAGCTAAGACGTGCAAGGTCATGCACCTAGGAGCCAGAAACACCAGGACTAGCTACTAGTTGGGGGAGTGCAGGTATCTACGTCAGAGGAAGAAAAGGATCTAGGGGTGCTAGTCACAGGGGTCATGAAGCTTTTGGCACAGTGCCATATAGCAGCAGCAAGAGCTAACCAAATGCTGGGGTGCATAGCCAGAGGAATCAACTTTAGATGGGAGGAAGTCATCCTGCCACTGTACAGGTCACTAGTGAGACCACACTTGGAGTACTGTGTGCAGTTCTGGTGCCCCTATTCAGACAAACTCTAGCAAGAGCCAGCACAGCTCCTAAATAATAGTATTGTGGGGAGTGAGAAATGTGGAAACTAGCAAATTTTGCACTAATCACTGGGCCACCTTACTGCACTTTCTAACTGCAGTGATACACACACACTGACAAACAAATATGTACACATATATGCATATATATATTCCTGTGTAAGATAGCAGTGCACTGTCTACACACATTTTTACGAATTAAAAAAGACATTGAGGGACCATTTTCTTCTTTTCAGGCTATGAAGGAAATCGGAGGGTGGGGAGGGTGTTGCCACTAGATACCTCATTTAAATCAGCAATGACATGCATAAGGTGGAAACTGATCTAGATAGTGAGGGAATGTAGACTAACAATTTTTGCACTAACCCCTGAACCACCTAACTGCACTTTCTAATTGTGATACACAAACACTGACTAATACCTATGTACATATATGCATATATATTCCAGCATAACATAGCAGTGCACTGTCTACACACATTTTTATGAATTAAAAAAGACATTGAGGGACCATTTTCTTCTTTTCAGGCTCTGAAGGAAATCGGAGGGTGGGGGGGTGTTGCCACTAGATACCTCATTTAAATCAGCAATGACATGCATAAGGTGGAAACTGATCTAGATAGTGAGGGAATGTAGACTAACAATTTTTGCACTAACCCCTGAGCCACCTAACTGCACTTTCTAATTGTGATACACAAACACTGACTAATACATATGTACATATATGCATATATATTCCAGCATAACATAGTGGTGCACTGTCTACACACATTTTTACAAATTAAAAAAAGACATTGAGGGACATTTTCTTCTTTTCAGGCTCTGAGGGACATCGGAGAGTGGAGAGTTGCCACTAGACACCTCCTTTAAATCAGCAATGGCATGCATAAGGCAGAAACTGATCTAGATAGTGGGGGAATGTAGACTAACAATTTTTGCAATAACCACTGAGTCACCTAACTTCACTTTCTAATGTATGTGTTACACACACACACACACACACACACACACACATATATACACACACACTGACTATTACATCTATGCATAGATATTCCAGTATAGCATAGCAGTACACCGTCTTCACACACAGAGCATTGCCTCCTCTCTCTCCTGACAGTCAACCCCTGTCTGCTTCATCAATGCTTGTTGTATATGAATAAATCTGATGTTTAATATATATTGTTTTCTACCCTATATGCAAAATATGTATTCTACTGTGAATGCATAATATCCTGTATGCAAACTATGTATTCTACTATGTGCTCTCCTATGTATTCTACTATGTATTCAAAATGTCAGTAACTACTTAGTAATGTGTTTGTGTTGATGTGGAACCTTTGTAAATGAGCTTCTATGGCAAAGCTATTACTCCAAGATGATAGATAGATAGATAGATAGATAGATAGATAGATAGATAGATTGCCACACACACATACACACATACATTGCCTTATATGGCATTTATTTACTTAATGTATACATCTAACCCTAACTTTTATTGTATTTATGATAAACACTGTGTTTTGCACTAACTCATTGTACTAATCTACGGCATGAATGGGTAACTAATGTAGAGGACCAGGGAGGTGCAGTGGGTGTGACCTATCTGGACTTTACTGGGGACATTGCAGAGGGACTGGAAGGGAAGGTATGCCTCTTTGCAGATGATGCAAAGATATGCAATAGGGTGGACATGCCAGGGGGGTTGGAAGAATGAGGGAAGACCTTAAAAACTGGAGAAATGGTCTGAGGAATTGCAGCTGTGATTCAATGCAAAGAAGTGCAGGATCTGTGCAGGTGTGATAATAAAATAAGTTCTGTATAGACTGTATCTTGATGGTAATATGAAATAAATACATAGCAGAGTTGCAGTTAGATTGAATTAGTGGGAGAGAGAAAACCTTATACATCACATATTAAGTTTTCAGTGCAACATAAAAGTATAGACAGAACATGTTTAAATGGTGCACAAATAATATTGACAAATTAACACATAGTTACAGACAGAAACATGCTTACACAGTGCCAGTATTGAAAATGCAATTGTAGCATGTCTCTCAGTTACTCTAGTCTTGCAGACTGGATGTTTCATGACCTTGTACAGTATATTTGCATAGCATCCCTTTTGTGGCTTTTGACCTTAAAACTGCTACATCTTATCTGTAGTGCTGTGCTTCCCAGCTAATTATTTCTCTAAAACTGTGGCATTCATGTATAGAATGAAACTGGAGTGTTTTGTTTTTAGAAGGCCTGCTATGAAATCATCTAGTTTGGGCATCTCAGTGCAACACAGGCAAGAGGAAAAAGTTAGAAAGAGAGGGAGATAGATATCAATCCCAATTACAGTTGAAAAGCTGATTAAGCTGATGTGCTTATGAGCTATGAATCTTTCTTGAAAGAGAATGCCACCCACATTGAACAGAATAGTGCTTTCAAGACTGCTCAGCTCAAATGAACACAGCAGACTGCATGCTTCAGTTGGCACAGTAATTCTACAAAACCTCTAATTGTATCTAGTCTGTTGGGTATCTGGAGAGCTCCCTTTCTCTACTGTCATAGGATGATGTCTGCAGGGCTACGCCCACTACAGCCATAAAAAGGATGCTAAATTACTGGACGGGGTTCAGCACAGGGTGACAAAGATGATCCTAGGACTGGGGGGAAAACTCTACAAGGAAAGACTTAGGGAGCGCAACATGTATTCTCTGGAAGATAGAAGGGAGGGTGGGACATGATATAGACCTTAAAATACTTAAAAGGTATAAGTAGGGTTGGTATGGAGGGCTTGTTCAGCTTAAAGGGAGGGAGGGAGGGTCATGAGGGGACAGTATGAAATTGGAAGGGGAAGATTCAAGAGGGAAATGAGGAGACATTACTTTACAGAAAGGATGGTGGCACGGTGGAACAAACTACAGGAAGAGGTAATTTCGCTGAAGACTGTGAAATCTAGATTTAGTATTTGCCGTATTGGTCCTTGCAAGAACAGATCCAGAAGCAAATGATTTGATACCTTTTAATGGACCTACATAGATGTAATAACAAGAACAAAGTGCTCTAGCTTTCAGACCAACCAGTCCTTCTTCAGAAGCCTAATGCTACCAGCCCTTTACACTTCTGAAGAAGGACTGGTTGATCTGAAAGCAGAGCACTTTGTTCTTGTTGTTACATCTATGCCAGCTGGAAGACTGTGGGCAGTTTTAAAAGGGTGTGGGATAGGTCAAAGGAAAGGTCAGTACAGAAAGGAAGCTAGGGAGGGTGGTGGTGGGTGAGAATGATAAGGAGGGGGACTGGGAGGGGGCAGCTTCAGTAAAGTATACTATGAGCTGCACACTCTGGCAGACTTGATAACCCTCTAGGCCTTTTCCAGCCAGCATTTTTGTATGTTCGTATGTTAAGTACAGTTTCTTTGTAAGCATGGCACAAGTGAGCCACCAGGCAGCCTCTACAGTTAACTCTTGTAAGGTAACTGGGTAGGTAACAAGTATGTACATTTTATGGGACTCAGCTATTGAGCAGTATAGTGCCATCCCAATTGGTTACTTGGCCTGTTTCCTATGTTCTTTCCATGCTGTAACATTTAGATAAACCATTCACTATTTCCTAATATGTTTGTGGCATACTATAACAAGCATTTGTCAATGCCAAATGTTGATTGCGTTGGTCTGTTGAGCTCGCTCAGTGGCCCTGTGTCACTGGCTCAGTGTGTTTGTCCCGGTGCTGCAGGCTGCCCTTTTGTACTGGGCTGCTGCCTGCGTTGGCATCTTGTTCTGCTGAGGAAGAAATCCGCAGCTGTCCCAACAGAGCTCCATTGAGGTGGCTCACTCCCCCCTCTGTCACTTGCTCATTCTGTTTCTCCTGGTGCTGCAGGCTGCCCTTTTGTACTGGGCTCCTGCCTGTGTTGGAGGCTTTTTCTACCCATAAAGAAATCCACAGCTGTTCCGACAGAGCTCCACTGAGGTCGCTCACTCCCCCTGTCTCACTCAGTCATTCTGGCTCTCCTGACGCTGCAGGCTGCCCTTTTGTACTGGGCTCCTACCTGCGTTGCTGCCTTCTTATGCCCACAAAGAAATCTGCAGCAGTTACAATACAGCTCTGTTGAGCTCACTCACTCACTCATTCTGGTTTTCCTGCCACTGCAGGCTGCCCTTTTGTACTGGGCCCCTGCATGAATTGCTGCCGTTTTCTGCCCACAAAGAAATCTGCAGCAGTCCCAACAGAGCCCCGTTGAGCTCACTGACTCCCCCTCCCTCACTCGCTCATTCTGTGTCTCCTGGTGCTGCAGGCTGCCCTTTTGTACTGGGCTCCTGCCTGCATTGGTGGCTTTTTCTGGCCAGAAAGAAATCAAGCAGTCCAGACACAGCTCCACTGAGCTCGCTCACTCCCCCACTGTCACTCTCGCATTCTGTTTCTGGCGGAGCTGCAAACTGGTCTTTTGTACTGGGCTTCTGCCTCCATTGCCGCATTTTCTGCCCACAAATAAATCTGCAGCAGTCACACTAGAGCTCCATTGAGCTCGCTCAGTAACGCTCTGTCACTTGCGCGTTCTGTCTCTCTTGGCACCCAGACTGCACTTTTCTATGGGGCTCCTGGCTGCATTGGCACCTTTGTCTGTCCACAAAGAAATCTGCAGCTGTCCCGACAGAGGTCCGTTGAGGTCGTTCAGTCTCCCTCTCTCATCACTCATTCTGTTTGTCCTGGCGCTGCAAGCTGCCCTTTTGTACGGGGCTCCTGCCTACATTGGCGCCTTTTTCCGCCCACAAAGAAATCCCAGCAGTCCTGATAGAGCTCCGTTGAGCTCATTAAGTACCCTTGTCTCACTCGCTCATACTGTTTCTCCCACCACTGCAGGCTGGCCTTTTGTACTGGGCCCCTGCCTGTATTGACGCCTTCTTCTGTCCACAAACAAATCCACAGCAGTCCTGACAGCACTTCAGTGAGTTCGCTCACTCCCACTCGCTCTCTTGTTCTGTTTCTCCCAGTGCTGCAGGCTGCCCGTTTGTGTACTGGGCTCTTGTGTTGGGGCCTTTGTCTGAACACAAACAAATCTGCAGCAGTCCCAACAGAGCTCAGTTGAGCTCGGTCACTCCCCCCCCCTCACTCGGTCGATCTTAATCTGTGCCAAACACTGATTTAACAGATTGACTGTGCTATTGTCCAGCAGCAGTGCAAAAACATATTTTAGCCAGGATGTGAAAAATGACAGCTGTAGTGTTCATAAGGAGTTGTGAAAAAATGCCACTGTTGAAAATGTGGCATGACAGTATTACAAATTTGCGAAGTTACAAGAGTGCGTGGAAACAGTTCAACGCACGCTTGTAACACAGTCATGTTATGGACTTTCGTCACCAAATTTTCAACATAGGGATTTTAGGACCTCTGCTCATGAACCGTGCCACTGTCATTTTCTTAATCTGTCCCAAACACCGATTTCCACAGTGACCACATTATTCTGCGCCAGAACTGTGAAAACATATTTCGGTCAGGATGTGAAAAACGACAGCTGTACTGCTTATAAGGAGCTGTGAAAAAATGGCACTGTTGAAAATCTGGTGTGACAATATTACAAATCCCGTTGAACTCACTGACTCCCCCTCCCTCACTTGCTCATTCTGTGTCTCCTGGTGCTGCAGGCTGCCCTTTTGTACTGGGCTTCTGCCTGCATTGGCAGCTTTTTCTGGCCAGAAAGAAATCTGAAGCAGTCCTGACGCAGCTCCACTGAGTTCGCTCACTCCCCCTCTGTCACTCTCACATTCCGTTTCTGGCAGCGCTGTAAGCTGGCCTTTTGTACTGG
Source organism: Neoceratodus forsteri (assembly GCA_016271365.2). NCBI lineage: Eukaryota > Metazoa > Chordata > Ceratodontiformes > Ceratodontidae > Neoceratodus > Neoceratodus forsteri. The sequence goes on from CM057455.1 coordinate 1,238,568,928, forward strand.
GCTCCTGCCTGCATTGCTGCATTTTCTGCCCAAAAAGAAATCTGCAGCAGTCACACTAGAGCTCCGTTGAGCTCGCTCACTACCGCGCTGTCACTCGCTCGTTCTGTTTCTGTTGGTGCTGCAGACTGCGCTTTTCTATTGGGCTCCTGGCTGCATTGGCACCTTTGTCTGTCCACAAAGAAATCTGCAGCTGTCCTGACAGAGCTCCATTGAGGTTGCTTAGTCTACCTCTCTCATTGCTAATTCTATTTGTCCTGGTGCTGCAAGCTGCCCTTTTGTACGGGGCCCCTGCCTGCATTGGAGCCTTTTTCTGTCGACAAAGAAATCCTAGCAGTCCTGATAGAGCTCCGTTGAGCTCATTAAGTCCCCTTGTCTCACTCACTCGCACTGTTTCTCCCACCACTACAGGCTGGCCTTTTGTACTGGGCCCCTGCCTGTAATGATGCCTTTTTCTGCCCACAAAGAAATCCGTAGCGGTCCTGACAGCGCTTCGGTGAGTTCGCTCACTCCCTCTCCCTCACTCACTCTCTCGTTCTGTTTCTCCCAGTGCTGCAGGCTGCCCTTTTGTACTGGGCTCTTGTGTTGGGGCCTTTGTCTAAACACAAACAAATCCGCAGCAGTCCCGACAGAACTCAGTTGAGCTCGGTCACTCCCCCCTCTCACTCGGTCAATCTTAATCTGTCCCAAACACTGATGTCCCAGAGCGACCGTGCTATTACCCTGCAGAAGTGCAAAAACATATTTTAGCCATGATGTGAAAAATGACAGCTGTAGTGTTCATAAAGAGTTGTGAAAAAAATGCCACTGTTGAAAATGTGGCATGACAGTATCACAAATTTGCGAAGTTACAAGGATGCATGGAAACAGTTCAACACACGCTTGTAACACAGTCATGTTATGGACTTTCGTCACCAAATTTTCAACATAGGGATTTTTGGACCTCTGTTCATGAATGGTGCCACTGACATTTTCTTAATCTGTCCCGAACACTGATTTCCCACAGTGACCACGTTATTCTGCGCTGGAACTGTGAAAATACATTTCGGTCAGGATGTAAAAAATGGCAGCTGTACTGCTTATAATGAGGTGTGAAAAAATGCCACTGTTGAAAATGTGGCATGACAGTATCACAAATTTGTGAAGTTACAAGGGTGCATGGAAACAGTTCAACACACGCCTGTAACACAGTCATGTTATGGACTTTCATCACCAAATTTTCAACATAGGGATTTTTGGACCTCTGCTCATGAACGGTGCCACTGTCATTTTCTTAATCTGTCCCGAACACTGATTTCCCACAGTGACCACGTTATTCTGCGCCGGAACTGTGAAAATACATTTCAGTCAGGATGTGAAAAATGGCAGCTGTACTGCTTATAAGGAGGTGTGAAAAAATGGCACTGTTGAAAATCTGGAGTGAAAATATTACAAATTTGCGAAGTTACGAGCATGCGTGCCAACTGCGCAATGCACACTCGTAACACAGTCATTTTATAGGGTATCATTACCAAATTTTCAACATAGGCATTTTAGGACCTCTACTCATGAACAGTGTCACTGTCATTTTCTTAATCTGTCCTGAACACTGATTTCCCACAGCGATCGCACTATTCTGCGCTAGAAGTGCGAAAACAAATTTTGGCCAGGATGTGAACAATGACAGCTGTACTGCTCACAAGGAGGTGTGACAAAATGTCAATGTTGAAAATCTGGCATGAAAATATTGCAAATTCGATTGAGGTTCTGAGTGTACATAGCAACTGCGCAATGCACACTCTAAAACAGTCATTTTTGGATTTTTTCCACCAAATTTGCAACATAGGCTTTTTGAGAGCCCACCTCATGAACACTGGCACTGTCATTTCATTAACTGGCCCTGAAGGGTGATTCTGCACAGTGACCGTGAAACCACCTTTCCGGGCCGATTAACGCCATGACAGTTCAAGAATTCATGAGGAGGGGTCCTAAAAACCCCATGTAGAAAATTTGTTGAAAAAATTCCCAAAAATGCCCAAGATATACACTAAAGTTGAAAAAACCCTATTTACTACATTATACAGCTTACCGGCATTTCCTCAGTTCACGGTCGGCTTTGAAGAGTGCAGACATGTTCCTGGTCCACCGACGATCGTCGCGCCGAGCTCTGGAGGTAAGTATGGGGTGAGGGGGGTGTGGGGAGGCAGGGTGCACAGTGGGTGAGTGTGGGTTGCAGGTGGGGGGTAGGGCGAGCGCCAAGGGACAGTTTTCTTTCTTTTTTTCAGGGCAAAAAAAAACAAAAGACGTCGTGGGACCATTTTTCTGTTCACAGGGGTATCTGGTACACTGGGGTGGGCTCCCAGCATGCCAGCAGAGGCTTGGGGCAGCAGTAGCCGACGGGAGATTGGGCACCCTGCCGGTAGGGAAGAAAATGGGGGGCCATTATACCGATGAGGATTGGGCACCCCATCGGCAGGAACAAAACCGTGGGGTTAATTATGCTGATGGGGATTGGGCACCCATCGGCAGGAACAAACGGGGTTACAGAATGCCGACCGGAGTGGGCTCTCCATCAGCAACAAGTAAACATGGTGGGGAAGAGTATTGTTTAAGAACATGGCGGCAAGCCACCACCATGTTCACAAACAATATCAGGGGTTTCACATCCGCCCTGCAATGACGGGTCGCTTCCTCATTGTAGCGGATGGCTGACGCTGCAATGATGAGGCGGCTCATTGCAGCAGCAGCTACTTTTTAGAAGGTTGTGGCACGCTGGCTGAACTAGTGTCAGCAGCAGCATGCCACAGCATTGGGGGATGGAGGACAAGCCTCTGCAGGCTGTGGGGGCATTGGGCACAACAGTGCCACGCCTTCACAACCTGCTTTTGGAGGAAGCTGATGCAATATGTTTCTTGCGCATGCACGCAATCAACATAAAAATGTATCATTATCTTTAAGATCACTTTATCTGTTTGTGATGTTCAAGAGTCATCACCACAAAATAACATTACCGTAAAAATATATACTATACTGCATTGGGACTGTCCATATGAGAGCTCACATGTACTTCTTATTACTCTGGGAAACCAGTTCCTTGATATCATCAATAGCAAGATAGTCTCACTTGCACTGCAATTTTAAGAAAGATAGGATTATATCCATGTTACACTGAATAACCTTTGCTGGCCAAAAATTGTAAACAAAAAAAAAAACTCTGTAAAAAAAACAACAGAATTCATTGAGCGAGGCAGGTAATACTATTCTCCACAAGGGAGCACTCAAACTCTAGGAGTCCAGTGAAGTCTGGGGACTCAGATTGTTTAATAACTCGAACTACTGCATGTTTCAGTTTGTGGATAATCATGTGGTTTCAATTTGCAAGGAGTCAGTCTGCTCACCACTTCGACAAAAAAACATTTCTGGGAATGAATGGGTGTCAGATGCCAGCAATGATACTAAGGATTTCTTTTCACAGAGCCATCTGGGCTGGAGGATGTAGAGTAGGAGGAAGAGAGGGAAGAAAGGTTAGAGTCCACACCAAAGCCAGCTGGACATAAAGCTGATACTGAAGAATAAGGCAGATGGCTATAGAAGACCAGTATGGAATAGAAGCTTCTTAAGCGAGTTTGAAAACATATTTCTTGTACTGCACATGAGTGCCAGACAGTTCCCCCTTGCACGCGCACACACACACACACACACACACACACGTACACACAGACATTCTGTCTACAAAAATGAAGTTAGGAGACTGACAGAATACATTGTGTTGACAAAAAGACTAAAGGAGCAGACAAAATGTATTGTGGTCATTGACGCATTACCCCTGGCCATTTTAGGGCACTGTGCCATCTGTAAGTGCTCTGGCCATCCAAGAGTTAATATGCAGACAGATCCAGTGCCAAGTCATGTGACTTCTGCAGGGTAAAAAAAGAAAGAGCTTGGCATTCATTTTAGTGAGCAGGAGAGGAGAAGTGCAAGTGGGGAGTATGGATGAGAAGCTGCATTAGAGGAGTAAGCAGTGAGCATCAAAGGGATTATCCTCCAAAGGTCTCACCTAGATGCCCTCCTGGTTACTGATGCCAGCTCACAGGTGAGGTTTCAGTCATGATGAGAAGGAAGAGGAACTGCTGCTTCCCAATCTTTTGGGAGGGCTCTGAAGCTATGTTGAAGGAACACCATTTCAGCAACATTTGTTGCAGTTCTAATTTTGGTTGGGTGCCAAGACCCTGCACTAGAAGGTAAGTTAACATTCCTGGCATGTGTCATCCAGGAGCATACTGACCTATCTAGGCATCATCCCATCTAGCACTCCCATGCAGTGAGACAATGCCAAGAGAATTTCTGGGGGGCAAACAATTGAAAATATGTTTTGGAGAAACCCTAAATTACACTTTTACAGCCTTTGTCAGTACAAAAAGAACTACTAGGATGGTGATTGGTGGCACGTGCCTCCTAGGGTCTATAGGCATAACAGCCCTGCTTCCGTTGGTGCCCACAAGAAGTAACAAAGGCTAGAGAAGAATTGTCTGTCAGGGGAACCCCTCCATGAACTTACCTGGTTAGAATAGCACTACTATAATAGTGCTAGGAAGAACAGCGCAATCTATACAACGCTACCCCAGATAGAGACAGGGGATTAACAGAGCTATGCACTAAGCGCTCCCCAGGTCACTGTCCCTGGTACTAGCACAGAATACAAGGGCAGAGGAAATCAAGAGGCTAGCTGAGCTGCTCCTGTGGCATGGAGTGCTAAGGCATGGAGCAATTTGCCAGGATTGAGGTAGAGACCAGGGTTCTAATCCTGGTCTCCCTTTAGTTTTTCTTGTGTTTTTTTTTTTTACAAGGGGCCATGGAAACAGTATTCCATGGCCCCACATATTTCTTCTTTCCTCGAGATCTGCTCCCCCAGAATGAGACTCTTAAAGATTGGGGTGTGCGGGTGGCAGCGACCTCCACATCAGGGGGGTGGAGGCAGAGCACTCCCACATAACTATATATTAATGTTTGTTGTTGGCACTGTGTTGCATGGCAGCATTCTGTTGTGCTGCTGTTGTGTAGAGTGCTGTCAATATGGCACTGTTCTGGATGGTGTTGTTATTGACAGCCCTCTTTAGACCTAGTGCCCTCAATGAGCACATAACCAGTGCCCATTTTGTCTGGTTCCCTCCCTGGGAGCCCCAGCCCCTGTGGCCCCTACCTTGTTGGGTCCCATGGTAGACAGTATGTGAGACCAGAGTAGATTAATAGGGATCCTTGTTAAGGGTCCACTGATGCAAGAGAGAGAGAGAAGGATTGGGGCAAGCTTGCTGTAAGTAAAGTATGTCAGCTAAGAAACATAAACCTGCAGCAGGGCAAAAATATAGTATCTCATCTTGAGGGCCTTTGAAATTACCAGCAGGCAGAGAAAATTGTATGTTGGGGCCCCCTGTCCTTAGGGTTCATAGCTGGGCCATGTGATTAATGCTTGTAGCAGCTGTAATTAGTACAGTATCACTGAAATCTCAGGAAAAGTGTTTACAGTGCATCAAATGTTTGTGGCTTGTGATTACATTGGAGGCTTACAAGCATATGAATATAGACAGCAGGAGAAGGTCTATTGGTCTATTTAGTCTGCTCAAACTGTGGAGCCCTTTTATTCATCAACTACTGTGGGCTCCACCCCTCACACCTTGAAATTTGGCCCCACCTTTTGCACCTTTCTTCCCCCCCTCAGTGAACCTGAACCTGAACCTCCCTTACACCATCTCCCACCCCTCCTGAATCCATCTACTATCTCCAGTGAGACAACCTCCTCTGTGATTTTATGCCACCCTGTCACCACTCATTCCATGAAGACATTTCTCCTTAACTCTTTCTTGAACCTTCCTCCTGCCAGCTTACAGCAGTACCTCCTTGTGGTTCTGTTTCCACTATGTCCAAAGAGGCCCCATGTATCCACCTTATTGATACCTTTTAGCTACGTGAAGGTTTCAGACATATACCCCGCTTTCTCCTCTAGTGAGTACATGTTGAGGTCATTCAGCCTGTCTTCATATGGCTTGCCTTGCTGTTCCTGGACCATTTTTGTTGCTTCTTCTGTACTGCTTTAAGCAGGTTTATATTCTTTTTTAGGTAGGGCCTCCAATATTGCACACCTTACTCCAGGTGTGGCCAAAACAAGGATCTTTACGGTGGCAATATATCCTCCTCCCACCTGCTTGTGATCCCCTTGGCAATACAGCCAAGCATTTTATTTGCTTTGGCTGCTGCCTTCCTGCACTACAGTTGTTTCAGGTCACTAGTGATGGTTAACGTCAAGTCTTCTTCCTCTTCTGTTTTGGTGACCTGGTACACCCAGGCTGTAGCCAGTCCTCAGGTTCTGTCTGCCTATATGCATGACTATGCACTTTTTGGCATGGAACCTGAGTTGTCATATCCCTGACTACCTGTGTAGCCTGGCAAGATCTTCTTTAGGTCTCATATCTCATCCTCTCCCATACAGCTTGGCATTGTCCGTGAAAAGGAAGATCTTGCCCTTTATTCCATCTCCAATGTTGTTTATAAATATGTCAAAACACTGTGCCAAACACCCCACTGGTGACCTCTGTCGAACCATAGAGCCCCCTCACTACCTCCCTCTGGGTCCTTCCTCCCAACTAATTTGCCACCACTTAATTAGTTTCTCTCCTGCTCCTAAGTCCTCTGACTTCCTTAGCAACCTCTTATGGGATACAGCGTTGAAGGCCTAGCTGATGTCCATGTACAGTATGTCAACTGCTTGGCCTTTGTTTGTTGTTCTAGCTATCCGGTCAATGAAGCTGATCAGATGAGTTTTATAGTTTGCAAATATGATGATAGTATGCACTGCTGTTAGTTTAACTTTCCATTGCGAAGCTGTAAATAATTTGCAGCACTTCTTTGGACATGATTTTTTTATAGCCCCCACTCCTAAATGGGTTTTTCCTGTTGGGCTTCTTGCCCAGAGCCACCACTCTCCACCAGCCAACTGCCTTCAGATCTTCACTTTCATGCCCCAGGGCTGCAGCACAGAGCCATAACTACTGGAGGACAGCTTGATCAGCATTTTGCTCCCTGCCAAAAGTGGTATGGGAGACTAGCAACAGTGAGTGTACATTCAAGGCAACTGCCAACCTGAAACAGGAGTGGAGCTTTCATGAATGCTTCTTATTATCTCCTGGTCCACAGAGCAGGCATTGGACACTGGCAACAGTCAAAACAATGACCGGAAGCAGCAACAAAGGACAAACTTGTTTAAAAATAGTAGAATTCCTCAGAGAGGTATGGGTGCCACTATCCTAGACACCCTCACCACACTAGACTGTGGGAAGAAGCCAGGGGTCACACAACAAGCCCACATTCAGCAAACCAATAGGATGCCTGAGATACCTTACATGTCTCAGCAAGGCACAAGAAAATGACCCAAAGGAATCATGGAACATTTAGTCTGTAGGCAAAGGACAGCCAATAGGAGGGCAGGACTGAGCTAAGGCCCACCCAAGAGCCAAAAACAGATGTTGACTGTGTGAGAAAAGCTACAGCAGAGTGAAGACATGGTGAAACCAGGTTACAGACCTGAAAATGGTGAAGCAGTGAGAGAAAGATGTCTTTGTCTATGAGCTCTAGCTGTGACTTGTGCTATGGTTAGGATTGTCAACCTACATTTCTAAAGACAGAGTGGATTGCCCTGCATTTTACCCGAGTAAGCATTATTCAGAGAGCAGGGCTGCCTTAGCTGATCTGTGTCTGCAGTGTCAGAAGAATAGATTGGAGTTTTAATAATAATAATAACTTTATAAATAAAGCCCCTTTTAAAGCCAAGGTGCTGTACTATATAAAACACATCAAATCAAAACAGACATTAATTTCCATAAAATCCAATTAAAACATTAATCCATAATAAATATACCATAGCAACATAACATTGATGGCAGAATTAATGGCTAAATATTATCAGGGAACGCTAGCCTGAATAAATAGGTTTTAAGGGCTAACTTAAAACTTTGGACAGTCAGGCACTCTCAGACCCAATGAGGTAAAGAATTCCACAGAGTAGAGGCTGTGTAAGAAAAAGACAGAGCCATTGATGTCTTTAAATGCACCCTGGGAGTCTCTAGCAGTCCCTTGTCAGTGGATTGAAGCAGGTGAGAAGGGCAGTAGGGGCAAAGGAGATCTTTCAGGTAGTGAGGTCCCTTGTCATGTAGGGCTTTATAGGTCAGTAAACCAACCTTGAATGTGATCCGCCACTGTACTGGCAGCCAGTGCAGTCCGCAAAGCACAGGTGTAAAGTGACTGGACCTGGAAGTACCAGTCACAAGCCTGGCTGCTGCATTCTGCACCAGCTGCAAGTAATGGATATCAACCCCCCTGAAGCCCTAGGTGCAGGTCATTGCAGTAGTCAAGGCGGGTAGTCACAAAGACATGGACCAGGATAGAAAGATCATCCGGTGGAACCAGGTGTTTCACCCAGGCGATATTGCTCAGATGAAAGAATGAGGTCTTGACAACTGCTGACACCTGAGGTTTCAGGGTCAGCTCATTGTCAGAAATAACACCCAGGTTACGCACCTAATGTAAGGCAGCCAGCAGAACATTACCGAGCCTAAGCCCAGATATCTGCTCCACTAGTGAACCCACCACCTGACGATCTGGGTCCACCACCAACACCTCAGTCTTATCTGGATTTAGTCTTAACCAGCTGGCACGCATCCAGTCCTGATTCTCAGAGAGACAGTTGTTAAATACTGAGACTGCATCATCTTGCCCGGGCACAAAAGGACAGGTACAGCAGAGCATCATCTACATAGGAGTGAAAACTCAAGCTGTACTGCCTAATAAACTTTTAAACCTAAGAAAAAAAAATCTTATATCTATCAACTGATTTATAGAAATGAACAAAGAATACTTAAAATATTAATAAGAAAGGAAAAAAGAAAACTGTAACTTAGACTGGCCCACAAAAAGGACTGTAAAAGCTTTTATGCTTATGTAAATAATAACAAACAGTTGACAAATAAAATGAGTACATTACTTAAGGATGGTGAGTTAATTTCTGGCAATAACAACATTGCCCAGTGTTTTAATCAATATTGTACCTCAGTCTTCAACCCCAAATCTACTGTTAAACCATTTTTTTTCTATGGAGGGCACCCCACATATCACGATTAAATTAATTGATGTATTAGCTTAACTAGGTAAACTAAAAACGTCATCATCCCCAGGATCAGATAACATAAGCCCCATAGTCTTGAAACAATTTGCTAACATGTTAGCTTAACCCCTTACCTTGCTTTTCAACAAATCCCTAGAGACAGTTCAGGTTCCCACTGACTGGAGAAGGGCCTTAGTTGTCCTGATCCACAAAAAGGGTACTCAAGCTAATGTTACAAATTATAGGCCTATAAGCCCAACCCCAGTCTGTGGTAAACTTATGAAAAGGGTAATCAAAGCTATAATTGAAAATGAGAATACTAGACTAGGGCTTCATGATCAATCCCAGCATGGGTTCAAAAAAGGACTTTCCTGTATAACAAACCTTTTACGATTTTGTAAGTGACTGCATTGACTAGGGTATACCCATAGATGTCATTTTTCTTGATATTGGAAAAGGCTTCGACACTTTTTCCCACAACCTACTAGTAATCAAAATACTCCATTTGGGCATCAATAAATACATTGTTAGGTGGATTAACAACTAGTTAATTAATAGAAAGCAGTCTATAAGTATTAATGGATCATGTTCCAAGGAGGGGCTAGTTACCAGTGAAGTGCCACAGGGATTGATACTCAGACCTATATTGTGTGGCCTCTACAGCAGTGATATGGGGAAAGGTCTAAGTAGTGTCATATCTAAATTTGCAGACAACACTAAAGTTGGAGGGGAGGTGAATTCACAAGACAAACACCTTACCCTATGCCAAGACCTTGACAAAATTGAACACTGGGGTTTGATAAATAAAATTAAATTCAGTGAATCAAATTGCACTGTCTTGTACTTTGCTCACAAAAATCCTGGATAAAATATAAACTTAATGGTAGAATCTTAAAATCAACTAAGAGTGAAAAGGATCTTGGGATCTGGGTAAATTTAGACCTATCATATTCAGTCCACTGTCACAATATAGCTCAGATTACCAATAGATTAATTTGTTCAATAAATAAAACCTTTCTAACAAGGGATAGGGACAGTATTTTAAAACTACACAAAATGTACAGTATATAATACCTCACCTTGATTATGGGTCACCCTTCTGGAACCCTTGCTTAAAATGAGATATAAATCTCATGGGAAAATACAAAAGAAACTAACAAAATCAATTAAGGATTTAAAGACAGTGGAATATAAGGAAAGAGTAAGCACTTTAAAACTCTGCACCATGGAGACCAGAAGAAAAAGAGAGGATATACTTCTTCTGTATAAAATTCTACAAAATCCATCTCTAATGGACTGATGTTGTAATACATTTCTCTCAAGGAGTAACAACCCAAGATAGCATTGCAAACAAATTATTATTCCTAGGGTTAACTCAGTCAAATGTCACAATTATCACAGTATATGAACTGCTAGAACTTGGAACTCTTTACCTAACCGCATTGTACATGCCCCTACTTTTGAGACCTTCAAAAAACCTCTAGATGAATTTCTGATACAGAATGTTAACAGGAAATAAACCCGCTAGGAGTGGAAGACAATTCAATGGGCTCCAAGCCTACTTTGTCTATAAAAACCAAGTTAAACTAAGTTAAACGCTACTTTTGATTAAGGTTTAAAACTCAAAGTAAACATATTCAATTTCTTTTGAAAAATGGCTCAAGTTTTGACTGCACAGTCCATTGTTTAAAAAGGTGTAACTTATTTTCTAAATTAAACATTGCATGTGGTTCCAAGAAGTGGTAAAACTAGATAGTTTATTTTAATATAAAATCAAGAAAATTACTAAAATTGATTGAGCATTAAAAAGTGCATTTCTGGGGTAGAAAAATATTGTACAAAAATGTGAAAAGTTAAAATGCAGTAAATGTCAGCTTACATTCATAATAGAAAGAAGAAACAAATCTGATTAAATTGTTTGAAACTTTAAATATTTAAATTAATCAATTCCTTTACCAACCCTAAAAGTGGACTATACAACAAAAAATATCTTTAGGAATACTTAATATTATGCAGCAAATCATGACTCTCAGTGATGTCGATGTTTTTCACAAAACAATGGAGAAAGTCCATCTGGAAGCAAATCCTCACAAACAACACTATTTCACACCCTTTTCAACTGTTTTGAGGGACTAGACAGGGCTGCCCATTATCACCTCTGCTCTACATGTTAACGACTGAAGCTCTAGCCCAAGCAATAAGAAGTTACCCAGACATTGAAGGGTTTATGCATAAGGGAACTGAACATGTTATCTCGCTATTTGTGGATGATGTTCTTTTGTTTTTACAAAATCCGGGGAAGACATTACCAGCTCTCATGGGGATGTTTGATACCTATGGCCCATTGTCAGGTCATAAAATTAATTGGGCTAAAATGGCTGCCAATGACAAGTAAGGGCTCAGTTATTCAGATAGGGGGAGTGACCATCCCTCCAGTGTCTGTGCTTAAATACCTTGGTATTTACCTCTCTAGAAAATTATCTACCCTGGGAACTATCGACTATAAACCACTTTTGCAAAAAATAAAGAGTAATTGTGATAGGTGGAAATCCCTACCTCTCATATTAATCAGGTGGATAAACCTGGTTAAAATGTGTGTTCTCCCACAATGCCTATACTTGTTTCAAAGTTTCCCTTGCCACCTACCCAAAAAATACATTAAAACATTAATGGGATATATTACCAACTTACTATGAAAAGGGGGAAGACCCCATATCAGGCAGGAGATTTTATGGCACCCATTGACTAAGGGAGGACTGGGGCTACCAAATTTACACCTGTATTATCTTGCTGCACAGCTGGCTTTTCTGATGGACCTGTTCCTGGGGACAGGACTGACGGGGGTGCAGGTGAAGATGGAGGAGGTGAGTTATGGAGCTTCATTGTATGAAGCACTGTTTGTGGCATCCATACAGAAAAGAATAGTGCCACATATGCAAAACCCCTTCCTGTGTATTACATTGCAAGCTTTGTTAACAGCCCACTTAGGGCTTGGTGGGAATGAAACCCTCTCTCCTAATACATTGACTAGGACTACATTATGGGACGACACACTGATCCCTCCCCTGGTTCACAGAATACTGGAAAACTGGGACCAGTGGGGACTGAGACTACTTTCACATCTCTACTCAAATGGTGTACTGAAATCCTATCAACACCTGGCTAGAGAGTTTCAGCTTCCTCCAGTGCATTTCTTCACTTACATTCAGGTGTGACATAGACTTGGGGGGGGGGCTTTGGGAAAGGAGGGCACACCCATGGATCTAAAATTATCCCCTCTGGAGGAGGTATTGTTGGGAGAGGGAAAGAAATCCATGCCAAAACCCATGGCTGAGATATGTAAAATGTTCCTAGGAGGACTTAGAGACCCTTTAATAGAAGTTAAACATCATTGGGAAGTGGACATGTTTCCTGAAAGGCTAACTGCAGGAGACTGGGATCTTATCTTAAAACATGGGATACAGTGTTCCATAAGCAACAGACTCAGAGCTATATATTACAATATACTAATATGTACTTACTTTACCTTGATTCTGGCCCATAAAATCAATCCCCAAAAAATTGATTTGTGCCCCAAGTGTAAAGCTCAAAAAGGCACATTTTTCCTCCTGGTATGGGAATGCTGGTATCCCATGATAAGGGCGCTTGCTATTGAGCACGTATAAAAAGGGTGACTCAATAGCATCACCTGTTCACAGAGCTACTGGATGGGGGGGTGACTGTGGGTATAGCGACATTCTGTCGCTATATGTACACGCACACACAGGGGGGGGCGAGCACGCCATGCGATGGGCAGAAGGGGAGGGAGAGTTTGTGAGTGGGTAGTGTAGTGGTTGGTTGCCAAGCTGGCTTTGTGGTGTGGTGGGTGGGTGGCAGGTTAGGGCTATGAAAGTGCTGGGTTCAGTTCCGGGTGCACATTCATTTTGCTGTGTGCCCAGCTTAAAATTTTTTGTTTGGGTTTTGCACCCCCCCGACATGCACCCCCTGGAGTTGAGAATCCTATCCTTTAGTAGGGGGGTGCGGGGGCATGCCACCTGCATAAACCAAAAAAAAAGCAAGTCGACAGGGCCCTTTTGCCATGCACTGGGAGTGTACATCAGTGAAACTGATTTTCGCCAGTGTACATTCACCCTAACGGCGATCACCTTTCTGCAATCACCATCATCACACATAGACCTAGGAATGCCCCAAGATTCAACAATATTGGGGAGAAGTTATAAATCTATTAAATAGAGTTTTGGGTGAACTGTGGGACATTGATGCAGTCCATGTCTTGCTTTGGCTCCTGTTCATTAAAAGAGATGGGGGACGGTCCACCCCCTTTGGACTTTGGGTCTGGTGGTTGCCAAGCAGGCTTTGGTGTTAAACTGGGGCTCTGAAAAGACCCCCACAATTGCTCAATGGGTGAAATTGCTTCTTAGGTGCATGAAATTGGAACACCTCTAATACAGTGCCATTCACCAAACCCACAAACATGACCTCCTCTGGGAACCACTAGAGAAAGTCATGTTGGAAGACTGGTTCCCAGCCTTCTAGGCAGGAGGGGAGGGGAGAGGATTCTGGACCTGAGGGAAAGAGGGGATGTCTAGGAGGCATCTCCTCCACTAGCTTAATTATCTTTTTGTCCTTCTTCCCTGTATAAGGGGAGAATGCTGTTGAGATTCCAAAAGCTACAATGGCAGGTTTTGTGCTTGCCATGGGGGTAATTTTTGCTTTTCCTAAAACAATTTATACATCCTCCTGATGAAGACTATGCTGTAATGAAAGGTGAATGTTTAGTGAAATATTTAGAATTTTTAGTTTACACTGGCTGTAATAGCATGTTTCCAAACACATCCCGCATGTTGGAAAGTGATGTAATGATTGTACTCTCACAAATAATGGTGAGCTTTACGTTTATGTTTTGTTCTCATTTTATTTTGTTACGGTACTGTATGGAATGAAAACCATATATAAATAAAGTTTACAAAAAATATAGTTCCTCTTTGATCACTATTATTAAGAAAGATACTTAGGTTCTTCAGTACATGGCCAAACACGTTCTACTTTTTTCTGCCATCACAGAAATACAGTTTCTTTCTCCAGATAGACTATAAACTAAAATGAATCCCAAAATAAAAACATTATGATTAAATATTTCAGATTATGCTAATATGCTCCAACATTTCCCTCTTTTTCGATTTAAAACATATTCCAAACATAAAAAAAATAGGTGGCACTCATCAACCCCTCAGTATTGCCTGTGAAGACAGGAGCCTCAGCACAGGAACATGGTGCAATCGGACAACCTTATTTCAACAGGTCCAGTATAAATATGTGCAAAGTGCAAGAAAAGATTAAAGGCCCATTACAGCAGGAGAAAGCCTGATGATGACTAACTGACCAAGAGACAAGAGTCTGACATGTTTCGCTGCTCGCATGGCATCAGCATGCTTCTTTGGTCACGTGAAATTCATCAGATTCTTGTCTTCCAGTTTGTTACCATTTCCAACTGCAGCTCATTTTCTGCATATTCCACACATATTTTCAGTTCAAACTCAATCAAAGATACTTTATGTATGCGCACATAAATTGAAGTATTTGGGGCAACAAAGTTAGCCATCAAGAAGGTGATGGGGAAGCCAAGGTGCTAACAGAACTTTAGCTGATAATGGAAGTGAATTTATTTATTTATTAATTGGTAACTGGGAAAGGCACATTGAGCTATGACTTGTTTCCAGGTGCCCCCCGGGGGTGGGGGTAGGAATACAGTCAAGCATAACAGTAAAACTGCACATACGAAACAAATAAAGTGCAAAGAAAAGTATTGCAACATGACAAGAAAGTACAACGTCTGCAGCAGATGCCTGGGGAAGACACATTAAGCATATTGAGACACAATCAACAAACAGTTGAAACAATCAGTACAGTAGAATTATATATGATATAATATGTAATTATTATTGAGATACAATCAACAAATGGCTGAAACAATCAGCACAGTAGAACTATTGAGAAGTAAAGCCAACCCCGTGGAGGGGTCCTGGACTGGGGAAAGGAGAAAGCAGGCCAGGTGGGAATTGACAGGAGCAGGGAGGGGAGGACAGGAGTTCAAGCTGATGCTTAAGGGAAGCTGGGGATGGTGAGAGATGAATGGAGGAGAGGAGGAGTGATCTAGTACAAGATTCCAACACCCAAACCCCGTAGGATCGAAATCCCGACAGCCACAATCCTGACAGTAAGAAAATGCCTATAGCACAATTCCCAATATTGTTCCACAGGGGACTGTGTCCCCCCCACAACCCCGCAAAATATATATAAACACCTAAGGGTCACCATACCATGGGGAATGTGGCTGTTGGGAGGTCTGCCATACCATTGGGATTGTGGCCATTGGGATTCTGGTTTTGGGATTTTGATTGTCAGGATTTCGGGTGTCAGGATCTTGTATGGATACCTAGGTGGAGGTTCCAGAGTGAGGGTAGGCAATAGGAGAAGGCAGACTGTCCAGCAGAGGAGTGAGGGTGAGGGTGAGGGAGGGAGAAGGAGTAGGGATCCCTGGAAAGAAGAGATTATGAGGTATATGGAGGAGGGAGATGAGAGTGGACAGATATGAGGGCATAGCCTCAAACCAGTATTTAGTGATGAAAGATGCAGTTATGAAGGCAACGGGAGAAAGAGGGAGTATGGAGAGAGAGGAGTAGAAAGTGCAATGGTGAGTGCAAGGGGGAGAGTTGTGGCAAAATGACAAAAAACATTATAGAGGGTGTCCAGTCTGGCAAGGGAAGAGGAGGGGGCAGAACCATATACCACATCTGTGTAGCCAAAAACTGGGAGCACCATCTTAGTAATCAACTCCTGGCAGACATGTGAGGACAGACAGTCTTTACTGTGGTACAGGGTGCAAAGCATGGGGCAGAGCTTCACATGGATATCATCAATGTGGGCAGAGAAATCAAGCCTGCTGTCAAGCCACACACCAAGATACTTGAAGGAGTCAACCACTTCAAGTGGGGAGTCATCCAGGGTGGTAAAGGGAGGGGGAGGAGCAAACCTGGCCAGTTTCTGGATGGAACCAAAGGTCATAAACGCTGTTTTGTTTGGTGTTGACCTGGAGTTGGTTGGTCTGGAACAACTTCAGTACATTGTGGAAGTCTTACTGGACCGATACTTCTATAGCTTCCATCTTTGGGCTCAAGGAGTAGAGAACTGTGTTGTTTGCATACATATGAATATGTGAATTGACACAAGCAAACAAGAGGTCATTAAGGACAATGGAAAAGAATGCTAGGGGGAAGGCATTTTTCCAGGAGAACAACAAGGTAAAAGGGGATATTGTGAGACAAGAATGAAGATGAATGAGGAGGGGGAAAAAGGCAAGGTCAAGATACTGAACTAATATTTTGTTCAGTATTTTCTAGGGAGAAGAATGAGTCACTGGGGGAAAGAAGGAAGGAGGGAGAGCAAGGGCTTAACTGGCAGGGTTAAAATAAGTGAGAAAACAGCATTGGAGAAGCTTACTGGGCTGAAAGTAGATCAATCTATGGGACCCAATAGCTTACACCTGAAGTTGCTTAATAAGGTAGCAGAGGTGATATCAGGGCCACTTGCAGACATATTCAACTTCTCACTGGCCATGGAGGTGGTCCCAAGGGACTGGAAAATAGTGGACATTGTCCCGCTACACAAGAGTAGAAGTAAGGTTCATCCAGGGAACTATAGAGCAGTCAGCTTGACATCTGTAGTAGGATAAATTATAGAGTCCATACAAAGGAGGAGCTGATGGACTTTCTGGAAGGAGATAAGCCAAGGCCTCAGACAACATGGGTTCATGAGGGTAGGTCTTACTAGGCAATTCTGGCTGGCTTCTTTGACTGGGTGAAAAGGGTAGCAGATGGAGACAGGCAGTTGATGTAGTATATTAGGTGTTTAGCAAGTCCTTTGACCCAGCCCCTCACAGGAGACTGGCCAAAAAGATAAGGGACTCAAGGGTGGAGGAACAATTGGTGACATGAGTGGAGAACTGGATGAGGGGAAGAACACAAAGGGTGGAAGTTAATGGGGGAATTCTCAGAGGTAAGGAAGGTAATAAGCAAAGTACCTCAGGGGTTGGTGCTGGGCCTGGTCCTTTTCAGTGTGTTCATTTGTGACATAAAGGAAGGCATCAAGGTCAAGATCTGCCCCTTTACAGATGACACAAAGATCTGCACTAGGGTGCACATGGAGGAAGGAATAGGAGAACTGAGAATGGAGCTAAGTGAGTTAGATAGATAGCCAAAGATCTGGTAGCTGTGCTTCAATGCTAGAAAATGTAGCTGATAAAGCACAGGAAAAGGACCTAGGGATCATGATTTTGGAAAGCCTTAAAACAACTGCACACTGCAAAAGAGCATTGGGAAAGGCAAACAGGATGCTGGGTTGCATAGGGAGGGGGATAAGCAGCAGGAGCCAGGAGGTGATCTTCCCACTGTACAGGACACTGGCGCAACCACACCTGGAATACTGCACAAGGTACTGGAGCCCAAACCTGAGGAAGGGCTATGAAAAGGTGGAAGCAGTACAGTGCAGAGCCACCAAAGTGGTCCACAGCATGGGGGCAAGACATACAGGGAGAGGCTACAGATCTTGAACATATACACCCTTGAAAAGAAGAGGGAAAGGGAGGACACGATCAAGACATACAAGTACCTGCATGGGATAAATAGGGTGGACACCAAGGAACTTTACACCTTGAGCTCAAATACAGGGACGAGGAGGAACTCACTGAACCTTGCAGAGGAGAGCTGCAAAAGTGATGCCTGCAAGCACTTTTTCATGAAAAGAGTGGTGGACAAGTGGAAGAAGCTGCCAGAGGAGGTTGGACAAGCCAAATCAGTATGTGCGTTAAGCAAGAATTGGACAGCCATATGGGATTAGTTAAAAGGGGGCAGAAACAAAGGGAGGGACTGCCACTAGGGCCAGTCAGAGTGACTAGATAGGGTGGGCAGACTGGATGGGCTGATGGCTCTTTTTCTGCCCTTATTGTCTTTGTGAGTGTTATCCTATGTAGCAAAGATGACAAGGAGTACTGTTATACATGAAACACATACAAGGTTACAATATTTTTATAGTATATGGTTAGGACTTATACATTGAAAAGGGTGACTTTCAAAATCTTGTTGTAGGACAGTTCAAAGGTAAAAAAAAGTTGTACTATTGTTCTGACGTCATGTCAATAGTACAACAACTTTTCAACCTTGAACTGCCACTTGATTGGCTCATTCAACGTAGCTATAATGGAGAAAGTAGTGGAAACATGGTGGCATGATTTAGCATGCTCCGAGCAGTGGACCCACCTACTGTAGACATGAAGAGCCATACACTGCACCATGTCACAAAAGTAAATTACTTTTTTTCATTTTTAAAATAAACAGTGCAGCCACAGATGGACATAACTGCCACAACTGAGTTCTCCTGACCTACATGGTCCCACTCAGACAGAGAAGCCAGAGTTAACAGGAGTGGCACCAGATAACACAGAAGCTGGGTACAGAAGCTAACTATAAACGGAAAAACACAGAAAAAAAAATAGAGGGCAACCATGTATTATATAAAACAGTGGATGGGTGACCTTCCACAACAAGGCTGTGTTTTCATGGAAGGAGTTGATGACATCATAGAGACTTTGACAGAAAAGCTCGAGAGGTATCTATGATGTCATCAGCTCCCTCCATGAAAGCAGAGCCTTGTTGTGGATGGTCACCCATCAACTATTCTATATGTTTCAAATTAGAGCAAATATAGCATGTACAGTATATGCTTGACAATAATCATCATAACCATGATGACTCCTTATAGCCATTCACAGTTGGCATTCTTCATTTCTGTTTCTAACAGATTTTTCTGCACGGAACATACTGTATTTTGGCACCATTTTGAACATGAAGATATCTTTGCAGGTAAGATACAAGTCATATCACATCCTGAGATCTCAAGAGAAACAAAGGGAGGCAGGAAATGTAGTTAGGAGTGGAAAGGTGTGCACAGAGGAGAATATTGCCAAGTCATCAAAAAAGGGGGATAAAACATTCTTTAGGTATACAAGCAAAAAGAGGAAGACCAAAGGAGGGATAGTAAGGCTAAAAGGGGAAGGAGGGGTTTGTGTGGAAGAGGACCCCAAAAAAAAGCAGACATACTGAACAGATACTTTTGTTCAGTATTTACATAGGAAGGGGTTTGTGACAGGCCACAGATAAGGGATAAGGACATTAAAGGAAGGGAGGTAGTCAATAGTCCTTTTACTGAGGAGAGAGTCCTCCAAGAACTAGCACAACTAAAAGTGAACAAGGCAATGGGGCCTGACAAGGTACACCCTAGCATACTGAGGGAGCTCAAGAAGGTGCTGGCTACACCTTTGACAGCCCTGTTCAACCTGTCATTAGATACGGGGAAAGTTCTGGGGGACTGGAGGAGGGCAGATGTGGTCCCACTTCACAAAAGTGGTAACAGGGAGGAGGCAGGAAATTACAGACCTGTCAGCCTGACTTCGATGGTGGGTAAAGTAATGGAATCACTACTGAAGAAAAGGGTTGGAGAATACCTTGTGACCAGTGGATTACAGAATCCAAGACGGCATGGTTTCACAGGATGGAGATTTTGCCAGACAAACCTGATTGGGTTCTTTGACTGGGTGACCAAGGAAGTGGATCAGGGCAGAGTGGTGGATGTGGCCTGCTTGTATTTCAGTAAGGCCTTTGACACTATTCCACACAGAAGACTGGTGAGCAAACTGGGCAGCCTTGAAGTGGATCTAAAAGTAGTAAAATGGGTAAGAAGCTGGATATGTAGCAGGACTCAGAGGGTGGTGGTAAATGGTGCTCACTCTGAAGAAGGCAAGGCAACCAGCGGGGTGCTACAGGGGTCAATACTAGGCCCAGTCTTCTTTAATGTCTTTATTAGCAACCTTGCAGAAGAGCTGGATCATGGATGACACAAAAATCTGCAACAGAGTGAACACGGGGGGCCGGGGACATGAGGGATGATCTGAAAAAGCTGGAAGACTGGCCAAGAGTTTGGCATTTTGGTTTCAATGCAAATAAGTGCAAAATGATGCACTTAGGGGACAGAAACCCGGGGCAATGTACCAATTGGGTGAGGAGGTATTGGCAACCACAAAATGGAAAGGGATTGAGGGTAACCATTTCTGATGACCTTACAGTAGCAAAGCAGTGTGATAAGGCAGTGGAAAAAGCTAGCAGGATGCTCAGGTACATAGGGAGAGGTATCACCAGCAGAAAGAGAGAGGCAGTGTTCCCCTGTATAGATCGATGATGAGGCCTCACCTTGAGTACTGTGTCTAGTTCTAGTGGCCCCATCTATGGAAGGACATAGATAGGGTGGATGCAGTACAGAAGAGGGCAACCAAAATGGTGCAATGCCTGCATCAAAAGCCCTATGAGAAAAGACTTAAGGAATTAAATATGTTCTCTCTAGAGGAAAGAAGGGAAAGGGGGGACATTATAGAAATGTTCAAATACCTCACAGGTATTAATAAGGTACATGAGGGTAGCATTTTACAAAGAAAAAGATGCTCGTGAACAAGGGGTCATGCTATGAAGCTGGAGGAGGGGCTACTCAGAGGAGACGTGAGGAAATAATTCTTCACGGAAAGGGTGGTGGAAGCCTGCAACAGCCTCCCAGAGGAGGTGATGGGTGCTAAAATGGTAACAGGATTCAAGTATGCATGGGATAGACACAAGGGGACTTTAGAAATAAGGTGGAGGGGACCAGAGGTCGAGTAGGGTCTGCGGTGGCACTGTACGTAGGGAAAATAGGACAGACTAGGTGGGCCAACAGGTCCTTATCTGCTGACAACTTCTGTGTTTCTGTGTTTATAACTTTTAAGGAATCACAATTAAACACAGCAATATAACATTTTTCCTTAATGGTCATCACTTTGATTATTACTTGAGACATCATACCTCTTTGTTTGCATGAATAATATGGTCTCATTATATGAACCCACATAAGCACAATTTCACCTCTGTTCTTTTTGATTTCAGTTTGGCAAGCTACAGGTGATATTGTATTTTGTGTTTAACAAAAAATGGACTTTCCCAGCTGGGAATTTTTGTTTTAGCAGTACTTTTGCTTTACTTTGAATAGAATACCTTGTTTTAGAGTTGTTCGGTCATACTATGACTTAGAACCTCGAACACTTTTACCCAAATTGTTTTGAAAATACAAAGGTTTCATGTAGGCATTATCTTAAATGAATTTCATATTCATGTGCTATATTAGCTCTGGCTAAATGTACAGTATATCCCTTGTGATATACAAAAAATGTAAAAACACAAATATGCAAAAAAAAAAAATACATACAGAAAAAGATAAAACTGAGTTCAACTTGGCACAAACGGCACACAAAGAAATGTAGAGGACATTTATAATTATGCTAATTTCATTAAAGCAGCTAACAAATCCATGGGCCCCCTAAAACTTGGGAAATAAATATCAGGGAAATACAGCACAATAATTCAATAAATATGTTTGTTTAGTATTTTCAGATACTAGTAAAACCATACAAGTTACACACCCAAAACCCTTGTATGAAAGGAAAGGAAAGATCAATTAAAATCACAAGAGAAATGTTTGTGCATGCCCTCAGTAACCTAACTGTAAACATATCCCTAGGTCCTGATAATATCTCACCAAATCTACTAAACAAATCTGAGAGTGGAAATTACTAGGCCACTTAAATTCTTGTTTAATACATCTGTTCATGAAGGTTATGTCCCTAATGATTGGAAATGTGTGAATGTGGCTCTGATCCTTAAAAAAGGGAATAAATAGGATGTGGGAAACTACTGCCTCATCTCCCTGACTTCTGTGGTCTGTAAAGTTCTAGAAGGACTAGTAAAAACACATATCATGAATGAAATAGAAAGAAAACCCCAACAGATCCAGCACAGGTTTAGGGAAGGGAGATAGTGTATTTAAGCAATATACCATGACAGGGTGTGGGTTATGCTAGGATTTACCACACCTGGTGTGTTGTTCGGCCATGAGGCTGCAGGCCGAGTGAGCAAAATACACCAGGCATGGTAAATCTTACCATTACCTTCACCCTGGAGTGGTATATTGTGATTATACAATGGCTCCCTTTTTTTTTGGTAAGAAAAAAAAATGAAGAAATAGTTGTAGTTTTTTGTTTTAAATTATTTTTTATTGATTTTATTGTTCTGCCCCCCCAAAAAAGTTCCATGTTGCTAGATAAAGTAGTGATCTCCACCAGGCTTCAGTTTTTTTTTAATCCCTCTCTCCCCCAGCCTTGCAACTAAATTATGTTTGTTTTTTATTTTTCCAATGGCAGTGACTTGGGAGACCATGTGGAAATTGAACAGTTTGAAACTGCTGTACTCTGAGTTGAGAGGTAGTGGAATGTCCATGGAGGGAACAGAGTAGTGAACAGAACCGAGGCTGCATGGAGAGGGTGTCACAGGATTGAGTCTGGGGCACTTCATGTTGTTTTTTCTGGGTCACTGCAGTTTCTGTTAAGGGGGGTAGCATGTTGCGAGTTCCGTTTTTTTTAAGATTGAATTGATGGGAAAGAGAGAGTAGAAGAAGAAGTGTGGTGGAGAGAGAGAGAGAGAGAGAGACTAGTAATGTTGCCGAAAGATAGCGGGAGTAGAGCGGACAGTGAGCAACAGGTGAGGTGGGTGTAAGATGCTGAGCTAATCAGTTGATTTACTGTAGCCATCTTTAAACTTTAGTCCCTTGCTCACCCTCACACAGTTCCTGAAAGAAACAAGTTTGCTGTAAGAGGTGGGAGAGAGATAGACTGCAAAAGGCAGTGGAGTGAGAGTGGGACTGCAGCGGTGAGGAAAACAAGTGAGAGGCAATGCTTGGCGGCATTTTCTTTTGATTTTTGGGGTCAGATATGTGGCTGACTGGCACTTCTTCCCATTGGTATATCACAGGATTTACAACAGGGAAAAGGTGCCTGTCAGCTAATCAGAAGGCACGATTATTAAGACCCCTTGTATAATACAAAGTGACGGTAAGGGAAACAATGGAAGAAAGGGACCTTAGAATAATTATTGTACCTAACTCAAACTATAGCAAGCAGTGTCAAACAGTGTACAGTAAAGAAAACAGGGTTTTAGAAAGTATTAGATGGGAATACATAGTACATGCAAAAAGATGATATTGCCACAGTGTTGTGGATATGTTTAGATCTATTCTGAATTATGGATCACAACTATGGTCTCCACACCTGTGGAAAGATATAGATAAATTAGTGTATATCCAGCATAGAACAACAAAAATGATATATGGTATGGATAACATCACATATGAGGAGAGGATGTCCAATCTTAGACTAATGAGTCTAGAAAAAAAAAGACTAAGGAGTGATCTTTTTCAATTTGATGCTGTAAAAGATTTCGTTTTGCTAACAGAAATTGATCTTGAACTAAAGAATGAAATGCATGTAACAAGGGGCCATGGATTACAGTTGAAAACAAAAGTAGTTTGCAGAGAAAAAGGAAATATTTTTATTCTCAAAGGGCTGTGGGAATACGGAACCAGCACTTAAATGAAATTGTGTCATGCAAAACAAAACATAGCTTTAAAATAACCTAAATAACTTCCTTTTGGAAACAGGTATTGCATTCTATAACCACTGAGAAGTGGAGAGCAGATTTCAGGGAAACTTCAGCCTCCTTCCACTCTAACAACCTTAGTATGAACACTGCTATTAACATCAGGGGCCAGATATTCAAAAGTAGCGCAGGCGCTATCAGGTGTTTGTCCATGCTGTTTGGGATTTGTGCCCATTTTTGGGGTGGGGTCTATATTCAGAGACCCCTATAATGTGGACTGAGCACTAACATAACACTGTGCCCCAGCAAATGAGGAAGTCCACCCCTCTATACTGGCACAGCAGCAATTTCAAAGGTTTGCACTGGCAGTAAATGGCACCCAAAGAGATGCTATTTAACACCTCCAAAAACCTCAGTTTAACTGAGTGCAAAGCCCCCACACCCCACCGATGGCAGGAGAGCTGTGCTGAAGCCGTATGCCTCCATTCACCTGTCCCATGACAGGCAGCATGCTCCCTGGTGAGTAGTGGCACACCCACATCCTCTGATCCCCCATCCTGGTTGGTTTAAATGATGCCCCAGTCTCTAGTGGCAGCCCCCACCCTCTGAGCACTAATCCCAGGTAATTTAAATAATGCCCTGGTGTCTAATGGCAACACCCCACTCAGTGCACCACCCCATATAATGCAGCCATCACTGGTAGCTAGTGGCACTCCCTACCCCCTGAACACCCATTCAGTTGCTGTGAATATATTCCCTGGTGTCTAGAGTCTCCCCCAACACTCATCCCATTGATGGTAATATTTACCCTGGTGTCTAGAGGCTCCTCCAACACCCATCCCATTGATGGTAATATTTACCCTA
This sequence comes from Neoceratodus forsteri, assembly GCA_016271365.2. Taxonomy (NCBI): domain Eukaryota; kingdom Metazoa; phylum Chordata; order Ceratodontiformes; family Ceratodontidae; genus Neoceratodus; species Neoceratodus forsteri. The sequence goes on from CM057455.1 coordinate 1,238,593,480, forward strand.
GTGTCTAGTGGCTCCCCCAACACCGATCCCATTGATGGTAATATATTCTCTGGTGTCTAGAGTCTCCCCCAACACCCATTCCATTGATGGTAATATTTACCCTAGTGTCTAGTGGCTCCCTCTTGAACATCCATCCTGTCGATGCCAATATGGTTCCTGATGTCTAGTGGTCCCTCCACCCTCTGATCACCCACCTTGAGTTTTACAACACATTCCCTGGTGTCTAGTGGCACCCTCACCCTATGATCCCCCATCCCGGTAATATACAGTAGTCCATATCTAGTGGCACACCTGCTCCTGATCACCCATCTGGGTGAGTATCACCATATCCCTGGTGTCCGGTGGTACCCCTACCCCCCATCTTCTGGCTCATGTCCCCTATCCAATCCCTGGTGTCCAGTGGGACCCCCCTGAATGACAGTCGACAAACACACAGTCCAGTGTCTCCCTCACCCACCATGTCTGTATCAAGAATGGACAGCACCCACACCAACCCCCCTCATGATTCAAGACAGGGACATGCGGTGAATCCCTCTACAGCAACCAGCACAGCCCTCTGTTCACCTCCTCAGCTAGCCATACAGTATACTGTATGTGCACTCACTGCAGCTCATGTGGATGCCAGCCAAGGAGGTGAGAGGAGGGATTTGCTGGTTACTGTAGAGGAATTCTCTGCACATCCCCATCTTGACAGGTAAGTGGGGGTTGGGGTGGATTTGCTGGACATTTCTGTGCTGGGTGTGGGTGGGGCAGGTGGGGGACCATGGGGCTGTCATTGTTCGATGGTGTGATGACCAGCATTTGGGGGTAGGGGAGAGGTACCACTGGATGCCAAGGGGCTTGTATAGGTGTCATGGACTAGAAGATAGGGGGTGCCACCAGACACTAGGGATGCAGTAATAATCACCTGAACAGGTGATCCCATAGGGTGCCAGTAGACACCAGGGATTACTGTGCATTACTAGAATGGGGGATAGGAGAGTTGGGATGTCACTAGACACCAGGGCAATGAAGGACATATATGGGATGGGTGTTCAGGGGGTTGGGGGTGCTACTAGATGCCAGGGAAACATGGTAACTAACCAGGACAGGGGATCAAAGGGTGGGGGTGCCACCAGCCACCAGCAATGATGGCATTATGGGCACAACTGGGTCACCACTTCCTGTCCCAGCAAGCCCATAATGGGCATGCTAATGGCCCCTTAGCACCATACATGCCCAATGGTCTCATTTGCCTGGTGCAGCCGAATATAGTGCCATGGCTCCCTGTGCTATCCAGTCTGGAGGTGCAATTCCCTATGGGCTGGATACAGTCCAGGTCCATGTCAGGGCAGGGCATATTGACTTAGTGCTGCACAGACACAGGATGATGGTCAGTCAGAGAGTGCCGATCCACTATTCAAGTGAATTTCACAACCTCTCAGGCGCAGGCGTAGTGCAAACCTTTGCACCATGCTCTAGTCCATTTTTGAATATCCAGCCCGATGTGTCTTCCTGACTTCATTTGAAATGCTGGCATGCCAGTAGATGTACTTGGAGTAGCATTTGCTGCCATTAATACATGGGGACATTTTACATCCCAGTCTTTATCCGAGGAATTTATTTAATTATTTAATTAAGATTTTCATAATCATCTGATCTCCGTGGTCCACCTGTCCAGAAGATTCTGAATTATGGAACACATGTCAAAAGGCAGAGTCAAAGTAATTGTATTTGCTCATCCTAAAAGGGTTTTACAATGAAAAAAACTGATGGCATTCATACATGATGTAAATAGACATTCATAAAAATCAAAGTCTTAGACTGTTACTAGCTAATATAAGCAATATAAACTAACTATCCAAATAAAGACTCATAATTTTTCTGTGGGTAAAAATGAAACAAAGAAAAAACAAATCTAAGTCCGGTGGGGAACAATCAAGCTGTTTTATACAACAGAATCAATAAACAGACATTGGTGAAAGAAGGCATTAACAAAAGCTTACGTTCATGAAACTATTTGGGGTTTGGGGCTGGTTACCTTCTAGGATAATCTCGAAAGAATAATAAGTCTCCATTAGGATACATAAAATGCCTTGTTGTACCAAGCTTTTTTTTTTAAATACAAATTTAGGGACTTGAGATATTTGACCATTTGAAGAAGTGTTTTAAGATCCCTGAGTTAAGTTGCTCATGAACAATTATTTTGCTCGGCATGAAAGTATTACACAAGAGTGGGCATAACCATTTATCCCTAATTTTGTTTTTGTAAGAGGGCAAAGTAATATAACATGTTACAGGTCATCTCGTTCATTCCTGTTGTATTTACAAAGTGCAGTAGTTATATTCTTAGGCTTTTGGTTAATTATTTTATTTAATTGAAAATTGGTAACTGTGAGAGGTGCACTGAGCCAAGGATCAGATACAGGAACAAGGTAAAGTGTATAAATGAGTGCAATTAACGGGATTCCAAAACAGTGACACTGGTAGAACCACATGGTAGTGTACAGCAGCAATCAAGAGCAAGGAAAGTGAATGGTACAGGTTTTAAAGTGACAGTGCAGGAGCTGTTGAGCAGAGTCTATTACATGCATTGATGGTACGCTGGTGAAAGCCACACATAAGGATGGAGGTACCTTCAGAATAGGGTCAAGTGGGGGTAGGCAGGAGCAGGAGGGGTCAGCAAGAAGTTTCAGTTGTTGTCTAAGGGAGAAGTGTGATAGGGACAGTTGTAGGGTGGGGGGAGCAAGTTCCACAGGGAAGGGAGGTGATAGGAGAAAGCAGACTGCCCAGAGGAGGAGCATGGGTGGGAAAGGAGAAGGAGCGAGAGCCCTTGGAGCATGGGGAGGGGGAGGCAGAGGAGATGGGGAAGAGGAGTTAGGAGAAGTATGACAGGCAGAACCCAAGCCAGTATTTAGAAATGAAGAAGCACAATGGGACTGGTGACATGAGAGGAGAGGGAGGATGGATAGGGAGGAGTAAAGGCAATAGCAGTGAATTTGAGAGGGGAGTTAGTAGCAAAGTGGCAGAAAGTGTTACAGAGTGTATCCAGACAGGCAAAAGAAGAGGAGGTGACAGTCCCATAGACAATGTCTACATAGTAGAAAACTGAGAGAACCATTTTGGTGACCAGCTCCCAGTGATCTGTGGAGAAAGCAGTCCTTGTAGCAGCACGGGTACTAGGTTTGGGGGTGAGCTTGGAGAGAATGGCATCAACGTAGGCAGAGACGTCATGCTTGCTATCTAACCACACACACTGAGGTACTTGAAGGATGAAACCACTTCAAGAGGAGTGCCACCCAGAGTGGTGAAGATGGGGAGGAGTGAGACCTGGCCAGTTTCCGGCTGGTGCCAAAGGTCATAGACACATTCTCTTTTACAAAGACTACAACATGTTCTGTAAGGACAGGTCAGGGAGGAAAGGCAGAGTGGTTATTTTATGTGTGAAGGAATGTATAAGAGCTACTGAGATACGGGGCAACACGGGGACAAGGAAGGGCTGGAGGTACTATGGGTCAGCCTAGAGATGGAGTTGGGGGCCATTATTCACATGAGGGTGGTGTACAAGACTCCAACACAGGGGGAGAATTTAGAGAGAACCCTGAAGGAAGCTATTAACAAAATGGCCAGCAATGAGAAGTTTTGATAATGGGGGCTTTAATCTGCTGGATGTCGATTGGGGCATTCTCATCACAGCTACATCAAGAGGCAGGGCCATTCTCAACTCTACATGGGGCATTTCTCAGGCAGCCAGTTTTGGAACCCACTAAGAATGGAGCAGTGCTGGACCTGGTACTTACAAACAGAGACAGCATCGCTGATGTCACCATGGGTAGTCCCCTGCATACAAGTGATCACATTACAGTGTGGTTCGGCTTACAGATAGGACAGGGGGAAAAACACACACTATGACAAGAGACCTAGACTTCAGGAAGGCAGATTTTAAATAAATTGGAAACTGGCTCAGAGTATGCCTTAAAGTGGGATATGGCAGAGGGGGAGTGGAGGTTCAGTGGGGACAAATTAAGGAGGGCATAGCCCAGGCAACGACATGCAGTTTGAAGGAAGTGAGCAAGGGAAAGAAGAGGAAAAGGTCACCATGGATTTCTAAGGAGGTGGCAAATGCAGTGAAGGAGAAGAGAACAGCATTTAGAAAGTACAAGAGACCCAAAAGGATGAAGACAAGGAGGTATATCTGGCAAAACAAATGGAAGCAGGAAGGAGGGTGAGGGCAGCTAAAACACTAACTGAGGAGAAGATAGCTAAGGAGGTCTTCAGGTTTATGGGGGAAAGAGGAAGACAAGGGGAGGGAACAGTGAGAATCAGGAAGGTGGGGGGACTGCGAAGAGGAAGATAAATAGAAAGCGGAAATACCGAAAAATTATGTCTGCTCAGACTTCACGTTAGAGGGTGGGGGGATGGACCAGCATGCTGCAGTAAGCAGCAGGGGGTGAGTGGACACAAGTCCATTCTTGGTGGAGAGGGTCCAGAAGGGATTGGAAGCCTTAAAGGAGAATAAGACGATAAGGCCAGATGAGATTCATCCAAGAATCCTAAAGGAACTGAGCACGGTGCTTTCCACCCCTCTGGCAGAGCCATTTAGTACCTCTGTGGAGATGGGGGAAGTTCCAGAGGCCTGGAGGAGGAGGGCCAATGTGGTCCTTCTGCACAAAAGCAGCAGTAGAGAGGATGCTAGCAACTACAGACCGGTCAGTCGGACATCAATGGTGGGGAAATTAATGGAAACACTACTGATGGAGAGGCTTGTGGAGCACCTGGAGGCAAAAGGGCTGCAGGACCACCAGCATCATGATTTCACAGGGGGAGATCACGTCAAACTAATCTCATAGATTTCTTTGACTGAGTTTCCAGAGAGGTGGATCAAGGGAGAGCAGTGGATGTGGCCTATTTCGACTTCAGTAAGGCTTTCAACACTGTGCCACACAGGAGGCTAGTTAAGAAACTAAGTAGCCTGGGTGTGGGAAAGAAGGTGACAAGCTGGATATCAGACTGGTTAAGGCACAGAAGGTGAAGGGTGGTAACAAACAGTAGTCACTCAGGTGATACAAGAGTGACTAATGGGGTGCCACAGGGTTCAGTGTTGGGACCTGTCCTCTTCAACATCTTCATAAGCCACTTTGCAGAGGATCTTTTGGGTAAGGTATGTTTCTTTGCCAATAATACAAAAATCTGCAACAGGGTTAACACTCAGAAAGGGGTTGGGAAAATGCAAAGAGATCTGAGGAAACTAGAGGAATGGTATAGGGTGTGATAACTGGGTTTCAATGCCAAAAAGTGAAAGGTTATGTGGCTGCAGAACCCATGAGCTGTGTATAAGATGGGAAATGGAGCTTACTGTCACCAAGCAAGAAAGAGACCTAGGGATCATCACATCTGATGACCTCAGGGTAGCTGGGGAATGTGACAAAGCAATGGGAAAGGCTAGCAGGATGCTGGGGTGCACTAGGTGAGGGATTTCTAGTAGGAGGAGGGAGGTGGTACTGCTTTTGTATTGCTCATTGGTGAGGCCCCACCTGGAGTACTGTGTCCAGTTCTGGAGGCTGCACCTCTGCAAGGATATTGAAAGAGTGGAAGTGGTACAGAGGGGGGCAACTAAAATGGTGAGGGGGTTGCACGAGAAGCCATAGGAGGAAAGGCTGCAGGAACGCAACATAAGCTCCATGGAAGAGAGGAGAGCAAGAGGGGACATGATTGAAACCTACAAGTACCTCACAGGAGTGAACAAGGTGCAAGTGAAGGGTCTATTTCAGAGAAAGGAAGAGACTAGAACAATGGGTCATGCAATGAAGCTAAGGGGGAAATTTAAGAGAGATGTGCAGAAATACTTCTTCATGGAAAGGGTGATGGATAACTGGAACAGCTTGCCAAAGGAGGTTGTGGGGGCAAAGACTGTGGGGAGCTTCAAGCATGTGTGGGATAGGCACAGGGGCATATTAGGTAGAGGAACAGGGGAGGGAGTAACATGTATGACCAACTAGGGTCAGTGGTGACAGAACAAGCAGGGTCAATGGGCAGACTGGATGGACCTAAATGTTCTTTTCTGCTGACAAAATCTACATACGTTTCTATGTATGTTTAGTGCTGACCTGGAGTTGGTTGGAGTGGAACTAATGTAGAACATGGAAGTCTTGCTGGATCATGCCTTCCATAGCCATGGCCGAGGTGCCTGAGGTGTAGATGACTGTGTCATCTACATATATGTGGATATGCAAGTTAGCACAGGCAGAGCGAAGTCATTCAGAAAAAATGAAAAAATGATGGGACCCAGGATGGAGCCCTATGGGACTCCAGCCTGAATAGGAAGGGTAGTAGACAGGGTGCCTTTAACCTGTATTGAGTGTAGACAGGCCATGAAGTAGGAACCAGTCCACAGTGGGAGCTGAGAGAGCAGTGGAGCTCAGCTTATCCAGAAGGAGTGGGTGAGTCTTTGAGTCAAAGGCTTTGGCCAGATTGATGAAAATGGCTGCCTTATGTGCCCCTGATCCATCCTAGTGAGGATGGTGTCAGGGAGAAAACAGGGAAGTGGTGCCCCTGAAAACCAGACTGGAAGGGGGAGATGTAGATGGAGGAGTAGAGGAAGTCAGTAAGCTTAGAACAGGTAAGTTTCTCTTACAGCTTTGCAGGAGTAGGGAGGAGGAGGAGATAGAAGAGAAGTTGTCAGGGAGGGAGGGTCAACCCCTTTGTGAAGAAGGAAAACCTTGACAATCTTCCAAGACTGTGGAACAGTGCAGAAAGAGAAGGAGGGACTGAAAAGATGGATGAGGTGGGAGGCGATGGCGGGTGCTGAGAGATGAAGACTTGCAGGGTCCAGCTGTCAAGGCTGAATTTAGACAAGTTAAGAGAGGACAGGGCAAGCAAGATCCCCTGAGGAGTAACAGGAGGTAAGTGAAACCCCTGAGAACAGAGGGGCAGAGAGAAGGATTGGGAGAGGGGAGAGGAGAGGTACCAGGATGGGGGAAGAGGGGCGAGCAAGATAGTAAAAAATTAATTAAAGTGAAAAGCAACAGGGGAAGGTCAGAGACAGGTGAAACCATTTACCATGAGGACAGGAGAGCAAACCGAACAGGGGGTCAAAAAGAGAGTGAATAACCTTACAGTATTTTGCTGGGAAGTTAATTATTTTGCAGATTGGCATTAAAAACTTAGCTGCACAGACAGGCTTCATACATGAATTTTTCTGAGACATGGAGGACAGAAGGATGGGCAGAAAGCAGGCTAATTTGAAACAGGTTGATGCTTGATCATAGGACTTGCACTGGCCTATGAAATCAGGAGTAATCCAGGGGTGGTGGGAACCTTTTATACCCTAGATTTTCTGAGGGGGTCGTGCCTGTCCCAGATGAGAGTAAATTTGATATGGGATAGGGAGAGGGCCCCATCAATGTCAGGGGCAGAGAAGATGTTGGACCAGTGGGATGCAACAAGATCATTTAGGAGGGTGTTAACGTTGAGCAACCAGAGAGACCTAGATCAAATGTATTTGGAGGAGGATGGAAGGAGCTTTGTTTAAAAAAATGCTTTGCTATACTTGTGGGCACAATCTGGTAATTAAAACGCTGTCTTTGGGATTTTCCAGCAAGTTCAAATATGCCTCTCGGCCAAATGATAACTAGCATTTTATACCAAGGCTACAATTTAGCACCTTCTATTTGTTCCATGTCAAATTATGAATATCTTTAAGGACTGTTCTAACTTTCCCTAATGTCACATCTCTGGGTTCCTGAAAATATTCAAATATTACAGTTCCTAAACATGCAGGAAAAACTACATTTCCAAGGAACTGTGAACATGGAAAAGTTAAACCTCTGGTTGAGTTCTGTATTTGTTTTCCTGAGGCAAAAGGGGGGATAACGGGAGTTGGACATGCTGTAAGTATCTGCAATAAAGATTGTTTGTCTTTCTTGAATGAATGCTATTAAACGCCTTTGTCTCAATGCTGTATGCAAAATTGCAGCTTTTACACAGACCAGAACCCGAAGTATATTCCTATTAAGTTTTAGGAGAACCCCTTCCAATATTGATCCAGAAACAAATGGTTTGATACCTTTTATTGGACCAACATAGATGTAACAAAAAGAAAACAATTGTTTCTTTTTGTTACATCTATGTTGGTCCAATAAAAGGTATCAAACCATTTGCTTCTGGATCTGTTCTTACAAGGACCAATATGGCAACTATTCTATTTCTGTATGCCTTCCAATATTATGAACTCTACTGATGCCCAAATTTCCACTGCATAAAGCAAAGATGATTTGCATTTAATGCTACCAAAGTGCCTTCCACACAACTCACTCCATAATTACAAGTGAATGTTCTAAACCTTTGCATTACCTTGGACATTTTAACCTGGACCATTTTTAAGTGCATGTTCCATGATATAGTACTGTCAAATGTAACTCTCAAATAATCATAGTACTTCATCGTGTCTATGGGTATTCCATCAACGAAAAATTGAAGGATCCTTTTACCTTTGTATTTGAAAGCCACTATTGCAAAGATGTGCTCAGAAATTAATTTCTTAGCGTGTCTTTACAGTATGCGCTCCTACGGACCTCAGTCAGCGGCTGGCCATAGAGGTGAGAGGTGGTCTGTGCAAGTCGCCAGCTGGGGATGAGTGGGGGGTGCTAGGTGGACTGTCACAGCTGGGTGGGGGTGGAGGGGCCACTAGACCACCAGGAAATGGGGGTGATGTTTAACTAATTTACAATGATCGGGGGCATTAGACTACCAGGAAATGGGGTGATGTTTTAATATTGTACAATGATCAGGGGCACTAGACTACCAGGGACATGGGGTGATATGTATTTATTCTACAATGATTGGGGGAGCACTAGACTACCAGGGCTTCACTGGGTCAAATGCTGCATTTGTGGCTGGTGACTTGGGGTTGGGGCATGGGTGGGGGGTTGACTGCACCGCCCTGTGGGGCATATCACAGATGGAGTCAGGGGCAGCTGGTGTGGCTGGCCCTCTGGGGTAATTACTGTGGGAATTAGAGGCAGTTGGTGTGGCCAGCTCTGCGAGGCAATTACTGTGGGAATCAGGGGCAGTTGGTGTGGCCAGCCCTGAGGGCTATTAATGTAGGACTTGGGGGGGCAGTGGGGTGGGCAGCCCTGCAGAGCACCCACAGGGGTCTTCTGGGCATGGGGGGATAGGGACACTGTGTAAGGACTGCTGGATAGCTGTCGGGTTTACAGGAACCCCGTGGGGTGTCCGTAAGTTATACCAGCTGAATGCTAGTGTAACTTACATTGCCAGTTCTCCTCCAGGGGTTCTTGTAGAAGCTTGATGTTGGGGACTTTGTTGCTGCCCTTCTGAAATGGGGTGCAACTGCTGCCATAAAACCCCTAGTGCCATGTCATAGGGGGGTTTTGGCGCAATTGCGAGCGTAACTGCTATGTGGGTCAAGTGGCCTACACCATGTCGCAGGCCACTTTGTAGAATCGCACATGTCGCAACTGCTGGCATAAGTTGCTACATACACCATTCTACTTGGTGCAAGTGCTGTTACGCCACCAGGTGTAACTGTACTAGAATTGGGCCCCTTCTCTTAGCAGTCTTGAATAGACTTGCAGATATGGCTTATCAACTGCATATTTTAGTAGTGCTTTGAATGCAGTATATTCTATTGTTATATTTTCCAGCTGCTCTTAAAGAGCAACTGTCTATTATAATAAAAGCTTAAAACCAGTAGATGTACACCATTTATGTTTTAACTTATTTTCTAGTTATTTGTCATTGTGTTTTTTACTTTCCCTTGCTGTTTGTCTGCAAAATATTGTAGATACTGCAGCAATTATTTCACTGAGTCTTTCAAAATGTATCTGACTCTCCCCTGCTAACCATATAATTGCTGTTTGTGACATTACAGTATGTTGCCATGGTGAGCACTATTATGTTATAAACAAATATACTGTGAGGTTAACAGGGTAGAGGTAAATATTTTCAAAAGTTTTCTATACAGACTTATTAGATGGACTACCAAGATATACTGTAAATCTTGGAAAGAAACACTGAAAATGAAAAAAATGCATTCTCTAGTAAATTGTAACAATTGAAACATCTTATTTATGAAAGCATGTGCTGAAGAGCAGAGTTGCTCTTTAAGTGAAAAAATCAAAATACTTAACTCAAGTAAATTAGTCAATTCACCGGTCCCAAAGTCTCCAAGTTGTTCTCTTGGGAGATCAAATTGTTTAAAATCCAGACAAGTGAACAATTTGAGAGGCACCTCTGAGAAATTTTGAAATCTCTCATTTATGGAAGTTACTGCTTCATCTACTGAACTCTGCAGTTGTGTGTCTGGTACAACACTGATTTTTTAGCAATTGCCTATGAACAAGAAAGAAACAACCTTGTCCTCACTTCCCCTCTTTGAAACTACATAGTCCTTACATTTCTCTTTAGGTTTGTAATGGCTTAGGAAAGGTGTCATGTATTTCCCTGGCTTTGCTTTGAGTTCCATCAACTGGAGTAGACAAGTCTCAATGACTTGTGAAACTTCCAGAATTAATAAATCATCTTTCTGAAACTGAAGTGAGAGATTCTTCAGGATTGCTAAGAAATCTTGCAAAAAAAACGTAATACATTTTAAACTGCAAGCTTTGAACATATCTTATGAGTGCCTTTGATTTTGAACGATCATCACCAAATGCACTAGTTGCATGTTCCAGGTGCTGTGCTACTGTAGTTAAGAGTCCCCTGAACATCATGGATTGAATGTGATGTACTGACAAGCCATCTCAACTGTTTATTGCATTAAAGTGAACCAGATCAGTATCTATGACAAGTGCAGTTTCTTGACGTTCTCTCATTTTGTTTTGGACTGTAATGGTAGAATTTGAAGATTCCCTAAGAGTATTTTGTATCTGAGATACAAAGGTTTTTTTTTTAATTATGTTGAAAACTGCCAGCTCCAGTTTATGGGCTATGCAATGTATAGCTATTATGTGAGAACTGTGCTCCCATAAGTTTGCAATGGTTCCATCTCTTCAACTTGTCATTACACCTGCCCCATCAAACTTTGGAGATATAAGAACCAGCCCAGGACTGTTCACTTTCTTGAGGTTAGAGAGAGGAAGATTTATGGATTCTAATGCACTTAACATTGCATTAAAGATGCCTTCTGCATGTGCATATTCCAGGAATACGGCTTTAATCAAAATTGTAGACACCTGTTTTGATGTATGTTCTACAAAAAATAGAAAACATTTTCCCATTCAATTATGCTGGCATCAGTACTGCTGTCAGCAAGAACTGTAACAAAGTTAGTGTTACTAGCTGTCTGAATCTAGGTTTTGGATATAACAGCAGATAATGCAGTACAAAAGTCTCTTGCATGCTTGTCATTAGCATAATTGTTACCAAGCTTAACTCAATTTTTCTCCTGCAAGTCACATAGCCACTTCATGTCTGTGAAAGGACACAGATTTTTTTTAATGCAATATGCTGTGTTAAACAGACATCTCATTTTGATCTTAGTGCATGCTTTCAACTGAGCAAAGGCTTGCTATAGTAATGAGTCAGTGACATAAAAATTAACTGCCCGTTGACCACTTTCCATTATGTGTTGGTGCTCACTTAGCACTTGTGGACTGGACTTCTCATATGCGCGTAGACTCAGTCTTAACATTGTTTGATCCCATGGCAAAAGCATTTGTTTTTTGTTTGATTGGTTTTTTTTTGGTTTTTTTGAAAGGCTGGCATTTCAAGGTCAGGATATTTTTCACATATTATGTAATGCATCAGGCACTCTTGTCATATCTTAGCTATTCATACTTTGTAATCAATGAAACTGAAACATGCTGGCCTTTTTCTCTTGATCATATTTTTTGTCTCTTTTTTTTTGTCTTTATCTACCTGCTTATCCAGTACTTAAGTACATTTTTTATTACATGAATGAAGTGAAATAAATGTCTGTGAATCTGAAAAAGTTGGACTCTTGAAGCTGAAGCAGAAGTAGCAGCACTGATGCTAATGAAGTCTACAACAGGTGCAGCTCCAGCTCCAGCTCCACTGTTAAATTCAACTGACTGGTCATCATCAGCTATTATATCCAGTACCACAGATTAAAATTCAGTAATATTATTTTGTTTCTCTGTCTGAGAAAGAGAAGTAGAACATTTTTATATTTTCCCAGATGAAGCTTCTGTTGAGCATAGTGAAAAAAATAGTCATTTGTTGTTTATTCTTCTGCATCTTGACACCCTTTTTTTACTATTTATGCTAAGCAATTATTATTATTATTATTATTTTACTTTTGCGTGTTCTTGACTGGGTGCCTGGTATTAAATTATGAAATGGTTTTATGTCAAAGTAAGACTACTACTACTACTACTACCACCACCTCCTTCAACAACACACACAGTTAGTCAGTAGACAGTTCTGACACCCATCACATGTTACACATGCCAGTTAACCTTTTCACACCAGACAGTTACAAATGCTACCTTTTTTACATATGTGTACTCAACTGACAATGACTGACAGTGACAAATTCTGTGCTATTTTGATTATAAAAATGTAAGATCCGAGATGTGAGAGAGAGAGAGAGAGAGAGAGAGAGAGAGAGAGTACAGAGTTAAGAAAAAATAAAGAGAAAATGATGAAGTTACAGCAATAGTATACTATAGGGCCCATCAGCTTCATCTTGTAAGCTTGATGTCACTACCTATGTAGAGCATGCCAGTGTGGGATGGGAATACAGCATCAGTGCACATGGCACTAGGGATATAAAGAGTTAGGCTTAAAGTTCCTTTAATGGTTTTTCATTGAAACACAACAGGAAAAGGTAGACAAGTTAATGGTATTCTTAATCTGTAGCTTATTTACACATAGGATAGTAGTCCTTTTAAATTCCTATAGCACTCAGCTTCTATACAACTTGAGTCGAGATTACTGAGTAATTGACTGACCAACGTACTGTTAGTGATGTACCATTAGGCTTCAGTCCTCACTTGAATTGTATTGTATTATTAGACTGACTGCCACTATTGGTAGGCAGGGTCAGGTCAGGGCAACATTCAAGAGAGACTGACAGCAATTTTAAACAGAGACAAACATATCAGATAGAAAAGCTTTTTTGTGCATTACTCTGTGAGTGACTTTATATGAAATAGCAATAAACCATAGTTCACACACTCAGCCACTCTCTACTTTATTCTTGAGGCTATAAGCACTAATGCAGGTGGGGAGGGCAAAGCACTACTGTAAAGAGTAAGCGTGTGTGTGTGTGCAGGTGGTGCTTATGCTTAACCTGTATGAATGTAATATGCTTTCTGTTTAATAAAAGTGTAATGCACTTCATTGATAGACTACATGAAACTTGGCCAAGCTCCACTTCAATCATTTTCTTCAGCACAGGGCTGAGATTCAACTGCCTGCCAGAATCACATGACAGTCAGGAAGTGTTCTGTGGTATGCACAACTATGATGACAGATGAGTAGTGCACTCACTTGCTGCAGCCATCAGCCACTCATGTATTCTCTGCCCCCCAATGACACACACAACCAGAACAGAAGTTCAAGCCCCTTGTTTAAAATATAACTAGTTGTCTTGAGTAAAATTATTTATTAATTTATTTTTTATAATTTTGGTCCTTTATTTAATGGAGTCGAGTGATGCTATTGCTGGAACCTCATGGCCCAAGACAGCCTTGTCCCACCTTTTCCCCTACCTTCATTCTTCTCAGTCTAGAGTTCCCCTTTATTTTTTTTTCTATTTAAATTGCTTTTCCTTTCTACCCAGTTAATTGTTTACAGCCATTCTTGCCTTGCCCAAGTTCAGGCAAAATCAATGCTCCCCCCTCCCCCTCCACACCCATTTATTGGTGTGCATTTTTCCTTTGGTAATTGGTTAAATGTATTTGGTACTGTTACCAAACAATTTAACTTCAAGTTTTTCTGAAGTTGAAATTCATAATAGGACTGTTATTTTGCTGTATTTGTGTGGTGGGTGGGATTCTGGGTGTCTGAGATATGTCTAGATAACAAAGGTAAGTTTGGTGATAACTGAAAAAATACTTTAAAAGGACATTGTTGGCGCCAGGCAGTGAGTTGTGCATAGAAGTCTAAGTTTTGAATTGTGTGTGTGGAGGTGGCAGCAATGGTGGTTAAAAGTAGGATGATGAGAAAGTAGATACAGTAGTTGTACTGGGCAGTCTGAATGGGCCTTGGGGTCCTTCTCTGCCCTCACATTCTATGTTTTGCTCTCACTTTCTATGCTTGGTAAAACTTTAAGTTTCCTTAACTACACTGAAGTTACAGTGGCACTGCACTGTAACTGCATTGTAATTAAAATGTAGTTACATGCAACAAACATCTAACTACAATGTAATTACCCAATTGCAAGTAATTATTACCTACCTCTCAGTTACACTTAAACTGACACTTAAAATATAAAAGTACAGACAAGGTTCATAGAAACAAAGAACATAGTAACACAGACTTTGATGGCAGATAAGTATCACTTGGCCCACCCAGTCTGCCCATTTTCCCTACTTGTTTCATATTCATATACTGTATGTTCAATAAGACACATACTGACTGCATGTTTCAGGATAAAGAGGGAAACATTTTGACCCCTCAGGTTGAACTATTGGCTTCAAATAATACTGCCCCCAGTTTTTGGCTTCAGGTGATATAACCATTGTGGGTCATTATACTGTAGCTCATCCCATGAGGTCATTATTTCCACGCTGTATCTCTCAACTCTGTCAATATTTGTATAATATTTTTATTTTATCAGTTTGCTTCCAGGAATCATAATAGAGTTTTTATTATAGTCTATGTGTATTAGCATCTAGGTGGTGGACTGCAAGTTAGGGATCACCTGTGATCAACTCCTTCAAAAGTGCATTCAAGTTCACAATAAACAGAGCCATCCCAAATCCTTGGATATCGTAATCAAAGTCAAATCAAAATAAAATCACTTATACAAGGGAAAAAAACTACTCTACCACTCACCAAAAGACTTTTCCAGTGCTTCATTTAGATGAACAGGATAACTTGCATCTTTGTTCCAACCTATTGTTTGAGTTTCTTTGGCATCAAGACATTTTGTGATAGTCTGCCTCAACAAAATATGTTAAGTGTTTAGGGACCAGTGGGCTGATGGACTAAAATTCTAGGCGTGTATAATAATGGAGGGCAATTTACATTGAGGGAAATGATAACATGGCAGGTTTAAAGATCATGTGCAATGTTTTTTACATATTTGTTATAAAAGCTTGAAAAAGCTGAAATTCAAGTCCCTGTGTCATGATTAGAGTTTCCTGAAAATTTCATGCTGTTTGGTTTTGTGGTTTTCTTTAAATCAGCATTTGCTAATTTGCTCTACAGTGGCTGTAAACAGTGCAGTTACTGTATTTGTGTCCTCCAAGTCAAACTTAGAATGCAATGACATCATTTTGGAGTAGCTTGCTGTTTCAGATTTCCAATCAGAGCAGTAGTTTTTAGAGTTAATGGTTTGCTGAGCTCTCCAAGTTTCCTACAAATCCAGTCTCTGGTTTGTGTTTAGATAGATCAGCTTAAAATATATCATTATCTTCTCATAAAAAGCTGATCATTTCAGTTTCAAAGCTGAAATGAAGTGGTGGAAATCTTTATCTGTGAGAAATCAGCTTGTCTGTATCACAGTTCTCTGTTCTTTCTAATCAAAATCAGATTTTTTTCTAACTATATAACACAGGGCTATTAAATGAATATAAAATAAATCTAAATTTTGTTCATTCACAGAAAATTTGTCTTTGATGTAGCCTCCATAAATACATTCATGTAAGAACATTTTTTCATGTCAGATTGACAAAAAGTACATGTGCTTGAAATACTGTCGCAGAGTATGATAGGCACCTGTCTGAACTCACAGATGTCAGTTCTTTGGTGGTTTCTGTCTGAAAATACATCATGTATGTGTATAACTAGAAACACTATGTGGCATCCCAATGCACCATGTCTGTGCCCCCACTGTTGAGGCAGCTGCAGTGTACTGCCACCTGTCCCTGCCCCACAAGTCCCCTGCCTTCTACTCTACATTTGAGGCTGCTGCATCCTGCTGCCCACTGTCTTCTCCCATGGAGTCAGGGATTGTGCACCCTGCTGCCTCCATCCCCTACCTAAAGAATCAGGGCTGATTCACCCTGCCACCCCCTACCCAAACAGTTGGGGTTGCTGCATCCTACTGCCCTCTCTCCCCCACTCTCACAGTTACTGAAACTATACCTGTTGCCCCCTGTTCCTGCCTCCACAGTCAGGGCTGCTGTGCCATGTTAAGCTCCAGAGTGCCAGATTCCCTTCCTCCAAAACTGGGGCTGCTGTACCATGACATCTTAGCTACCAGAGGTGGGGCTTTTGCTACACCCTGCTACCCACTTCCATTGCCCCAAATGGGCAGGACTACTGCACCACCTGTACCCCATCTCATAGTCAGGCTGCTGTACCTTGATGCCCCCTGTGTTCTGCACCACAGTTGAGATTTCTGAATTATGCTGTCCTCTAACCCCTGTCACCAGAGACAGAGCTGCTGCACCCTGCTCCTTTCTACACACTTTGGGTTGCTATGGCCTGCTGAGCTCTAGAGCCCCATGCCTCAGCTATTTGGGCTACTGCACCATGCTGCCACTTGCCACAAGATTCAGGGCATTTGCTGCACCCTGTTGCATGCCTCCACAGTTGAGGCAGTTATAACCTGCTGTCCCCCTGCCACCAGAGGCAGATCCTTTGCTACACCCTGCTGCCCACATCCCTTGTCCCAAACAGACATGGATACTGCTCCCTGTCCCACAATTTGGGCTGCTGTATCCTGATGCCACCCCTATTTCCTGCCTGAATATTCAGGGCTGCTGCACCCTGCTACCCTCTGTCCCCTCCTCCACAGTTAGGGCTATGGTGCCCTGTTACCCCTGTTCCTATCTTCACAGTCAGGGCTGCTGTGTTGTGCTACACCCTAGAGTCTCATGCCACCTGCATCCACAGTTAGGACTGCTACACTCTTCCATTGCCCCAAATAGGCTGGGCTGCTACACAGTGTGCACCCCATGGTATTGTCAGGGCTGTTGTACCCTGATGCCCACCTGTGTCTTGCCCCACAGTCAATGATTCTACACCATGCTGTCCTTTGTCCCCTGCCACCATTGTGCCCTGCTGCACCACACAGCCCCTTGCTTCCACAGGCAGGGGACAGGGTGCAGCAAATGCCATTACTCTTGTGCCGCACCATTCTGGAACAGTTGGGGTTGCTGCATGCTGCTACCCTTTCTCTCTCTCTCTCTCTCTCACCCTCACAGTCAGGGACACTGCACATGTTGCCCCCTGTTCCTGTCTTAGCAGGGTGTAGTAAAGGATCTAACTCTGGTGGCAGGGGGACAGCAGAGTGCAACTGCCTCAACTCTGGAGGCATGCAATGGGGTGCAGCAAATGCTCTGAATCTTGTGTCAAGTGGCCGCATGATGCAGCAGCTGTACCTGCAGAGGGATGGGGCTCTAGGGTACAGCTAGCTACAAAAACCCCAACTGTGTAGAAAGGAGCAGGGTGCTGCAGCCCTGTCTGTGGATGATGGGATAGAAGACAGTATGGTGCAGAAGCCTCAACTTTGGAGCAGGACACATGGGGCATCAGGGTACAGCAGCCCTAACTGTGAGATGGGGTACACATGGTGAAGCAACACTGATCATTTGCGGCAATGGAAGTGGGTAGCAGGGTGTAGCAAAAGCCCCACCTGTGGTGGCTAGGGCCTAGCACAACACAGCAGCCCTGACTGTGGAGACAAGAACAGGGAGCAACAGGTGCAGCAACCCTAACTGTGAGGGTGGGGGAGAGAGGGCAGCAGGGTGCAGCAACCCCAATTGTTTGGGCAGGGGGCGGCAGGGTGCACTAGTCCTGATTCTTTAGGTAGGGGATGGAAGCAGCAGGGTTCACAATCCCTGACTGTGTGAGAGAAGACAGTGGGCAGCAGGGTGCAGCAGCCTTGAATGTGCAGCAGAAGGCAGGGGCTTTGTGGGCAAGGGAGTGGTGGCAGTAGACTGCAGCTGCCTCAGCTGCAGAGCAGAGAGACAGTGCATCAGGATGCCACATAGTGTTTCTAGTTATACACATACATGATGTATTTTCAGACAGAAACCACCAAAGAACTGACATTTTTGAGTTCTGACAGTACATGTGCTTGAAATACTGTAGCAGAGGGTGACAAGCATCCATCTGTCAATCTGACATGAAAAAACATTTTCTTACGTAATTGTATTTATGAAGATTACATCCAGGACAAATTGTTTCTGTGAATGAACAAAATGTAGATTTATTTTATATTCATTAAACAGCCCTGTGTTGCATAGTTAGAAAAAAAATTGGGGTTTCATTAGAAAGAACAGAGCTGTGATACAGACAAGCTGATTTCTCAGAGAAAAATATTTTCACTACTTCAGTTCAGCATTGAAACTGAAATGAACAGCTTTTTAAAAGAAGAGAATGATGTATTTAAGGCTAATCTATCTAAACACAAACCAGAGACTGGGTTTGTTCAGAAACCTGGAGAGCTTAGCAAACCATAAACTCTACAGAGTGCTGCTCTGTCTGGGAATCTGAAACAGCAAGTCACTCCAAAATGATGTAATCGCTCTCTAAACTTGACTGAGAGGACAGAAATAACTCTACTGCTTTCAGCCAATGTAGAACAAGTTAACAAATGCTGATGTAAATAAAACCACAACAGCAAACAGCATGACATTTTCAGGAAACACTAATCATGACACCAGGACTTGAATTTCAGCTTTTTAAGCTTTTATTAAAAATATGTAAAAACCATTGTCTTTAACTGCAGCAGATGATGGATACTGAGTTTGGTGGATAATCAAGGGAATTAACATGTAGGATGACTAAAGGGGAAAAGACAAATTCTGTGAGAGTGGCAGATAATCAAAAATTGAGAGAGCACTGTATTGGGGTGGGGGAGTTGTGTGGTAGTTGCATCCCTAATTTCATTCTGTGGACAAAATGCATTTTGTTGGCTTCTTAATTCATTCTGTGGAAACATTTATTTTGGCAAACACCTTACTTCATATTGTGAACGAAATACATTTTGTCAGACTGCAACAGTAATGTCATTCTGCAGAAACAAAATGCCTTTTGTCAGTCTGATGAAGTTCATAATGTTGGCAAAAGGCATTTTGTCAAAATGATAACCTAATTTTATGGACAAAAATGCCTTTTGTCAAAATATTAACTTCATTCTGTAAAAAATGCAGTGTCAGACTGCTAATTTCATTCTTTGGACAAAATGGGCTGGATATTCAAACTGCGCCATTCTGTGGTGCAGGCCCTTGCGCTGCACAAAATAGTTGCGCAGGGGTGTGGCCGGGGCAATATTCAACGGAGTTGCGCTATTGAGCAACTCCTTTGAATATCACCCCCTGGCCACAGCCACTGTGCATGGTACAGTGGAACTTGCACCACTGCAAGTGGTCTGAGTGGAGCATTCAAGATGCGGTGGCGCAAGTTCCATTGCTCCATGCGCAAATTTCCGATATTCTAAAGGTGACATGCAAATGGGGCCATAATTCATGCAAGGCACAGGGGGGGGCATTTGCATCTATTTATGGCCCCATTTGCATGCCATTAGCATGCAGGTGCACCAATCCCCGAGGACTTGTGCCTGGCGCCCTGCCAGGCAGCAGCCGTCGGGGACCGACACCCCCTGCAGCCCGATCGCGGACATGTAGTAACCCCTCCCCCGACTGGCCCGATCCGGTGAGTATAAGTGTCAAAACCCCCCGAATGGCCCGGATCGTAAGCAAGTGTCAAAACCCCACCCCCACTCAGCCTGATCGTGGGCAGAACAGATTTCACCCCCCAAGAACATATCCCTGGTGGTCCACTGACATGAAGCCCGATCACGGGCATAAGAGTCCACCACCCCTGCGTCCACCCACCCTGGTGATCTAGTGGTCCCCACCCACCCACCCACAAAGCCCCACCACCCAGCCCCCACTGTCAACCAGCGGACGGCAGCATCCCACCAGCCTGCCACCCGCTGCCTGCTGACTGACTGCAGCCGGTAGGGCTACACGCCCATTGGTTCAGAGCAAGAGCCAATGGCATGCAGCTCTATACTATATTACATAGCTAGTCCAGATATGTGAATGAATGAATTTATTACATATCTGGACTGCCTTGAGTGGTATGGGCTGCATGCCCATTGGCTCGTGCTTGAGCCAATGGGCATGCAGCCCTACAGAGCAGTCAGTCTGCGGGCGGCAGGGCGGCAGGTGGTAGGATGCTGCCGCCACCGCTGACGGGGAGCGGGTGGTGGGGCTCCATGGATGGGTGGGAGGGGGGCACCAGATCACCAGGGTGGTGGACCTGGGGGTGGTGGACTCCAATGCCCACGATCGGGCTTCGCGTCCACTGGACCACCAGGGATATGTTCTTGGGGTTAATCTGTTCTGCCCACGCATCAGGCTAGTGGGGTTTTTGACACTTATGCCAGCGATCGGGCCAGTCAGGGGAGGGGGTTTTGACACTTATGCCCATGATCGGGCCAGTTGGGGAGGGGGCTTGACACTTATGCCCGCAATCGGGCCAGTCAGGGAGGGGTTACTATATGCCCGTGATTGGGCTGCGGGCAAGGAGAGAGGCGAGGCCACCCACAGGTGGCAGCTGCTGTGTTGCACCCTGCAATGTGGCAGCTCACCTGTGGGTGGCCTCGACTTACCTTTTTTTTTTGCTCAAAGTTGTGCAGATGCAGGTTGGGGTTGCACCTGCACAACTCTGCACAGCCCGCTGAATATTGGGCTGTGCAGTTTATGCATGGTTCCTTCCCCTCCGGTTCAGCATGCCTTCATTAGCATTGCGCTATTGCTCAGCTTGACTTGGGGGGCGCAACTGCCTCCTGCTGAATATGGCAGAATGGTGAAATTTCGGACTTGCGCAGGCGCAGCCCTATTGTGCATGGCGCAACCCTTTTGAATATCCAGCCCAGTGCCTTTTGTTAACTCCTTAATTCATTTTTGTTGACAAAATACACATCATCAGTTTCCTAATTGCATTTTGTAGACAAAATACATTTTTTTTTTCAAACTGCTAGTTCAATTTTTTGGACAACATGCATTTTGCAAGCTAGCAGTGGTTATCTCTGATCTACAAGGTAAAAAATTGATTAAGAAAGGGAAATTTACATTTTTGTAAATGACAAAACCAATCATAGATACACACTGAGGTGAGAAATGTCATTCACAAAGGACTTGCTATTCTGAAAATCTAAAACAAAAATGAACAAATGGCACTGCATTTTAAAATGGACAGATTGTGGCATGAATTATCACCTACGAAATATGTCCAAATTAACAACCTTTATGCACGTTTTCAATGCGGAACTAAAAGCTGCATGTGTGTAAACTGGTTATATAAGCAAGCAATAATATCCAACAGGGTGGGTAGTATTGGGCAATACTGGACTGACTAAGGGCATAATGAGGCCTGATGCCACAGGAGGACAGCCTTATAGCCCCTGGAAGGTCTTTTATTGCCCATACTACCCACCCTGGAGGGTATTATTATTGCACTTAGAAAATGGGCTATAGGTGACATTTTTGAGAAAAATATATAAAAATATATATAAAATATAAATAAGAACAACACTTAAACTGAACTTTTCTGGTAAAGTAGTCCCTGGAGTACCATCACCACTGGAGGGTGTTGCTGTGTTGTTGTTTTTTTTGTGTGTAAAATTTCTTTGCTGTTAGCATCTCTAGGTTATGCTTGCTTGCTGCTTTGTCACTCGTTGTTCTTCCCCCCCAAAAAAAAAAAAATAGTGGACTGCTGCTCTTTTATTTGCTTTTTTTGAGCATCAGTTTGGAGCAGGGAAAGCATGCGAGCTTCATTTCATGGCAGGTATTTTTTTCTTGGATCGGTTTTCATTTGTGGTGCGAGTCTGCCAATGGAGTTTCATAGCACACTGTATCTCGACATGGAGTGTGGTAGGCAGTGTGTAGCTCAGGAAAATAAAGTTGCCTGTTTCTACACTTCTATTTATAGGGTTGTTTTTCCCTCAGGGAAAATGGTTCAGATGAACGGGAATAGCGCAAGCCACGCTAACCTACTGGCATGATAAACCACTGCTTTTGTCTTGCTGTTTTTTTTCTGACTGAAATTGGAGAAGCAGGCTGCATTTTGGGGATGGGGTTATGTTTTTATAAACTAAAGAACTTGCAGTGGGGTTCTAGGCAGGGTTTGTAGGTTGGGGGGAGGCAAGTCCCTTGCTAACAGACTTGCGAAAAAAATTGTAGCTGCTTTGTTTTGAAGTCAGAGGTGGCACATTGATACCAGGTTACCTCCAAAACAGGCTGTGTGCTGGCTCTTGTTATTTGGCAGGCTCTAACCATAAGTCAATGCACCCCCCCCGCATGCCTGGCAGCCAATCAGGTTGCTTAGATTTTAAAGACCATTTTCTAAGCTTGTTTGTTTATGCAGTTCATATCTAGAAATGCACATGACTCTTTGGCTTTATGTAACAGTTATGAAAGGATTATCCTTCTAAGTTGGCTATACAAAATCAATAAATACCTTTTACAAGCTCTGTCCCTTATTATCAAGATGAAATGGATGAAACATTTTCATTCTTTAATAATTTTATGATTACTTAAACAATTGCGTGTTTAACTAAGGAAATAACTGGACAACTAAATCTACTATACAGTATTAAGATTTCCAGTGAATAATTGATAACCATAATTGTGAGATAACTGTTATTCTGTTCGTTGTTACTGTTTTAACTTAAGGAAAATGTCCAATTGAAAAACCCAGTGTGTACTCCTGGAATGTATGTCATATTCTATTAAAATTCTAAAACCTTTATTTTGTGTTGAAGTGTAGGACAACTTTATAAAATAGGTCCCTTGGACACAACACTTTATATACTGTCAAAAAATAAAATGTTACTATTATTAACTTCATTCTATGGACATAATGCATTCTGTGATCCTCCAAACCTCATTCTGTGGACAAACTGTTAATGTTACAAATGACACCTTATATTTTTGTCAGCTTTCTCTCAGCAGCTTAAAACAGTTCAACTGAAGTAACTTGTTCACAGTTATAACTGGTGTAGGGTCCCAAAGCTGACTTTACATAAATACTCAAAGAAAGAATATTGATGCTAGGTGTGTGTGTACAAGCACGTGCGCTCATGTGTGTATGTGTGCACGTGTGTGTGTGTTTGTATAAGAATTCATCTCTGGTACTTACATTACTTCAAATGGGGTACTTTGGTTGGGGGGTGCCTACTTTTAAAAAAACAACATTTAAAAAGACTGAAGGCAGTGTGGTCTACTGGTTAGATGCTCTAGCTTGGAAACTACAAGACCTAGATTCAAGACTCAAATACTCACTGTGTGACCTTAGGTAAGTTACTTAACCTTCCAGTGCTCTAGCTCACCCAGCTGCAGAAATGGGTAGCAACAGGACCCTACTGGAATTGAGATGTTGTGTCTCAGTTTGGCTATCTATCGGGTAAATGAATTGTAGGAAAAAAAACTAAGACCTCACTCCATGGTGCCACAACACTGTTTCCTTTTCCAAGCACCTCCTTTGTGGAAGTGGTCTGCATCATTTGTTCAATATCCTAACCCAATGCCATATTTGCAAGTTGCCTACTTGTGTATAGATAAATAAATTTAATAAAAACTCAGTCTGATGCTATTTCACAAAAAAGCTGTGAAAAAGCAAAATACTCCCCTTTAGAAAAGGAAGAAAAGTAATTAAATTGTATGTAGCACATTTCATACACGCTATATCTCAAAGTACTTTACATGCCTTGAACCACTGTAATCAGTTATTGTGACCACAGGAGGGTTGAATGAGGCTTGAGGGAAGCTAAGAAATGCCAAGAATGTAAGCAGAGTGAGAGAGAGGAACAAGATTAAATGATTTGTTCAAGGTCTTACAGTAAGTGCTGCTGGTAGGATTCGAAACTGGGTCTCTAGGTTCAAAGTTCTTCACTCCAACTATCAAGAAACGCTTCCTCTAAATATGTTCTTACATTCCTGTAGAATCACTGTACCATGGTATTCATAGATCATGAATACCATGCTCCATGGTATTCATGATCCATGAAAACCACAGATCATGGATGATGGAATTGCCTCATATGGGATTGAAAAGATTTTGAAAGGATTTTTATAACATTCCCTTACACCTATATGAGTACCTGGGACTTGCAAGTAAAACCTGATGTTATAATAGTTATTATAAAATGGAGAGGAGGAATCCTGGAAGCTGATTGGCTGAAGCAGTCTTTGACCCATGACAATATCTTACAATATCATCACGGTCTAAAACTTGATTATGAAGATCAGCCGTTTCCTAACACTTTAGGGACATTTTAGAATTGCAATAATACACTTCAGGGTGTGATATATCATGAGATATTGTCACTTCCTAGGTGCACGAGACATTCATCCTGCAGCCTCACAACACACCCAAGGCATGATGATATCTCATGATATACCACACCTTGTTGTGTATTATTGCTTAATTGAAACCGTATTATTGGACAAGCTAAATAGTAATGACATAAACATACCAGGTTACTCTATCTACAGACAAGGCAGAGATAAGAAAGATGGCAGGATAGTATTTTATGTGCAATACTTCCTTAACTTTACTCTGCATTTTTTTTTATTTTTACATTACAATTTATTTATCCATAATAGCCCAGCTGAGATGCAACATCTGTTTCTCTGTTTCAAGCCATATCAGTAGGTGAGTGATCTGGAGCACTGAGAGATTAAATGACCTACACAAGGTCATACAGTGATTATTTTGTTCTGATTCTGTGTGAGTGAAAGAAGTTGCTAACCTTGTTAGGGAGTTAACACCCCTTAACTGCTCTCACAGTTCACAAGCAAATTATGAGCAAAATCACCCTCTCCCAATACTTACAGATTGTCCTTGGTGGAATCCACTGCTGCCCCAGCATTTAGTCAGACTCACTCCTGAAGATACTTACTACTTCCATCATCCTTGCTGCCTTTGGCGAACTCCTTGTACTTGGGAAGGTAAACACAAATTAACTTGATCCCATTTCAGTAAAACTATTTCTAAAGATCTAGGCTCTATATCTCACTTAGGTAATATTGGATCCCATCCACCTTCATCCTAGGTTCTCTAACCACACAAAGTGACAGGATCCTCACCACAAATCCACATTATACTGTTGATGCAGTGCCCTCACATATTTTCTGTCACCACCAGATGCCCTTCTGTGTGTGCAAGGTCTATAGGCTGAAACTCCATGCACCCCCTGTGTAACAATCACGCTGAGGTCCACGCACAACCTGGACCTGGTAGCATTTCTTGCTTACCTCAAGGGCATTAATTGGTCTTCTCTTAATAACAACAGGAATTTTGATCTTGCCCTGCCTGCTTGCAAGGACTATTACTAGTGGTGTGTCATAGACTCGTAGCCTCATTTGATCTTGTGTTAAAAGTCACCCCCTCCTGTTGGTAACCGTTAAGCTCATTGCTCTTTTCAAAGCTTCTTTTTTTTTTGTTTTTACTGTTTATTATTTTTCATAAATGAACATTACATTCAACTTTCTCATGTAAGAGAAACACATATGGCAGTCCGAAGACTAACTTATACATCTTATTGGTACATATAGGGTCATCTTACAATCTGGTACAGTAGGAATTGGGGTAACTCATTAATATGAGGCACAAAAGCACCTCCAAGACCATGTAATATTTAACAGTCCATACATGCCAGCTGCTTCAAAGGCTTAGGCTACTTCCTTAGGGAAATATCGAATAGAGTAATATAAGCACTAAGCTAGTAGTGCTTTTGAGCCATAAACATTCGCCACATAAAAAAAAAAAAAAAAAAATCATCAGGTTAGCCCCTCAGCCCCAGCACGGCTCCCAAAAAACAAATACCCTTATCATAGCTCTAACATAAACAGATACGAACTGCAGAACAGCGGCCTTTTACTAAACTTAAAACCACGCTTAGTCAGCCATGTTACTCAGATGGGAGAACAAATACAGGATTATTAACTATGTTTTAGACCTCCCATGTGACCAAAGTCGGTCCCCTTGACCAATAATCAACGATGTTGCTGTGTTACTTAAAGCAACTATAGCAAAGCTGTCCATTATACAGTCCCACTGAAAAATGAGAGAGAGAAAAAAAAAAAGAGACAACGCAATTTAAACTGTTCATAATTCAGTCCTCCTCTCCCTCCTCTGAATCCATATCTTCATTCCTGCATTCCCGGGGTACTTTGGACTTAAATTCTTGCTCTATTTTCTCTGCCCAGCGCCTAGCATCTTCTGAGTCAGAAAACTGCCAGCTCTTGCCTCCATACGAGACTCGAAGACGAGCAGGCAGCATGAAAGAGTGCAACACCCCCAAAGACCTCAGCTACTGGCGTACAGCATCAAACTTCTTTCTCCGGGCCCTTGTTTGGAAAGAGAGGTCCAGGTAGAATTTAATATCATGTCCCTGCACTTCTATTGGGTACATCCTTCTTCCAGCAGCAATTATCACATCTCGAACTTCTGGTCCCACAGTTCTCAATAATACGGTACGCGGTTGATTCGTGTCAGGTTGACGAACCCTGGGTGCCACACGGTAAGCCTGCTGTAATTGAGACCATTCAAATCCTTCGGGTAATTCCAAACACTCAGCCATCCAATTTTTAATATAGTCCAGCAGATGTGGCCCTTCCACTCCCTCCGGTAGTCCAACCACGTGAACATTGCCCGCTCTCAGTCCATTCTCAACAGCTTCGAGCCTACTTCGTAATTGCTGATTTTCTTTCACCAGTGCTACTGTAGAAGTTTGCGCTGCCAGAGAACGTTTATCGGTGGCCTCCACTGTCCCTTGTAGCGCTATCAATGCGGCATCGTGCATTTCTAATTTTGCCAGGGTTTTCTCAATTTTAGCATCCATGGCCCTTACTGATGAAAGAATAGTTTGCCAAGGCAGTTCTGGTGATGTACTGTGTGGGAGTGCCCCTGCTACCTCAGCTGTAGGTCCGAGTAGTTTCTGAGGTCCTGTAGGCCGTGGACCTCCAGACGCTTGCGATTGGGGGTTTTTAGTACGCCCCATGCTAAGGCAGGTATCGTCTGAGAGCCCAAGCAATGCGGAATTCAATAGTGGGTGAATGTCTTCAGTTTGTAATCTGTTACTCTACAAAATATTAGCTTTTAGGAGCTGTTCTTGTGGAGCTGTGGGGAAAAGCGTCTTGCCTAGAAGCTCACTCTCTGGCGCCCCCCCTTTTCAAAGCTTCTGATTCCAGTTGGTACCTTAGACATAAGGCAACTGATCATCTTGCTGATCATGGTACTTTCAAACAACGTCACAACACATGCTTCAAGATTGTCTCACCAAGCTTTTTCATCTCCAAGCTCCAAACATTAATCTAACAAATCATTATAAATTCTGGGAGGTGGTACAAACTCCTTAACCCTCCTACCCAGAATCCTTTGCCCTCCTAGAAGAGCAACATTTCCCCATCACTGATGTCTTGGAAGTAGCTTCTCTTTTCAATGAGTATTACACCAACATTACTGAAGCTCTTCTGATCTGCCCCTCCCCTGTTTCCAAACCCTCTCACTTTATTACAGGTCAGGCTCCTCTCTCCTGTTTTTTTGTATTCTCATCTGATACTGATACTGGAATTCCTCCTTTCCCAAAGCTCAAATAAAGGTCCTGGCCACAGTCAGCTTTGCCCCTACCTTCTGAGCATTGCTTCCCCAACCACCATCATCTCTCCCATTGCTTACCTGAAGAACATCTCCCTCCACTCCAGTTCAGTGCCTCACTTTTTGAAGCTTATTTAAATCTTTCTTCTTATAAAGAAGTTGATGCTTCACTAACTGGTAACTACCAGCCTGTCTCACTGCTTCCATCTCCCGTGGGTCAACTTGAGTTCAAACCATGTGATTCCAGTTGCATTTTTTGAAACTCATGTCATCTAATAACGTAGCTGATCACTAAACCTTCAACCACCTTCACAACACTTTCCTCAAGAGGTTAAGATTGACCAAAGCAGTCAGAGTGGTAAGTTGGCACAGCAACAGCGCTACCACATGCAATGCTGGTGACCCCAGTTTGGGAGTGAACGTGGGTCATCTGGGGCCAGTTGGGGGAAAGGAGGACTGAGAATCTCACAGATGGCTCCCAAAGTTCGGGGAGAGTCATGTGTCTTGCAGCATGCCCACCACCTAGCAGAAGCCAGGAGGAAGAGCAGATGTGTTCACCATATTGTTGGGGGGGATCCTGCCAGACACCACCATGGTTCCTGCTCTGCATGTGACTGGCCACCCCAATAGCTACACAAAGGTGGGCAAGCCATGGGAGTGGGAGCTCAATTGAGGGGTAACCCGAGAGAAGGTGGGAGACTGGACTGAGGGACCTGCCAGAAGGGGTCCAGTCAGCACACAATAAGAGACAAACCTTGACTGAAAAATAAAGAGTGTCCAAAGCAAGCTATTTTACCTCAAATTTCCAAAATAACCTAACAAACCATACTAAATTCTACACAGTAAACTCTCACAGACTTAATGAAATGTGGGACCTTAAACCCTATCTTAAGAACTACATTTTTTTCTAGTTCTTAAGGGAACCCAATGTTATCAATGTATCTTGAAGTCTGTTTTCTGCACTCCCCCCGACTCCTCAGTAACGTCTTGTTCTCACAAAGTCATTGAATTGATATTGATATACTAATTATGTTTACCCTCTGTTTCTCATTTCTGTAAGGCCTGGAGGTTTTGTGGGCTCTGGTCACCTCCCCCCCAACTCCACTAGTTGTGGGTGTCCACTGAAAAACATTATTGAATCCATAAAAGATTAACCTTGAAAATGGAACTTGTAACTGAATGGCCCCAATCTCAATTTCATTGATATTTATATGTTTGAATGAGATGCAAAAAAAGTGTTAGTAAGAAATGAATATTTGTAGTACATAGGTGAACATGCTTTTTTTGTGGTTCCCTTTCCAGGACATGAAGTGTCTCCTCATGAACAAGCACCTTGCAAATTCCTTCAACCGTGAAGTTGTATTAGTGGTTCCCCAGGATTTACTTTAGAAAGATACGGGTGATCACAAGACATGGCTATGAAATGGAATTTCTGACATTTTGCTTGTCTATAAATGTGTAATAGATAAAGCCTGTGTGTAGTAGAATTACATTAAACATTAACTAAAAAATATTAAATGCCTGGATGCAACCCAGTACTGCAGGATCAGTTGTTAACAGAATGTAAATCCACTGTTTTCATGATTGGTGATTTAGTTCTATGTATTTGTAGTTTTAATTGCAATGTATTTATGTGATGTCATCAGTGGTGACTACATAAGCTATCGGTTATCTCCATAGACCCGCCCCCTGATGAAGTCTTGTTTGAAGGTGAAGTGCTGTGGTAGTTTGCTCACATCAGGCATCTGACCATGGCTTTTCAATTTGCAGTCACAACAAATTTTTATTTTTTGATGCAAAATGCTGTTTTAACCTATATATGCTTCTCATTGGATGTGCAACTCTGTTGAAGGAGATTTGAGTACTGGAGTTAGCTGCTCCTAGTTGCATACCTCTGGATCACACTACAGCATGTTAATGACTTTTGGCAGAGTTTGAGGAGCTTATCATTTTCACGGACCTGAAAGGTGCAGCCACACCTGTTCCAGAGAAGAGAACACTGGTAGGCCACACTAAGTGAGCCATAAACTAAAGTTAATTTATGATTTTGAGTGCTGTGATATCTTGGATTGTGAAAGAATGGAACTTTAAGGATCTACTACAAGAAGTACCAAACTTTGGGGATAATGCCAAGGCAGGATACTACAACGACCACAAGTAAAGATAATTCAACCTTCAGTTTAGAGATGACACTGAATCTGCAGGAAAAAAGGAGACAGGCACATGATATTTTCACAGGTGTAGGGAAAGGAGAAACCCAGGGAGACACTGAGGTCATTAATCAGTTTAACCTAAAGAATGCGCTTCATGATTTGGAAAAACTACTAATTGCTGAACCTATGTTGAGAAAGGTCTAGTTCCCCATAGACTGTGGGTTTTGAGAGGGTTTTACTGTACCGCTGTGACATACACCATGCCAACATCCCCAACAGTGACAGCCGCAATGCTGAGTGTCGGCATTGCACTGTCAGGGATGCCTCTGTGTTTTATAGGGGGTCTGTGCCCCCTGATCCCCCATGTGGGGGACTCTGCCCCTACACACCCCAGACTCTAGGGATACAACTCTGAGTCAGAGTTGTCTTGGGGGAGGGAGTCCCAGTGCCAGCAGAGACCATCACAATGACATGAGGATTTCACCTGATTCCTGTCACTGTGATGGTCTTTGCACTCTTGGGTTCACTGTATCATTGGCATACCTTTTGAGAGTACCAGCTTATGGACTTGACAATTTCAAATATCAAGATGACTGGTCTCATGTAGCACAGAACTGTTCTATGGTGTTTATTAAACTGATAATTAAAGCAGACATAGAAAAATATGAAGAAATTTCACAATACCTTGCAAAAGCAAAATAACTTGTTGTGACATTAAAGAAAACTGCAGAATTTGAAAGTCTAGACAAATCCTTGACAGCTAAAATTAATAAATATGAGAAGGAACTGATTGAAAGGATACAAGCGAAGCTCATTAGAGACCAAAACAATTACCAGACTGGGAACATTTTTAGTTGGCCTCAGAACAAAAGCAAAAGGAAAAGATCATTTAGCAGAGGGAGCTGTAGAAGCAGGAGCCATCCAGATAGTTAAAAAGAAAAAGCAACCTCTGAGGGAGGAAGAAAGAATGTTGTTAATTTTTTAGATAAGAGGATGTCAGATTTATTTATTTATTTATTTAGTTTTTGTTGACCGGTTAAGTGCACTAGACAAATCCTGCCTATTTTCAGGCATGACCTGGGGGAGGAAGGGAGATACAGATGAATGCCAACCTACCTTGAACCAGATTAAGCTGTTGGTGGTATTTTTAGTGAATGAGGGAAATTTGGCCAGGACACCGGGGACTTTCCCCTACTCTTTTTCGATAAGTGCCATGGGATCTTTAACATCCATCTGAACTGCCACCAATCCAGGCAGATGAGACCTCGGTTTAACGTCTCATCCGAAAGACCCAATAATCCCAGACCAGGGAGCAGAAAAAGAAAGAGAATGAGATGGGGCAGACAGAATGGGGAAGTCCAGGTCAAGGTTTAAGGAGAACATTATGAGAGAAGAAACAGACCAGTTAAAGGCCTTAAATCTCTCACAAAACACATTAACAGTGGAGCATCACTGCAAGGTGCATCAACCATTCCATGCTTAAAAAGGATTTAGCTTTGTCACCCCCCCACTAGCAACAATTTCAAGTTCATATCAATTTATTCAGATGTTTTCTTAAAATCAGACTCAAATACTTTTTTGTCACTAAACAATCAAGTAATCTTACAGTGGACACTATAGGGTTCATGAATATTTAACACCAAGCGCTACAAGAGGGCCTGGATGTGGTACCTTTTGAAATGGAGGATACTGTAAGTGAGAGAGGGTCCTTGAGTATGAAGTAATGGAACTTGAACTTGATTCACTGGACAGAAATGATCTAGAGACCCTAATGGAACTTTGGGAAGAAAATGATGCTGCAGACAGTGGTATCACATGAATGAATTTACCAAAGTTAGAAAACATGGGCAGAATTTTCATAGTGCACCTAGAAAGGGCTCAAGTGACTGCTCTGTGCAATTGAGATGCGTGAGAGCACAAAACTGATATATTTAAACAAGATGCGCAATAGTGCATCTCATCTGAATAGATCAAGATATGAAAGTGGCGCAAATGGGGGCTGCCGATGATGTTCCGTGCATCCTCCTGCCAAGTCTGAATACCTGGAATGGGAATAGGTGGCGCACCCTGTGGTTGTGCCGAGCACAAATTCTAGATATTCAGACCAAAACATGCAAATGGAGCCATTAGCCATACAAGGTGCAAATGGAGCCATTTGAATGTCATTCTGGCCCTGTTTGCATGTCCTGAGCAAGGATGCACCCAGCTGAATGCACAGGGTGCCCTGAAAGCAGGATCTCAGGCCACAGTCCCTGGCAGTCTAGTGGATCCCCCCCTTCCCTGTACCCCAATCACAAACAGAATTATTCCCTCCTATCCCTGATAGTCTAGTGGTACCCCCTCCCTTCCCCAATAACCGATCGAGCTGACATAATAATATTTTCCATCCCTGGTAGTCTAGTGGCCCTTCTCCCTTGCCGAAGCCCGTCCATATTGTCGTTTTCAAACATAATTCCCCGGTAGTCTAGTGGTACCCCCCAGCCCTGATTACTGCAAAACCCACACCTGAGATTGCCCTGGTAGTCCTGTGGACCCCCCACTGACAACAATACTATGGATGGGCTTTGGCTAGGGGT
The DNA here is from genome assembly GCA_016271365.2 of Neoceratodus forsteri. Lineage (NCBI taxonomy): Eukaryota > Metazoa > Chordata > Ceratodontiformes > Ceratodontidae > Neoceratodus > Neoceratodus forsteri. Next base: position 1,238,625,902 of record CM057455.1, read on the forward strand.
GTTACTAGACTAGCAGGGATATGGGGGTTTAATGATCTCCATCACGATCGGGGCTGGAGGATAGCCACCCAAGGGCTGGACTGCTGTGTTGTGCTGTGCAATACAGCAGACCGCCTGTGGGTGGCTACCACTTAGGCATGGTTTTTAAATGCCTATCTTTGCACAGCACATCTTCGAGATGTGTGGGCAGCTGCGCCATATATCTCGCCTGAATATGGAGATGTGCCACATATGCAGGGGAATGCTCCCCCTGGATGTGCCACATATATTGTCTTTGCAATGTGGCACATCCAGATTTGCATGGTGCATCAACCCCTTTTGAATATGGCCACGGGGCACATTTTGGAGATGCGGCACTGCAACTCAATTGCACAGGGTGCATCTCCTTTGAATATCCTGGCCCAAATGTTTAAAGGTAAATCAGACTTCTGTCTGAATGTTTTCAATAACTCCATCATTGCATACGAGAAAACAGTGTTACAGCAAGTAAAAAATCTTATTAACGCTAAGAAAGGTTATTGCAAACACAATGTTACCCGCCTAGAGAGACAGGCTTTAAATGGACTTTCAGATGTGCATAAAATAATTATTAAACCAGCAGATAAGGGGGCTATTACTGGGATTCTAGAGAGGGACAAGTATAAAGAAATGGTATACAATTTGTAAACCGTTGAGAGTAATTACCAAAAATTACCAGATAATCCCAACCGATCTTTTAAAAAGAAAATGCTGAGATTACTACAGGAGGCAGTTACTGATGGTGAGATCACAAATGAAGAGTTTAACTTTACGTGGAACGAACATCCCATCACACCAACATTTTATGCATTACCATAGGTGCATAAGAATGTTGGTGACCCATCCGGGAAACCTATTGTCTCAGGGACTGGGTCACTAACAGAGAAAATGGGTAATTTCATAGAGTTCTTTTTACAGTATTCAGTTGTCACCTTGCCTTCATTTTTTAAGGATACTGGGGATACTATTAACAAATTAATATACCTTGAGTGGCAAGAGCAATACCCTCCCTCTCTGCTGAGTCCCTATGCAAATGGGTACTCATTAATATTATACCTGACAAAAGATTTCTCAAACTCATCTGTGTATACAACCCACCCAAAGTAGGTCTGAATGGCCTCCATGGCCTCTCCCTTTTGGTAAACCAGTTCTCCTCATCTGAACTGCTTGGACAATGAAGCTCAATATAAGCCCATTCTTCACTCATGTCAGCTGCATCAGCTCTTGCAAACCCACACTAGACTTAACCACAAAACTGGCAACACACCCTGATCAACTGGCTATTAGTCAAAAAACCTGAAAGAATCATTACCTCAGGTGTTCTTAGTGACTCGGTCAGTGACCACATGGCAACCTATTGCCAATGGTATAACAGTACCCCCCAAAACTTCCCACCCAGGTTTATTTCCTTTAGAAATTGCATCAGCCTGGACACTGCATCCTTCCTACATGACCTGTCATTTATTAATTGGGCTTTCTTAGACATGGCTGCTGATGCCAATGTGGCACTTGACCACTTTAGGAAGACCTTTACATCTATCCTTGACAAGCACTCCCCTCTACACATTTGCAGGGTCAAACTAAAGAAATCTAACTTGCTTACTAGCAATATATTTGTCCTAATGCATAGAAGAAATGTATCCTTGAGTAACTTCAAGAAATCCCACCTCGCTTCTGACTGGAATGATTACAGGTCCCTGAGGAATGAATGTAAGAGAAAAATCCTGAGGGCCAAGACTCAGTACTTTAAAAACCAACAGCTATCAAACATGGACAACCCCCAAAGGTTCTAGCAGTAAGTAAACTCTCTTGTTAAAAACCACCCCAACCCCCTCCACTCACCATTGACCTCATTGGTGTTAGCCACACTGACCCATCAAAAATTGCCACACTCTTTAATGACTTTTTCTGTAATCTGGACAAATACGGAGCCAGTGCTCTTCCCACACTCAGTCCCATCAACCCTAAAAGGGACCCGCACCACCCCCTCTTCTACTTTAAAAGTATTACTTGCTGTGACATTCACAAACTACTTGCCACACTAAAAGTGGACAAATACACTGGCCCTGATGGTCTCATACACAAAGCCCTTAGACTTACTGCACCTCAAATTGCTCTCCCTGTTACTAAGCTCTTAAATTTATCCTTCTTGACTGGCACAGTTCCTGCTCTTTGGAAATCGTCTATAGTCATCTCATTACACAAGAGGGGCAAAAAGACATCTCTTGAGAACTATCGCCCAATCTCAGTTCTCTAAGCTCTTGCTAAGTTACAAAAAAAAATTGTCCAAAGCCAACTTGTGGGTTATCTACAGCAATACAACCTCATATGTCCTAAGCACCATAGTTTTCGTAAAGGGCATAGCACCAACACTGCCTTGATCAAAATTCACCAATGCCATTTACCACTCTATGGACAAGGGTCTTATGACTGGATCTGTGTTTGTAGACCTGACAAAGGTCTTCGACTTGGTTGACCGCAGGTTGCTAACAGATAGATTATTTGACCTGGACCTCAGGTCATCTGCATTTATCTGGTTCACAGTCTACCTGAACCACAGAACACAGGCTGTAAAAATAGGAAACACTCTATCCAGAGTAAACAGTATCACCAGTGGTGTCCCCCAGGGCTCCATTCTAGGCCCTCTCCTTTTTACCATCTTCATAAAAAACCTGCCTACAGTCTACAAACCCGTAAGGTCCCTCCTGTATGTGGATGATGCAGTGTTTTTCAGACACAGGAAAGATATCAACGTTATCAACCAATCGCTCAGCTCCTGTCTTGCCAGGCTCCAGGACTGGTTTTTCCTGTGAAAAACTGGTCCTTAATCTTCCTAAAACCCAGTCCATGCTATTCAGGACTAGGCATGGCCTAAATATGCTATGCCACATGGTCTCTATCCTCACAGCAAATGGCTCTCCCTTAGTAAAGACCATAACCTTTAAGTACCTTGGCATTCACCTCGATCCCACGTTGTCTTTCGAGTCCCATATCCAGCACACTACATCACTCCTTCACCAGAAATTTGGTTTTCTCTACAGAATCCACCAGTTCCTAACACCTATTGCCATAATCCAGATTGCAATGGCAAACCTCACCCCCTCCCTTGATTATGGCTCAATTGTCATTGATGCTGCCAGCAAATCTACTTTACAAAAAAAGTATGCCCTATATGCCCTATACCACAAAATCAGTAAATTGCCTCTGGCAGCAGATCCAATGTGCACCACTGTCTAGTCCATGACTCCCTAAAATGGCTTCCTCCTGACCTTAAAGCTTATCTGACACTCACCACTTTTGTCAAGAAAACTATGCAATGTGGCACACCTGCCTACCTAAAAAAAAAGTCTTGTTCGTGGATCTCCCCTTGTCCCACTCAGCCTCAAATAACAACCTCGTAGTCCCCATGTTTCATACCAACATGGGACAGCAATCATCGCTACTGTGCATGTATATTTGGAATTCTCTTCCTCCACCTATCAAAAAATCCTCCACCACCCCAGCCTTTACAAAGCTCCTAAAAGCATACTACTCCTCATCTCAAGCCTGTTGCTGCTTCCACTAATCTAGCCAATTTTGCCCAACCCTCCCCACTACCTATGCTCCTCACCTCCCTGACCCCCTTTCTTCTCTCCTTACTTCTCCTTGACCTGGCACCCCAACCAGCTATGCCTTACCCCCCGTTTCCTTCTCCTAATCTTTCCCTCCTTCCCTTTCTCTAGTAACTTACGACTATTTATCTCTCCCTCTCTTTCACTTTCCTCTCTCATGCTTCCTGGTGTTTTCTTGCTCCTCAATACCCTTGTACATCTTCTAAAATCCTTGTTTACTTGTACCATGTTCTTATTTCTCATCTCATCTCAGTTTCAACATATTGCATCTACTCCTAGGCCTGATGCTTTGTATCATATTTGATAAGTTGCATCTTCTCCTATGCCCGATGTATTTTATTTACTAGTTTACTAGTACACTGTTGTACTTCTCTTTGCACCCAAAAGTCAACATTTTGTATTTATTCCTAGGCCTGATGCATTGTATCATATATGACATGTTGTACAGTATTTTCTGCTTTGCCTGCTGTATTATAACTTACACCTTGTCTGTGCTACTGCACCCGGCTCGTGACTGAAAATGGCACTTGTTGCCAGTGCACTTACACAGTTAACAAAGCTTAATAAATAAATAAATTTGGCTTATGATTGACGTTGAGGCATCGTACACCTCAATTAAACATAATGATGGTATTAGAGCCTGCAAATATTTCCTGGAAAATAAAATCAGCAGTGTGATGCCAGTCAGTTTTCTAATGAAAGCACTAGCATTTATTTTCACTCACAATGCATTTGATAGAAACATAGAAACATAGAATTTGATAGCAGATAAGGACCACTTGGCCCACCTAGTCTGCCCATTTCCCTACCTAACGGATAAGTTACAGATCCTAGTTAACCAACAGCCTACTTCCTCCTACCCCCCGCTAGAATTGCCTTAAGTATGTCCCATGCATTCTTGAATTCCCCCACTGTTTTTGACTCTATGACCTCCTCAGGAAGGCTGTTCCATGTATCCACAACCCTCTCTGTGAAGAAATACTTCCTCACATTACCTTTGAGCCGTCCCCCCTCCATCTTCAAATTGTGCCCCCTTGTTTTTGAACATATCTTTTTCTGAAAGATGCTACCCTCTTGGACTTTGTTGATTCCCTTGAAGTATTTTAAAGTTTCTATCATGTCTCCCCTCTCCCTCCTTTTCTCAAGGCTATACATCTTTAGTTCCTTTAGTTTTTCTTCATATGTCTTCTGATGCAGACCCTGCATCATTTTGGTTGCCCTCCTCTGGACAGCCTCCACCCTGTCTATGTCTTTGCGGAGATGGGGTCTCCAGAACTGTACACAGTGCTCCAGATGTGGTCTTAGCAACTGTCTGTACAGAGGGCCAACAACTTCCTGTTTTCTATTGGTGATGCCTCTCCCTATGCATCCCAGTATCCCCCCAGCACTCCTTACTACCTTCTCACATTGCTGGCCCATCTTTAGGTCATCTGATATGACTACCCCCAGGTCCCTTTCCATTTTTGTTGTTGTCAGTATCTCACCTCCCATTGTGTACTAGTCCCCTCAGTTTTTGTTTCCCAGGTGCATTACTTTGCACTTCTTTGCATTGAATCTAAGCTGTCATACATTTGACCAGTCCTCCAACCTTGCCATGTCCCTTTTCATCCTTTCCACCCCACCTTGTGTATCAACCCTGTTGCAGATCTCTGTGTCATCTGCAAAGAGACATACTTTCCCTTCCAGTCCCTCTGCAATGTCACTTATAAAGACATTAAAAAGGACCATCCCCAGTACTGAACCCTGCGGTACCCCACTAGTAGCCCTCCTTTCTTCACTGTGGACTCCATTTACTATTACTCACTGTGTTCTGTTGTCCAACCAGTGTTTTACCCAGGCTACCACCGTAGGACCCACTCCCAGGCTGGCTAATTTTTTTATTAATCTTTTGTGCGGGACTGTGTCAAATGCCTTGCTAAAGTCTAGGTAGGCCATGTCCACAGCCCCTCCCTGGTCTACTGCTTTGGTCACCCAGTCAAAGAAATCAATTAGATTTGTCTAACATGACCTTGCCACTGTGAATCCATGCTGCCTTGGGTCCTGTGCCCCACTGGCCTCTAGTTACTCAACAGTTCTTTCCTTCAGAAGTGATTACTATTTTCCCTACCACTGAGTTCAAACTGACAGGTCTGTAGTTTCCTGCCTCTGTCTTGCTCCCACTTTTGTAAAGGGGAATCACATCTGTCCTCCTCCAGTCCTCAGGTACCACCCCATCCTCCCATGATTTACTAAAAAAGGTAGTCAGTGATGTTACTAGTTCTTCCCTTAGTTCTTTTAAAATCCTGGGGTGAATCCCAACAGGCCCCATTGCTTTATCCACCTTCTGTTTTAAGAGTTCTTTCAGAACCCTTTCTTCTATGAAAGGACTAATATCAACCCTCTATCCAGAGTGCTTCTATTGACTGGATTAGGTATTTCCTCCTGCTTTTCCATTGTGAATACTGAGTAGAAGTATTTGTTCAGTATCCCTGCTTTTTCACTGTCGCTCTCTGCCCAACCACTTTCCTCTTTGTTCAGCCTCAGTATCCCTGCCTTAGTCTTTCTTTGCTCCCTAATGTACCTATAAAAGGTTTTATTCCCCTTCTTAACTGAGTTGGCTATCTTTTTCTTGGTTTGGGTCTTTGCTATTCTGACTGCCTTACCCGCTTCCCTCTGCTTTAACTGGTATGGTTCTCTGTCCTGCTCCTTCTGTGTTTCCTTATACTTCCTGAATGCAATCTTTTTTTCCCTTACCTTCCCTGCCACTTCTTTTGAGAACCATAGTGTTTTTTTCTTTCATTTTGATTTGTTTATTTGCTTCACACAAAGACTTGTTGCCTCTGTGATGGCAGTTTTGATGTTTCCCCATTGCTGCTCCACCCCACCTTCTTGCCTGTTTGCTAGTGCTTTTCTGAGGCACTCTCCCATTTTGACAAAATCAGCCCTCCTGAAGTCCAGTACCTTCACTTTTGTGTGGCTTGACTCTACAGCTAAGTTTATTGTGAACCACACTGTTTGGTGGTCGCTTGTTCCCAGATGGCTACCCACTTCAAGATCAGAAATCCTCTCTCCATCCCCATTTGAGAGTACCAGGTCTAAGATTGCTCTCTTCCAAGTGGGTTCCAAAACTAGCTGTCTGAGGTATGCCCCCTGTAGGACATCGAGAATGGCCCTGCTCTTGGATGTGGCTGCAGCAAAGGTGCTCCAGTCAACATCTGCCATATTCAGGTCCCCCATCAGCAATATCTCCCCTTTCTCTGCCATCCCCAGGATGCATTCTATCATTTCCTTGTCCATTTCCTCCCCCTGAGATGGGGGTCTGTATACAACCCCTGTGTGGATTGTGGAGCCATTTCCAGTCTCCAGGGTGACTCATAGTGCCTCCTCTCCTCCCTGTTTACCCTTTAGTTCTGTTGCTTTTATCCCTTCACTTACATAGAGAGATACTCCTCCTCCTCCTCTTCTTCCCTCCCTGTCCTTCCTGTAGATTGTGTACCCTGGTATGTTGACATCCCAGTCATGGTTCTCTGTTTACCATGTTTCTGTGACTGCCACAATATCCAGGCATCCCTCTCCCATCAAGGCCACCATTTTGGGGAGCTTTTTACCTAGACTATTGGCATTGGTACTCATTACCCTCCATTTTTTATGGCTTTATTTCTTTTTTCCCCATCCCTGTTCCTACTGTCTTTGTCTTTTTCTCTATTAACCCTTGCCCTTCTCCCTATCGACTGCTGTATTTTTGTGCTTACCTCACTAATTACCCTGATTTTTTGGGGAGCTAGGATTTCCCTTCTCCTGTTCAGTGCCTCCCCCCTTGGCTAGTCAAAATGCTTGCCACTGAAGTATTTAAACCTATCACCTAGGATCCTGGTTCCCCTCCAGGATAGATGCAGACCATCACACCTATATAAGCCTGCATCCCTCCAGGTGGAGCTCCAGTCCCCAATGAAGCCAAATCCCTGAGCTCTGCACCAGCTTTTCAACCAGTCATTGAATACCATGGTGCAGAGTGCCCTAGACTCATCCATGCCACAGACAGGTAGCACTTCTGAGAAAGTTACCGTGTGTACTACTTGTCTAAGGCCCCTCCCCCAACTCCACAAACTCCTGTTGCACTGCTCTGATCCCATTCTCAGCCAGGTCATTTGTCCCTAGGTGGATAATGACATCCAGGTCCCTCCCCCTTGCTGCCGCTCCCATGATCCTGAGGATTCATTTCCTGTCCCTCCAAGCCTTGGCGCCGGGCAGGCACCTTACCTTCCTTTCCCATCCCCCCAGTTCTACCCCCCTAACAATTGAGTCCCCCACCAGGAGTTGTTTCCTTCCCCTGTGGGGTCCTGGGCCACCATCCTGTGGGTCTCCATTGTGGAAGTTCCCAGCATCCTCCTTCGTCTCCACTGCTGGTGCCTCCATAGAGAAACCATGCTTTGCCAGATTGGCAAATGAATTGTGGAGAGGCACAACTGGAGGGATGCACCTCTGTTCCACCACCCTCGCCATCCCTGAGCCCACCGTGGTCCAACCACTCCTCTTTCTTGGCAACCTCTGAGGTAGTGGTGGTGGCCTGGGTGGTCCCTGGGTGGGGGAACAGGTTTCCCAAATCCTTGCCAGGTCAGCATGGAGACGGAACAACCTCTTCACTCAGACCAGAGAGGTGTCTGCAAATAGGGCAGCAACGCAGTTTCCAGAATGTCTGCAGGAAGACTATTGCTCCACAGCTAGTGCATTGCACCACTCCCCACATGTCCCTTCCAGTTACAGATGCTTTTTTTTTGTTCTTGTTTCAGTGTGTGCAAGCTTGTGATTGTCTCTACCCCAATTCAGTGTGCTGTGCTTTTAAGGAGATGAACAGGTGTATGTTGTTAGCAGTTTTGAGGAAGTGATGTCAGAACCCCTGCTATAAAGGAAGTTATGCACTTGGGCGGGTGGGGTGAGGAAGGGTGGGTGGGAGTAAACCTATGCTGTCCAGAAACAATTACCTACAACTCTTACCCACTACCCCAGGGAGTGCCTTCCTTCCTTTCAGACACCTATTTCATGAAGGCTAAGCAACAGGTCTAGTCACAACTGACTGCAAATATCTCCCAGCTATAGTTCCTCCCTGGCAAATTAAAGTTAAAACTAAGAAAAGTCCACCCCAAAAACAGAATCAATACTAGTTACTTACACAGGTCCAAAAAGTAATAATTCAGTTCAGTGTAGTCTAGAAAATAACCTCCTTGATTCAAGGAAGCTGTGACTGCTTTCTCACTATCCCTGTCTTCAATGTGAGAAGGAGACTGCAACACCTCTGAGACAAAAAAACTTTTCATCAAAAAATAAATAAATGAAATAGGGGCAAACAGTAATTTTGCTTAGCCTAATGATAAAAAGTCACAAAAATGTAAGCACCACCTGTAATAATTTCACAGAAGATATACCCTGTAAGAAACACTTTGCTACAGAGAAAAATAAAGCAGTAACAGAAGATATACCTTGCAAAAGACAATTTGAATCAGAAGATTACAACAGTAATCTGTTAGCACACACCTGATTTCGACAATAATTACTATCTCCAGATTTGCAGGATGGTGATGGGGGCAGTAATGGCCCCATCCTAGGTAAACCTTTTGTTTAGAGTTTTCGGAACTCAGGACTGTACAAAATCCTGTAAAAAATCAATTTTTTAAGAACATAATTAAGTGGTTTAGATGCATTGATTATTGTATTTGTATCTGGGAGGGGAGCGGGGAAACTGCAAAATAGTTTGTGGATTGGTTGAATAAAACTAATTTAAATCTTAGATTTATTTGCACTATGGATAAACAAAGTGTGAATTTTCTGGACATCACACTGATGGGTAATGCTGCTGTCAAAAATGATACCACAAAAGAGTTCAGGAACAGTACTGCTACTAATGCAGTCCTGAGATATGAGAGCACAAAATCCTAACAGTTTAAAAAATTCTATTCCATTTAGCCAAATGCTACACATTGCTCTGAAGATGTAGACTTCAATTCATAAGCATGTGAACTTGAGCATCGCTTTTTACACAGAGGTTTTGGGGAACATATACTTAAGAAAGCTTACAATGATGTTAAGAACAAGAAACAAAGGGATCTAGTTAATAGTAACAATGACATTTTGAGATCCAGAGAGCGGGGCCCCCTAACATTCTCCACAGAATTTAACAACACTGCTGGTACCATTGGCAGCATAATCTGGAAAACTTGGCTGATTCTTTTAGGAGATACCACAGTGGGAGGGGTAGTAGGTACCACTTCTTTTGTGCCATTCAGGATAGCACCCAACATACTGTACAGGATAGAGTGGTACAGAGCCACCTCCCCAGTACCAAACCAACACAAGGCACATGGCTCCCAGCAAGGTCATCAGGGAATTATAAATGCTCCAGGTGCAAGGTCTACCTATATGTAAACATACGTAAAGATCCTGGAGCCTTTAGGAATAATACACATAAAACTATTAGAGACCTCTTGACAAGTAACACCACTTTCTTAGTTTATCTTACATGGTGCACATGTGGGTTAGGATACATGGGTAGAGCTGTCAGATCATTTAAAGAACAGATTCAGGAACATATCCACTATATTATAAATGGAAGGCTAGATAAGGCTGTTGGCAGATACTCTGTGGAGAAACACAACTCCTATCCAAATGGTTTCAGATGTATGGGAATTGAAACAGTCAGATGTGGGAGTAGAGGTGGTGATCATACAAACCTATTTTTTAAATGGGAAAGTTATTAGATATTCAGACTAAACAGAGTAAACCCTCATGGACTTAACAAAATGTGGGATCTTAAATCCTATCTTAAGAACTACATGTTTTGCTAGTTCTTAAGGGAACCCAATGTTACCAGTGCATCTAGTGGTCTGTGTTTCTGCCCTCTCTCCCCAACTCCTCAGTAACTTATTGGTCTCACAAAGCCATTGAATTGATATTGATATACTAATTATGTTTATCCTGTTTCTCATTTCTGTAAGGTCGAATAGTTTTGTGGGCTCTGGCCACCCAACCCACACTTCAGGAGACCCCACTAATTGTGGAGGTCCACCAAAAATTTTTATTCTTTTTGAACCAGAAAAAGGTAAACCTTGAAAATGGAACTTGTAACTGAATGGACCCAATCTCATTTTCATTGGTATTTATATGTTTGAATGAGATGCGAAAACATTGTAAGAAATGAATATTCGTAGTACATAATTTAACATGCTTCTTTTGTGGTTTTCTTTCCAGGACATGAGGTGTCTCCTCGTGAACAAACACCTTGCAAATTCCTTCAACTATAAAGTTGTATTAGTGGATCCCCAGGATTTGCTTTAGAAAGATACAGGTGATCACAAGACATGGATACAAAACGGAATTTCTGACATTCTGCTTGTCTACAAATGTGTAATAGATAAAGCAAAAAACTGCTCATTTCCAGGTGCGTCCTGAGGGAAGGGGAAAAGGAATACAACAGTGTACACAATACAGTAAAATTAAGGAAATTAGGAAAAAATACAAAAACATAATACAGTATACAAATTAGTCACACAACTGGAGAATTCAAATGGAAATGCAACATGGAAGAGGTGTCAAAAGAATGAGGGGAAAAGGGAGGTAAAGGTAGTTACAAGTAGTGAGTAGAAAACTGTGAAGGAGGAATGAGAAGGAAGAAGGGGAGCTGGCATGGTAGATTACCTGAGGAAGGGAGTTCCACATTTTAGGAAGATGGTGAAAGAATGCACACTGGCCAGCAGTAGATGATCTAGGATGGATAGTCATGGTGCCAGAGTCATAGCTCCGGAGGGAGTGGGTGGGCTAGAGGTGATAAGCAGGAAACAAGATAGGAGGGGAGGGAACCGAACCAAAATTTAGAAAGGAAGGAGGTGCAGTGAAAGTGGCGGCTGTCCTCTAGGGAGAGGAATGATAGAGACTGGTAGAGATTACAGAGGTGAGTACTAGGGGGACTACCAAGGATAAGTTACAGAATGTAAATCCATTGTTTTCACAAATGGTGATTTATTTCTATGTATTTGTACTTTTATTTATAATGTATTTATGTGGTGCCATCAGTGGGGACTATATAAGCTATCAGTTGTCTCCACAGACCTGCCCTCTGATGAAGCCTTGTTTGAATGTGAAACACTGGGGTAGTGTGCTCACATCATGCAATTGGCTGTGGCTTTTCAATTTGTAAACACAATAAAATTATTTCTTTTTGATGCAAAATGTTGTTTTAGCGTATGTATGCTTCTCTTTGGATGTGCAACTTTGTTGAAGGAGATTTAAGTGCTGGGGTTAGCCACCCCTAGTTGCACCCTCCGGATCACACTAGAGAGCATTAACAATTTTGGCAGAGTTTGAGGAGAATACTAAATTCTGGATGGGTGTGCACAACTTCTTTAACCCTACTCCTTCAAACCCCTCACCCTGTCTCTAAAAAGGAGCCAACTAACCATCACTGACCCACTATCCCTTTGCTGACTTGATGAACTTTCATTCCACACCAGCTCAGTGCTCTACACCTGGAAGTTTGCTAAAATATAGTAATCTATGTACCTCATTGCTGACTCTATCAATGTGCTTGATCCAATTGTAATCTATGCACCTTATTCTTGTGTTACATATGTGCCTTAATCTATGTACCTTATTCTCATGTTACATATGTGCCTGATCCTAATGTATGTTAACCCTGTATATGCCTGATGTTCATGTTTATGTACCATTGTAACCCTCCCGGGTCACTCCTGAAAATAGGCACTTGGTTGTCTAGCACGCGTACCAGGGAAACAAAAGCAAATAAATAAATAAAATCATTCCCCTCTGCCAGACTGGAGGATACTTCTAAGCAACTACTAGCATATTTCCCTGCTTACAACACTGGCATGGATACTAGAGCATCTTACACAGAATGTTCTCACTACCTGCATTAAGACTTTAACAATCCTCAGTCCATTCCAGACTACTATATGTTCAGGGTTAACCAGTCCACAGTCACTTACCTCCGAGGTTCAGTGAACATATTCATAAGGTCATGGGCTAGTGTCACATCAGAGTTATTGTTTTGTGGACTTAGCCAAAACTTGCAACACAGTCACATATTCCCTTCTCTAGCCTTACTAGTCAGGTTCATGGCTATCTTCCCACGTGATTAACTAGTCTGGAGTCTACATTGCTAATTACCACCAAGCTGTGCACATTAGTGACCATATCTTTCCCTCCCCTTATACAGTGGAGGTCTCCAATGGCTGCATCCAGGGACATATACTGTTTTTCTATTTTCCCTGATGAACTCCCCTCTGCCTGCATCTCCTTAGACATGCTGTATACATGAACACATTCATTTTTAGCTGTGGTTCAAAAGCATCCAAACTAGTAACCAGTAAAAAGGATTTTGGATCAGTCCAATTCTTTCAGTTAGTTCTATGCCAGCAGCCTTACCCTTAATGCAAAATGAAAACATATTGCCATCATTTATGGCACAGATTACAGGCTAATCATTTTAAATAGCTGGACATCTAGCTGGAGAATCACTTGGATTTCTCCCATCACATCAGTGCCACCTGCAATAAGCTCCTCACTAGATTCAGTGTTCTGCACTGTCAAAAAGCCTGCCTACTTTGTCCTGCCAGAAGGGGGGGGGGGGAGTCATCTTTAAAATGATTCTAGCTGTTATCCATTATGGAGATGTACTTTAAGAGACCATTCTTAAATCACCCTCCAAACCTCACACCTACTTTAACTCTTTCTGCCATTTCACTCTTGAATGTATTCCTCATACCAGTCACTGCACCTTGCACATCAGCCTTAACCAGCCATCACTAGAGGAGCAACATCACATGAATAATGATATTTATCTTGTTAAATTCTGTACAAGCTCCCTTGTTATCTGATTGATGTCTGAGGTCAACCCCTGATGAAGCCTCAGAGTGATGCCAAACATCTGGGAGTTAGGAATCCTCCTTCCTTTTGCAATGAACGGCTAAATGCTATTTTTTGACCCCTGTACATTCCTTTAAATGTATTCCTGTTTTGCTTTTACTGTGTTGCCTACTTGTGGGGACTCCATAGGCTACTCCTTCTTGGTGGGTTTTCAGAAAATCCTAGATCCAGCAAGAAAGATAAGGGATATCATATCCTCACATTTGCTTAACTTTTTTTTAGCTTTCAATCCCCCTAGCATAACTTGGGAGCAGATCTTTTGCTTGCCAGATGACAGTCATATCACCTCTCCATCCAGCACTCTGGGTGTGGCAGGATCCCATGAGGCATCACTAGCTGGACCCCTGTGTCACATGCCCATGGATTCTAAGTTGGCATGGAAGGGGACATGGATGTACAGCAATTCATGTTCTATCTCTTCCTGACTCACAGGCACTCCCCAGCTGGAGTGGATTCTACCAGCATGTCTCCACCCTTAGCTGCAACAGTCTTTAGTGTGGCTTCAGCAGCGGCTTCTGGTAGGGGTTCTTGATTGCAGAAGTGGCCCCCAAGCTCCTAAACTTCAGGCTTTAGGTCCTAACAATCTATGACTTCAGAGTCCCAGAAAGCTGGGTACTCTTGCTCCTTTGGCTCCTCCTTACTCTCCTTGCCCACACTGACAGGTTCCTTGGACTGATTCTCACCCTCTTCCTCACTCTGGACTTCTCAGGTTGAGGATGCCATCTGGTGAACCTCTTCATTTCATGCAGAGAGTGCAGCTGGGTCCTTAGGTGTCCACTCCCTGTCCCCCATGCAGTGCTGACACAGGGTGAGCTTGCAGGGTGCTGTCCAGCAGAGATGCAGCCCCACACTGACAGTTGCATGTGGATGCAAACCTTCATAGGCCTTTATTAGGTAGCAGCATATTTGTACGTGCAACCGGGAAGTTCATTTCTTTTTGGCAAACAAACTATAATTTGTGATTTCTTTTAAAACAACGACAGACACAGGTAATAAAGTCACTGCATGATGCAGATGTACTAGTTGACTAGGGCTATAGTGAGCCCAAAATACAGTCACTGAGGTCTGCTGCTCTTATTTGCACAGAGCTGTGGTAAAGTCTTTTACCAAGAGCATTTTCTCTTTGCAGTTAACTCATTGTGGTACTGCTGACCAGTTGTGGCTTTCTGAGGCAGCACCAACACACTTTCTATTCCACAATGCTAGCTGGGGACTGAACTACTGTTTTTCTACCCACATCAGGCATTCCACTGGAGACTCTCAGGACCCCTTATCACTTCCAACAGCATGCTGTCTCTGCCCTGAAGATCTGCTTTGAAGACAGTAGGGTAATTTCTAATGGTACTGGACACATGCTGGAGCAGAGTGCCGCTGACACACGCACTCTTCATGTATGCACTCTCCAGTCTGCCCATTTTCTTCCCACTGGGTGTGCACCATTTCAGGAGTCCCTTCCTGTCTGAACCAGTGACCATCAGTAGGAGACATGCAGATTCTTCACTCCACCCCCTCATGTGCAGAACAGCAGAGGCTTTGCACACTTTTTCATTCCGGCTCTCCTGACCCTACCAGCATCACAATGTGTGCATGTAAAATAAATGGTAACTGGTGCAGCTTTTTCCCTGAGGTGAATCCAAACTTCATGATCAGAACATAGTCCTGGCTTCTGCAGCCCTGGCACCCCCAATCCTGTACAAGCCCCATGTATAATCTTTACCTCCATCTATGGCATCTGTGGCTCGAGGGAAAAGATTATGAAATTTACATTTTATCAGGGTTGGGATATCCAGGATCCTATCAGTGTTCACACACACCACAGCTACTCACAGTAAGTCAAATGCAGGGGACATGGGAGTAATGCACTAATTCATCTTTAATATTTTTTAAACAAGAAAATACTTTACAAAAACTGTGGTCCATGGGGGTCAGTATGAGTCAGTCACAGACTTTTTGACTACCCCATGCCCACAGATGGTATTAATGCAGCTTGAGCCCTCAGACTGATATCACTTCTGTCAAAATACTGTGTTGCCAAGGCACAAAGTGATGCACACCTGGTATGGGGAGCAATCATGTGGCTTCAGGCTTACTCATCCACCCTGACTAGAATACCCTAGGTCCAGACTACCTTAGTTTATCTCCTCTGGGATTCTTTCCCCTATTAGTGTTCTAGCCTAATAGCCTATTGGAAACTTTTCTCATGCCCAAGTCCCCTGACTTCATGGGTAACCGCTACCAGGCATATGCCATCATAGCTCCTCCTCCTGTATGACAATGCATATCTAGTTCAAGCTGCATTAGGGTATCTCACTACTCTCTCCTTTAGTTTCTTCCTCTTCCAGAAGTCCTATAATGCCCTTGGATTGTTCTTCAGGCTCAAATTCCATAAGCAAGCATCCTTTGACTGTAGGCACCAACAGTCCTACTTCTTACAGTTATTAAATCTTGCAAAAGGACTCAGAACACACTCTACAGAGCCCTGACATACCTTAAATTCCTGACTCCTCCCCAACAGGATTTTGTCAGTCCATAACCCTTGGTATATCACATCTCAGGTAGGCAAGGGATAGAGAGAGAGAGAGATGACATGGATACAGAAGCATTCCCCCTAGTGGAAGGGAGGGGTGTGCTACACATAGGGAACAAAAGGATAGTCAGGAATAAGTTGGGTCTGCTGATCCTTGGAATGGATGATCATTGAATGAGGCAGGGGGTGTATTCGAGGCGCTGAATAACTACTTCGTGTCAGTATTCATTCTGCAAGTCAGGGGGCTTAGCCAACTTTGATAAATGCTATGAGAGAAGCAGGACAGACAGGAGACAGTGCTAATCACACAAGAATTGGTTGGTAAGTATCTGGGGGGATGAGTGCTGGAAGACAACAGGGACATGACTGTATCCACCCAAGGGTAACAGTGAAATCAAAGAGATTCTGGCTGAACCACCTCACTGATATCTTTCAGGACTCCCTACAGACATGGATAGTGCCAGAGAACTGGAAAACAACCAATGCTCTCCCCTATTCAAGAAAGGGACAAAGTCATACCCAGGTAACTACAGACCTGTGAGCCTTACTGCAATGCTGGACAATGCATTTGAGTCAATCATGAAACATGTGCTGGTTCAGCTCATGGATGAAAGTAAGCTGTTCTCTAAAATGTATTATGGTTTCACAAAAGTTAGACCATGCCAAACCAAATTGCTTTCTTCAAGGTGAGAAATAGAGAGGTAGACAAGAGGGCACTATATGCAGTCTATCTGGACTTCAGCAAGAAGTTTGACACTGTACATCATGGAAAGCTCATAGAGAAAGTAGCACAATATGAAGTCTACAAGGTGCAGAGGAGGTAAATAATAAAATGGCTGAAAAGTAGAAAGCAGAGTATAACGGTGGAAGGTCACTATTCAGAGTAGAGGGATTTGCTGATTCAAGTACCTCAGGGTCAGTCCTGAGTTCACTACTCTATGCACATTAAGTTCATAAATCTGTATACATATTTATTAATGACTTGGAGAAGGGGGTCAGCAGCAGGCTGCTGACATTGGCTTAAAATGATATAGTACTGAAAATTGTCAAGAACAGTGGACACAGTAGATAATTTATTTTTTACTTGTAATTTATTTTTACCAGGAAAGGCACACTAAGCTATTACAGCTTGTTTCCAGATTTGTCCTGTGGGGTAGGTCACATGGATCTGTTTTATTGATAGGAGAAATGTTGGCCATGACACGGGAGAAACTCCCCTGCTCTTCCTGTAGGGGGAACCTTTGGCTGTCTACTGAGATAGCCATTCCCAGTGAGACAGAGGAGAGGATGGACATGTGGGAGGCTGGGGAGTGGGTCTCCTTCCCTGCCCTCGACAATCTTAGAGACCAACCTTGGTTTATATAGCAAAATGGGAACAGAGGAACCTTGCCACATGGAAACAGAGAAGGATCCACAGCTCTGATAAATATCTAAGGAAAGTAAATACACAAGATTACTACAAGAGGGAAAAAGATATGACTTTGACAAAAAGAACTGCAGCAGGCAAGTGCAAAATTTAAAACAACACCGGAGAATTGTGAAGCACCTGGAACTACAGCATATGCACAAGGGATAAGCCACCCAGTAGACAAACAGACCAATCTGACAGCTTGTGACAGTATCATCAAAAGAAAGAACCGCTGTCAAACCACAACCCTCGGCACAACTATGGACCAAAATTTCTGCCAGCGCTGAAACAACATCTGAAATATACAGACTTCTAGTAATACTGCAGAGGTTCTATATGGACTTACTGTTATAGGAGCTCCATTGGGAATAGCACATACAAGCGGTGACATGCCTGGCATAAGATGAGCCCCACCATCTAATACTGAACTGAAGTAGTCTGTAGATGCAGCTCTACTAGTGCTGGGCTAGAAGAGATCATCAGATGAAACAGGCTGGATCTCGGACTTTTCGCCAATTTGGATGCCATGCACAGAAGACTTCAACAATAAAGCTTCTGCAGATCTTCAAAACATTACTAAACTGAAAGAAACATTACCTACTTCTCAAAAAAGAGCTGATCTTACTACAGACAACTTAAATAAGGAGAACCATAATGCCTCAGACTCTTCCTTGCATCTACCTCCGAATTTTCATTTAACCCAAAATCCAAAATGAATTCTCCATTCCAGTCAAAATGTGCCTTCTAATGGTATTAACTCTGCTACTCAGCAGCAACCATTACAGGCAGACTTACAGGAGGAAATAAATGATGCTGGTAAAAATAGTACCCTCCAAATGCACCTTTGAGAATGCTAAACAAAACAAACCCGTGACCATATGCCTCCCTATTCCACATCTCAGTAGCTCCTGCAAAATGACACAATGCTGTGAGACTACATTACAAAGGAGGGCTTAAACAAGAGCTGGACAGAGTGTATGTGGGGAAACATTTGTTAAAAGGCTCCTTGCAATTCTTTGCTACTGAGATCTACGCATCAATATATGTTTCTGGGGAGCATACTTTTGACATGAGCTTCAGGTCTACCACTGGACTTGAAAAATTGTGGACGTGGTATACTGCTTTAAAGAACACTCCACTATGGACACCTTTTGAAGTTATCCCTTTGACCAAACCTATCTTGAGAACTATAACGGTCTTCTTTAGAAATTAAGGGGTCAGTGTTGCAGATTTGTTATACTGGCTAAAGCAAATATGTATTGTACTAGGGAACCCTGAAGCAATATTTGACAGCAAATGCATTTGGACCGAAGAGTGGGAACTTCGAGTTTTACTATGATCAACAGATATAGACCTACACCTACCTAATTGTTTTTTCCTAAGGAGGGATAGAAAGGGTCTTATTTTATGCAGGTCAGCCCAAGGCCTTCTACAAATAGTGGTCTATTAGTCATCTCTGCAGTATTTGTGATAAGTTAAAATGTTCTCTATGCAGTGAATTGGGTCATACCAGCAGGCATTGCACTGATGAATGGCTAGGCAACCTATGTGATGAAAAAGGTTATTCTTATCAAAATTGTCCATGGACTGCCCATAACTAGGCAGACCAAACTGATGGGGAGGAGGAATGCTTGCTGATTATTTGAGCACAAATAACTAAATCTGCCACTGCAGCCCAAACCCAAATAAGAATACAACCTGAGACAAATGTTTCTACCTAGATAGCCTCCACATCTGCCCCACCCACTGAAACAGTTACTGCCCCCCTTTCAGAAGCTCAGAAGAGGAACAAGTCACCATGCAATAGATGCCCCCACCCCAGAACTCTCGACTTCCACTGAGACAAACAATATGCTTCCACCACCCCCAACCACATCCTTGACCACAGAAAAAATTAGCATTATGACTAGTTGCAGACAGAATTGAACTCAACCCACTCCCAAAGTGGCAAAAAAACTGAAATTTCCATTTCTAACAGATTTCAACCCTTGCCAGAACTCTCCGAAGACTCTAAGATGATTCCGATAACTACTCAATTTTGTCCTATGAGCAAGATCCTGCTTCTGGACCTGAAGGTGACACCCCTGAAAGAATGGTTTCCAGAAAGGCAAAAGCAAAATGCAAACCAAGGGTAAAATTAAAAGCCAAAGGAGGGATAAAAAGGAAAAGGAAAAAATCTCCTTAAAGTAACTTACTAGAATGTTCCTTTCTTACTTTATTACATGGATCTACACTTGTCTATTCATAATATTAATGTAAATAGTATAAAGAGTTACAGGAAACAACAAACTGTTTTCTTCCCTAATCTCAAGACCAACAAGGGTATATCTTATTCAAGATACATGATTACATAATATTCCTTACCTCACTAGGGCAACCACAGCATGGCATGTGTGTCCCTCTTACTGGTCAATAGGGCTGGACAACTGTTTAGGTGTGTGTATATTATTTCACGGACTAGAAATTCAAGTCATAAAACTCATTGATTTAGTTCCAGGGAGAGTACTCATACTAGATACCAGAATACAAAATATACTTTTTAGATTCATCAACATACATGCTATGCATTCCAAAGCAGACAGAGGAGTTATTCAAAAGTATTTTACCTTATCTTTGCTCAGCTCAATTTGTAATTTTTATAGGAGACTTCATCTGTGGTTTAACTTTACATGATAGGGGGAAATAAGCAAAACACACTAAAATATTTTGTGATATGTATTTCCTCTCTAAAATGATTAAAACAGCTAATCTGACAAACTCATATTACATGTCAACATGCAGATCAGACCAGACATTTCATATAGGAAATCTGGCTACAAGAATAGATTTTCTCTTTATCACCAGTGTATTAAAGATACATTGTGCAGGAACAGAGGTAGTGGAGTTTTCAGATCATAATCTTCTAAACCTGCAGCTAGATAACATTCAGGCACCTACTAATGGCCCTGACAACTGAAAATTTAATTTATTCTTAGTAAAAAATCTAGAACTAGCTCAAGAAATACTACAATACATAAAATCAAGAAAGACAGTTTTCATTGTATACAAAGACCCAGTATTACGATGGGAAGATACAAAAAAGGACTTAATTTTTCTTCTCAAGATTCTTAGTAAAATATATAGAAAGAACATTTATCTTAACTATCTTCATAACCATAAACAGCTTCAGAAATGAGTGTTCCTCTCTCAAGAAACAAACCACAACTATTCAGAACAAATGACCAGAATTAAACAAGAAATTACCTCATTCTATCTTAAACAGGCTGAAAGCCTGAGACAGCAACAACATTTTGGGACTCAAGGGAAAACTGGGAAAATATGCCCATACGATGGCTGTAATACACGAATCCAGCAAAAACAGATTGAAAGCTTACTAGACCAGAAATAGGCTTTGCCACACTGAAAGGAGTAAAATAGAAACAATAGTCACAAAATATATTATAGAACTATTTCAAGAGAAAAACAGAATTCCAGATAATATAAACTGTTTTCTAACTTCTCACCCCCTTCATGTCCTACTGAGACCACTAATAAACTAAGCTTAGACATAACATCTACAGAGGTTCAGACTATGATATCTACTCTACAAAATGGGAAAGCTTCTAGGAAGAATGGTCTAACAGGAGAACTACATAAATACATTGGTTCCGAAATTCTAGAGGAATTAGCTATAGTATTTACTTATGTACTGAATACAGTTTCTCTACTCTTAAATATGATGGAAGGATTATTAATATACCTCCATAAAAAAGGTGATAAATGACTATAACTACTGGTGACCCCCTTTATCAAACAGTTAAGACCCCTCTTTCAAATGCCGTAATAACCCAAAAATAGGTTATTACGGCTTTCTCAAAACTTTCTTTGTGGTTTGTGTCACTCATTTGTAGTGTGGCACCACATAGGCTGTTACTCTATGTGTAAGTGGGCTGGACACCAGAACAAACATGATGGTTTTGTTTTTCCATCATGGACTACCCCCATTGATCCTTCGCCTCTCATTATAATGCCAGGTAACTTTTTACTATTTTTCAATAATAATCTTGTTGATCCTGCCTCTACAAATGTTAAAATCTATCTGGTTGATCCTGCTGTTTGTACCCTTCAAGTGGGGCTTCAGCAGACAGTGGCTGGTTGCATCAGGAACTGACTGTGATTCACTTCTGTGGTTGTTCACACTATAATGTAAAGACAAAAAAGAAAACAATAAAGAAAAATGAAAAGAATGCCTGTACTGGTAAGGAACAGACAGGCGGTGTGGTATGGTGTGGTGTGGTGTGGTGTGTGTGTGTGTGTGTGTGTGTGTGTGTGTGTGTGTATCTGACAGCAGATCCACTAACTTTGGCATTGCTCAGGTGTGGAGGAAAATTAAACTCCCTGCACCAGCAATTATACAAAATAATGGCTATGCAACTGTGTCCTTATGGATTTTTTTACACACCCTCTGTGTGTGATGACCTCAGAAACCTCTCAAGCTTCACTCGCAAGGTTTATGGGTCACAACACACCTCAGGTGTGTAAAAAGAATCCATAACACACAGTTGCATAGCCATTATTCTCTATTTTACAAAACTGGAGACCAACATGTATATTAAATACTGATTTTTAAGCCGGGGAAGAGAAGGACTGAGCATCCGATGGACTGCTCTCCTTCTCCAGGGAGGGGGGTCCTCAGTTGTCAGTGCATGCCTGCCCCTGGTGGATGCTGGGGGACAGGGCATCATGCTGCAGTAAGGGGAAGAGTTGGGGAAGACGCTTGGAAGGAGCACATGCAGACACGTGCGCACTTCCCTCTGCTGGCATCCTTGCATGCCCCAGCTTCTGGGAGAACACCAGGAAAAAGCTATGCCACAGCACAATGGTGGAGGGTATCTTGCAGGCTCTGCTCCTAGCCAGCCATGGCACTGGCCTGTTGGATGAAGACTCCAGTGGGGTTGGGGAACCCCACCAGCCCCGCAAAGGGGGGCAAGCCCTGGGAGTTTTGGTCAGCACCAGATGGTGGAAGCCAGGGGACAGTGCTGGGGTGCCCACTGTAGGTTAGCCGGCATAGGAAGGAGAAAGTAATAACAAAAAAAAATAATGATTTTAAGATAATAGCGAAAATTTGTAACAATAGACTAATACAGATGGAAATACATCTAATTTCATCGGCCCAGACTTGCTCTGTTCCATAACTGACAATTTAATTCTTTTAAGGGAATTGGTGGAGTGGGAATAAAGACAGAACTGAAGGGCTTTTACTTTCACTAGATCAAAGACAAGCCTTTAATTCTATGAATCATCATTACCTATGGTATGTGTTAGAAAAATAAGGGATACCAACAAAATTTATTGACTGGTTAAAAAGCCTGTATAGAACAGCCACTGTAACACCAATTGTGAATGATAGATGTGGACCTCATCCCTATTAAATCCGGAGTAAGACAGGGATGCCCCTTAAGCCCCCTTCTATATGTATTCTGCCTAGACCCATTACTGAGAATACTGAATTCATCTCCTCTAATGAAACCTTTACAGTTCAGTTCATTTATTTGTTCAATCTTTAAAAAATGATTTTCACAAAATACAAAAAGACATAAATAATGACAACAAGTTAAAGACACATAAGATTTACAGACAGTATTGTGCAAGGCTAAGCATATAATAATATGACAAAAAAGAGTCACATAAGTTGTTAAAGTGCCTAAGGCTAATGCAGAACTGAGTTTAGAGTCAGAGTACTTTCTTTGTCCTTTTTTTTCTAGTAAGATATGCTAATTTCCCCACAATATATATATATATATATATATATATATTTATTTATTTAGATTTTGATAACCGGGTAAGCCCACTGAGACCAGAGGTCCCTTTTTCAGGGGCGACCCGGATTTAGTACATAAAATACATTATGAGACAATAATTTTTACAGTAGCTGCATATGGTGCACAAATAGACTTTAGTGACACAATATATAATCGACAGTACACATGGGTAAAGGATACACAGTACAACTCAAATGTTATTTACAATAGTTACAATATGGTACACAGGAGTAGAGAAATAACAGTATGCTAAGCATAGTTCGCAGACAGGCTCTTATGAATTCAAGTTTCATCTCCATTTAGTAGGGGAGAAGGTAACAACAGAAAATTGACATAAAAGCATTAGGAGATACTTCAAGGAAAGAGGGGAGGTTCAGGCAGTGCGGAGGAGAAGAGACCTGGGCTTGGGAGCTAACGATTACAGCCACAAAGACTGAGGTTTAGAAGATATAGCTTGAGTCCAGACTTGAATTGGGTAAGGGTGGGTGAGACAGCCAGGCTAGGAGGAAGAGAGTTCCATAGGTGGGAGGCAGCAAATTTAAAAGAGCGTTTGCCTTGGTTGGAGCGAATCCTAGGGATGTTGAAGGGATGATTCGCTGATGATCGCAGGATTCGGATTTGTTCTTTGGGGGAAAGCAGATATAATGAGGGTATCCTCAGTAGAGAGGAAAACCTGTATTAGTTCTGTTTCATGAGTGGTAGAAATACCAAATATCAGTGGCGATACCACTCATTCCTGATTTTAGTATACCAAGTGCACCTCAAAACAACATGAGCCAGGTCTTCTTTTTCTTTCTGTTCACAGCTAAAAAAAGTATCTTTGGGTCCACAGATTTCTTATATAGGGCATTTTTCACATCTGATTCGAACAGTTCTAGCCTGAATCTTGCATAGGTTTTACAAATATCAGGCTCCTCCAAGATATCAAACAAACATTTGTAGCCGTGTGAGTCTACACTACTTGTGTACCATTTGATATCATTAGATGCAGCAATACAGGCCATATCCATATCTCTATGATATTGCAAGATTTTATTTTTTTTGCATAAGGTCTATATTGTTCACTTATGGCCATGTTTTGTTGTTTATATGACATAAGAGAAGAATCTGAATATTTATCCAAGAGTCTGTACAAATGTTTGAGCCAGCTTGATTGTTTTGAACCCCACTCACCCAGACCTCCTTTTCTAGTAGGCAGATTTTAAACCATCTTTCATCAGGCAGGCTTAGCACTTGAATCCAATACTTAATGATACTAGAATTAGCCAGTGCTTGCAATTTAGGGATACCCAATTCTGCCCTTACAAAAGAAATAGGGGTTGATTTTTGACCATTACATTTCTTAAAAGTTTAGTATCTGTTTTTTCTAAATGATCAATGAGACAAAATCCCCAAATTTCTATCCCATAAAGGGTTTGGGCATTTAATTTTGCTTGCAAGGTGTATAAGAGAGGTCTAACAGAATGACCACCATAAACATGATTAAATCTGGCCAGAGGCCCTATAGTTCTATTTATTTTAGTAAGTATGTGATCATAATGCCGATTCCAAGGACCATAATGTGAATAGTAGACACCCAAATATGAGTAACTAGGAACTGTCTGCAAATAATCATCATACAGTTTCCACTGATACTTGGTAATTCTAACACCAATGACCATACCTTCTGTCTTATTCAAATTTATTTTCAAAGATAAAGAGTCAGAAAAATTTGCTAAGAAATCTAATTTTTTTCTGGAGACCTGAAACAGTAAGAGAACACAATACCAGGTTGTCAGTATAAGCAAGGGAAGAGCAAATATTTGCCACAGTTTTGGGAGAGTCTGATTTCAGAGCCCGTAATTCAATTAGTAGATTGTTCAAGTAGTTGGAAAATAACATAGGTGCCAATACATATCCCAGTCTTACACCTGTGTTGGTAATTAGATTACTTGATAAAATATTTCTAGCTCAAATCTGGGCCCATGTGTTTGAATATAAATTCCTAATGACATTGACAAAATCTGGGGAGATACCACGATTTAGCATTATATCCCATAATGTTGACCTATTTATTGTGTCAAATGTGGAATTGTAGTCAACAAAGACAAGATATAATTTTTGTTTTCTGACTCCAACATATTTCTCAATTAAATGGGAAAGTATTAAACAATTATCTAATGTAGAGAAGTGTTTGTGAAAGCCAACTTGAGCTGGAGTTAGGCCCCTCAGTACTTCTATTTCTTCTTCAAGTCTTGCCAATAAGATTTTTGCAAATATTTTGCCTAAGATGTCCAGGAGGCTTATAGGACGGTACAATGAGGGGTCTACTTTTGAGCCCTTTTTATGTACTGGCACAATAATTGCACTGGCCCAGGAGTCTGGAATGTAATTATTCCAGGTACATTCATTAAAAAAGGAGACAAGGAGATCTGCCCAGTCTTCAGCTGCACATAAAAAGACCTTTCCTGGAATTTTGTCCAGGCCCAGGGCTTTATTATGTTTAAGATTAAGTATAGCTTTTACAATTTCTTGCCTGGAAAAGGGAACATGTTGAGTTTTTATGTCTTTCCCATCCATACTGTTCCAAACACATTCTAGGCTTGGGTCATACAGCATACTGAAATGGAACTCAACTCATTTTTTTGGTTCAATGTAATGTACCAAGTCATTTGTCCAACCCTTATTCCTTTGGCTACTAAAAGCCAGAATGTCTTAATATCATTATTATCTATAGCTGCAAGAATTCTGCCCCATTATTATTTGCTGAATAATTTCTTTTTTGCTTTAGTAAAGACCAGCAATTTGTCTTAGCCACCTTTAATTCAATTGCACTAGCCTTATCTGCTATTTTTTTAGCTTTCCTAGATGTTTTCTACAGAAGTCTTTTCTGTAAGAAAATTTTGAGTTAAAAGTTATAGTTTTATATAAATTTATTTCAAGATCATTAAAGAAGAGCTTTAAGTTTCCATAAATTTGATAAGGATCAGAAATGGAGTATCCCAAGAATTTGTGAAAAGGGATATCTGGGTTCTCACACATTCTTTCAGCATCCATGTCCACTCTAATTTTCTTGAATATCTAATTGAGATGGGAGTAGGCACTGGACAGATTTCCTGCACTACTGTAACCATTTTGCACAAAATAATTGAGAAATTATCACTTTCAACTCTGTTCAGAAACTGTGAGGTCTTCTCAGAAATTTGGTGGGCCTTGCCAAAGGGCTAAGTCTATTACAGATGAGCCATTATTAGAAAAATAAGGTGGTTAACTGGAGCTGTCCCCAAGGGTTCTACCATTTAAAGGATAAATTAAGTTGTCATTCATTAATTTTATCAATTTATGACCATTGTAATTATATTTTAAATCAGAGGTAACTCTTTTAATTCTATCAGTGTTTGGGTACATATAACCTAGCCTCGAATTATAACATAATCTATCAAATGAGCCTATTCTGGCATTAAAATCTCCAGTGAGTAAAAGGTAAGCATTAGGGTAATCCAGTTGTGCTGCTCTAATTGAGTTAATTAATTTATCCCATATATCATTTAGGGACTTCCTATTTCTTGATCATGGAATATAACAATTAAACAGAAGTAATAGGAGCCCTGAAAGTATTAAAAGGATCCCCAGATGATTTTGATCAAGAACCACTCTTTTTATATCAGAGAAGAATCCTGTCTTGATAAAAATCAGTAAGCCACCTGAACAGTGGCCCATCTTGCCAGACTTACAACCTGGAATGTGTATCACAGTATAACTATTTATATCCAAATCATCATCCTGTTTATGCCAGGTCTCTTGAAAACAGATAAGATAAAAGGATTGAATGTAATCAAACCAATCCTTGTCCTGCATTTTAGACCTGAGACCTGTGATATTCCATGAAATTAAGAAGGAAGCAGTGTTATCTGGGATAGTAGATGTCAAACTCTCTATGGACACCACAGGACCTGTGTCCCCCTTATTATCTTTAGGGAAACTTCCTAATTCTATAGAACCAGGCCTAGGGAGATCTGAGGTAGTCAGTTATTATAACTGGCTATGGCCAGAAATGTATTTGTAATTGGTATAGTAAAGAAGTTTCTCATAGTATGAGAGTAATGCACATAATTGCTCTTAAATACTTGAGAGTGATGGAGAAAGTAAGACAGGATCCCATCTCTTTCAGTGAGATCCACCAAATAGAGGCCCAAGGCATCTAGTTTGACTGCCTCACTCTAAACTCTACTAGCGATTAAAGAGTTTTTAAAAGTTATGTCAGTTTGGCCATCTTTTCTTAGACTGGGATGCCTGTAGATTCCTAAGGTACCTTGATGACCCAGTCTTATATTTAGAGAATTTGCAAGTAAGTTACATAGAACTCTTGTCAGCTTTACATTGGATTCATTATACAGTTTCTTATGCCCAAATAAACTTAATATTACTGGTACATTATCAGAATCAGAAGAAGCAGGACCCTTCCTTTCTCCATCCTTCATTAGACATTCCTTAATATGATTAATATTGTCAATAACTGTGGAATTTTTATCCAGTAAGTCAGCATTTAAGTTAAGACTTAAAATACTTGAAAGAGTTCTCCAAACATGATAGGTGACCCTTTCAGAGGAAAAAAAATATATCAACACTATCTGCAATGGTGTTACTATCTGCATCTATATTTCTTTTTATCATGGAAAAGTCACTAACCGCTATATCCAGGCTTAATTTTTCATTAATTAAATGAACTATTAGTTCCTGTAATGATTCCTCCTTTGAGTTTCTAAGGTCATAAATTCTGATCCACAGATAAGTCGATGGAGTTTGATGGCGTTCCCCATTATTCAGTGTATCATTGACTTGCAATTTATTAATAATTGTTGCATCTCCCCTTTCTTTATTAAGTGGGACAGGCTGACTGCTTTCTTTTATATCATTTTCCTTAGAGTTTAAGACAGCCAAATCCTGTTTCTTCTTCTTTCCTCTTTTCTTTTCAAAACCAGCACATTTCCTCTTTTAATCCTTTCTTAACATTTTCCTTGCCTACATCACCTTTCACCTGACCCTTATTTACCTTTTTTTTTTCTTGGCAAGGGTAACTCTTTTTTAGCTATTTGTTCCTCTTTCACCTTGGAATCAATTTGGCTGGGGTCTTTTACTGGGTTATTACTGTCAATTATCTGATTTTTGTTCACCACTGGAATTTCAAAAGGGAAATCAATTGAAGAAAAGTCAGGTCTGACTTCATTAGTTGCTACTTCTATTGAATCATTTCCCTCCAAGGGGACTGAAGAAGATACCCTAGGTGGATGAATTTCTTTTAAGATTCTAAGTACATCATCCAGCCTTGCACCATTTATTGCTATATATTCCTTTAAAGACTCAATTTCATTTCTATTAATAATCAACTGCTCACAGAGCATTAGATTAGCTGTGTACTGATTTTATAAAACCTTAATAATATCTTCACTTAAGATTGCAGGAGTATAAACCAAAGCTGTACTACTTGGACTTCCAATTAACACTGACTGACTAGTCATATCAAAATCATGAAAGTATTGAGTTAAGCTATCTCTATCAATGTGTTGTCCATCCCTTAAATTTTGATTCAATGTAGAAATCAGTGGTTGATTAGTAGAAATATTTTTTTGTGGTGCATCAAGTTGTTTAAGCCCCTGATGGTCTCTTCGAGCTTGTTCAAAACCTCTTTAAGTATAAATTTATCAATAACAGCCTCCCTAGAGCTAGTGCTGTTTGACTTAACAGTATCAGTGGGATTTGGCAAAATGCTATATTGTAAATCTGTTTGCAATGCTAGCACTGATTTTGGGTGATCAGCCTGAATCGGCCAGACTGTCACTTTTGAATCATTGCAAAATCTCCTGAAGCCCATCCAATAAACTCCTCCTCTGATGGTAGACTGCCTATACTTTGATCTCTATTCTGTTGGGCTGCAAGTTTCAAATCAGTAGCAGCAATTAGTCTATTGGAGGAAACCTCAGTGTCTAATCCTGAGCTATGCAGATCACTAATAATATAATTTAGCTGGGCCTGAAGTAGAAAGTTTCAGGGTAGAGGTAGAATTAAAGTTTGAAAAAACAGAAGGGGAGGAAACATTCATTCCCTTGCTTGCTTTGCTTGCCTCTTTAGTGAAGATTTCCCTCAGTGTTTGTTGTTTAGACTTTAAATGGACTTTCTTTCCCTTCCCCCCATTGTTTTTGGGGATACATGTTTTAGCTTCTTTACAAGTTGTTTATCTTTTCCCTTCTTGGCTACTGCTTTGCCCATAGTCTCAGTAATTTGAGCACTATCTTTATTAGTTGAGAAGAAATTGTCATGGGAGGCAGACACTGTTGCACCAGAGTTTTCCATAGGTGCTAGTTCTGCGTTATTAATAAATAGATTTTGCTGTCTTATAGTGGTTACCCTTTTATGACACAAATGGTTACAGCAAGTTTTATTTTATTTTTTTTATATAAGATACTTCTATGGGGATCAGCACCAAAGCAGTCCAATGGAGATTGATTGGTAAAATAGAGATAAGTTAATAATAGTTTCCAATGATTTCTATGTGAAGTTCACCCACCAAGCAGGGGTAATAACAATCGCAGGGGGCAATGTGCAACTATGCAATTGAGTAGCAACTAAATTAGACCACCAATTAAAACATACAAGACACTTAACAAAATAAGCAAATAAGACCAACAATGTTTCAAATTATTCAAATAATTCAATAAATTGCAATCAGATGCAACTAAGTAAAAACTGTCATTCTTGAAAAGCATAAGACCCTCAAGTCTCTAGTTCCAGTTCGCTGCACAAGTCACTGTTACAGAAATACAAATGTGATGAGGATCAGCAACAGTAAAATCAGCTTAAAAAGAACTAACAAAATGGCTTCAAGCAGAAATTGGAACCAGTCTGGAGGGCAGAAAAAAGATCACGTTCTTTACCAGTCACACCACACAGATGAAGTCTTGGCTCCTTTTCAGATCTCCCAGTTCTTACAAGACCTCCTGGTTTCCTCAATTCTCTGTATCCAAATCAGACTGCAGGACCACAAGTAAAGTAATAAGTCCAAGGCACAAAGTTATTGCACTCAGTGAGTTCCAATGATCCCAATCTCCCCAAGCGTAATGGCTGCCAGGTAGTGGAGCTTGAATCTATGTTTGCAGCATTTGTAACCCACGGGGAGGGACTCCCTCTATCTGTAGTCAGTGCCCGATAATCTAGGAGGCATAGAAAAAGAAAGAAATGCTTAAGAGACTATTTGAGCACAAAAAAAAGTGAATAACAGAAACATCCGTCTAAAGTTAACATATAATGCTGCAATGCTTAGGTGCATAAAATCCAAATAATTTTGCCTAAAGGGCTTCGAAGACTGTGCAAGTGATACAAACAGTATAAACAAGAATAAACTAAAAGTAAGACAAAAACTTGGACTTACACATTTCTCAGGAATGAGACCCCAAAATCACAACAGCATAATCAAAATATTCTGATAATCCAAATGGTCCCCAAAGATACATAAAAGCATAAGCAAATAGGTACCGACTAACAGTGTTGCTTGCGAATAATGGTGTAGTCACAGAAAGACACTAGCGCATGCACTTTTAAGTCAACAGGTCACATGACCTAGACCCACTTTTTTTAAAACATACAAAATATTGTTATAGCATAGAACCACTCTGTTAGTTATGTGCAACACAAAAAGGCAATAAAACAGTGGTATATATGTATATGTGAATACTAAAAAATAGTTTAAAAAACTAAAAGAAGCAAAAAAGAAAATATTTAGACAAGACTTCCTTTGCCCACAATTAGCAGTGCATCAGCACAATGACATGGAGTGTGAGATGCGAGTAGAGGAGCCCTGGGGATGAATTTCACCAAGCCCTCCTGAAGTTTTTGCCAGAAAACAAAACTGTGGGCAAGCTGAGCATTTCTTCCACTGTGAAGCCCCCCATGGGACTTTCTCCACTGTCTTCCCAGTGGCTGGCTACACCAGTTTCAGAACTCCAATGGCTGCAGAAAAAAGTGAGAACAGCAGGAAAGAAGGACCAGAATCTAGCTGCTCAAGTCAACTTGGAAAGGCTGCTCACTTAGACAGATAAGGAATTAGAACAATCATTCTAGGCAATGCTGGCATACCTTTTCTGGAAAGAAAATAAGCATTGAATGCTCTTGCTACCTGCACTACTCCTCAGTATGGCAGTGTACAGCGACTGGCTCCACCTCTCCCCAATGAAACCATTACAAAATGAAGAAGGCATTGTACCCTTTATATCATTAGCCTCTGCAGATGACATCTGCATTTTAGTGAAAGACAACATCAGCAGGAAACTCAATAAAAATCTGATAAACAATATGGAGTGGTTTTTGGGACTTCAATAAACTTAAAAAAATGCATTGGAATGCTGTTAGGAAATCACACAACACCCACCGAAACAATAGCTGGAATAAAAATAACAAAAGACTCCATAAAAATCTTAGGAATATTGTTTGGTAAAGAGCCCCTAGACATACTAAACAGGGAACCAAAAAATTTCACAAGGGAGAAATTTAGTAGCTAACTGGAATAAATGGCAACTCAGAAAGAAAAAATACACTTTATTAAAACTTTTTAATTCATATTTTTATATATATATATCAGTTATGTGTTTCCCCCTCCAAAGACACTTGAAACATCATTATTGAGTGTGTTCTTTCAAGCTTTGTGGGGTAGCAGACTGAATCCCCTTAAAAGAAATATAACTTACTTATCAATAAAGCAAGGAGGACTGAATATGACCAATCCAATTGTCTTTTTTACAGTTTATTCTTTTACTCACACCTGAAACCATTATTAGTTAATATGGACAAAAATTGGTACTCATTCTTTTTTTTAATTGCCAAACGTGGTTTCAAAACTGGCACAGAGGTGTACTAAAAGTCCTGAAGTATTCAGAACTGACTCCATTATACATCAGTGAAACCTTTGTAAAATTAAAATCATGGAAAATCACTAGCCAACAGAGCATTACTATAAGTAGAAAACAGCTGTATGACAACATAATTGATATGAACTTCTGAAAACCTGTAACATTCAACCTTTGCCCCCTCCCTTGAGATCTTCATTAATGGACCTTGTCACAGAACTGAGGATACCCTCACAAATATGGGACATACATTGGCTGTGCTGCCATGAGAAACTAAACATAAAAGTCAACCAGAAGCATAAACAACTACAAGACAGATTATGTAATAGGGAATTATGGGTACAACAAATAGAAATGATGGAACATTTATACTTCTTTTGTACATATACCTGTATCTGTGAGTTTTGGAAACTCTTAGCTAAAGAATAGGCAGAAAAAACAAGTCACATTACTAAACTATGAGGTTCTAATTCATGGAAATATACAGGAGGATGGAGTAACTGTGATAAAAGTACCTTACACATCCTTTTTACCATAATAAAATGAGATATATGGAATACAAGATGCCTATATTCACTACAACAAAAAATATATCTCACACCACATTAATTTGTAAAATAACACATTAACTTAAATACATATGGAACCACCTAGTCCCCTGGGGTTACTAGAATCCTATCAGCATTAGTGTTAGGAAGGTAGCAGGCAGCTGGTAGGGAGCTCATTAGGGGCTTCTTACACAATGACATCATTGTTTACTCAGCTAGCCTGACAGAAGAATGATTATGTCATTCAGAACTCTCACAGCAGCATAACCCTTGCCTGTATACAGCTGCTCTGGGGAGCTTAGAATGTTCAGTCCATAGTGAGTTGTAGCTGAGTGGAGGTGAGAGTGGCAGAAGGTCTGCCAATGGGCTCTGAGTTGAGGGCCCAGAACAACTCATCCTAGTGTGGAGTACAATTTCCAGCTTCCTGTGAAGTGGAGACCTTTCTACAGCAGGAGTTCCTGATTTCTACTCCCAGTAAAGTGGAAGGAACTGTTTTTCTCAGTGGATCCAAGGGGCAATCCCCATAAGATCCTTTGTGTGTTTCAGCTGCCTTGGAAAATAACTTTTGAGAGACTATTCTGACATGCTACCCAGGAGAGGTGCCTTTTGTTGTTCCATGCTCAGTGGAAGGGGCAATTAGGTCGTAAGTGCTGTAATTTGGGAGACAAGTTCTACACACATTTAGGGGAATCATTACTGGGGTGTGTGCCCTTAGATAAGGCTGGATCACACCTGTTAGTGCCCCTAGTACACCCAGAAAAGTGAATTTCTGCAACATGTTCACCAAGGAGAGTGAAGTTGTACTGTGGTCACCCCAGTGAGTGACAGAGATGGAAAATGTAGGACCTCTAGCATTTCAGTGGGAAATGGGGGGTTCCATGGTATAACACTGAAGGAATGGCAGAGACTGTCCTTTGGGGCAAAGGGTGGGAGGAACACCATCTGGATGCTTACAAGGCAGGGCTAACTGGTTCATAAAGGGCATCAGTTTTTACCTGAGCAAAGGCCAGTGCTGTGGGTTTAGGTGCGTGGCTGAGTTTCACTTGATTGCACCTATTTTTGAAGAAGAGTTTGGAGTGTGTGGCTTAGTTTCACAATATGTGCCTCACAGGAGGAAAATGTTCAGGTGCATGGCCAGGTGTCCACTATGTGCACCATTTGGAAATGGGAAGAAGTTTTTTGTGTGTTCTTGAACTGAACTGTATGTAAGGAAAGTTTGTGAAATGTACCTGTCCTGCCTTGACCGTCCCATGGGGGTCCACTGCCTGCTTTAGTTTACCATTTGTTAAATAAAGCCATACTGCACAATCCCAGTTCCTGTTCTGGACATTCTGATTCTTGCTTCTGGTGTTGGATTTACTGGGGCCGCCTCAACAGTTTAGATCTAGCACATGCCTAGCAACCTCTACGCTGGACCTGGGTTGTCATTTTTACAAAAGGTTCATGTGATTTGTTCTTGTACCCCCACCCCTCTTCCTCTAGAAATGAGCCTGGTATACATCCTAATGCCAAGGGTACCAACCTTTGAATTTTCTACTAAAAGTAAATGGTATGCCAATTGGGGGAACCAGTGTCCAGATTGTATTGGGGGGGGGTCCTACTTGCTATAAGTGGCATGAGGGTTACAAAAAATGGGGGCTCATCTGTTGATATTTTAATTTGGGTGAGAGTTACAAAAATGTGGCTCGTATAAAGGGATATGTTTTGGGTGAGAGGCAATGCTGAGGGTATGTCTAGGATCTTCCTGTCTGGTGGCGGTGCACCCAAACAGAACATCAGTTTACCAGAAAGCAATTTTGTGCCAAGAAAAATGCCACCTGAAAGTCTTTTGCTGCCTGAATTTCTGTGAAAAGGAAAGTGAAAAAATATGCTGCTTGTGTGTTTAAATTGAAAATGTGGACTGTTGGATCTGAGCAATGATTGCCCTTGCCTTGTCGTTCAAGAGCTTAAAAATCTGTTTAAAAGTTACAAATGTCAAGCAAAAAGTATCTGTGGACCTAAAGGACAGTGTTTTCTAAGTGTTCAGAAAAGTTTCAAGTGTGTACAGTGAAAATTGGAGGAGTCGCTGAAGAAATGCACTAAGTACTGAGTGAAAATGCCTTAAAGGGGAATAGAGCAGTGCCCATAAGCATGTTGTGCCTTCATATTGCCGGTTAGCACTGCATTCACACTGTCACTACTAAACAAATTGTGTAAATACCTTTTTCAATTAATATTTGTCCCCTCCATGTTTACCTTCCATGTTTGTACACGTTGCACCTTGCCGGACCGGAAGTGACGCGATGGGCAGGCTCCTGTGTTTACCACAAGTGCATGCTACTGATAATTCTGCATTCATCGTGCACTGTTCCCTTGATTAAATTCAACAAAAAACAGCTGTGAATCTGTACAAAAGTAAGCCCAACAAAAAATTTTGTGTGTTTTGACTTTGCATTCCTGCAGTAAAGAACAAAAGTGTACTTCAGTGCTTTTCTTTGCCGTCTTGATCCACATTGCGTTTCTATAGTATGCTATATAATGCTCACAGCTACAAATAGGAAAGTGAAACACCAGGCTAAACATTAGTTTCATACATGCACTGAGTTAGGACTGAGAGACACAGCGTGTGTGTGTGTGTGTGTGTGTGTGTGTGTGTGTGACAACCGAAAGAGGACTTACAGTTATGCTGAAAGTGTACAATTTAATGGGTGGTGATAGAAAGTATTTTTTATTGAAAGTGCGATACACTGCTTGGACATTTGGTCAGACTTTGTTGGGGGGTCTAACAGTAACATATTGCAATCTACAACATGTCAGGAACATTTTTTTTATATTAAATCAGTATGTATGGGAATACCAATTAGTTATTGTTGTGAGGTACTGCGTTATAGCATAAAATAATTTAAATGTTCAAAGCCAGGAGTTCTATTCTAGGTTACTGTGCCCAAGTGAATGTAACAAAAGTGGTTGATTGTCAGGGACCCTATGTTCAAGTGCATTCTTCATCACATTTGCAATGCTGTGCACCACTGCCTCCCTGCATAATGCTTGCAATATCAGGTAACAAGTGAGCTAGCACTATTGCAGAGCTGTACCCTCACCAAGGGCTCTTTCGTACAAAGGTGGAAGCAGGGAGGAGGCTGGCAGCAGGCAGTAAGCTGGCAACTACAGGCCCATCAACCTCAATCTGGTGGAGGTGAAAGTAATGGAGACACTGTTGAAGGAAAGGATTGTGGAATATTTGGAATCCTGTGACTTACAGTATCTGTGGCAGCATGGATTCACTTGGGGGACCCGGGAAGCTGATATCAAAGTAATCCATTTGTTTTCTTTGAGGGAGTGATGAGGAATATTAATCATGGTGGAGTGGTGGATGTGGTTTACCTGGACTTCAGTAAGGCCTGCAATACCTTTCCACGTAGCAGAATAGTAAAGAAGCTGGGCAGCCTCGGAGTGCGTACTAAAATGTTAAACTAGTTAGAGAATTTGTTGGGGAGTTGGCATCAGTGGGTGGTTGGAAATGGCGTTCTCCTGATGTTGGGGAAGTGACCAGTGGTGCACCACAGGGATCAGTACTTTGGCCTATACTCTTTATTGACATCACTGGCGATAATAAAGAGGGGTCAGAAGGTAAGATATGCTTTTTTTATGATTGAGACAAAGATCTACCACAGGGTGGACACTACCGGGATGGGGGTGAAAAACTGAATGGAACAATGAAGACAGAACTACTTAAGCTTGAGGAGTGATCCAGTGTGTGTCATTAAATAGAGAATAATGAGTGGGCAACTATGTTAAACCAACGTGTTCTGCCATAGATGGGTTCTCATTCCCTCTAACATCGAAAGTGAAGCTTGAGATGTCATTGGGAATCAGAACCCCGAGTTTGCAGAACAAACTGGTTGTGAATAAAGTTGCTCATCCTGTATTTTATTTAATGTATATAGTACTGGGTTAAATGTGCATGTGGCAGTGATGTTGCTTTCAGAATGAAATTGAGGTGTGCCGTCTCTTTAGCTTTCAGAATGATGTTGTAACACAAAAGGGTTCAATCACATTCCATGACCTTTGAACTGTGGTACAACAGTATATTAAAAGGCATGGAATTCTACACAGAACAACACTCTACAATACATCATATTTCACTGTGAATCAATGAGAAATCCAGTACCTGGTGCATAGAAACCAAGAGGTGGAGTACATGAAGGGGGTACTGCAATGGTGAGCACAAAAGAGAAAAGAAAACTGGGGTCTGTCATTTCTGATGACCTAAAAGAAGCCAAGCAGTGTGACAAAGCAGATGGGAGCACTAGTGGGATGTTGCTGTGAACAGGTATCACCAGCAAGAAGTATGAGGTGTTTGCACCACTGAAACATTAAGTAATTGATGAATTCTCAGCTAGTGTACTGTGTCCAGTTCTGGAAACCATATCTCCAAATGGACATGCACAAGTTACAGGTGGTCTAGAGGAGGGCAACTAAAAGGGTGTGGTGGCATGCTGTCACCACTAAACTTGCTCTGCACAAGGGAATGCCTACAGGGCACGCCATTGGTATGGGCACCCCAAGGTTTTACCTACTTGGGGATAAGCATCCCCACACTAGGGAGGAACTTGGTTGAGGCAAACTACACACCCATCACAGCCTCCATCAGAGCGGAAACACAAAGATGGACTAAGCTACACTTATCCCTGAAAGGCAGGGTAGAAACTGTGTGCATGTTCATGCTGCCTAAGATAGCATACCTCATGTGCAACCTACCAATCCCTACACAACCAAACACACTTCTGAAAATCAACAAGGTGATAGCAGGGTTCATCTAGTAAGGCAATGCCACAAGATTTGGAACAACTAGCTTACGGGCGCACTGGTCTGGGGGGAATAAATCTCCCCTGGCTGCAGGGATATTTACTAGCATATAGGGCTGCACAAGCAATCATATGGTTTCTCCCTAAACCCCCAAATACCCCCGTATGGGTGAATCTGGAAATGGACCTATCAGAATCCAAATGGCCGGGGAACCTGCTGAATAAAGGGAGAAACCCAAAGGATCACCTTCGTCCTGTTATCCAAGAGACAAGAGAAGCCTGGCACAGGTGTAAGCAACTCACTTAATGTCCAGCCCCTTTATGGGAACCACCTGCACAGTACAGCCCCTTATGGGGCAGCCTAAATGTGCTAGTGGGTGGACAAACCATCAACTGGCACTCTTGGCAGCAGGCGAGCATCTGTATGATAACAGATCTTTATGTACTGGACTCTGAAGCCATGATGTCCTTCCTGCAAATTCAGACACGGTATCTATTACCCAAAACAGACTTATGGAGATTTCTCCAGATCAGGGATGCATCCAAGACCCTCAGAGCCACAACACCTATGGGAGATGGGTGGAAATAGCTGACCACCATGCATAAACAAGGCAAAGTAAAGGGCACTGCAGGCAAGATGTATGGTATGTTTAGGCACTCTCTACCCGATACCACAATTAAGTATAAGGTGCAATGGAAGCAGGACCTACACATAAAGATAACAGACATCGAAGGGTACCCCATTCCATGTGCTGGAGGTGCCAGGCTCCACAGGCCAATCTGCTGCACATACTATGGCAGTGTCCCATACTGGTGCCCTTCTGGACAGGAGTAATTCAGGACTGCTTCAAGATCCTGCAAACAAAAGGCCCTGCTACATCAACCCTTAGCCTCTTGGGCAGTACCTCAAAGGAGTCAAACTGTTCCAACCAATCCAAAACATGGCTCCTCATGGTACCACTAGAAGCCAAAAGGGCTATCCTAATGAGATGGTGCCAGAATCTCTCTCTCTCTCTCTCTTCTTATATGGCATACGACAGTGGCTTAGCTAGCACTTTTCGAACAGTTAACATACACCACTGTCAACCACACACAGGTTTACAGCAAGAAATGGGGCCTTTATCTTAGATCACACCTATACTCTACCCTCACCCCACCACCTAACAATTCACCCTTCTGACCCAGACAACACCCTTACTCCACTTTAAGCTTCCACCCAAACTGGTTCCCTTCAGTCCTTATAGGCCGAAAGGTCTTAGAAAGGGGTCACTCTTAATAATACAGGTTTGCCCCCCCCCACCAGACAGGTCAGAAATGGCTGGAAATAATCAGGATTTTGCTCAGTTCCCTTCTATAGAGGTTCAACAAGATGACCCCACGCCGCTTCCAGGCTAATGTATACCCAGGCTGCATGCTCCTTTATTGTCTCAGGACTAGAGGGTATGGTTCACTGTGTAATGGTTGATGTTCTTACTTATTATGGTTAAATACAGAAAGGGACTCATCATCCCAATGTAGAGTTCTACTTAGTGCATGCCTATATTTGCAAACAGTGTATCCTGTAAGCAAAAGTTAAGTATACAACTTTTACCTACTGCATTTGATGCCAAGAAATCTCTGCTTCATATATGTTCCATTGTTGAAAAATCATTATAAAATCTTTTTATGATTAAAAAAATGATGCAGTGACTGTAACATATAGAATAATGGATGAGGAAGTATGAGTTATCAAATCAAATCAAATCAAATCTTTATTTATCCAGGCAATCACCATTGAGCAAGCTCATTTACAAGATGGACCTGCTGTTGTTCAAGACAGTTATACATACATAGATTGAGAATACAAAGTACGACATGTGCAAAAAGTTACAAACAAATTTACAGAAAAGTGGTAGGTGCACGATATACATTCCAAGCGTTCTTGTAGGAACATACATGCATCACTCAACTTTGCTGTGGTGTATACAGACTCCATGTATGCAGAAGTTGAGGTGGTATGTTTACTCATTCTTAGTCAAGCCTCCATCATAGGGTACAATTCTTTGCATTTCAGCCCTTAGTGACCGTTTACCATACTTGGGTGAGGGTCCTGGGCTGCATAGGGGTCCCTAATGAGGTCTGTATGTTCCGCTTATATGGTGAGAGGAGAGTAATATGGGAGAAGTGGTGCCTTGGGTGCCGAGGGCCACTGTGGTAGCTGACTAGTGGACTTGGGTAAAATAGGGTGGGGAGGAACTAGGTTCGTGGCTGGATGTGGTAAGGATATGGAGTGAACCGTCAGCAGGACAGCTAGGAACTATGGAAACACTTACAGATTTCAGCGAACGTTTTGTCATAAATGATCCTAAACAGGGCAAAACTGACAGGAGAGCTGAGTCTCAAGGATCTTTGTACCCTATTCCAGAGCATAGGCAAAGCATGGCTTATGGCAGCCCTGCCAAACTGGGTACTGATCCTGGGGATTTTCAGAGAAATTAGTGAGTGGCTTCTTAGTGCGTAGCTACTGATTGGGCTCAGGGGGAGGCAGGCAACAATGTAATATGGGAGTTTGTTGGTAAGTGCTCGGAATGTCCAGAGTGCTGCATTTCTACACCACCTATATTGAAGGGAAGGCCACCCTATGGCTGCATATAAAGAGCAGTGATGTGTGGAGGATGGGAGACCAGTTATAAATCTTAGTGCTCTGTGGTACAGGACATCCAGTTTTGCAAGGTGTGAGATGGAGCATTGGCCATAGATAATGTTGGCGTGGTCAATTAATGAGGGGAAAGTTGATTGAACAAGCTTTCTTCTTGTGTCTGCAGTCAGAAGGTGTTTAATTCTGAAGAAGAGGCCAAGCCTCTGCCTAAGCTTTTTCATCAATTCTTCTATGTGCTCCGCAAAGGAGAGTTTGTTGTCCAGCCATATAACCAGATATTTGAATTTAGGTACAAACTCAAGATCTTCGCCTAGAAGGGTAGTTGTGGGAGGAAGGGTACCAGCAGCAGCAGAGTAGGCCCTAGTGCTAGATGGGGTAAAGAGCATGGCCTTAGTTTTTTTTGCATTTAGCAGTAGCTTTTTGCTGAGAAGCTGATGCTGCAACGTATTGAATTCAGTTTGTAGCTCTGTGCATGCGGCTCCAGGGGAGTCATGGCTTAGATAGAGCATTGTATCATGAGCAAACAAGTGGATACTGGCTTCTGTAATGCCTAGGTCCAAGTTGTTAATGTAGATGGCGAACAGTAGAGGGCCCAGTATGGAACCCTGTGGGACTCCTCTTTTTATTGGTTTGAGAGAAGAGAGCTCACCTTCGGCCTTAATTTGCTGCTGCCTATTAGAGAGACAATCCTGGAATCAGTCCAGTCCATACCTATGGTTTTTAAGGTGGAGAGAAGTAGGCAGTGGTCGACGGTATCGAAGGCCTTGCTGAGGTCTAAAAACACAGCACAACAAATTTTTTGTTGTCGAGGTCCCATTGCCAGCCATTAGTGACTTTGGCCAGCGCTGTAACAGTGCTATGCTTTGCTCTAAAGCCAGACTGCATAGGGTTAAGCAATGTAGAGTTGTCTAGAAACGATCTCAGCTGTAAATCCACGACTTTTTCCAGCATTTTCAAGAGTATAGGTAGAAGAGAGATTGGCCTATAATTGTTCAGGTCGCATGGGTCCCCTGCTTTAAATAGGGGGATAACATGAGCGGTTTTCCATTCTGCAGGGATAGAGCCCTGGGCTAGGACAGGTTGAATAAGTGTGATATAGATGGAGCAAGTATGTGGTATGCTATTTTCAGAAAGTATGGGTCGAAGGAGTCAGCTCCTGCACTTTTTCTGGTATCTAGCCGTAGCATAAGGTCTTCAACTTCTTTTATGGTGGTTGGGGAAAAGGAGAAGATCGTATCTTTGTTACTTTGGTCTGGAGGCTGGGTGGTGAGCTGTGGACAGAGACTACTTACTGGTGCATTATCGAATGCCATGCCTGCAGTGGCAAAGTGGTTGTTGAAGGCTTGAAGAATTTCAGATTTATCACTGATAGTGACATTGTCGATGGTGATTTTGGAGGGTAGTGCACTACCTGGGGGAGTGTCCAGACAGTTCCTTTATGGTGGACCAGAATTTGGTTGGGCTGTTGGATGCAGATAGTAATTCGTTTTGATAATAATTGGCCTTGGCCTCTCTGACCATTTTCGTGCAGGCATTTCTAGCTGTCCTAAAGAGACACCAGTCTGCATCGGCCTGCGATTTCCAGGCCTTTTTCCATAGCTGGTCTCTTATGAGTAAAGCATTCTTCAGATCTGGTGAAAACCAACGGCAGTTTCTGGTATTTATTCGTGCTTTAACTAGAGGAGCATGGTTGTTTAGGGCACTGGCTATGATTTCATGGAGAACATTATAGGCATCACCCACTGATTTAGCCAGGTAGAAAGTCTGCCAGAGCAAGGAGTTTTTTTAGTTCTTGTATGTAGGCCAGAGGGTCAAAGTTCCGTCTGAATCTTTTAGTAGAAAACTTTGATGTAGATAGTGGGTTCGAGATAGTTCTTATGCCAGCTATGAGACAGTGGTCACTAACATCTGCTGGAAGGATACCGGCATGGGAAAAGTAGTGTGGTTTATTGACAAGAAGGACATCCAGAAGTGTGCTTTTCATTGGATTTTTCTTGTTGATGCGCGTTGGTTCTGTAATCATTTGGGTGAACCCGTGGGAGTTGCAGAATTGTTTTAGGGGTAGCGATCCGTTCAATATCCAGTCATAGTTAAGGTCACCTAATATAATTTTTTCCAGTGGTGTCATGTCCATTTCTGAAGACTGATGAGCCAGGAGCTGTGATCCTGCTGCTGGGGGTCTATAGCAACCTACTATGTGGAGTGCCACAGATTGGGACAGTTCGACCCTGAGAGACAGGCATTCAAAGCCTCCTGCAATGGAAGTAGCATCTAATATAGATACTGTAAATTTGTTTCTAACATAAATGGCTATGCCTCCACCCTAGTCTTTCTATCTGCTCTGAAGAGGAGGTAGTTGGGGATAGTAACCTCACTGTCTGGTGTGGATGCCCGAAGCCAGGATTCTGAGATCACAAGTATGTCTGGGGCAGTGTGGATAATCCAGGCCTGGACAGAATCCAAGTTCTTTAGAAGGCTGCAGACATCAGCATGCAGAAAACTGATTCCTTTTAGGGCAGTAATTTCGGCTGGAGATAAAATCAACTTTGTGGGGCCAGGATTGAGCTCGACGTCTCCTGAGCACAGTAGTAGGAGAAGCACGATACTTCTCAGATTGGCAAGGAGATGTTTAAAAGCACGGGCCTTGTTGCGTTTTGTGTAGGTTAGATTGCAGGGATCCAGGGACCGAGTTGACCTCTTGTGTTGCCCTGCCAGTACGTAGATTAAGGTCCATGCAGAGTAACACCTGACTATGCAGCGTATGGGTGGCTGGGGTTTGGGGCCATGCATAGCTGAGCAGTTTCCAGGTCCCCCTCTCGAGTGGATTCACAAAATTTGACTGAATCAGGGCCAACCAGGGGCAGCATAATGAATACATAGTCTTATTATGTGGATGTCCTAGTGGCGTAGGGCATGTCCCTTTATTAGAGTCAGATCTGTCAGGGGATCCACTAATATTAGGTATCAGGGAAATGCAGGCTAGTAAGTAAAGCCAGCCGAGACCTGCCATGGTAGCTTATTCAAAAAGTGGAGTGTACTATCGTGGGAGCTGCTAACCAGTCTTT
Organism: Neoceratodus forsteri; assembly: GCA_016271365.2. Lineage (NCBI taxonomy): Eukaryota > Metazoa > Chordata > Ceratodontiformes > Ceratodontidae > Neoceratodus > Neoceratodus forsteri. The sequence continues at coordinate 1,238,669,093 of CM057455.1, forward strand.
AGGTCCCCAAATTTGTTGTATGGGTAGTTACTGCTGTGGTATGATAGGGGTCAGTATGCACTAAAAGGGGATCTAAGAGTAGCCCTGACAGTGGCATGTCTCTGAACAAAATTTATTTGATGTGGGTTCCTTGTTAAGGGAAGGAAAATGGACAGGAGGATGGAAAATGTCTGGATTGCAAGAGATATATTTCTTCAGTGGGGGCTGATAGAGGTGCCTGTGCAGAGTGGAGTGGGCCAATGGAAGATTATACAGATCCCAGGGGTCGTTGTTCCGTATGCGACTTGTTTGGGGAAGTTTAAAAATGGAGTTACGCAAGATAAATGTATACTGTCCTCGGCCAGAGAAAGGAGAGAGTAGCTCGAATTAATAGTGGGGCAACACAAAGGCTAGCAGTCTGAGCGAAAACAGCTCAATTAGCAACTGAAAAGCCTGCGATTTCCTTAGCGCCATGCAGTCTGGAGAGAGCTACAAAGTCACAAAGGGCTGTAACACTTGGTTGCTGTGAACATTTTTAGACAATAAACAGTTTTTTGGCAAATCAGTCACAGTTCAGTAATTTGTTTTTCAGTAAAGGGATGTTTCAAGTAAAACAGTGCCGTAGCAAGACAGAATATGCTAGTCAGCGGGACAGGATATGCTAGTCAGCAATAAGCAAACCTAAAGTACCAAAATAGTATGCCTCAGCAAGACAGAATGAGATAAGGCTGCTAGAAGGCTTATTTGCAAAAAGGGGATGGGAGGAATTGCAGTTGTTGACAGTAAGTAACCAAATAAATTGAAACATCAGATATGAGTGTGAGGAGACTGTGTGCATTTAAAGGAGGCCTGTGAGGGGGAAGGGGTGGGACGAAAAATCAAGGGGAAGTTTGCAGAGCTACCACTGAATCAGTGCAAATACAGTTGGAGATAAACCGCAGTGGAGGGGAATGGTAAGTTACTTTACACAGGCCGAACAGAAAAGGCTAAATTAAAATATATAAATTAGAAGTCGAGTACAGGGATGCAGGCTTATATTAAGCCACACGTCTCGGATGCTTCTGTCTCAGGTGAGTGAGACCAGACAATCAGGGAGCTCTACACAGGCGTGGAGCCAATAGTGCTACCCTGAGAAGGCGCTGAAATTGAAAACAGCAAATTGCAAGTGATGATCCGGTTTAGCGTTCACACAGCCCAGAGAAATCGTGGCAATTTTCCAAGCGTCGTACCTTATCTATCTCTTTGGAGGGTAGGTGGATCAGGCTCCTTGCACCGTGGAGGTGCTATGGCTGGATCATGACCGCTGCCCGAGGGGGCAAGTGGCACCTGTAAGGAAGGAGACAGCAGATTAAATAGGAGCAGATGGGGGGGATGTGTCTAAACAGGGACACACAAAGAGAGCTGCGCACCAACTTGAAAGACAAATCAGGGGGCAGTCTCAGACAGAGGCAAGGTGCTGGCTAACTCGGGAATCCAAAACAAGCACAGAAGAACAGACTGATGGGGAAGGGCAGGAGGGACAGAACAGAGACAGAGGAGGACAGGGGGAAAAAGAAAGATGATTAAGAATGAAAGTCGAGGGCAGAAGCCTGAGGTTCAAGACAGAGGCTACACAGATTTTACAATTCACTGAATTTTCTAACTAAGTCCATAGCAGTAAGCATGTAAACCCAGTACAGTCTTAAATAGGATTAAAAAATATATTAACAAAGCCAGATAAACTTGTTTACAAACTCAGTTCACGGCAAAAATCAAGGGGAAGTTTGCAGAGCTAGCACTGAATCAGTGCACATACAGTTGGAGATAAACTGCAGTGGGGGGGAATGATAAGTTACTTTACACAGGCCGAGCAGAACAGGCTAAATTAAAATATATAAATTAGAAGCCGAGTACAGGGATGCAGGCTTACATTAAGCCACACGTCTCGGGTGCTCCTGTCTCAGGTGAGTGAGACCAGCCAATCAGGGAGCTCTACACAGGCATGGAGCCAATAGCGCTACTCTGAGAAGGCACTGAAATTGAAAACAGCAAATTGCAAGTGATGATCCGGTTCAGCGTTCACACAGCCCAGAGAAATCGTGGCAATTTTTCAAGTGTCGTACCTTATCTATCTCTTTGGGGGATAGGTGGATCAGGCTCCTTGCACTGTGGAGGTGCTATGGCTGGATCGTGACTGCTGCCTGAGGGGGCAAGTGGCACCTTATCTATTTCTTTGGGTGGTAGGTGGATCAGTCTGCTTGCACCATGAAGGTGCCATGGCTGGATCGTGACCGCTGCCCGAGGGAGCAAGTGGCACCTTATCTATCTCTTTGGGGGGTAGGTGGATCAGGCTCCTTGCACCGTGGAGGTACTATGGCTGGATCATTGACAATTTTTGCAGATCAGGAGGGAGACTGACTGGTTAAGGAGAGAACTGGAGATGTTGAGGGAGGAGTAAATGTGTCTGGGAGGGCCTGTGGGGGGGCAGGAGGGCTGTGATGATGGTGGTAGATCTGGATCCATTCCATCAGGCAGGAGGGGAGAACTTAGGGAGTGGAGACTGGTGGCTAAGGGAGTATCTACCTGGGAGGATATGGGTAAAGGAAACTGTCTAAATCACAGGAGGTTGGGGGCATACAGGAGGGTTGGGAGTGACGGGGGCCTGCCAGAGGGATGGATAATGGGAAACCTGGACAAAGAAAGGAGGTAGACTTTGCGTGCTATAATAAATTTGAGCCTTTAAGCAAGTTGAGGGGAAAATACATTCTGAGTGGTGAAGAGGAGAAGAAGGGGTGGGGTGGGAGGTTACTGAAATTGGACGGGGGTGGGCAGCGGTAATCCATATAAGCATTCTAGCAGGGGGAAGGGCAAATCAAATGTCTCAGACAGGGAGGAGGGAACTCAGCAGGGGGAGGGTGTGGAGGCTGCGAGCTCACTCGATGAAAAAGGTGGCGACATTGAGTTAAGGGAGATGCGTACCATGGGGGGGGATCAAATGAGAGAAAGGCCCAGAGGTAAAGGGGCCCTGCAGGAAGGCAGGGTAGGAGGAAAGAGGACAGGGGATAAGCTAGGAGGAGGAGGTGATGGTGATAGGAGTGACGTTCTAGGGGGGTCTGGAGAGGTAGGAGCTGGAAGGGGGGTCGGAGAAGAGGGCTTGACTGGGGTAGGAAATGGGGTGGAAGCTAAACTGAGGGGAGTCAGGGAACTTGGTTATAAAAGCCATGACAAGAGAAGTAGGACAGCAAGGGGTTCTATTGTAGAGGGACCAGGGGAAACCAGGGGGAAGTGGTCTCGAGGAGGGGAGGCATGACAGGGGCTGGAGGGGGGTCCAAAAGGGAGATAAACCCAAGCCCAACAGGGATGTTAAGGTACTCCTGCTGGGGGACTCTATGATAAGGGGCATTCAGTGGGAGGGCTGGGAGTGGGAAGGTCCAGTCAAGTTAAGATAGTGGGTATTTCTGGCCTGACTGTGCATAGGGCGAAGTTCATAGTGTATGAATTGGTGAGGGACTGTGGTGGGTCACCAGACTTCCTGATGCATCTGGGGACAAATGATATTGAGGGGAATAGTGTACTGGAAATTCAAGTAAGGTTCCAAGAACTGACCAGGGTCTGTCATGACAATGGTTGCACAGTCTCCTTCTCAGAAATCCTGCCAGTGCCAAGGGCCACGGTGGAGAACAAACAGAAGATCAGGGAGATAAATGACTGGCTCAAGCAGTGGGGTGATGCCAGTGGAATTGGGGTGTTGGGGGACTGGAGGGGAGTTTGGGATGACAAGGACTGTATGCCTGGGATAGGCTTCACCTAAATCCAGTAGGAAAGGAAGTTCTCAAACGGGGGATGGCGGATTTCATTCAGGCTAGATGGGATTTAAACTTGTGAAGGGGGGAGAGTTGGAATGCGGGTCTAATCCAGCCATCCATATCTCAGGCAGGACTGGCCATAAACAACTGAAAAGTGGGGGCAGATGGTACCCTAGGAGAAGGAGGTGGATGGATGAAGGTAAGAACCAGGGAAGAGATGGTTAAGGGGGGTTGGGACGAGGTTTGGAGAGTGGTCTTAATTAATGCCAGGAGCCTTGAAAATAAGATGCCTGAGTTCCAGGCCATGCTGGTTGAGAGGGGGTGGATGTGGCTGTGGTCACTGAGACTTGGGCCACCCCAGACCATGACTGGGATCTTAATCTGAGTGGGTACCTTGTGCTAAGGAAGGATAGAAAGGTGGGCAGAGGGGGTGGAGAGGCAATGTTCATTAGAGATAACATCGAGATTATTAGAGTGGAGGAAGGAGAGGGCAGTGTGGAGGCCTTGTGGGTCACCTTGTGAACCCCTGTGGGAGGGAAGATCAAGCAGAGGGTGGTATATAGGCCCCCAGGGTTGGCAGAGGACCTGGAGGAGGGACTGCTGGCTAACATTAAGGGTTAGTGTGGACTGGAAGAGGAAGGAGTGGTGTTGATGGGGGACCTTAATATGCCAGCTACCGATTGGGGAACTATGATGTCCACTGTGTCCAGGGAGCAAAAGATGCTGGATGGCCTTCTAGATGTGTTCCTAAATCAGCAGATGATGAACCCAATGAGGGAGGGTAGTATCCTGGATATAGTCATAGTGGATGGGTACCTGGTATGGGATCTGGTTGCGAGAGAGAACCCCTGGCTAGGAGTGACCATGACACAGTCTGGTTTTGGCTGAATAATGGTGGGGGGATTGTTCAAGGATGATGATAGTGGATTTTCGAGGGACAGACTTTAGGAGCATGGGGGACATACTCAAGGGACATTTGCAGAAGATAAAACCAGGTATGGATGTTGAAGACAGGTGGGAGATCATAAAGCAGGGGATTCAGGAGGCCACAAGGACCTGTGCAAGGGTGAGGGATAAGGGCAGTATGTCTCGTAAACCATGTTGGTGGACCAGGAAGGTCCAGGAGGCAGTAAGGGAGAAGAAGGCTCCCTGGATTCTCGTCTCCTGCCCGGGCCGTATACTGTCAGCAGGGATTATGGCTGACTCCTTGAGCGATCACTCGCCTATCTTCTGCATCTGGTCCAATAAGCCTCCAAAAATTGCTGCAAAGGTCATTGAAGTGTGAAACTACAGTAGGTTTGTACCTGCTGACTTCTGCTCCCATTTGTGGCACACCGACTGGGCCCCTATCATCTCTCTCCCCACACTCGATGAGGCACTTGAATATTTCACTCAGATCTTTTTGTCTGCATTGAATATGTATGCCCCATTAAAAAAGCTCAGGGTACAGGGAAAATGTCATAAATGGCTGAGCCCATGCCTCAAGCGTACTATGCTCCTCTGGGACAGAGCATGGGGTACCTTCAAATCCTCTGGCAGCCCAACAGACTGGGAAAAGTACAGAGAGCTGAGAAATCAGTGCAAGAAAACCTCGAAAAAAGCCAAATCTCAATACCTAAATGACCTACAAACTAGGCACCTATGGGATCCCAAAACATTCTGGGGCCACATTAACCAACTTATCAAGGGCTCCTCAATTAGTCAAACGGACTCCATCATGGTGGGGGACTCTCTGACAAATGACCCAGCTGTAGTTGCTGAGGCCTTCTGTGCCTCCTTCTCTACCCTGAGTGGGTCTCCCCCTCCGGTCCTCCCCAGGCCTAACCTTTACACTGGAGACGCATGGGTTCACCCTCGGCCTCAATTCCACCTAAAACTGGTCAAACAGACAGAGGTACTACCTCTCCTATGCAAAATTAACCCCATTTCCTCTATAGGACATGACCAGCTTGAGCCTCGCATTCTGAGGGCTGCCGCCCCGGCCATCGCCCATCCTGTCACCTTACTCATAAATAGGTCACTTCAGGAAGGTTTGGTCCCAAAAATGTGGAAGGTAGTGACTATTGTACCTGTCTACAAAAGTGGGCCCCGAGACAAATTGGGAAATTATAGACCAATCTCCCTTCTCAGTCCCCTTGGGAAAATTCAGGAAAGACTAGTCTCAAACCAGCTACAAGACTACCTTGAGCAGCACTTTCTCATGGCTGATGTTCAGCATGACTTTAGAAAGGGTCATGGTACCGACACTGTGCTCATCCGGCTCACTACAGACATCCTCTCCTATATGGACCAAGGCTCCCCAACGGGCACCCTCTTCATTGACCTATCCAAGGCCTTTGACTTGGTTAGTCATAATCTCCTCCTCTCCAAACTCCTGCTCCTAGGACTGGATCACCACTCACACTCCTGGTTCGAGAGCTACCTGAGTGACCGTTCCCAAAAAGTCCGCTGGAAGGGTACACAGTCTGGACCCAGATCAGTCTCTGCTGGGGTGCCACAGGGCTCAATCCTGGGCCCTCTGCTCTTCTCACTCTTTCTCAATAATATAGAGGGAAACTGCTCCCACAGCAAACTCATTCTATATGCTGATGACACTGTCATATACTGCAGTGACTCCCAACCTAGTGTCATCTCAACAAAACTGCTGGATAGTCTCTCCACCCTTGAGGCCTGGTTCTCCGCAAACTCCCTTAAACTCAATGATAAAAAAACTAAAGCTGTACTGTTTGGCTCTAGATGCTTGGGCCCTGACAGAAGTCAGCTCCTCCAGATCTGCACCAGCCAAGGAAAAAGAGTTGAGGTCATGCCCAGTTTTAAATATCTTGGGATCCATCTAGACCAAGAAATGACCTACTGATCCCATATCGATTCCATAACCAGGTCCACCCATCAAAAGCTTGGCCTCCCTTACCATCTGGGAAACTCTCTATCCTCTACTGCATGCCATGCAATTGCCTGCTGCAATCTTCTCCCATCCATCCTATATGGAGCCCCACTACTGCAGTTCCTCCATGAGTTGGAATACAATAAACTTTCTGTACTCTATAACCGAGTGGCTCGCTTCGACACTAACTCCTCTCCTAGGAGACATCACTGCGAGGCCCTAAAGGAACTAAACTGGCCCACTCTCTGGCACAAACTAGACTATCCTGTTGCTTGCCTAGCCTTCAAGTTCACTAATCTTGGTCCCCCTCTCTATCTTCGAGGACTACTCTCCCCCCAAAAAACAAACCCGAACCCTGAGATCAACTGCAAACCACCCCCTCAACATCCCTAGGATGTGCTCCAACTATGGCAAAGGTTCCTTCAAATTTGCTGCTCCCCCACCTATGGAACTCCCTACCACCTAGCTTGACGAACTCAACCACCCTCACCCAGTTCAAAAATGGACTCAAACTATATTTTCTCAATCTTAGTCTCTGTGGTTGTAACCGCTAGCTCCCCAGACCAGTTTCCCTTGGCCGCTGCAATGCTTTGAACAATTCCTCTGATTTGTCATGAAATTCTAATATGGACCAACTTGTGTAATCTGATTGCCATCCCTATATACTGCTTCCAGTGTACACTGGTGTAACTAATGTACATACTGTACATAATGTGTGAATCCATACATACTGTATATAATGTGTGAGTCTGAATGTGAACCCGACTTCTACCCCTGTATAATGTTGCCAATGTAAAACTGTGTAACAAATGTAACTACTGTATATAACTGTTTCTAAATGTCCTTTTCTGTAACTAACTCCGGGTCGCTCCTGAAAAAGGGACCATTGGTCTCAGTGGGCTTACCCGGTAAACAAAATCTAAATAAATAAATAAATATAGTAGGTACAAAAAAACGAGAGGAGAGAGGGATAGGGACACCTATCATCTTGCAGCCAGGCATGTCTCCAGAGCAGTGAGGGGGGCAAAGTCCTGGAAGTAGCAGAGGCTGGTGCAGAGGATACAGGATGGGGAAAAGGGGTTCTTTAGATATATTGGGGAGAGGAGGAAGGTCAAGGGCCAGCTCAGAAGGTTATGGTCGGCTGGGGGGTGGGTGGAAGGAGCTGGAGAACAGGTGGAGGTACTAAACGAGTACTTTGCCTCAGTGTTCACTAGGGAGGAGGCTGAGGAACTCCCATATAGGGGGCTGCAGGACACAGGAGAGGCAGCAGATCTGCTTATTGGGGTACCTTCTGGAAAACAAACTGCTGAAGGAGGTAGTCCAGGGGTGCGACATCAGGCTGGTTCTGCTGAAGGAGGGGGGGACAGAAGCTAATATTCCTATCGTTCGAGTGTGAGAAGCCCTTAAGTCCCTAAAAAAGGACAAATCTCTGGGGCCTGATACTATTCAGCCCAGAGTACTGTGGGAGTTGGTAGATGTTTTGGCTGCACCGCGAGTGGAACTCTTTAACATGTTGCTGCAGACGGGGAAGGTGTCAAGGGATTGGAGGCAGGTGCAAGTTGTACCCATCTATAATGGGGGATTGAGAGAAGAACCAGGTAACTAGAGACCCATCAGTTTGACGTCGAGGGTGGGCAAGATAATGGAGGGCATACTTAAGGAGAGGCTGGGGGGTTTCTTGGAGGAGATGGCATATCTGGATGATGGGCAGCATGGGTTTGTGTCAGGCAGGTCGTGTCAAACTAACCCTGTTGAATTCTATGAGTGGGTGACATCAGCACTCGACAGTGGGAGACCGGTGGATGTACTGTTCCTGGACTTCAGCAAGGCGTTTGATTTGGTCCCTCACAATGGCCTGCTGGAGAAGCTGGGGAGGATGGGGTAGGCCCACTGAAGGTGAGGTGGATTGGAAATTTGCTTTCTGGGCACACTTAGTGGATAGTGGTGGAGGGGGGAGGTATCGTTTCCTAAGTAGGTCATAAGTGGACTCCCGCAAGGATTAGTTCTGAGGCCACTCCTGTTTAATGCCTACATCTCTGATATCTGAGAAGGTATAGGGTAGGAAATGAGTCTGTTTGCAGATGACTCCAAGCTGGGGGCAGTGGTGGAGGGGGAGGAGGGAAGGTTGGCCCTGCAAGAGGACCTGGATACTCTGGACTGGTGGTCCTGCACCTGGAAATTGAAATTTAACTCCTCCAAGTGCAAGGTGCTGCATCTAGGGCGGGATAACCGCAACTATGTGTATACCCTGGGGGGGATAAGTTGCAGACCACAGCAGGGGAAAGAGACCTGGGAGTCCTGGTGGATGTTGACATGAATAATTCTGAGCAGTGCAGGAGGGCTGAGATCAGGGCAAATAGGATGCTGGACTGCATTGCTAGGGGGATTACCTCTAGGAACAGAGAGGTGATTTTGCCACTGTACAACAGCCTGGTTAGACCACATTTGGAGTACTGTGTGCAGTTCTGGAGGCCGCACCTAAGAAGGGACATCCAACTCCTGGAGAGGGTTCAGAGGAGGGTGACCAAAATGATAAGGGGCCTGGGGGACATGACATATGAGGAGTGGCTAGAGGAGCTCAACCTTCTCTCGCTGGAGGAGTGAAGGGCCCGGGGGGACATGATTGAGGTCCTCAAGTACCTCAAGGGAGTAAATAAGGCAAGCCGAGATGGGATCTCTTGGCAGAAGGAGGGTGGAATCACCAGAGGATATAGTTGGAAGACTGAGGGTGGGAGGTTTAGGGGGAAAGGAGAAGGAGGTACTTCACAGAGAGAGAGTGGTAGAACTGTGAAATGCGCTGCCTGGGGAGCTGGTACAGGCAGCTATGGTGGAGGGGTTCAAGAGAGGGTGGGATAGATATAGGTAAGGGGTGAAGCAGAGGATGGCTTACCTGGGGGGCAGGGACTTGGGGGGATGGAGTAACAGGGGAGGAAGCCAGGTAGATGGTTACGGTACCAAATCAGGGTGCTGAAGCACGAGCAGACTTAATAGACCAAGAGGCCTACTCTGCTGCCGTCTAGTATGTTAGTATGTTAGCATTTAATGGTTGTCCGAGGTGTGGGATGCTTCATAAATCCAGAGGGCAAAGCCCGAAGGGGTTATTAAAGCATCCCACACTGAGAGCGACCATTGCATATGAAAAGGAAAACTTCCCCATCTTTTATTTTTTATAATTGCTGATCAGCAATTTGTTTTGCCAAAGTGCATTTGGTATGGCTGTGTCTCACTCATGTGTCAGTCACACACATGCACACACACACACACACACACTCACAGTCTATCTTTGTCTCGTTTGCTTTTTTTATACTTGTAAAATTTTTTTATTTAATCTGGCATTTATCTTTTCACTTGCAGGCTTGCAGAGCTGGACATTTGGATTGCAATTACAATTGGGTTGGCACTTTGGCCTCTGAGCCATTCCCGGTTCCCACTGGTAGTTGCTGTCCACTGTGGGTTACGAATGACAGCATCAACCAGACAGATTGTTTTTGTTGATATTTGTTGAGCTGGTTGAAAAGAGAAACCGATGATGACTCAGTCTAGCAGCTCCTCGGTACATGGGATAAGGAGCCACCATGTTTCTGAAACTGTTTATCATGCCCAGTAGTAGAGCAACAGCCAATCAGGGAGTGACTGTTTTTTGAGTGACTCAGTGTGTGCTTGACATTATAACCTGTGGCTTATAATGGCCAATTATAAGTTGGTCAGCCTATGTAAACAATTGCTGACCAGTTATTATATATAGGATAAAGTATGGGGTGCAGTGTGTTATGAGAATTTAACACACCCGAGTTGTTGGATGGCACATAAACACCGGGGCAAAGCCCTCGGTGTTTATGGTAGCCATCCAACAATGAGGGTGTGTGTTAAATTCGAGTTAACACACTGTACCCCATATTTTATTTTGTTTAATTTAAGGGGTCATGTTTTTTTCACCGAGGAGGCAAGGGATGTTGGCTGGTGATGGGCGCTGGAAACAGGCAGTAGGAGGGACTACTTGGGGGCCTTGCTGCTCTCGATGCTTCTCTCTCAGCTGGCCCGACACAGAGTGTGAGTATGCGGCTCCACTTGTGGAGACCGCAGATGAATAGTCAAAGTATTTTTAAGAAAACAGGGCAACATTATTGCAACAGCATGTATCCCAACCGCTCGCTGTTCTCGGAACTGCTGAAAGTATCATTTAAAAATCTCTTCTGGTTTACCGGCTCCTGAGGTGAGTGCTTTTCTGGAAGAAAGTTGATGAGGGAAAGTGCTTTGAGGCGGTCACGAGCCACAGTATGGCTCATGCATGTTTGCATTAAAAGGTGCCGTGTATTAAAAAATGCCATAATACACATATGTGTATTAGGGCATTTAATACACGGCTTTTTCAATGGAAAAAAAGTGACCCGTTAATTAAAAAATAATTATGACCAGAGACTAAAGTATCTTATTATATACACTCTGGAGGTAACTATGGATATGATATGATATGATATGATATGATATGATATGATATGATATGAAAAGATAGGGACTTTCAAATACCTCACAGGTATAAATAAGGTTCAAGAGGGAAGCATACTCAGATTAAAAGGTCTTCAAGAACAAGGGGTCAGGATATGAAGCTGGGGAGGGCAGACTAAGGCAAAATGTGTGAAAATCCCTCTTCTCTAATAGAGCGGTGAATGCATTGAACATCCTCAAAGCAGAGGTGGTAGGGTCAGAAATGACACTGGCATTCACGAATGCATAAGATATGCATAATGGAACATTGATGCAGTGGAAGTGGTGATAAAGCCGGCAAATAAGTAGGGTCTGTTGCATAACAGTAGGTAGGGGAAACAGGCTGTCTAGGTGGGGAAAGACACCCTTTTCTGCGAAGAACTGATATACAGTGTATAACAGGGAACTGCTCTGCATAAAATTCCATCCCTTAGAAAATGTTGTTGTACCACACTTCAAAGGTCATGGAATGTGATTGTACCCTTCTGTGGTACAACAGCATTATAGAACCTCTAGAGACTGCATACGACAGTTTCATTATGAAAGTCAAAGAACTGCTGTGTGTACATATCACATAACTATAATACTGCACATTTCACATAACTGTAACATTATCTATTGTTACAGGACATTGATCCTTTGCCTGTATTTATATATCTTGTATAATGCCCTCCTTGTTTGTTGTATCTTGGACTGTGTGCTTGTATTATTATTTGTCCATGTCTATATGTCACCTGACTGCATTGGATTCTGTACTTGCTTATGAATGATTCACTGCTGTGGTTCAGTGTAGTTTGCCATTGATTGTGTCAGTCTCTGGTCCAGGCCATGACTGAAAAAGGTTTTCAGACCAGTGCACCAATCTGGTTAACAAATGAATAAAAAAATAATACTATACACTATAGAAATACAGAGTGAACAACTTTATTCACAAACAGTGTATTGTACCACCTCATGATTCTGATTGCCATGGATCTCTTGAGTCAGTGCGGATACACACATTCCAGTGGACATCTTGGACATGGCACACTTCTCTGCCATGAGCTCCATCTTCAAGGAGAACTTCATCACAGAAACTGGGTTAGGAACTGGCTGGGGGAATAGGAAGCAGAGGGTGGTAGTTAATGATATCCAGTCCAAGGAAAGGAAGGTGACCAGTGGGTACCTCAGAGATCATCAGTGTCAGTGGCTCAGTAGGTAGCACACTCACCTCTGAGGCCGGGAGATCAGAGGGTTGTGGGTTCAGTTCCCACATCTGGCACTTGGGTTAATATCCCAGTACTGACACTGTAGTGCAGCATGAGAGAGGTGCTGTACTTCTGAGGTGCCATCTTTCAGATGAGACATTAAACCAAGGTCCCATCTGCCTGGATTGGTGGTAGTTCAGGTGGATGTTAAAGATCCCATGGCACTTATCGAAAAGAGTAGGGGAATTTCCCAGGTGTCCTGGCCAAATTTCCTTCATTCACTAAAAATACCACCAACAGCTTAATCAGGTTCAAGGTCAGTTGGCATTCATCTGTATCCCCCTTCCCCGGGTCGTGCCTGAAAATAGGCAGGATTTGTCTAGTGCACTTACCCGGTCAACAAAAACTAAATAAAATAAATAAATAAATCAGTCCTGGGGCCAGTCCTTTTCAATATTTTCATTACTGACATTGCAGAAGGGCTGGAAGGAAAGGGTCGCCTCTTAGCAGATGACACCAAGATCTGCAATACGGTAGACATTCCAGATAGGGTGGAGAAAATGAGGAGGTACCTAGAAAAGCTGAAACAATGGTCCAAAATGTGGCAACTGAGATTCAATGTGAAGAAGTGTAAAGTCATGTACGGTACCTGGAGTGCAGAAACCCTGCAGAGAGCTACAGGATGGGAGGAGGGGCGGAATTGCTGGCAGTCACTAGAGAAGAAAGATACTTGGGGATTATCATCTTGGATGACCTAACAGTGGCCAAACAATTCACAAAGCCTATAGGGAGAATCAATGGCATGCTGGGGTGCACTGAGGGGTATCACAAGCAGAAGAAGGGATGTGGTGATACCACTGTACAGAATGCTGGTGAGGTGTCATCCGGAATACCTTGTGCAGTTCTGGAGCCACATCTTCGTAAAGATGTAGACAGGGTGGATGTGGTTCAGAGAAGGGCAACTAAGAAGGTACAGGGCTTGCACCACAAGACATATGAGGAGCGATTGAGGAACCTCAATATGTATTCGCTGGAGGAGCCAAGACAAAGTGGAGATATAATAGAGACCTTCAAGTATCTTAAAGGCATAAATAAGGTGCAAGAGGGTGACATTTTTCAGTATAGATTCATAGATTCGTAGATTGGATACGAGTTCAGTGAGCCAGGGCCCTTTAATGAACTCACCACCACCTTAGTGGTGGAAGAAAATTTCTGGGTCCCCATATATCTACTACTCCCAAATTATATGCGTTCTTTCTTAAGTAGAAAATACAAACCAAGCAAAATTTCTCAACCAAGTAGTTGATTTATTAAGCACCACTGTGGAAACCCCTAGCGCCTTGGCAATATGCCTTCAAGGGGGCTTGTTGTAATCTGGCATACATGTTTCTAATGTTTAAATAGCAATCAAAAAGTGACATCATACATCAATTCACCAATCCAAATGGTCTTCTCATTAAAATAATGAAACCATTATCAATTAATTTTTCTAACACTAATAAAGTCACTTACTAGAAAAACAGGCACATAAAAAACATAGTTCATACTGCAAAATCAAAAGAGAACAAAAAAACTGTGCACATTATACTCATTTATAAAATATGACCAGTTCTTAATAGAGTAGGGGTTCAACTATGATGTTTCTATTGGTAATCTTAACTGCAGGGTTCACCTAATTATTAGGGGATACACCAACATTTCTTTTTATATCCAAATAACATTAAATCTGTTATCAGTAACCATTAGTCTTTAACCTTTTACTTTTTCACTTTTTTTAGTCTTGCAAGGTCTTTTTAAATGATGACAGAAGTAGAGAAGCACATACAGCTGCTGCCTCAATGCCCATTTGTACTGGAAACTGAATCTCCTTAGGTGGTCCTACAAGATCTAATAAGGGAACAAATACAGAAAGAAGAGAAAAAACACATTAGTTTTACAAAAATATATACTGTGGGATTTTCTTATACTATATATTATATACTAGCTATCTCTAATGTTTAGATACAGAGGAAGTGTAATCCTAAAAAAAAGGAATTAGATTTAGATAGGAAGGAGAGAAGGGTTTCTAATGGGGGGGGGAGAAAGAGGGGAGGAAGGATTTCCATTTTGGGGTGTGGGGGAGGGAAGGACAAAGAAAATAGGAGAAATAAAAACTAAAAACATAAATCTATCCAGCCTTTTTTTAAAGGTATCCAAAATGTCACTATTAACTATGTTTTTTTGGCAAGGTGTTCCATCTGTTAATGACTCATTGTGTGAAGAATTTACTTCTCCTTACTGTAGCAGATTGGTCTATTCATTTAAGGGTATGTGATCTAGTTAGCTCTCTACCCATGTGTCTGATCAAAAATATAGTGTTTAATCCATAAGGTTAATTTATGTGTTTAACAATTAAACACATTTCACCCCTTATATTTCTATAATAGGTTGAGTACAGGTTCAATTTTTATGTTTGCTTGCATGCATGCGCAAGAAACATTTCATCACAGCTTAGGAGAGAAGCGGGGTTTTGGAGGTGGGGCACTGTGGGAGCCAATGCCCCCAGTGCCTCTTGAGGCTTGGCCCTCTTTCCCCAATGCGGTGGCACACTGCTGCTGACACTAGTTTAGCCAGCGTGCCACCACCTTGAAAGGAATCCGCCGCTGCAATGTGGGAGCAACCCGTCATTGTAGGACAGCCCCTTGCCTAGTGTAAAATTTATGTTAACATGGTGGCGGGCGGCGAATCCCGCTGCCCATCTCAGAGTCCCGATGAAAGCTGACTCGGAGGTTCCCAATCCCCCCTGTCAGCATGATGCACCTCCCTCCCCATTTGTTATGTGCTGAGGGAGTGCCCAATCCCCCTCTGCTCATGAGCTCCCACTCCCCCCTTCCACACTGTATGGCCGACGGAGGTGCCAAATCCCAGTTCCCCCAACAAACACCGGGCCAGGTGGCATGCTGGGAGCTCACCCCAGCATGCCAAAAGTGTCCTGCGATGTCTTTAATTTTAAATCCTGTAAAAAAAGAAAACGGTCCCTCGTCGAATGCCATGCCCCCTCTTCAAACCCATGCCCACCCGCTGCATGCTCTTCCTCCCCACACCCCATACTTACCTCCGGAGCCCAGCGAGACAATCTTTGGTGGACCCGGAACATGTCTGAAGTCTTCAAAGCCGACCACAAACTGAAGAAATGCCAGTAAGCTGTATAATTGAATAAATGTTTTTTTTCAACTTTGGTGTATATCTCGGCCATTTTTTTGAATTTTGGCACCACATTTTCAACATGGGGTTCTTAGGACCCCACCTCATGAGTTCGGTCACTGTCATCTCGTTATTCGGTCCCGAAAAGTGATTTTGCAGTCACTGCATGGAATCACCTTTCTGGACGGATTAAGGAAATGACAGTGTCACTGTTCATGAGGTGGGCTCTCAAAAAGCCTATGTTGCAAATTTGGTGAAAAATGTCCAAAAAATGACTGTGTTATGAGCATGCATTGCACAGTTTCTACGCATGCTCATAACCTCACGAATCTGTAATATTTTCACTCCAGGTTTTCAACACTGGCATTTTTCCACACCTCCTTATGAACAGTACAGCTGTCATTTTTCACATCCTGGCTGATATGTGTTTTCGCACTCCCAGTGCAGAATAGTGCGATCACTTGTGGGAAATCAGTGTTCGGGGCAGATTAAGAAAATCACAGTGACACTGTTCATGAACAGAGGTCCTAAAATGCCTATGTTGAAAATTTGGTGACAAAAGTCCATGAAATGACTGTTACAAGCATGTGTTGTGCAGTTTCCACGCACCCTTGTAACTTCACTAATTTGTAATATTTTCCTTCCAGATTTTCAATATTGGCAGTTTGCCACACCTCCTTATGAACAGTATATCTGTCATTTTTCATATCCTGCTTGAAATATGCATTTGCACATCTGGTGCACAATGGCATGATTGCTGTGGGAAATTAATGTTTCAGACAGATTAAGAAAATCATAGTGACAGTGTTCATGAGCAGAGGTCACAAAATGCCTATGTTGAAAATTTGGTGAAATAATTCCACTAAATGACTGCGGTACAAGCATGTGTTGCACAGTTTCCACGTACACTCGGAACTCTGAGCATTTTTAATATTTTCACTACAGATTCTCAACATTGCCATCTCTTCACACCTCCCTATGAATGGTACAGCTGTCATTCTTCACATCCTGCCTGATCTGTGTTTTCGCACATCTAGTGCAGAATAGCATGGTTGCTGTGGGAACTCAAAGTTCAGGACACATTAACAAACTCACAATGCCACTGTTCATGAGAAGAGGTCCCAAATGCTTTCATGATGGGGGTCACAAAATGGCCATGTTGAAAATCTGTACTGCGAATACCAATGCACACCTGGGGTGTTAGGGTTTCTAACCATAACATCCTACCCTGTACAGACTGACAGGCATCAGAGGTGTAACTTTGGATTGCCAGCTGTAATTCTCATGCCATTCCACCCCCACCCTGAAGCCAGTGACAGGCATCGAGGTGTGCCTTGCACTCTTCAGCCCCCAGACTTCACCCCAGTCTCCTGTACTGCACCCATTTCAGCATATGTCCTTATGAAATGGGGTGACTGTGAAGCCAAACACCCCAAGGCACACCTCAATACTTGTCAGTGTCTACAGGATAGGGTGAGGTGAAATGCCGTGAGCATCATGGGCAACAACCCACAGGCACACCCGCTTGTCCATCTCTGCAGGGTGGAGGTGGGACTGGTGTGAGTTTAATACTTCACTGCCAGTCCTATTCTGTATCTAACTTCTGCATGTCCAATGCTAATATCAGCAAGCAAACATTCGGCATTGACAAATGCTTGTTTAAGTCTGTTACTACATCCCAGATGTTGACAGGTCCTTATTTTTTTGGTTAATCTTCTCTGTACTTTTTCTACCATTTTCCTGGACTTAATATCTTGTGGACACAGCATTGGGCATAGTATTCCAAGTGTGGGGGTACCAGAGAGGTGTAAAGTGGAAGTATAACATTTCTGTTTCTGCTTTTGATGTTTCTAAGTATACACCCTATAAGTTTTTGACATTTCTTTACAGTCTCTTGGTTATGTCTGGTGAAGGAAAAGTAATTTGTGATGAAAACCCTAAGATCGTTCTCCTCTTTAACCTCTGTTAATGGACTATTGTCAATATTATATTTATACATGGGGTTTTTATTTCCAAAGTGCATTACTTTGCATTTTGCTATATTGAATTCCATTTTATTGTCCTTAGCCCATAAGACTAGTTTATCAATGCTTGTTTGAAACAACATAGCATCATTAATAGTTGGTACATAACCTACCTTACAGTCATCTGCATATTTGAGGATCCAGGTGTTATCTGTAGGCTGCAGTGTAGATATCATAATGTTAAGTAGGATGGGACCCAAGACTGAGTCCTGAGAGACTTCACTTGTTACCCAGCCAGGTCTAGACTAGAGCAGTGACCTTTGATGGACACTCTCTGGGATCTGTTCTTTAGCCAGGAGTCAACCCATTGGATTATATTAGCATGAACTTTCAATTTGCATAGTTGTTCTTACAATATTGAATGGGACACCTCACCAAAAGCTTTGGCGTAGTCAAGGAACACCACATCTACTGGTATACCAGTATCCAATGCTGTGCTCACTGGTTTGAAGAAGTTTCTTTGCTTCAAATATTGGACATAAATCCCAACTACTGCCTGTGGCATCTGTCATGTTTCTCCCTTAGAACAGTCCTTCTTCCCCAGGTCATCAAGTCAAACCCTCTCCTATGTCATCTGACCTTCCCTCTCCACTCCCTACACTCTCCTCCCCTTCCCACCCCACTTTCCAGGTCATGCCTACAGTACTTATCAAAGGACTCTTACATCTCAATCTTCTTCGCACTTTGACGCTAGAACTGCCACTCCTGCTTACTATGACTCCTTCAATGTTTACTATATAAACTTTAGCTCATTACCTTACATCCATATATCTGTATCTACGCAATTGTATTTAAATGGCACTACCTCTTGTTGAATCTACTGCTACGTTCTGGTGGAAGTATCTTGTTACATGTGATAGTTATATGTTATTATGTCATTATTATTACTACTATATAATTGTTATGTACGTTCACTCAACCTGTTATGTCTTAACCCTGTTGGCAATTGTTTTGCCCCAGGTCCATCTTGTAAATGAGCTTATCTCAATGATGTTCCACCTGGCAAAATAAAGATTTTGATTTTTTAATTAATTGATTGATTGGAGGAGATTGGTTAAACAGGACCTGCCATAAACAAAGCCGTGCTTCGAAATGTCCTTTATTCCTGATTCTTCTATATGTGTTATTAACCTTTTTACAAGTAATCTTTCCATAAGTTTACCCAGCGCTGATGTGAGGCTGATTGGTCTATAATTAGCCACATGAGTTTTATTCCCTTTTTTAAATATAGGAGTTACAATAGCCATCCTCCAGTCCACTAATGTTTTACCCTCTTGTAAAGAGATGTTAGAAAGAAAGGTTAAAGGCCGAGCTAGTTCATCAACCAATTTTTTGATAAATAAATTTGTTATACCACCAGATCCTGGGGTGCTTGATGTTTTTAATTTGTGGATACAGTCTATAATTTCTTTTTTTGTAAATAATGCATAGGTCATTTTAGATTCAGGGATCTATCTGCATTGTCACATTATCTTTTTTATTGTAGATACTAACAAAATAATCATTAAGTGCATTTACCATGTCTGTTTCATCAGTAATGACTCCAGTTGATGTTTGCAAAGGGCCTGCTGATGGTTGCTTTCCCTTCAGTGACCCTATATAACTACAAAATTGTTTTTTATTATCTTTAACTCATTTAACCAAATTCTGCTCAAGATTGGATTTGGATTTTTTAATACTGTTTTTAGTTTCTTCAGCTAATAACTTAAATTTTATCCAGTTTGTGTTAGTTGGTGCTTTTTTGTACTTATTATAATATTTTTATTTCTTTCTTATTAATTTTCTAATTTTAGTATTCCACCATAAAGGGGTTCTTTTAGATTTTCGATATTTGCATCTTGTAGGTACCCAATTTTTGATGCAATAATTTATATGTTCTTGACATACTTCCCATGCTGAGATTAGTTCTCTCCCATCTAGTTCAGGTTTCCAATTCCATTTGTTTAAATAACGCTTTATACTATTGTAGTCTGCATTTTTAAAATCCTTAAACAGGGTTTTGCCTTTTATTTGTTGTTTAATTGTATACTCATAATAAATCATATTATGATCACTATACGCCAGTGGTGGCAATACTTTTATATCATTAATATTTTTGGGCGTGTTTGTAAGTACCAAGTCTAGAATAATATTACCTACAGTAATTAGCTGATCTAAATTCAACAGTGTAAGCATTTCAAGAAATCTTTTTTCAACTGAACTTTGTTCTTGCAATGATTGCCAGCAGATTCCAGGAAAATTAAAGTCACTCATCAAGATATTCTTACCAGTAGTGTCTGAGGTCTCTAATGTTGACAATAATAAGTCATTATCAGTCAAGGTATAATTGGGGTGGGGCGGTAAACCAGTCCTATTTTAAGTCCCTTGGTGGGTGTTTTTAGCTGATACCAACACAATTCGAGGTTGGTATCCATATTATTATCTATTTCTAATACTTTGATGTTATCTTTTACATAAAGGGCTATCCTACCTCATCATCTTTCTCATTTTTGTTTAATATATTACAGCCAGAGATGTTGATGTTCCAGTATAGAACGAGTACAAGAACAAGGGGGCCCAATATGAGATTGGAGGGGGGAAGGATACAGGAAATATGAGGAAGTTGTTCTTCCTCACTGAAAGGGTGTTGGATACATGGAATGGCCTGCCCCAATAGGTGGTGGGAGCAAGCACAGAGGGATTCAAGCATGCTTGGGATAGACATAAAGGAACCCTAGAAGTGGGAAGGAGAGGCTAAGCTGATGCCCAAATAGGGTCACCAGCCACTGTTACAGGAAAGGAAAAAGGGAAGACTAGATGGAGCTAGTGGTTCTTATCTGCCATCAATTTTCTATGTTTCTAACTTTCCCGCATGAGCTCCATGCTCTCTGTGAGTGGTGTGAATGCTTTATACTGCCTTGCTGGCACGGACCAGATTTTGTTTATATTCCTTTCTGCTATCACATTGTTTATGAGCATGACGCATTGTGATGTCTGCATCATGTGTCAAGCCTCCGCCCTTTCCTCTATGGTGTGCTGATTGAGGTCTTCATGCATCTCCTCATGTGACTTTTTGTGATACAACAGCTATTTTTGGAAACACAGCTGAACATTATGTACTCTGCCTTATTAGACCACATCATATGCACAGGCAGACTTAAGCATGTTCTAAGAATCGATGCTGAAATGTGACATACTGAATGTTTTGTATCAAGCACATATGACATCTTGATTGCATAATTCCCTTACTGATGATAAAACTTGAATCTCACACACCCTCCAGACCATTCCTATCCACTACATGTGACAACAAGTCAAGTGGCACCTTGGCTATCCCCAACCAGACATTACTCTTTTTCCAGTTTGTGCATTGGTGAAATAAAGTATTCTCTGGGACAGGATAGGTTCCATTTACCTTGTTGGTGCAGCTTGTTAGCATCACCAGAACTGTACTCCAGGCAGCATGTGTTCAAGTCACAACTGAGTCACTTACTTCTTTCTCTCCTCTGTTTGTATATGTTACGTCAGTCTAACTAAAAATACCACTAACAGGCTAATCTGGTTAATGTCAGTTGGCATCCCTTCTGTGTCCCCCTCCCCTGGTATGAGGCTGAAAATAGGCAGAATTGTCTAGTCCTCCATTCCCAGTCCACCCAAATATTAAATAAATAAATGCTCAGCGCATTGTATTGTGCATATCTGGGACTGTCTATGATATGAATTCTTGATTTGCCAGTACATATGTGACCATGACATTCAACTGTGTTTATCCACTGTTTCATACTTCATATCATGTTATTTAACAGTGGTTTAGTGTTAGGGTAATTCCAGTCTGGAACAACTTGCCTGAAGAGGTTCTTGCAAGTGAGAACATGCTTGGGTTTAAGAGGGAACTGGAAAAATACTGTGTAGCAAACAAAATTGTGAGTTAATATAGCTAGGGCATTAGTGAGCACAATGGACTAATGTCTTCTCTGCTCAGATATAACCTATGAAACTTATGAAACCACTTTTATTTTAGTCCTTAACCAGTGCCAATTGAGGAATGGCCTTGTCGGGGTAGGACTGCTTTTCACTAACATTCCTCTAAATGTGTTATTCATGACCTGGTGAGTATTCTTTTTCCTGTTCTTATTAAAGTATTTGTTGTATGTGTGTAAACTGTGTGTGTCTGTGTGCCATCTGTTAACATGTTCATTGAAAGTATCACAGTATATAATGACCATGTGTCATAACTAACTTTCACCTTGACCCTGCAACATTGAATACTACAGACATGACTTGTTGTGCGTTCTACCCTATGTTACCTGTCACATGCATTCTTTATGTAACCAAAATGTTTATTCACATACACCAAAACATGAATGTTTTTGTAAGCATCCAACCCTGTTTGGGTGAAAACACACTTAGTGTCATCACCCCATAAGGACATACCCCTCTATCATAATGTTTTTGAACAACATGGTTTTGGAAGATCATGTTATGCATCCTCCTATTCCTATGCACCCTATCATCCTGCATTCACCATACAGTGCCCGCTCACATTTTTTGGGTTATGTGTACTACATCACATATGGTTGCCCACAGATCACTTTCATCTCTGGATTCAGTAACCTGACCACCCCACACTACTGTGTACTGTTCAGTGTAATTTCACTGTCCCAAAATCATGCACTGGCATTTAGTGCAAATGCGTCTTACTGGACACACTGTAAAACATTTCACCCCCCCCCCACCCATCATTTGTATTGTGTCAATAATTTAGCAAATCTTACTGTTGTCTGAAAAGATTCATACCTTCCCCTCCACCCACTTTGCAATGTCACTTAGACTGCCAGCAGCACAGATCCATGTCATTGATAGATGGTCACCCACACCTCTGTTGTTTGTGAGTTGTGTGTCCTTGATTACTGTTGCTTTTTTACTTTTCAATACAATTAATCATGTTGTGTTTCCTGTTAATGTCTCACGTGTCAAGCTTTCATTTCTGTCATTGACCCCTAGGATACACAATTGTAAATGGTGGGATATTCAGACTCAAGTGAGGACGAGCTACCAACTTTCCCAAGTAGACGCACACTTTAGCCCTATATGTTTGAGCCAAAATATCTTGACAGTGAAGGTCTAAGTAAAACCAACCCTGGATTAACATCATCTGATTCTCAATCAGAAGACAGTGAAAGGGAGGTGGTTGCTGTTGTTGAGAGAGCCAGCACCACAGATTGGTGCTCGTGTGGACCTTGTGAGGTCATGCTAATGGAGAGGGAGAGCATCTGTTGCCATGAAATTGATGCAGTGGATGATAAGCATCAGGATAAGGTTTCACTGTTGAGTTACGTGAACACTCAGGTAAATACATTGTCATCCAAGTTAACTTAACTCTCTACTGTTCTTTTACAGATGCCTAGTGTGTGACGCACAGACTGAGCTTCAACAATGTGTGCCTTGATAATGAGGTTCTGTGGTGTGCTCTTGTACAGCTGCATGAAGTCTGGCACAATGTTTCGAGGACCCAGTCCCTAACAGGTACAGTAAGTCAGTCAACACTTACAGTAATGTACTTATTGGCTGTCCAGTTGTCATGTAATGCAGAGGCATTATGCCTTTCCTCCAGCCACACCAGCTTCCCATGTTCACTGCGTGAGCTGGTCACCAAGTGTTCGCTGTGGTGTGAGAGGATCATGTGGTGGACAGCTCTACTGTACCATGGATGTGTGGTTATGGAGAGTGCCATTTGTCTGCCACCTACTGGATGCTGTGAAACAGAGCATGAGAGGTGGCCACACAAGCAAGGAATGGACACAAGAACAAGGGGTACCCACAGAGCACATGGAAGGCACAGCCTCAACCTCACTGTACAGGTCAATGAACTCAGCACGATGCAGCATGGTAAAATTCACACACTTTATTTTCTGAAATTATAGCATTAATATGCAGGCAGCCATCCACACGAGAATGCCTGCATCAAGCTGAGTTTATTGGCCTGGACAGTGATGGTGAAGCCATGCCTCCCATCATCTATGCTTGTGGCTGTCTTTCAGTGCATCAGGGTGACCTAAATAATGGTTGCGGGGGGCAGGTGGCTAACTATGCAGTTGTATAGCCATGGGATAATCCAAATTGTTTCAGTATATAAAATGAAGCTTGCCATGATGAAACACAATTCTACATCACTTTGCACTACGCTGCAGCACAGTTATGACAGTTAACAATGTCATTTAAGCTGGCCCAGTGGTGCTGAGGGTTGAGGTGCTGGACACCACACCTCGCATCACACCGGCGACCCGGGTTCGGGAACAAGCCAGGGCCGTTAGGGGTCGGCAGGGGAGAGAGAGGATTGAGCATCCAGAGGACTGCTCTCCTCTCTCTGGGGAGGGTTCTGGGGACTGCTCAGCATCCTAGTGGCCCCCGATGGAAATTGGAGGCAGCACAGGCACACCAGCCAATGTAAGAGAGTAGAGGAGTGTGGCAGACATCAGCAAGGCAGACGTACATGGACATCATTGCATGCCACACTGCCATGGAGAACCAACAAGGAAAAACCCCTACCAGGATCGTGGAGATGATGGGGGCTCCCGGGGAAGGACGCCCATCCCACCGCCAGCCCGTTTACTCAGAGGGACTCCTGGATGACCTGACACCCAGGTAAGGCCTCTCTAACCTCAGACAGGCCATTAAGGGAGAATGGGCCTGCCCCAAGGGAGATTCAGGGGGCTAGGTCTGCCTGAGGTGTCGGGGGAGTTCATTTGAGGCTTGGGTTCAGGCAAGGAACAGCAGTCCTCACCATGTGAGCACCTCAGAAGGATGCCTGGCCTGGAAGGAACATAAATAAAGTCCACAAAAACAAACAAACAAAAAAAATGTCATTTAAATGTGAATTCATACCTTTTGTCATGCATGAAAATGTTATACTGCCATGATCCATTGAATGTCACAGTTTCCTTCATGACAAAAGGTAATAATAATAATTATAATTTAAATGACTTTTATTTTCCACAGTAACTCTGCTGTAGCATGCTGCAAAGTGCAGCAAAAATGCTGTAGAATTTCCTTTCATCCTGTCGAGCTTCATTTTTGGTACCATGATCTGTATATAAATATAGCTTCTTCGAGGCAGTCTCTTGCAGCAGGTCATAAAACATGGGATTCCAGCCACAGGAACATAACAGTAACAGTAGCTATTTCTGACTGAGGCGGTGGCAAAGTAGCAACTCCAGATGGCTCTGGACATTGTGGACTTCTGTGCTCTTTCAGTGGTGGCCGCGGTCACCAGGCGATGCAGGGCCTGGCTGAGGGTCTCGACCTTCATGGTAGACACCCAGCACAAACTGGTGGACATACCCTTCATGGGCGCCAACTTGTTTGGTCCACGGAATGATGGTCATCTTCAATACATTGAGAAGTCCAATGCCACCTTGGACTTTGTTGCTTCTGCCCAGAATGAATCTAAATGTTCCAAGAAGCCAAAGTGCAAGCACTTGCAGACTTCTGCCCCTGCAGCCAAGCAGGCCCAGTACCAGTCTGGGCAGGAGCAGCAGGCTCAAGCTTGGTGTTCTCAGCCCAAGTCAGGGGCTTCAGTGGCCCATAAGCATGGAGGGAAGTATCCCGGCAGCCCCCCGGCCAGATCCTCCTCCTCCAAGCCTGCACAGTGATGGTGGCCCATCTTTGGCATCAAGGGGTGAGGGTGTACCTCTACCTGGATGATTGGCTTATAACAGCTCCCTCCAGGCAGGAGGTGGAGATGTCCAGGGACCTGGCCCTCCAGATCTGCATCAACGTTGGCCTCCTGGTCAACGAGGCCAAGTCAGAACTCATGCCCTCCCAGGTGATCTGCTTCATCAGGGCAGAGCTCAACTTTTGCCGAGCCAGAGCCGGGCTCCTGGTGGACAGGGTGAAGATTCTCTCCTCCTTTGCCCGATCATTTTTGGTTGGGCACTTGCACCCTGCCCGGGACTTCCTGCTACTTCTGGGCTACATGGCGGCCGGCACATCTGTGGCCAGTGGACTCAGTGACTAGGTCACTTTGACTAGCTGGTCATTGTGACCCAGAAGATGTGGGATGCTCTCCTATGGTGGACCATCTAGAGCATCTGCAGGAAGGGATCCCATTTGTCCACCATGAGCTGATAGCCATCCTGATGACCAACGCCTCTCTCACGGGCTGGGGTGTCCACCTGGGGGAACCCAGAGTCCACAGGCTCTGGACCCTGAGGAGTCCTGATGCCACATCAACCTGTTGTAGCTCCGAGCAGTCCTGCTGGTGCTGACTCCCTTCGCTCTATTTCTTTGTGGTTAAGTGGTTCTGATCCAGACGGACAACACCACGACCATGTACTAGCTCAACAAACAAGGTGTGACTCACTCCCGGCCTCTGTGCAAGGACACTCTCCACATCTGGACCTTCTTGAGCCGACTGTAGGCAGATCTCCTCACCATTCATGTGGTAGGACCCTCCAGTCAGCTGGCGGATGCCCTCAGCTGAGTGGGCGAGGCATCCCATAAGTGGTCTCTCCATCCAGAAGTAGTACACAGCTTGTTCTCCCAGTGGAGCACCCCTCAGGTGGACCTGTTCACCTCCAGGGAGAACACAAACCTGAGGCTGTTTTGTGCCCACCCCCCTCAGTAGGGCTCGCTGCAAGGGGATGTCTTCTTGAGGCCATGGACCACAGGACTCTTTTATGCCTTCTCTCCACTTTCCTTGATCCACAAGGTGCTCCTCAAGGTCAGGAGGGACAAGCTCAGGTGATCCTGGTGGCTCCAGACTGGCCCAACCAGTTCTTGTACCCCGAACTCCTCAGCCACAGTATCAGGCTCCCGAGGCATCTTCCAGCATGCGCGGACTGCTTTCCATCAATCAGGGGAAGGTACTCCACCCAGACCTTTAATCCCTGCGCCTGGCAGCCTGGTTCCTGAGTGGCTACAGTTTCATGCTTTGAGTCTTTCCAAAGATGTACTCACTGTAGTTGAGGCATCTAGGAAGGAATCGACCAGGAAGTGCTATGATTTCAAGTGGAACAGATTCTCCATTTGGTGTCAGGGCAAGTGGTTGAACCCTTTGACTTGTCCAGTGGCTAGCATCCTAGATTATCTATGGTCAATCTCTCCAAAGTGGTACTTCAGTCGATGACCCTTAAGGTGCACCTGGCAGCCATCTCTGCTTACCAGGCATGGGATGATCAGCAGTCAGTTGCACAGGAGAAGGTGGTCTGGCACTTTTTCAAAGGCCTCAATCACATATCCCCTCCAGTGCTTGAACCACCATCACCATGGGATCTACCGCTGGTACTGGCAAAGCTCATGGGCAAGCCATTTGAACCATGCACACATGTGAGATGTTGCATTTGTCATGGAAGACTGCATTCTTGGTGGTTATCATGTCAGCAGAAGGATTCGTGAACTCCTGGTGCTCTCAGTCAAGTCTCCTTATCTCATCTTCCATAGGGACAAGGTTGTCCTGTGCCCCAACCTGAAGTTCCTTCTGAAGGGTGTGTCAAAGATCCACCCAAACCAGGTGATGGCTCTACCAGTGTTGTACCCCAATCATACCTCGGATGCCGAATACAGGAATGTCAGAGGATGGGGCAACCCATGTTGTATATACTATGCTGTGCACTGCCAATGTGTACGTAAATCACTGTAAAAGATTTCTGCAAGATATTGATACAGGCAGTTTACAGTACAATATATTATTGCTCTATAGGGGTAATCCTTCTGAAGATCTGCTGCTAATGGCGAGTAATGAACCTGTCCAGCTATTAAGCAAATTGGGTACAGCTACTGCCATGTGGCAGGGGGGTGAATAGGATGGACCCCAAGACTCTCCTATTATGAAAAAAACTACAGTATGTTACAGTTTTACTCTTCTAACCTCTACATGCTCAAAGACCACAGGTTAAGAAAGTTTCTCTTACAGGCTCCCCAGTCAGTGGAACAATCTCACTATCAAACTATGCTACACTCTGGGGTTAACATGCAGCCGATGGGCATCATGAAAAGTACAGACTTTATAGAAAAAAAATGTCAAAGCTAGTGCCATTTCTCATTTTGTTATGTTTATAATTGATAGGGTTTCAAGTGGAATCATGCTTCATGTTTTTCTGTATGTTTCCTTCACTTTTTTTAGAATAAAACACTAATTGCAGTTGTCAAGGAAAGCCAGCTGCATATAAATAGATGTTTACATGTTGCTGAGATTCAGTGATAACTGGCATTACTATTTTTTTCTAAAGAACAATAAAGTATACTTACAAAACACATTGAATGGGATTTTGCTTGTAAACCTGTATTCAAATAAATAACACAAATGAGGAATGAGGCCAGCTTTTAAAGTTTGTACCTGATAGCAATTTTGTAACACATATCAGCTATAAACCATGTAAACTCTACCATTTATATTGCCGCTCTCTGTTGCTTTGCTGATTGTACTGTACTCTAAGGAAATTATAGTTCTTATTGTTGCTCTGTGACATGTCTGCTGATTGAACCTTTTGGATACTTATTTTTATTTTGTAATTTTTTTTGTATGTGTGTTTTGACTGCTTTGACTTTTACTGCTTGTATTTCCATTGCATGCGTCTTCCCCAGGCACATCTCAAAACAATTTTCTCAAAGGAGTGTGGTGTACATGTATTTGAAATACAATTTTAGAAGTGAGAAAAGAAACAAATGCTCTGGCTGGGATCTGAACCCAGGATGGCTCAAAACATTGTTCTGCTACCAGGACAGCTAGAGACCTGGAGATCCCAAACGACCCCAAAGGCATTCATTCTTTCCCAATGCACACCCAGGAACCACATATTTTAAATACCATTTTAGAAGTTAGAAAGATTTTTTTCTCACTTCTTAAATTGTATATCAAATATATGCACACCGCAGTGACCATAGTCCTTTCAACAAAAATGTAGGTTACACTTTATGTGTCTCTTTCCTAATCATTAATTACATGCAACAGGGTAATTACACTGTAGTTACATGTTTGTTGCACGAAACTACATTGCAATTGCAATGCAGTGACACTGTAGATTCTAATCTGTATGGCTCCAGGGTGTGCACTGAAAGAGGATGAGTGCCTTAGGGATCCTCAAGTTTATAGTTGTCCTGGTAACATGGTTGATAGTGTAGCAAATGATATTCTGAGCCAGCCTGGGCTCAAAACTCAGCTAGGGCAATTATTCCTTCGTCACTTCTAAAACTGTACATCTGAAAACAAACTTTTTCAGTTCAGTATGCATTTCCTAGTCAAATGCTTTAAATGAATAATAATAAATGAATATTAGTACACTAAATTTACTATAGGATGTGTCACAGTACAGTGATAGCATGAAAGCTCACACAGTATGAGTGTTGTTGGGGTAAATGCTTCAGCAGTTAAGCTTGGACGTGTGTCGGCACTCAAGCTGGAGCATAGTTATTAGGAGTATGAGAGTCAGGTTTTCTGGTTCCAATGGGCTGGCCTGCATCAGACCAGGAAAACTGCAACCAGAACCAGAACCAAACCCAAAAATGTTATATACTACATCGGAAAACTTAAATGGTGCAACCAATAGAAAAACAAATGAGTAATGTCACTGTACTCAGCGGGTCTGGATCTGCAGCACTGAAAAGAACAATGTAAACCAGTGGCCTTTTGTTCTCTTACATCTATTCCATTCCTCCATCTCACTCCATACTGTTACATTCTCAGAGGTGTAATATGTTGGCCTAATTAATTCAACATATTGACTTTTTCTAAGGGAAGAATGGGAAACAGATTGATGAGGAAGACTATGATTCACATAGGAATAATGAAATGTGTACACACAACAAAAAACAGAATACAGTCAAACTGATTAAAAAGGACTCTTGTTTTTATGTACCTGGGTCACGGAATCAGTACAGCTTTTGGCAAGAGTGTTGAGCAGAATGATGAAGAACCTAGCAGCAGCAGTGGAACTTTATTTTTCATATATATTTTAGTTATGGATTTCATGCAAAGTATAGAAAATAAATATCAAATGTACAGACATACATGCATGCCATTACACCAGCATCAATAGACACCCACAGTTGTTACTCATTAGGAGGAGGAGAAAAGATAACATTGATATACCACTGGTTTAAGAACGAGTCTTGCTGTCAAGAAATGTGGTGAAGATACTGAAAATTTTACAAGGTCAATGGTATAGAAATAGCGAATATAGGGTATTATGCCATGTGATACTCAAAGTTTGGAGTAAATTAAAGTAGGACGCAGAGGCCGCAAGCTACAGGCCACCTACAAACTGTTAATAATTAAACTGCAGCATGGAAAACTGCTTAGTACAAGGCAGTAATTTAGAAAATCTAGGCACAGGTTAACAAATATTGAAAACTGACTTCATATAATATTTTAGCAGGTTACAACTGTAAAATGTCACATGGCATGTACTGATTAACTCCATTAGTGTGCAGCAGCACTGGGAGTCTGGGATCAGCATCAGGGTGCTGAAACAGAGACACAATGTTTGCTCTATGTCTATACCTGCCAATATACCCCCACTTTCCAAAAGAGACAGAAAAGATGCCAAACCAAATTCCATCTTAACAAAGAGTTCAGCATCTCTATGAAAAATAAAATTAGCCCACATTGCAACTCAACAGACATTACTTTACTGTGCCCATAAAAAACTCTTCAACGGTTCAACTTAAACTTTTACTTATTCTATGCCTCGCAAAGTCCACTTTCACCATGGTGAAGCAAAAACTCACAGTTCCAAGTCACTGTCTGAAGGGTCTTCCTTAGGGCTCTGCTCCATCTCTTGCAACTTTTCAATTGGTTAGGCTGCATCTAACAGGAGGTTGGGGACACACAGTCTTTGTTTCACCCCCTTTCAATTTCCTTTCAGCAGATCCTGTTGGTGAAATATAGATCTGTACATAAATACCTTGCGGCATCAGCATCACTGGTTAAAAGTTCTTTTGTGATACTTTGCCAACTGCAAGGCCTCATCTCTCAGCCCTGCATAAGTAAGGACAATTCAGTACAGTTTTTGGGGTGTAAGTGTTTGCCAAAGCTCTTCAGGGATTTGCCCTGAATGCCTAATCCATTAATCTGAGTGGCAGAGGGAGGCATATTGTAGCAATTGAGGAAGCCAGGTTTCAAACAAAGTCATTGGATCCTCTGATTCAATACCATTGGGATATTGGATACTGAGACCCTACAACCTTAAGAACTCAGAATTTTGAAATTATATCACTTTTCCTTTATATAATCTATTTGCAGGTTGCTTTTGTTATGTAAAAGTCAATACATGCAATTACAACTATATAGGAAGCATGCATTTTAGTTCTGAAATTCCAACAGGGATCCTAAATATATGATACAGAAGCAGGGACCCATTCTTTAAGCACCTGGAAGACTAAAGGACAAAAACACAGCAACACATAGGCATACCCCAAAGAACCAAAGCCAGTGAGACTCGTACATCCCAGGCTAAAACTCCCCAGGGACAAAGGTTCCCCCTGAGTTTCCAGTATCCCCGGGGCTGCTATCACATAATAAAAATAAATGTTTTAAGTACACGTTATTAAATAATATAGTGCCCATGATTTTTTTTAAACAGCAAGCTTTGAAATACACCTGGTCCATAGGTGCTACCAGATATAGGTAGACAGAAGGGTACCACAGTCCTCACACAGTCATCTGTTAAGTCAGTTTGCCCTAAACTGAGGATTTCTCCAGGAATGCCTTTGAGTAGAGATGCAACAAAGTTTTAATTCGCTAATGAATTTCCGGTGAAGTTGCTAAATCCACCTCTACAGATCATTTTGCGAAGTTTTCCTGTATAATAGGAAATTCACCATTTGTAACTTTGCTTTGCTTTTGCATTTTTTTAAGTGCGAGCTGAACCTTAAAAAAACCCAAAAGCAAGGTGAAGTTACAAATTATAAATTCTGTCTCACCCTTGCTGATTGCCACCCAGTGTTGACTATTCCCTGGTGTCTAGTGGTTCTCCCTTGATCTTTCCCTGGTGTCTAGTTGCCCCACCCCCACCCACCGATTGCCAGCACAAAGTCCAATAGAATTTCCTGGTGTGATCCCTGCAATAAAAAAAGGTGGTCCATTCCCTGATGTCTAACAGATCTTCCTCCCTATCTCAATCCCCTGTAATATAAAAAAATGGTAGTCCCCATTCCCTGGTGTCTAGTGGATACCCTTCCACCCACCTTGGCAGGTAGTGCCCGACCACCACCCTGCTCCCCCACCGACCCTGAGTTGGCTACTGGCACAGCCCTTCACTCTCCACCACAACTGGCTGCCAGACTAAGCTCAGTCAATGAATGAGCATGTTCTTGTACAAGCACGTGCTCACTCATTGTCAGCTCGTGCTCATTCATTCAGCTGTGTTGGTGGTGGTGGTGCAGACAAGACCGGAGGGCTGTTCCGGTCACCATCGGGGGGTCAGGATGGGGGAGAATGGTGTGTAGACCTCCTTGGTCCACCTCACCATTCCCCCCATCCCAACCCCCCGACGTTGACTGGAACAGCCCTCCATGCTTGTCTGTGCCCCTGACAGAGCTGTCACTGAATGAGAGTGAGTTGGCCTGTCAATGAATGAGTGGGGGCTTGTACAAGTACATGCTCATTCATTGATAGAACTCAGGCTGGTGGATGGCTGTGGTGGAGAGTGGGGGTCTGTGCCACTTTCTGGCTCGGGGTTGGAGTGGGGAGATTGGTGTTGGGGGGCTCTACCTGCTGGAATGGTGGGGCTCTCCCTGCCAGTGTGGGGGGTCTTCTAGACACCAGGGAATGGGGAATACCATTTTTTTTATTACAGGGGATAGGGGATGGGGGATCCACTACACACCAGGGAATGGACTAACTTTTTTTTTTATTACTGGGGATCAGAGATTGGGAGGGGGGATTCACTAGATACCAGGGAAGTATAGATTTCTTTCACATCAGGTCAGTATTCAGTAGGGGTGGGGCACTAGACACCAGGGAATTTTATTTTACATTGGGACAGTGATCAGTGAGTGGGGGGCCACTAGGCACCAGGGAATTTTATTCTACATCGAGCTGGCAATCAGTGGGGAGGATCCACTAGATGCCAGAGAATTGTATTTTGCATGGGGCCAATGATTGGTAAGGGGGAACCACTAGACAACAGGGACAGTTTTAGTTGGTTGGACAACTTCTTTTGTGCCAGACTCCACTGGCGGAGTTCAAACTCCACATTTTGCTGTGTTTTTTGGGGGTGAATTCGGGCTTTGTACCATGGATTAACTCTGTGAAATGAGGAAAATCCACAAATTAATTAACGTAGTGGAGTTTCCCAACTTCACTCATCTCTACCTTCGAGGCAGCAAACCCCACAGCTGGGCTCATCTCCTTCATGATAGGACACCAGACTCATGCTTCTTTCACTGGACCTTAAACAAAGCAAACAAACTCCCAGAAGAGCAACCGTTAGTACTGCTGAAAAGCACTGCACACCTTAGGCATATTGAGTGAGGTCAGGCTTCTGTGTCCAAATTCCATTGGAGTGAATGCTCCACGTGCTGTATGCTTGCATTTACCCTGTGTCACTGGTTTAGATCATGGCATGCACATGGACACCTCTCTACATGAACCGACTTCAGGCTACCCAAAGTGCTGCATCTTTTACCACAGAATGATCTGGAGCCAGATGAGAGTAATTTCCTTGGGCCATGATGTCTCCCTACTCCAACCATTGGTCTCTCTTTTCATTGATGAGCTATCATGCCTTTTCTGGAAAATATGGTTTATCATAGTCCCACCAGACCTTGGCCTACTTCTTCAATGTCTGTTTCACTCTGACTCAATTTAGACAGCTGATGTTTGTGTTAACCAGGAAGAATTGAGAAGGGCGTCCTCCTGTGGATCATGGGAACTGCCTGGTGTATTCCAGGTCAAGGTCACTACTCCTTGCCAGGGCTCTTCAGATTCTGCAGTGCTTTCAGTGCCCACAGATGGTAGCGTTTGACTTGCACCAGTAGTGAGAGTCCCACAGGCATTAGTTAGTGACTGTTCCTCCTTCATCCACAATGCAGTGGATGACTTAGGCCCCTCATGGAATGGTTGGGTGGGAAGGAACTTTCAAACAGGACACTCCCAGTCCCACTGGCAGAAGATCCTACAGATGAAAGGACAGGCAAAGGGGATTACTTACTTATTCACAACCCAGTCAATATTAGATGGCTGCATATTTGGGGTTTTTATGCTGTCTCTGCAGCCACTGCAAGGTATGGAAACCAGCTCTAAGCTGACACCGCTGTCTTACTAGACAATGGTGAGCTGGTTATTTTGAAGGCAGACACCAGCTCAAGGTGGTTTGGGCACAAACTGCACAGGTGGACAGGGTGCATCTCAAAGCCCACCCATACCTACACACAGATTTGTTACAAATACATTGTTGGCTCACCCACAGCTATCCCATAATCTCAATGGCTAAATTCAGGTCATTTTGGAGTTTGCCAGCATTGCACTGCTTGTTATGTGATTCCCTAGCAACACTTCGGTTATAGATGCAAAAGTCTCAGTCTATGTTCAGATGCTGGCTCTTTTTTCAGTCCCCCAAAACTCAGAGCTCTGCAAACTGTGTAAGTTTTTTACAGAGGGGCCACCACCTGCTGCAGTCATGAAAGCCACAAAATGTCTTTAGCTTAGTTTGTTACCTTACGCAGTCAAAAGTCTCAGATTATTTTAAGTCTGCATGCTAATACAGATCTAACTGTGGGAGAGTTTCATGGAGGAGGACAGTTTCAGGCAAAGTCAAGGCAGGTTGCCAGGACAATTAATATATCGCTGTTGATATCTCCACTGGAAAATAAGTCCCCCCTTATATTAGCTTTTTTCAATCTCTATATTATGCTTTTTAAATACAGCAAATACTTTTTATAAACCTTTGTTGATGTCTGTGTTTTCTCTTGCTATATGTACTTTGAAAAACATGTATTTTCAAAATGTTTAGTAATATAAATAAAGCCATATGCAAACTAGCTGATACATATGCATATTGTAAGTTCATAAATGTTTTAAAGGAGAGCAGTATGTATAATTTTGTCATTCTTTAAAAATAGCTTTATTGACTTTGGCGTCACTGGTTCTTCAGTGCTTTTTCAGGGTGGTTCTGGGGGACTGGAAGAAAAAATGTATTGTGCCAGCCCAGTGGCTCTGTGGTGAAACTACCATCCACCATGTTTGCAACCCAGGTTCAGAAGTGGACTCGAACTGCTGGGGGTCAATTGGGGGCGGGGACCGATAGTCTGATAGACTACTCTCTTCTCCCGAGCAGGGAGGGTTGCCATCTCCACTGAGTGCCACCTAGTGGAGGCCAGTTGGCAGAGCAGGTTGGAGCAACATGAAGGGAAGGAGGGTTCTATGTCATAATGGTGATTGCCAAAAGGCGACCGTCATTATGGCAAGGGTACATCAACGAGAATCAATTTTGGCAATGTACATCCCCGGTGCACAGGAAAATAGTGCCGGGGACTTCGAATTTCAATATTAAGGCATTGGCTTTGCCCCCCCCACACCCCTACTAAAGGATTCTTAACTCCAGGGGGCTGCATGTCAGGGGGCAAATTTGGGGGATTTTCGGCTGGGCACACAAAAATGTAGGCGCACCTGGACCTGAACCTGAACCCTTGCAGCATTAGGCTGCCATCCATCCACCATCCTATGGGGCCAGCTTGGCAGCACCATGCCAACCATACCAGGCCATCCCTCCCTCCCTCCCTTCCGTCATGCTCATTTTCCCCTGCCGTATACATATAGCAACGTTCTGTCGCTATATGCATGAGCCTCCCCATCCTGTCACCTTTCTCACACCCTTGCCCTGTCCTTTCTGCACCACAAGTGGGTCACCAATTAGGCAGGCACCCACTTGCAGCTAGCCCACGTCACAGGATACTATATCAGAGCTACAGGACTCTAACATCATGTTGTGTGCCTCCACATACACACATTGAAGTGTGCACCCCATCAGAGTTCAGAAAGAAAATGCAGAGGAGACATTGCGGAGCAGCCATGAGTGAAGCCTTGCTTGCCTGGACTCTGCCCATGACACTACAAGGACTCTGAACCCTGATTCTGGATAAGCATCTCTTAAGGGAAGGATAGTCTTCCCCTTCCTGACCTCCACATGGAGGGGGGGGGCAACCCGTGGAGGACTTTGTAGGCCAGTTAAGTCCAGAAGAGGTGGCTGCCTGTGGAAGGAGGCAGGAATGGGGTTGAAGAGCAAGCCTGCACTGACTGGGAGTATAAACATCTGTATAGCAAAAAGAAGAAAAAACTACTCACCATAGTGATGTTTTTTCTAGAGGGTTACTTATCAGTCATACAAATAGCCGCTTGCCAGGCCTGATTTGTTGCTCCAGAGTTGGAACTCTAGAATGTTAAAATGTGAGCTCTACAATATGGTCATGCATCTCCTGGCATTCCAATGGCAGATCTGTAGCTGAACAGCAGAAGAGAGTAGTGACCATTTAACTAGCCCAGGGGTCTGCAACCTTATCAGGGCCAGAAGTCACTTGTCTGTCTGCTGTGATAAGTCCGATCACCAGAGAGCCATATGAGTGCATGGATAACAGATGTCCTTTGTAATGCACATTTGTACTTAAATTCATCACAACATGCTATTTTAATAAAATTTATAACATGGGTTAGTAAAAAAAGAAATGCTATTGGTAAAAGACCATCAGATGACCATGCATTAAATGCCTGTATATGCACAGTTGATGTGATGGTGCCTAAATCAGTATCCTGGGGCAGTGTGAGATTCATTCTGTTCAGAGAAACTGAGATGTGAAAGGCTTCCATTTAAAAACAGTAGTGAAGCAAAACAGTGCTGCACTGTGATATCAGACAGTGCTCTTTCAGCAATGGCATTGATGTTCATTTCCTAAGCCATGTTCTGCCAGTGGGATGTCTGAGTAGCACTGTCTCCATGATCAAACATGCACTCAGTGGCCCATCCCTAAGCATTTCCCCCTGCTTTCCCCAAGAGAGACCCTTCCAAGTACAGCCCCCTCTTTGTTCTCTGCAGTATGAGACAGTGAGGAAGAGTGGCAGTTTGCCAGGGAAGGTGCAAGCATGGAGACCAGGTGCACTGCAGCTGCAGACAGAGAGAGGCAGAGAGTGCACTGTGGTGAGTGGCAGAAAGTGGGAGACTGGGACAGTGCAGACCAGGTAGAGGTAGTCAGTATGGGATGGAGGGAGAGAGAGAGAGAATCAGCCACGCTCAACAAAACAGAAACAGAGCATGTAAATCCCCACCTGCCCATACATCATTGCTGAGCACCCACATGGAGAGAGAGAGAGAGAGAGAGAGAGATGGGGTCATGTAATCCACAAGTGCTACAGTTGTGTGTGTGTGTGTGTGTGTGTGTGTGTGTGTCCCCCTCTCTCTCTCTCTCTGTCTTTCTCTTGACATTTGTAGGAAGCAGTATGTGAGGTGGGGAAATTGTGATGGAGTCTGTAGCAAAGGTATCCCCATTCTTGAGATTGCCCCACAGTAATAGCTCTGACAGTGAGCCATGGACCAAGAGAGAGAGAGAGAGAGAGAGAGCAACAGTGACAAGGAGAGTGCAAGAGCAGGACCTGTACAGAGCGAGAGAGAGAGAGAGAGAGAGAGAGAGAGAGAGAGAGAGTGGGACATGTAATTCAGTAGCAGTGCAGTGTCCTCTCTCCTCTCTGTCGATCTTGTGTGTGTGTGTGTGTGTGTGTGTGTGTGTAGGTCTTCAGTCAGTGACAGGGATGTGGCCGTGTCTCTGATCCTGTTTAAAATCTATTGTCCAGTTCAGGATTGATTATCTGTGTGACTCCCCCCCCCCAATCACCATTAATGTCACCAAGGGACACACTGGCACAGTTTATTGGCAAATAGTACAGTGTGCCCCTCCACCCCACAAAATACCTTGCAGGATGTGGAATAGTTGTATAGCAAACAGCCATACGTTGGAGAGAGTAAGAGAGAGAGAGAGACAGACAGTGAGATCGGCAGAGATAGAAAGCCCAACAGCGGGCAGCAGGCACACAGTACAACAATGTTTATATCAGTGTTGTAAGGCAAAGTAATTGACAGTCTGCAGTGTCTTCTCTCTCTCTCTCTCTCTCTCTCTCTCTCTCTCTCTCTCTCTCACCTCTCTCCTCTCTCTCTCTCTCTCACTGTCTCTCTCCTGCAGCTGTTTCTCTTGTTTGTCAGTGTCAGCACAGCAGACAGGGTGACAGGCTCTCCACACTGGACCATGCAGTCAATGCTGTCAGGAGGCAACAGTGTGGGTTCTTGTTTTGCTGCCTGTGTCTTTCTCTGCCAGCACAGCATGCCAGTGGGCGTACAGTCAGTAGTCTGTTCAGCAGTCCTTATGACCCAGGATAAGACCGCTTCAGTGAACATCAGCGAAGTGTGTACCTGTGGGTGCGAAAGTCCAAATAAATATGTGTGTGTGGTTTAGGGGGGTCTTCAGACACACATTCAGACAGTAAACAGCTGTGTGAGACACAGGAAATGTAACACATCACATCATAGTGTATGTGTGACATGTCTCTATGCACAATACCCATGCAGCCTACTTTTCGTGTGAGGGACTACTTTGGGATACGGCAGGATACACTCCCCTTTTCTCTATTTCCACGGGGAAAAAAGCTGTTTCTCGGGGCCTAATCAGATTTTTTAATGAACCCATGTTATAAGTGCAATAACCCACTCCAAGGTATGGGGTTATAGGCATTTAATACATGCCTGGGGTGCTGTGAGGATACTCAGCCTGCAGCCTCATGGCTCACAACACACCCCAGGCATGCATTAAATGCCTAGAACCCCATATCTTGTCATGGGTTATAGCTAACATATGTTACAACACTACACAAAGCAAAACAATGAAAAAATTTAACATATTAACTGTTTCAACATTGATATAGAAGTCATCCAACAAAAATGTATCAATGTTTCAACTAGCAGAGAATGCAATTGAATGAATTACAGTGTACCCACATTACATTGTTCTGTAGGGCCCAAACTTCTATTTCACTTGGTATTGTCTGTCATTCTGGGTGCACAGTCTAAGCAGACATTAACAGATGTATCCATCAATAGCTTCTCCAAATCCTTTCTGAGAGAACTGAAGATGTTTTAGCCCTGATTATGTAGATACAAGAGCAAATGGATAGCAACTCAACCTTAATTCCAAATACATACATACAGCACAGCAATTCTGTACCTTTTGTTTCATATCACTTAATGTATTGTAACTACTCACTGTACCCTATATCTTTTGTACTTGTTTGCTTTTTACTTTGTTTGTGCCATCTGTATGGCCCAGGTCGTACCAAGAGACAGTACCTGGGATTAGTGTACCCATCCGGTTAACAAGCAAATAAGCAAACAAACAAACAAATAAGACTGAACTACAAATGCCAGCTGTATGATATTCTTGTTATCCATGGATTTGTCAAGCACACGAGAAACATAGTAAGCTGACCTGATATAAACATGGCCCAGAATCCATATTCCACAAGATGATCTTTGCATTGTCCTTCCTTGTCCCATGTAAACAAAAGCAGGTCATAAATGTAGCATACCATAAGGTTATGTTTTGTTCCTTGAAATCTGCAAGCAAGTATAGGGCCATTCTGAAAGCTGCCTCCTGTATAATTTCCCCATCAGTGGAACTGTTGCCTGAACAAAGCATCCGTAGGGCTCCAATGAAGAAGGCCAGATGTATACCATAAAGTTAAATTCTCTGTTGGCCCGTTTTATTTCCAAGTGCAGAAAATGATTTCCACCATGCCTCTCTTTCATACTGCCAGCAAATGTAGACTGTTTGATTGTGGCATGTTCCTGGTGTCTGGCTTCTTGTTTGTTGCAAACACTTTCCCTGAAAATCACATGGAGCATACGTCCATCCCTGTAGATGATACACAAAACACACCAGTCTTCCATAAATGCCATGTTCTCATCAACTGTTTTTCTCTTCTTTGTAGGATGTTCCATTGTATCATAAAATATATGACTACGTCACTAGTACCAGTGCCACCCGAAGAATATGAGGCAAATTGTTTTTGAAAAACTTACTATTTCTTGCAGTTGTGTGACCTTGCAGGCCTTGTCGTGGTCCTCCTTCTTACTGTCTCCCTCCTATCCCACCCAGGAAACTACTGCCTTCCTCAAGCTACAACCTCTACATAGCATTCTGATGTAATTGTGGTTGTTCCTCTACCCAGTCCTCCACACACACTGGGACAACTGATGTGATGTGGGCAACATCACAACTGATGTGGGAATATCCCAATGAAGTATGCAAGGTGCTCAGCATTTGTTATGGGACGGAGAAAGATGACAAAACAATTGACTGGACCATCCTGCATGGTGGTGGGGAAGACTCCATCTTGCTGGTCAATCCTGCTGAATTTCCCTTCCTTTGTTTCAACTCTCCCCACATTTGGGGCACACATGTCTCAGCCTATGGTGGCTGGGTATGCCATTCACCAAGCCCAGCCTGCTCTACATAAGCACACCTAACTGGATTTCTGGTGCCTCTGCATCAGATGGCAGGCATCAAAATTCCTGTTGGCATCTGTCACTGAAGATTCCTGACAACCTGACCCTCACCTTGGACTACCAGGAAGCATGTGTGCAGAGTCAAGAGGCACGAAAAGTCAATTCTTGTCACTGACTTTGCCACTTGATGTGCAATACCCTGGGCTTTGGCACAAACCTGGGTTATCGACTTACTAAATAGTAACACTTATTAGGCTATTGAGCTACACTGCATCAAACTTTTGTAAGTTTGTTGGCTCACCTCCCAATGGCCAGGGTCTGCAACACAATTGGTAATATTGATAAAATACGATATGGGTGACAATACAGTTCTGATAGCCTCCCTTAGGCACCTATGCTTGACTGCATCTAATTGTCCCAGCATTAAGGGCAGCATTGCATATGTGATTTTGCCTGCTCATAGAAACACAGAAACATAGAATTTGACGGCAGATAAGGACCACAGGGCCCATCCAGTCTGCCCATTTTTTTCTACCTTATGAATGTGCCATAGGCCTTTACTCTGTCAAT
Organism: Neoceratodus forsteri; assembly: GCA_016271365.2. NCBI lineage: Eukaryota > Metazoa > Chordata > Ceratodontiformes > Ceratodontidae > Neoceratodus > Neoceratodus forsteri. Next base: position 1,238,709,650 of record CM057455.1, read on the forward strand.
GGCCTATTTATTCATACTCATCTGTATTGTTCCCTTATGCCTATCCCATGCCTGTTTGAAGCTCTACGCTGTGTTCATATCCTCCACTTCCTGAGGTAGGCCGCTCCATGCATCCACCACCCTTTCTGTGAAAAATAACTTCCTCACATTACCCCTTAATTGGCCTCCCTCTAATCTAATGCTGTGTCCTCTTGTCCTGCTATTTTTCTTATATTGAAACATGTTAATGCCTTTAAGATATTTGAATGTTTCGATCATATCACCTCTCTCCCTCCTTTGCTCTAGGATATACACATTGAGCTCCATTAATCTGTCCTCATATATTTTCTGATGCAGCCCCTACACCATTTTGGTTGCCCTTCTCTGGACTGCCTCCATTTTTTTAATGTCCTTGCGCAGGTGCAGCCTCCAGAACTGCATGCAGTACTCCAGATGGGGCCTAACCAGTGTCTTGTAAAAAGGGATTACTACCTCCCTCTTATGACTTGTGATATCCCTACTAATACACCCCAACATCCCTCTAGCCTTACCTACTGCTTTAGTGGTCTGCTTGAATAACTTCCGGTCATCTCTAATGATGATGTCCAAGTCTCTTTCTTCCCTTGTGATTGCCAGCAACTCCCCTCCCAACCTATAGGTAGCATCAGGGTTTCTCTTCCCTATGTGCATGTTCTTGCCTTTCTTTGTGTTAAATCCCCAGTGCCACTCTTCAGTCCATTTTACCAGTTTTTCCAGATCTCTTCTCATTCTTCCTACCCCATCTGGATCATCTGCTCTGTTGTCGATCTTGGTGTCATCTGCAAACAGGCAAACCTTACCCTCAAGTCTATCTGCAGTGTCACTGATGAAGATATTGAAGAGGACTGGCCCCAGGACTGGTCCCTGAGGTATCCCACTTGTGACTTGTATCTCTTTTGACTGTATACCATTTACCACCACTCTGTTTTCTGCCCACCAACCAGTTTGCCACCCAGTTGACCAACTTTTGACCCACCCCGAGCCTACCTAGTTTATTAATCAATCTCCTATGTGGAACAGTATCAAAAGCTTTGCTGAAGTCAAGGTAGGTAACATCAACTGCACCCCCTTGGTCCACCACTCTGGTTACCCAGTCAAAGAAATCTATGAGATTAGTTTGACAGGATATTCCTGTTGTAATCCCATTCTGTCTTGGTTCCTGTGCTCCTATGGATTCCAGGTGTACGCGGTCCTTTCCTTAAGGAGTACCTCCATAATCTTGCCCACTACTGAGGTAAGACTGACTGGTCTGTAGTTTCCTGCCTCCTTCCTGCTGCCACTCTTGTGGAGCAGGATCACATTAGCCCTTCTCCAGTCTCCCTGTGTTCAAAGACTCACTAAACAGTTCTGCTAATGGCTCTGCTAGTTCCACCCTTAGCTCCTTTAGTACCCTGAGATGGATGCCATCAGGTCCCATTGCCTTGTCCACCCTGAGCTTAGCGAGCTCTTGTAGGACCCTTTCTTTTGTGAAGGGACTTGTGCACACCTCCCTTCCCCTCTGTCCATGGTGCTGAGCTGTGGACCCTGCCCTACCTTCTCCTCAGTAAATACTGCACAGAACTAGCTATTTAGGATAGATACTTTTCCTTGGTCCTCCTCCACACCCCCTCTTATTCCCTGTGATCTTATTAATACCCCCTCTGGACTTTCTCCTTTCACTAATGTATCTGTAGAAAGTCTTGTCCCCTTCTTTTACTATTCATGCTAGTGTTTCCTCTGTTTGGGCCTTTGCCTGCTTGCTGTCTTCCCTGCTTCCCTTAGGGAAGTTTGGTATGCCTCCCTATCTTCGTCCTGCTGCATTCTCTTATATTTCCTGAAGGCCAGCCTTTTGGCTCTGACCTTTTCTGCTACTGTTTTTGAGAACCAAAGTGGTTTCCTCCTTCTTTTGCTCTTGTGTTTCTCCCTAACACAATGCAATGTTTTTTCAAATATTGCATCCTTAATGTTTGCCCACTTTGCCTGTACCCCCTCACCTGTATTTCTTCTTGCAAGGGCTAGCTTAACTCCTTTAAAAGGTGGTCATATATGGACTACACGCCAAAAAGTTAGCATTCAGTGTTTCAAATCTCTTTTTTTATGAAGCGTAGTAGCAAAGATACTAAACAGCATAAATGTTGGACCTTTGAGGGGTAAGGAGCTGCTAAACCACATGAGCACAGGCAAAGAGCCACATGCAGCTCTCGAACTTCACATTGCAGACCTTTGCCTAGAGCATCTTATGACATTAAAATGTTACTCCTGGACTTTTCCTTAAATTATGCCTGCATATCTAGAACTATATTACTTTCTATAACAAGCAGTCCAATTCCCAAAACCCATAGCAGCTACCTAGAAAATACTCTTACTAGAATCTTGTTGCCCAGTGATTTGGGAAGAAGATCCCCAATCCACACCCTGATAGCATCCAGAGATACTGCTATGCCTAAACCTGCACCAGTCTACACCTTGCCTAATCAGTTAATTCATGTCAAACAAAAATACAGTTATGTAGCACCCTGTATCTGATGTCACAAAGCTCATCCTGCATGCATCTCCAACCCCATCACATGCCACTTTGCCAGGCTAAGATCTGCATACTGGTAAAATCTCGAAATCAAAAAACAAATAATTTGATAACCCAGCTGACTTTCTGCTGTGATCTCCACCCTGCATCAGACACTTCATGTCTATAAACGCCATAACCAAACATTGCTCTCTAGAATCAGCAAACTGTTTTGCTCCTAGGTACATTCTTAAGTAACACTCGCAACTGATATTGCTCCATGTTTTAATCATTACTGTCAGATTAAGCAATCCTCACAAGAGCCCTAGGTACTCATCCAGGGAACTCCCCCACCCCCACTTAGCATCATGTTAGTAGGCTAGCTCCCTGTGTTAACTGTTTTCATTGTTCAAGAAAATCCTACTAGCCCCAAAAAAGTAGTCCTTACAAGCTTTAACAGAGTACTAAGCCAGAAATAGTTATGTAGATAAGATTATAGGAGACTACATAGCTAGTTATAAATACCAAGTGTTCTGCCACAACGGATTTTAGCCATGTTTTAGATATATTACACAATTACAAATACAATTAAAAGGAAATAGTAGAAGAATAATCATCATTTATGTAGTCCTTTTCATACACATTTTATCCCAAAGCACTTCACAAGCAATGCTAGACTGGTAGTGAAGTGACTGAATTTGTAGTGGCAGCCATTCTGCATATCAACACCCACACACAGCCTTGGACAATTGCTGGAACCAGTTTTATGGGAAGGGGAATATTGGCCAGGACACTGGAAAAAGTCTCCTACCCTTTGCAAAAAGTGCCTTGGGTTTGTTTAAATTCACCTGGACAACTCCCAGGAATAGCAACAGGATGGGTAGAAGGGACCTCGGTTTAACATGTCATCTGAAGGACAGCACACCCCAACAGTACAGCACCACCCCAATACTGCATTTTGGTGCCAATGTTTAGGTATGAGTCGAATCCTGGCAGGGCTCCAGATAAGGGGAGTACCTACCTATTTCACTCACCTCATTTTAGGAAATACTCTTCAGAAATTTTTTTTAATGAGTACCAGACTCACCCAACATTTGCAAATACTCCACATGCCAAAGAAAAGCGCTTCATAACATAATTGGTGATTTAAAAGGAGCATTTTTTTCTATCTTTAAAGCATTCGTACCCATCCCATTTTGTTTTACTCACTATATTTGAAAACTGGTGAGTAAATTACTCCTACCTGCCAACATTATCTGGAGTATTGCTGGCAACTGATCAGTTCTTATCTAGAAAAAAGATACATTATTTTTAAAAAATGTACTCCTCACTCCTCTCCATCCAAACATTTGTATGCATCTTAATTTGGTTTTACTCACCTCACTTTCAAAATGAGGAGTACAGTATTCATCCCAAAACATCTTATCTGGAGCCCTGAATCCTAGTATGGGACTAGAACCCATGACCTTCTGGCCCACAGGCATATGTACTATTAACTGAGCCACCCCCAAATAAAACACTTTATGAACAGATATATCACATATAGCGCATAAAAACATGATCATTTTGAGTCTGCTCATGTTATCTTGAGGCCTCTTTTCAAATAATTTAGTTCCCCAAAGCTTACTTTCCATTCATTGACGACTTTAAAAGGTTGCTTTATTTATAATTACTGTACTTACTGCACCATACCTTTCACTTTGCAGGGATGTAGGACTGCTTACATCCTATAAGCTAAACAAATTATGATTGGAACTGGCAGCTTTAGGCAGTAATTTTCATGCACTGAGAAACATGGTAAATCTGACCTCCAAATGAAGGATTCAAAACACAATTCAATTTACTATCAGAAGATCAAAAAATAATAATGGTGGCCAGCCCAGTGGCACTAAGGGTTAAGATGCTGAACACCACACCTCACACCATGCCAGCGACTCAAGTTCAGAAGCGAGCTTGGGCCACCAGGGGTTGGCTGGGGGGGAGCGAGGAGTCGGACTGAGCAGCCACAAGCCAGCTCTCCTCTCCGGAGAGGGACGTGGGGTTTCCCTGACTCTTGACTGCCACCTGGTGGAGGCTAGATGGCAGTGCCAAGCCATGGGGAACCTGGCATTAGGCCAGGAAGGAGGAAGGGGCCATCATCAGAGCCGTGGAGTGCATGCGCACCTCCACGCACATGCGCAACTGTGATCTGGGGTCCCAGGAACTAAGGGGAGAAAATACCATGTCTTCCCCATTGCCAAGTAAGGTGAAGGGATAACAGGGGAACAAAAAGCTATATGGAAAAAAATAATAATAATGGTATAAGAAAATCGTTAACTGCTTACACCTCACAGATGTTGCTTAATTGATTGAGTTCTCAGAGTTATTCCAAAGGAGAACTATATCTTGATGCTGTAGGCTTAAAATAGAAATAAAAAGAGGCCATGATGCATAAACGATACTTAGTCATGCCAGATCTGCTTTCATAACTGTGGGGGAAGGCATTTTAGAAACCACTACAAATAAGTAGAAACTTCAGGGCTTCTAACAAAGTTGCAAGCACGTAAAAGCAATAAAATATCTAATTAGTACTATATAATAATAACTTTGTGTAATTTACCAATGAATTTGTTTTGTAAGACATGGGATTCTGATATTTGAATGATTTTCAGCTAGCAGCTTAAACAGCATAAAAGTGTCTTAAATATAACTTCCACGAACATTGTTTTCTTCTGTGAATACAGAACTTGAAGAGTATAAACTTGGTACAAATGAACAGAAGAAAGCCAGAGCCCAACTAGACTGTTCCCCACACATTGTGGGATTTTTTGGAAGTATTAATAGTATTCCCTAATCCAGTCATCTAGTTTATCCTCAGATGGTTTAGGTCTTTTCTCACTGGCAGAACTCAGAGGGTGGTGTCAGGGATTTATTCCTCTGACCCTCTCTCTCTGTCATGTGGGGTGCCTCAGGGCTCTGTGCTGTCCCCCATGTTGTTCATAGTATATATGCTGCCCCTAGGAGACATTGTAAGATGGTCTGGGCTGAGGTTTCACTGCTATGCTGATGATACCCAGCTGTACCTGTCTTTTGCACCTGACCAGAATGGAGCACTATCGGTATTTAATAATGCCTTGCTGAAATCAGGACTGGATGAATTCCAGCTGGTTGAGGTTGAACCAGGAAAACTGAGGTGTTGGTTGTGGATCCAGGTCACCGGACGGGGTGGGGGGCTGGTCAACCCACGGGCTTTTTCCTCATGGGATTTCCAGCTCCTTGCCTCTAAATGGGTGCGGAACCTAGGGGTGATACTTGACGACTGGCTGACACTACGATCCCAGGTGTCGGCTGTCATTAAGTTATCCTTCTACCATCTGAGGAACATCGCTAGGATCAAGCACCTTGTTCTGTCCTGTGATCTTCCTACACTGATCCATGCCTTTGTGACTTTGCGCCTGGATTATTGCAACTCCCTCTACTTTGGGCTTCCGGGGTTGATATCCACCATCTGCAGCTGGTGCAGAATGCTGCAGCTCAGTTATTGATGGGGATTCCTCAGACTTCCCATATTACACCAGTGCTACACGAACTGCAATGGCTGCCAGTTCAGTGGTGGATCACCTTCAAAGTCACATTACTGACTTATAAAGCCCTATGTGGACTGGTCCTGACTACCTGAAAGAGCTTCTGTCTCCTTACTGCCCCGAGCGATTGCTCTGTTCAGCCAATGAAGGGTTGCTAGAGATTCCAAGGGTTACTTTAAAATCTTCAGGGGCCTGTGCATTTATGTACATGGCCCCAGCCCTTTGGAATTCTCTACCATGTCAGATTAGGGAGTGCACAACCGTGGGGGGATTTAAACAGGCACTGAAAACCTATTTAAGGAGCAGGGCATACTGTGATTAGTTAGGCTGATTTTGGATTTTATTATGTATTTATTATAGTTTGTTTTATTCATTGTCTTAAATTTTGTAATGCGCCTTGATATCTGAAAGGCGCATAATAAAGATCATTATTATTATTTATTTTTAAAGCTGGTTATGTTTTCTAATTCATTCAGATCATGTGTTAGAATATTCCATATCTCGGTGCCCTAATGGTAAAAAAAATTACCCCTTTTATTGGTTTTGTAGGACTTCACCTCAAGTTGCCCATTATGCAACCTTGGGACTAATCTTCTATTAGTGTGTAAAAGTCCACATTGTTTCATAAGGTCAGGTGTTTGAAGTAATTTGTAGACTAGAAGCATATCACCTCTTATTCTTCTGTTATGGAGGAAAAGAGTCCGGTGGCCTAAAGTCTTGAGGGATAATCAAGGCATGCCAACCTGCGTACCATTTTGGTGGCTCTCCTCTGGACCTGCTTCAGCTGAGCTGTATCACCTTTAAGACCAGGGTTCCAAAAGGGGGGCCCATAGTCCAGGTAAGGTCTAATGTAAGCTCTATACAGGGGGATGAGGCATTGTTCAGAGCGGTTTATGAATGCTCGCTTGATTTGCCTCAAAAGACTATTAGCCATGTTGGAGGTTTTAGTACAGTGATCCCTTGGTGTAAGTTTATTGTTGATAAGTATGCCCAAGTTCTTTTCACATTTAGATGTTTTAAGTGGTAGTATATTGAGATAATAAACATTATTTGGATTATTTTTACCCAAGTGGAGAACCACATACTTGTCCTGATTAAAATATATATCGTTATGTTTGGCCCATTGTTCAATTTTCTCCAGGTCAGAAACTAAAGATGCTATGTTATCTTGATTGTTAACCCTACCCCCTAATATTGTATAGTCAGAAAATTTTGACATGTAATTATTGGGTCCAGGCTGTAGGTCGCATATAAAAAGATTAAATAATGTGGGTCCTAGAACCGAACCTTGGGGAACTCCACTCGACACTGTACCCCAGTCGGACAGTACATCATTAATCCTGACTCTTCGAGTTCTGCTGGCCAACCAGTCAGATGTCCATTTCACTAGATCAGGGGACAAACCCAATTTATTCATTTTTGCTATAAGTTTATTCTGTGGGACTTTGTCAAATGCCTGACTGAAATCAAGTAATACTACATCGGTGGGAATACCTAGATCCAGTTGTGTACTAATATTGTCATAAAAAGTTAACAAGTTTGTTGTACATGAATGATTGGGTATAAACCCATGCTGTAGAGTATCTTGAATTTTTAATCTTATACCTTCCTGTTTAATTTTCATTTTGACAACCCTTTCCATAAGTTTACCAACTACTGAGGTTAGACTAATGAGGCGATAGTTCTGAACATTGCCTCTGCTACCCTTCTTGAATATCAGGGTAACAATTGCTGTACGCCACTCGTAGGTATGGAACTTTCTTGCAGAGATTTATTGAAAATAATTGATAGGGGTTTAGATATGACCTGAGAGGTTTCAATCAAAAACCAAGGATGGTTGTTATCAGGTCCTGGGCTGGTGTTTTTATTGCATCTTTTTATTGCTTGTAGGATGTCGGATAGTGTAATGTTATAGGAACCAAGAGGATGTAGATGTACCAAGGTAGCTGTATTCTGTTTGGAAAATAAGGAACAGAAGTATTTATTGAAATGCTTAGCAGTGTCAATATCTGGTAATCTGGCTCATTGTTGATTAGGGGTCCTATGGCCCTAGAATTACCCTTTTTATTATTAATATATGAAAAAAAGACTTATAACAGTCTTCGGTATGTGCCAATATGAATTCAAGCTTAGTTTTTGCAAGTTTGAAGGAACATTTTAAGATTTTAACTGCTAAACTGTATTTATAAAGTAAGATGTTTCTATAAGGTCGTGTACTATTTTTGAGTTTCTTGAAGAGCCTGGTTTTTTGATTAATCTGAGTTTTAATAGTTTTATTGAACCATGGGGGTATTTTACCTTTGTTGTTATATTTCTTTTTAGTTGGACTATAAAGGGTTTCTAGATTATAAATTATATTTTTAAAGATGGTCCAAGCTTGCTGAGTTGATAAGTTATAGAAAAGTGATTCCCAATTAATATCATCCAATTGTTTATTAATATCTGAAAAGTTGGCTTTGTTATAATTTTTAATATTTATAGGTTTTCTTGAGTTAGTAGTATCCTGCTGGATTTCAAATAAAATAGAGGAATGATCACTTGCACCCAGTGGATCCCAAATGTGAAGGTTACTAATCTGCGCTTCTAAGTTTGTAAATAATAGGTCCAAAATGTTTGGGCCCCTAGTGGGTTCCATAACAAGTTGCTTCAACCCTGTATTGGCTTCTGTATCAATTAAAAGTTTATGTGCACTAGAGTGACCTGATAAGGAGTCCCAATCAATGCGGGGCATGTTAAAGTCACCAAGGATAAAAACATCCTCAGTGTCTGCAAAGCAGGAAATCTCTAGGAGCACGTTGGATGTATAATCCAGGACTGCTGATGGGGGTCTACATAAATTGCCAACAGTGATGTACGAATGACCTCTTAATTGAATTTTGACCCAGATACTTTCTGATGTAGAAGGGTAATGTACTTCAAAGGAGGGGATATAATTTCTAAAGTAAATACATAACCCACTGCCCTGCTTTTTGGATCTATTCTTGTAGTAAAGTTTATAATTAGGGATGTCTCTTGACCACATAGAGGCTGAGTCTCACCAGGTTTCTGTAACCCCTACAACACCTAGATTCAAGGGTCTGCATTTAGCTTCAAGTTCTGCTAGTTTAACCAGGTTTAATGATCTTGCATTAAGGGCCAAAAATGTATATGTGTTATAGTGATTTTGTTGCTATTGTTTTAGAAACCTGGGTGCATTTCCATTCTCCCCCTTAGACATTAGTTTAAACATTGATTTATGGTGGCAGTAACACTCTTCCCCAGTAATGAGCTACCCCTACAACTAAGGTGAAGACCATCCCAGCAGTATAGAGAGTTTCTATCCTGAAACGTTTCCCAGTGTGTAAGACGTGGGATGTTCTGCTTGAGACACCACTTCCTTAGCCATTCATTTATTGCTTTAATGGTTTGTGTAACAGTAGACGTAGCCCTTGGCACTGGCAGGATCTCCAAGATGCAAAAGGAACATCCTTTTTCAATTAGTAAATTAGTCAATGAAACATAATCCTGCTGTAGTTGTTTAAACTTAGTGCAATTGATATCCATCAGTTCCAGCATTGATAATAACAAGTGGGTTATTTCTGGCTTGATGTACAATATTAGGTATCATTGATGTAATGTCTGATACTTTAGCACCTCTGAAACTAGAACATGTGCGGTTTGCTTTGTCAGAGTTGCAAACAGCTCTGTCAATGTGTTTAATGATTGAGTCCCCCCAGTACGAATACTTGTCTTGAGGGGGTGAAGGTACTGGGGGGTACAATCAGTGATAAGATGGGCATGGGGGGATTTGGTTTGGGTTTGTCACATGGCAGAGGATTATTTGTACAGGGTTTACCAGAGGGTGAACTGGGGGGGGGTAGACGCTGGTCTGCAACCAAATAGCTTTTTTTGGGGGGTGATTGGCTTTGGGGGTGGTAAATCAGGAGAAGAGCCATGGTCTAAGATGGCCTCTTTATCCTCCAAATGTTTGAATCTATTGTAAGTTTCAACAGGTGCACTTTTATAAAGTTGGCCACCCCGCCTCTTTTTTAGATTGTTTAGATATGAAGGCCCAGCCATTATTTTCAGTGAGGGCTTGTGGCTTCTCCTCACATGAAAGAGTGGGAGAAGGGTCAGAAGGAGAAGTGGGATAATGGCGAGGGTATAGTCTTTCCTCCATTTGATCAATAAAGCTCTCTAATTCCCTTATTTCTGTAGGTACTTGTTTAGCACCTATCATCAGTGCTATTTCCTCCTGTAGTGTAGATATTAGGAGGCATTTGCTGCAGACTAAATTAACCCCAAGATTCCATTCACAGAACATCAAGCATTGGACACACTTTATATATTATTCCCCCTCTATTCTACAATCTAGTGTGTACTCACATACACTTCTTAGATGTTTTTCCTTGATGTGCTATAGTAGACAGCTATACCAGTGTGTCCAGCAGACACAGCAGACATACAAGGATGCGCGTGTCTCTGCACATGTCACCACACATGGCCCCGCACGCGCTCGCACCGCTCACTAGAGGGGCTGGTTATGAAGCCAAAAAAAAATGGAAGTAAATGGCCGTGTACTTCCGGTTTTAGTGCAAGCACAAAGATAATGTAAAGCAATTAAATCAGCACTCTGCTGCTATTAAAACAGATATCCAGTCTAATTTAGGCTGTTAAAGGTGTTCCTGTGCCCCACAGCAAGCTATTTACCTTTTCTTTCAGAGAGGTGTGTTAGGACCAGGGTAGAGCCTTCAACAATCCTACAATCCTCAGTAGATGCTATCAAGGCAGTGCCCCTACTAGAAGGGTACCAGGACAAACCAAGATGATTTATTTAAAAAAATAAAGCAATTCAGTATAGTACAGCACAGGTATATGGCATATGGAAACCACCTCTCACCAGAGGTTCATTTTACTCCAGCATTAAAAAGCTCTGGCCTTTGAAGCCACTGTGAGTAGTGCAATATTTAGTTTCTCCTTTCTCCCTTAAACCTTTCTAAGACGTCTACTTTTCCAGCATTAGCAGATTTGTGGAGGAAAGAGGAAAGTTTCACCTCTTTTCTATACTCAGTATGCCTGACTAAATGCAAAAGATGGCTGACTTCCATACCAGCTGCAAGCTTGTTAATTAAGCAATAAGGCATGACCAGGGGTTATGTTTATGGTCTGTTAATCACCCTCTAGGGGTGTAATGTTGCATGAGGCATAGCTGAGCGCCACATGCCCCTACAGGGTGATTAACTGACCATTAACATAACCCCTGGGAGTGCCTTATTGCTATTATAATAAAACTGTTTTTTAACCAGTTTTAAACCATGTTCAGCACATGGTTAAGCTCTACATGTATGTTAATAAAAGATTAACATAAGGCTGTTAGAATGTTTACAGCCAATCAGAAAGCTCCATTTCTCAGACCCTTTTTATAATTGGGAGAATTAGACAAGTGAATCACATGATTATTAAACCCCACGACATTTGAACTAGAAGATCCTCATATTAAGTAAATGTATGTGCTATACCATAATTAATAAAAAATAATTGGTGAATAAATATTATCTTATCTAATAAGTTAACAATTATACCCTGAGAAATCATGGGTGCAGTAATAAGAAACATAAACTATGACTAAGCCAAAAATGAAAACAGAAATCATTGTGCCATAATACATGAATTATTATTTTGTTTAAAATCCTAAAACTAAAAGCTCATATAGTAAATTTAAAACTATAGTCAGATATTTCCCAAATGTTCAATATTCACTACAATACAAAACTCCATTATTCCTAGGGCAGCTTTCCATCAAGCAGTTCACTGTCCTGTTTTCTTGTGTTTCACTGCCACACTCTGATATGTTCAAATAGCAATCATATCCATGATCCTCCGTCCTGACTCCCTACTTCTGGTGCCTCAGGTTCATGGTTCCTCGCAATCCTTTCAGTCTTGTCATGCGGGTCCTGTCTCTTGAACTTCACAGGTCTCCAACAGCTGCTTCAAGCTCCACCCTCCAATCTTTTGAATTCTGTAGAGCCACTTACTCTTGCTCTCAGTCTCTCTTCCTCCCCACTCCTCACTCCACTCATTGTACACAGAAGGGTTCACCTGTAAAAATAAGCACTTCTTTTCAAGGGAGCACCTAAGTATGTATAGAGAGACCAAGAGAATATATTCCAGTGTCAGTGGCTCAACAGGTTGCACACTTGCCTCTGAGGCCAGAAGATCAGAAGGCTGTGCGTTGCATCCCCACACCAGGCACTAGGGTTAAATCCCATTACTGATACTGTAGTGCAGCATATGGGGGGGGCGCTGCACTCTTGAGGTGCCCTTTCTCAGATGAGACATTAAAGCTGCGGTCCTATCTGTCTGTTCTGGTGGTTATTCAGTTGGACATTAAAAGATCCCATGGCACTTGTCCAAAAGAGTAGGAGAATTTTCTCCAGTGTCCTGGTCAAATTTCCCCCATTCACTAAAAGTACCACCAACAGCTTAATCTGGTTCAGTGTCAGTTGGTTTTCTTGTGTATCCCTCCCTCATCTGGGATGAGGATGAAAATAAGCAAAAATGCATAGTCTTCCTTACCCAGTCAACAAAAACTAAATAAATTATCCCCTTTCAGGTTGGCATACATGGCTTAACAGTATATAGGTAAGAATCAAGCCCAACAATCAAAAGATTGTTTTGCTGTCTCTTCAGTCCTTATGCAGCAGTCCTCTTGGCAGAGATCTTCCAATCAGTGTTCTCAAAACATCTCTGACAGAAAAAGGCTTCAGGGTCCATCCAGTTAGTCCAAGCCTATTTATATTTGGGATTGTCCCCTTTCAGTCCTCCCTATCCCCCCCAACCCCCGTCTGCACCCTCATGCATTAACTAATTATGCAGTATATTCCCCATCTATATAATGTAGGTGAAAATCAAACCTTACAGATAAATGATGTCTTTTTGTCACTGTTATGTTCCAATACCTTATCTGGATCTATACTGGATGATCAGTTTACGTGAAACCTCCACTGGTGGTTGCATAGGATGAGGAGTTTATGATCCTATTGTAATATTATCTTTCAAAAAATATTTCTGCACTCTGAATCAAGCATAATACATGTAGAATGCTTTCATCATATCTGAACAAAAATAAAGTTTAAAAATAAAAGAAGATAAATAATTTTATCTCAGTGTTGCGTGCATTATCACTTTATTGGCATCCATCTCCACTTTGGATAGGTCATAACTTTTAACCAATAGGAGGGCAGCTTACACACTGCTAATGGTAAAGGAGGTAGTATAGTGCTGTGGTTTAGGGCTCTGAGCTGCAAACCTGGAGACTTGGAATTGAATCCCACAGACCCCACATGCGTGCTATGTGACCCTGAGTCACTTAACTTCCTTGTGCTCCCAGGTCACACTTGGAAACAATCTTCAGCTTAGTGTGCCCTTCCTGGTTAAGCAATATCCCTTTCCCTTTCCAGTGATACAGTGGAGCCCACTTAAGTGCACATCGGATAAATGCACATTCTGAATAAATGCACATTTTGTCTATTTCTCAGTTTGTTTCCTATTTCTGTAATGTTACATTTTTTTGTTAAGTGCACACTGGTTAAGTGCATATTCCTGTTAAGAGCACATATTCACAGTTCACCAATGCATCTATTAGCGTGTAATTTGCACCTGTTAAGTGCATGATCAATTTTCAGCTGGTGTGAAAACAATATTTTAATGAGTATCCTGCCTCTAATGCCTTTTTAACACAGTGACAAAGTGGAAAATGAAAGAACTACATTAACAAAACTATTTTTAATCACATCAATGTATTTTATTTGATATTACACTTACTTGTATGCTATTCTAAATACAGAAATAAAGAAAATAAAAAACAGATCTCAGGCTCCATCTTTCTCATTGAAAACATGTAGGTCTGGATAAGTACACAGCATGCTTAAATGCACATTTTGTTCTGTGCAAAAGAGGTGTGCATTTAAAAGGGCTGCACTGTATCACAAAGACCTTTGCTGCCTTCAAAACTGATTGGTGAAATCAATCAGAAACAGTGAAATCTTCATAAAAGTTAATTTAAAGGATTTTTCATTTCAGCATAATATGGTTCAAGGTCAGTTGGTTTTCATCTGTATCCCCCTCCCCCGAGTTGTGCCTGAAAATATGCAGGATTTGTCTAGTGCACTTAACCGGTCAATAAAAACCAAATAAATAAAATGGACACACAAAGGTCTGTCTCAAAATATGCCACTTATCACTTGTGAGGGGACAGGACTTACATGACTTACTTCTGACTCTGCCGCACATTAATTTTTTTTCAGTCCCTTGACTCATGAAGATAAACGGCATATTTTGACTCAGGTTATTGTGTTTCCCTTATTAATAATAATTTGCTTGTCATTGCAAGCAGCCAATCATGGGGATAGAATGAATTCAGGAAATATTTCCTGTCTGCTGCAGTCAGAATACATTGTGTCAAAACTCTCATTTCAGTTTCATTCTATGTTGTCATTAGGCTATTAATTTGTTGCAGGGTTATACAGTAAAACTCACTTATGTCGGACACACTTAAGCCAGAGCTGCCAGACTACCAGTTACTATAGCCAAAACAAGAAAACCAAAAGTCACTTGCATACAGCCCCTGCTTTAAAATGTTGGATACATCAAACTATATGCAACATCTACAGTATAGTGGACATTTTCTGAACTGCCACCATACCTCTCAACCATTCAATGCCAAGAAATGTAAAGTTATGCATACTGGAGCCAAGAATCCCAAGACAGAGTACTACCTGGGTGGAGTCCGAGTATCTGCATCAGAGGAGAAGGACCTGGGAGTGATGATCATTAGTGACCTGAAGTACTCTACGCAGTGCAAGAAAGCAGCAGCAAAGGCAAACAAGATACTGGGATGCATATCTAGGGGGATCAATAGTAGGAGAGAGGAGGTTATACTGCCCTTGTACAGGTCACCGGTTAGGTTGCATCTAGAGTAAGGAGTTCAGTACTGGTGCCCACACCTCAAAAAGGACATTAACCTGCTGGAGAAGGTCCAGAGGAGAGCTACAAAGATGACAGCCGGTCAGCAGGGTAAGGCATATGAGGAGAGGTTGAGGCACTGAAGACAGGGAGAGAGAGAGGGAGAGAGAGAGAGAGAGAGAGGAGGGAGAGAGAGAGAGAGAGAGAGAGAGAGAGAGAGAGAGAGAACATGATTGGGACCTTTAAGTACTTGAAAAGGATAAATGAGGTTAATAAGGAGAGTCTTTTAATCAATCCGTCAGTCAATCAATCTTTATTTATCCAGGCGAAACACCATTGAGACAACTCATTTACAAAGTGGATCTGGGTCAGATACAAGGCAATTACGACACAATATGATACAAAAGTACACACGGCAACAGGAACAGAGTGCAAGAAAACAGGTTATACATACTACAGTATCTTGACATTTATACACAATATACATTTATACACACTATACATTTCATTCAGTTAGGTAAGGATCATACAAAGAGGAGAATTAATTTGAAGGAGAATGCAACAGGTTGAAGGTTATTAGTGGAGACAGTTGCAAGATTCATTAAAGGCTCGCACAAAAAGATTTTTAAAGAGGGTCAATTCACCGGAAGTACAATTTTCAGCATTTTTTGCACATTGTTCCAAAGGACAGGGAGAGAGTGACTTATAGCCACTCTACCAAAGCAAATTTTAACCTTGGGAATAAGAAGAGAGGTATACGAAAGACTTCTTAGGAGGTAGCACCCTACAGGGCAGACAGGAAGGCAGTCAGAGATGTATTTAGGGAGCTTATCTGAGATGGCTCTGAATGTCCAGAGGACTGCATTTTTGTGGTGTCTGAAGCTAACAGAGCTCCATCCTACCATAGTATAAAGGGTGCAATGGTTGGTAGAATATGGTGCACCAGTTATGAATCTAACTGCCCGGTGGTAAAGAGTGTCAAGTTTCACTAAAGCCGTACTTGGGCCACGTCCATACAAGATGTCAACATAGTCCAATAGCGGCATGAAGGTGGTTTGCACTAAACGAGTTTTGGCCTCCTGTGAGAGTAGATGCTTGATCTGGAAGAATATACCAAGCCTCTGTTTTAGTTTTTTTGTCAGTTCCTCTCTATGTTCTGGGTATGACAGCTTATCATCAATCCACACACCCAAGTATTTAAATTTTGATATGAATTCCATAGACTCACCTAGGAGTTTCCAAATTTGAGGGGTTATAGTTGTGGTGCTATGTTTGAAAGCATTAGCTGAGGGGGCATAAAGCATATCCTTAGTTTTTTTTTTTGCATTTAACAGAAGTTTTAAATGCAATAAGTTTTCCTGTAAGAGGCTGAATTCAATATGGAGATCTTTGTAAGCCAGTTCTGGTGTAGGCCTGTCTAAGTACAACACAGTATCATCAGCAAATAGATGAATGCTTGCTGACTTGATACCAGTGTTTTAAATTGTTAATATAGATAGCAAACAACAATGGGCCTAGGATGGCTCCTTGAGGCACTCCCCTTTGAAGGGTTTTCAGCATGGAGAGATTGCCCTCCGCTTTGACTTGTTGGCATCACTCAGTAAGGTAACTGGTTAACCATTTTATTGCCTGTGTGTCTGCTCCAATGATGCGAAGGGTGGCCAGAAACAGGTCATGGTCCACTGTACCAAAGGCTTCGCTAAGTTCAAGGAACAAGGAACATACATACTTTTTAGCATCCAGTGCTATCTGCCAATCATTTGTGACCTTAGCAAGTGCAGAAATTGTGCTATGGTGGGGCCTAAACCCAGATTGGACTGGGTTTAGTAGATTAAATTTCTCAAGATATTGCCTGAGTTGCAAATTCACTACCTTTTCCAATAATTTGGACAAAATGGGAAGTAAGGATATTGGGTGGTAATTATTTAGGTCACTGGTATCTCCAGATTTAAAGAGTGGGATAACTTGAGCTGTTTTCCATATTGCAGGGAGAGAACCCTGCATAAGGCACATATTAAACAGGTGGGTGATAGGGGCAGACAGGGCATACGCTGAGTGGCAACCATAACATGAGGGGGCACAGTCTTAAACTGGAAGGCGCCAGGTTTAGGAGGGAGGTCAAGAAGTGCTTCTTCACAGAGAAGGTGGTGGATACTTGGAATGTGCTGCCGGAAGAGATGATCTTGTTGAAGACAGTGGGCAGCATTAAGAGAGGCTGGGAAGGACATGGGGGAAGGTAAGGATCATGAGTAGGGAGGATGAGAGGAGTGGGGAGGGAGGGCAGGGACATTAGCTCAAGCTCTGGACCCTGCAATATGAGCAGACTTGATAGACCAAATGACAGCCTTCTGCTGGCTTCTTCGTATGTTCATATGTTCAGACCCTAAATGTGGAAAATTGTACTTAAAAATGTGGAACAAATAGGCAAAATGTGGAACACTTCATCAAATCACAAAGACAGAAGCTCAGAACAGTGTGTAAATGTGTGTTTTCATGTTCACAAAGTCTTCTGTCTATTGAGCAATACATTTTTCACATTCATTAGGAACTGTCCTCGTAATGTGGGACAGTTGAGAGGTATGACTGCCACTTGTCCCAGTGTGGTGTTAATTGCTCTCCCTTTGTCTGTAGTTGCATCAGACTCCTGTAGGAGGGACCGTTAGGTGACTATGAATGACCTGAGGCATCACGGCAAGATGCTTTTTTCTTTTCTTTTCCTTTCTTTTCTTTTCTTTTCTTTCCTTTCCTTTCCTTTTCTTAGCTGCCTCCTCTGTGGAACCTCCTACTTCTCCAATGTGCAGCTCATGGGGATTTGGGTAGTGTCAGTCAAACCCTGAGCCCTAGAGTGTTCCCTAGTTTTCTGGATCTACTAGTTGGAGGAAGGAGAACAATGCAAAGAACAACGGGGCTAAAAGTTTGCCAGTTTGTAACCAACAGTGTTTCTGGTCCCCTCCCAGCAGCAGTAGCAGCGGCAAAGATGAGAGTTTAGTGGCTTCTGTACCAGCTCTTAGCCTCAGTGCTGTATGTTGCCCAAGCAAAAGAGATGCTGTTTGTTTAAATGTGCAAGTAAGCTTCTAATCATGGTAGGTGGCGGGTGGGTGGATGGTCAGTGATACTATTTATTAGCTTTTATTGACCAGACTTCTTTTCAGGCTCCAAGGGATATCATAGGGTGGGGAGTTGCCACCAGACACCTCATTTAAATCAGCAATGACTGCATAAGGCTGAAACTGATTGAGATAGTGGGGGAATGTAGACTAGCAATTTTTGTACTAACCACTGAGCCACCTAACTGCACTTTCTAATTGTTGTGATACACACACGTTGACTAATACATACACACATATATGCATATATATTCCAGTATAACATAGCAATGCACTGTCTACACACACAGAGGCATTTATTTATTTACTTATACATATAACCCTAACTTTTACAACAATTAAATTGGGACTCCCTTGCAACTCATAGGAAAAAACAGGTTGGGCATAAAGCATATGTAGAATACGGAGGAAGCATTAAGAAAATAACCAACTATTCCGAAGCCTCCCACCCTCCCCAAGTACAATTTAAGGGATTTGAAACACAGATGCTTGAAAATCCCTTTGGAGGTTAATATTTATAGTAGAATGCAAAGAAGGTTTTACTTATCAAAATTGTGGAATGAAGTAGATCCAGAAATTCGAAATGTGGATAATTCAGGACAACTTAAACGATGTTTAGACCTAGTCTGGAAAGACAAATGTATATGTTATGGTCCCTATGTATAATGTCTTGAGCTTGTCTTTGTCTTTCTAGGATTTGTACTTTAATACTAATTTGACTTCTCTGACTAGGTTCTAGACCTGGTCTGGGTAGATAAATGTGTATGTAATTGACTCTTAGGTATAATGTTTTTTGGTCGCTCCCTTTCCTGTCCCTGCCAATAGGATCTGCTTTTTTGCTAAATACATGGTTAATGGTGTGCATATTCACCCTGTGTATCCATCTTGAGTCTGTTTTTTTTGGGGTAAATTGAACAGAGGGTTCATTTCTTATGTATCTCCCCTGCTTGCATGTCTTTATAATATATTTATATGTTTTTAATGTATAATTTGTGTACTATATGCTATAACATCTTATTGCAAAATTGTATAAAAAGACATGTACACTTCTTGTGAAACCATAATCTTTCTACAGGACAACTTTGATAAATGGGCCTCACGGTCCTAAACGTTATTTTCTTGTTAAAATATAAAAGTTTTTATCTATCATCTATCAACTTTTATTGTATTTAGGATAAGCACTATGTTTTGCACTAACTCACTGTACTAATCTACAGCATGACTGTGTAGCTAAGGTAGTGGACCAGGGAGGTGTGGTGGATGCGGCCTATCTGGACCTCAGAAAGGCCTTCGACACCGTCCCCCATAAAAGGCTAATTAACAGACTGCACAGCCTAGGAGTGGCTCCTAAAATAGTTCTATGAGTGGAGAACTGGCTGAGTGACAGGAGTCAGAAGGTTGAGGTAAACAGGGAGTACTCTGGAGAGGGAGAGGTGATGAGCAGGGTGCCAAAGGGGTCGGTGTTATGGATGGTACTCTGCAATGTCTTTATTGGTGACATTGCAGAGGGACTGGAGGAGAAGGTATACCTCTTTGCAGACTATACAAAGGTATGCAATAGGGTGGACATGGCAAGGAGTGTTGAAAAAATGAGGCAAGACCTTAAAAAACTGGAGAAATGGTCTGAAGAATGGCAGCTGAGATTCAATGCAAAAAAGTGCAGGACCATCCACATAGGGCACAAGAATCCAGTGGCAAAGTACAAACTAGGTGGGGAGGTACTGAAAGTCACAAAGCAGGAAAGGGACATGGGAGCTATCATCTTGGAGTATCTAAGAGAAACTAGGCAGTGCAGTAAAGTGGCAGGAAAGGCTAGCCACATGCTTGGATGTATAGGGAGGGGTATCATGAGTAGAAAGAGGGAGGTCATCTTGCCTCTGTATGAGACACTCGTGAGACCACCCCTGGAATACTGCATCCAGTTCTGGAGGCCCCATCTGAAAAAGGACATAGACAGGGTGAAGGTGGTGCAGTGGAGGGCAACTAAAATGGTGCAGGGGCCTGTGGGATAAGACCTGTGAGAAAAGACTAAAGGAGTTAAATATGTATTCCCTGGAGGAAGGAGGGAGTGGGGGACATGATTAAGACATACAAATACATCAACGGTATAAATAGAGTGTAGGAAGGAGGCATCTTTCAAAGTAAACATACCGATTTAATATTTGCCGTATTGGTCCTCATAAGAACAGATCCAGAAGCAAATGAGTCTGGGTCTGCTCTTCCAAAGTAAAAAATGCTCCAAGTCAAGGGGGCACATAATGAAATTAGAGAGGGATAGGCTCAAGGGAAACGTGAGAAAATATTTTGCCATGGAGAGGGTGGTGGATGCCTGGAATAGCCTACCAGACAGGGTGGTAGAGGCTAAAATGGTCACATAATTTAAAAATGAGTAGGATAGACATTAGGGTATTCTGAGGCAAGGGGGCTCCAGAGTTGAGTTTGGGAATGGGGCCTCACACTATATAGGGATTAATAGGGCAGTCTGGGTGGTGATGCGTCTCCCACCACCCCACACCCCCAGACCTTCCTACATACCCTCACTCGCCTAAACAGGTCCCAATGTGAAGATCCACTCTCCCATGGAAGACACGTCTTGCTGCTGCAACTGGCGAGTGCTATATGAGAAATAAGATAAGTGCAGTTCAATATATTTCAATGGGTTTTCAACTGCACTTACCTTATTTTTCATATAGCAGTCTCCGGTTGCAACAGCAAGACATGTCTTCCATGGGAGAGTAGATTGGATCTTCACACTGGGATCTGTTCGGGTGAGTGAGGGTGTGTGGGGGAGCCTGGGCAGTGTGGGGTGGTGGGTACTCAGTGGGAGTTTGTGCTGTGGGTGCAGGGTTTCATCAGTGATGGACCGTTTTTTTACAGATTAAAAAAAGACATAGAGGGGCCATGTTCTTATTTTCAGGCTCCGAGGGACATTGGAGGGTGGAGGTGGGGGGGTTGCCCGTAGACACCTCATTTAAATCAGCAATGACATGCATAAGGCTGAAACTGATCTAGATAGCGGGGGAACTGCACTTTCTAATTGTTGTGATACAACACACACACACACTCACACTGACAAATACATATACACATATATGCATATATATTCCAATAATTACGTTTCCCCTTTTTCCCATAAGGAAACCACAGCGTAATTTATATACTTTATCCTATAGGTATAACATAGCACTGTCTACACACATTTTTACAGATTACAAAAAAGACATTTACTTGGTATTGCTAGACAGATAGAAGGTGTAAGCCCATAAGTTTCTGTCTCCTACACTATGTGGGTGCATTGCCTATGGATAGCCCAATATTCCATCCAACTCAGTTTTGAAGTTTCCAGATTTAGCAACGTCCACTATACTTTGTGGTAGCTTATTCCATGCTCTCGATGCCCTCACTGAGAAATAATTATCCCTCCATTTGGTGCTAACCATAGGGATCTCAATTTGTTTATTATGAGAACGTAAATTTAAAAAGCATTCCTTAAATTGAAAGTTGAAGGGTTTTTGACTAACTGGGGTATTTAATATCTTGTGCAATAGTAACAAACCCACTCTTGCTCTTCTCTGTTCCAATGTCATCAGATTTAGTTGAGATGTGTTGACCATATGTTGCATTCTTTAATCAAGGGATAAGTTTTGTGGCACACCTTTGAACTCCCTCAGCAAGTTTAATCAAATAGGGTGACCAGAATTGGGAACCATAATCAACATGTGGACGCACGTAGTTTCTATCCAGACATAGTATACAGTCATCATTCATACCGATGAATCCTTTCCTAATAATGTTTAGATATTTATTTGCCATCTATGTGGTTTTTCTGATCTGGCTTTGCATAGTAAATGTATAGTCGATTAAAATACCCAGGTCTCTTTCCTGTGGAACAGATTCTAGAATTGTTCCTTTTAGTATATATGCATATCCAGGATCATGCCTACCGAGACGTAATTGAGGGACTGTGTTCTTCCTTTCAGGCTCTGAGGGACATTGGAGGGTGGGGGATTGCCACTAGACAAATCATTTAAATCAGCAATGCATGCATAAGGCAATAACTGATCTAGATAGCGGGCAAATGTAGACTAGCAATTTTTGCACTAACCACTGAGCCACCTAACTGCACTTTCTAACTCTTTTTGATACACACGCACTGATAAATACATATACACATATATGCATGTATAGTCCAGTATAACATAGCAGTGCACTGTCTACACACATTTTTACAGATTAAAAATTAAGACATCGAGGGACTGTTTTCTTCTTTTCAGGTTCTGAGGGACATCGCAGGTTAGAGGGTTGCCACTAGACACCTCATTCAAATAAGAAATGACATGCATAAGGCTGAATCTGATCTAGATAGTGGGGGAATGTAGACTAGCAATGTTTGCACTAACCACTGAGCCACTTAACTGTACTTTCTAATTGTTGTGATATACATGCACAGACAAATACATATACGTGCGCGCGCGCGTGGCGCGCACACACACACACACACACACAATATATGCATCAATTAGGGTTGATAGCACAGCAACAAAAGTATGGAAATGTGATGTTAGGGTTACCACTTACCACCCTTCCTCATTCCCTCCACTCCTCCATCCCTTAACAGACATCGGATGTGCAATGGGGTCAACAGGCCCAAATCTCACCCCATTCCATATGTAAATAAGCTGAGATGCTACAGCAGGAGAATGGGGTTAGAGTTAAGTCTGATGACTCCCATGGCACAATTCCCATCTGTTGGTGTGTGAAGGGTGGAGGGTGGAGGGTGGCGGGGGGTCAGGGTGGGGTGGTAGGGGTGGTAACCCTAACATCACATTTCCGTACTTTTGCCACTGTGCTAGCAACCCTAACTGATGCATTAACAAAGTTTTTTGCAATGAGTTTCACTTCTTTTTGAGAAAGTGTAATGTAACTAGAAGCTGGTATGTGTTTGTGGGAGTGCAGGCCCTTGGAGATCTGCGCTCCTTTCACATTGCCCATTTGTTGCATAATGGTATGTGTATGTGGGCCCTCTGGGCCCTGTGCGCCTACTTACACATAATTACGGAGTCATACAGTAGCCCCATAGTACTGAAAAGGAACCCTCGTAACACGTATTTGGCAATATTTCAGAAACTGTAGCAACTATGAAAAAAATTCCACTGCAGTTGTAATCATGACTTCCAAACCTCTGCATGTGATTAGTCCACCAAAAGGTGGACTAAGTTACGGGTAGTAAAAAAATCTGTATCTCGATTAGTTTTTGAGATATGGGTGCCAAAAGGTGTCATGGGCGCCGCAATGTTATCCTATGGGAAATTTCTCAACTTTGAAGCACTGTTTTGGGACCAGACCATGAAAAGGCATATCTGTGGGACCAGGGCTTGCCAACCTGCAAATTTTAGCAAAAAAGCCCCAACCATTTTAAAGCAGTGGGGTGGCAAAGAATTGCTGTTTTTGGGTGAAGTAGTTTCGCAAATTGCAACACTTTCACAAAATTTTGCAAAAGAATGGGCACAGCACTTTCATGATTTGCGAAAATGTCGCATCCATTCTATCGCAATTTGCCGATGTGCCAGTTGTCAAAAAGGCATTTCTGTGTTTCATCCCCCCCAAAAAAAAGATAGTGCTGTGATCTTCAAGGCTCAACTAGGTAAGCACAACTGTCAGAGTTTACCTAGGGGTCTCAAATTTAAATGACAGGCATTTTTCTCTCTCGCTAACTGAAAACAAGATTGTCACTGCATGACAGTAAAAGGGCCATTTGCAACAGTAAAATGCAGTGGCGGCAGCTTTTGAGAGGCACATATTGTTTTCTCCATTGACTATAATGGGAAACTTGTTTTTTGAATAATTTTTGAATAGATTAATATCTTTTCACCAAATCTTCAAAAGGCACATCAGTGACCCAGACTGCATCATTCCTGAAGATTTCAGACCAGACGGACAAATCATGTGGGCTGTAGTCACAAGCAAAGAAACATACAAAAAGCATGTTTTTGCACTTTTGTTGCACTCTGCAGCTCCGCAACCTCTCATCTGACCATAACACAACTTGCCAGATCCAGAGATCTATCATGCCCCACTGTGCATGCAATGTTTCAGGCAAATCCATCTTATGATGGCAAAGTTATTAAAGTGCAAAATTATGGGTTTAACATAGAAGAGGCCGGGCAACCCTAACTATAGTTGCACTACCGTACAGGTATAATATACAGTATATTCATTGCAAAAAACTTTGTGAATGCATCAGTTAGGGTTGATAGCACAGCAACAAAAGTATGGAAATGTGAAGTTAGGGTTACCCCCACCACCACCCCACCACTCCCACACTCACTCACACCAACAGGCGTCGGGTGTGCCATGGAGTCATCAGGACCAACTCTTATCTCATTCCATGTGTAAACAGGCTGACATGCTACAGTACAAGAGAATGGGGTGGAGTTAGGCCAATAACCCCATGATACACCCCGATGTCTGTTGGTGTGTGGAATATGGGGTGGGTGGGGTGGGGTGGATGGTGGTGGTGGGGGGTAACCCTAACATCACATTGTTTGTGACTGTGTTTCTCAGGCCCCATTTAGGTAAACACAACTGTCAGTGTTTACCAAGGGGCACTAGGATTTGAACTACAGACATTTTTCTTCACCACTAACTGAAACAATTTGGTGGCAGCACAACACTAATTATTGGATTTGTAACAGTAAAAAGCATTTTTTTGACAGTTTCGAGAGGCACATCTATTTTTTCCCCATTGACTTCAGTGTTAAAACTTAAAAATTGAATAACTTTTGAACGGTTTAATATTTTTTCACCAATTCTTCAAAAGGTATATCAATGACCCAGACTACATCTTCCCTGAAGATTTCAGACCAGACAGACAAGTCATGTGGGCTGGAGCCCCGAGCAAAGAAACATACAAAAAAAACTGTTTTAGGGCATTTTTTGTCGCTCTGCAGCTCTGCAACCACTCATCCAACTGTATCACAACTTGCCAGATCCAGAGATCTATGGTACCACTCTGTGAATGCAAAGTTTCAGACAAATACATTTTACAGTGGCAAAGTTATTAAAGTGCAAACCTTTGGATTTAACATAGAAGTGGCGGGGCAACCCTAACCACAGCTATTATATGTATATGTATTGCAAAAAACTTCATTAATGCATCAGTTTGGGTTAAAGTGACAAAAGTGGGGAAATGAGATGTTAGGGTTAAGCCCCTAACTCCTCCCCCCAACCCCTTATTCTCCATACACCGACAGATGCTGGGGTGTGCCATGGGGTCGTGAGGCCTAACTCTCACCCCATTCTCCTTTACTGTAGCATGTCAACTTGTTTACACATGGAATGGGGTGAGAGTTGAGCCTGAGGACTCCATGGCACACCCGGTGTCTATCGGTGTGTGGAGGATGGGGAGTGGGGTGGAGGGGAGGGTTAGGGGCTCAACTCTAACATCTCATTTCCCCACTTTTGTTACTTTAATCCTAACTAATGCATTAAGTCTTTTGTAAGGAATATATATATATATATATATATATATATATATATATATATATATATATATATATATATATGGCAAATAATTCATTAATGCATCAGTTAGGGTTCATGAGCACAAGATGAAAGCATGGAAATGTGTTGCTAGGATTACTCAATTACCCCATTTTCTCTACACACCAACAGGCATCGGGTAGCAAGTAGGGTCATTAGTCTATCCTACCCCATTCCATATGTAAAGAAGCTGAGGTGGTGCCATATAGGAGAATGGGATGAGAGGCATGATGACCCCAAGGCACACCCCGATGCCTGTTGGTGTGTGCATGTTGGGGTGGTAGGGGTGGTAACCCTAACACCACATTTCCATGCTTTTGTCGCTGTGCTATGAACCCTAACTGATGCATTAACAGAGTTTTTTGCCAAGAATTTCCCTTCTTTTTGAGAAAGTGTAATGTAACTGGTTAGTGGTATGTTAGTGGGAGCGCAGGCCCTCCAGACCCTGTGTTCCCTTCATTTTGCCCATTTTTTGTATAATGGTATGCGTCTGTGGGAGCACGGGCCCAGGCCCGTGCTCCCACTTACACATAACTACAGAGCCATACAGCAGCCCTACAGGGCAAGGAACCCTCAACACTAATTTGTTAATATCTCAGCAACCGTAGCAGCTAGGAAAAAAATTCCAGTGCCGTTGTAATCATACAGTGAGTACTCCACGCAAGATAAATCAACCAAATCTGTATCTCACATTGTTTACAAGATATGGGCACCGAAATATGCTGAAAAGGCATACTTGGAATCCTTGTGACACTAATGTGCCAATATCTCCGTAACCGTAGCAAGTAGGAAAAAAAATTCCACTGCTGGTGTAACCTATGATTTCCAGACTTGTTTCTGCAGGAAGGTGATCTAAGCTGCAGGTAGTGAAAACTCCATATCTCACTTCATTTTTGAGATACGGGAGCCAAAAGGCATCACAGACGCTGCAGTGTTATCCTACGGGACATTTCTCAACCTCGGAACACTGTAACCTTGGGCCAGTTGAATGTTTTGGCACCAAACCATGGAAAGGCACATCTGTGGGACCAGGGCTTGCCACCCTGAAAATTTCAGCCCAAAAGCCCCAACCGTTTTGTTGCAGGGGTATGGCAAAGATTTGCAGTTTTTGGGCAAAGTTCTTTTGCAAATTGAGAAAGTTCTCAAAAAACAGCACAAAGCTTTCGCATTTGTGAAAGTGTTACAGCAGTTTTTCCCAGCAATTTGTGAAAGTACTGTGGAGCCAATTTTAAAAATGCCATTTCCTAGGGGGTTTTACCCCACAAAAAAGATAGGGCTGGCATCCTGAGGACCCGACTAGTTAAACTCAGCAGTCAGTGTTTACCTAGAGAGTCCCAAATTTAAATGCCAGGCATTTTTCTCTCTCACTAACTGAAAACAAAATGGTGGCAGCACAGACTGCATCTTCCCTGAAGATTTCAGACCAAACGGACAAATCGTGTGGGCTGTGGGTGCAAGCAAAGAAACATGCAAAATGTCTTTTTTTTTTATGGGGTTTTTTTTTGGCGTTCTGCAGCTCCGCAACTGTACATCCGACTGCAATGCAACTTGCCAGATCCAGAGATCTAGATCATGCATGCAAAATTTCAGGCACATCCATCATACGGTAGCAAAGTTAGTAAGGTGCAAAATTTGAGGTTTAACATTAAAGTGCTTACTCAACCCTAACTATAGTGCCACTATCGTGACAATATAATGTAATATATATATATATATATATATATATATACATATACATAGATATATTATAGTATAGCGTTAGTGCTACCGTAGTTAGGGTTGAGTAGCACTTTTAAGGTTAAAGGGTTAAATTTTCACCTTAATAACTTTGCCACCGATTGACGGATTTGCCTGAAATTTGGAATGCATGATGAAGAACCATTCATCTTAGGATATGCTAACTTTTTTACCAGTCGGATATACAGCTGCGGAGTTATTAAGTCAGATCTGCTTTACGGTTTCGGGTGAATTCTTTGCTCGCGCCTACAGGTCGCACAGTTTGCGCGAGTGGTCTGAAAACTTCAGGGAACGTGCGGCCAGGGTGCCCAGTGTGCCTTTTGAAGATTTTGTGAAAAAATATTAAACAGTTCAAAAGTTATTCAAAAAACAAGTTCCCATTATAAGTCAATGGGAAAAGTTAACAAAAAGTTCGAAAGTGTCACAAATGCAGTTTGTACTTTTGCAAATAGCCCTTTTACTTTTAGCAAATCTGCCATTTTGTTTTCAGTTGGTGATCAGAAAAATGCTTGCCATTTAAATTTGGGACCCTCTAGCAACCTAATTTGTTTTTCATTCACCTAGTCGGAGCCTGAGGATGCTAGCCATGTCTTTATTTTGGGGTGAAACACCCCAGAAATATGTTTTCCAAATTTCTGCAAAAAGTAGTGTCACAAAGTAGTGTCACACATGCGACACTTTCGTGCTGTTTTGCGAAAGCTTTCACAAAGTTCGACAGTACTTTTCCAGACTATGGCCAAAATGGCAGGAGTTCTTTGTCACCGTGCTGCAAAAGAAATGTTTGGTCTTTTGGGCTGAAATTTGGAAGGAAATCAGCCAACATCTCACAAATGTGCATTTTGATGGTTTGGTAAAAAAATATTGCATGGCTGCCAAGTTACAGTACTCTGAATTTGACGTTTCTTCCCATAGACTAACATGGTGGCATACGCT
This sequence comes from Neoceratodus forsteri, assembly GCA_016271365.2. Lineage (NCBI taxonomy): Eukaryota > Metazoa > Chordata > Ceratodontiformes > Ceratodontidae > Neoceratodus > Neoceratodus forsteri. The sequence goes on from CM057455.1 coordinate 1,238,737,975, forward strand.
GCGCCTTTCAGGGCTCGTATAACGAAAACGGTATGAGATACGGAATTTTCATCGTGAGTATATGTAGCCATAGGCTATGCAAATACAAAAACATAGCCAGGAAGTGCATGATTCATGTGACATTTAAATTTTATTTCTACATCATACGGTTCCTGAGATATAAGCAATTTAGAATTCCAACAGCTCATTTTCTACTCCGAGGCCCATTGTTATGCATATGTTCTTTGTGCACACTGTGTTTCTCTATGCAGCTGTTGGGGAAAAAACAGGGTATGCGCTTCTGTTAATGTTACAGTCACTGCTTCCACTTGCTTTTACGTACCCATTGGCGTTTCTGTTCCTGTGTGCGCCATCGTGTCCGTTATCCTTTGCGTTCTCATTTGCACTTGCATTTGCGTTACTGTTACCATTTGCGTTTCCCCTACTTTTGTGTTTGCATTTCAGTTTGCATCCCGTGTGCATTGCCATTTGCGTTTACAGCAGCCCTTTCATTTGCTTTACCATTTCTCTTTCATTTTGCGTCTTCGTTGCTGTTACTGTTACCATTTGCATTTGCAATTGCATTACTGTGCCTGTGTGCATTACGGTTTGTGTTTCCATATGCGCTTGCGTTTCCTTTTGCGTTTCTGTTTCCTTTGCTGCTATTGTTGCTGTTACCATTACCATTTGCCTTTACAATTGTGGTACTGTGCCCCTGCACACATCACGAGGCGGGAGCGCGGGCCCAAAGGGTCCCGCGCTCTCGCAGCTGCATTACTTTCACTATTTCTCATCATCATTCTCAAAAAGAAGGGAAATTAGAGGCAAAAAACTCTGTTTAATGCATCAGTTAGGGTTGTTCCATGGCAACAAAAGCAAAGAAATTTGGTGTTAGGGTTGAAACCCCCCTTGGACCCCTCCAGCCCACCCCCCCAACCGGCATTGGGGTGCCGCTGGGGTCAACAGTCCTAACTCTCACCCCATTGTCCTATTCCTCAGCTTCTTTACACATGATGGGGTAAGAGTTAGCCCGGCGACCCCATTACGCACCCTGATGCCGGGTTGGGGTGGGCTGAGGGGTCCAAGTAACTCCCATCACTTCCTCACTTTTGTCGTAGAATACCTAACTGATGCATTAAATGGAGTTTTTTGCCTCTAATATATATAAGCATAGATAGATATATATATCTCTATAGATACATACATACACACACACATATATATTTATATACAGTATATATATATATATATATATATATATATATATACATTGCAAAAAAACTTTGTTAATGCATCAGTCAGGGTTAAAGCAACAAAAGTGGGAAAATGAGATGTTAGGGTTGAGCCCCTAACCCCACCCCTCATCCCCAACAGACCGACAGACACCGGGGTGTGCCATGGGGTCGTCAGGCCCAACTCTTACCCCCATTCCATGTGTAAACAGGTTGACATAGAAACATAGAAACATAGAATTTGACAGCAGATAAGGACCACTTGGCCCACCCAGTCTGCCCATTTCCCTACCTACTGGATAAGCTGCAGATCCTAGTTAACCAGCAGCATTATTTCTTCCTACCCCCACCCCCTAGAATGGCCTTATGACTGTCCCATGCATGCTTGAATTCCACCACTGTTTTTGACTCCACAACCTCCTCCGGAAGGCTGTTCCATGCATCCACAACCCTCTCTGTGAAAAAATACTTCCTTAAATTACTTCTGAGCCGCCCCCCCATCTTCAGATTGTGCCCCCTTGTTCTTGCACACCTCTTTTTATGAAAGATGCTACCCTCTTGGACTTTGTTGATTCCCTTGAGGTACTTGAACGTTTCTATCATGTCCCCCTTTCCTCAAGGCTATACATATTAAGCTCCTTTAGTCTCTCTTCATATGTCTTCTGGTGTAGACCCTGCACCATTTTAGTTGCCCTCCTCTGGACAGCTTCCATCCTGTCTATGTCTTTGCGGAGATTGGTCTCCAGAACTGCACACAGTACTCCAGATGGGGTCTCACCAGCTGTCTGTACAGAGGGATAATAACTTCCTGTTTTCTACTGGTGATGCCTCTCCCTATGCATCCCAGTATCCCCCCAGCCCTCCTTGCTGCCCTCTCACATTGCTTGCCGACCTTTAGGTCATCTGATATGACTACCCCCAGGTCCCTTTCCATTTTTGTTGTTGTTAGTATCTCACCCCCCATTGTGTACTCTTCCCCTGGGTTTTTGTTTCCCAGGTGCATTACCTTGCACTTCTTAGCACTGAAACTAAGCTGCCATACATTTGACCATTCCTCTAACCTTGCCAAGTCCCTTCTCATCCTTTCCACCCACCATGTGCATCAACTCTGTTGCAGATCTTTGTGTCATCTGCAAAGAGACATACTTTTCCTTCCAGTCCTCTGCAATGTCGCTTATAAAGACATTGAAGAGGACCGGTCCTATACTGAACTCCTGTGTCCCCACTAGTAACCCCCCTTTCTTCTGAGTGGACTCCATTTACTATTACTCTCTGTGTCCTATTCTCCAGCCAATTCTTTATCCAGGTTGTCATCTTGGGACCCACTCCCAGGCTGGCTAACTTGTATTTTAATCTTTTGTGTGGGACTGTGTCAAATGCCTTGCTAAAGTCTAGGTAGGCCATGTCCACAGCCCCTTCCTGATCTACTACTTTGGTCACCCAGTCAAAGAAATCTATCAGATTCCTCTGGCATGACCTTCCCACTGTGAATCCATGCTGCCTAGGGTCCTGCGCCCCTCTGGCCTCTAGATACTCGACAATTCTTTCCTTCAGAAGTGATTCCATCATTTTCACTATCACTGAGGTTAAACTAACAGGTCTGTAGTTTCTGCTTCTTCCTTGCTCCCACTTTTGTGAAGGGAATCACATCTGCCCTCCTCCAGTCCTCGGTACCACCCATCCTGCCATGATTTGTTAAAGAGGGTAGTCAGTGGTGTCACTAGTTCTACCCTTAGTTCTTTTAGAATTCTGGGATGAATCCCATCAGGCCCCATTGCTTTGTTCACCTTCAGTTTTAAGAGTTCTTTCATAACCCTTTCTTCTGTAAATGGGCTGGTGTCAACTTCTATATCCAGAGTGTTTTTACTGTTCGTTTTAGGTACCTCTCCCTCTTCATTTGTAAATACTGAGCAAAAATATTTGTTTAGTATCTCTGCCTTTCACAGTCTCCTCTGCCCACCCTCCTCCCTTTATTAAGCCTCACTATCCCTCCCTTGGTCTTCCTTCACTCCCTGATGTACCTATAAAGGTTTTATCCCCCTTAACTGAGTTGGCTATCTTTTCCTCAGTTTGGGCCTTTGCTGTTCTGAATGCCTTCCCAGCTTCCTTTGCTTTAACTGATACAGTTCTCTGTCCTGCTCCTTCTGCGATTCCTTGTACTTCCTGAATGCTTTCTTTTTCTCTTGAACCTTCACTGCCACTTCCTTTGAGAACCATAGTGGTTTCTTACATCGTTTTGTTTTGTTTATTTGCTTCACACAAAGGCTTGTTACCTCTGTGATGGCAGTTTTTATTATTCCCCATTGTTCTTCCACCCCTCCTTCCTGCCCATTTGCTAAGTGCATTCCTTAGGCACTCACCCATTTTGGCAAAGTCAGCCCTACTAAAGTCCAGTACTTTTGCCTTTGTGGCTTGACTCTATTGTTGCGTTGTTGAACCATACTGTTCGATGGTCGCTAGTTCCCAGATGGCTACCCACTTCTACATCTGTGATCTCCTCCATCTCCATTTGAAAGAACCAGGACTAAGAGGTGCTCCTCTCAAGTGGGCTCCAATACTAGTTGTCTAAGGCATGCCCCCTGTAGGGCATCTAGAATAACCCCACTCTTCGAAGTGGCTGCTGCAACTGCACTCCAGTTAACATCTGGCATATTCAGATCACCCATCAGCAATATCTCCCCTTTTTCTGCCATTCTAAGTATACTTTCTATCACTTCCTTGTCCATTTCCTCCCCCTGAGAAGGGAGTCTGTATACAACCGCTGTGCAGATTATGGTGCCATTGCCTGTCTCCAAATTTACCCACAGTGCTTCTTCTCCTCCCTGTTTACCCTTTTGTTCTGTTGCTTTTATTCCTTCCCTTATGTAAGAGCTACTCCTCCTCCTCCTCTTTTACCCTCCCTGTCCCTCCTGTAGATAGTGTATCCTGGTATGTTTACGTCCCAGTCATGGTTTTGTGTGTACCATGTTTCTGTGACTGCCACGATATCCAGATGTTCCTCCTCCATCAAGGCCACTAATTCAGGAAGCCTGTTACCCAGACTACGGGCATTGGTACTTATTGCTCTCCATTTTTTGATGGCTTTACCTTCTGTTGCAGCATCCCCCACTGACCTTTCTACCTAGGTCTTTTTCTCATTTAGCACCCTGTTTTGTAGGGAAAGGCTGGGATTTTCCTGCTGCTTATCAGTGCCTCCCCTTGACTAGTTTAAAAGCTTGCCAATGAAGCATTTAAACCGATTACTCAAAAGACTTGTTCCCTTCCTGGACAGATGCAGACCATCCTGCCAGTATAGGCTGGTGTCCCTCAGGTGAAACCCCAGTCCCCAATGAAGCCAAACCCCTGTGCCCACACCATTTTTCAACCATTCATTAAACTGCATGGTGCAAATTACCCTCGCCTCCCATGCCATTGACAGGCAGCACCTCTGAGAAGGATACTGTGTGTGCTACTTGTCTTAGACCCCTCCCCAACTCTACAAAGTCCTTCTGCACTGCTCTAATCTCATGATGAGCCAAGTCATTTTTCCCTAGGTGGACAATGACGTCCAGCTCAGACTCCCGTGCAGCTGTTCTCATGATCCTGAGGATGCGCTTCCTGTCCCTCCAAGCCATGGCACCAGGCAAGCACCTTACTTCAGTAAGGTAAGGTTGACATGCTATAGTAAAGGATAATGGGGTGAGAGTTAGGCTTCATGACCCCATAGCACACCCCGGCTTCTGTCGGTCTTTGGAGGATGGGGTGGGGGTTAGGGCTCAACACTAGCATCTCATTTCCCCACTTTTGTCACTTTAACCCTAACTGATGCATTAACATTTTTTTTGCAATGAATTACCTTACTTTTTGAAAAAGTGTAATATAAGTAGTAAAAGGGCCCCATGCTCCCACCAAGCTGCCCATTTGTGCATAACAATATGTGTCTGTGGGAGCATGGGCCCTGCACTCCCACTTACACATTAAATATAGAGCCATACAGCAGCCCTATAGGGCAAGGAACACTTGTAACACTAATTTGCCAATATCTCAGCAACCATAGCAGCTATGAAAAAAATTCCAGTGTTGTTGCAATCATGATGGCAAGACCACCACATGAGATACTTATCGACAAAATCTGTATCTCACATTGTTTTCGAGATATGGGCACCGAAAGGGGCTGCAGGTGCCACAATTCAATGGATGCACGTAACTCGGGCATTTTTAGGATTTTTTCCACCCAATTTTCAACATGGCAGTTTGGGAACCCCACCTCATGAACAGTGTCACTGTCATTTTGTTATTCTGTCCCAAACGTTGAGTTCATACAGCAAATGTGCCATTCTGTGCCATAGGAGCAAAATCCTGTTTTGGGCAGGATGTGAAAAATTACAGCTGTATACTGTTGATGAGGAGGTGTGGAAAAGGCTAATGTTGAAAACCAGGAGGGAAAATAAGACAAATTGTTGAAGTTATGAGCGTGAAGAAACTCCACACCGACACTCATAACATGGCCATTTTTGTGAATTTTTAAAGCAAATTCTCAACATAAACTTTTGGGAAACCCCCTCATGAACACTGGCACTGTGATTTTGTTAATCCATCCCAAAAGTTGATTTTGCACATTGACGCACCACTCTGCGGCAGAGGAGTGAAAACACATTTCAGGTAGGATGTAAGAAATGACAGCTGTACTGTTCATGAGGAGGTGTGAAAAAATGACAATGTTGAAAATCTGGAGTGAAAATATTAGAAATTGGCAAAGTTGTGAGTGTACATAGAGACTGCACAACGCACACTTGCAACATGGCAATTTGGGGTTTTTTTGCACCAAATTTCAAATGTGGGCTTTTTGAGATCTCCCCTCATGAACACTGGGACTGTCATTTTGTTACTCAGTCCCGAAAGGTGATTTCTCATCCTGAAAGGTGATTCTGTGCAGTGACCATGAAATCACTCTTCTGGACTAAGTAATGGGATGACAGTAACATTGCTCATGAGGTGGGGTCCCAAAATACCCATGTTGAAAATTTGGTGAGAAAATACCAAAAAATTGCTGAGATATCCATATTTAAATTCTTTTTTCTTATCAGAGTCATTTGGAGCAGGATCCTAATTCATATCATCATACGAACTAAGATCCTATGTCGCTGATACATACAAAGAATTTAAATGTTAAGTAAAACACATTTTAATGCATTTTCCAAACAGTAAAGTGTAGAATGCACCTAGGGGGTCACAACAAGCCAGCTACATGTGTTGGTTCCCCCCCAGAATATCATTTGGGAGGTTTCCAAATTTGAATTTCAGGCAAACTGGAAACAAGATGAAAAAGGAATTTTCTCATACAATGCAGGATTCTTCTTTTGTATCAACCAGCTATATTGAAGTGCCTACTCAACATGCTCAGAAATTATTTTTTCAAAATTTTAAATTGCAATAACTTAAAAATAGCTTATTGTTTTTTCACCAGACTAACAAAAGGCAAATCTGTGTGGTAGTCCCTTTCTGTCCTAAACATTTCATACCAAAGAAAACCAACCATCTGGGCTGTAGGCAAGTTCAAAGAAAAATCCCAGTAAAGGCAATGTGTAAAAACATGTTTTTACATCTCTGTAACTCAGAGACCACACATCTGACCAGACTGAAACTTGCCAGATCAAGAGATCTACAACACAGTAACGTGTATACCAAATTTCATGCACATCAGTTCAATGGCTGCAAAGTTATTAAAGTGAAACATTTTGAGTTTAACATTAAAGTGCCTACTCAACCCTCACTATAGGGGCATGACTGTGCCCCTATAATATATATATATAGATAGATAGATATATATCTATATATATATATATATATATATATATATATATATATATACACACACCTATACATTATAGAGTGCGGTCACACCTCTATAGTTATGATTGAGTAACTAACAGTTCCTATGTTAAACCTCAAATTTTGCACTTTTATAACTCTGCAACTGATCAATGAATTTGCACAAAATGTAGTATGCACTGTCCTGTGGGGTAGATCTCTTGATGTGGCAAGTTTCGTTCCAGTTGGATGTGTGGATTCTGGGATCTGGATAGTGAAAAAAAACCCGCCCCTTTTTGCAGTTTTTCCTCATCGCCTTGTGGACAGATGGTGTGGAGTTTATTCATGATTTTTGTAGGGTAGAACAAGACAAGAGGAACATAGCTCAGGATTGAATTGAGGTGCCGTAATACAGTAAACAAGAGCCAAGTGAGACTTAAAACCTCAGCTCAAAACCCCAGACAGCAAAAAAGGATGCAAACTGGTTGTGTAATCAGAAAAAACATATTTATTTAGTAAAAAGGTGGCACCCCTCCTATACTCAAACATCTATGTTTCACGTCACCCTTGACTAAATACATTTTACTAAATAAATATGTTTTTTCTGATTACATGACCAGTTTGCCACTGTTTTTTGCTGCCTAGGGTTTTGAGCTGAGGTTTTAACTCTCACTTGATTTTTGTAGGGTAGAAAGAACTTTGATAGCAGAACAGACATTGAATATTTGGTGCAATAATATTAATCTGTTGCAAAGTTATGTTTTTTATTTTCCATTATGTCCTATGGGACTTTTCTGAACATTCCAATCTTTAGAATACCTGTCTTTTTTTGACAAAGGATTTGGTCTCGCAAACAAAGATTTAGTCTGAGAGTGATCCTGTTTTGTGAGAACAAACATCCTTTTTCATGAGAAAAAATTATTTTCCGCAAGCTGCCAATTTGTTTTCTGTTTTTTCCAAAAAAAAAAATTGAAAAGCACCCAAAATGAAGGTATCTACAGACAACAACATGCATTTTGTTCATCGGGACTCTGTTAGACGGACCATGAAGTTATTTGGTGGGAGAGCAACCTTGCAATGTCTTTTTTTAACATTTAAAATATTTTTTGTGATTCACTTAGATCTTTTTTCAGGAGCCAATTACTTTTTCGTGAGCCGATTCCTTTTTTGTGAGCTCATGAAAAAGGATTTTACGGGCTACTTTGATGTGTAACTCAGCCATTTTTTGAGATTTTGTCCCATATATTTGTTTAGTACATTTTGTGTAGTGCGTACATTAGGTGGGGTAATAACATGGCTACAATGACAATTCCATCACTCTTGTGCTATAAAGGGGACCCTGCACTTCTGATGCTATGTATGTATATGCATCTATGGAGAAATGGAAGCACAGTGTCCAGAGGGCCCTGCGCCCTATAATGATGTACATATATGCATCTATGAAGAAATGTGAGCACAGGGTCCTCCACTAAGCAAATTATGATATGATTATACTATCTCAAAAAGTAAGGAAATCAATTGCAAAAAAACTTTGTTAATGCATCAGTTAGGGTTAAAGTGACAAAAGTAGGGAAATGTGGCACTAGGGTTTCCAACCCAAACACACCACCCCCACCCTCCACAGACAAAGAAGGATCGGGGGTGACATTGGGGTCATCAGCCATAATGCTTACCTCATTCTCCTATCCAGTGCCCACCCAGTTTATTTTGTAATGGAATGGGGTGAGTGTTAGGGCTGATGACCCCAATGCCACCCCCGATCCCTCTTCATCTGTGCAGGGTTGGAGTGGGGTGTTAGGATTGGAACCCCTAACACCACATTTCCCTACTTTTGTCACTTTAGTTCTAACTGATGCATTAACAACGTTTTTTACTATATATATATATATATCTTTGTAAATTCAGTGTCAGGGTTCCCAACCCTACCACCCCATTCCCACCCCAACTTCCACACACCAATAGGCTTCAGGGAGTGCCTTGGAGTCATTGGGCCTAACTCTCACCCCATTCCATATGTAAAGAAGCTGAGATGGTACAGTATAGGTGAATGGGGTGAGAGCTAGGCCTGATGACCTCAAGGCACACCCCAATGCCTGTAATAGAACCTTTAACTGATGCATTAATGGAGTTTTTTTACAATGAGTTTCCTTACTTTTTGAGATAGTATAATAGTATCCTTATTTTACTGTGGTAGCGCAGAGTCTTTCGGAACCTGCGCTCCAATCTCTCCATAGATGCGCATATGTATGTAGATGTGAAAGCGCAGGGCCCTTTGGGCCCTGCACTTCCATGTGTCAAACAACAGTGACTAAATTATCAGCATAGCCATCTAATTACCCCACCTCATGTGTACAGAGAAATTGTGAAATGCAAAGCAAAACATAATTATGCACAACTGCAATGCCATTCTGCACCACAGGTGCAAAAACACATTTCAGGCATGATGTAAAAAAAATACAGCTGTACTGTTCATGAGGTGGCATGAAAAAATCGCTATGTTAAAAATTTGGTGGCAGAATATTGAAAAGTACCAAAGTTATGCGCGTACTTAGAAAAAATTTGACGGATGCATGTAACTTTGGCATTTTCAGGAATTGTTTTCAACAAACTTTCAACATAGCCTTTTTGGGACCCCATCTTATGGGCACTGGCACTATCATTTCGTTAATCAGTTCTAAAAGGTGATTTCGTGCAGCAAACTCACCATTTTGCACCACAGGTATGAAAACAAGTTTTGTGTAGCATGTGAAAAATGACAGCTGAATTATTCATGAGGTGGTGTTAAAAAATGGCTATGTTGAAAAATTGGCAGCAAAGTATTGAAAATTTACAAAGTTACGCGTGTGCCTACAAAAATTTAAATGACTGCACATAACTCGTGTGTTTTGGGGTATTTTTGCATCAAACTTTCAACATGGGCTTTTTGGGACCCCACCTCATGAATGCTGGCACTGTCATTTCATTACTCAGTCTCTAAATGTGATTTCACGTAGTGACCATGAAATCACCTTATGGGTCTGAGTAATGAAACGACAGTGACATTGTTCATGAGTTGGGGTCCCAAGAAGCCCATATTGAAAATTTGGTACAACAATACCTAAAAATGGCTGAGATAGCAACATAAGATCAAAACCCCATTGACAGCTATTATACGGCACTTACCTTGATTCTTCAGTTTGTGGTTCAGCTTTAAAAAGTGCAGATGTGTCCTGGTCCATGGAAGATGGCAGAAGATCTCTGGTGGTAAGTATAGGGCAATGGGGGTGTGGGGTGGTGAATTGCTCAGTGGGAGGGTCGGGATGGGGGAGGGGAAGAGGAGAAGATGAGAGACTGTTTTCCTTTTTTCAGGATGGCAAAAAAATACATCAGGGACTATGTTCTTTTTTCACATGCACTGGAAACAATGGTGTACTGGGTGTGGGCTACCAAGTGTCCCACACTGTTGTGGGGTGTAGGTTGTAGTGCCGACATGGTGATTGGGCACCCTGATTTAGGCAGAGACATTTATATATATTTTTGGACACTGGGAGTGGGCTCCCCAGTGTCCCTCAGTGGTGGGGGGTGGATGTCTACCACCAAAATGGGGATTGGGCACCCGATGTTGGCAGAGACATTTTTAAAAAATATATGTTGGGGCACTGGGAGTGGGCTCCCCAGCATCTCACACTGGCAGGGGGTTGATTTCTACCACTAACATGGGGACTAGGCACCCAGATGTTGGCAGAAACTTTTTTTATCTATAAAACATGCCTTGGCCCCCTTGGAGGCAATAAAAGAATAAACACCAACAGGTGTTTACCTAAATGGCGGCTGAGGAGTATGATTCTGGGTTGATTTTTGGACAAAAATGTCCAGCAAAGATTTTGGACATTTACAGGGCCAATGTTTTTTTAAAAAAAATTGAACTAGTGCTGCAAATTTGCAGCAGTTTTCACAAAAGTGCTGTAATTCTGCAGCAGTTGGTGTGCAACAGTGCCATTACTTGTGCAAAAACTGCCACAAATTATTTTTTATCATCTATGTGTGCACCTCACTCCTCCTTTGACCTCATTCTGCCCATGTCTTCCCATCCTCAGGTGACCTAGGACTTACTTGCCACCATCTTATTTCTGTGGTGGGTGCCCAGTCACCAGTAGGAGCCTTCGAGGAGCCGGCCATCATCCCATCGGGGAGGTATTTTCTCTTTTTCTTCCCCTTACACCCGGGGCCCCAGACACAGAAGTGCATGCACATGGAGGAGTACATGTGCCCTGCTTCCCCAGTAACAGCCCCTTCCTCCCTCCTGGCCTAATGCCTGGCTCCTTCTCAGCCTTCTCTGCCCCCTAGCCTCCACTGCAAAGCAGCCAAGAGCTGAAGGAAACCCACATCTCTCCCCGGAGAGAACTGCTTCCTGGCAGCTTGATCCAGCTCCGCGCCTCCCCCCAACTGACATCTGGTGGCCCACACTTGCTCCTGCAAATATAGTGCCACAAATTTGTGACACTACTAAGAGCTAATTAAAAAAACAGATTTCTGGCTGCTGTTTGAAAAAACTAAGGCCAGAATCGTTTTCCTTGGGCCCCGATTAGATAAACACAACTATTGGTGTTTACCAAGGAGCAGTATTTTTTGAATCAAAGTGTTTTTTTCCCATCACTAACTGAAAACAAGATGGTGGCAGCAGGGCACTAACTTTTCCATTTGAGGCAGCAAAAAATGCTTTCATGAAAGCAGAAACTGCTTTTGCATGGCACATATATTTTTCCCATAGTCTATAATGGGAAACTGTAAAGCTTTATAACTTTTGAATGGATTAATATTTTTTCACCAAACCTTAAAAAAGGCACATCTGCAGCCCAGACTCCATATACCCTAATACTTTCAGACCAGACCTCCAAGCCCTTTTGGAGATGTGAATGAGCAGAGAATTCACACCTAAATAGTAAATTACACAGTTTTTTTGGCACTCCACAACTCCGCAACTGCACCACTGACCAGAACAAAACTTGCCAGATCCAGAGATCGGTGGTTCCAGATGGTGCATGACAAATTATGGGCACAACGGTCATACAGTTGCAAACTTATGGAAGTGCAAAATTTTGTTTTTAACATAGAAGGGGCTACTGGCACAACCGTGCAGGTATATTAATACTATATATATATTGCAAAAACTTGGTTAATGCATCGGTTAGGGTTGAAGTGACAAAAGTATGGAAATGAGTTGTTAGGATTGAGCCCCTAACCCTTCCACCCTACCACCCCACTCCACATTCTCCACACACCAACAGACATTGGGGTGTGCCACGGAGTCATTAGGCCGAACTCTCACCCCATTCCATGTGTAAACAGGCTGACATGGTACAATATAGGAGACTGGGGTGAGAGTTAGGCCTAACGACCCATGACACACCCTGATGCTTGTTGGTGTTTGGAAGATGGGTGGGGTGGGGTGGTAGGGTGGGGGTTAGAGGCTCAACTCTAACACCTCATTTCCATTCTTTTGTCACTTCAACCATAACTGATGCATTAACAAAGTTTTTTTACAATGAATCTCCTTACTTTTTGAGAAAGTGTAATGTAACTGGTAACTGGTATGTGTTGGTGGGAGCGCAGGGCCTGGAAGCTGTCCATTTTTGCATAATGATATGCATCTGTAGGAGAGTGGTCCCTCTGGGCCCTGCACTCCCAGTTGCAGATAAGTATGGAGCCATACAGCAGCACTACAGAGCTCAAAAGGAACCCTTGTAACACTAATTTGCCAATATCTCAGTAACTGTAGCAGCTATGAAAAACATTGCACTGCAGTTGTAATCATGACTTTGAAACCTCCACGCATGCTTAGTTCACTGTGAGGTGAACTAAAATGCCTGGAGTGAAAAATCCATATCTCAAATCTTTCTGAGATACGGGCACCGAAAGGCGCTGTGGGTGCCGCCATGTTATCCTACGGGAAATATCTCAACTTCATAATGGCATAGCTATGTAACCAATAAAAACTTTTGCACTTAAACAGCATAACTCACATCTCTGGGACACCCCCTTAATACCCTGCAAATTTCAAGTACAAAAAAAAAACGTTTATTTGCAGTGCACTGGCAAAGTTTTTAAATTTCTAGTTCCTAAGGTGTCAAAATTCCCATTCGCAAGGTCAGTCCCCATTTGCAAGCTGTCAAAATCCCTGTTCATGAGAATTCCTTGTTCATCAGACTTTGGCCATCTGGTCTGGAAATCGCAATTAAGGATTTTGTCAGCTCATGAAAGAGGATTCAAAAAACCAATCCCCTTCATGAGTTTTCAAAATCCACTTTGCAAGACGACAAAATCCCTGTTTGCAAGATAGGGCCGTCTGATCCGGAAATCACAATCAAGGATTTTGTCAGCTCATGAAAGGATATCGGCTCATGAAAGGGGATTTTGACAGCTCACGAAAAGGGATTTTGACAGCTCATGAAAGATGATTCAAAAAACCAATCCCTTTTGTGATCTCTCAAAATCCACTTTCGCGAGCTGACAAAATCCATGTTTGTGAGATAGGGCCATCTGGTCCAGAAATCATGATCAAGGATTTTGTCAGCTCGTGAAAGGGGATCGGCTTGCAAAAGGGGATTTTATCACCTCGCGAACAAGAGTCAGAAGCTAGTGATGAACAAGGAATTTTTAAATTTAAATGGCCATTTTTTACAAAAAATAAGCAAAGTAAAGCTGTTGGTTTGTAGAGAGCATCACCCTGAATAAAACCTATGCTTCAATTACAAGAGAACACATCTGTGGGGCAAGTTACAACATTTTGTTTGTGGGGAAAAATGAAAACAAGATGGTGGCTCATGAAAGGGGAATTTTTCCTCATGAGCGGGGATTTTATAAATCCCGTTCATGAGGTGACAAAATAATTGATCATGAGCCCAATTCTCTTCACAAAACATACATATAAATCAAAGACTGAACTGAGCATGCTCAGAACCTGAAAATTCAAAAGTAAATAACTTTGGAACAAATTAATATTTTTTCACCAAACTAATGCTGGATTATGCTTTGGGGAAACCTCTTTCTACCCTGAAAATTTCAGAGCAGAATTCCAAAATGGTGTGGCTGTAGCATGATGGGCAAAAATTAGCAAACATTGGCAAAAAAAGTGAAAAATGCATTTTTTGGTGCTTCACTGAATGAGAACCACAAGTCCTATCAAAAGTCAGCTTGGTAAATCAAGAGCTCTATCACACAAGACCAAACATTCCCAATTTTGAACAAATCCGTTGAATGGTTGCAAAGTTATTAACTAGCAAAATTTGGGATTTAACATTAAACTGCTTACTCAACCCTAACTATAGGGGCATGACTGTCCCCCATATATTATATATATATATATATATATATATATATATATATATATATATATATATATATACACACACACACATATATATATATATAGAGAGAGAGCAAGAGAGAGAGAGAGAGAGAGATGTATATATATATATATATATATATATATATATATATATATATATATATATTTATATTCCAGTATAACTTAGCAGTGCACTGTCTCTACATCTAACCTTAACTTTTATTGCAATTAGGATAAGCACTGAATTTTGCACTAACTCATTGTACTAATCTATGGCATGACTGGGTAACTAAGGTAGTGGACAAGGGAGGTGTGGTGGATGTGGCATATCTGGACCTCAGAAAGGCCTTCAACACCATCCCCCCATAGAGGGCTGATTAACAAATTGCACAGCCTAGTTGTGGATCCTAAAATAGTTCTATGAGTGGAGAACTGGCTGAATGGCATGAGTCAGAGGGTTGTGGTAAACAGGGAGTACTCTGGAGAGGGAGAGGTGATGAGCAGGGTGCTGCAGGGGTCAGTATTGGAGCCAGTCCTCTGCAATGTCTTCATTGGGGACATTGCAGAGAGACTGGAGGGGAAGGTATGCCTCTCTGCAGACAATACAAAGGTAGCAATAGGGTGGACATGCCAGGAGGTGTTGAAAAAATGAGTGAAAACCTTATAAAAAAATGGAGAAATGGTCTGAAGAATGGTAGTTGGGATTCAATGTTAAGAAGTGTAGGGTCATGCACATAGGCACAAGAACCCAGGGGCAAAATACGAACTAGGTGGGGAAGCACTGATATCACAAAGCAGGAAAGGGACCCAGGAGTTATCATCTCAGAGGACCTAAGAGAAACTAGGCAGTGCAATAAGGTGGCTGGAAAGGCTAGCCATATGCTTGAATGCATATGGGGGGTATCATGGGTAGAAAGAGGGAGGTAATCTTTCCCCCATATAAGACACTCATGAGACTGCACCTAGAATACTGCATCCAGTTCTGGAGGCCCCATCTGAGAAAGAACATAGACAAGATGGAGGAGGTACAGTGGAGAGCATCTAAAATGTTGCAGAACCTATGGGATAAGACCTATGAGGAAAGACTAAAGGAGTTAAATATGTATTCCCTGGAGGAAAGGGGGGGACATGATTGAGACATAAAAATACATCATCAGTATTAACAGAGTACAGGAAGAAAGCATCTTCCAAAGTAAGAAATGGTGCAGGGCCTGTGGGATAAGACCTGTGAGAAAAGACTAAAGGAGTTAAAAGTGTATTCCCTCAAGAAAAGGAGGAAGGGGGACATGACTGAGAGATAGAAATACATCACTGATATAAACAGAGTACAGGAGGGAAGCATCTTCCAAAGTAAGAGATGCTGTAAGTCAAGGGGGCACAACATGAAGTTAGAGGGAGGAAGGCTCAGGGGAAATGTGAGCAATATTTTTTCATGGAGAGGGTGGTGGATACCTGGAATAGCCTACCAGAGGTGGTGGTAGGAGCTAAAACAGTCACAGAATTTAAGAAGGAGTAGGATAGACATAAGAGTATCTTGGAGAAAAGAGGGAGCTCCATAGTTCAGTTTGGACATGGGGCCTCATACTAGATAGGGATTAATAAGGCAGACTGGGTGGGCCAAGTGGTCCTTATCTTCCATTAACTTCTATGTCTCTATGATAACCAGCAGGACTAGAATAAAGTGCCATACACACACAGACACACACACTGGCATACATGCACTGCTTCATGTTCTGAGCTGTGGTCTGCTAACATATCGCATGACAGCCATTTGCAAGCTGACTAGAAAAAGGTTAATGTACCAGGAAAGGGTTAACAGATTGGCACAAACACACACACACACACACACACACACACACACACACACATTAACTGTTGCAGATACCCTAAACTGATAACAGCACTTGTTTACTCCCAGGCTGAGGAAAACACAGCTGTTAGGAATGTGTTTTGTCTGGACATCCCATATAACTGAAATGCCACATGGGAGGAGGAGAGAGAGAGAGAGAGGGAGGGAGGGAGCAGGCTTTGTTTTTCTTTTCAAAGTAGTGGATTTATACTGAGCGCATTTCACTGACTGTAATTTGAGCTGGTACGAGTATGCTCCATGTAAAAGATATGTATGCATGAATCAGTTTCAGTTTCTGTTTCTTTCCATAATAGTGCAGAGCAGGGACACACCAAAGCCAAACTGCTCTAGCAGAGTAATTGTAATCAAACTCCAATTTTGTGAAGTTCATTCGGAATCTGATGAGTTCCATTTTTCTACTGTGATAGCAAGATGTCTGCAGGGCTCCACCCACTGCAGCTGTAAAAACACACATTTTGATTGTTCACATTCTGTAGAGACTGCTGATATAGCTGGTTAATTGATTCTGGTTCTTTTATTCTTTTAAAAAGTGACAAATAGACTGCCCACCATATAGAGGATAATGTTTGGGCACCAGTTAATAACAACACTGTGTTCCCTTTAAGAGGTTGTCATGACAACCTAGTAAACCTCGAGAGTGAAGCTCGAGAGGTTTACAGTTTGCATGGCAACCTCAAGAAGGGAACTTCACAATGATGTTAACTGGTGCCCATCCATTGTCTTTTATAGTGTATGGACACCAGTTAAATAAAATTTGTCCTTATCTGTCCAATTTTTTGCCTTGCACCGCTTTCCTTCAGGACCAGCTCTCACCACCACAGCCATTTGACAAAATGCAGGAAGAGAGGCACACATGCACAAAGTCGCTGATGTTATGCTATCATTGTGACATACTCAAGAGGGTATAATAACCTCTTGACATCACAACAATAGCATAACAATGATAGGAATTCATTGAATTCCATCCTTAATAATCCTGTCCCATACATTATACTGGTGTTACCACACAGAAACATACTTGTTAACATTCCTTGATCAGCTCCCACTGCATCTTCCCGGGACATAGAAACACCCCCAACACATTCTAGCCACTCATCATGCAGTCTGAATAGCGGAGACTATTGCATTATGAGAGATTGCATGGTTTGGGGATGTTTCTAATGTTCAGGAAGTATGCAATAAGATTAGATCCAGGATTTGAAACAAAATAAGATTGTTCATAACTATACATTAGCATGCATTTCATTCCTATGAAGCAAGTAGGTAAATAAAATAACCAGCAACATCAATGAATTTTAGAGAAGGTAAGCAATCATAAAATGTTGTTTTTTAACTAGAAATAATATAATGCAAAAAAGGTTGACGGTGTCCATTTAAGAAAAGCTTGTTCTTGGACAGTCATGTTTGCAATTTACAGAAGTCAAGAGTTCTGAGTTTATGCAATTTGTACGTTTGCACTTGAAAGGAGTACCAATTCATCCACAAAAAGGGTGACTCTACATGAAGTTACAGAACTAGGGAGGTTATTTATTAAAAGGGACAAATGGATTGGTTCAAGTATAGAGCCTTTGGGGATGCCAAGCTTAACGGGGCAGAATCTGAGGTAGAGCTATTAAATTTGATGACTTGCTGTTGATCAGAAAGGCAATGTTCAACCAATGGAATTGCATATACAGATAGGCCAAGAGCATGCAGTTTGCAGCAAAAAAGGGCATGATCAACCAGGCTGAACACTTTATACAAGTCAACAAAGATGACACTTATGAGTAAGCCCTGGTCCATTGATGTTTTAATTTTAGTTGCCACCTTCGTAAGGGCCGTGGGTGTGCTGTGGTTCTTATGAAAGCTATGTTGTTCAGGGATGAAGATATTATGCAAATAAAGGTAGTAGCTGGTTTGCGACAACACATTCGAGCAGCTTATTAGTGCAAGCAGTACAGAAATAGGATGGTAGTTATCTACACATTATATAAGTTCTGTACTATAATAACAGTAAAAAGAAGCACCATTGTAGTATGTACTATTACAGTACTAAAAGTAATTATTAATATGGCTGTTGGGAGTGCATCTGGCAGGCTTGAGTGCTACAGTGTAATCACATATAAAAATGCTTGTTGACTGTTTTGGCTGTTCCAGACACTCAGATATGATAGCCAAAAGGGGTATATACAGAGTAGTCCATTATGAACAGGTTCAGCTGTACATGCCTTCCTAATAGTGAAACACATACACAGTCACAAAGTGTAACACTGGTTCCCTTCAATCATAAATCCATTCCTGTGATAATCTACATCTAGCATTTTTAATTCATTATTGAAGGGACAAGAAAATGATGTGGAACATAGTGTAAATAGATTTTGTATATATATCTTTTTTTTAAAAAGAGTATTTAATTCTGTCTTGAAGAAGTGGTCAGTATTAGGAACCACGAAACATTAATTCTGTGTGCTGTTATGCCTGCTAGCTGAGTGGTTAAAAAACTAATTTTTTGAAAGAATTAATCAGTGAGTGACTCTATTTCTCCACTGTATTTTGGACTGGAAAAATAAACTACTAAAGAGTACAACAATAGAATGGTCCACAGGAAATGCAGCCAGGAACCACCACTGGCTGCACCAAGCATAACCACCAACAGGGGGGCAAAGGAAGGTTGAACTGTGGCACAATGGAGAAGATTATCTCGAAAAACTATTATTACTGGTAAGCAAAGAAACTATTTTCTTGAAGGTTATCTTTTCCATTGAGATACAACTTTGGAACAATTTCCAAGCAGAACATATCACACAGAGAGGAAAGACAGGGACCCTGAACAGAAGATCTGCACTGCAGGCCTTGAAGGACAGCAAGGCCAAAGCTGGGACCTCTGTGAGAGACTATGTCCAGACTATAGTGTTAGTGAAGTTATGAACAGTACTCCAAGTGGCGGTGGCACAAATATTAGCCACAAACATGCCACAAAAACAGGCCACAGAGACAGCAGTGCTATGTGTGGAGTTCCCCTTGCCAGCACCAGGCTGCTCATTTTCGTGCTTCTGATAACAGAAAATGACTCAATATGCCAACCAATTAGAAAGGCATTATTTAGACACAAGAGGGTCCTCCCTCCCAACCAGAGGTGAAGGATACAAACAATTGAGAGCCTTTCTATAGTCCTTAATATGATCTGGATAGACTTGCAAGGTCCTATGCACATCCAAGGTATGCAACAAGGCTTCCCCCTATCAGGTAAGGCAAGGCAAATTTATTTGTTAGGTGCCTATCCAAGGCTCTAGGCACCACACAGACAGCAGAATTAAAACAATTTAGCAGTGTATCAAATATAAAAGCAAGATTTCTTCATGAAAACTATAATAATGAATAATAAATTGCAGGTTGCATTTTTTTTTAGGTGGTCCCAAAAGCCTGATTATAAAGATATGTTTTCAGTAAGCTCTTAAAATGTCCCGGGGGAGAGGTCCTACCCCAGAGCTGCCACAAAAAAAGCTCTATCTCCTGAGGATTTCAGTTGCGAGCATGGAACCATAAGGAAACCCACCTCCATGGAAAGAAGAGGATGGACAGAAAAGGTCTTTCAGATAGCTGGGGCTCAAATTGTGCAGGGCTTTGTATACCAACAAACTTAACTTGAAACTGATGCACCACCTTATTGGCAGCCAGTGCAGTTCCTGGAGAATGAGGGTGATATGTAGTAGTAAAACAACTTTATTTATACAGGCATTTATTTGGCAAGCAAATATTATACCATAGGGCCAGGCAAACCCTGTTTTTAAGGAGTTCCTGTATTTAACATTATAAGTTAAAGCACAATAAATACAACACAATAAATTACAACAGATTACAGCACAGGAATAGAGCCTAAAATTTAGGAACATCTTACTAGCTAATAATTTACATATAAAACAACATAAATCCCAGGAAACTTATTCACAAATACTACAACAGAACACTAATAGTAAAGACATTTGTGCAGTTTTGGTTTCACATATTGTTTATATGTATCTACGGGCAAGGTATGCCCAGAGTGAGAGGTCCCAGATACAGTGAAGCTCACCAGGATTAAACTCAATACTGCAGCATACTGCATCAGAGTTACTGCAGCAAACAATGCAATTTCAATGGGAAATAGTCCCTTTCATCATGCAGGAAAATGTAATACTGTACTTGTTTGTGGCAGGCTTCACTGTACCAGCCGGGCCCACTGAGTTCTGCATGAGCAGCAAGCGATGCACCAGTACTGCACATAGCCCTAGGTACAGAGTGTTACAGTAATCCAGTCAGGAGTCAAAAGCGTGCACTAGTGTTTCCAGGTCAAATAAAGCAAGATAGGTACAAATTCAGGCAATATTCCATAGATGGTAAAAACTACTGTGGACAACAAATGACACCTGGTATTCTAACATCAATCTAATATCCACAATGACACCCAAATTCCTTACTCTAGTAACTTCACACAGTGTGGTGCCGATTAATGATGGCAACAAGGCATCATCCCTATTCCTTGCCACCACCACTTGATCTGGTTTCACCAGTAGCACCTCCCTCTTTGATGAGTTGAGTCCAAGCCAGTTTGAAATCATTCAGTTCTGGATCTCTAACAGACACTCATCTAGCACAGCAACTGCATTAACCCTGTCAGAAGCACATAACGGATAGATCTGGATATCATCTGCATAGCAGTGAAAACCCAGATCATACCACCTAATGATCTTCCCCAACAGCATTATCTACACTGGAAACAACATGGGTGCCAGAACTGACCCCTCAGCCACTAAACAGCTAAGAGCAACAGCATGTGGGATGTTTCCACTCAAAGCTACCTGCTACACTCTACTGGGTAAGAAGGACTCAAAACACCACATCATTGTACCTGAGAGTCCTACATAGTTGGGGGCAATATAATAAATAGGCAAATGAATTGTCTGCTCAATGTGAAATCAGAGAAATACAAAATCACACATACCCCCATAATGCAAAGCATCATGGGCTGTATATGCAAATCACCACAAAATATTATGCTGGTTCAACTTTAAATGGAAATGCATGGTGCTGAAAGGGCTCTCACATAGTCTGCAAAGGGTGACAGCAGAAGACACAGACACGTGTTTCATCCTACCAGGACTCAGTGCTTGCGCACTAAGGTTATTTGTGAATTCAGAGACCACCTTAGGCAGAAAATGTGGATTGGTCCATAAGGAGACCCTATATGTGCAAAATATCATATATGGAGGTTCAGCAACCAGAGCCCGTAACTCTGAAATTCTGTGTGCAGAAGTAATAGCCACAAGAAGGAGGATTTCCAAGAGAGAAACCACACCTCACAAGAAGCAGCAGGCTTAAATGGAGACCTGAACAGCTTCTCTATAAAAAAGTTAAGGTCCCATGGTGGAACTGGTTTACAGATTGGGGGACAAATGTATAGCATCCCCTTAAACAATGTATGGAACACTTGTAGTTGTGCTACTGTTTTGCTATCAATCGGGGCTTGAAAAGCTGAAACAGTCATCAGATGCAGCTTTATTGAAGAGTATTGAAGAATAGTGTCTGAGAGATGCAAGAAGTAATCAAGCACAGAAGTCACTGGACACGTATAAGGGTCCAGTGAGTGAGAAGCACACAAATGTTTCCCCTTATGGGAATATATGTCTAGTGGAAGGCTTATGTGATGCCAGCAGAACGTTGACCACATTAGTAGAGATGCCAAAATGGGTGAGTTCTATGACCTCAGAAGCCAGGCATGCAGATGCAGAGATCTGTGATCTGGATGCACCAGGGAGCCCTGGTCTTGTGACAGGAGTTCTCTGTCTACCGGAGGTCTCATTGCCATGTGCCACAGCATTGGGAACCAAATTTGCTGGTCCAGCATAGGCTCACCAGTATTAGGACAGCTGGTTCTGCCCACAACTTGATTAATATCCTTTGAATTGGAGGTATTGGGGAAGACATAAAGGAATCTCCCTTTCTAGCAGAGGGACGTGGAGTTCCTGGAGTGAGCAACCAGAAAGCAGCAGTTTTGTATTGTGTAGGTACACAAAAAGGTCCAGTTCTGGATGACCCAACCTTGGCTGTCCACTACCAATTCTAGTAGTTCAATGGGCATACACAACCTATGTGAGTAGTTAGCTTGTACAACATTGTTGATGGCCTGGAAGTTAGCCGAATGACTGAGTTGTTTGTTATAAGTTGATTAATTGGCCATTCACACTCTCTATCTCCTAAGGGATAACCACCCTGTCAGGGTACTGTGAAGGCAAAGGAACCCTCTTGAGCAGGGTCCACCCCAGAGGTGCCATGGGAACATACTTTCTTTAGACTTAAGCTACCTTAGAAAGGAGCCTCCAAGGAGAGAGAGAGAAGAATGCCACTGGAGGAGGAGGTGTTGATTGCAGGAGCAAAGAAACAGTGCTTCTGACTGAGGCTGGGGAAGCTGGCTTAAAAAGCTCATGGGGGTGGCTGGTTGTTCCTGACCATCAAATTGCAGGCATAGACTTGTAATTCAGTGGGCATATGCAGCCTAAGTGAGGAGTTACACTTGTGAAGCATTGTTAACACTCTAAAGGTTAGTTGAATGATTAAGTTGTTTGACTGTTATATGAAGATACTTTGGCTAGTCACACTCTCTGCCCTCTAAGGATTACCACCTTGTCGGGGTACCAGGAAGGCAAAGGAACCCTCTTGAGGAGGGGTCTACACCTAGATGTACCACAGGAACATAATTACTTAAGGCTAAACGTAGCTTAGGAAAGAACCCAAAACAACTGCGAAGCAGGTGGTGAACACAGAGATTGATGTGGATTAATGACAGACAGCTGAAGGTGGTCATGACCGATAGCAGAAAGAGACATGGCTTCTAGGAGGAGAGAGGGAATGGCAGAATTGTAGGATGATAAAAATGAGGCACCATCCAACCCCAGCTCACAGCAGAAATCCTACCACTAGGGTAAATGCTATAACTGAATATAAATATTACATTATGGCCTTTGATACTCAGGAGAGAAAAAAACTCTGTGGAGGAAATCTCTGGAGATCCATGGCCTCAGCCACCATCTCTCTTGGCATGGATAATAAGACAGCTCAGCTTTGCTAATTAGGAATTCAATTCAGAGGAAGCTTTGGAAGGATAACACTCACTCTAGCCCTCTAAAGGGATATGCTGTGGAGTGCCACAAATCAATCTCTGCAAATACAGGAAGTTCCCCACAAAGGAGGTCCACCCCTCAAAGCATGGAATGAGGAAAGTAGCAACCGACGAAAGACTAGCACACAGCCTTAAGATGGGGAGGAGGCCTAACCTTGACTGTAAACTAAAGGAAGGGATATGGAATGAAACTAGGTGGACCTTAGGCAGACGCAGGGAGAATAGCTTTCAGAGGTGCTGTCTACATGGTCTGTACAGCTAAAGGAACCAAGATGGGTTTAGAGCTCCAACCTCTGGCAGCTGAAGTCTGAAATGCTACACTATAAGGTGTTATCAATGCGGCCTACAGAGAAGGATCTTTGCCCAAGACAAGGATCTCACCCTCAAGATGGGGGCTTCAAAGGAAGCTGTGAGCATGTCTACTCATAGGGCAAGCCCTGACAGCAAGATTCTGGGACTAAGATGATAGCTGGAAGACTGCGTTCATGGAGTCTGATGGCATTGAGGCAGAAATTGACTGACTGAAGGAGGACAGCTAAAGGAACAACTGATGTGATTGAAAGTGACTGACTGAATGATGGCTGCTGAAAGGAATCACTTATATTGATGAAGAGTGAAATGACTAAATATGTACAGAAAACTGAATGCACACCAAATGTCAGAATCATAGGTAAAACCTAGCCACAAGCAGGAAAGGCTGGAAGCTATATTACACTAAGAATAAGGTGATAAATGCTGAAGAATATTTACTGAGTAAGACTGACTGAAGTGACAGAGTAGGAGTGGGAGCAGCTGCCTTTCAAGGAAGCCAGGCAAAATCAATTTAAGTGGAATGCATTGCAACTAAGAAGAGTTTTGCAAGTGGCTTGGTATGGACAGCAGATAGAAAAAGCTGGATTAGCACAAGCCAAAAACAGCAGAATGATATAGGTAGGCCATATGGTAGAAACTAGTAGGCACACGCAGAACCAAAACAGAAGGGAACACAGGAGTTAAATGAGGGCATGAGTCTAGCAGGAATGGCTAACTGAGAGAAAAGAAGGTAGCTCAAGCTACAGCCAGGAAAGACAGAAAGACAGAGCAACAAAATACTAACCTAGAAAGCCATTGAAAGCACAAACTAAACAGAAAGTACTAAAAAGCACAGAGGAAAAGTGGCAGCAGAAGCGAGAAGTAAAACAGGGGAGGCAGAGCCCCAGCAGAGCTTCCAGCTGTAGCAAAAAAACATTGCTTCCAAATGAGGGTAGGGAAAGTGGGTTTAAGTAGCTAATGGAGGGGGGTGTTGCTGGTTGCTCTCATCCATCAAACTATAGTCATAGCCTTTTAATTCTCACTTGTGGGTCAGGACCTGTGCCAAGCTGAGCCTACAGTGTAAGACGTTTGAAAATCATGGAAGAAACATGGCAGACAGAAGGAGGCTGTGATGCAGTGCCCTTTGGCACAATTTTATTTCTTTGCTGAACAGGGGATAAGATTGTGTTCCCACTTGTTTGTTCATCTCCAGAACACTGATGTGGAGAGAGGTGTCCTTCAGAGACCACAGACCTTGGGTCCTGTGGGGACCCAGATGTGCCTCCCAACCTGAACCTTATGCTTCTGTCATTCAAATTTGCAGAGGCATCAGATGTGAGAAGGGTTGCTTAGCAGTAGGTTGGGGTGGTCCATCCACCAGAGCAGGGCATGCTATAGAGGAGACATAACTAGTATTGGCTGATTCAGGTCATCTGACAGCTCATCCCATTGAATCTGCAGGATCCACTGCAGAATGCACATGTAGAGAGATGCCAAGGGTACTGCAATGATGGCTGCTGTCATCATTATCAGAAGTCTCAGCATTGTCCTGGTGGGGGCATGTCACTTACTGGAACTCAAATGAGATTGATTTAAAAGGTATCTGCCCAACTGTCCAGGAAGAAGGAATTCACCGCTGATGTGTCCAGTACCACACCAATGTAGTGGAGGCATTGACATGGAATCATTACTGATTATGATTCATTTACAGTGATCCCTAACTGATTGAGCAGTTGTAGGGTTCTGAAAAGGGTGAGTGCTACAGCTTCCCTGGAAGGGCCATTCAGGAGCCAGTTGTCCATATAAGAGAAAACATACAGTCCTTCCCTCGTGAGAGCTGCTGCCACTGCTGCAAAGCATTTGGTGAAATCCCTCAGCACCAAGGATAAACAAACAGCAAGATACGAAATTGAAAATGCTTGCCCTCCAGCTTGAATCTGAGGTATTTTCTGTGACTACTCTGAATCTTGACATGAAGATACACATCTTTCATGTCCAATTCGCACATCCATTCCCTTTGCTGTAGCAGAGGAATGGGAGACTGCAAGGTGATAAATCGAAATGTCTTGTATTGTACAAATCATTTAGGCCCCTGAGGTCCAAAACAGGACATAGGTCCCCTGTCCATTTTGGTACTAGAAAACAGTGCTGGGTAGTAATGCGTTACAATCAATCAATCAAAGTGTACTGGATGGAAAGTTGAGAACAAAAGCTCTCTTTTTCAGTTGCATCCATTATGCAAAGATAGAGACCATGTGGAACAGCACGAAGTTAGATACAATTACAACTCAAGTTTACAGCTGGCAAAAATTTGTTACAAATAAGTGCACCCAGGAGGATACAAGTAATGAGTTACAGTAATCAGATTGCATTTCATGGTAATGCACAGTAGTTACTGACAACTTACAAGAAAATGTAATTTGGTGCAGTTACTAATTACATTTTCTCATAAATGTGTTACTGTAATATGCAGTACTGTATATTACTTTGTTGGGGGGGTTGGCAGGGTGTGGACAGGAAGAGAATTTCCTTTTTTCCTTTTGTAAAACGTAGGCTGCATTTCTTTTTCAGCAAAATGTGGACTGCAATGTGTGTAGGTAGTCTTTTGATTTGATTGGCCAATTGTTGGTGCCAGCAATAACTGTCAATGTGACAGGCTGGTGTTTTGATTGGCTGACTTAGTGTGTGTGCCCACCTGCTCAGCTCAGAGAGGAGGATTCTGATGTGAGAAGAATGTTGGTCAGTCACACAGCACGTAACTTGTGCAGTCAGCTCGATGCCATTTTGAGCTCAGACTGTGTGCACATGTTGTCATCTGGTGTGTGGAGAGAAGGAACAGAATGCACAACTCAGGTCAGGCCACTTCTGGGGGGACAAGAAGTTAAACAGTCACCAGGGACGGTAGGGTTAGATGGACCGTGCAGGTGGTGGTAAGTCAACTGAAAAGTCAAAAACCAGAGGAGCAGCAGCTGAGCCGCAGTGAGTAGCGACTGACAACTGTTCACTGGGAAGGCAGCAGAATCAAGGAGGAGGAGGCACCGAGCCAGGCAGATGCAGCCCTGAGTTGGGCTCATCACACTGCCAGAGATTTCAGGGGAGGGTAGTAGGCTCTAGGACTGTCTGTCAGGTGAACTGCAAAAAACAAAAAGGCTGCTAAGCCTACTGCACAGCCAGTCAAGACAACAATGACAAGGCACTGGTCAGACCTGAGGGCCACACCCAAAATGAGACAACCACCACCGTCCTCTGACCACCATGCACCACCCAAGGCTGCATGATATTTGTGGAGGAGGAGCCACTGGAGGAGTTGGAGGACTTGAGATCAACTTTCTCAGTCCTGACAGCCAGCAGCAGCACAACCTGAACTCAAACTGCCCAGCATGCCAAAAAAATAAGAAACTGCAATTAAAATTAATTTTTGACCTGTTAAGAAAATATATTAAATAGCCGGCCCGGTGATGCTGAGGGTTGAAGCACTTGAAGCCATACCTCACGCCTCGACAATGACCCGAGTTTGGGAGGAAGCTCGGGTGTCGGGGGTTGGCAGGGAGGGAGATGGACTGAGCACCCACAGGGCTGCTCTACTGTCCTGGGGGGAAGGCATGGGATTACCCGGCACTCTGATGACCCCTGGTAGAGACCGGGGCACCACAGAGTGTCAGAGCTGCATGTAAGGGAGCATGGCTGATGCAGGCAGGGTTGCTGTGTGCCACAGCATCAGACGTGCACCATGCATGGGGGGACTCCGGGCACCTACAGAAGGAGAAGGCGAGAAATGCCACTCCAGCTCGGATAGGCGACGGCCCTGCCAGTGCCACCACAACATGTCCAAAGCTGGTTCCCCACCACTGCCCCCTGCAGTCTCCCCGGGTTGCTGTCCCCCAACCTGTGGAACTGAGATGAACTTGAATATGGTGGGAGAACACAGCCGGTGGTAGAGCAAGTCAGCGAGAGCAGCAGCCTGAGAGAGTTCTGAGCTGGAGAGCCAGAAAGAAAGAGGAAAAAAAAAAAAAAGAAAGTATATTAATATTATTTTATTATTTCTTATTTTTGAGACTGGCTGGATGGTCTGGATGGGAGGGGGGTGATCAGAGCCAGTTTTGCCACTGCCAGGCAGGTAGCTGTAACTTTTGTGCCACCCACCCACTGCTGGGTGGGGGGTGGAATCAAATCTCTGAAAATGGAGGTCCTCGGATGAGGACTCCTGGGCTGGGCTTGGATGAACTGGCCTAGGCTTTGTTTTTGGGGGCACTGGGGCAAGTAAAATTGTGAACTTGCTGGCAAAACTGTGAACCTTCTGCTGCGAATGATGGTGGATGGGAGGCGACCAGGCAGAACTGTGAATTAGGAGCCGGACACGGAACAGAGTCGTGTTGTATTGGGGGAGAGGGGTGGTGGCAAAGCTCTGCAAACCCAGAGCCAGAGCAGAGGCCTGTTGTGTTGTTGTAGGGGCAGGGTGGGCAATGCACTGTTGGGGTAAAACTGACCGTGAACCTAGTGTTGGAGTGGAGTCCTGCTGTGATCTGCTGTGTGGGTGTCTGGGCAATTTGGCAAAGCTGTGTGAACCAGGGCTGAAGTGAAAGCCTGCTGCTGTGTTATGGTGTGGGGTGGTGGCAAAGCTGTGAACCTGGAGCTGAAGCACTGCATACTTTTGATGTGATCTGATGGGGTGTGGGTGCAAAGCTGAGAACCTGGAGCCAGAGCTGAGGCCTGCTGTGTTGTGGGGGACTGGGGTGGGGGTAATTTAGCAAAGCAGTTTGAACCTGGAGCCAGAACAGAGGCCTGCTGTGATGGGATGGTGGTCAAAGCTATGTGAATTAGGAGCCAGAACAGAGACCCACTGTGATGGGGAAGTAAAGCTGTATGAACTAGGAGATGAAGCGGAGGCCTGCTGTGATCTGCTGGGAGAGCAAAACTGTGAACTGGGAGCCAGAGTGGAGGCCTGCTGTGTTGTTGTGGGGAATGGGAGGGCAATTTGGCAAAGCTGTGTGAACCTGGAACTGGAGTGAAGGCCTGCTGTGATCTGATGGGGTATGAGGGCAAAGCTGTGAACCGGGAGCTGGAGCGTGGATCTGCTATGTTGTTGTGGAACAGAGTGGACACTTTACTGCTGGGGTAAAGCTGTGAACCTGGGACCAGAGTGGAGGCCTACTGTGTTGTTGTGGGAGGGTAGGAGTTAGAGCAGAGACCTGCTGTGATCTGATGGGGTGTGGGGCAAAGCTGTGAACCTGGATCTGGAGTGGGGCCTGCTGTGTTGTTGTGAGTGAGGTGGGTACTCCACTGTTGGGGGTAAAGCTGTGAACCTGGGATTGGAGCAGAGGCCTGCTGTGATCTGATGGGGTGCTGGGGCAAAGTTGTGAACCTGGAGCCAAAGCAGAGGCCTGCTGTGATGGGGAGCAATGCTGTGGAACCTGGGGCCAGAGCAGAAACCTGCTATGATGGGGGGGGCAAAGCTGTGTGAACTTGGAGCCACAGTAGAGGTCTGCTGGGATCTTATGGGGTGTGTGGGAAGCTCTGAACTTGGAGCTGGAGTTGAGGCCTGTTGTGGGGTGGGGAGAGAAGTCCACTGCTGTGTTGGGGGGCAAAGCTGTGAACTTGGAGCTAGAGCAAAGACTTGCTGTGTTATTGCACAGCGGGATGTGCACTGTTGGGGGGCAAAGCTGCGAACCTGGAGTCAGAGCAGAGGTCTGCTGTGATGGGGGACAAAGCTATGAACTTGGAGAGACCAGAAAGGGAAGGGGTCAGCATTAGCAGAAGAAAAGAGAGCCAGGCATCACTGCAGTCACATCAGTCAGTCAGTCTTCACTGCTGCATTTGCAAATGCCCAACTGGGCAACTGTAATGCTGTTGCTTCACTCCTCCCAACACCCATCAGGCTGCTGTTGTCTGTCTGTCTGATACTACCTCAACTCCTGTCACCATCTGCCATGTACTGACTGTGATCCACTGGGTGGGGGTCTCAGTATCCTGTGTGATGAGATGTTAGATGGAGCCTGGTCTAGGTCTGACAGTCTGTGTGTTGTCCTGCTGTGTGTGCAGGCTTGCTTCACTCACATAACCAACAGCTGTCTGTAACAGTGTGTCCACTCTGGACTCTGGCATTGTACAGCAAACTGTAAAAGTAACACATTAGTTTTATCCCACAGTGCCAAAATGGGGCAGGGATTGGGGGGAGCAGACACAGTGGTCTCTGCCTGAGCTGCAGCTGGAGAGTGGAGAGTGATGGTCTTTGGGAAAGATGCAGCAGCTGCTCCTCATATCACTTGTAAATTCCCTTTTTTCTTAGTGCTGGAATCTGGACATGGTGCATTCTCATCCTAGCCTCATATGGATTTTCTTGATGATGATGTATGAAGCTGACGGTGACTGGAACTGCAGTTGGGAGATCAGACATCTGGATCATGCATCTCATTTGACAGACACACGGCACAGCAGGAGAGAGAGAGAGAGGTGAGTGAGACGGGGTCAGATGTCAAAATGAATGTTTATCATTGCCAAGTACTAGTCTGGATGTTTGATGATGACCCTGATATGATATTTTATCGATCTACATCTATGACCATGTGATGACACTGACAGTGCTAGTGAATTGGTTTTCTTAGCTGAATTTGTTCCCCACTACTAGCATTAAAATTGTTTTTTTTTTCCCTACAGAGCCTAGGTTGTATATCCACATGGCACTGAAGATTTGTTGTCTGATGGACCGCCTTGCCCTTGCTGGGCCACTGCACCAGATTGTCTTGACCCACACCCCTGCTCGGCCATCAGCCACTTCTTTTCCCACTTAAAAAATGTATCTGCTCCAAGAAGATCCCAAATGCCAATTCTACCTGAATAGGTTGTGATGAACAGCTGGGTAAGGGAGAGGGGGAGATATTACCACCACAATGCACCCCACCCTATAGCACTGCCCTAAAACACTCAGAAGTTTGAAGTGAAGCAGGAACAGAGAGCTTGTCATAGTCTGGTGGCTCATCCCACCATTGGGATTGTTCTCCACCCTGAACTGTGTGTCTCCTCCCTCCTGTTTCTTTCTTTCTTTCTCTATAGGGATGCCCCTCTGGGCCTGGAGAGGGACTATGGAGTGGACTAAAATGTGTCCCCCTGAATGGGTGGTGTGTGGTGTTGGGGTGTGTTTGGTCAGTGGTGGTGCAGCTAACTGTATGTTAGATGGCCTAGGGGCAGGTACAACAGGCCGGGGTAATTTTCCTCCTGCCCACTGTTGAATACCTTTTTTTTAACTTTAGGACAAACTGAGTAATAGTGTCACTTACAAACAGAATATAGAAATGTGGATGTGGTACAGCAGTGCAGTGGTCTGGAGACAGCATGTACTCGATGATTTGTTTTTGTTCTTTTACAGGAACCATTCACAATTGTACAGTGACAGAGGGTAGAGACAAAGAAAAGACAGCAGGAAGAGTGATTCATTAACCAAGAGAAAAGAAGATTTCATTGCAAGGAGAGACTTAGGCCTAGACATCTGCTGGGTGGCAGAAGACAGCCAAATTCACTTCGATCAGTATACATGAGCATAGCAGCAGCACTAACATGTAATGTGAATTTGTCCACCATCAGTCAATCAGCAGCATCAGCTCAGCCAGACAGACAACAGAAGGAAGGAAGCAGACGTATTTATGCAATCACCACAGTCCAGTCCACAACAGGCCAGGAGGCCCAGGTCAGTAAAAAAATCAAAGACAGCATTGATTGTTTACATGACATCTGTTCTCTACTGTTGCAAGAACTTTTTGACTTTTATAGATTTAAATCATAAATCCAGTTAAAAGTTGTGGTGGTATCATATAACCAAATTACATAAGACAACCCTACACACAGTTTAAATTGTAATTGTTATCATCCAAGTGGGCCAGAGCACCTGTGAGTAAGGATCTTTTACACGTTTGATGCAAAACACTATTATTCCTTCATGTTTCTATTTCCATTCAATTTTACTACTTGTCTTCAACTTATACAGTGAAAAATACTATCTACGTTCAATTCAATTCAATTTTATTTTTATACTGGAATGTATGTGAGCAAAAATGCCCATTTTCACAAACATCCAGTGGTACAGAAATTCGATGATACAGATAAAAAGGTAAAAACAATATCTGCAAAATTTTACAGTGTTTACAATAGGAACAGTGTACATGACAGGAGCATCTAGATTAGAAACAAAAAAAAATTACAGAGCACACAACAATAGAGCCAATAAACAGATACATATAAACTCTAAGGTAACTCAAGGATTGGTGAACATTTAGGGGATTTACCTACCGGGGCAGACACAGGTGGTGGATTGGAGGAAGTGGTCCTTGAGGGAGGAGGTGAATGAGCAAATTGAACTACAAGCCTGAAGTTCAGGTGGCAGTTTATTATAAAACGTAGAGCCCTTGTATGTGATGGAATTCTGTGCATGCTTAGTATGGTAAAAAAGGGTGTTGAAGATATGACAGGTGGCCCTTCTTGAACTGCGCTTGGGAACCAATAAGGGGAAAAGGGATTTAACGCTGATCAGCAGCAGGTTACGGCGAACATTGTGTAGGAAAGAGAGCATTTTAAGTTGGAATCTGCCTTCAAGGGCAAGCCAGCTGAGGGAGGCATAGAGGGTACAGTGATGGGTCATCCAGGGAAGGCTGGTCATGAAGCATGCAATATTATTGTATGTAGTCCTGAGTTTGGAGAAAAGGGGGGATTTGTTAGGGGGGAGTAGACAATACAGCCATAATCAAGGATGGGCAGGAGAAGGGAGCTGATGAGGTGTAGTCTGGAGACAGGAACAAGGAACTTTCTGATTCAGTATAAGAGACCTAGCCTCATATGGATTTTCTTGATGAGGTTGGTAATATGGATATTGTAGGCCAGGTGAGGGTCTTAGTACAGTCCAAGGTATCTGAATTCATAGACTTGTTCTATGATGTTACCAAGATTGTCTGAGAGGGATCAGCCAATGACTGAGGCTTTTTTTGGGCCAGAGAAGATCATAAACTTTGTCTTCTTGGAGTTGAGAACCATGCCTTTGGCAGAGAACCAACTGTGTAGCTTGCTGAAGTCAATCTGAAGTTACTGAACATTGTGTCCAGGTTAGTGTCACCGCAGTAGTGGGCCACATCGTCAGTGTAAAGGATTAGTTGGGTGGTTTGGCAGATGGAAGGGAGGTTATTGATGTAGAGCGAGAACAGGAGCAGACCCAGGATAGAGCCCTGGGGTACCCCATATTTAACTGGACATTCAGCAGAAAAATTACCGTTGATATTAGTTTTCTTAGATTTGCCAGAGAGGTAGCTTCCAAACCATTTGACAACATAGTATGTGGCTATGTGATTATGTGGCTGTACTAAAATTCTACTTAATGGTCTGAGTACAGTTTGTTCATACTGTGTCTGTGTGCAGTGTCACTTGTCACCCGCTGTCAATAAGTCACTAAGCACCCCCCCCAACCAGAGCCCAGGCACACGAAATGTGTTAAAGGACAGCTGCATCAGAATTCTTTCAACTTAAGCCAGCCTGCCAGCACAGCGGCCAGGAGTCCACGTGCAATGCTGACATCTCAAGTTTGGGATCGGACCCAGGAATCAGAGGTCTGGCCAGCGGGAGAAGGCTGGAGCATCCAGGGACTTCTTGCCTTCTCTGAGGGGGAGAGAGGTTGTGTGTCCAGCATATTACAGACCGCTAGCGGAGTCTAGGGGAACCTGTATGACCAGTGCTTAGTTGTTGAGAGGCATGACAGATGCACCTTACATCATTGCACATCACACCACTCGGGAGGTTTGCAAGCATTACAAAAAAATGCTGCTTGTCCCCCAGATAATGCCCACCTTCTGTTGTTGCCTGACCCCTGAAGTGCCCGAGCCCCCACTGGGATAGTTTTCTATTGAATGGCTACTCCCCCAGCCCCACCCGGGTGGGGTAAGCCTAGAGAGCCCTGCCAGTTGTGGTGATATGGCCAGTAACTTGGATGTGTCTCTGTGGGGGGGCATCTCAGTGGCCCTGCCTTGTGGGGGTTAGCCAGTGTGGAATAGGCGGGTTGGACATGGAGGGGTGATAGGTGGTCCGGAGCTTAGGGCCGAAGGTTGGAGACAAGCGATGCCAAAAAAAAAGAAAATAATTCTTTCAACTTGTACTTAACTTTTGTGAATGTATATTTCTCAGTATATCATGACTAAAATTACTATGGAGTTCAACATATATACCTTCTTTCTAGTAGTTTTACTTGTGACAGAAAATGGGACCAGAGTCAGTTATTCTTTGTCCATTAATTTAAATATTCATCTGTTGCAGGTTCTGTTTGGAATGGACACAAGATAACTCCCAGGTCACATGTAAAGGCAGCTAATGAGAGCTGTCAACATTCTCATGGGAAGGTTAGCAGTAACTGCATACAGGATGAGCATGGAGGAGACAGTTAAGCCATAATCCCAGTGACAAGTCTTTCCTGGGATATCTTCCTATGTCAGGCAATGGACCCAGGTGCATGTCATAAAACCTCAAGAGATAGCAGGAAAGGCTAAGGAAATGAGGTCACACACACACACACACACACACACTCACACGGTGGGGATACTGAGGTGGCTGGCACTCCAGGGAGAGGTCACTTCCCTATAGCCAGAGTACATAAAAGGGGAAGGAGCAGGAAACTCTCTCTCTCTCTCTCTCTCTCTCTCATGCAACATCTGAAGAAGGGGGCCCTGCTGGAAGCTAGCTTGGTAAGGAAGCATAGCCTAGAGAAAAGTCTTCTGTAGCTAGCAGCAGGTAAAGAGACTTTAGGTGAGGCTAAATTTTGAGGTTTTTCTGACAAATCATCTGTCTGTTTAACTTACTTTATTTTCTATTCTCAGTAAATATGTACATCCTTTTGTCATACTGTAAATATATCCTGTTTGTAAATACTTGTAGTATCTTCTAGTAAAGAATCTATTTTTGACAGAACCAGTGATTGCCTCATTACTGACAAGGTAATTTTTATTATTTCTGCTGGACCTTGTTTGCAGTCTGTCTCCGGAGTGCACTCTACCAATAGTTATTGTGTTGACCTTCCTGACCCTGAGCAGAGGGCAAAAGTGGTTTCCTGATAAAATCAGGTGGTGGCAGTGAATTAGAAGTCCCTGAAAAAACTGCCCTGTAAACCAGGATGGCCCAAGGGGCAGTTTTTGTCACAACTGATGGCAGAACACTGCAGAGCAGTACACAGATTTAAAGCCAGAATGTGTGCACAGTGTGCTTTCCTGTAGAGACAGGAACTCTAGAAGAGAGGTAAGAGCCTTACCTAGCACATGGGGTGACAGAGTGCTAGTAGAAATATATCTTAAGGGTCACGAAACAGGATATACAAATGGTTACATTGTTTATTACTGTTTTTTTTTTATTTCTAGAAAAACAGCTTAGTGCTGCATAGTTTGAAAAGATGAGCTCCTCAGCATGTGGCGATTTAATGTGCATCAGCTTCGTGAACTGTTGTTTGAATGGAATCATCAGTGAATTTATCATTAATAAAGTTGAATACGTATTGACAATAGAGTGGTCCTTGCTAATAGCCATCTTAAGCTGATTTAAAATATCCTGGAAATTCATCTCCATGGGAAAGGGGCATAGATGTGCTTTAAGAGCTATCTTAATGAGTAATAAGTTATTAATATATTTTTTACTCAATCGAAGATGTGCAAAAATCATATTAAAGGGTTGTAGTTGGCCTTGACTTAAGAAGGAAGCCACTGTAGGGTTATGGTCACAGGGCAACCAAGAATAAATCAGATAACTTCCATTATTTGTAACATGAGGGTTATATAGTACATGCTGGTTGATGTCCTGGAATAGATTTATACCAAATAATTTACAGATCTGAATATGGGACTCTTAGAGAAGTGCTTATTACTGAATTCTTTAATGCTTTAGGAATGTTTTTTCACATTCAAATAAAGAAATCTCTCTGGTAACAACTTGTGTTTTTCTAAAAGTGAAAGCTCCATTTCAAGCCAGGTAGGGATGTATAAATTTGAGTATGAGGAGTTCTGAATCCACTTGAAATATTTGGTTAAGTGGGATGTCATATAATATAAAATGAAGTCTGAGTTTGTAATCCCCCCCCACCCCCTATGATTTATGGAGTATTAGTTTATGTAATGCTATCCTAGGTGTTTTCCCTTACCAAATAAACGTATTCTTAAGCTCATGGATCTGATTAAATCATTTTAAGGGTAGGAATGCATTCAGCATATTAAGCGGGTGAAACCTTCTAGGGAAAACAATGAAATAGGGAGAGATTGCATCTTTTCAAATCATTATTTAATTTAACAATCAAATCTTCTAGAATAAGTTTAATACTCTGTGTGGTGTCAGTGGATAAATAAATACCCATATATTTTAAACCAGTCTGAGTTCATGAGAGTCCTAAATTTGTAATACCATTTTTTAATGGAAAGTTGTTTAAAGGCATCACTTCTGTCTTATCTCTGTTCAATTTATAATTAGAGAATAAACTGAATTCTTGGATAGTGTGTAAGGCCACCTTAATTGAACTGATTGGGTTGGAAATGTGTAAAATAATGTTGTTAGCAAATGCTGATAGTTTTAAATGTGTATTCCCAATATGTATAGCTTTGATAGATGTATTCATATTTAAAAAGTATAATAGGGGTTCTAGATAATTAAATAAATTTGGGGACAAGGGGCACCCCTGCCTGGTACCACAGAATAATCTAAAGGGGGAGGAGAGTATTCAATTACAAAAAATTATTGCTGTGGAATGGGAATACAAGATCCTAAGCCAATCAATAAATAAAGTTGGAAATCCAAATTTGTGTAGTACTATGAAAAGACAATTGTAGTTCACTCTTCAAAAGCCTTCTCCATGTCCAGGGACACCAGAGCTGCCATGTATCTGGAGTCCCTAGACACAGAGAAAATGTGTGAAAGCTTCCTAAGATGATCAGAAGCTTGTCTATGAGATATGAAACCTACCTGGTCTTTGCAGATTAATGGGTGCGAAATATTCTTAATTCTTTGAGCTAAAATAAATGTTAATATTTCATACCATAATTTATAAGGGAAATGGGGTGGTAGCTGTTTACTTTATTCTTAGGTTTGTTAGGTTTAGTTAATAAAATGAGTGCTTTTAACCGGGAGATATCAGAAATTCCATTTGACAAAATATATAAAAATATCCTTTAAAATTACGATTAGAGTTATTTTGAAAGTTTTATAAAAGTTAGCCATAAGGTCATCTGGGCCAGGAGACTTATTTAATTTTAACTTATCTATGGTTTCGCTTATTTCTTGGTCCTTCACAGGAGCACTTAACTCTTGTGCCTGTAACTTATTAATTTGGGGACAGATTAATTTACTTAGGTAATCATTCAGTTCTTTTATTGAGGGAGAATTTTGAATAGGACCATACAGTTGAGCATAAAAGTTTAGAAATTCAGCTAGAATCCCATGCTGATCAGTTATAACTTGATTGTTTTTCTCTGAAATGATGGCTTCTATATATTTGGATTGTTCTATATGTTTTAATTTGTTAGCTAAAATTTTACTTGGTTTATCACCCAGATCTACATACTTGGTCTTAGTCTAGATAATGAGAAATTCAGCTTTTTCTTTAATTAATAAGAAAAGTTCACCTTTAAGTGACTATAATTCGTGACTTTCATAATCAGAAAGGGAGTTTAGATAAGATTCTCCAAATATTCTATTCTGAACATTAATCTTTCTATTTCCTCAAGCCTCTGACCCTTTTGTTTTGCAACAAATCTTATAAAGTCCCTTCTGATATAACATTAATAAGCGGCCCATAACAAATCAACTTTTTCAGTGGAATTTAAGTTAACATCCCAAAAGTTTTTAATAGAGTTATGTATAAAATACACAATATATTGCTGTCTCAGGAGACTATTATTTAGTCTTCAAATAGAAGGTTTCACACAGGGAGAGATTAATTTCATATTCAGGTATATGAGAGAATGATCTGAAAGAGTTCTGGGCAGTATTTGGGTGTCAGCAGCTGAAGGTAAGAGAAATTTAGTGGCCAGAAAATAATATCCTTGAGAAGGACTTGTGCACCGGAGAGTAAAAGAAACATGTTCTTACGTTTGGGTATAGTGATCTCCATGGGTCCACAAGGTCACATAAATGAAGCAGGTCATTTAAGGCCATATCGTCAACTTCCACGGAACAGGATCTAGTGGGGTATTCCAATCTCTACTTCCACTTAGAACTAAAAATGAAAGAAATTACTGAAATGAATTGCATTAAAAAGGATGCAATATTTGCATTCGGGCCATAAATTGAGTCCAATAAGATGTTTACTTGATTAATTTTACCCACTGCAAGATTATACCTCCCTCCCGGGTCTAAAATAATTTTTGTAGGTTGAAAATCTAAAGAATTATCTATTAAGATGCCCCCCCCCGTTAAAGGTGTACATCCCAGCTACATATACTGTTTTAAAGTTTAACCTTTTAAGAAGGTCATATTCCAATTCTAACAGATGTATTTCTTGTAGAAAAATTATATTATAAACCAGGGAATTAATGTGATGTAAAATCTGCATCCTTTTTACTTTGGAGCGCACTCCCTTAAAATTCCATGAAGCAAATTTAATAATAACATTACTCAGCCTACAAAAGTAAATTTATAAGGTATAACCTCCAAACAATATGTGGCAAGATTGATAAAACCATCATGCAAGTGCATTCTAATAAGATCTCCCAGCAACCCCCATTAACCTGCACATCCTAACATCTAAGTAACTACAGACCACACTTATTATTTTATACTCCTAACTCTACTAAAAAAAGAAGACTAATCACTAACCCCAGTCCCACAGACTGAACTCCTAATAACATCATAACAGTGACAATCTCTATCCTTGACTCCCTGTAGCCCCTATTTCAGTCCTTTTTAGTTACCATTAAGAAAATTCAAACGAATATAGGATTAGTCCCAAGTAGATGTAAATACTCCAAACTCAGCTTTACATCCGAATTTAACCCTCCACAGATGTAAAATGAATCCACTATGATGCAGTAAATAATAAATATATATTGTGCCTACTATGTAATAGAAGGATTTAAAGTAAAATCTAGTACATGGAGGGAATCTCTGTCCAGAAATCCGACATGAGGAACAATATTAGTTAACCAACATGTATATCTCAAAATCGTCCTTAAAGAGCGAATTATCTACTATACTAGTCCTCACAACAAAACGTAATGTCACCATTGCAGTTACTTTATTTGAAAAGGACATAAAAACGTATTCAAGTTTGAAGAATCCTGTCAGTGTTTGACCTTGGTAAAAAAAAAAATATTAAACATCCCCGGAATATTCTACAGTGTTACGCATGAATAGACCTGAGGGAATGCCTAATAAAAGAACTTCAGTTTTCTCAAATGAGATTTAAGCTGATTTAATATGTCCAGTCACTGAAAACACAAATACAAGTTATCAGAACTCCGGCTTTTCACTTTGAAGACTGTCAGATTATCGATATTTATTAAAATATGTCTACATAAATAAACCAAGATGTAAAATACCTAAGAGTTTAATTCCATTACTTACATGTATGCCTAATATGAGCCTGCTAATAGACGTGAACTACGGTAACTCCCGAAAACCGTGGATTTTTCGAACATACCCAAGTCATTTGATGTTTGCTTTGTATTTTCCGTCAAGACTTAAGTTCGTATGAAATAAAAAAGGAAAAATACCCCACTACAGTGCTTTTATACTTGAAATTATTATTACTCTTATAAGTAAACGTATTCAAATTATCAAGATTTACTTCGAGAAAGAGCCAGATAATAATGTGCTATTCTTGAACCATGGAATCTTCTGGAACAAGTGAGAGTAAATGATTGCGCAGTTACTATTACTACACCAAATGAGCTCTTTAATCCCTCTGTTTGTATTCCATAACTTTTTGAATTGTTAATTCCATGAAAAAGAAAAGCTTTACTTGATGTAAGTAAAAAATCAGCCTTACCATAAAATATACTTATATAGCCACAGAATTCTATGTAGACCTAGTGAAAAAGAAAACTCCTATTTCAAGCCTGCACCCCAAATGCTAAAAGGGAAAGTAAAAATCTTCTTTTTTATCCCAGCTTTCTATGCTGCTTAGTACCTACCAAGAAATCAGTACCATTCCTTCCTTAAGTGCAATACCCCCACTTACATCTGGAAGATAATACAAACAAAAGCAGAAAAATACAGAGTTTTATAAATCGCAAGTAAATCTAAACTTTGGTCAGTCAGTGTAAAGCAGAGTCCAAATCAGACCGATTAAAACAGATCAGGAAAAAGTTAAGTTAACTGCTTTCTGGGTTGATCGAGGGACTCAAATGAATAAGGCTTACTGTCCTTAATAAATAAAAGATGCGCTGGATATGACATTTTAAATTTAATGCCAGCCTCGATCAACTTGCTTACAAAAGAAGACAATTCTCTTCTTATTTGCCCGACCGCTTGAGGAAGGTCTTGGGAAATTTGAATTCTCTTAGCTGCCCGTAATAAATCTTGAGAGTTATTGGCCTTATTCAAAACGTGAACTCTGTTCAAATAATTCAAGAATTTTATTATAACAGGCCTTGGAGGATCGCTCTTTGCTGGCAAAGGATGCAAGGCTCTATGAGCCCTTTCCAAGACATAACTTGGACCATTAGGTGATTTCCCGGTGATGTTTTCACAGATCACTTGAGCCAGATGAAATGGATCTGAGCCTTCAGATGCTGCCGGTAAACCATATATTACGATATTGTTTCTTCTTGACCGTTCTTCTAGGTCCTCAAGTTTAGAGATTTTCTGCTTCAGCGCCGGTATTTCTGGTTCATGCCTATGTTTCCAATCTTCCAGCGATGAAATTCTGGTTTCCCCATCTGTTAGCCTTTTATTGATCCCCTCAATCATGCCCCTGGTTAATTTAGATTCTAGAGCTAGTATAGCATCTTTGAAGGGTTTAATTTCATCTAGGAATTTCTCCTCAGTTAGGAAGTTATTTCAAGGAGCAGCTGCTACATTTTTTACAGGTGCCTGCTTGGAATGCTTCCAACCACCCTATCTGTCTGGAGTTGGAGGTGGTGTGTGTTTGATTAGGGCGTTCTTCATTTCAAAGTCGATATTTCTGGCTGCAATCAGCCCGACAAGATATGTACTGTAGATAAAATTGCTTGTTTCAGAAAAAAAAAGTTGACAAAAAAGACTATATTTAGCAGCGAAAAAGAGTTATAGCTAGAGCTGAAACTCGGAGTGCAGCAGAAGAGTTCTTACCGCAACTAAGTCATCACCGAAAGTCAGCATCCCATATTATATCTGAACTGAAGCTTCTGCCCTGGAGGAATCATATGCCACAATTGAGATGGAGTGTCTGGGGATAGTGTAGGCCCCTCAGAGGTTGCAGCCATATTTCTACAGGCAGGAGTTCACTGTGGTCACAGATTATAATTTTCTGATGTTGATCTATAGGTTTAGTGGGCAAAAATGCAAAACTGTTGCTGTGGAGTTTGATACTATAGTCTTATAACATGACCATCCAGGACCAGAGTGGTGTGCAGAATGCCAATGCAGATGTACTGTCAAGGCAGGGCTACGTGCATGGCATGTTCCTTTAGGCACTCCCCAGTCCCTACATGAACACCAGTGTCTCTTGGGGGGTCACCCTAAAGAGACATGCCTCCATCTTCTGGGAGGGGGAAGATGTGACAGGAAATGGGACCAGAGTCAATTATTCTTTTTACATTAGTTTAAATATTCATCTGTTACAGGTTCTGTTTGGGATGGACACAAGAAAACTGCCAGGTCACATGTAAAGGCAGCTAATGAGAGCTGGGCACCCACTGTGTAGGTGTCGACGTTCTCATGGGAAGGTTAGCAGTAACTGCTGACAGGATGAGTATGGAGGAGACAATTAAGCCATAATCCCAGTGGGAATCTTTCCTGGGATATGTTCCCATGTCAGGCAATGGATCCAGGTGCATGTCATAAAACTTCAAGAGATAGCAGGAAGGGTGAAGGAAATGAGGTCACACACACACACACACTTACATGGGGGGAGTACTGGGGGGGGCTGGCACTCCAGGGAGAGGTCACTTCCCTATAGCCCAAGTACATAAAAGAGGAAGGAGCAGGGAACTCTTTATCTCTCTCTCTCTCTTTCTCTCCCCCCTCTCTCTCTCGGACATTCAACATCTGAAGAATGGGGCCCTGCTGGAAGCTAGCTTTGTAAGGAAGCACAGCCTGTGGAAATGTCTTCTGTAGCTAGCGGCATGTAAAGAGACTTTAGCTGAGGCTAAAGTTGGAGTTTTTTCTGACAATTCATCTGTCTGCTTAAAGGAAAACATTGGAAAAGACACAGCTTTCCTCAGACACTGCATAAACTCTCAGTGCTTTCAGACAGTAACAACTTTTTTTAATGATTTAAAATGGCTAATCATACCTTCCACTTTCTGTTGCTGGCGGCTACCACCTCATGAGCAGCAGTGGGATTCCTGAGCTCACTGTATGCTAATATGTCTGTCTGACCTTTGCTATTGGTTGGCAGGACATATTAGCATAAAGTGAGATAGGGGAGCTCTCTGCTGCTCATGAGATGGTGGCTGCCAGCAATAGAAAGTGAAAGTTGAGGACCACTGTTTCAATCACTAAAAAAGCAATTAGAGGTAATTTTTTAAAATAAATGTTACTGCCTAAAAGCACTAATCCGGCATTTTTGTAGCGCCTGGGTAAAGCTGTGCCTTTTCCAGTGTTTCCCTTTAACTTACTTTATTTCTGCTCTCAGTAAACGTGTAAATCTTTTTGTCATACTATAATTACTGTATAGCAGGTTGAATTCATGTCTGGTATATTTTGCGCGATTCAACCAGCAGCATCTATTTGCGACTGGTAGAATTAGTGCATGGAGCTTACCAGTAAATAGATTTTACTGACAGTCACTTATGGTTAGCCTTTAGTCACATTACTGAGGGAGGTAGAAGTATTGTCAGCAGCAGTGCAATCTGGAGGTAACATCCATGGCAATTCAGAGCCTCACAGGCAAAACTAGTCAGAGCACCAGTCCTAGCAGCAGCCTTGCTGAGCTCAACTCTCCCATCCCCCACCCTGCCTGCTCTTGGCTTTGGATACAATACATTTTCTCTCTCTGTGTCTTTGTGATCCAGACCTACTGCCCTATGCTTTGGATTACACATTCTGTTCTTCACCGGGGTGTCTAAACTTCAGTACTGACCCCGTTGCCATTGGCTCTTGATCAGAGACACCACAAAATAATGTGTCTGCCAGTTGTATGTCTCTAGATTAAAGGACACAGTTTACATAATTGCATAAATATATGGCAGTAGCATTCTTACCCTCTAGCACTGTAAAGTGCTTTGGAATGCAGTTTATACCTAAGGCATTATAAAGGACTAACTTTGTTTCCTGTCCTTGCCTGGATGGTTTTGCACTTTCAGAATGA
This sequence comes from Neoceratodus forsteri, assembly GCA_016271365.2. Classification (NCBI taxonomy): domain Eukaryota; kingdom Metazoa; phylum Chordata; order Ceratodontiformes; family Ceratodontidae; genus Neoceratodus; species Neoceratodus forsteri. Next base: position 1,238,781,046 of record CM057455.1, read on the forward strand.
ATCTCAAAGCTACAAGTAGGGGTATGGTTTAGTTTTGAATGCAATGGTAGAGGGAAATTTTGTTTTGGCGGGGAGGATGTGGCAGACGTTCATGGTTACTTACAATAATACCGTATAGAAGCCAGGTTATATTTACGTTCCATTTATTTTTACTGATTTTTCTGGGTAGTGAAAATAGTGAAAATATATGGAATGTGAATATAATCTTCTGTACAGTTTATCCTGTTTGTAAATACCTGTAATATCTTCTGTAAATAATCTATTTTTGACAAGGTAATTTTTATTATTTCTTCTGGGACCCTATTTCTAGTACATCTCCAAAGTGCACTCTACCAATAGTTATTAAGTTGACCTTCCTGACCCTGAGCAGAGGGGAAAATGGTTTTCTGATAAAATCAGGTGGTGGCAGTGAACTAGAAGTCCCCAACAAAACTGCCCTGTAAACCTGGATGGCCCAAGGGACAGTTTTTGTCACAGTACTTCTTTATGTTGCTTTTGTTGAACAAACAAGGCAAGAACAAATAAAACATTCTGAACTAGGCTGTATTGTATTGGAACTAATTTAATCTACAAAATACCATACCACAAACTTTATCTGTTTTATGTACAACAAAAGAAATGGCATTGTCATCTAACATAGCTGAACAAGAAAAAGAAACAGTAGACACTACTGGAGTTGCTCCTGAAACCTCTCAGGTTGGCTCCTCTTCCTCCAAGTCCTCTTCCACCACCTTGTTCGTGCCGCATCCTGAGTCACTGTATCAGAGTGTGCCACTTTTTCAAAAATTGTATTTGGGTGAGTTCTTCAATGTCAGCTCTGAAAAGGGTAAAACAAATAGTTCAGTGTAAACTCTGTATGCCAAAACTGAAGCTTTTATCAAATCCAAACATTGTTCATCGAACTTGAAAAAATATATGGAATGCATCCATCCAGCATCTTTAGAGAAGTTCAAAAATGCAGCAGTGGAAGTGATAGTCCACCAGCAGCCATTACTAGCCCTGGTCAGAAAAGGATATGGGAAGAAGAGGAAGAAGAGGTTGATGAAGTCTCCTTCTCAAGCAGCAACAGTAATTCATTCTCAATGGCATCCTCATCATTCATCAAGATGAAGAAATGTTTTATCCAACAGTAATTATTTGATTCAACAAAAAGTTCACTTATAAGTCAGTCTTGGGTAAATAAGCTCATTATTCAGTTTATAATTGAAGTTCTACAGTCATTCAGCATTGTCGAACAGCCTTCATTCATCTAATTAGTTACTGATCTACAACCCAACAAAAAATATTGACAGACAGTACCAAAACTCAACTTAACTCAAAGTTTATTTTTTAAAAAGCACAAGTCAACAAGTATCTAAACACTTGTACATTCAACAAAATAAAATTGGCAGTTAAAAACACCATAAATAACAATTTCTAACCTACATTTAAAATATCAATATTATCATCAGGATTCAACCATACTCAGAAAAAAGCAAGATCATATAAATATGTTTTTAGTGCAGATTTAAAGCTCTCTACAGTCAGATACTCCCTTATCCGGTGAGGTAGAGAGTTCCAGAGGGTCAGGGCCATGAACACAAATGCCCTGGCACCTGAGGTCTTTAAATGGACCCTGGAAACCTCTAGGAATCCTTCATCAGCACAGCAGAGTGGGAAGAGGGGTGATACGGGCACAGAACTTCTTACAGGTAACATGGACCCTGTCCATGTAGGACTTTATAGGTCAGCAAACCAACCTTCAAAGTGATCCTCCACTGAACCGGCAGCCAGTACAGTCCACAGAGCACAGGGATGACATGGCATAAACAAGACAGGCCAGTCAACAACCTGGCAGCTGCATTCTGCACCAGCTGCAAGCAGCAAATATCCACCCCCCAGTAGCCCTAGGTACAGGGAGTTGTGATAGTCAAGGTGAGAGGTCACAAAGGCGTGGACCAATGTTGGGAGGTCATCTGGTGGGACCAGGTGCTTAATCCAAGTAATATTACTCAGATGGTAAAAAGAGGACTTAATGATGGATGACACCTGAGATTTCTGTGTCAGTCCTCGTCAAAGATAATGCCCAGATTGCGCAACCAGTCAGAGATCAACAGCTGATTGCCCCGGAGCCAAAGCCCAAAAGACAACCCAGCTGAAGGCCCCTCAACCCAATGACCTGGGTTCACAACCAACATCTCAGTTTTGTCAGGATTCAACCTCAACCAATTGGCATTCATCCAATCCTGAATCTCGGCAAAGCAGTTGTTAAATACTGCAATAACATCACCCTTCTTGGGCACAAAGGACATGTAGAGCTGAGTATCATCTGCATTGCATTGAAAGCTCAGCCCATACCACCTAACAATGTCTCCCAATGGCAGCATGTACACCGCAAACAACATGGGTGACAATACAGAGCCCTGCAGTACTCCACACAGCAGAGAGATTGGGTCCCAAGATAAAATCCTGGACATCACTCTCTGAAACCTGCCAGTGAGAAAAGAATGAAACCACCTGAGGACTGTACCCTGACAGCCCACAGATGAACTGCAAGCGCTCTAGTAACACACCATGGTCCACAGTGTCAAATGCTGCAGGAAGATCAAGGAGAACCCAGATGAAATGTGTCCTTTGATCTCTCACTATCAGGAGATCACTGAGCACCCGAACAAGAGCCGTCTTGATGCTATGCCTCTTCTGAAAGCCAGACTGGAGTGGGTTGTAGATGTTGTGGATGGTGAGATGATACTTCAGCTGCACCATGACAGCCTTCTCAATAACCTTACCCACAAAAGGAAGGTTAGAGACAGGCCCGCAGTTAGCTAGATAATCATGGTCAAGAGATTATTTCTTAAGAAGAGGTGTAACCACCTTCTCCTTCAGGGTGTCTGGAAACACGCCGCCTGACCCTAAAGAACACCTATCTCTGCCAGGACCGGGCTGATGACTTCAACACACCCCATTAAGAGGTGACTTAGACCTGAGTTCAAACTACAACAAGTCAACCAAATACTCTGGATGATCCTCATGACATCCTCAACTACCAGATGGTCGAAGTCAGACCAGATGAACCGAGGGGCAGCAACCTCCCACCAACCAACACAACCCCCATTGAAGTGGGTTGCACAGATTTCAGACCTGATGTCAGCAACCTTAGCCGCAAAGAATTGAGCAAACTCATCACACTTCTCCTGTGAAAATGCTCTCCATGAATGGAGACAGTCTATATTGAAAGGTCTGTCAACAGTCCAGAAGAGCTGAGCTGGTTGAATCTGTGCAGCGGCGATCTCCCTGGATAAGAGTTCTGCCTTCTTACAGGAGATGGCTAATTCATAAATCTTATAATGGGTCATCAATCTAAGCCTGTCAGCATCATGGTCAGACTTCCTCCAGACCATTCCAGCCTTCGTCTCAACTCATCTCAGCTCCCTCAAAGTCCCATCAAACCACGGGGAGAGAGGGTGGAGAGTGAGTGGACGAATGCGGACAGGAGCACTGGAATCCAGGGCCTCTACAACATCACTATTATAGGCCTGCAGCAGATTCCCTGGGTCTGTACTTACACTCAGAAGGTCTGATAGGTCCAGTACTGCCATCAGGCCATCTGGGATCAAGCCCCTTAAAGGGCAGTACTGAACCATTTCCACAGGAGCAGGCCTATGGGGGGCCTGGAAATTGAACCTTATAGTGTGATGGTCAGACCAGCTGACTGGCTCCATCACCAGGTCAGAGATCTCCATCCCCAGTAGGAAGACCAAGTCCAATGAGTGACCCTGAATATGGGTCGCAGAGATAATAACCTGTGTGAAGCCCAATGAAATCTTTACTTGGAGGATGTCCTGACCAAATTGCAAGAGTTCAGCATTGACTCAGGCATTGAAGTCCCCCAGAACCACCCAACTGGGAGACTCCAACACCATGTCAATGATGAAGTCCGCGACTTCCTGCAGGAACTGCTTCTCACCACTGGGTGGACAATAGATGAGAAGGATCCTGCACCCCACACCTGCTCCAATGATACACTCAAAGGACTTGATCTCCCCCACTGGCACATCTACAAGGCCCAATTCCATTCTAAAACAGATGGCCACACCCCCTCCCAAGTGATCCATCCTCGGCTGTGTATCACCAAGAACCCAGCTGGAACAGCAGACTCCAAAACTGGGCCAGCATTCTTATCCAGCCAGGTCTTGGTGATGCAAACCTGGTTCAATCACTCAATAAGATCAGCAATTATAGCAGTCTTATTTTTAACGGACCTAGGATTGCATAACTCCACTCGAGTAGGATGAGCAATCGAGGTTAGCCGTGTCAACTGCCCACACAAGATGCAGCCCTTGGGTATGGGAACCAGACAGGGAGGACTTCTCTCCAGAACCCATTTAACCCCAGGGTAACCTCTGGATCCCACCACCCCAATCCGCTCACCCAGCTCCACTCCACCTCCAGATCTGTGACCCCCTGGCCTGACACCTCTTCCTAAGAATCCCCAACGCTCAACAATGCCCTTATACCTCACCAGGCAAGGGGGGGCATTCAAAAGGATGGAGGTCATGGAGCTCAGAGGAGAAGTAGTGCCTGACTTGGAGACATTGCTGCCAGCACATACCGGTCACCACAGGATCACCAAAACAGTCGACAAAACACAAAACAACTAAAACAAATAATCCAAAGTAAAACAACAAAATTATCCCCACAGTCCCCCAACCCCCAAATAAAACCCTTTAAAATAATAAAAATCCAGCAGTCACTAAGTAGTTAGGAACAGAATGGAACTAAACAAGCTGCATTTCAATGATTTATCTCTGGGCGAGACTGCACTGTCACCCCCATCAACAATCCACAGAGTATATGTCCAAATAGCTGTGCTCACACCACAACCATGAGTGCTAGTTTAATAGATAAAACTGTTCAGGGGACACTCTCTCACAGCCCCCAACCAATAAGCTTGAAGCTATCCAGAATGGGTTTGACGCCTCCAATGGACTACAATGTCTTTCTTGGCCAAATTAAATGGCAGCCCAATGAAGAGCAGAAGTCCCAAGCAGGTAGCCTCCTGAAGGATCAGTACCCCAGGCTAAGGCCCTCCGGCCCAACCTCTGGGACACCCCAAGCAATTAGGCCACACCATCCACCAGCAGTGAGCCCAGTGCCTGTTCCATTTGGCCATCCACCCCAGAACAACCATACCCCGTCAGCCACCAAAGTCCAAAGCAAAACGTGAAGATCAGATGAACGAAGCAAATCTCCCAGAAAGGACCAACACAGTACCAGAGCCCCAAAAGCACTTCCCAGGTTGTAGCTAAGCAAGGCAGGTGCCCCGCAAGGGACAGGGCCTCGGACGTATACTATCCTTCAATGGAAATCCCCTGACAAACCCCCAAGGCATACAAGAGCACCACACTCTCCAGCAAGTGCCCCTGCCCCCTCCTCTCCCCTAGAGGACCCCACAAAACACAACCACTCCCCAGTCAGTACAATGGGATCCTGATAAAGCAGCCACAGTCACAATACTAGAGCTTTCACCATGGCCAACTTCTGAAGACAGAAAATCGAAATGGACTCACCGCCACTGAGTTGTCTGGACTGTCATAAGTAAAGTCCTCAAGCCACTGTCAGTTCTTCATCCACCATTCACTATTCAGATTGAACCTCCTTGCTGGGAACTCTGATGCAACACTCCTAGGCAGGGACTCCACAATGTTGTCACTAGAAGAAGCTCCACCATAGATCCAAAGTAGGAATTGAGGTCTCAGTCATAAACTCATCACAGGTAACAAATAATATGGGATGATGTGAGTGAATCCATAACCCACTTAACCCAAAGCCAAAATAACAAAACAAACAGCTGAAAAAAGTTTTTAAAAACTGCCAGATGAGTTGCCGCACTGGCAGTTGATGACTGGGTTAACTGTAATAAACGAAACTCAGATACCACAGCTGAAACTGAACTGCTAGCTAAATGAAAACTAGCAGAAAACATCCAGATTGTCACACATGGCTGAAAGAATAAAACCTGCTAGCAGAACTGCAATGCTAGCAGAATCAGGCAAGTTTTGTACAGCGTCCAAGCACTCGACTAGCACTCAGGGACACACAAAAAAATGCAGCACCAATAAAAGCGTAGTAAAAAAGCTCCGAGCCAGAAAAAATACAAAAAAAAACTCTCTAGCATACCTCACTGGAGTAGCCCTAACTAAACTAGCTAAAAATAAATGATAATGAATGAAAATAAACTAAAAGAACGCCATATTAACATACAGCTGTTTCAGGCAGATCCACTCCTGTCGCTATCTTGACCAGGAGCAACTACCCAGGTGTACAGGAGGTGTGTCTCAGGGATAATCAGGAGAAGGAAGAAGGGGGGGGGAGCTGGGCCTGGCTGGGGGAATAGAGGGAGTTGGATGGATTGGGGTAGTGGGGACAAGGAGAAGCCCTGGGGAGAAATGGGATCAGGACAGGGATCCTCCCTGCCTTGTTCCCATACCCAAGGGCTCTACCATGTGCAGGTAGGTGGTGTGGTCTTCCTTGACTGCTCATCCGACCTGGGCAGTGCTATGCAACACTAGGTCCATTAAAAACAAGACTGCTATTATAGCAGAGTTTGCTGGGACATCAGACCTGGTGTGCATCACCGAGACCTGGCTGGACAAGAATGTAGGTCCAGTACTGGCCTCCACAGCTCCGGACGGGTATTCAGTGATACACCACCTGAGGTAGGATCATAGGGGCAGGGATGTTGTCATCTTTTCTAGATCATAACTGGGCCTTGTGGATGTGCCAGTGGGGTGCACCAGATCTTTTCAGTGTATCGTGGGTGCAGGTGTGAAGTGCAGGATACTGTTCATCTACCATCCACCCAGAGATGGGATAGAATTCGGGTAGGAATTTGCAGACTTCATCATCGACATGGTATTGGGATCCCCCATATGGTTGATTCTGGGGAATTTCAATGCCTGGGTCGATCATGAACTCTCGTGTTTTGGACAAGACTTCCTCCAGCTTATGATTTTGCTGGGCCTCACACAGGTTGTTATTTCTTCAACCCACATTAGGGGTCACTCATTGGACCTGGTGTTCCTGCTGGGGATGGAGACCTCTAATCTGGTGGTGGAGCAGGTCAGGTGGTCTGGCCATCATATCATAGGGTTCAGTTTCATGGCCCCCCGAATAGACCTGCCCCTACAGAGATGATCCAGTACCACCCTTCATGGGGTGTGACCCCAAAAGGTCTAACAGTGGTGCTGGATCTCTCAAGTTTTTCGAATGAATGCATGGACTCCAGGGATCTTGTACTTGCCTATAATAAGGCAGTGATGGAGGCCCTGGATTCTATTGCTCCTTTTCATGTTCACCCCCTCAATCTTTGCCCAAGATCTCCATGGTTTGATGGGACCTTGAAGGAGCTGAGGAGAGTGGGTCGAAGGTTAAATAGAGCTTGGTGGAAATCTGACCTGGAGGTTAACAGGCTTATATTAATGGACAATTATATGGTCCATCAATTGACAATCACCCGTAAGAAGGCAGAATTCCTGTCTAGGGAAATTGCCACTGCACAAACTCAACCTGCTCAGCTCTTCCGGACAGTTGACAAATTGTGCAATCCAATCTGCCTCCAGCCTGGGGGAGCTTTTTCACAAGAAAAGTGTGATGAGTTTGCTCCATATTTCACAGATAAGTTTGCCAACATCAGGTCCAGTATCGGCCCAGCCTCCTGCTGCAGAGGTCAGTGGGAGGTTGCGAGCACCCAGTTTGTCTGGTCCAACATTGGTCAGCCAGAATTCATGGATATCATGAGGATTGTCCAGACTTGTGGACCCGGGCCCTTGTGGGTTGCATTGAGGTAATCGGCCAGGTCCTGGCCGAGGTAGTCTGGAGTTCATTGAAGATGGGGATCTTTCCTGATCCCATAAAGGAAACAGTTGTTCGATTGCTCCTGAAAAATCCCTCCCTTGACCCAGACTGTCAGACAAACTACAGACCTGTCTCTAAACTGCCTTTTGTGGGCAAGGTTATTGAGAAGGTGGTTGTGCTGCAGCTGGATGATCATCTTTCAACCCACGATGTCTGGGATTCTCTACAGTCTGGATTTAGGAAGAGACATAGTACTGAGACAGCCCTTGTTTGGGTATTAAATGATCTCCTAATAGTGCGAGATCAGAGGTCTCTTTCCATCTTGGTCCTTCTTTGATTGATCTCTCTACGGCATTTAAAACTGTGGACCATGGTGTGCTTTTGGAACACCTGCAGTTTATTTGTGGACAGTCAGGGACGTTCATCAAATAATTTTGATCATTCCTCAAGGGTAGGTCTCAGAAAGTGGTCACTGGAATTTATTCCTCTGATGCTCTTCTCCCTATCCAGCGGGGTGCCGCAGGGCTCCATATTGTCACCCATGTTGTTCACAGTGTATATGCTGCCATTAGGGGACATCATTAGGCAATACAATCTGAGTTTTCACTGCTATGTAGATGATACTGAGCTGTACATGTCCTTTGTGCTCAGACAGGATGATGTAGTCTCAGTATTTAACAACTGTCTCTCCGAGATCTGGGAATGGATGAAGACCAGCTGGCTGAGATTGAATCCGGCTAAAACTGAGGTGCTGGTTGTGGACCCAGATCATCGGGAGGTGGGTTTATCTGCTGGACAACCTTATGGGCTTTGGCTTTGGGGTGTTCAGATTGTTACTTTAGACTGAGTGTGAAACCTGAGCATTATTGCTGATGATGGTTTGACTCTGAAATCACAAGTGCCAGCCATTGTCAAGTCTTCGTTTTACCATCTGAGGAATATCGCCCAGGTGAAACACCTGGTTCCTCCCGATGACCTTCCAACACTGGTCCAAGCCTTCATTACTACCCACCTTGACTACTGCAATGCCCTGTACCTAGGGCTACCAGGGATTGATATCCACTGCTTGCAGCTGGTGCAGAATGCAGCACCCAGGCTTGTGACTGGTACTTCTAGGACCAGCCACATTACATCTGTGCTTCGTGGACTGCACTGACTGCCAGTACAGTGGTGGATCACCTTTAAGGTTGGCTTGCTGACCTACAAAGCCCTACATGAAACATAGAAACATAGAATTTGATGGCAGATAAGAACCTCTTGGCCCACCTAGTCTGCCCATTTCCCCACCTAACGGATAAGCTGAAGATCCTAGTTAACCAACAGCCTACTTCCTCCTACCCCCACTAGAATTGTCTTACATCTGTCCCATGCATTCTTGAATGCCGCCATGGTTTTGACTCTATGACCTCTTTAGGAAGGCCATTCCATGCATCTACAACCCTCTCTGTGAAGAAATACTTCCTCACATTACCTCTGAGCTATCCCCCCTCTATCTTCAAATTGTGCCCTCTTGTTCTTGCACATCTCTTTTTCTGAAAGATGCTACCCTCTTGGACTTTGTTGATTCCCTAGAGGTATTTGAAAGCTCCTATCATGTCCCCCCTCTCCCTCATTTCCTCGAGGCTGTACATATTAAGCTCCTTTAGTCTTTCTTCATATGTCTTCTGGTGCAGACCATGCACCATTTTGGTTGCCCTCCTCTGGACAGCCTCCACCCTGTCTATGTCTTTGAGGAGATGGGGTCTCCAGAAATGTACAAAGTACTCCAGATGTGATTTTACCAGCTGTCTGTACAGAGGGCCAACAACTTCCTGTTTTCTACTGGTGATGCCTTTCCCTATGCATTCCAGTATTCCCCAGTCCTCCTTACTGCCTTCTCACATTGCTGGCCCACCTTTAGGTCGTCTGATATGATTACCCCCAGGTTCCTTTCCATTTTTGTTGTTGTCAGTATCTCACCCCCAGTTGTGTACTCTTCCCCTGAGTTTTTGTTTCCCAGGTGCATTACTTTGCACTTCTTTGCATTGAATCTAAGCTGCCATATATTTGACCATTCCTCCAACCTTGCCAAGTCCCTTTTCATCCTTTCCACCCCACCTTGCATATCAACCCTGTTGCAGATCTTTGTGTCATCATCAAAGAGACATACTTTCCCTTCCAGTCCCTCTGCAATGTCACTTATAAAGACATTAAAAAGGACCTGTCCCAGTACTGAACCCTGCGGTACCCCACTAGTAACCCCCCTTTCTTCACTGTGGACTCCGTTTACTATTACCCACTGTGTCCTGTTGTCCAGCCAGTGTTTTACCCAGGCTACCACCCTGGGACCCACTCCCAGGCTGGCTAATTTGTTTATTAATCTTTTGTGCGGGAGTGTGTCAAATGCCTTGCTAAAGTCTAGGTAGGCCATGTCCACAGCCTCTCCCTGGTCTACTACTTTGGTCACCCAGTCAAAGAAATCAATTAGATTTGTCTGACATGATGTTCCTGCTGTGAATCCATGCTGCCCTTGGTCCTGTGCCCCACTGTCCTCTAGGTACTGAACAATTCTTTCCTTCAGAAATGATTCCATCATTTTCCCTACCACTGAGGTCAAACTGACAGGTCTGTAGTTTCCTGCCTCTGTCTTGCTCCCACTTTTGTGAAGGGGAATCACATCTGCCCTCCTCCAGTCCTCAGGTACCACACCATCCTCCCATGATTTACTAAAAAAGTCAGTCAGTGGTGTCACTAGTTCTTCCCTTAGTTCTTTTAGAATTCTAGGGTGAATCCCATCAGGACCCATTGCTTTATCCACCTTCAGTTTTGAGAGTTCTTTCAGAACTCTTTCTTCTGTGAAAGGACTAATATCAACCCCCTAATAAGAGTGCTTCTATTGACTGGATTAGGTATCTCTCTGCTTTTCCATTGTGAATACTGAGCAGAAGTACTCATTCAGTATCCCTGTTTTTTCACTGTTGCTTTCTGCCCAACCACCTTCCTCTTTGTTCAGCCTCAATATCCATACCTTAGTCTTTATTTGCTCCCTAATGTACCTATAAAAGGTTTTATCCCCTTCTTAACTGAGTTGGCTATCTTTTCCTAGGTGTGGGCCTTTGCTATCCTGACTGCCTTCCCTGCTTCCTTCAGCTTTAACTGGTACAGTTCTCTGTCCTGCCCCTTCTGTGTTTCTTTATACTTCCTGAATGCTATCTTTTTCTCCCTAACCTTCCCTGCCACTTCTTTTGAGAACCATAGTGTTTTTTTCTTTCATTTTGTTTTGATTTGTTTATTTGCTTCACACAAAGGCTTGTTGCCTCTGTGATGGTGGTTTTGATGTTTCCCCATTGTTGCTCCACCCCACCTTCTTGCCTGTTTGCTAGTGCTTTTCTGAGGCACTCTCCCATTTTGACACAATTAGCCCTCCTGAAGTCCAGTACCTTCACTTTTATATGGCTTGACTCTACAGCTAAGTTTATCATGAACCACACTGTTTGGTGGTCGCTTGTTCCCAGATGGCTACCCACTTCAAGATCAGAGATCCTCTCTCCGTCCCCATTTGAGAGTACCACGTCTAAGATTGCTCCCTCCCAAGTGGGTTCCAAAATTAACTGTCTGAGGCATGCCCCCAGTAGGGCATCGAGAATGGACCTGCTGTTGGATGTGGCTGCATCAAAGGTGCTCCAGTTAACATCTGGCATATTCAGGTCCCCCATCAGCAATATCTCCCCTTTCTCTGCCATCCTAAGGATACCATCTATAATTTCCTTGTCCATTTCCTCCCCCAGAGATGGGGGTCTGTACACAACCCCTGTGTGAATTGTGGTGCCATTTCCATTCTCCAGGGTGACCCACAGTGCCTCCTCTCCTCCCTGTTTTCCCTTTAGTTCTTTTTTTTTCCATAATTTGCTTTATTGAGTTTTCAAAGAATAATGTATTTATTTCATTTTTGTTGACAGGGTAAGTGCACTAGACAAATCCTGCCTATTTTCAGGCACGACCCAGGGGAAGGGGATGCAGATAAATGCCAACTGAACTTGAACCAGATTAAGCATAATTAACATTTGGTTTTAGCACCATATAAAATATGATAGCATTATAGCAGTTTACAAATCCATAAGCATAAATTCCAACTAATAAACAGTAAATTAGTACAATTTGTTTAATTCCTCAGGTCAAAGAGGAAATAAAAGGAATTTAAACATAACAATAACTAGAAACCATGTCTCTGAACCTAAATGTAAAGAAAATTCAACATAACAAAAGTAGTTTAATGCTGTAAGAGTAACATGACCTAGGCAAATTATATCCGCACATTTAAAAGAGGCCTTGTGGATTAATTTAATTGGAGAAAAGGTCCCCAGATATCAACAAATCTATTTAATCTATCAGTAATTAAATAAGAGATTCTTTCATTATTAGCAGTATAGCTCGTCATATTTAGCCATTCAGCTAGGGAAGGCACCTGTGGGGTTCTCCAATATTTAAGAATTAATCTTTTGGCACAAGTAGAGGCAACCGAAATCCACAACTTCTGATTATAGGTAATGTCTGTCTTAAATGTGAAAATTCCCAAAATAAATATAAGTGGAGAGTGTGGTAGAACCATGGAAAGGGAGGCTTCACATTTCACTTTTATTTCCTGCCAGAAATCTTTAAGTTTAGGGCATTTCCACAACATATGTAACATGTTAGCATTACGGGAATTACATTTCCAGCAACATGCATCTAAAGAGAACCCCATTTCAAAATGTTTAACTGGTGTTCTATAAAAATGATGTAAAACTTTGCATTGAGTGAGCTTACCTTGTATGTCCTTACAACTGTCATATGCATAGTCCCAGGTGGAACTCCAGTCCTGGTCACCAAGTTCGAATCCCAACTCCTCTTCCCACTTCTGTTTAGCAGAGTAAGTAAGAAATGGTGAGGTGAGAGAAAATGTGAGAGATTTATAAATTAAACTGGTGCCCTTTGTAAGTGGGCCTATTTTAATCAATTGATACCACCCCTTATTGCTGGGTAATGAAAGACCTACTCCAGAGAGAAGGTCTATTAGAGTATGTCTTAACTGTAGGTAGTAATGAAAATGGAACCATGGAAGGCCAAATGTCTCTTTAAGTTCAGAGAAGGACATAAGTGCATCAGATCCTTTATGCAGAAGATCAACAATATAATTGATGCCCTTTTGTGACCAAGTAGTATTGGACAAAGGTACGCCACCTCATGTTAGAGTGGGACCAGACCAAAGGGGCATCAATATCAGTGGTATAGAGGAAGGATTGACTACTTTAGTAACCTTTTTAATAACACAAAAGGTGTTTTGTAAACAGGGATTGCCCTTGAGAGCTATGGAAATTGGTAGATATATGAAGTCTGTAAACTTTTTAGGTTTTATCAGCTCAGATTCTAACAACATCCATAAAGGAAGTTGTGCGGTGATCTTGAACTCGGGAAACAGAAGGGAAGAGGATTGTTTAAACATGAAAGCCCATTGGCACCAATCCCAGGGTGGAAGAGCCTAGGCCGCCCAGTTCATAAGCAGCTCTGAGTTTGCCCAGACTCAGTCTGGGAGGCTTAGTACCCCATAAGAAGGTTCTTATCAAAGAATTCAATTTATCCATAGTTTTTTTTTAGGTAGTAAAACAGGTATATTTTGGAAAAGGTAGAAGATTTTTGGGGCAATGACCATTTTGATTGAATTTACCTTACCCCAAAGTGAAAGGTTAAGACTCTCCCACCTTCTCAGGTCCTGCTCAATAGTATAGAATAGAGGGAGGTAATTTATGTCAATCAATGAGTCCAGGTTTGCTCCAATTTGTAAACCTAAGTAGGTTATCTGATTTTTTACCCATTTGTTGTCAAAGACTTCCTTAAGATTTCTTAGAATGAAAGGTGTAGGATTCGGACATAAAGCCTGAGATGTGTCCCAGTTAACTTCAAGACCTGATAAGGAACTGAATTCTCTGAGAAGAAGTTTGAGGGCATTATATGACTACACAAGCTTAGAGTTAGCAGCAAATCATCTGCAAAAGCAAAAGATTTATGTGTACTATATATTTATTTATTTTAAAACCAGATATTTCAGGGTGCTCTGCAATAGCTCTGATCAAGGGTTCAATAGCCAAAATAAAGAGGTAAGGGGATAGTGGACATCCCTGTTTGGTTCCACAGGCCAAATGGATTGTTTCAGATATTATTCCATTCAAGAGAATTTGAGCCAGAATATCGGCAATACTCTTGTCTAGTGCACTTACCCAGTAATCAAAAACTAAATAAATTAGCCTTCTCACACAGTCAGTTCCTGATCTACCATGAATAAATAAACCCCACCTGTTCTCGCCCAATAATTTCACAAATTATAATTTGAATTTGAGCAGTTAATATCTTGGATAAAATTTTATAGTCAGAATTCATTAGTGAAATGGGGCGATAACTATCACAAAGCAAGGGATCTTTACTCTTTTTGTGAATAAGGGTGACCAGGGCCTGGGTAAGAGTTTTTGCAAGAGATTCCTGGTCCAACACTTCCAAATACATATTAAGCAAGTGCTTAGATAACTTTGGGTTTAATAATTTATAAAATTCCCCTGGAAGCCCATCCAAACCTGAGTTTTATTATTAGGAAGAGAGTCAATGGCCTGAGAAATTTCATCAAGGGATAAGTCCTTATCAAGCTGTTTTTGCCTATCTTCTGATAGCTTGGGGGTATTTATGCCTGCAAGAAAGCAAGATATTTTCTCAGTGTTGACATGCTTCCGGGTATAGATGTTTGAGTAGAATTCTCTAAACACCTGATTTATTTCAATACTTTTATTCACCACCCTCACAGTTGAGTCTCGAATATCATCTCGGGTATTGGGAGTTGGGAGAAAAAGTGGGGAAATTACTTCCCAACTCCCAATATCCTTGTTTAACATGAAACAATGCATATTTAGCCTGTGCTGAAAGCATCTTGTTAATATCATATTTGACCAGTGCAATTTCATATAGAAGAGAACTACCAATTAAGCCAGTTGCAGATGCACGACATTCAAGCTTTTTAAGTTTGATCTGCTTAGCCTGCAACAGTTTAGCCTTCTCTTTTTTCTAAGAAGCAGAGAAGCTAATAATTCTACCCCTAATGAATGCCTTGTAGGCTTCCCAGAGGCAGGCATAGCTAACTTCTCCATTGTCATTTATTAAAAAGTATTCATTTGTTTCTTTAATAAGCCAGTCAGAAAATTCCTTGTCATGTAAGAGGGAAGTATTTATTCTCCATCTGAGCTCCTTTGGTCATCCCGAACCCAAAACCAAATTCATGGAAATCAAGGCATGATCCTAGATGATTATATTATCAATCTCAGCATCCAGGATTGAACTGACTAAATCAGCCGAAACACAAAAAAAATCTAAGTGACTATAAGTAGAGTGACGGTTAGAAAAAAAGGTAAACTCTTTATCCTGGGGGTGGACCAACCTCCAAATATAAGATAAAGAGTTTAGCAAGTTATACAAAGCTTGACATGCTTTAGAGGGTGTTTAAGAAGGTTTATAAGGCTTTCTATCCAACAGTGGATCCATAACTTCATTAAAATCACCTCCCAAAATTAACTTGTAGGTAGACAAGTTAGAAAATATTTTGGAAATCAAATCAAAGAACCCAGACTGTCCCGAATTAGGTGCGTAAATGTTACATAATGCTACCTGCGTTCCATCTAGTAAACCCGTCAGAATCTGGAATCTGCCATCCGGATCAGCAATATGTGAAATTTTAACAAAATTTAGCCCTTTTCTTATAAGAATAGTGGTATCTCTTATTTTACAGTTATAAGAACTAAATTCAACTTGGGAGACCCAGGATCTGGTGAGTTTAATTGATTCAGCAGCATCTAGATGGGTTTCCTGTAGCATAGCAATATCAGCATTTTTTTGTTGAGATAAGATAATATTTTTTCCTTTTAATAGGGGTCCCTAAGCCATTAACATTCTATGAAACAATTTTAAATGGGTGCATGCTTAATCCCTTAAGTGTGGATCACAGAAAGAACACACAGCAGAATATCTAGTATTAGAGGTTGCAAAGTAAGTTGCTTAAAGGTAGACTGTTATTTTATGACGGTCAATAAAAACTTATAAAGGAAAGGGAAAAATTAAATAGAACAATACTATTGCTTTGATCTCTTCCCTTACATAGAGAGCTCCTCCTCCTCCTCCTCCTCCTCTTCTTCCCTCCCTGTCCCTCCAATAGATTGTGTACCCTGGTATGTTGACATCCCAGTCATGGTTCTCTGTGTACCATGTTTCTGTGACTGCCACAATATCCAGGCATCCCTCTTCCATCAAGGCCACCATTTTGGGGAGCTTTTTACCTAGACTATGGGCATTGGTACTCATTACCCTCCATTTTTATGACTTTATTTCTTTTTGCCCCATCCCTGTCCTTACTGCCTTTGTCTTTTTCTCCATTTACTCCAGCTCTTCTCCCTATCAATTGCTCTACCTTGGTGTTTACCTCACCAACTACCCTGATTTTTTGGGGGGGCTAGGATTTCCCTTCTCCTTTTCAGTGCCTCCCCCCTTGGCTAGTTTAAATGCTTGCCAATAAAGCATTTAAACCTATCACCTAGGCTCTTGGTTCCCCAACTGGAAAGATGCAGACCGTCGCACCTGTATAGGCCTGTATCCCTCCAGGTGGAGCCCCAGTCCCCAATGAAGCCAAATCCCTGAGCTCTACACCAGTTTTTCAACCAGTCATTGAATCCCATGGTACAGAGTACCCTAGCCTCATCCATGCCATAGACAGGTAGCACTTCTGAGAAACTTACAGTAAGTGCTACTTTTCTGAGGCCTCTCCCCAACTCCACAAACTCCTGTTGCACTGCTCCGATCCCATTCTCAGCCAGGTCATTTGTCCCTAGGTGGATAATGAAATCTAACTCACTACCCCTTGCAGCTGCTCCCATGATCCTGAGGATTCATTTCCTGTCCCTCCACACCATGGTGCCAGGCAGGCACCTTATCTCCCTTTCCTCTCCCTCCCCCAGTTCAACCCCCCTAACAATTGAGTCCCCTACTAGGAGTTGTTTCCTTCCCCTGTGGGGTCCTGTGCCACCCTCCTGTGGGTCTTCATTGTGGAGGTTCCCAGCATCCTCCTTGGTCTCCACTGCAGGTGCCTCCATAGAGGAACCATGATCCACCAGAGTGGTGAATGAATTGTGGAGAGGCACAACTGGAGGGATGTGCCTCTGTTCCACCACCCTCACCTTCCCTGAGCCCACTGTGGTCCAACCACTCCTCTTTCTTGGTAACCTCTGAGGTAGTGACGGTGGCCTGGGTGGTCCCTGGGTGGGGGAGCAGGTTTCCCAAATCCTTGCCAGTTCAGCATGGAGATGAACAACGTCCTACCTCAGACCAGAGAGGTGCCTGCAAATAGGGCAGCAACGCAGTCTCCAGAATGTCTCCTGGAAAACTGCTGCTCAACAGCCAGTGCATTGCACCACTCCCCACATGTCTGCATCCCTTCCTGTTATAGATGCTTTTCTTTCTTTCTTTCTTTTTTTTGTTCTTGCTTTAGTGTGTGCAAGCTTGTGAGTGTCTCTACCCCCTATTCAATGTGCTGTGCCTTTAAAGGACCCCATTATCTACAAGATATCCTTTGCCCCTATTGCCCCTCCCACCACTTCATTCCACCGACAAGGGATTGCTAGAGATTCCCAGGATGCACTTGAAGACATCTGTGGTCTGTTCTTTTGGTTATGTGGCCCCTACCCTGTGGAATGCTCTACCTTGTCGGGTAAGAGAGTGTCTGACCGTCTCGAGCTTTAAATCAGCTCTTAAGACATCTTTTTAGCCTAGTGTTTCCAGATGAATTTAGATGATGGGTTAGCCATAGTTTTAGCTGTTATAAATATCAAACATTTTTTATGATTTTATGTGTTTGGATCTTATATGTTTGCTTATGTTTATGTATTTGTACAGTGCCTTGATCTCTGTAAAGGCACTTTTATAAATACATTTTTGATTGAACTTACAAGTATACACCAAAGTACGTGAAGACAAATCTGATATCTGAATTCAGCAGTGTCAACCAAATATGCACTACTGCAGACATTTGGACCGTGCATAACATGAGCTACCTAGGTGGGATGGCACATTGGATTGATCAGAAAACATTGACTAGAAAGTCGTCAGCATTGGCGTGCATGCGAATAAAAGGAAGACATGTATGATGTTATTGCAAAAGAACTTGAACAAGTTCACCTGAAATATTACATCCAGAACAAGACTGTTAAAAACTGTGACTGACATGGGTCATCCATTTTTAAAGCATTTAAGGAGTTTGGCACAGAGAATATCATACCCATCAGTTCCACAGATGGGATTCTGAATGATGACAGTGATGATGATAATGACCACTGCGATTAGTAGACACAAGGGGTAGCTGTAGCTGTGCCAATGAAGATGATGAGTCTGCAATCAGAGATGAAATGACCTTCACTGACATATACTGTACAAGATTCTGGATGATGCAGATGAAGACAGAGGGAAACCTACAACCTTCCTTCACATCGGTGATACGCAACACATACCCTGCACTTAATAGCTGCGAAGGATATAGACTCTGCTACTGCACATTCTGAGTATAAGAAGATCTACCACAGCACAATGACAAAATATTCAGCTCTTGGGAACAAAGTTCACCAGAGTTCACAAGTAAGTGAAATTGTTTCAGGCAAAATTGGCATGGGTTCAAAATGTCACACGGCAGAATGCCGTGCAACTTAATCGCATTGCGCGATTTCCCTTTTTCTTTTGTTCTGTGGGGGGCTGCGCCCCCCCGGACCCCCTCACTTAGGATTTTAACTCCATGGGGGTCCAGGTCCGAAAGCATACAGGTCCGGGGTGCACCATAATGCCGTATGCTATTAAGAATACGACATTATGACCCGGTATGGACAAAATTGATACTAAGGTCATTAACTCCAATGATACAAGGTGGAATTCTTACTACAGAGCCATAGAAAAAAATAAGATCTATGGTGCCTATGCATGAAAGTGCATAAAGTATGCAGAAAACAGTCATATCTGAGGTGTGCAGCTACAAGGCACCAAGGCACAACAGAGACATGGCATACACGAATGGCACCACAGAATGCACGCATTCAGGGGGCGATATGACAAGGCATGCATAGCAGGATGGCGCACCACACAGAAGCAGTGCCAGGATCCATGGATCCCTCCTTGACCCCACCATAAATGGGCATGGCACACACCCAGCACAATGGCATGGAAGTGAATGCCACGTAGTGTACCACAATGCACACAGGATGGCAGAAAGTGGAAGATGTGCGGAGGGTAGTCTCACACCACAGGGCCAAGAGGAATGGCCAACCAATGGTGGCAGACCACTCCATGATCAGGTCTCCACACAGTGTGCAGCACTGCCCCATGCCCTGAACTTCACTGGTGGCCAAGTTGCATCAATGGTAAGTGACATAAGGGAGAACCACAACTGTCTGTATGGTGCACAGGCACTGACTACCACCCCTATGGTGAAAGGGTGCCTGTGGCTGAACATCCAGTCTGGGGTTAACACCGCCAGACCAGAAGTCCAGATCCTGACTGCCAAAAAACATAAATGGCATGATCTTTGTGCCACCATGAAGAAGAAGGTGGCTAATTCTACACGGGCATGCCAGGGCACAGGGGGTGGTCCCCCTAGTATTGACAGCCAATTCACACAACTCAAGAGGATGGTGGTGGAGACAATCACTGTTGTCAGTGTCCACAATGAGGTAGAAGGAGTGGACACCATGGAAGTTATGCACGCAATGTCAGGGATGGGGACACATGGGGAATGCACCCCATGCATGTAGCAACTGACACGCATTGCACCCACAGACATGTCTACTGAGCCATGACCAACTGCAGTGGCCACCACCCAATCACTGGACACAGTAGCAGTGCAACAGGCACATGACATCAAAAGGCAGGAGCAGGAAGGGTCAAGTGGGTATGCATGCCACAGCCACCACTGCATGCATGCATGCAGCAGTGATAAACACAAACACCATATTAACATGCACATTTCACCCACAGGTACTGAGATGGATACTGAGACACAGCAGGAAACCAAGATGGACGCAGAGAGCACTGTAGTCCCACGGGACAAGGGCACTGTGGAGGCTGGTGACATCCCAGCCAGAGGCATTGCCAGGCAAGTGCAGAGCCTGTTCCAAGCACCCCAATGCAAGACCCCAAGTGCACTGCCATGCACACCCAGCACCACCACCAAAACGGAGAGGCCTTCCATGGGAAGGAGGACCAGGAGCGGTATCCTGCAGCCATGCCAAGATGACAGTGGTGATGAAGGGCCATCGACATGGCTGCCCAGCCACAGCCAGACAACGCGTACACAGGTGTACATGGAGGCCCAGTACCATGTGCTACATCAGCTGGAGATAGAAATACTGGAGGCATAGTGCCAGAACACTGTGGCGCTCATCACACTGATGGAGTAGGCATGTGGCATGCTCTGCAGCACAGAGAGGTGTGCTGACATACAGGAGCAGCTACTGCAGCACCTACTGGGTCACCATGCACCACCTGGCCGTGTGCCACATACACCGCCACACACTGTGGATGCCAAAACCCAGTGGTCCCCTAGCATGCCAGTCCCTGAGCAGGATCTGGCCACGTAACTGTGTACACTGGCCAGTACACAGGGAGACATGTCACAGCATGCAGGCACCACCACCATCATCCTGGACACAGAGGCACACAGCACCCAGGTGGCAGGCACAGACACTGTGAGCACATGGGGGAGACATATGGGAGTGGTAGAAGCCAGGTTGCACCTGATGGGGAGGCCTCAGATGGAGTGGCCACAGACCACTCACAGGGTGTCTGGTGGCCACTCGGTGTGACATGACACTGTGCACCCCTAAGGAGACTAGGGACAAAGGCATCTGCACACCTCCAGGTGAAGTCAGATGGTTCACCATCACAGTGGCACAGCTGTGCATAATAGACATGTGCATTGCACAGGCCTGCAGATGGACCAGGCAGGGTAGTGCACCCACCCCCCTCATGGGCACTGCACACAGCCCCCCGCACACCTACGTAATGAACACCCCCCACCCCACATGAACGTACAGTGCACACCACACTGGTATGTATCATACAACACCACCCATGAATGTGCAAGACACCCCACACATGTCTGTACACGACCCCCCAGCAACACACATACATACACTGTATATGTCCATGAGGGTGATCCTCAGGCAAAAGTACTCCCTGATACCCTGACCCTTCCATGCAACTACACACACACACACATAAGCCACATGGCACACCATGCAGGACATGCCTGCATGAGCGACCCCACCACCACCCCATGCATGGGGTGCACTCAGTGAGTGGTAACATCATTGTGCACCCACACCCCACAGCAGATGCATCACACACTGTCTGTGACACTGCCAGGTGCACCTATGTCCTACACATGATTAGGCAAGGTGGATAGACATGCCACAGCTGGTGGTGCATGCCGTTGCACATTCCATGCTGCACAGTAGGTGTGCATGGGTGGCACACTAACACTGGAATGTCCCTTTGACCAGTTCAGCCCGTGATACATAGCCACCCACTGTCCAGAACTAACAGTCTGCCTCCACATCGTTGAGCAGATCTGCAGGTAGATGCTCTGGCATGGGCACATTACCACATTTTGCAACATTATGGAGCATGGCACATGCGATGAACACCCTGCATGCCCTACCCAGGGCCAGCATTACAGTCCAACCGGTATGGTCCAGGATTGAATGCGCATCTTCAATAGCCTGATGGCCCTTTCCATGATTCTCCATGTTTCCGGTGTGCATGGTTGTAGGCCTCCTCCACAGTTGTGGACGAAGCCAGCACTGGTGTCATCAAATACAGGCAGAGGGAGTATCCACTGTCACCTACAAGGGGGATGGATCAGGTTCAGTGACATGTAGGACAATATATGCTATGCAGGAACAGTGACAGAGGCATTACCATACTCAACCAACTGCCAGCCATCCAGTAATCTGCTACATAGCATAGCACCAAGCCGTGAGGAGCCCAGTATGTAGGCATCATGGCGTGACCCAGGGAACTTTGCATACATGTTTGTGAAGATGCCATCCACATCACACATAACCTAGCAATTGACACTGGGGAATCCCTTTCCGTTATGGTATGCCTCCTTGTGCACCAATGGTGTAAGAATGGCAATGTCTATACCACCTATTGTGCTGTATACATTCAGCATGGCATAGCATGTCTGCTTCGTGGCACGTACATAGTCCAAGACTGTGGGAAATTTAAAGTGCTCGTAGGCATGTGTGAGCAAGGCATCAGTCACCTGTGCCACTGCCTGGGATATGGATGAGTGGCATATATCCACCATGTCACCTGTCACATGCTGGAATGAGCTTGTCACATAGTATGCAAGGGGCATTGCACCTTTGTCTCAACCGACATCACTGTGACCGCTGTGTCCTGAGGCCAATGTCATCACAGACCATGTTGCACAGCCAGGTGACAGTGGCCATGGGAAATGGAACCACTCAATGCAGTGATTATCTCTCATGGTAGCAGCATCCATCCATGATGGAACACTTATGACCATGACCCTTGCCTCCTCCCCCTCTGCAACTAATCTCTTAGCAGGTGTACATGCATCAATGTTCTGGGCACATCCTTCGCATCTGTTACCATTTCCAGCTAGCCCGTGCACCCACTCCAGCATCCCCATTTATACAGGCCAGGACACCTGCATGCACCTTTAAGTGGGCATGTCACGGCTCACATGCACCATGCCCTCACCTGTGCAAGTAACACGTGCACACGGTGTTGCCATTACCATACACAGCTTCACATAGCGTCACAGTGCAGCAACGATGGCAGCCTCAGTTGACTGTTTTTCATAGTTCCCATGGCAGATGTGGCAAGTGTTGGAGGACACTTTTACCGACAGGCATGGGAGGGGGAACCCTGTGGCATGTGACCAGCCATAACCATGTAGGTAGCAGTCCTAGGGGTGTGATTGTGGGCCAATGTGGAGTGTGGCTGCTGCCCGTGGTACTAACCATTTCTTATTTCATGTCCCACACAGGATCACCTTGGCCTACCACACTGGCTAGAGTTTGTCACACTGGAGCAGCCTGATGGTGCCATACTGGGCTTAGATCACCCTGCACCTAGATGGCCCAGGTCTTCAGCACCTAGCCGATGGTATTGTCATGTGGTGTGTGGAGGTGCCATCAGCAGTGAGTACTCAGTCATGGGGCAGATGTCCTGAACCCCTGAATGGGCTTGGTATTATACCACTTATCTGTACCATGTTCTTATGATGTCTGTGTATTGCATTACAGTGCTACAGGGGCCCCATCAGATGAATGGTGCTGCGAACACTCAGCAACCTGCATGAGATGGAGGACAGCAGCACAGAAGACAGCAGGTCCAAGATGGAGTAGCCAGTATGCCTACCATGGATGTGGCCATTGATGCTGCTGCAGCAGGGATCGGTGTATGGACATGGGGTGGCCGTGGCCCAGCCGTGTGGTGGATGTTGTGTTCCTATGTACATTTCTGTGTTTCTAGTTAACCTTATGAATAATGCATTCCTTTATTGTGTTGTACTTTGTGATGCCTATTTACATTTGACCTTATTAAACATCCTTCTTTTACACCTGTGTGATTATTGTGTCATGGGCAGTGGGTAGCATGTGGGGTGTGGGTGTGTGTGTGGGTGGGGACTCTGCCACATCCAGGGTAGTGGTCATGTGACTCCCCAGGTGGGGGGGCAGCAGGTGTGGTCATGCCTGTGTCCAGCTTATGTGTCATGTGTGCCATACACACAATGCACACATGCAGGGCACCAGTTGGTTTTCACTGTTGGGGTGGGTTGGAGCGTTATGGTTTGCATGCGTATGGTACACTATCTGTTGTCCACATACATCCACATGTGGGTCATTGAGCAGTGTACCCTCTGTGTGCTACCACAGCTGGCAAATATTGCCCATCATTTGTGGGATGGCCATTAAACATGCAGCGATTCCCATGGGCTGTCAAGGACTGTGCCAGTGTCCCACCTCAAGCTTCGCATCTGCCACTTGGTTGTTGGATGCTGTTTATCTGCTACACAGCCAGTGCCAGCTGAGTATGTGTCACTGTCCCATGGTGTATCCCGCTCATACATGTGCATGACCATACACTATCATCCAACATTGCCCGGCACCACACACATGCTAAACTCCACACAACTGGTCAGGGAGCCTGGCAGTCTACGTAGCTGTAGTGCATGCCATGCGGTCGGTGTTATGGGGACATGGGTAATGGCTCTGGGGGTGGCCCCTGGGCCCACCCACCATGCACGCCTCTTGCTACATGGTTCCACTGGTGTAGTCCAGCACCTGTGTAGTGGGGCCCCTCATGGTGTGTGTGGTGGCTGTGTGTGTGGTCATTCACGAGGTCATATGGTTTACAGCCATGCACAGGGGTGTCCTGTCAGCTGACTCTGCTATGTGTCACATTATGGCAACTCTCACCCTGGTGTAACTGTATGCACCTGCCACCATGTGCCTGGCTGTTGTACATGGTTTTGTGCATGCAGGCAGGGTCCATATGCATGCAGCACTATGTGGCTACACCCCCGCAGATGTACCATACGTTGTGACCATGGACATATGAGCAGGTGGGCTATGTGGGCCCATACACACCCACCATGCATGTCTTTGCATCGGGACATGCATGTGGTTCATGCATAGACGCCTGTGTGCCATCACTACACATGTCTGCACACCCCACATTAGCTTCATGCACAGGGCCTATAACTAAAAAAGTAGAAGATGATCTGCATAACATCTGTGATGAAATGGGCCTAGCAAGGTTTAGAACAATTGAAACTGATTTTGTTGTTGAGTATGACAAAGTAATACAGCCTCTTGCAATATATATTCTGCAAGCAGGAATAAAATGCTACATGGGATATCTTCGTCCAGTATTGCTGATATTGAAAAAGAAGTTGCTTGATATCAGACCACTTTTGTGTTATGCCACTCCTTTTCTTGATGCCATTGTGAGAGCTGTGAACTTTGGTACCAGTTTTGAACAGGGGGAGTTAATTCTGTCCAGCATCATATTGCCACAATTTCACATTCGGTGGATTGCCAGTGATGATGAAACATGTGCAGCTAAAAATATGTTTGAAAATGAATTGCTGTCACATCAGTAAGATGTTGGCAAAAGAAGTTCATTATCTGAAGACAACCTTGAGAAAGAGGAGCTTGATTTTTATTTATGACTTTGATAACCGGGTAAGTGCACTGATAGCAGGGACCGTTTTCAGGCACGACCTGGGCCATTACAAATGGCACAGGGTTAAGATAGTACAATACAAAGAATGGGTAGATAAACAGTGATACTAGGTTATAAAGAGGATAATGGCTGTGGATTGGGTGATAACCATGCTGTAATCACCTTGAGTGGTTGCTAGGGCAACATGGTAAACCTCGAGAAGTTTACTGTAGCCCTAGCAACAACGAGAGGTGATTTCAGCATGGTTATCACCCAATCCCCAGCCATCATCTTTTATAGTGTTTGGTCACAAACACACTGTTTGACCCATTCACATGTATTTCCTCCCTTACTGAACAATCAGGACTGCTGGAAAAGGTTCAAACGGCCAATATTTCATTTATAACTACAGCAATGTGCGTACATGGAAGTAGCTAGTGAACTTTGAACACCACGGTAAAACAAGTGGGATAAATAAATACATTTCAGATAAATGTCTATTTCTGCAATGTTTTCAAAGGAAGTGTTTAATTTTATAGTCAGAAACGATCTGGTTGGTCTCTGGCGAGCACGTGGGCATGGTAGGAGATTATATGAATTATAGGATGTGATGCTGCTAAGGGTTATGGGGTATGACACAGCATCTTCTGGGGCTCAAACAAGTGAGGATATGAGCTGAAGTTCGGTGCTTCCATGGGGACAAGTGACAACACATTTTTGTATATTAATAGTATCAGTTGTTATGACTACGGTCAGAGAAGTCAGTCATGCTTACATTTACTGCTGCCATTTAAATCGCTAGTCTTGGTAAACATAAACTGCCACTAATGAAATGTGCCTTGAATTGTTTACCAAGACCAGCTGTTGCGATCTATGGTGTCAGAATCATGCAGCGTTCATGTGTTCCATTTTGTCATGCCACTGCTTGGACATTCTGAAGTGTGGTTAACAGTATTGAAAATTCTGAACAGTGGCATAACAAAGCTGTGTGACTGCTGATTATGGTGGTTAATAGACACTTACCATGCATTATAATATAACACAAAATACAAGATCTGAATACATAAGTAAGGTATACATATAATACACTATACAAGATTTGATACATAAGTCAAGTACACATATAAATACAGATGAATATATATAAATACAGATTGGCAGGTAAAAATAAAATTTATAAGAACCAACCTGAAAAAAAATTATGGTGGTTTCAAAGAATTCGAAGAAAATCAGCAACCTAGCCAAGGTGGAGTTTTTCATGAGCTTGAGCAGTATTTCAAAGACACACATAAAACAGTAGATATTTTGCAAGCATTCCTGACAAAAAAGAAAACATTCTTGTGTTATAAAACTACACTTCCATCAAGTGCCCCAGTTGAAAGATTCAGCATTGGTAGACAGGTCCTTACTGCTCGACAAAACTGAGTACGTGACAAAAACTTTGAAGTGCAGCTACTTTTACATTGCAACAAAACATACTGGGAATAGTAGTATTCTGTTATGGACTTCATGATACTACAGCAATTATAGGCTGAGAGTGGTGTTAATGTAAGTTACTGTAACTCCGTCACAAAAAGCTTTTATGTGGCAGTGCTACCTGGGCTCATGCTTCCCCCAGCTGTGCCCCCCCTTAGACAACGAAACAAGTGTAACTGTTGACATTTTGGAAGTCAGGTAAAAATTATTAATGTATGCCATTATTACAAACCAAAAATAAGCTTATCTCATCATCTTCATCTCATCTTCTATTGCTATTTTTGATGATAAATTTAAAAAAAAAGAATATAAATCTGCTAATAGTACTATACCACTTTTACACTTTATCATATCATAATCCTAGACAATGATTTGAATTTAATGTTTGTCATACTGATGGATTTATGCTGTATTGTCTTTTTCTTGTCTCTGTTCAATCTACCAATAACCCCTAGAAAAACAAGCTGATCTGTGTTGTTACTTAGCATAGCAGCCTTATGTTATTTGGTATTTGCTATATTCAAGGTGTAAATCTCATACAAAAAAAATGGCAATGATAACAGCAATGAATTAGTAGCCATTATTGTTAGCCACCAGAAAATATAAATGGTCTACATTATCAGTGGACTAGTGGCACAATGCATCCAGCATGTTAACTCAAAATGATTGAATCATTCACAACATACAGAGTTGTGATATTCCAAATTTCCACATGCCACGTGCATGTCACTTAAGTTAAAGTTGACATCTATGGCTGGGTTTAGAACTCTTGCGGCTGATTGGGCATAATTGTAAACACACTGTCATGATGTACATACGTATGCCAACGTAATGATACAACCAAGAAAGTCAACAACATAGAGGATTGTGTATGAGCAATCATACACAACAAGGATACTTTTCAATCAAGAGGTTTCCATGGTAACTTGAAACCTCGAGAGCATAGCTCAAGAAGTCATGTTATTATGGAAACCTCAAGACTGAAAAATATCCTTGTCAGTGTTTGGTTGCTCATACACAATCTTTTATAGTGTATGGGCAACCATTGATGTACTTCTTTATCCTAAAACCAGTCCCCTGGTATAAAAAAAAGCCTTACTTGACCACAGTGTAGTGGCTCATTCCAGTGCTACTCACTTCCTCACTGCTGTGGCCGCTACATCGTGCATATGTGAAGTGGTTCGATGTTGTTATGCTGTACTAGTAATGTAGTCAGTGCAGCATAATAAGATTGTGACATAGTCAGGGCAGCACAACAACGCTGTTCCAGGCATAGATTTCCATGTGGAACAGCGTTCTACCATACACTATATTCTTTTTTCATACTTGTTATTTTTTGGGGGGCGATATTATTGGTGGTCACTGGCAAACAGTGGTCTGGTCATGGTGGTATTTCATGTTTCTCATGAGATCATGGTTCATAACATTTACCAAAACCACAGATAATTCATTTATTTGTTGTCAGTAGCAGACATACCACCAGTAAATGCAAAAATGGGCATTGATTGTTCTGAAGGGAAAACTGAACTAAGTGACATAGCGCTGGAAAAAAACTGGTGACTTACTAACAAAATTGCTACTTGACATAACTTGAGTCACGTGCATTTCAGTCTTCTTCTGTGATATTCTGTGTACGGACCATGCTCCTTATCCACGGTGGTTATGGTGTAGTGGACATGGACTGGTATGTACACCATGCAGCATTAACCAGCACCTCCCTTGCTTACCCAAATGCCCAGCCTCATCATTTTAGATTTTCACAGTAGACACCTACTGATATTCTTCTAATTTTCTTTGATTTCTTTTGTGCAAAAATGCAAACTTATTTTATTTTTATTTTGAATCTTTGTGTACATTGTTTTGGACCTCATTGAAAATGAGTTTTACTCAATCGAGTTTATCCCTTATTCATATGAATTTCTATGAATAAAAATATTTTACTAAACTTGTTGGCTGTCAATTACCTTTAGCCAAAGCTGCCTGTCTACTACCTGACATTCAGAACCCAGCTAAGCAACACTAGCCTATCTACCACTTTTGTATCATAGCATCCTCAAGGCTGGAAAGACAGGAGGGATAGCAATGGCGGGTACTGAAGGTATCTCTAGAAAATTATAGAGGTTACATGTAAAGGAATCCTACTCCTCTGCTTCAAATTCCAAGGTATCCTGCATCTGCCTGAGGAGCACCTGAAGGAAACTTATCCTCAGGAGGGGATCTGCAGTTGTACACCACAGAATCTTCACTATAGGATGATAAAACAGAACTGGAACCCATAGCTTGATGGAGAACTAAATCTTCATCCTCCTTCCCAAAATACCCCTCCATGTCTAGGAGGTCTGGATTATATCCCTCCTCCTCTATTAGATGAGGTAAGGGGCTCTGCATAGTTATAGTCATCATGGACAGCTGTTAAAGAGGAACAACAGCAGGGGCCATTGGAGCACTGGGCACCAGGACTAGTAGTGATGATGTGGTTATTGCTGTCAGTAATGTAGGAATCAAATTGCGGAATAATTTCAACACTGTTGCTAGCTCTGCCTCTGAATCAATGATGCCCTGTATATGGGATAAAGAAACTGTTGTTGATGGATAGGAGACTATCAGCTGAGGCTGAAAGCTACTGACAGTAGGAGCATCAGAGCCAGGCTCTGTCCTTGGCATCACTGGGACAGCCACGGGAGGGCTATTGGAATTGCGGATAATGATGCAGCCTTTGACTGAAACTTACTGTCCATCATCCTTGAATGATGCTGAGACCTGGAATGGAATGGACACATTGGTGCCTTATCCTTGTGTTTGGAATGGTGCAGCTGTGACAACAAGGACTTCATTGTTTTATCCTTGTCCTCAGAATGCAATGAATGCTTCATGGAAACCATCACTGACCACCATGAGGACTGTCAGTTTGCATCAGCATTCGGTCCAGACAGCCAGTTTTCATCTGGAACAGACATTTTTCCTTTCTGCCTGTCCCTTGGACAGGCAGCAGCCTCAGCACAGTATAAAAGCACTAGGACCCAGCAGGAGAGTGTATGAGTCAGCTGCTATCTGTGAAGTTGGGTAATGACTGACTGGTAAGCAGACATGCAGACATCCTGTACTGTGCACTGTCTGGAACCCCAGCCTCATGTAATGTGCCCAAATGCACCATCCTTGTGTTGCTGTGTACCTGAGTGCCAACTGGTAAGTCAAGAGGAAGACTACCAACTGTGCATGGGTACTGCCTATCAGTGTATCATTGGACAGGTGCAGTTGTTGGTCCCAGCTCACCTTTTCTGCACACCTCACTGTGATTCATCATAAGAGGTAGCTGCAGCACAAGGCAAGCTCTTGGAAAACAGCATATTTTTTTCTCGGAAGTCCTTTTCAGGCTTGAGGGAACAATTAAAAAAAATTTGAGGATGTGAGCTGGGGAGTGGATTGAAAGCCCTTTTCAGGGCTAACTACTGTCCATCAAAAATTCTATTTAAGGTTGGCCCGGTGGTGTTGATGGTTGAGGTGCTGAACGCCACACCTCGTGCCATGCCAGCACCCCCGGGTTTGGGAGTGAGCTTGGGTCAACGGCAGTCATCGAGGGAGGAGAGGATAGAGCATCCAGAGGACTGCTCTCTTCTCCTGGGGAGGTGGGTGGATGACTCCTTGCATGAGTGACTCCCAGCAGAGGCTGGGAGCACAACAACCAGGGGATCACACTGGTACAGGGAGGAGCTTCGGCAGACATCCACGGGAGGGATGCAGGAGTGCACCTGGTCGCAGTGGACATCATTGTGTGTCTGGGCTCCTAATGGGGGGGAAGCATACAAACACAGGAAAATTCCCGTTAGCTGGGAGGAAGATGTCTCCTGCCCCCATCTCCATCACTGGACCCTGCCCACTGGAGATCTCATCTACCAATCACCTCTGCTCGAAGAAGCACCGGAAGAAAGTGGCAAGGAACAGAAGGCGGCCCCACTCCAGGGGTAGATTCCTAGTTGGTTGCTCCATGAGTGCTTCACAGGTGAAGGAGGACTGAGGCACAGCTGGGAGGATCTCAGGTAGGAGGGTAACAGGCAGGTCAACCAATTGGACCCCAGCCAGTGGTGATGGGAGAGAAAAATGCTTGGAAAAAAAATTATATTTAAAAAGCTTTTGTTGGGGCTAAAGAAGAGGAGCCAGAAAGTATAGGAGATGAAGAGAAAGCAAATGAAAGTCCTTTTCAGGGCCCAAAACAACTGTAAAGCCCTTTTGAGCTTGAGGGGTGAGAAGGGTTTAAAATTACCTTTCAAGGTGAATTATTTCTAAACACAACAATATTTTTATAAAGCTCTTTTTGGAGCTAAGGTAGATGGGACAGCCACTAGGGAAGGGGGAGAGGAAGCATTAAAAGGTCCATTTCAGGGATGAGCAGATGGAAGGGGGTGTTATTAAAAAAAGTGAAATTAATAACCCATTTAAGGCAGCAGGGCAGACAAATTGATTAGCCTCCCTTTTCTGTTACTACAGTAAGGCCATCCCTATTCAGGGCCAAGTATTCCATCATGTCTTGGGGGCATCAGTTACTAAGACCTATTCAGGGCTCAGTAGTCCGTCCAGTCCAAGAGGCACCAGTTATGAAGCCCTAGTCAGGATACAATAGTACATTCAGTCTGGAGGCCACCAGTTACCAAGACATTTAAAATTACTAATGAAAACAAAATTACTGGACCAGTTCAACTTCTCTGGAACAGGCAAGATGCATAGTCTACCTGTTCCTTGGGCAGCCATCCTCAAAAAATAATTTCTAGCCTTGGAG
The DNA here is from genome assembly GCA_016271365.2 of Neoceratodus forsteri. Classification (NCBI taxonomy): domain Eukaryota; kingdom Metazoa; phylum Chordata; order Ceratodontiformes; family Ceratodontidae; genus Neoceratodus; species Neoceratodus forsteri. The sequence goes on from CM057455.1 coordinate 1,238,812,418, forward strand.
ACATCCATTTTATGATATTCTCAGAAATGTTCCAGAACTTTCCATTGGCATCTCCTGGTGGCCTGGTTCAATCCTTTTCTCCAGATTGCAGAAGAGAAACAAGATTGCCCCGTCATCATTCTCAATTCAAATGGTGTTGCCCTAGATCAGGTTGAGACTTTTAAATACCTAGGTGTCACTATTGACCAGTCACTCACCTTCGATCTCCATGTTAATCAATTGGTATGCAACATCAACAGAAAACTGGGGACTCTCTACAGACTGAGGTATAGCCTTATTACCGTGGCCAAAAGAGTGGTAGTCACTAGCTCCATCCTCCCAATGATCGGCTACGGCATCAAGGTCTATGGGGCTGCCACACATACAAGACTAAGCAGGGTCAAGCTGGTACTGAATAAAGCTTGCTGCTTTGTCACTGGAGCAGATGGAAACCACACATTCATGCATACTTTATGCTCTCACGAATTGGCTCCCCCTACATGACAGAATAAAATATCAACCCTGCATGGTGGGAATGAAAGCACTATTGGGTATCACCTCCCCAGGGGTTCAAACTCTTCTAGTCCCCACACAAAGTCCTTATGCTACCAGGAGCTTGACTCACGGCAACCTGTCAGTTCCTTACTGAAGAACAAGTCTAGACAAGCATTCTTTTGTGGCCAGAGCCCCACAATAGTTAAATGAATTGGCTGTGCCACTCCCAGGGTCCTCCAAGATTGGACACTTCAAAAGGGAGCTTCTGAAGGCACTCTCACCTGGCACCTCATGTAGCTGCCCCAAGCAATTACACCCCTCCATCTCACTTTGCAACCGCACCACTCTCACCTCTCTCTAACTAACCTACTTAACTTAATCACCACAGCAGGTTGAAAGGTCTCTAGCTCCAACCATGCTGCTGTCACTGCTCTAGTACTATGCTCCTACTGTCTTTGAATCCTGAATGTCTGACCATGCCACAAAGGGCTGCTAATTCTGAATTCATGCAATACCTTCTAATCCTGATTGCTCTGACAATGTCTACACTGGTTGCCAGTTCTAGTTGATTGATATCTATTGTAACCTTCCTTTTTTATTTTATTTATTTGAAGTTTGATAACCAGGTAGGCCCACTGAGACAAGAGTCCCTTTTATAGGGTCAACCAGTGGAAAAGGGTTACAAAGGGGGGAGCAGTGTTACAATAATTAAAGCACATGTAAGTGTATGCAGACACTCTTTACAAAATCATACATAATAACAAGGTGCAGTAATACATAGGTCATAAATTAAGCTACATCATCAGAACTATGGGGATATGGGGTATAGGGATATCAAATTATGCATAATAAATAAATAATACAGTATATGCATATTAACAGACAGTGAGGTAAAGTCAGGAGAGGGAGGAGATGAGGGGATGATAAACTCGCAGGGTAGGGACAGGGTGAGAGTAGAGGGGGAAGAGGAGGGGGAGAAAGCACAGGTTGTCAGGGGGATTAGGAGCAGTTACAGTTACATATGGGAGGTAGAAAGAAAGTTTCTTTGAAAAGCCTCTTGAACTGAGGAAGAGTCTTACATGAAAGTATACTGTGTGGGAGGCTGTTCCATTTATGAGGTGCTGCAGAAGAGAAGACTCTCTTGCCTATGGCTAAGTGGATTTGTGGTATGTTTAGTATAGGGACGTGGGAGGATCTGAGGGTCCTAGGGAAGGAGTTCAGCATGAGTAGATTAGAGAGGATGGGTGGGGAGGAAAGGTGAATGAGTTTGAAGACAGAGCATAGCACAGGGAAATCCATTTTGGCCTCAAAGGATGGCCAGTTTAAGATGTTGAACACGTTGCGGTGGTGGGTCTGGGCTGGTGCTTTGGCCGCAAAGCACGCAATTCTGTAATAGGCCTGCCTAAGCTTGGCCAGAGTAGAGGTCTTGACAGAATGAATTATTGGCGCCCCATAGAATAGCCCTGGAAGAAGAGTGGCCGAAAAAATAGTCTTCCGAGCATGGGGGTGTGAGGTAGGGGGAAGCATGGTATAGAAGGCCAAATTTTTGGTTGGTAGCCTTAATGACATTAGATGCATGCAATCCAAGGGATAGATGCTCATCTAGAGTCATACCCAGATATTTGAGGGAGGCCACTCCTTCTAGTGGCACACCAGAGGCGGTAAGAACCACCAGAGGAGGCTTTATGTATCAAAGACTTATTGTAGAGATTTAGTTTATGACAAGGAACCTTTGCAAATGAGCATGTCTGCACAAAGGTATTCATCCAATTGCATAAATAAATAAATAAATGAAATAACATAAATTAAAAAAATTAAGTAGTCCTTCAAATGATCGTCAAGGCCCAGAAAACAAACATAAACAGGATTATTGTTGTTCTTATATATCTTCAGCCTGCAGTGACAGAACCAGAACAACAAAGCTTTTGATGGCATCATACAAATAATATTCCAACAACAGCAGCAGTGAGAGAAATTCAAGTAATGAGGGTGTTGTTTCTTCAGCAGTACAGTGAGCTTGACAATGGTGGGAGAAATAACTGAGGAGGGGATGGGCTGCCCACACTATATGGGTGACCGAAACGTATGCCAATGTGGGTAGTCCCAGCTAGGCAAACATTTCTGAGTTGTCCTTATGCTTAAGGCTTACAGTTCCAAAGGTGTGGCTCAGTAGAGAAGATATCCTCAAAGAAGATAAAATTCTATCAGACTGAACATATTTTTGTTAGTTCTAATGTTTTCTCTGCAACCCTCAGGTGTTTTTTTCTCTCCAGGGATATACTCAATCTTTGCTGGTTGCATTGTGAGGCCTCTCGGCATCAAGCAAGTCTGCTTAAAGTGATGTTGCAAGTTTACCATAGCAAATGGGAGTAGTAACTTGTAGAAGTTGTGAATCGGTCTCCTACCATTCAGACTGCTAAATGGTGCTGTTTTCCATGAAAAAAATCCTTTTATTTTGGTACTCTGCTTCATTTGCATAGCCCACCCCTTTTATCCAGTGCTGCAGCCCCCAATTGTGACATCATACTAGGGAAACAAAGTTTATAAACAGACACTGTCAGTATTTAGCCGCCTCTTTACATTGTTTGCAAGTAGCTGTATCTAGCATTGTAACGTGTAGAAAAAGTCTAGTGATTTGACTGGCTGAAAGCAGCTCAGAGCCATGTAATCATTGACCCATAATTACACTCCTGAATTACATACAGCCATGCAAGCCCTATAACATAAACATAGAAAAGTATCATCACACTCCCACATTCTGACAAGAGCTGTCACTTCAGACCTGTCACTGCAACAAGAGGCACTAAAATTGAAACAGCTACACAGAATGGCAAATGAGCTTTGTGGTCTACCTGCATCAGAAAACCGTTTTCCAGAAGCTTTGCTATGGACTGTACTGCTGTAAACACTACCGAAATAGGAAACTGCACTCTGATTAGGGAGATAAAAAAATCAGCTATTTACTGTACCCACAATGCCTCACTATGTAAATTAGTATACAGGCTATTATATGTCTGTGCTCACTACAGAAACAGGAGACTAAATCTCTCAGGAAAGATGTCTTGTAGCTAGATACAGTATGCACAATGCCTGGTTTTGAAAATAAGCATACAAGAGCTTATACTGTTGAAGCCACTATGGAAATACGAGACCACACCTCACAGTAAGGAATTTGGAAATCATCTTCTTATTGTACCGATAATGCCTTGCTATGAACATATACATATTAGGTGCTCACCACTACCAACGTACAAGACTGTACTTCTGAGTAAGGCACATTTAAGTCAACATTATAAATTACCCAAGGTTCCTTGTTGCTGTATGTAAAACATTGACAGCTTAGCTCCCTTGTATGACATCTTTCTGGGGGTGTGGCCACACAGAGAAACTGGATGGCAGCCAGAAACAAACCGCTGATAAAATATAATAAAATGACTATAACAGCTTTCTTTTACAAAACAAATTGCAGCTTCAACATCTGAAGCATGCCTGGTAGTGGCATACTATATGAAAAAGGCATTTGGGAAACCTTCCAATATCACTTTAAGTTTAAATTGCATATAAAATTCAGCATTATATCCATCTGGAACAAAAAGATGACAGGTGCTCACCGCAAAAAAACAGCAGACACACTGACCAATGGAATCAATAATGCCAGTAGAAGCACAGTGCACTTGTATGCAAAATAAATTTATTGTGGGTCAATTCCATACAAACAAAGTTGGAGTCGATACACACAGTACCCCAGGCTTCAAACCCTGACTGGGTTCTTCCTCGGGGGGCATGGCACTAAGCAGTATATCCTCTAAATTTAAAGTACTATTTTAAAGTAATAGTAAATTATTTAATTTATTCACATCCTGCATTAGCGATATCTATGCATATATGTACTGATAAAAAACATCATGAACAACCTAAACCCCAGCAAGTGACACGGTGTATTAAAATAGTGTTACAACAATTACATTTCAATAGCTGGAGAACAATTTTATACATAATGAATATTTTTAAATATTTGGGGATTGTTATTGTCCTTTATCTTGAATTTATTATAATCAGATAAAAACCACATACTATAAATTTAAATTATCATAAATATGGTTTAACGTCCCAACCTTCATTAAGTTCCTCAGGATTTAATGTTCCTAGTTCGAAAATTAAGTGACTTTCAGGTTTTAATAAAGTTAGTTCCCTGTTTCCACCCCTCTCATTTCTCTGTATATGTGCAATATACATAAAATGATATGTATTCATATCCGATCCATGATGTTGATGCCAGTGTATGCCTACAGATGTGTCTGAGTTAGGATGAAATTTTAAGGCAATTGAACAACTCTAACAATTACAAGAAATTGGATAATGATCCTACATTTCTTTACATAAAACTGGAACTGTTTTTGAACAGACATTTAGCTGCTGGAACCATCTCTGAACAGGAATTTCAATATTTGAAACAAGACCATCCTGTTATACCAACCTTTTATATTCTCCCTAAGCTCCATAAGAATCCCCTTAACCCAGATGGGACACCCATTGTCTATAGCATAGGTTTTCTCAACGAGCATCTTGCTACATTTGTTGATACATTTCTTCAGACTATGGTTGTGAGATTACCTTCTCATTTAAGGGACACTATGTCAGTTTTGGAAGCTTCGGAGCAATATAAAAATGATGCCGGTACCATGTGGCTCACAATTGATACAGAGAAGCTTTACACCAGCATCAGACACCATTTAGGTATCACTGCTGTGAAACACTTCATGGAGACATATCGGACACATGATGTACTTTGTCCTGATTTTGTTGTGGAGGCCCTGGATCTGATCTTGTCCAACAACTACTTTACTTTTGGTTCTCATTTTTATTTACAGATTTGTGGGGTTGCTATGGGCTCATTCATGGCACCCTTCTACCCCAACCTGTTTTTGGGTTGGTCGGAGGAGGGGGCCATCTATGACTCCATGAGCAACCCCTTTCTGGACAGTATCAGATACTGGGGCTGATTTATTGATGACATGTTGTGTATATGGGGATGTACAGCAGCTAAGCATTAGATTTCATTAATTTGCTTAATAATAATGTATTCAATCTGAAATTTACATGTAAATTGGATCCCCATAGCATTTCCTTTTTGGACTTGAATTTAAGTTTTGATATAAAGAGCAAAAGTAATCACTGAAACATAACAGAAACCAAATGTTGGTAATACACTTTTGAGATATGATAGTGGCCATCAGAAACACCTTATTAAATGTATACCTACAGGCCAATTTTTAAGAGTAAGACAAAATTGCTTGAAAAAATACACTTTTTCAACACATGCTGAAGATCTCCATAACAGGTTTGTAGTAAGAGGATATAATCCCCTTATACTTAGGGAATCACAAGAAAAAGCATCAAACACAGAAAGGGCTGATCTTCTAGTCCCTAAAATAAAGATAACCGAAGACCATCAAAAAATAAACTTTATTACAGAGTTTAATATAGTGATACCAAAAATGTTTTGAAGATTGGGACATTAAACCATATTTATGATAATTTAAATGTATAATATGTGGATTTTATCTGACTATAAAATTCAAGATAAAGGAAAATAATCCCAAAATATTTAAAAACATTCATTATGTATAGAATTGTTCTCCAGCCATTGAAATTTAGTTGTTGTAATACTGTTTTAATACACTGTGTCACTTGTTGGGGTTCTGATTGTTCATTTATTTATTTATTTATTGAATTTTGTTGACCCTGCAAGCCCACTGGGCCTAGAAGTCCCTTTTTCAGGGGTGACCAGGGGGGATGGGGATACAGATGGCAAGCAACTGAAATTGAACCAGAGCTATTGGTGGTATTTTTAGTGAATGGGAGAAATTTGGCCAGGATACCAGGGACATTCCCCTACTCTTGCTGCAGAGGGCACTTAGGCACTGCAGGAAAGCATGGAGGATCTCAGTAGACCTCAGGAGGGTGAAGAGAGTGGTTCGGTTCCAGGAGCTCCAGCAGTACTCTTAGGAGATGTTGTGGAAGATGCTTGTGGAGACTCAGTGCAGTCTCAGGAAGGTACTTTGGTTTGCTTTGAGGTACCTACTGAAATATCTAATGAGGATTCTACCTTACAGAATGAGGAAGAGAAGTTTCAAATGGAAATGGCAGAGAAGAAAAAGCAACTATTGGAGATGATTTCTGCAGCCGAACAGGAATTTCTCTTAAGTCATTCGAAATTGGATGAGGAGAGAGAAAAAAGAGAAAAAGATCATGAGTTAGCCCTTTGCAAGGCCAAGGTGAGCACTTACCAGCAGCACAGTTACCAGTTTCTAATAGTGGGCTGGAAAGCCAAGGTGAGACAGTAGCTGACACAGCTATGGAGATGGGACAGATAACTGTGAACTCAGAGGAATGGTCCCCTGAAGATGCTCTAAAACAGGTGGGTTGGTTATTTAATGGAATTAAATGGATCCCTGATTCGTGTTCCCTTTACCTGGATCCCCTGACAAATCGGCTTTAGTGCCTCAGGGAGGTACTGCTCAGGTCCCATCCCATATGATGTCAGCGCAGAATCATGCACTGCTCTCTTCGCCAATTACAGCTGCAGTTGCACAGGATGAAGCGGAGGCTGGAGAACAGAGTGCTGCAACAGAAGCGGAACCGTCAGTACGGCCTGTTTCAGTTCAGCTGCAGAATGCAAGCTTCATGGCTGGATCTATTGATACTGGACTTTCTCCAGAAGACACGTCTGAGAAGGTCAGAGGGGACACTGATGATTTGGGGTTGGGGTTTCCACCGATTGTGCCTGCACCTGTACAGACCAAGCCTGTTCCTCCCTTGACTGATGACCGTAGGCCAGGGTCCTATGCAGGCCTGTTCCACAAACCAGCAGAAGCGGCCAAACGAAGATTTTTGGTTTGGTTAAGGTGTAAGGGGCTAGCTCCCATTCCTCCAGATAGACTATGGGTGGGGAAAACTTTAATCAAAGATTCAATGGGTTTCTCACCCTCAGAAGTATACGCTTTCATTCATGCTCCAGGAGATCGAGTATACGATGTCAGCTTTTGTTCCATAACTTTACTAGACAAGTTTTGTAAGTTATACTATGAAGTTAAGGATAATGAAGTCTGGGCTGATTTCACTGCAATACCTATTACCAAGCCTACAATTAAGACTATAACGTTGCTGTTAAGTAATGAGGGTGTTGATGTTACCAATATTATCTTATGGCTAGAGAAGCGCTGTACTATTTTTGACCATCTCATGCCCATTATGGATGATAATGGTTTCTGGACTGGGGGCTGGAATTTCCAAGTCCAACTTAAGCAGACAGAACAAGGGATACAACACTTGCTGAGTTCTTTTTTGGGGGGGCCTGTACAGAGGCATTTTGTTCTATTCTGGTCAGTCCAAGAGCTGCTACAAATGCGGATCCTTCACCCATTTGAACAATGACTGTGACAGTGTTAAATGCTTCCATTGTGGCATGCTTTGTCATTCTGCCATGCAATGTCTGGCCCCCCCAGTCTGCAATATTTGTGGGGATGATGAACATGCTTTTCAGGAGTGTCTCTGGGCAGCACACAACTCAGAAGACATTTCAGACCATGACTCTATACTTTCACAGGCTAGACATACTAATAGGAAGTTTTTTAACACAGATGGGGTCCTCTTTTACCCTCCCAGATGTAGAGGTAGGGGTAGAGGTAGTTCCATGGATAGTAGGGTGGAGGAACATAACGTGAGGGGATGGTCTTCTGATATGCGGAAATCTTCTCCTCCACCATTTAATGAGACAAATACTGAGATAGGAAGGGAAATGGTTATACAGCATTCTGTTATCTCACCAGGCCTTCCACAGCATACAAGTTAGCAGTCTTCTTCTGAGAGGACTGCAGCTCCCTCTAGGAATTTAGCTGAGCCTCAAGGTCCAGTTGTGGAACCAGATTCACCCCCCCCTTTCAGCCAGACGTAGGTCCCATAATGGTTAGGACAGCTGTACCCCTGTCTCCTTTGCCACTTTCTAATCGTTTTTCAGTGTTTGCTACATGGGGAGATCAGGCTGACATGGAGACACCCTTGGAAGAGGGGGAATTACCCTCTTCTTAGCTGGTTCCAATTCCTGTAGATACTGTGCCCCAGAAAAAGAGACAAGTAGAAATTCAGAAACGGATGATGAGATCTAGTTCAAAGGTGTTTAAACCTCCTCCTTGAGCCCTTTCATTTGAAGGTGACTTGTATTAATGTGAATAGCATTAAATCTGATTACAAATGGAAAACAACTTTTGGTATTTTACAACAATTGGATTTTGATGTGTTTTTGTTGCAAGATACAAGACTGCATTCATTAGTGGAAATATCTCAAGCAACAAAGGACTGGATTTGGGGTAATTCATACTGGTTAATGGGGGAGGATTTATGTTGTGGGGTAGGATTTTGTTTTCATTCATCTGCAGTTTCTGTGTTACGCTTAGTGGATATAGATCCAGGAAGAGCTTTTTTGTTGGACATTAAGATTCACTCCTTTTCCTGTAAGTTAGTCAATGTTTATGGTCCTGAGACGAAAGCCTTACGTATTGCATTATTAACAAAGGTTCAACCTTATTGACATACAAGTAGTTTTTTGGGGAGGTGATTTTAATATAAATTTACAGCAGACTAAAGTGGGAGCTAAGCAGTTTTGCGATAAAAATTTTCTCAGACAAATTGTTAAATGTGCTGTACTGAAGGATATTCATGAAGGTGGGAAATGGGCAGCGACCTCCACTTTTTTAAGGGAAGTCTGTCTTCTCAAATAGACTTCCTTTTTATTAAACAGTCGCTTCCAGTTGCTCATACATTTAATTTGCCAATGGAAACGTTGGATCATACTGTAATAGGTGTACACATTGCTATTCTCCCTCCTAGAGAAGCAAGCCGAGGGTTTTGGAGGTTAAATGTTTCACTGTTGGAAGATCTGATTATTTTACAAGATTTGAAGGCCCTGATGGTAGATAAAGCTTCTACTTTGAATCTGTATGATAACCTCAGGATTTGGAGGGCAGATTTAAAAGACCTTATGATTAGTTTTTTTAAGTATCATGGGAAGGAGGTTGCAGCGACATCTTACAAAGTATACTTGAGATTGAGGGGGGAATTGGAAACTTTACTATCCAGACAAAGTATAGAGAAAGTTGATTTTTTTGAGGAAATAACCTGGATTAAAGCAGAGATGAGATGCTTTCAGTATGATAGGCTTAGATCATTACAGAGAGAACAGACCTATGGGATGCAAGGGAAGGCAGCCAATGTGGATCCCTTTGTTAGTAGCCAGAAAAGGAGGGAGAAGAGACAGATTTTGAGTTTACGATCCCCTCGGGGACATTTGGTTACAGGGAATGAAGAGATTATGTTTGTACTGGAACAGCATGTGGAAAGCTTGTTTGGGACCCCTGTAGAGGAATCGGATTTCATCCACCATTTATTAGTAGCAGCGGATGTCCCGAAATGAGCTCAGGGACAGGCACGCCTCATGTTAGCTCTGTTTACTGGAATGGAAATGACAGAAGCTGTGCGAAGCCTTCATAATGGAATTTCACCAGGTTCAGATGTCCTGCCTGGTGAAATTTGCAAACTTTTATGGGAAGTTATTCCTGTTGAATTGTTGGTTCTGTATAATTTTTTTCTTGAGGATGTTTTTTTACCGACAACAATGTATGAAGGGCTTATGATTTTTCTTTTTAAAACTGGTGATTCCATTGACATAAATAATTGGTGGATTTTTTTTTCCTTAATACTGACTTCAAGTTGATTGCCAAATTATTGGGGAATAGATTGGCTAGCACAACAGGGGAATTAATTAGTCCCCAACAATATTGTTCTGTGCCCGGCAGGAAGATTAAAGATGCCTTGTTTCTTCTCAGAGAGGTAGTGGAGAGTGCTGTGGGGCAAAATGACTTTGGGTTTCTGATCAGTTTAGACCAAGCGAAAGCTTTCGACAAAGTTTCTCATTCATTTTTATGGTATTGTTTAGCAGCTTATGGAATACTGGATAGATTAATTACCTGGGTTCAGTTATGCTACAACCTTGCTTATGTGTGTCCATATGAAAATGGTTATAAGGGGTCAAAGTGTTGGATACAGCGGGGGGCCCATCAGGGCTGTCCCCTTCTCTATGTTTTTATGATTGACCCTGTCTTACAGCTCTTACAACGTTCACCTTTGATTTATGGGTTGGCAGGAGGCTTTTTGACTGATTGTAAAATTCTTGCTTATGCTGATGATTTGTTCTTCATGGTGAGGGATGGACGGTCATTTGAGAGGGCAAACTGTTTGATACAAGGGGTGGGTGCAGCTACAGGAGCGAGCCTCAATGTAGCCAAAATGAAATGCATTAATTTACGAGGTTTTGATGATACCCATGAGGTTTTAGGGGACATTCCGGTAGCGGTTGAACCGAAAAAAAATTTTAGAATTTTTTATGGGGGAAATGATATGGCGAGTTATAATTGGGATACAGCTCTTGCTACAGGGAAGGACTTAGTAGGCAGATGGAATCACTGGAAGTTATCTAAAAAGAAGAGAGTCTATTTGATTAGAACATTTTTAGTCCCTGTATTTCTATATATTAGTACAGTATTTTTTATTCCAAAGAATTTAGAGGTATCTTTGATGGGGTGTTTTTTTTTCCTGTTTCTGGGGAAGCAGATTGAACCCTGTTAAGAGGAATATTTTATACCTGGATATTAAGGGTGGGGGTGTCAATATGTTAAATCCCTTATTATTTTTTTTTACCATATTTCTTTACTCGAATCTACTCCCCATTATGAAGGGGTTAGTCCAGGGATGGGGTAAGGGGAGTTTGTTGTTACTCCAGGGGGTATTGTTGGAGTGGAAAGGGAATTTTTTTGTTCATAAAAACAAATGTAATTCACGTTTGGTCAATTATTGGGTATGTGTTTTTGACAATTTAATTAAGTAGGGAATCAACAATGCGAGAGTTCTCTGCTTACCTAGACGGCTGTTGTATGCAGAGTTTCTGTCAGTACATTTTGTGGAACACCCTTTTTCATGTTTTTCACAAATTGACCAGAATTTTATATCACAATACATTAGTGATAAACGAATTCCAGACATATGTGGGACACTATCTGGCTGGGGCTTCACTCCAAGATAAACGTAAAGAGCAATCAAAAGCATAAGCCTCTTGTTGAAAGATACTGTCCTAGAGATGGCTGTATTTCTAAAATTGAAACTATTGACCAATTATATTATACCTGTCTTTACGTTGTCCAGTTTTGGGACATAGTTAAAAACAGATGGAAAGGTGGACTTCCTATACCTCCAGATCCAACGCTGTTGTTTTATGGTATTATTCCTGGGTTAGTAAAACAACTACATGATAGCTGTTTGAGGGTACTTTGTGCCCATTTAGTTTATTGGAATTGGATTAATTGATGTTGTTTGGTCCTACAACAACAACATATATTAGGTCAGGATTTGTTTTATATGCTTTGTACTGATTTAAGACAATGGAAAGAGGAAGAATTTAGGCTTTCTGACAAGAATAAGTGTATATTGTGGTGGTCCAATCTTGATTTTATTTAACCTAACTTTTCTTTCAGGTTCCTCAGAGCAAACTAGTTGTAATGATTTTTCTTCCATTTAAAACCTAATTAGCTTCATAATGTTTTGTATTATATTCTATCTCTTATGTTACAATGGGGGGGCAAAGTACTACAATTTGTATCTAGATTGCTTTAGTTTCTTTTTCTTTTTTTCATTTGCATAGTTTGTGCATTATAGAAAATTATTTTGATTTAAAAAATTTTGGGGGGGCTGTGACGTGAACATGCTTTATGAAATCATCATTATATTTGGGGTTATTGTAAGAAATATTTTTTAATGATGGTTTTGATTTCCCTTATTTTTTGTTATGTTTTTTTATGATGTAATATTGTTTTGAATATATTCGGTTATGATTTCAATAAAAAATTCCCCTACTCTTTTTCGATAAGTGCCATGGGAACTTTAGCATCCACCTGAACTGCCACCAATCTAGCAGATGGGACTTGGTATAACGTCTCATCGGCACTTCCTCAGAAGTGCAGCACCCCTCATGCTGCACTACAGTGTCAGTAATGGGATATTAACCCAAGTGCCATTTTTATATATATGCCTGGATACTGTTAATGCAGGATGTGAATAAATGAAATAATGTACTATCACTATAAAATAGCACTTTAAATTTAGAAGTTGTACTGCTTGGTGCCCCACCCCCTGAGGAAGAACCCAGTCACGGTTCACAGCTCTGGGGTACTGCGTGTATCAGCTGTAGCTTTGTTTGTATGGACTTGACCTACAATACATTTATTTTGCATACAAGTGCATTGTGCTTCTACTGGCATCATTGATTCCACTGGTCTGTGAGGCTGCTTTTTTTGCAGTGAGCACTTATCTGTTTGTTCTGGCTTCTATTTTTATGGTGGCTGTCCCTCATTAAGTCTGTGCAGTGGATCATTTGTTTGATAATATTATATCCATCCCAGCCAGGAGACTTACCTGATTTTAAAGAATCGATGGCTGTTAGAATTTCCCAAATGGTGATTGGACTATCTGGCATCTCCCGATCCCCAGGGCCCAAATTTTGTAATTGCAAGGGTTGCAAAAAATGTTAGATTTCATGCAACATCTGTTCTGGGGTTTTATCTTCTGAGTATAAAGTAGCATAATAAATACAAAAGCAATTAGCTATCTCATTGTAGTGATAATTATATGTATTTTATATTCATGTATGTAAAAATGTTTGATTTCTGTTTAATTGTACTTATCCTGTTCCTTGTGATTATAACTGTTGTTTACCATTACCATCTTTTATGACCTGGGTTGTTCCTGAAAACAGTCCCTCAGATCAGTGCACTTACCCAGTTATCAAAGACATAAATAAATAAGTATGCAAAAATGTTTGACTTCTGTTTAATTGTACTTATCTTGTTCCTTGTGATTGTAACTGTTGTTTGCCATTGCCATCTTTTATGGCCTGAGTCGTGCCTGAAAATGGTCCCTTGGATCAGTGTACCTACCCGGTAATCAAAGACATAAGTAAATAAATAAATAAAATAAATAGATAATGATTAAAATGGTGTTGGAAAAACCCTCCTTGATCTTTGTGACACTTCTTTTGGTTGCTTCCTTATGAAGATGATATGCCAATAGTTTTGAAGCCCGTCCACCTATTTCATAATATTTATGTAGATGGTAACGTAAAAGATTTTCTACTTTTTTCTTCTAAGTCCCCATCAATTTACTTCTAGTCTGTTATAATTCAGTAGTGATTTGGGGGATTTGCAAGAGTCTATGCTGAATTTCTAGGGTACTAAGTTTCTGCTCCAGGGTCTCTAGTAATGCCTTTCTTTGTTTATTTTTAGTTGACGACCAACTTATGATTCTGCCCTAGAGAACCACCTTGAATGTATCCCAGTGAATTTGTATAGAGATGGGACCCATGACATTTAATTCAAAATGAGAAGTTATTTCAGTGTCAGACATAGAAATAAAATTCTGGTCATTTAATAAACTGTAATTAATCTGCCAGCATGGTCGTCTGTGTATTTTATCTAAACGAATAACAGGGGAGACAGGAGCATGGTCAGACTGAGTGATAAAGTGGATTCATGTAGAATCAAAAATGCAAGAGTCCCGGGAGTGAACTGAAAAAAAAACATAAGTTTTAGAGTATTCCTGGTGAGGACAAGAAAAAAAAGTGTAGTCCCATTCACCAGAATGTTGACTACACCATATATCAACTAGGCCGAACTCCTTCATGAGCCCACTCACAGTTCTACTCGCAGTTTTGTCAGTAACTGATTGGGTGGAGGTTCTATCCAAGGAGGAAGACAATACACAATTAAAGTCTCCCCCCTTCCCCAGTGTAGTTAGCTTGTTAAAAACAAAAGTAAAAACAGGTGAAGCATTAGAGTTGGGAGCATAAATGTTAATAAAGTGAATTCTGAGGGAGCCTATAAAACCAGAAATCACTATAAATCTACCATCCTGACCTGCCTTAGAATATGTCACTTCAAAAGGGACCCCTCTACAAATCAGGATGGCTACCCCCATTGCATTTAGCTTTATGGTGAGAAGCTGCATACACCCTGCCCACCCACTTACTACAGAGTTTTAGATGCTCTATATCCGACAGATGAGATTCCTGCAGAAAAGCTATGTCTGCTTGAAGCTTGCATAATTCTACAAGAATTCTCCCTTGCTTATTCATGGTGTTAATGCCCTTCACATTATTTGAAATGACTTGCAATTTTTCCATAAACAAACAACCAACCTATATTCAGGAGTCCTAGGGTGATGTCCAGGGGTGAAGCAAAGCCCAGGTCATGGTAGAGGGACACAACCATTACATTATGAGTCTGATGCCCAAAAACCCAAAATTCAGGCCAAAACATGGAGGCAAAAAGATAGAATGGTTGGAACCAGAATTGTCTAAGAACTACAAAAAGGAAAAAGTACTGTGAACAAGTACAATACGAGAAACAACAGCAAATTGCATAGATAAAACTGGCTTTAAGGAACAGGTACATTCCTGAGTGTACCAGCCTCAGACAAGTGCACAAGAAAGACACAAGATAAAAGCCCCTCACCCCCTAGACATCAGCTCAAGTTCATACGATGAGTAGGACCACCAGAATATATGGTGAAGTCCTGAACATTGTTTTAACTGAGGCGCTGCTTTGGCCAAATTATCATAAGCAGTCGGGCCCGAGTCCAAGAACAATTTGTTTGGCTGGATAAATGATTTGACCCTTATTGGCTCACTTCTCTCTGAGCTGTTTAAGGACCACATAAAGTTGCTGCCACTTTGCTTGCAATACAATGGAAAAATCCTGCTCCAGATAAACTGGTTGGCTGTCATAGGTGAGACCCTTTTTCTTCCAGGCTGTAGATAGAATTAATTCCTTGACAGTGAAGTCCAACATCCTAACAATAATGGAGTGGGGCCATGCTGATTGATCCTTGGGACAATGGCCGAAAGAACAATTTGCCCAATCAATATGAAGGGGGGTGTCCACTGAAAGACCCAAAGTCACATGCAATACATGTTTCAAGCAGGAGGGAAAACTATCCTCTACACCCTCTCAAAGACTATGAATTCGAAACATTTTTCTGAGGGCTCTGTTTTCAAGCTCCTCCACCCAGCTTTCCAGCTTCCACTCTCACTGCAACAAATAGAGGAGGATGAGATTGTGAACCCCTGTTCTGTCTAGCAGCTCACCAACTTATTGCATCATGGCAGTAATTTTTTTGTCTAAGGATTTCATCTGCATTTTAAGATTGGCAAAGGCAGATTCAGCTAACGGCTGCAAAGTGCTCACCCCACACTGGCTGACAGCAAATTGCCCTTTGAGTATAAGAAGGAAAGACAATTTGAAGGCCAAGAGAAGACCTCCCCATCCACAAAATGCCAGTCCAGTTCAAAAGAGGGAGCACTAATTCCTTAACATCACAAGCTCTAGCCAACAACAGGAAGGTAATACATCTCACCTGTAATTATGTTATGGGTCCCCTCTAAATATAGCAGCAAATATAAGCAATGTAAAACAAAGGGATCCAAATACTCAACCCAGGCCGGGGCTGCACTGCCACTCCCACCACCACCATCACCCTGGGACCGTACCCCGACCCCTTACCTTCACACAAGACCAGTTCCAGGTGGCACTCCAGATAAAGGATAAAAAGAAGAGAAAAGCCACTGAATGTAAATAGAGAAGTAATTATACATATTAATAATCCGAAGGGTTGGACAGGGTCATTGCTGCCAAACTTGTTGAAGCAGGCCAGAGTTGAACATTAATACAAAATCAGCAAAACCGACTAAACATTAGAAAGCTAGGAGGAACCAGACAACTGATAGGGAGATGTAGCAGTCTTCATTATCAGTTGTGCCTTTCAAAAGTCATTTAAGTCCCTTTTCAGGTATATGTGAAAGCTATCGTCTGGATGGGCTCTTTTCCTGCCTCCTGCAGCAGTGCTCCAAGCCCATTTAGAGAGCAAAAGTTCTAGAGCCTCCGTAGCCATATCAGGAAGGTTAATGTCCATTTTGTGCACAGTGGTTAGAATTGGCGCACTGTCTGATCTTCTGCCATGATAGGCTCCCCGTCATTGTCATATTCTATTTTAACTGAAGACACAGAAGCAGGCGAATGGGAACATGGAGACAAGGCCTTAAGAGCTACCGAACTCCGTGTCTTCCTGGCCAACATTTCAGTGATTTTAGGCACTGAGGCTGAGATTTTTGACTTGCCAGATCTAGTAGCCATCTCCCACTCCTGAGATATCAGTTCTGACTGCCGTGTAGCACTAAAATGATAACAGATGGCAGAGGATTAAGGAAGGGAAAAGGAGAGCCAATTCTTCAAGCTGCCACCATTTCAATGATGTCACCGAAATTCTCTGCTCTGGGGTAGCTGTCTTTTGCAATTCTTCAATATTTAAATTATTGATTGAATGCAAACTTGTTATAATTACTGGTTACACACTGAAATCAGTACCTTGTTTTTCTCATTACATACTTACATGTGTAATGGAGAATTGCTTCACTCTCAGACACAGTACTGAACATGTGAAATCAAGATAAACTACTTGATCTTCAGTTTCATGCTTCATGTGGTATCTCACATACCGGGATGCATAAAAAAACTTGTTACACACTGTTGCCCATATATTATTCTCTATATATCAGACTTTGTGCAATGGTTATATCAGAGTTTACAGAGATTTTCTTGTGTGCAATTCTGTTAATGAACTACGCCATTTGTAAAGTTAACATTTGTGAGATTTTTATGGTAGTACCAATGCTTAAGCAGATCTGGCGATGATATGGTCATGAATGAATGAAGCACCTGCACAGGCTACATGGTTAACAAGGGATGTCTCCATAAGATAGGAACACTGCTACAGTACTTTTTATATACATTTTACACAACAGAAATGTTAAGGTTAATTGGCTGAGTCCTCAACAGCTTTGAAATATTTACAACTGGAGAATTCTAAGCACCTACTACCAAACTGAATGCTGGGGAACATATGTTCCATGGTGATGTCACATGCTTGTGTGTGTGTGTGTGTGTGTGTGTCCTTATTATGAAGGCATTTATAACCCAGCAGTAAATAAACAACAACGCTGGAACTAACAGAAGATGAAATAATGGTAAGATAGTTTCATTCTGCAGACCGAATGCACTTTATCAAAAGCTATTCTCTTTCTGTGGACAAAAGTCTTAGATATGTGGACAGAATGTACTTCATCCCATTTTTCATCTATGAAATCTTTTTTCATGTATCATTTAGCATTTTGTCCCCTTCCCAGAACTGCTCACCAGCCATCTGGTTCAGAGGCAGGTTGGTTCCCCTTTCAGTCCAAAGTGACCCTCCAGCCCTGTCACTAATCTATGGCATGAAGTCTGATAGCGACAGATTGGGAGCATCACTCTTACAGCTCCTCCCAATCTCACTTCCTTTTTAATGAAATGTATGATAAAGGAACCTTGCATCTCCTATTTTAAGAGGCTTTGATTACTATTGTTTCCAAATCTAGCTAAAACGCAAAGATGGTAGGCAATTACAGGCCTATCTCTCTATTGAATATAAATGTCAAGCTCTTGGCAAAAATCCTAGCTAATATGGTTCTGCAGGTTTGGCATACATTGGCTGGTCCTGAACAAACTGAATTTTTGCTCAGTAGGCATTCCTGGGAGCATGTACACAAATTGGAGTATCTTATGTACACATCGAGGGATTCTAGGACACCTGCTGTTCTGGTATCCCTAGACATGGAAAAAGCATTCGGCTGAGTCTCTTGGTCCTACCTGTTTGAAACCCTGGGTATGTTTGGCTTTCCAGTAGAATTTATTAAGTGGATTCAGATACTATATTCCCATCCCACAGCACATGTTTACTGTAACGGTTTCCTTTCCTCATCCTTTTTATTACAGAAAGACACAATCAGAGTCAGTGAGCCATACTATATACAGTACACACTCCATGAGGGCTCAGTTAGTGGCCAGCCTTGGTGGTGTGAGGAGGACTGCTCTGATCACTGATCACAGGTTGGGATAGGGAGCAGTGAGGAGATGGGTCATACTGGACAGGATTGAGGTGGGGAAAGGACCCTAGACTACCAGAGAATGGAGTTTTTCTCACGTGGGGATGGTGATCAGTGACCAGGGGAGTGGAGAGGTCACCACTACACTATGAAAAAATATTTTAACATATCATCTCAGCAATCGGGGTGGGGAGGGCACCACTACACCACAAAAAAAAATTATAACATACCAGGTCAGAGATCGGGGAGGGGACACCACTAGAGGGGGGAAGGGGCACCACTAGACTACTAGAGAGTCTATTTATTTATTTGGGGATGGAGATCAGAGGACGAGGAGGGCACTAGACCACCAGGAAATGTGGCTGCATGGAGCATGGGCTGGTGGGGGGGATGCCAAGCCACCCATGGGCCATGCAAATGGGCCCATAATGGGCATGCTAATGGCCAATAGTGCCTTACATGCCCAATGGGCTCATTTGCATGGCTACTTTAGTGAATAGGGACTTAACACATGTGCACTATTGTTGTCAGCCCATTCTCCTGGCTGTCTGGCTGTAGGGGCAGTGCTAGTGGGGTTCCTCATGCTTTCTCTGGGTTAGCGCTGGCCCTGCCTGCCCCTATTCGCAATTGGATAGCGCAGCATGCTATCCGACTGTGATCAGCATGATTGCCCACCAGCGCAAACGTTTGCACAGCACTTTGCCTTTTTTAGTGAATCCTGCCCCTGGTCTGTAAAACTCATCACACTTTAATTTATAATAATTTAATAAAATGGTAGGAATTATTAAGCAAGATTTGGAGCATTGGCTAAAACTGGCATTAAGTTTGTGAACCCGTATCAACATAATTAAGACGAACGTTCTTCCCAGAATGGTATAGCCCTTAATGGACACCTAAACCATCTTTTTTGACACATTTTTTTTATTTAATCCATAGGCTTTTAAAAGAGAGGCTATTATTTACAGTTATACAGAAACTGCATTTATTAAAGTAGGATAAATACACTTTCATAACATTTAAAAATTGTAAACACAGCCTCTTCTGATTTACTCTCAGTATCTTAGTATCTTAAAATGGCTTCCTTGATGATGCCATATATTAGAGAGATGACAGCTGTGCAGATGTATCTTGCTCTACTAACCATATTGAAATGCGAATAACTTTAAAATGAAAAATGATAGCATGGTACTGTGAACACAAAAGGTGTTCCGTACAAAAATATCTACAAAATAAGTAGTGTTTCATTTATAGATACTGTTTAGTCATTTTTTTTTAAATTAGCAAAAAGAAAAGCAGCAGCAAATTCAATTGTCACTTTTTCAACAAACAGATGCAAATAACTTTAAAACAGTTAATGATAGCATGGTACTGTGAGCACAGCATTTGTTAACCACAAATATATCTACGAAATTAGTGGTGTTTCACCTTTTGAAACAAACAAATGAAAATACTGTAGCTTTAAAAAAAAATTATAGCATGGTACTTTGAGCACAAATGTTGTTCAGTACAAAAATATTTACCAAATGAGTGGCGTTTCATTGACAGATATATTTTAGATTTTTTATAATCAGCAAAAAATCTTAGGAAATTATTTTTTTTTCTCTTTTTGGGAGGTACAGTATGGCATGAATGGAGTATGCTACCTCCCTACTGGAGATATTGTTGATAATTTTTGTATTCATGCCAATTGACCTAATGACATCACTTGTGGCTTTGCTACTCATGATGTTGTTGGGTCAATCAATACTCAAAGACAAGATATCAACAATATTTCCACTGTGGATAGCATATTCCTTGTATACTTTTTGCACAAAAACTCTGTTAATGCATCAGTTTGAGTTGCTGTTTAAGCGGCAATAGTATGAAAATGTGATGTTAGGGTTTTCAACACTGACTCCACTTCACCCCCCCCACAGCAGCCATCATCAGGTAAGACAAACAACATATAACTCTTTCCAAATGACATAAGAGACATCCATCATCATGGTTCAGTGCTTCTGTAGTAATGAATACACATGCACACTTGCACACCACCTGGGAAGTGTGGTAAAAAATTCCCTTAGGATCACACTGTAAATTGTAAGCAAGGAATAACACATGGCAGGGTGTGTGGCAATGCTAAATTATTGTACATCCAAGGTGGGTTGTGAGGCATGAGACACACCCTAATGCCTTCAACCACCTGGGAAGTGCGGTATATGACTCGCATGGGATTATTCAGAGCTTTCTGAAATGAGCGAAACATGTCAGGTGTTTGGTGACGTGCAGAGAGTGGTATCCAGGAAGTGAGTGCAAGCAGTTATGAGCAGTTGTGCAGTTGTGGATGTGCATTTTGCATCACATCGCTTTTCATTTTTTACAATAAAGGATTATGTGCTGGAATATACACCACAGTCTTTGGGTGAGAAGAGACTAAGAGTGAATAGCATTGCATTATGTTGCCTTAGCTGGTGCCAGGTCTCTGAAGCTTTTTCAGCCTCAACATGCATCTAAATTGTAAGTAAGCAATAACACACAGAAGAGTGTGTGGCAGTGCTAAATTTCTGCATGCCCCAGGTGGATTGTAAGGCATGAGATGCAGCTGGGTTCCTTCATCCACCTGGGAAGTGTGGTGTATAATTAGAATGAGAATATGTTATACATTTTAAGTGATCAATACCACATGGCAGGGTATGCAGCAAGGCTAAATTGATGCATGCCCCAGGTGGGTTGTGAGGCATGAGGAGCAGCTGAGTGCCTTCAGCCTCCTGGGAAGTGCAATATAAAATTCCCCATAAGATCACATTGTAAATTGCAAGTAAGCAATAACACGTGACAAGGTGTATGGTAATGCTAAATTGCCACTGCCCCAGGTGGGTTGTGAGGTATGTGGCACAGCTGAGTGTCATCAGCCATCTGGGAGGTGTTTATGTCTTCACTCAGATGTTGAAGGCACCTTTGCTGCCATTAAAAAGCATGCTAAGGATGTGGGAGAGTCAGCAGGTGGCTGCTCTGAGGAGCACCAGGCACCTGCCTTCTTTGCCTGGAAACAGAGGTAACATTCTAACTTAAATGGCACAAAGTTGAATGACACAAAATGAAGCCAAGATAAGGGAAACAGCAGCAGAGTGAGATGTAGGTCTGAGTAGTATGGTGAAGGCAGTTTTCATGTGCCCTGACTAAATACAAAGAAGAAAAGGAAGTGTTGGTGGGTAGCTGCATGAGAAATGCAGCATGCCCCAGATCACTTTGCCTGATAACATAAAGTGGGAATATGAGAATCTGTGGCTCATACTGTCGTGGTGAGGCAGCACTGGCAGAAAAGGAGAAAATTCAAATGGAAACAGTAAGCATACAATAGTTTTGTACCCCCTCCCCCAATTCATAAGGCAGGAGGTGGGAGCTATTTGAAAAGCAAACAGCAGTTTGGTTAATTGGAGGAGGGCATGAGAACAAAAAATATCAACAAATTTTCCAGTAGGGAGGTAGCATAGTCCATTTATGCCATACCTCCAAAAAAGTGAAAAAAATAGAATTTCCTGCTGATCATAACAAAGCTAAAAGGTATCTATAAATTAAACATCACTCATTTGGTAGATATGTTTGTGCTGAACAACTTTTGTGCTCAAAGTACCATTCTATCGTTTTTCATTTTAAAGCTATTTGCATTAGCTTGTTGCAAAAAGTGAAAAAAAAAAGTCTGCTGTTTTTTGCTAATTATAAACAAAACTAAAAGATATATATAAATGAAACAACACTCATTTTGTAGATATTTTGGCGCTGAACAAATGCCGTACTCACAGTACCATGCTATCATTTTTTGTTTTAAAGTTATTTGCATCTGTTTGTTGAAAACGTGACAAACAATTGAATTTGCTACTGGTTTTTTTTTGCTATTTTTTTTAAACTAAAAGGTATCTATAAATGAAACACCACTCATTTTGTAGATATTTTTGTGCCGAACAACTTTCATGCTCACAGTACCATGCTATCATTTTTTATTTTAAAGTTATTTGCATTTGAATACAGTTAGTAGAGATAGAATACATCTGCACAGCTGGCATCTCTCTCATATATAACATAATCAAGGATGCCATTTTAGGATACTGAGAGCAGGATTTTTGAATCAGGAGAGAATGTGTTTGCAATTTTCAAAAGTTATGAAACTGCATTTATCCTACGTTAATAAATGCAGTTTCAGCATAAATGTAAACAACAGCCTCTCCTTTACAAGCCTATGGAGTCATTTAAAAAAGAAAATACGTAAAAAGATGGTTTAGGTGTCCTTTAACAATGACTGGGGTATTTCTTCCTAAACATAGGTTTACTTCTTTATGTACAACACTTACACACTTTTTGGAGGGGGAAGGATACACCCTTGTAGGGCTTATGCTAACACCTAGTAGAGCCACTGGGGGTTTGAATCTCCCAGGCTTTTTCCTATATTATTTGGTGGGTCATGCCACCCGCTTCCTATGGTGGAAATATAGGCCCCCTTTAGAGGAAAATAGTAGGAATCTTCCAGTGTATCAGACTATAGAAATGGCTTTAGCCAAACAATATAACTTAAGTCTTAGTTCACTAACTTGTTGCATCCTCAGACAACTTCCTGCCCCCCTGTGAGATTTTTCTATTGGTACATCAGTGAGAGTCTGTAAGCAATTGCACAGCTTTTTGGGTACCTCTCCTGTATATGATTTTTTCCAGCCGCTGAGGTACAACCCAAACTTTCATATTGGACACAGAGTGATTACAAACTCTTCTTCCAGGAGTGAATCTGGGTACCCTTGCATTGTTTACTCAGAATGGTTCTTTTATATGATTTAATGATTTTAAGGCCCAACATGCTTTGTGCAACAAGGTTGCCTTTTCTTTTATGCAGTTACAGCACACAGTTTGTACTGTCTTGGCTCCTTATCCTTGGCCTATGCAGACTACAGAGATCTGGAATTTATTGACCCAGGACGCAGCCTGAAATCACACAATATCCTCCCTATATAAAAGACTAAGGGACCATGCTACAGGTAGATTAAACTTGGCTTGGCTTGCTAGAGCTCAGAGTTTGTGGAATTACAGCTCCAGGGAGGGTTTACCCATGTTTTCCTACCCCCTCCTTACAGCTCTGCACTGTGCCACTCTATGCCATGCCCACAGGCAGCATTCCCTGTGGATGAACGTGTGCCTCTGTGACCCACCACAGGGATTGCAGATGTTGCTGGCACAGCACCAGCCCTCCTGAGTCAGGAGAGCACTGCATTCAGTGGCACTCTCTTACCTATTGACCCCCTCTCACTAGTAGCCAGGTTTAATACTGAACCTGGCTCGCCGGCATGGCGCCCTACTGCTGAGCCAAGGGGGCAGCCCCTCAATGGAATCTCAGTTATATGCTGATTATTTTGTCAACTGTAATGTAAAATCACGTGTCCACAAAATTAATTTACAGTTCATTTTTGCATGCAGTGGAAATCAAAATGGTCCAATACAGAGTTAGCCTTTTCTATCGAAATGAATACTGAAATGATTCAGATAAGTTAAAATACAGCAGATCAATGGAGAATAAAAGGTTGTGCATAGTTATAGTACTGTAGAGATCACATATAATTTACATACTGTCAAGTTAATGGAGCCTGTCCTATGAAAATAAAAAAACAGAGAAGCAATAATTAGGGAAGTGCACCATTAAATTACTTTCAATGCAACAGCAGGAAAAACACAGGATGGTTAAAGTAACCCCCCAAATGACAATAAATTGTAACATAATTAACAGATTGATTATACATCAGATATCTGAAGTCTCATCTTTTCTTTACCCAGGATAGTACAGCTGAGCTGCAACATCTCCTTGCCAGCAGGGTCCAGCTTCTACCCATTGCCATGTCTGGATGGCAGAGCCGTAGGAAGGCATTTTCGTGCCCTGGGCAAGAGACTAATTTTGCACACACACCCCCAGAAAACAGCTGGTGGTGGCCCCCAGAAGCTCTAGGTTGTTTACATGCTCTGTGGTGAGTTTTAGGGCTTTTCTTGCAGGAAAAACATACTTTTGTTATACGTTTCCCTACCCCGATTTCAGGGAAATCTTTGCTCCCATAGAATTTGAGGTGTGGGAGTCAAAGATGCTGGCTGGCTGTCATCAGAGTGTGCAGTGCAGCTGCAATTGTTGTGGACAACTGTCTGACCAACAGTTCCATCAAGAGTGGCTCATGGGGACATATACTGGCACCTCAGTGGCATTGCTGCAGTCCTCAAGTGCTAGACACAAAAACCTTTGAGAAGCCCCACCTGCAACCACCCATCCTCACACAGGGGGATGTATCCCCTGAGCCCACTCTCTCAGCTCTAATGGCAGGCTCCACTACCCTGTAGTGGAATTGCCAACACCTAGAAGAAGGAAAAGCCTCCACCCCGACCATCTTCCCTTCAGCTAGACTATCTCCAGCACTCAATGCTGCTTGACCAGCCTTCTAGACCATAACCAGACTCTGCCACCCAACCATCCTACATGTGGCTTGAACACCTCCACAACACCACACTCACCTTAGCCTCCTACCTTCCCTATAGCTGAACCATCACCCTACACCAAGACTAGCGCCCATGCACCCGAACAATCCCTGCAACTAGACCATCCCTACATACCTCTAAACTGTCCCTGATTTTGCATCAAAATTTGCATTTGTCCATCATAAAGGTTGTGTTTTTATGGTAGAGAACAGTGGGGTGGGGGTGGGGGTTAAAATCACGAAATAACGTAAAACATTAAAGTTACAGGCTTATTCTTCTTCAGAGAATGCAGATGAACACAAATTCCCTTTTTCTATCAGCTTTCTGAGTGAATAGTGCCAATTTATAACATGTGTCCAAGATTTGGGGTCTTTGTCCCTGATTATTTTAAGTCGTCTCCCTGATTCATGAGGCAAGAAGTTAAAAGGTATGCAGCCCCAAGTCTAGCATCCCTCCAGAAAATCACTCTTTCTATAGTGTCATCCCCTCGCCAAACAATATTCTGACTGTATCCAATCCCCCCCCACCGCAGGAACCCCCCTAGAAAAGCACCCCTGCATCTTCCTCTACCCCCCAGTTGGGAGAGGGCCAAAACATAAGATTCACATCATAAAACTGCTATGGTGCTGTCCAGGGTCCACAGGTATAAGTTCTGGCATACAAAAAGCGCTGCTCCTCTGGTCCACTCCCTCCCTCCCTCTCTCTTTCCCCAGCTCAGACTCATATACTCTGTTGGCAACCATGAACATGGCAGGTATTTTTATATGTAATTTTTTAACGCTGCAGAAACTGTCAGATGTCAAGATCCAGAAGCGGCTAACTGACATCCATGATTTAGGTGACATGCTTAGTCTACGCAGTGTTATAAATTATTAATAAAACTGTCATGTTCATCGATGCAAGCCAAGCAGACCTAGTGAGTCGGGGACACAGATAAAGGGAGGGGAGGGGAGCTTTCCTTTTCTGCCAGAAGTTTTACTGTGGGACCCTGGACAGCACTGTAGCAGCAGTTCTCTGCTGTGGATTTTCTGCTTCCTGCCTCTTCCCTAACTTGAGGGGGTAGCTTGTCTGGTGAGGGGTCCTGCTGTGGGATGGTGATGGGATACATTATGTAGTAGTGTCCCCAAGAAGCAGTGTCTAGGCAGGGTACTATAAAAAAAAAAAGGGCCCGACAGGGCATGATAGGGTGCTTGAGCTTGAGGACCCCCCCCAAGGGCCCATTTAGTTAGCCCTGGTGAGAGGCAGTGTAGGGGCCCCATGGTGCAATGAGAAGTGTCATTTGGGAAGAAAACATTCTGGCTAGCCTATACCAGTTTTCAGTATGCCGTGGCAGTGCAGCCCCTCTCCTCTGCCAAGTAAATAACCCCTGCACAGCAGCCCCGCCACCAGTACAGCTGAGCCAGCCCAACTGCTCCAGTCAGCATCCCTGCAGCCAGAAGGAGCCCCACTCCAAATCCCCTTATTCCCATCAGTTCCCCTCCACAGCCCAAGCTAATCCAGATACATGTAACTTTTTAATATATGATATGATCTAAACTGTACAGATCCCCTCACATGGCATCCAAGACAACTAGGCAAGGCACTGGCAGGCAAGGCTTCATTTTCTAAGCAAGGCAGGTGTGGGTGGCGGGGTGAGAATTGAACAATAATCAAAAGGAGAGGACACAAAAAAAACCCAAAGGGGAATGGAATGGGAGTGCAGGAGGGACACGGGTCAAGAGGAAAGAAAAGAAAATGTAACAACATGGTGGACAGAAGGGATGGTGTGCCATAGCCCGCGCCATGGCAGTCAGGCCAAGGCTGAGGCAACTGCTTCAAAATCTTCACTCCCATCCCAGTCCCATGTCCAGTGTTTGAAGTTCAAGTGAACTAAAGTCGCCGCCCACCTGCCAGCAGAGCCAACTCCAAGACAGGCCCGCCCAGGCCCAATAATTCAATGGCAAGGAAAACAGATCTTTGTCTTCTGACTTCCTGAGTGAGACTATCAATCCCCCCACCCCACCCCCACTGCGCTTTCACCACATAGATCCCATCTCATCATCTCACAATTTGAATTTGGAAATTAATTTGGAATTATTCATTGCTTCGCCGGGTCTGCTCTTCTGCTTGTCTGCAGTGCCATCACTTTTTACTACTGACACTCTGTTACTGATGAGTGACAACTACTAGTCTTGTCTACATAGACAACAAGAGACAGAGTACTTAGTGTGGTGTGCATTCTGCTTATGCTTACATTACACAAGTGATGAAAAAAAATATAAGACAAGGATCTCTTCTGCCTTCTCTGTCTCTCATGACTCATCTCTCCTCTCTGACTCTCTCACTTTTTTTAGTTTCTGTAACTGTCTACTACTCTACGCTAGTATGCTCAACAACTTGCTCCGCATTCTCCCAGTCTCCAACACAAACCTCCTCTCACTCAGTGCCAAAGGCTCCGCCCGTACCTTTTATACTAATGGGCGGCGCGCTGGCCCGCTCACAATTCCTCTTTCTCAGCATCACCACTGCACTGCACAACATGATTATTATTTTCTGCAGTAAACTGTGCAACCATGTGACCCCCCCCCCCCGCTTGCTGGTCCTTGGTCCGCAGAAGCACCCCTGCTGACAGTCATTTGTAATTACAGAACCAAAATAAAAAAAAAAAAAAGATTTAAAGAGGCAGCGCAAGTCAATTAGAACATGAACTTCAGTGGAAAAATTCGCCCCTCAGAGGCTTGCACCCGGGGCGGGAGCACCACCCACCCCACCCTTCCTACGGTACTGCTGGATGGACTGGAACACTAAGAGGTTAAGTGACTTGCCCTAGGTCACACCAACAGTATTTGGCTCTAGCAGGGTTTGAACCAACGATTTCCCAGTTCCCAAGCCAGTACTCTAAACCCTAAGTAGACCACACTGCATCTTTTCTTGGCAAAATTAAGATAGGTAAACTGCCTTATGAAAACATATCAAAGACTGCTCTTGAGAACAAAATGTTGGTGGCACAGTCGACTACCTATAACAGACAACACTGTTGATTAGCTTGCATTCTTGGACCTCTGCATGACATATCAGTTACACAGAGGTCGAAGAATATACCATCTCAAAGGATTCTGCAGCACACAGACATTATATTACATCAATCCAGTCTCATCTACATAATGCTATGGCTCTATACCTTACTTAATTTTAAAGCTGTCTGTGAAAAGGTTTCTTTTTATTAGTACCATTATACTGTGTGAGCCAGGGATGGTGTGTCTTTTTAATACTCCCCTCAGACTGCTGAACTTCACTTCTGGCACTTTATAATGATCTAAATGACTTTTGCAATGACACCAGACTCCAAGCTGATCCTGTTGATGTGCCTGATAACTGAGGCTATGTGAGCTGGACATATGGCCATTGTATACATTGTAAACTGCATTAATTAAATCAGAGAACACAAAACTTGACTCCTCCCCCACCAAACTTCAGAAAGTTTATTTAAGCTCTAGTATAGATTGTTTTCTCTGAAATCTAGAAGGCTTCTCCAT
This sequence comes from Neoceratodus forsteri, assembly GCA_016271365.2. NCBI lineage: Eukaryota > Metazoa > Chordata > Ceratodontiformes > Ceratodontidae > Neoceratodus > Neoceratodus forsteri. Next base: position 1,238,840,960 of record CM057455.1, read on the forward strand.
TTTAGTATCGCCCCAGTGACTACTTTTTGAAGAAGCTGGGTTTGTAATGTCCCCTGCAGACAATTCTCATCAATCCCAGTTCCTGGGCCAGCAGCAATTACCCTGACTCAAAAGGTGCGAATGTGCTATTTTGTCTATTTTTTTCTCTACCCCCTGAGGGTAGCTGTTCCTTCATTAGCTCTGAAAATCCCATCAGCAGGTCACCACCCACACTGCACTTACAAGCATGAAATTAAAACTCAGGACAGCACTACATTGAACTGAGGTCCCAGTCCAACCAGTGGTAGTGACATTTAAAGCAACAGTGCAGCAAAAAAAATCTTTCCAAAAAGGCAGTTTCCAGCTTCCATTATTAAAAATATTAGCAAGCAACTTAAATCTGTTTTTCTAAGTGATTCCTGATCTGTTGACGATACATATATATATATATATATATATATCTTTTTATTTTTTTAATACTAATCATTTGACAGCATTACAGTGCTATTTCACATACATACTGTATATGCATTTACTTTTCCAATGATGTATTTTTGCTTCACTAGTGTCAGTGTAAATATTTCCTGTCTGATGCTCCTTTTGTAAATCTATGTTGCATAAATGTATCTCATTGCTGTTGTGTCTCTTGCACTATCTTATATCCTGTATTTCCCTGCTGCATTTCATTGCTTATTTTGAATTAACTTTGCACACTGTCCTACCCAAGACCACCTTGTAAATGAGCTTGCTCAATGGGCCCCTTTCCTGGTAAAATAAATAAATAAATACAGTTTAAAGAAGCGACCATCTTCTTTTCTTAAGAAAAAAACAATTTAAAACTTCATAAAATACCAAAATGCTGGTAGAACTGGGCACTTTTACCAACAAATGAAACACATCTAGAATCTAGAACAACTAAAAAAGTGTAGGGCCAAATATTTTGCTCAACTTCCTTGCACTGATGCTTTAAACTAATGTCTGATACGTGACGCCCGTGTGAAAAGATCATGGGCCCGATTCCAGGACAGCTACGCCAGATGTAAATGCAGTACACCAGTCCCGATGGCACATATCACAAGTTATGCCAGTGACTTGCATCACGCGTGATTCCAAAAGAATACTTACACCGCAACCTGCAACCGCTATGCCAAATGCAAGTTCTGACACAGTTACGCCAAAGAAAGCTTGCCCCAGTGTATAATGCGGCTTATGACATGTGTAATACACCAACACCATGAAGCAGCTATTCCAGAACAGGAGGCGTAAGTAAATACACCAGATGAAGCCAACATAAGTTAGAACAAGGAATAGCTGTCCTAACCAGAGCACAGGTTGTTTAACCACCCCCCCCCACATTGCCAGACAGCAGACAGCATCGTAGTGAGACACACAGCACTGTCAGCAATAGGAGCCCTACTGAGAATAATGATAGCAGAGCACTGTGAGCGCAGGCATGCCAGGCACAGAGGCAGGACCCAGAGGACCGAGTCACAGCGTCCACCAATGGTACCAAGGTCACCGGTGTATAGAGTAAGATGCCCTCTCAAGACCTTTGAGGACCTGACTGAGCAACAGTACCAAGCACGCTATAGGCTCAGCAAGATCTGCATCAGGGAGCTATGCCAGGGCCTGGGTGGTGACCTATGCAGCACCAGCAACAGGGGCCACTCACTGCCACTGGAGGTGCACGTGAGTGCAGAGCTGTGTTACCTTGCCACTGGCACTTTCCAAACACCCACAGGGGACACAGTGGGCATCACCCAGCCAGCGGTGTCCAAATCCCTGAGGAGGTTCCTTGCAGCCCTCATACGGCACACCCCGCAACATATCAGCTTCCTGTGGGATGCCCAACAGCAGCGCCAGGTGAAGCAGGTGTTTCATAATGTGGCGCAATTCCCACATTATGAAACACCTGCATGTGGGCATGTGGGGACACAGTGGCACAACAGGGGCACAGGGTGGACAGGCACTGCAGTGGACAGAGGTGACAGCCACACAGACACATGGCATGCCTCACATGGGAGGTAGGCAGGGTTAAGACACACACACAGTGCAACACACTGGGGACTGGGAAGGCCACACATTGTCAAGGGAAGCACATGCAGTGCATGAACACAGCCAAGGATGTGCGTTTGACAGCTAGTGCGAGCCTGCATGTGAGCACATGTGCATGCAGCAGTGCATGCCATGCAGAGGATCGTGAGATGCCAATGACAGGACTGCACACAGCAACATGCAACTAACCTCTCCCCCAAACAGGTGACAGTGGATATCCCCAGATGCCATGGTTGATGACCCTTGTAAGGACGCCCCAGACAGCAGCCAAGGTCTGGTACAACGAGGCACACAACAGCATGAGATGGGTAATTCAGTGCACCCTCGGAATACTGAAGTCCCGATTCCAATGCGTTGACACCTCGGAGGGTGCACTCCAGTACAGCCCTGCATTGGCATGCAGGATAGTGCTCGCCTGCTGCATCCTCCACTACATCACCCTGGCACACAGTGTTCCAATTCCCGGCAGCAACCAGGAGGTAGGTGCACTGCAGAATGGTGATGGGGATCTGGACATCATGGCGGGACACCTAGTGCATAGTGGTGCAACAGCGGGATACCGTGCATGACAGGAGCTGATCCAGCAGTTAGTTTGAGGAGGCATAAGGACACCACAACCAACCACACCACCACCACCACTACCACCATGGTGGTACCGCAGCAGTATGGGGGACACAGAGTGGTGCAATGCAGCCCCGACAATGGCACGGCTCCCATGCCACCTCCACCGAGTCCCAGGGGGATGAGATACTGCCTGCCAGGTGCCATGCAACACAAGTGGCAGCACTGGAGTTGGAACAGTGCCCATGTGTGTCGTACAACATCTGGCAGGCATGACTGCAAATGTGTGATGGCACACATGGACCATGGACATGGAGACAGAGGTGGGTGATGGACACACACAGGGCAGAGGAACAACGCTGTGATGATGGTGCCACCAGGCACAATGCACCTGCCATGGCCACTGATACATGTAAACAGTGCAACCACAACAGGGACACAGCACCAGGTGGCACAGACCTGCTGACGTATGGTGGTAGGACACACCATTCCATTGTGCTACAGGTTCCACCGACAGGGACCACCAGGCCTCTGGGTGGAAGGTAGCCATACAGACCCAAGGCCACCACATGGCCAGGACATGCACGGTGTGGCAGCATGTGAACCGGACATGACACAGTGCACTGCTGCACACAGGACACCATGCGGCCATGCTCAGTGGTGTGCACTCAAGGCTGTGAGGTGCACAGCCGGCACACAGAAAACATGTGCACGATGGGGATGCACATGAGATGGCACAGCCCTGCCACATGCATGCTCACATGTGCACAGTGATACACACACACCAGAAACAGACGCGCAGAGCCAGGGGTGAATAAATAACATTTAATGCAACAGTAGGAATAACAACAGCAGTCAGGGAACACACAGGTACCATCATCAACAACAACAACAGCAATGATACCAATGGAAAACAATACCCCCCAGTAACCAAACCACCCCTTCGCTATGTACAGAACCCCAGTCCATATGTACCCACCAACCACACAGCAAACAGCCCCCAAGCAACTATTGACACCCAACCAGGTACATCTCCACCACAGCCCCCAACAGTCATGGATAGCACCTCCCGCTGAACAGTACCCACAGTCCACCAGACCCCCACCTCGCATACACACATCAGGTGCCCCCCGCAGTCCCGATGTACACCTGGTACATCCCAGGCACCCAAGGCATTGCATAGTCCAAGTGTCCATGGGCCCATTCCATGCGCCTTCAGCGCTAGTGCCTCTGCAGTGCTGTGAGGAGAGCCCCGAGGGAGCTGTGCAGGCATGCAACATCCTCCATTATAGCGGAGACAAGCACTATCAGCTGCTGGTCACCCGCCTCCTGCTGACCCGGGTCCAGTACCGCCTGCAGGTCTGCCTGTCCCCCAGGTGACCCAGCACCAGCACATGTCCACCCTGCTGTTGTGGGGCCATGTCCAACTGTCCGGACCTGCATCTGGCACTGTCATCCTGCAGCATGGCATCCTCCTCCTGCCCCACTGCAGGGTGCTCCTCCTCCTCCTCTTGCTCCTCTGCAGGCAGCACCCCCAGCTCCGGCTCCCCTGCAGGTGGCCCCTTCTCTGCCTGGTCCTCTGCAGCCTGCTCAGCTACCACCATCTCCTCCGCTAACTGGTCCCCATCTGCTGGCACCTTACCAGGCTGGTGTTCTGCACCCAGCTCCTCTGCTGGCCTGTCGGCCTCTGGCTCTTCCACATGCCACCCCACTGACCTCTACGGCCCACTGTCACCAGTGTCCTCTCCAGGCTCCACCTCCTCCTTGTCTGGCGATAGAGGGATGGGCCGTACCCTGTGTTGGTGGTGCTGTGTGCACCGCTGGTACTCTATAGCATCCCTAGCCTTCAGGTCAACCATCGCCCTGAGCAATGCTCGCTGCCTCTGGGCAAGGCTGCTCCCCCCACCTGCAAGGGAGAAGAGCAGAGATCACTGCAGGACTGGCACACCCTGTACATCAGGCACAGATGCATGTGTGCCACAGCATACTACAGAAATGGTGCCATACACACGCACAACACCTGCCACATGGTGCACAGTGATAGCCACACTGGCATTGCGCTACAGCCACAGGCACTGCAGGTGCACATGGCTACACCTAGGCCGCATGGCCAAGCACAGTGGCATGCTGTGGCACACATGTGCATGTCCAGGTGGCACATGCCCCCCCCATGCTGCCACCACATTGTGGCCGGAACATGTGGTGGACTGAGAAAGCACCTACCTGACCTCCTGTGGCCATGTGTCCCCTGCCACCAGTGGCCATGCCCTGGATTCTCCACTGGCTGCATCTGCTGTCCATGTGGGCTTGGTTCTGCACCTGCATGGGAGAGGGACACCATTACACCTGTGCACCACTGCTGGCCATGGCACGTGTTGCTTGTCTGTGGAGGTGTCATGCTACATGTTTTCATACCCACCTGCAGTGCATCTAGTGCCTGTCCTCATCTCCCGGTCTCTCCGCTCTGCCATGTTGAGCATGCATTCCAGGAGCTGTGGGTCCCTTCTGGCCAGGTCCTGCCAACTGTGCTGCATCTGCCGTGTGGTGCAGGAAATGCCACTGAGTGCACTGAGGTGTGCCCCTATGGCCCGCCATGCCCTCTCCCTGTCTGTGGGGGTGTGGCATCTGCAGCCTGGTGGCAGCAGTGTGGTGCGCCACTGCTGCACTTGGTTGACTAGCTCCGCTGTCTCCTCGGGGGGGGTGAAGTTAGGCACCTGACCACTGAGACTCGCTAGTCTCCTGCACAACATGGTCCTGTGCACAGGTCACCTCCTGAACCGTCCTGTCCAGCAGTGGCATGTCCTGAACTAGGGGGCTGTGTCCTGCAAACAAATCTGAACAATAATACCTGTCATGGCTGTACATTGGACATGTTAATATACAACTGTGCACTACACTGATGTGGCCGACTATCTTGCCGTAGCTCTGGTACTGTACACTGCCCTGTATCTATAGTGTCACCATTGTACCTGCACCACACAGCACAACCTCTACAGACCTGGCCTACACATGGCTGTCATTCCATATCTGGGTGCTGGACTCTCTGTTCGTGCATCAGCATGTTGCTCCTTTGTGTACCCTCTGCTAGGCATCCTGTATGGGCCTGTGTAATGCGTACAGTGGTGTACTCTGGTCACATGGACACTGCACTGCACTGCACTCGCATTGGGAGGCAGTATAGTGCAGTGGTATACGGCTCTGAGCCGCTACACCTGAGCCCTGGGTTGCACTCCCACAGCCCCCACATGCATACAGTGTGACCCTGAGCAGGTCACCTACCTTCCCCTGTGCTCCCAGGTTGCACCTGTAGACAGGCATGCAGCCTACTGTGTCTCTCCTGGATAAACAATTGGCAACACGACATTAACAACTGGTACGGATGGTGACCGTTGCATATGTGCAGGTAGTGCACTGTCCCAGAACTTACCAGTATTCAGGTGTGTCTCTCCTGAGTAAACATTTGGAAGAAAACATTAGCAACTGTATAAAGTAATGACTGTTGCATATGTGCAGGTAGTGCACTGTCCCAGAACTTACCAATATTCAGGGTGTGTCTCTCCTGGGTAAACAGTGTGGAAGAAAACATTAACAGCTGTATAAAGTAATGACTGTTGCACATGTGCAGGTAGTGCACTGTCCCAGTACTTACCAATATTCAGGGTGTGACTCTCCTGAGTAAACAGTGTGGAAGAAAACATTATCAACTGTATAAAGTAATGACTGTTGCACATGTGCAGGTAGTGCACTGTCCCAGAACTTACCAATATTCAGGGTGTGTCTCTCCTAGGTAAACAGTGTGGAACAAATCTCTTTAGCACCTATTTAGCAGTAGCTCCCTATCCCTGCTGTCTGGTCCTCCCCTGTCCCAACAGCGTATGTGTGGTGTGGCCTGTCTCTTGCCTTCATGGCCCCACCTCGCACATGGCACATGTATGGGTGGCACGTGTGGATTACTGTCACAGCATGCACCTGTGGCCTGTGTACATGCAACACGCAGGTGCGTACTATGCTACCGCATGCTGCAGTTGCTCCCTATACACACTTGTGGCCTACGTTGTGGATGTGCAACTGCGATATGGGCCATGCAGCTATCCCAGGCACCAGTTCTATGCTACATGCATCACCTGCTATCACAGCAGTTGGAATGAGTGAGGCCACACAGATGTATGGTGCACAGTGTATATTCAGTTGTTGTGTGACATGGTGAAGTGCTACAATACATTTGTGAAAATACCCATTTACACATACCCACACCCAGTGACAGTACACAGCATACACACACAAACTGTGCCAATCAACATTGCCCTCACATACACACATGCATGCACACCCCATGCACACCACATGTCCACACACAGTGCCCTCCCATACTGCCACTCTGCCCACTGCCCACCACCCATTGCAGCGGTGCACCATAGTGGCACAGTCAGTCATCTGCCTGGTGCTGCCGCCCAGTTCTCCTGCACTTGGAGGCACACACACCCATCCCAGCACCAGGAGTTGCATGCTCAACTGCCCCTGTGGCAGCACTGGGCCCATCCTCCCCGTGTTGCATGACCACAGGTCCACCACTGTCCATCGGTCCCATCAGCATGGCCATCCTGTGATGTCTTCCATGCCTTCCTGGGGCAGTTGGTGCATGTCCTAGCACAGTCTCTGGTCCCTTGCCCTATGGCTCACTGTCTTCCACAGTCTGCGGGTGTGCTGCCAACTGGATTGTGCCCTGTCCTGGTGTGCCATCCAGTGCTAACCCAACCCATCTGGCACTAGTCCTGTGGATTGCACCCACTGCCGCACACCCCATGGACATGGCAGCAGGTGTCATTGTGGCCGTTTGCATTGGTGGTCTGGCCGCCAGTGGTGCCACCGGTGGTGTTGGTGGTAGCAGTGGTGGTGGTTGTTGCACTGGCACTGCTGGTGGTGTTGGCCATGGGGGCTGTTGCGCTGATGTTGATGGTGGTTTTGGTGATGGTGGTGGTGGGAGCTGTTGCACTGGTGTTGATGGTGGTGTTGGTGGCGGTGGGGGCTGTTGCGCTGGTGTTGATGGTGGTGTTGGTGGTGGAAGTGCTGGGGCTTGTTGCGCAGGTGTTGCTGGTGGTGGTGTTGGTGGTGGTGGTAGAGGGGGTGGTGGGGCAGCTGCTGCTGCTGTCCCTGCCCCAGGCAGTGGTGGTGTTGTTGCCACAGCTGTTGGGGGCTGTTGTGGTGGTGTTGGTGGTGGCTGCACCACCTGTGGTGCCTGTGTGGTGGCATCCCTCTAAGGTGTGCCTCACAGTGTCTGGCCTGTGAGTGGACTCTGTAGCGCTGCAGACAGTATGTCTGCCTGACTGGTCTGCTGTGCCACCGACCGCTCCACAGCCATGGCCAGGCAGATGATTGCACATGTCTGCACCTGCACACAGGCTTGGGAGCTGACCATGGTGTTCATGAGTCGCTTTATGGCCGACTCTGTGGTGCGTGTCCCTGTCTCCAGCACTCCTATGAGGGTGCCCATGTGCTCCCCCATTGCTGAGTGGTGTGCATCCATATTGAGCCGGATACATCTGAGATGCTCAGACTGCTCCTCATAGGTGGTCATGAGGGTCCTGCAGAACCCGGCATAGTCTGTGGGTGCTGCTATGCAGTCTTCCTGCAGGGATGGAGTGGCCCCATCCATGGTCACCTCCAGCCTGTCATATGATGCAGGTCTGAGGTCCTCCGCTATATCATCTGCTATGCTGCTACAGCTGAGGCTGCCTGCTGCTCCCCCACCACTGGTGTCAGGGCTGGCTCTGGCTGCGCTGCATCATCACCGCCAGGGGTGTCTGACAAGGTGGCCTGTTGGGTGGTCAGCTGCATGCAGTCCAGCTCCAGCTCAGTGCCTGTGCTACCACTGTCCTCAGATCCTGTGTCCACAGCTACTGCACTTGTGGGGGAACAACAGTGCATCAGTGCTACCCTGCCATGTCATGCCCTCCGTACATGCCTCCATACCCACCCCTGCATTGCTATCCCATGCACTGGGGGCAACACTGATCATCCACTTACCTGCCCCATGTACACTGTTGCTGCACCTGTGGGGGAACAACAATGCATCAGTGCTACCCCACCATGTCATGCCCTCCGTACATGCCTCCATACCCACCCTTGCATTGCTGTCCCATGCTGGGGGCAGTGCAGGACATCAGCTTACCTGTCCCTGCGGCCATCTGCATCATATCCAGGTCTGTATCCCCATGGATGCTGTGCTGGCTTAGGAAAGCCAGTATCCTCTCCTCATGGCCACTGGGCAGTCTCTTCTCCTGTGGCCCACCTCCTGTGGCTGCCGCCTGTTATAGGCCTCCTTGGCCTCTGCGTGGCACTTGAGGTCATTGACTTGCTTCTGGAGGTCGTGCACAGTGCACATTGCATTGGCCACCACATTCACCTTTTTGGCCACCTCCTCCCATGCCTCCTTGCGCTTGCGGTGCTGGTCCAGTTCCCCGCCCTTGTCCATTAGGAGGTCTGCCTGGGCCTCAAGTTCCTCAAGGAGGACATCTGTCTCCTCGTGGGTAAAATTCTGCTTTCTGCATTTTGCTGCACTTGCCACCTCTGCACTGCTACCTGCCATCTTTCTCACATGTGTAGCTCCTACACCATGTCTGCAACCTGCACACTTTTATATGGTCATAGGGTTGAGACATGCATAAATACTACACCCGCTATTGCCAGTTCTGCCATGTGTTGCGGGCATAACTTGCAACATGCGTTATTCAGCATTCTACGTTGTAACTGGCATTTCTCTTGGAATAGGGCACAGCTCGCATGTCGCAAGGGTTTGGTCATAAGTTTATGCACTGGTGAGGTTTGCACATTGCCCTTCTTGCTCTGTTGGAATGAGGCCCCATGGCACTAGCTCTGCTTTTACAATGTAAACAAAAATTACAAATTTCTGTGAACCCTGGCTGCACTCTTAAGCCACAAAGTCAAAAACAAAAACATAACTGGTATTAATTTATGGTTGCACTGGCTAGTCAATATCAAAGAATTCTACATACCTTTTTTTTTGTATGTTATCTATTTTTATTTATTTATTTATTTCAGTTTGGGATTAATACCTTTGAGTCAAGGACTTGTTTTCAAAGGCTTCAAGTCAATTGTGTAAAAACAGACATAACAGTATAAAATAGAGAGTTAACAGTAAAAGGAACATTGAATCAAATACACAACCAGTAATAGAACAAGTCTGAGGTTTTACACATTAATTTAGTACTTAATTACACAAGCTTGATTCAAGGAAAGAGAAGGGGGTTGGGGAATCAGCCAAAAGGTGGCATCGTCAGAAGGGGGGGGAGTGTTCAGCCATGAGGAAACATTGTTAATTACAAGGGGATAAGGTAAGGGGGTCCTGGGGAAGGTGATATTCAGTGGAGTGATAATTGAGGAAAGGGGTAGGTACTGGGAGACTGTCGGCTGAGTTATTACACATGAGCACCGGCAGATACAGGTTATTTTTGAGCCAAGAAAGGTTCTGAGCCCAGTTTTGAAAGTACTAATCTTGGGTGTCTCAGAGAGGTCAGTGGGTAGTTCATTGTACCACTTCGGTCCCTGATACAGGATGGAGTTTTGGGCAAGTTTCGTCTTTTTGAAGGGAATCATCATCCTGTCAGTGGCCGTGCCGGATCAATTTTGTAAGGGACAGCAGCCTAAAGTGGCCTCCCAGTGTGGAAGACGACAGACCCAGCAGCACCTTTTTTAGAAGCAGGAAGGTTTAATATTGCCCTCGAAGGCTGAGTGGGAGCGACCCAGTGTCTTTGTAGAGCATGCAGGTATGGGTGTCAGTGGCAGCCCCCAGAGTAAGGTGGCAGGCTTTATTGAGGAGTGTGCTGATCCTGTTTAGGGCTGTTTTTGTGCCCGCCCCATAAATAGGCAATCCATAGTCTATGGTAGACAGTATTGAGCTACTAGTGGCTAGTCTGAGAGCATCAGGAGTCACTGAGTGTCTATGACGGTAAAGCATGCCCAGCTTTGCATTTGAGGTCTTGGTAACTGACTCTGTGTGGGTTGAGAAGGTGAGGGTGTCATCAAATGTGATGCCGAGATATTTGAACTTGGTGACTAGGAACTCGCTCTTTTGGCTATGTATCAGCAGTGGCAGGTATTTCTTTTTGCTTTGGGAAGTGGTGAAGAGCATACTCTTAGTTGTTTTGACGTTTAACAGTAGTTTGTTTTTTGTGAACCACGATTCAAGTTTAAGGAAGCTGCTTTGGAGATCTGTTGTGATGGAGTGGAGGTCTTTACCACCGACTGATATTACTGTGTCATCAGCATAGAGAACTGTGCTTGCTGAGCATGCTGTAGAGTGAGTTGATGAAAATGCTAAAATGGGGGACTAAAAGATTGACCCTACTTGAAGTCCCAAAGAATCACCTCATTAGCTGCAGATAGAGTATCACCTATTTTGACTAATGTTATCTCTTCTCCGCGACCCTCACCTACCTCTCCCTTCACATCGAATTGCCACAAGGATGCTCACTTCCTCATCTGCCAATCAGTCAATCCTACATCACCCAGCCACCTCAGGGTAACCCAATGTAACCCTTGCGTCGGGTGGGTCCTTCCGTTCCAAGGAGAAATGGCCTATTGGCCCAGGCATTGACCCTGGGTGCTGCTGCGGCAGGGTCGGCTGTCACAGAGCTTGAGGAGGCACTGGTCCAGGTGGCCATCATCCAGTAGGAGGAGATGCCATTTTCAGTTTTTCCTCCGATTTTTCCCGTAGTTACACTGCATCTAAGCTTCCCCTGGTCTCCACCGAGGGCCGCTACAAAGCGACATTGATACCCAACCCACCCCAGGAGAAGAGAGCAGTCCTCCAGATGTTCAATCCTACTCCTTCCTCTGCCAACCCTCCAGCACCCGAGTCTGTTCCCAAACCTGGGTCGCCGATGTGGTGTGAGGTAAGGTGCCAGTGCCTCAACCCTCTGTGCCACCAGGCCCTACATACCTTTTTAATTAGTAGTTTATCTCCTGTTAACTCCAAACTGCCCCCATCCAAACTGATCCCCCAACCCCATCAGCCACCATCTCTGGGTCTTTTTTTTTTTTTTTTCAATTGTTTAACCAGGTGAGACACACTAAGCAGGAAGCTTGTTTACAGGTGCAACCTCTGGAGCACAGGGAAGTTAAGTGACGTGCTCAGGGTCACGCAGTATGCAAGTGGGGGCTGTGGGATTCAAACCCAGGTCTTCAGATTTGCAACTCAGAGCCTTAAACCACTGCACTATACTAATATGCGATACGCTATACTCAGGGAGTCTTACCTTCATGCTCCAGTCTGTCTTCTGCCACAGGATATTCAGAGGTGTCCAGTCACTGGTATGGAGACTGTGGAGAACAGGCCATCATCCAGATGTGGTTGTGTTTTTTTCCACTGCTTTCTCCCCTGGGGCCCACAGTGCATATGATGACACATTGTAAGCGCTCCACTTCCATGGAGATGTTGGTGGGATTCCCTTCCTTGCATCCCTGTGCATTGCGACTCACATTCCTCTGGTGGTAGCTTCCAAGCAGGACACATGTGGCCCCTCCACAAGGGAGGAGAACTGTCCTTGGGACACTTAATCCTCCCTGTCCCACCCAGCCCCTGAGTAACCGGCATCCATTCTCAAACCTGGGTCACTAGAGTGACACTCACTGCCTCAACCCACAACACTGCTGGGCCAGCAGAATTCTGCATGCTTGAAAAATTTCATACAATGTTATTAAACACCTGAATAGTATTAAACAGTTTACTCCTTACTCTCAGGGAGGCAACCAGGACATTTTCTTCACTCAGTATGATAGCTACTGTACACCAGGAAAGACAAAAAAAAGACACACAAAGCAAGTGCATTCTCCCAGAAATACACAAACAAGTGTAAAGTTTACTGCAAGTTATTGAAAGATGTGCTGGCCAGTTACATCTCAAACTATGGCAGCTCTATACATCAATGACAATGCACATTTTCATAGAAACATACAAAAAGTTGGCAGAAAAAGACCATTGGTCATTCCAGTCTGCCCTGTTTTACCCTATCTTGCCCTGGGCCTAATGTCTAGTTGGGGATATTGCTCTTATCTCACCCCTTGTCCCCTGCCCTATTGCTTTCCCCATGTGTAACTATTAAGCCTTTTACTCCCAACCCTGTTTGAACCCATTAATAGTTCTTGCATCTACCACCTCTGCTGGTAGGCTGTTCCATGGCTCAACTACTCCCTCTGTAAAATAAAACTTCCTCACATCCCTCCTGAATCAACCCCCCTGCCAGCTTCCACTCATGTCCCGGTGTTCTTGATTTATCAGTCCTGCTGAATATTTCCTTGCAATCTACCTTGTTCATTCCTTTCAGGAACTTAAAGATCGCTATCATATCATCACCTTCTCCTTTCTGGTCTCCAGCAAGTACCTGTTCAGGATCTGCTCTGCTGGCCCTGAATCTTTGTGGTTACCCTACACTGCGCCATCTCTAGCATGTCTTTGCCTTAGGTGGGGACTCCAGAACTGGGCTTGCATTCATCTGACTTCCACAGTCTGTCTTATTCAGTGCCATTTATTTTGTTAATTCTCTAGCTACTGTGTATGTACATATGGCATATACTTTAAAAAAAGCACTATAAATACAGGTGTGCTTGTGGCATTTTCCCATGCCGTGATGAACCATCACTGCATGATGCAGAGCAATGGAGTATAGAGCTACCTTTGTGTTCTTTTTATTTATTAAACTTTTTTTCTTCTGCCGCCAGCCACTTGGTACCTCTGCCTGGTCATGGACCCCAGCTTCCACTCCCAGACTGGCCACAACCCTCCGATACCTCCTGGCTTACCCCCCAAGTTGGGGTTGCGGAACCAGACCCCTACAGTATCGGAGATGATGGGATAGGTCGGAGGGCCGGCCTGGAAGCTAATTGAAGCTGAGGTGGGCTTCATCTGGGGGGGGCCAGCAGCATCATTTTTCCCCAGTGTGAGAGGGTGGGGCTGTGCAATGACATCTGGCATCCACCCCCCCAAGCTACTTGGCATATTCATAATTGGTACACCCAGCTTCTGCTAGGTGTCTGTATTGCACTGAATGCTCTACCCCCTTCCCCTGGAGAAGGATAGCAGTCACCGGACGCTCAGTCCTTCTCTCCCGGCTGGCCCTCCAACGACCCAGGTTCGTAGATAGGCACCCTGCCCCTGCGTCAGCAGGCCGGCCTCCTATCTTTGTTTTCTATGTGCATGGCCTCAGCATTTTTCAATACACTGCAGCAAACTTTTAAAAGCTGCTGACAGCATTAGCAAAACTTTGAAAAAGTAATTTTTATATTCAGCTCCATCCCATATTCTTTAGTACTTCATATATTTTCAGTAATGAATTCCCCATTTTATTTATTACTGAAAACAGTTGCGTGAAAACAAGATCCCTGTTCCATAGATTCTATCTACTCTGGCTGCTTCTCTACACATGACATCACAATATCCTGTTTGTGACATCATAATTATCTCCACAGCAACATACAATATTTTGATGTCATAAACAGAATTATGATGTCAGGTGTAGGCAGGCAGCCAGAGTTCAAAGACCAGAGATACTGGATTGATGCAAATACCCCTAGAATAAGCCTACATCCCTCCATTAGACCAATCAAGTGGTTTCAACTCCATCCTCAATTATATATCTAAATTACCCCACCCCACTGAAGTAATACTCCTTGATGACTTCAATATCAATTGGCTCTCACCGGATGCCAATCCCTACAAAAATGCAGCCGCAGCTATTGACCTCTCTCAGATTGTGTCTACCTCTACCAGATTCAATAACAAGACTGGTACATGCACCCTACTTGACTTGGTTTTTACTAACCGTGCAGAGCGTATATCATGTACAGTGGTCCTCCTGGACTCTCTCAGTGACCACTTACCTGTCATCTGCTGCTGGTTCAACAGGTCCCCCAAGCAACCCTGCAAGTGGTCATACCACCGTGTCCTCAAACAGGGACAACTTAAACAACTTCAAACACACCTCAAAAACTGTGACTGGTCACCATTGGATGCTGCACCTAGTGTTGATCAGGCCCTCAATTATTTCCCAATTCATCACCACTTGTGACACCTATGCCCCCTTTAAAAAACTTGAGATAAAAATTGTTAACAACCCATGGATCACCTCCATACTGCTAAATCAAACGTCCAGAAGGGATCACCAATGGCACAAAGCATGGGCCACTAGAAAACCAGCTGACTAGCAGCAGTACAGAAATGCATGCACCCAAACTACCCACCTGGCCAAAGCTGCCTATTACAATGACGCTCTAACCAATTCCTGGGGAGACAGCAGGAAATTCTGGGACAATCTCAGGGAACTGTCAGGGAAGCCCAGCAAATCCCCTTCCTTCATGCTTAAGTTAGATGGCGCAACCATTCTGGATTCAAAACACATAGCAGACACTTTCAACTCTGCGTTCACAGATCTAAGTTGTCTACTCCCACCTTAATTTTTTTGACACATATTCCAACCTGCGTGATCCTAAGAACCCAACCCCACCATCACTTAACCCACCTTTCCACTTCAAAAAAGTCTCACTCTCAAAGTCCAAAAAATACCTTCTTAGAGTACTCGTCAAGGCCTGGTTTAGTAGTGACTCACTGGACCTAAAGCTCCTGCACCTCACGCTAGATGCTGTGTTTCTGCCTCTCACAAAAATTCTAAACATGCCACTGTGCCTTAGTCAATTCCCCATGTTATGGAAACAGCATTAGTGACCCCTATTCATAAATCTGGGGACAGGCCGGCTCCCTCAAACTATCACCAAATTTCCATTCTCCCTCCACTCTCCAAAGTACTTGAACATATAGTCATGGACCAGCTTACTGACTACCTTTCCAAGTACAACATCCAATGTCCTGAACAGCATGACTTCAGAACAGGCCATAGAACCACATCTGCCCTCCTCCAGTACACAGATTTCATACACCAAGCAATTGATCATGGGCTCTTAGTGGGGTCAGTGTACACTAACCTCAATAAGGCATTTGTACTGTTAATCAGCCCCTCCTACTCAATTCCTTTCTTGATATTGGTTTATCAATGGATGCAGTAGCTTGGTTTAAAAGCTATCTAACCGGAAGATCCCAGCAGGTCACATTACGTGTCACCCTCTCAGACAGCCAGCCAGTTCTCTCCGGTGTTCCCCAAGGCTCCATACTGGGGCCACTACTTTTCAGCCTCTTTCTAAACTCCCTCCCACTTGTCTGCACCAATAATCTCCTACTATATGCAGATGACACCGTTAAATTCTCCAGCTACTCAGATGCATTCCAATTAGCCGATAGCCTGCAACGCAATTTCACAACTGTGGAGACCTGGTTCTCCAAGCACAAGTTAGCTATGAATTACAAAAAAACTAAATCTATGACTTTTGCCAGCCTTCATAATAAACAAAAGTCTACATCACTAATCTTATGGAACAACCTTGATATCCCTATAGAGTAGGTCTGTACCTTTAAGTACCTTGGAATAACCCTTGACAATACCTTACCTTTTTGTGAGCATATCAGTAATGTCTCCAAGATGGTTAACTCAAGACTAGGGATCCTTTACAGGCACAGACAAAGCATGATCCCTGATGCCCTTCGACTTGCAGATTATGGCCTAGTCATTTATGGCTCAGCCTCTGAGATGTCTCTTAAAAGCATACGCATGGCCCTCAACAATTCCTGCCATCTAGTCTCAGGTGCACCCAGACACACGCATACATGCGACCTCTACACCCTCACCAAATTGCTAAACCTCAGCGGTAGGACTACTTGTCATACCTGTCTGCTCGCAAAGAAAATCTCACTGGGCTGACCCCCATCCTCTAGGCAGTTCATCATGCATGCTCCCAACTGGTGCAGCACCAGGAGTGCATCCAGGCACATTTATCTGACCTCTTTCTGTCGTACCACACAAGCCCAACAGTCCTTCAGGTATCGTGCTCCTAACTGGATAAATAAACTCCCTGTTGACATCCTAGAAGGACCTAAACTGGGCCTGTTCAAACAGAAACTTAGATGACACCTCACTTCTATTAGCAGCTGTGATTGCCACACTTAGGCCCTTTTCAGCCTCATATGTTGCCTTCTCCCTGCACCCTCACCATCCTGACCTCCCCCATCCATTGTCCCACCCCTTCTCCCTCTCTCTGTTTCTCTGTTCCTGCTACTTGTTCCACTTCTCCCTTCCCCTCCCTGTCTCTACCTTCCCATCTCCCTTCCTGTGCTCCCTCCTCTCCTTGCACTTCCTTTTGAAACACTGCTCACAGACCCCACCTGCCCTTTCTCCCTTACCCCCACTGTCCTGCTCCCACACCTGTCTCCCCTCTCATCACCCATTACACTCCTTACCAACCCTCTGTCCTCACTCTCATCTCCCAATTATCCGCTTGACAATGTCAGATCCTGACAGCATCCTTCCCTTCTCAATGTCAGACTCCTGACAGCATCCCTCTCTGCCCTTCCCCTGTGTACCTCCTTAACTCCCGAAACCTACTGCACTTCTTACTGAAACCTGAATGTAAAAGTTTAACCAGACTGTAACTCTTGCTGTAACCTGAATTGTTACCTCCTTACCTGTCTGTAACTTTTATGAATGATTGTACCCAACTCCATGTATCATGTATTCCACTTGTCTTGTATTTAGTTCTTTGTTGTGTTGGCTTTACTCCGATATGGAACCTTTGTAAAAGAGTCTTTGACTCAAATATACTTTAATCTGAGACTTGAATAAATAAACAAATAAAAAATAAGGAAATGAGGGTGGTAATTACAGAATAAAATACAAAATATAAGCTACAGTTATGTCTGAATATTACTTTTTTTTAAAGTTGTCTCAGCTATACCAGGAGCTCTTTAAACTTTGTGTACTTCCAGGAGAGTGCACTTGTTTTGTGTGGTTTTGATACTGCCTTTGCCCGATGCAGCATTGGCTAGGCTTGCAAGAGCACATAAAGGGTTTGTGTTTTTACACCAGGAAAGTCCTGGCAAGACGAAACAAGTGAGGCAGAACCAGAGCATTCACATATCATATTTGCTGCAAGCATTTGAGAGTTCTGTACACTGTCAATTGGTACTGAAGAAAAGTTTAAAAGATATATGTTAAGTTGACTTAAAAGATCATAATGCTCCTAGAGGGAGGCAAGCCCTCCCATATTTCATATGCCTAGCTCACAGAAATCTAACCTCAGCTGTGCTCAGTCAAGTGAGAATGATTAAACGTCACTCATCTTCGGAGCTCTGACAACCAGGGACAGTAAATCAGGTAGATAAACGAGAACATTACCAGCAAGAAAAGGGGGTCTGAAAGTAAAATCCTGAACTCAATCCCTTCTTGAACTTGAAACCAGTTGTGCATGGAAAGGAAAGGGTATTATGAGCTGGTTGGCTCTGTCCTTTCACCTTTCTACTGTATATACAGTATAGAAAAGGATGGGCAGTGATTCCCTGTGATTAAACTCATCTGAAAACTGAACTTATGTTATCAAGTTCAATACAGGCTGCTCAGTGACAGGTTCCCACTATGAAGATATCCATTATCAGGGTACCCTTTGTCATAATTAATTATAACACTAGGAATCACAATTTGTTACAGTGGGGACAAGTGGATAGGATTAACCATTGCTAACTGGAGCTACTGAGATGTATTGATTGGCAGCATGACAGACCTTTTCACTGAGCACTGCTGTGCATATTTTATAAGTTTCTTGGTCAGGATGCCTCTTATGTCTACAAGAGTGTCTCCATACACATTCTGTGGGCTGAAGAACTGTGATTCTAAGAATGCAAGTGATGACACTCTTGTAGCAGTAACAGACAGTCTCACTGGTCCTGTAAACTGTTACCTCTACTGTGCCTCCTACCTTCACTGGGTACTAGTTATGGCAGACATGGCCTAGGAAAACCCTTTCATGCCTAGGGTAACAAGCATTTGTCAATGCCAAATGTTCACTTGTCACACCATGACTATAGTAGAAGCCAGGAGGTGGTCAGAAGAGTGAGAACTTGGAACAGAGAGTGTGGCACTGGTGGGTGGCACCAGTTGCCAATAAGGAAAGCTGCATGGCGGCTATTGTAGAAGCCTGGGGGGGGGTCAGAGGAGTGAGGACCAGGAACAGAGAGTGCGGCACCGGCAGGCAGCAGGAGCCACCAATGAGGAAAGCCAAACGGCGCCTAATGTAGAAAGACCAGGGTGAGAGAGTGTGGTGGGCGACAGTAGCGCTAATAAGAAAGCGTGCTGCTGCTAATGTTGATGCCTGTGGGGGAATCAAAGAATGAGGAAGGGGAGAGAGTGTGGTAGGTGGCAGAAGCCACCAATAAGGAAAGCCACTCTGTGGCTAATGTAGAAGCCTGGGGGGGGTCAAAGAGCAAGGAGTGGGGAGAGAGTGTGGCGGGCAGCAGAAGAAAGTTGTAGCTGTAACTCCGGCCATGTGAATCAGTGCAAACTGTAATGCACATGGCTGGAGTTATGGCTACAGAAAGAAATGAAGCGCTCTCTCATTGAAGTGGTTCATTTCTTTCAAGTAGAGGACATGCCATGTCGGCAAGAAAAACTACTGTCATGAACAGAGCACCTGGACATTGGTGTACACTGCCAAGACCATTGCAGTTCCAGCTGTAATTGACTCAGCAGTGACACACCTCGAAAATGCCATAAGTCCCAAGAAGTTCCTTGCGCAAGCACAAGTGAATGCAAAAAAGATGTGCTCACTGATGTGTGTCCCCTACAACAACTCCCACAGTCACTACACATCCCAGGATCCCAGCCATGGGCGAGTATAGCTCAGACCTCTGTTCTGTTAAAAACAAACACTCAGACACAGTAAATTAAGCAGTGGGCATGCTCTACTGGACTTGGCAGTAGTTACAATCTGAAACAACTGTTACCAGTCACTCTTCTTATTGGCACTGCACAATCAGATTCAGTCCTGCCCCTGGACACAAATCAGGACCTCTGAAACACCTTATTAAAAAGATTATTCCCCGCACACACACCTGAGCCACATGACCCCTTCTAATCCTTTTACATTTCAGATCCACACACCAGTGGATGAAGTAATACCTTGGGTTAGAGCCTGATCTACTTTATGAAACTCATTGTTGCTCTCACTGTGCTACAGCTATAGTGTTCTGATACATTTCACATACTTTGGCACAGTGGTTCCTGGTCAGTGAGAGGTGGTCAATGCCCTAGTCTGTCTGCCCAAGGCAGTAGCTCTGATGCACATCCCAGTTTGGGATCTCCATAACTGTAATCTAGGCACATCTCCTTCTTAGTCAGCAGTCTTGCCTCTTTCACCAGGTCTCTCCTTCTCAGCAGTCCTTTTGGCAGCATCTCTTGGGCAATGGACTGCAAATGCCCCACCAGGTGACATCTTTTTTCTGGAAGACCCCTTATATGCCAAAGACTGCCAGGAAGGGGGCCCCTCAGGGTCGCCACAACCTCCAGGTGTGTCCAATCACATGGCCTCTCTAGAAGTCTTGATCCAACAACAGCTGGTTTGTGCAAGTTTCTTGCCACCTCATGGTAAAAGTTCCTCAAGGGTACCCTGGCACCCTCCTTTCTAGTACTAAGCCCCTCCTATCTAATTTCAGAATCACTACTAGAAAGTAGACTCTGTGTCAGGTAATCTGATAATCAACCCCCCTACCACACACACACATACACACACACACACTCACTCACTCACTCTGGTAGGAGGGGTCATTTCATCATTATAAATCATTACACTGTGTTTGATGACATATAATATGTTTAAACTGTAAAAATATGTTACATTGTTTTTTTATCTAAAAAAAAAAAGATGAGTGCTTCTCCTTTACAAATGATGAGCATGAAAAACTTCTGGTTATTAGAGGTTCTCATGTGCAGACAAATCCTCGAAGCTAATTGGCTGAATTATCATTATGATTTGTCATATGCCATAGTAACCCCCCCAGCTTACCAGAATTGATGGTATGAACCCCCACAGTTCAACATGTAGGAGTATTGTTTAATGAGCATATGCCTAATAAGGATATATATCCTGAAGAATGAAGTTTTGGGCAGTTAGATGCATCAATAATCACTGTGTTACTTATTTTGTTTCTTTACTTACCTTTTTGTTATTTTATTTTCCCAACTATTAGGAAAACAATAATCCAATGGAATCCTTGTATTATGAACTCAGTAAATCTTTACTGGCAAGGCTGGCATTGTATTTTAATGGATACTCAAAATCTATGCAGATGTTTTTAGGCTCTGTCCACACTAGCGACCGATTATAAAACATTATTGGGTGGACCCAAGCACAGGGTGTAAGACTGCCTCCACGGAGGTGGAGACAGTCACCCCACCCATTGAACGTGCATGGGTCCAGGGGAGAAGATGGAAAATGGCTCAGAACTGGCAGGCTCTATGATGGTGGGCTGCGCCCATGCCTCCCCCCCCCCAGCAATCTAGATGTTGGCTTCGGGGTGGGGAAGGCCGCACCTGCCACCAGCCCTGTCATGGGGGGGTAACCCATGGGGGATGGCAGGTTGGAGCAGGTGCAGGGAAAAAGCCTGCTGAACAGACTAGTCCCCTCCAAGGGAGGGGCCTGAGCCATCTGCCAGCTCTGGAGCAGGAGGAGAAAAAAACACATTATTAAAAATGTTTTATAAATTATTTCCCCAGCACAGTTGTTGGAGCGTTTACATTGCATTCTGACAGCTGTGCTAGCTGGAGCGGGTTCCCAGGCATGACTGTGGCACCAACTCAAAGCATTATGGATGCCGCTTGGTGCCACAGTGCATGACGGGATACCCATGAACAGGCACCAAAACCGATCAGAACAAAAACTACATGGCCAGAATCAGGGATTCTTCCTGCGCTTGGCAGTACATGTAAGGTATCTTTTTTTTTATTCTGCAGCTGACAAAATTAATTCTCTCACGGAGGGGGGGGGGTTGCCTTAACCCATGTTACAGTACAGTTTGCGTGCACAGTGCTGTTAACACAGATTAAGGCAACCGTGTTTAGCTAAAACCATGCTAAAGACCACCTCTCTTGCTGGGTTTTAGCACAGTTTTAGAACATGGTTGTAACACGGTTTTAACTGTGTTATGGTGTGGATGCAAACTATGTTCCAGGAGCTTAAAATGGTTTAAGGCAGTTAAACCATTTTAAGGTTCCTAGTGTGGACAGGGCCTTACAGAAACAAAGTTATCTTTCAGTCGAATATGATAGATTCAATAGACATATCAGATTGTTCGTAGTCTGGGATCTTTTGTTGTAATTTAGTAGGTAGCAGCATCTTCCTAACCAGATTTTGCTTGGAAAGAAGAAAACAGAAGCCAATTACTGTTTTAAAAATTTGTAAAATCATGCAGATTGATCACAATATTACAAACATATTATAGGCACAATTTGTTGCTGAATGACATATCTATTTCTTTTGAAAAAGATTTAAAAAAAAATCTAGAGTTTCACATTGAAATGGATTGGACTCCTGAGTAGTTGGGATTTTCTGACATTACAAAAATATATGTAGTTCTATTGAATTCATTTTAATAGCAGTTAGGATGGTAAAGGTGAAAACCACTTGTTTCACAGTACAAATAGTTTATTATAAAAGTAAAAATAATTATTAACAAATCAAAACACAGTGAACTACCCCGGGGGGGGGGGGGGTTACTTGAACAGCACCAATCTTTTGATAAAATCAAGGCAGGACTAAGGAATCGGGTAGTACAATAGTTTCTCTTGCATCCCCCAATGCTTGCAGTCACTTTACAAGTGAAAGTGCATCAATTCCGTTCACCAGAAGAAACAAACTCCTTCCTACAAGCAGCATGGGGTCCTGCAAGATTGCTGCAAGATCACTGGAGCAGCTCCAGAGGACAGTGTCTGTCAGTCACCTCACTTTGCACCAACACAGAAGGTGACAAGTAACTTCCCAGCAGCCATGGAACATTACCTTTCACATGCTGTGAGTACATTCCTTTATTCTAGAGAGCGAGGCAATGGTATGTGACAGAGGCATAGTTAGACAGAAAACTGAGTGTTGCAGAGGCTGTTTGAGAAAAGGGGAACTTGAATCACACTGTTTCTTGATTGAGACTGCTCCAGATTGAATTCCCCTTGTGCTATGATGGCACAGTCATTTTCAGTATTTTCTCAGTCACCCCTGTTCCCCCCACACCCCTGGACATCCACTGACTGTCATCGTTGGACACAGAAGCAGATAAGCGATTCCCGAGCCCAGTCTGAGTGAGAGACTGAATTTATTTTTCTATTGTTTTCATAGTTTCCTGCCTTGCTGTGTTTCTGCTGTTCAAAAAATAGTTAATGGGTGCCATGCCAGGCTCCACTCCTGCTTGTCTGGAGGAGGGGTATGGGAGAGGACACAGTCCCTCTCTGCCTCACTTGACAGACCCCAGTAAACATCAAAACCTGAACACTAACTTTGTTTTTTTCTCTTTTAGATATTTCCTGAAGAAGACCTACGGTCAAAACGTAGATTTTTAACTCTATTTTCTATTTTTAGCGTGCATTTAATATAATAATTTTGTTTTGCATTTAGACCACATGCTGATGCAGCACATTGTTTTTGTTTTTTACAAAACCCAAATTACTACTACTACTGCTACTTACAAGCATGCACAGCCTTTCACTCTAGGTATCCCTTTCACTTAGCAACGATCACTCTATTCCCCTTAACCACCACAATGGCCCCCCTCTGATGCCCTTAAAGTTGTCTCCTGGAACATGAGGGGCCCTAATTATCCTATCAAATGCAGGAAGGTATTTCTGTAACTGAAACAGGTGTACTGGAATATAGCCCTGATACAGGACACCCATCTCTCGCAGGAAGAGACTTCTAGAGTATGTTGCTTCTGTGTAGGCAATGCATACCACAGTGCATACTCAACCAAGAGCAGAGGACTAGAGATACTTCGTAAAAAATGTCTCCAAATAGCTATGAATAAAGTTTCTAGAGACAGAGAAGGTAGATGGTTTCTGCTTGAAGGAACTTATCAGGGGTCCCCTATCAGAAGTGACAGTATTTATGCCCCAACATTCCAGAAGCCTTTTCTTTGAGTCTATTTACGCAGAGTTTCCAGATTACTTAACAGGCATGAGTATAGGCATGGACTTGAATATTGTACTCCATCCAGACCTTCACAGAACCAGTATGGAAACTAGTCAGGTGTCCCAGGTGGAAGCCCATGTCCATTCTACATATATCCAGGCTGGTCTGAAAAATAGCTGGGGAGGGGTCCACCCACTGGACCAGGACATTTTTTACTACTCTCCAGTACATGACTCATATAGTTGAACAGATGTCATTTTTGTTTCTGAACACTTATTGCCTTCAATTTTGGGGGTCTCCCTAAGTAGTATGCTCATCTTGGACTATGCCCTGGTACTTTTGTCACTGGCATGGGGCATTAATCACAGACCCCAAAAATAAATGGCAGCTTAACATGGTCCTCCTCCAGGACCGCATCTTTAAAATGTGACTCCAAGAGGAGCTCCTGGAATTCTTGCTCTTAATGAAACCCCTGAAACTTTCTATCTAACCCAATGGGATGCCAAGAAGACAGTCTTGAGGGATCAATTGATTGGCCATACTTCGAAACTGAGGAAACTGAGGGATCACACACTTTGACAAAATGAAAAAAACCTAAAAAGTCTAGAGTTGGCCCTTTAGATACACCCAGACAAGAAAGAGTCCAAAATACTGTACCTCAACTTGCAGCTGAATGGCAAAACATTGAAGACACTCTTCAGCATACTACTGAATATGCGTCCTTCCACCTCCAGCAAAAGCACTGGGAGGCTGGGGAGCAGCCAGGGAAACTCTTAGTCCAACGCCTTCATGCCAAAGAGACTGAGAAATACATCCCATCTGTCACTACAGACATTGGGGACATGGTTACTACTATAATAATAATAATAATAATAATCTTTATTTATATTGCGCCTTTCTAAAATCAAGGCGCATTACAATAAAATAACATCATATTAAAACATCATAAAACATTAAAACCAAGATTAAAATACACAGCATCAGTCCATGTCCACATCACCTCCAAAATCCTTTTTCCATAAAAAGGATTTTAAACCTCATTTAAAACCCTCCACCGTCATGCACCCCTCCCCAGCTATTTTTCAGACCAGCCTGGATATATGTAGAATGGACATGGGCTTCCACCTGGGACACCTGACTAGTTTCCATACTGGTTCTGTGAAGGTCTGGATGGATTACAATATTCAAGTCCATGCCTATACTCATGCCTGTTAAGTAATCTGGAATGGGGTAGAGAATTCCAGAGGGTCGGCACCGTGAACATAAAAGCTCGGGCACCGGAGGATTTTAAAACTACCCTCGGAATCTCTAGCAATCCCTCATTGGCTGAATGGAGCAGTCACACTGGAAGGTAAGGAACCAGATCTTTCAGGTAGTCAGGACCCAGACCATGTAGGGCTTTATATGTCAGTAATCCAACTTTAAAGGTGATCCGCCATTGAACCGGCAGCCAGTGCAGATCCCGCAGCACTGGTGTAATATGGGAGGAACGATGAGTCCCCATTAACAACCGGGCCGCTGAGTTCTGCACTAGCTGCAAGCAGCAGATATCTACCCCAGGAAGCCCAAAAGGAATTGCAGTAGTCCAAATGCAAGGTCACAAAGGCGTGGATCAGCGTGGGCAGGTCACTGGACAGAACAAGGTGCTTGATTCTAGCGATGATCCTCAGATGGTAAAAGGATACGTTAACAACCGCCGACACCTGCGCAGGCAATGTCAGCCGATCGTCAAGGATCACCCCTAGGTCACGCACCCATTCAGAGGTAGGGAGCTCAACATCCCCCAAGAATAAACCTGAGGTTTGGTTTGCTCCCAACCCCTCAATCCGGTGGCCAGGATCCACAACCATCACCTCCGTCTTCCCAGAATTCAGCTTCAACCAGCTGGACCTCATCCAACCCTGGATCTCACTGAGACAGTTGTTAAACATTTAGAGTGCTCTATTCTGGTCAGGTGCAAAAGACAGATAGAGCTGGGTATCATCTCCTACCATCATCAACGTAGAGTTCCAGAAATATTACCAAACCTTATATTCATCTGAGGTCTGATCTCCCCTTCCCAACAACAGTTTGATAACATTTATAAAGCCATCACTGTCCTTTGATGTAGACCTGACTCAGTAGCAGCCTCCAGAGCCCAATATCTATTGAAGAAGTCATAGAAGTCATCAAAATGATGTCCCTGAGAAATACCCAGGTCTGGACAAACTTCCTAGTGATGTCTACGCAGTCTTCCCTGAGAACTTGGCTCTCAGACTGGCTTGAGTGCTTAATGAAACATAGAATTCATGCAATTTCCCAATCCCACCCTCTTTCATGCAGACATTGATAACTTTAATTCCCCAAAATGACATAGATGGCATTCAGTATTCCCTCTTTAGACCAATCTCCATAATTAATGTTGATGCCAAGATCCTTGCTAAAGTGCTGGCATGGTGAATGGAAGGGCTGCAGGATGATCTGATCAACTCTGATCAAGTGGGCTTTGTGCCTGGCAGACTTGGCATGGATAGCTCAAGATGGATCATGAACCTGTAGTGGGAGGTGAAAGACAGTTCTACGCCCACTGCCACCCTCTCTTTAGATGGCCGAAAAAGCATTTGATAGGGTGGAGTAGGTCTGTTTGATGTTATGACTAGATTTGGGTTTCCAGATAGATTCCTTTCCTTGGAAAAGCATCTATATCATAACCTGACTGCCTCTGTCCTGACCAATTTCATCATCTTCCCGTCCTTACCACTGCAACGTGGCTCCAGGCAGGGGTGCCTATGACAGGGTGACCCCTGTTAAGGGTGGGTAGCCTGAGGCCTAACCCCCCCCCTTGATATACAAAAATAAAACACTAAGGAATAGTGAACCTATGGGAATGTGTTAGGAATGGCATTAAAATACCTAAATAAGTGCTGTTACAGACAACCTCATTTGTTGATAAAGCCAACAAGTGTTGCCGCTTTGGGGGCCGAGCCGGTGAAGCAATATACAGCTCGCCCATCGCGCTTTTGCTGTCTGCAGCAGATTTAACGCTCTTACCTCTAAGTAATAAATATTGAAAGGAGCCACCATTTCAGGGCTGGGCTGCCAACACCATACTGTGCACCCCTCTCTTTATGCAGCTCCTTGTGTAAAAGAGGCTCTTGCCGCCCTGCTTTATATTTACTTACAACTGTCAATATGCCCTTGTTTTATTGAAGGAGTGCATGTTGCACTTCTGAACAAAACTCTGGTGCCTCCAAACATTTAGAGAGAGGGGAATTGTTTTAAATAAAGGGTGCTTACCCCTTGAGTTCTCTCGCTCTCTCTCTCTCCTGCTGCACGGTTAAATTGAAATGAGTAGAGCGAGTGTCTGGCAAAGTGCCAGATTCATTGTTTTATCACCACTCCATGTCTCTGGGTTTTTCCCTGGCGCCCCTTTGCATAGACAAAACCCTGGGAAGGGGGGTCTAAAAGGAAGAATCCTGCATCGGAGCAGAATGATGATCCAAAGTCCCAGACCATTGTTGCACAAAGCGGCACCGACTCCTTGATCAGAGCAGGATCAGTTCCATGACTGCTTCGGAGTATAATCATGATCCAAAGCACTGGGATGCATCACATGTTGCAGTTTAAAAGGCAAATGAAAAGAAGTGAGCACTCAAGAAAGAGAGGAACTGGGGTGTCCCTATACATTAAATATAAAACTGGTGCCCTCTCATAGTGAGATGACAGGAGGAGGGCCCCCGCTCCTCACACTCTCTTGCTCTGGATGAGTGTAGCTAAAATCTTGATTTAATTCAGGATTACCACCACTGGTGTTAGTAAGCAGTTGGTAGGCTGCCAGTTTTAATTGCAGCTGTCTCGCTCCCCAGGAAAGGCAAAGCCCCTTAAGAGAAGACAGAGAGAAATTAAGTAAATAAACAGAACATAGGAGCAACCTAGCTCCCAGCTCTCTCTCTCTTCACACAGTGTCACAAGTCAAAGCGGGGAGGTATGTCAATTTTACTTTTGCCTGCCTCACTCAAAACAAAAGCAAATAAAATATAACGCTAAGCGCTCAGAAGCAAGTGCTTGTATGTACAGGGACAAGGCAGTCCCTAAAGGCTGAAAAATGAATCAATGAATCAAATAAATGGTCTGGAAAGAAAGAAAAGTAAAAGAGGCCAAAATGGAAATTTAGCCGAGGGGGTGAAATGTCAGCCGTCAGATATAGCAGGGGTATTAAGATTGTTGGTTAAAAAGGGTTACTGTAACAGAGCTGAAGTGAAGCTCAAATATATACGTAGGACTTATGAATAAGGCCTGGATGGGCCTTACGGTCCTTATCTGCCATCAACTTCTATGTTTCTATGTAAAGAATAATCTCATGTGTTAAAATAAAGGAATGCTTTATTACACGTTGCAAAATGTTTCTAGTGTACAAGGTTTACTGAGCTGGTAGGAGAAGGGAAAAGAGGAGCGTGCCCTCCTTTTCCCATTCCCCTTGCCAACCCAGGGACTCCTAAAACATGTACAAAATAGAAAGAAAAAACAATAAACTGCTTCTACAATGAGTAGTGACTGACCTGCTGGCAAGTTTCTCTGTTCTGGGTGATTTCTATAGGAGGACAGTGGCCCCTAGAGGGCAATAATTATACATAACTGTATAAGTACTCATTATGTAGAAAGAGGAGTTCTTGAACAGGAACAATTAAGGTTTAGTTTATGAAATAAGCCTAGAAAAAGGCACATTATGAACAAGCATTTGTCAGTGCTGAATGTTTGCTTGCTGGCATTAGCAGTGGAAGTGCAGGAGTTAGACAAATGCAGTATAGGAATGGCACTGAAGTATTTAACTGAAGCCAACTTCACCCTCACTCTACAGAGCTGGACAGACATTAAGCTGTGCCTTTGGGTCGTCGCCCATGACTGTCATGACATTTCCCCTCACCCTACCCCTCAGACACTGACAAGTGTCGAGGTGTGCCTTGGGGTGTTTGAGCTTTACATTCACCTCATTCCATAAGGAAATATGCTGAAATGGGTGCAGTATAGGAGAATGGGGTAAACTCTGGGGGCAAAAGGTCCAGGGCGCACCTCGATGCCTGTCACTGGCTGCAGGGTGGGGGTGGAATGGCATGAGCATTACTGTCGACAATCCCAGGTCACACCCCTGACGCCTGTCAGTCCCTGCAGGGTAGGGCGTTATCATCGAAAACCCTAATGCCCTGGGCATTTCTTGGTACTTTTACTCCAAGTTTTCCACATGGGCTGTTTATGATCCCACTGCATGAACAGTGATACTATCAGTTCGTTAGAGGAAAGGTGATTTTGCACAGCGACTGCGCCATTTGGCGCCACAGGTGAGAAAATACATTTCGAACAGGATGTGAAAAGTGACAGGTGTACTGTTCATGGAGAGGTGTAAAAAATGGCATTGTTAAAAATCTGGAGTGAAACTATACAAAAACTGGTGGACATGAGTGTGCTTAGAAACTGCATAATGTACACCCATAATGTAATTAGTTTGGTGATTTTTTACAGCAGATTTTCAACATAGGCATTTTGGGACCTCCGCTCATGAACAGTGTCACTGTGATTTTCTTAATCTGTCCCAAACGCTAATTTCCCACAGTGACCGCTAGTCTGCACTGGAAGGGCGAAAACACATTTCGGCCAGGGTGTGAAAAATGACATCTGTATTATTCATAAGGAGGTGTGGAAAAATGTCAATGTTGAAAATCTGGACTACAAATATTACAAATTTGTGAACTTACGAAGGTGCGTGGAAATTGTGCAATGCACCCTCGTATCAGAGTGATTTTATGGACCTTTGTCACCAAATTTTCAACATAGCCATTTTAACACCTCTGCTTATGAGCAGTGTCACTATGATTGTTTTAATGTGTCCCAAACATTGATTTTGAACACTGACCGTGCCAAGGTGCACTACATGTGCGAAAACACATTTTGGGTGAGATATGAAAAATGACAGCTGTATTGTTCATAAGAAGGTGTGGTAAAATGGCAATGTTGAAAATATGGAGCAAAAATATTAAAAATTCTCAAAGTTACGAGCGTGCGTAGGAACTGCAACGCACTCTCATAAAACAGTAATTTTTGGGAATTTTTTCACCAAATTTTCAACATAGCAGTTTTGGGGTCCTACCTCATGAAATGTGACACTGTCATTTCGCTACTCAGTCCCAAAAGGTGGTTCCACGCAGTGACCGCGAAATCACCTTTCGGGACCGAATAACAAAATGACAGTGACTGAGTTCATGAGGTGGGGCCACAAGAACCCCATGTTGAAAATTTGGTGAAATCATTTCCAAAAATGGCCGAGATATGCACTAAAGTTCAAAAAAACCTATTTATGCCATTATACGGCTTACCGGCATTTCTTCAGTTCACGGTCAGCTTTGAAGAGTGCAGCCGTGTTCCCGGTCCACCGAAGATCATTGCGCTGAGCTCCGGAGGGTAAGTTTGGGGTCATGGGGTGTGTGGGGAGGTGGGTGCTCAGAGGTTGGGCACGGGTTGGGGAGGTCAAGACAGTCAATGAGGACCGTTTTTGTTTTCAGATGTTTTATTTCTTTTTAGAAGACGACCCGGGACTTTTGCCACGCTGGAGTGGGCTCCCAGCATGGCAGCTGGAAGTTTTTGGGGGGGGGGCAGTGGAGCTGATGGGGGAATGGGCACCCCCATTGGCAATATAGATGTTTGCACACTGGGATGAGCTCCCAGCATGGCAACTGGAAGTCTGTTTTTTTGGTGGGGGCAGCGGAACTAGAAAACAAGGGAGCTGTCTATGACAGCTGTGTTCAGATGCAGTGCTGAGTGTAGGCACTTTGCATACTGCCAACGGTAGTATGTAAATTGCCTGCCGATGGCAGTAAGCAAATTGCCTGCATGCTACCACCGCTCATTGTAGCAGTCTTTTGCTTTCAACTGTATGTCACTGCATCTGAACTGTTGTCATAGACAGCTCGGACATTTATTAATGCGGTGAGGCTGTACCTGCAAGAAGGAGCAGGGCATTGGAAGCTGAGTGGCACACCTATGAAAATTCGCATGGTGGCACTATGTTTCTTGCACATGCGTGCAAGCAAACATAAAAATTGGTTACCTGGGAACATACCCTAAACAAAAAGGCTTAGAAGTACCCTTTTTCTGTTTGTTTAGACCGGGTTACGCCCCTAAGGGGATCTTATAGAAATTAATTGAACTTTTACAGGTAGATCACTTGACAGTGATGTCACCCTGGGTGGATATAAAAAGGCTACCACTAGGGTGTTAAAGTAGATAGAGATCCAGATAGAGAGTCAGTCTGGAATTGATGGTCTAAGTGGTAAGACTTCAGAGGAAAGAGTTTGGGTGTTCCCACTAAGACAAAAGCAGCTAAGTGCTGCTGGGTGCAGCAGTTGTTCTCTTGATGCTGAACTAATGACAATTTTCTTATTTTCTGTGAGGTCTTGAATCATTTTATGGAATGAATAATAAAATGATAAATGCCAACCTGGCATTTGTTACGCACTGATTTTGGTTGTCTGCCTGCAATTTTTCTCCTGATCAAGTGACCCTACGACAGTGCCCCTGTTCCTATTTCTCTTTTCTTTTTTAGCCATGGAACCTATGGCCCATAAAATGTGTATGTCCTCTCATATCCTGGGAATCTAAATAGGGAACTCTGCCCATGAACTGTCAGTATTTGCAGATGGCATTACCTTGTTCTTGGTGAATATCCCACATTTTCTGGAATATTGACTAAGATAATCACAGACTACTCAGCCCTGTCTAGATACAAACTGAATGGGGCCAAATCCCAGATTATGCTCCATAACATGGTTTTAGCCAATCATTATTCCAGGACCATCCCTTTCGGTGGTCCTCTGCTGGAGCTACCTGTCTTGGTACCCAGCTTCATCCTACACTAGCTGCCATGATCGCAGCAAGTACTCATCTTATGCTGGAAAAGCTCAACAAAGACATTTCCAGATGGGGTGAGATCATGATCTCTAGCCTTTGACTTCAAAACTGTCTTTTACTATGCTAAGAATTTAAAAACGTAGAACTGCATATTGCTTTTCAGAGTTTACAGTTTAGTGTGTTACAGCCCTTTTGATAGTATCAAAGTTCATTACTACATAGAGTCCATTTGTGTAATTTTCCAGTCTTCTGTTTTTCTGCCTAGCCCCTGCTCTCCTCTTGTCCTCCTAGGATCTATTCTCTCCTTCACTCTCTCTCTCTCGATCCCCCACCATTCTGCCCGGCTGCTGTCTTAGCTGCACCCCACACCTCGCTACCTGAGGACCGGAGGCCCCCTCCGTCCCTGTTGACCTGCTAATTTTCTTTCTCTACTTTGTTACCATGGCCAAACCCCTGCTGGCAATCTGTCTCCTCTCTGTCTGCCCCAGCCCACCATTTCTCACCTGTTTTTCTGTCTCCCACCCACCGATTATTGCCTGCAGACTGCAACTTAAATTAATATCCTTTCTCCCCTTTTCTTCTCTATGCAGCCTGTGCACTTTGAGTGGGCACTCTCTCTTTCTGAAGCATCTCCTCTGCCACCTCGGGACATGGTGCTTTCTATGGCCACCATCCTTACCTCAAACTGCAGCCCACAGGTACACTTCTCTTTCCAGCTACAGGGCCAGCCAAAGCCCCGGTGACAGCTTCCTCTAGCATTGATTCGGTGAGTGGACCTGGACTTCCCTCATTGGACCACTCGCAAAATGCTGCACCATTGGTCAGCGCTCCAAGCCAGCAAGGAACATCGAGTTTGGTCCCACTGCCGCCCTAGGAGCAGACCCAGTTTTTCCAGCGGCTACCTTTTTCTGCTACTAGCTTAATAATTTGTCGCACCTATCCTCCCTGGCCCCGACCCTGACCCCGACCTCTATTAAATCCACCAAAGCTCCACCCTTGACTTCTTTCTCTCTACTATCATTGGCTACCAGCTGTACCTTTACTTCCACAACTTTCACTGAAAGACACAACCCCTAACCAGTGCCAGCTAAGCCTAGTACCTCCAGCCCTAGCAACACAGCCTTCCAACTCTCTACTTGCCATCAAACAGTCCCGTTAAGTGACCTGGTCAAGCCTCTTTACCTTCAGCCCTAGCAACACTGTCTGCCACCTCCCTACTTGATATCAAACAGTCCCCTGTTAATAGACCTTGTCAAGCTATTAGAGACCCCTGAGGCACCCAGACACAACTGACCTCTCCCCTGCCAGACCTTTCACTCACCCGATAGAGTGATTGCCCCACCTGCAATGCCAATAATGTACCAGTGCTGGTGTTCCACCCTCCTTGTGTTGATTTACCTAGCAACCATGCTGCTAGTGGCTGACCTCTGTGCATCAGTCCTGGCCGCCAACCAGTGACACCTCGACCCCTTATCTACCACATATGAATACCCGTACACTCCTTTCCACATTTATGGACCAGAACCCACCCTAACAAGTGAAATCCTCCTGGCTCTATTGACAAATTATGAACGCCAGCTGCTGGGCCTATTTATACACTCCCTCAGCCTCCAATCCCCCCTCAGCCACCCCTCGGCCTGTCCTCTCCCCACACCTATTCTCCACTCTGGAGACATAGAAAGTAACCCAGGCCCAAAGAACACTCACATCGACCACACTGACACAAAGTGGTCAAAGAACCTCGGGCTTAAAATAGCCCACATAAACATCTGTAGCCTCCAATCTAAGCTCTCTGAGCTTGAGGCGTAGGTAGCCCTATACAAGCCACCGGTATTAGGCCTCTCCGAAACCTGGCTAAAGCACACCCATTCTGACTCTCCAGTTCTTTTTTTTTTTTTATTTATACCTTTTGCACCCTACTGCCACTGCTGTCCATCCACCCAGTCATGAACCCCGTGCTGTGGCTTCCCCATATTGGCCACCCACCTGGGACCCCCTGGATTGCCCCCAGGGTGGGGCCATGGCACTGGAACCCCTTAAAGGATACCACAGTCAATGGGATAGGGCAGGAGTTGGCCTGGGGAGCTGATCGCAGCCATGGGGCAGGCATCACCAAGGCAGTGGGCGGGCTGATTTTCTTGTTAGGCTCCAGGGGCGGGGATGTGCAATGATGTCCAGTATCTGCCCTGCCCCTCAATGTGTTGAGCGCTGGTTGGTTTGTGAGTCCTCCAGCCTCCGCTAGGGGTCTCTTGATCACTGAGCGCTACCCCGTCCCTCCCCTGGAGAAGGACAGCAGTCCATAGGATGCTCCATCCTTCTCCTCCCGGCCAGCCCTCCAGCTTCCCGGGTCTGTTCCAGAAGCTGGGTCACTGGCATCGCGAGTAGAAATCTAACTGCTGCACCAACAGGCCAGCTGTCTGACTCTCAATTTCAACTTCAAGGATACACACTCCTGCACCAAGATGGACCAGGCTGCAAGAGGGGTGGCGGTGTTGCACTGTACTTGCAAGAGCACATCTCTGTCACCACTATCAACTGCTCAGCCCCCTCCTCCCCAAATGAATGGCTCCCCATCGAGCTAACTTTAGGAGCGTCCAAGAAACTCCACATAGGCTGCTGCTAACCCCCCCCCCCGAGGCATTCCAGAGCTATCCAACTTCCTGGATGGCATAGGGCATGCAACCCCCTCCAGAGACGTGGTAGTGATTGGTGACTTCAACCTAAACTGGCTGGATGCCTCTGCTCTTGATTATGCAAATCTATTAAAGGAACACAACCTGGAACAAGTTTTCTCATCCCCCACCAGATACAATTCCTGCTCACTCAACCACTCCCTCATTGACTGGGTGGCTGAAAATCAAGCTGATTTGATCCTCCAGGCAGGCACAATGCCTGACTCAATCAGTGACCACTCCCCAACCTATGTCTTACTGTCCCTCAAATCAAACTGCACTCCCTGTAAACTTCTCTCCTTCAGAAAATTTACCCATCAAGGCCCAGCACCGGTCCTCAGCAAGGTTCAGGTAACTAACTGGGTGGCCCTTTACTGCCTCACCAACATCTCTGAGGCAGTCAAACTATTTACCTCCACCTCGCCCACATCCAGGATACATATTTTCCCCTCAAAACTCGAAGGGTTAGAGGTGGGTGCACTCACTGGATAACCAGGGAATTGCTGGCACAAATGAAAACTGGGACCGCAAATGAAAGGAATACAAGTCATCCCCCTCCCCCCAACTCTGAAATGCATACAGACAGCAGCGCAACTACTATAAATAAACCGCCAAGTCCCTAAAGTGCAAATACTACCAGAACCAACAAATCAACAACCTGGACAATCCACGGAGTTTCTGGTTCTCCATTGGCTCTCTTCTTAACCCTAAAAACAACAGTCGGGTAACACAACTCTCTTCCCCCTCTGGTCTCACCTCAGATCCTACTGTAATTGCTAATGTTTTCAACCTAAAATTCACAGACCTATCCCCTTACCTTAACATGTTCTCCCCCGACCCTCTCTGCCCTGAACCACCAGACTGACAACGCTGACTTCTCCCCACCAATGCCCTACCCCCTCCTTTCCATTTCAGGACCATTGGGCATACTGACACTGTCAAGCTATTAAAATCCCTACCAACAAAGCTGGCCCAGTGGCGCTAGGGCAAGGTGCCTACCTGCGATGCCGGTGACCAGGGTTCGGGAAGGGAACCCGGTCGTCAGAGAGCTGGTCAGGGGAGAAGGATTGAGAGTCCAATAACTGCACTCCTTCTCCGGGGGGAAGGGGGTAGAGCCTTCAATGCAATATGGACACCTAGCGGAGGCTGGGTGTACTGATTGTGTGCCAATGCTAAGTAGTTCAGGGGGGGGCAGGGCGGATGCCGGATGTCATTGCATGTCCCTGCCCTCACTCATTGGGGAAAAACACTGCTGCTGGCCACCCTAGATGAAGCCTGCCTCGGCTTCAATTAGCTTCCCGACCTGCCCTCCAACCTATCCCATCATCTGCGGCACTGCGGAGGTATGGTGCCGCAACCCCGCCCTGGAGGTAAGCCAGAGGTATCGGAGGGTCACAACCAATCAGGAGGTGGAAGTCAGAGGTCCGTGACTGGGTGAAGGTACTGGGTGGCTGGCAGCAGAGCAAAAAGTATAATAAATAAAAAAAAATAGAAAATCCCTACAAGCCAGAGGCAGCCCTGGTAGCAATGGTCTGTAACCCACCTTCCTAAAACTCATATATCCTACAATTGTGAATCCCCTCACCTTTATCTTCAACCTCTCCATAACTACTACTACTGTACCTGACTCCTGGAAACATGGTAACGTTGTACTAATATTTAAGGCTGGCGAGTCCCTCTCTCCTTACAACTATGGACCCATCTCCCTCTTCCCCAACCTGAGCAAACTGCTCGAAAAAATTATACACTCTCAGCTAACAGAACACCTGGAAAAATACAACCTCCTATGCCCCCTCCAACACGACTTCCACAAACAACATAGTACCTCCTCAGCCCTGGTACTTTTTTCTGACCACGTGCTGAGATGAATGGATCAGGGCAAACCCACAGGTGCAGTCTTCGTCAACCTGTCCAAAGTATTTGACCTGGTTGACCACAACCTCCTCCACTCAACCTTGCCCCTCTTCAGTTGCTCCTCCAGACCCTCTGCCTGGTTCCGCAGCTATCTATCAAACAGGTCCCAATCAGTTCTCAGCGATGAGGTCTCCTCTGCTCCACTTCCTGTACTCACCAGAGCTCCCCAGGCCTCCATACTTGCACCACTGCTCTTGTCTATGTTTATCAATACGCTCCCCATGGACAGCGTCAGTTGCTATGCTCTTCTCTATGCTGATGATTTGGTTATCTAGCACAGTGACAAATCGGTTGACTCTATCGCCACCACCCTCACACATGACTTTGCATCTGCCCAACAATGATTCCTCTCTCACAAACTCCTAGTCAACGAAAAAAAGATTAAATCTGTGCTTTTCGGGTTTAAACCTTTCCTAGCAAAAGCCACCAAAGCCAACTCCTCCCTGCTAGTTCTTACCACTGCTGGTACTCCTCTTGAAAATGTCACATCCTTAAAATACCTAGGAGTTACCCTTGACCCCCCCCTCTCTTTCTCTAAACATGTCAACCTTACTGTATGCCAGATCCACCAAAAGCTAGGTGCCGCATACCGATATAAACACTACCCATCTAAGGAAGCTTGTCTGGCTAGTGCACATGGAAACCTACTTCTCCTCCTCGACTACTGCTCCCCAGTCTACTATACCTGTACACCACTCTACTCACAAGGCTAAATGCTACATCCAACTCAATCTGTTGTTTCGTCCTTCTTGTCCCCCCCCACCGCTCCCACCACTCCTCACTCTACCAAGCGCTAGGGTGGCTGACCCTGCAAGGTCACTTTGACTATGCGCTGGGCTGTCTGGTGGACAACTCCCTCCGCCTCCCACATATGTCCCCCTACTCACCCCTACTGACAGAGTGGTCACCAGAAACCTTCAGGCATCCTCAGTTCCATTGCTGGAAGTACCTTGTGTTATCACCTCCATGGGGAAACAAACTTTCTCTATCACTGCACCCCCGCCATGGAACAATCTCCCCCTGTCTGTTCACTCACCTCCTACACATCTAGCTTTTAAGTATGCCATGAAGGCCTGGCTATTTTCATCTGCAATCTGTCACATCTGTCACTGTTCCACACTGCAATGCTGAGGTCCACAGCTCACCACTGACCTAAGCACTTAGGCTTTACCAGCCACCAGACAGCACCCCCCCAGTACTCCTTCCCTCCCCCCAGTTCTACCCTTTTCCCACTTCTGCACCTCTTGCCCCTACCCTTGCCTACCCTGACCCCTTGTCTTCTCTCCCCTCTGCTACCCCCCTTTTTTTTCTTTCTTTGAATCTTGTGTTTGTTTTCTGGTTTAATTTTGATGTTTTTTGATTTCTGCCTGAATTTGCACAACCACTGTTATTTGTACAGTTATTGAACTTGACCTTCTATTTTTACACCATTGCTGCTTGTACCCTGTACCACCTGACATTGTGTGTATGGTACCTTGTCCATTGTATCTTATGTATTATTGTAATTTCTGTGTTATACCTGTACTTATTTTTGCCACATTTTTGTGGGCCGGATCATGACTGAAAACGGTCCTTTGGATCAGTGCACCTACCCAGTTACCAAAGACATGGCTAGATAGATAGATAGATAGATAGATAGATAGATAGATAGATAGATAGATAGATAGATAAATAAATCAGGGCAAGGTTAATGCCTTGGAACTCATAGTACTACCTAAGCTCCAGTATATCCTTGCTAACCTTCCACTAAGAGTCTGAGGTTCCTTTGTCAAATCTTTGAACTTGAAAATGTTGGCCTTTATATGGGGTTGTAAAGCACCAAAAATTAAGCTTCAATACCTACGGGCTCATTGGAGCCAAGGGGAATTTGGTCCACACAACCTAAAACTCATGCACGAATAAGTAATCATGTGACAGATTATGTCATGCTACAGGCCAGACATCTTAGAATACCCACCAAGATGGATCCACCTAGAGCAACTTCAGGGCTAGACACTGATTCCCCCAGCATTACTGTTTAATGACTTTGGTATACCCTAAAGTATCTCCATGCTCTAGGGCGCAAAAAGAATTTAGCTTAAATGTGCTAATTCCTGTCAATGGGATCTCAGAACAGCACATTCTAAACCCATGTGGCAGAACCCTTAGTTAACCATTGACCATAAACCCTTCTGTGGCCTTACTGGGAATCTTGGGTATCCAGACCCTTCAGGATCTCTACCACCCCTCCTCAGGAATATTTTACTCCTTAGCAGAACTTATCACTAGATATGGGATCCCCCAAGCACACTTTTGGAGGTACCTCCAGATAAGAGACCTCCTCAGAGTCTCACACCCTCATTTTGTCCCCCAGCAGTATCCTTGAGATAAAGATAATGTGCCTCTCTTCCTTGCAGCACTTGTCATCCAAATTCAAGTCCTTTGTAGACAAAGAGAACCCCCCTGCTACAATTTTACTTCCCAAGCCTAAGTGGGAACAGGAACTGGAGGTGGACTTCCCCAGTGCTGAGTGGGACCTGGTCTGGACACTGGCATATAAATCATCCAGGGAACTACAAGCTAAAACCTTGCAGCACATAATCCTGCATAGAACGTATCGCACACCTCTATGGCTTTACAAGAATGGCCTGATGGCTAGCAGTGATTGCTAGTACTGTTACTCACAACAGGCATCCCTTTCACACATTCCATGGATTTGCTCCTCCCTGGACACCTACTGGGAAGTGATATGGAGCAGCTGTTAAAGAGTAGTACTAATACCAGCCTGCCGTGACCTCTTTCCTGTGCTTCTGGGAGTTCATACTAACAATGGCCCTCTCACTTATCCACAAACTCTATGGAATAATGGTGCACTGGCAGTGGCAAGATATATTATTCTTTGTGATGGGAGGGACCCTGCCCCAACACGTCCTCCTTCCAAATGGAAATTTCACTTAAACAGCACTCAAAATGAAGGGTGCTTCCAATATATAGAATTACCAGTTAAAACCCCAGAAAACTGGAGCACATACAACTAGATGTGAGTATTCTTAAGCTTTGTTTTTTTTATTAGAAAAGTTTGTATTTATATTATAGCTTTACTTTAGGTTCTGGTTTAGTTTAGCTTCTGGCTTGTCGTAGCAGCTCAAAAGGAACATGTAGCAGGCATTGTTACAAAAACACACATGAAGGAAGAACAATAGCTGTAGCTCTTTGTAAAGGAAACTTCAACATCAGACTTCAAACAGAACCATCAAAAAGCTGTATAAGAGCAGAAAGCTGGAGCTAATTTTACT
This sequence comes from Neoceratodus forsteri, assembly GCA_016271365.2. Taxonomy (NCBI): domain Eukaryota; kingdom Metazoa; phylum Chordata; order Ceratodontiformes; family Ceratodontidae; genus Neoceratodus; species Neoceratodus forsteri. Next base: position 1,238,880,354 of record CM057455.1, read on the forward strand.
ACAACGAAGCTTAGTGCTACTTGAGATTCCAAAATGCAGAGGTGAAAGGCAATCACCCAGCATGTTGTGACTTCAGTATCACTTCATCAGGGGTGACATGTGGAGGTTGATCTTCTATATCCCAAATTGCACAGAGCAATTAGCATAAATTTAATTATGTATTGAATATTTATTGCAATTTAGAACATGGTCCTTCAAAATACTAATGGCCATATGATAGATATTTAATTGTAATGCTTTATTATCATTAATAATGTTCTGAATATTAGAAAAAATATAAAAAAGGAAAAAAGCCATAGTGTCAAATGTAATTAATTATTCTCTTAAAGAGATTCTTCTATGTTTATTACAAGTAATATCAATAGATCTTACTCTAAAAAGACCCATAAAAATAGCTTTTGTGTCCATGGAAAAGTTTTCATTAAAGAGATTTTTTTATATGAAAAAAGAATTTAAATGATTATGTCGAACTGAACTTTTGGGAAAAAACATTTTATAAACCAATGGAGATAAGTTCAAATCCCACTACTTAAACAAAATTTCAAAACCACATGGCATACAAACATACAAAGAAGCCAGCAGAAGAAGGCCTTTTGGTCTGTCTAGTCTACTCATATTACAGGGCACACAGTTTGAGCTACTGTCCCTGCCCTCCATCCCCACACCTCCCATCCTCTCTACCCATGATCCTTACCTTCCCCCTATGCCTATCCCAGCCTCTCTTAAAGCTGCACACTGTCTTCAACAAGATCACCTCTTCCGGCAGTGCATTCCAAGTGTCCACCACCCTCTTTTTGAAGAAGTGCTTCCTGATCTCCCTCCTAAACCTCCCACTCTCCAGCATAACACTGTGCCACCCTCATGTTATGGTCGCCACCCAGCCTTACCAGGGACCTGTACAAGGGCAGTATAACTTCCTCTCTCCTACTACTGATCCCCCTAGATATGCATCCCAGTATCTTGTTTGCCTTTGCTGCTGCTTTCTTGCACTGTATGGAGTGCTTCAGGTCACTAGTGATTATTACTTCCAGGTCCTTTTTCTCCTCTGATGCAGATATTCGGACTCCATCCAGGTAGTACTCTGTCCTGGGATTCTTGGCTCCAACATGCATAACTTTGCATTTCCTGGCATTGAAGCCAAGTTGCCAGATCCTGGACCATCTCCCCCAGCTTTTCCAGATCATCCAGTAGGTCCTGTATCCCTTCAGCTGTGTCGTCTCTCCCACAGAGCTTTGCGTCATCAGCGAATAGGCACATTTTCCCCTTAATGCCATCCCCAATGTCATTGATGAAGACACAAAACAACACCAACCCCAACACCGAGCCCTGTGGGACCCCACTGGTTCCCTCTTTGGTGCCAGATGACTCTCCTCCCACATCCACCCTCTGGGTTCTGTCATTCAGCCAGTTTTCTACCCATTTGGCCATCTTTTGCCCAACCCTGAGATCCACCAATTTCCTGATCAACCTTTTATGGGGCACAGAATCAAAGGCCTTTCTGAAATCAAGACAGAGGATGTCTACCGCTTGGCTCCTGTCTACTGTCTTAATGATAGAGTCAAAGAAGTCAAACAGATTTGTTTGACATGATCCCCCAATAAACCCATGCTGCCTTGCATCCTGGAGACCATGCTCCTCTAGATATTCCACCAACCTTTCCTTTAGTATGGTCTCCATGAGCTTGCCCACAATGGAGGTCAGATTGACTGGTCTGTAATTCTCTGGGTCATCCTTGGGACAGCTTTTGTGGAGAGGCACTACATGTGCTGTTCTACAGCCCTGCAGTACCACGCCTGACTGTAGTGAACTATTAAATAGGTCTGACAGTGGCCCTGCCAACTCCTCAGCCAGTTCCTTTAGTACCCCTGGATGTACTCTGTCCGGGCCTGGTGATTTGTCCACCTTCAATGCCAGCAGCTCCTCCCTCACTCTGTTTTCCTCTATCACTACATCTGTGTCCCCCCCTCCCCCACTCCTCATTTCCCTCCTGAAAGCACTGGTCCATCCTTCTCCCTGGTGAAGACAGAACAGAAGTATTCATCTAGTATCTCTGCTTTTCCTCCATTATCCTCCACCCACACTCCTCCCCTTCCTTAAGCTTAACAATATCTTCCTTCTTGTCTCTTTTCTTACATATATAGCAAAAGAAAGCCTTCTCAACTTCTTATTTCCTTCAGCTATCTGCAGCTCCTTATGTGTCTTTGCTCTCTGGACTTCCTTACTTGCCTCACTAGCCAACCTTAGGTAATTTTCCCTATCCACCTCTCTCTTGGTCTTCCTGAATTTTCTGTAGGCCAACCTCTTTTCCCTTACTGCCTAGGCAACCCCAAAACTGAACCAGCTGGGCACTTTGGCCCTTGTATTCTTCCCCCTGAGCCTAATGCACACATCTATGGTAACCGGTACTCCTTCCTTAATGATGGACCACCTTTGGTCCACCCCCCATATCTGCTCTAATGCCTACCAGGTGGTTTCTTAGCATTTTGTCCATTTTTCTGAAGTCTGCACTCCTGAAATCCAAGATTTTGGTCTTAGCTGGGATGCTTTCCCTGTCTATTTCCAACTGGAATCACACTGTGCAATGGTCACTTCCACCAAGTGGCTCCCTTACCATTATTTCCTCCACATGCTCTCCCATTTTTGAGCACCAGATCAAAAATTGCCTCAGTTCTTATTGGTTCTGTGACACATTGAGTCAGGAACCCACTCTGCAGTCCTTCCAGGATCACCTGACTCCTAGCACATGTTGTGGATGCTATGATCCAGTCCACCTTGGGCAGGTTGGAGTCCCCCACAATTATCACCTCTCCTTTCCCTGCAACTTCCAATATTTGTGACCTCAGTTCCCTGTCCCTCTCCTCATCCTGATTGGGTGGTCTGTAAACCACCCTCAACCTCACCTTTCTCTCTCTATTGGACCTTAATTGAACCCATAATGCCTCCACCTCCACTTTCTCCGACTCCTCCCTTGTGCAAGTTATTCCCTCCCTGATATAAACTGCCACCCCTCCCCTCTTCCTGACTACCTTTTCCCTCCTGTATAGTATATATACAGGGATCGCAAGGTCCCAGTCATGGTGTGATCATGCCTAAGTCTTAGTTACTGCAGCTATGTCCACCCCCCTGTCTGCTAATAGTGCCTGCAGGTCATCCATCTTGTTTCCAAGACTCCGTGCATTCAGAGACACCACCCTCCACTTAGAATCTGACCTCCTTTCTCTTCCCTCTATTCTTCTATTCACATGTATCTTAGTAGCACTAAGTTTAAGTGCTAACATACCTTCTTTATATATATATATATATATATATATACTGTATATATATATATGTATATACACACACACACATATGATGTCATGTACAAATATTTGTGCTAACAGTTGTGTTATCTCTATAATAGTAACCAAACAGAAAATAATGTGTTTACATACATAAAGAAAAGAATCTGAAACATACAACTTGTGGCAACCAGCAATTTACATTATGTTTAAAGGTTACAGAAATGGAATAAAGTTTATATCATTGTTAAGTCCTTTTGGTGTCAGAGTATTGAGCACAAATATCCAGTGTTATTCTATTTGTTTCCACTTTTTACATCTATCATCGCCTCATGGCATGGATGGGGCACCATTGAATACCATATATCTGAATGAAGAAATACCCCATCTATGTACATCCATAAAATGTTGCCTTACTGCACATTTTGTTAGATGTACTGATCTGAGTCACTTAAAGATTCTTGTTCGATCCTCCCTGGCAGTTTCCCCAATGTATGCTTTTTTTTTTGCAATTGCTCCCGGTTGCCATAAGTAACAAATGTATTCTTACAGTTGAAAACATTTCTAGTATCTACAGTGTTTCCTGACACAGGATGAATCAACTGTTTTATTACATGATCACATGCAGTGTATGAACCACAGCTATAAAATCATTTTATGTTCCTGCTTTCATCACAAGATGTTTAATTGGTAAAATGATTGTGGGTTAATACCTCTGCTAAGTGTGCTGCTGTACTGTATGCAATAATAGGTTTATTTCCAAATATTGGTCTAAGTATATGATCTTCAGTTTGAACAAATGATACCTGTCACACAACTAGAAAGGTGATTGTATTTTCTTGATCACTTTAATCCAGTTTTCTTTGGCTGTAACAATTCATTCTATTTTTTTTGTCATTTGATAGGCTTCCATCAATGTTTTTTTTTTTATTTATAGCCTGTATTTTGAAACCCAGTCACTAAATCCTGTTCCTGTGATTCTTTCTGAAATTTCTCCAGAGTTCTACAACTGTATCTAAGATGTAAAAATTGATTGAATGGAATGTTATAAAATTGTTATATGTAGACGAGCACTACCAGACAGTAATAGGGTGCTTCCAGCAGGAGGTTTTCGAAATCCATAAGCTTCAATTTCACCTTCTAGTGTGCGGACTGGACATAATTTGAAAATTATCATATTTTGTAAGTTTAGTTTCCAATTTTTGATTTACCTCTTTAAAAATCTCACTATCTTTATATTTTGGTAGTTCCAATTGCAAGATCTTAAGCTCTTCACTCATCTCATTATAGCACAAACCATCCTCCTTAAATGTGCATGCCAATAGATGTGACAAGCAGTCAAAGTTTCCACCTACTTACTTTTAAGTCTGAAATTTCCAAGTCCTACAGTGGGGAACTTTACTGTTCTGAGACCCCATTGGAACCCATATGCAATCTCTGTAGGCAGTAAAATTGTTACAGTTATACCAGATGTTTATTTCATTCATTTTTATCTGCTCTAATTTGTGAAATAGTGTTAGTAATTCATTCTTAGCAGTGATGTTAACAGAGTCTTTAGATTTGGGATCGGGGCAGCTTGTTAGCATCTCACTACTACTTCTGCACTAATGAGATAAAAATGAGTATCAAGTTCATTACAAATTTCAGGATCAGAACTATGCTCAGCATTTTCCTTTGTCCCAACCATCCACTGTTGAGGAAAACAATAGGAAAAGTCAAGCAGTGGAAATATTTGTAAAAAAATCTAGTTTGTGCTGAAAAAGAGGACTGTTTAAAATGAGACAGCAAACATTTTAGCCTAATATAAAAAGAAGAAACAGCAACTCAGACATTTACATATTGCAAATTACCTTTTAGCAGTTGAACAATGGGCAATCTCAAACAGGATGACGTCTAATGTAAGTAAACGTGCAGGCATGCATTTTAGGAAAAACAACCCTAAATATTCTTATTACCTTAACAACACACTCATACTTACTTCAGAGTCTGAAAAAGACCTTGGGATTACAGTAAACAATAAACTATCCCCTTCAGACCATTGTAGAATGGTTGCAATGAAAGCTAATGTAATGATTAAAATGATAATGTGTTCTTTTATATGCAGGACTGAGCAATGTGTTTTGTCTTTGTATAGAAATTATGTTAGACCACATCTGGACTACAGCTCCCCCTTTAGGTGTCCATACTTAAAGGGAGAGATCATACTATTAGAAAGGGTTCAGAAAAGAATTACCAAACTAATCCCTCACTTAAAACATAAAACATACACCAAGAGATTATACAAGACTGGCCTTCCCTCGCTTGAGGAAAGAAGACAACAGGGCAACTCATTATTAATGTATAAGGTCTTAAATTCTCCACAATTATTTTTAGCATGTGGGATACCACTAAAACCAAGGTGTAACATTCTGCAATCACACAATAAACAGCTAAAAGTACCATGGGCAAGAACAATTAAAAGAGACCATTTCTTTACATTGAGGGCAGCCAAGAAGTGGATAAGTTGCCACAGAACATAATTAACCAGAATACATTTGTAATGTTCAAAACCAATCTTGATAATTATGTAATTATATATAGGATGGTAAATTAGGGACTCATCTGACCCACACAAGTGGGAGGACAATCTCGATGGGCTTTTAGCCTCCCTTTGTCCTTAAATAATCCAGTAAATCCAGTAACTGAGGAAATACAAATCTGGGTCAATGTTTATTGTGAAAAACTCTGACAAAGGGGGGAAATGTTGTCCTGTTAAAAAAAGAAATGGAGGTAGGAAGACAACTTTGTAATAGATTATATTACACTAGTCTAGATAGTAATCCTGCATCATTATTTAATAAACAACTGGATGATTTGTTAGATATAGTCTATGAAAATGGATGGATTCATTTGGATAAAAAAAGTGAAAAACTATCCACGTTTCTGGATTCTTTTCTGAAAGATTTAGCCAGTAAGTCACTAACCTATGATAGGTACCCTATGGACATCCTGGAGAAGTTAAACAGCACCAAATGACAGAAAACCATTTTAATGGTTTACAGTAGATGTTTAAAGTTTATATACATCAATAAATGATGATTTAGAACTACATGCAGAGGAACAAATGCTATTAAGGGGTGACTTAGAGAACACAATTAATCCAGAATTTCTACTTCTAGGTTTGGAATTTGTTCTAAAACATCATTATTTTACTTTTGATAGGAAATGTTATTATCCATGTAGCCTACCAGGTCAATATGTCGCAGTACCATAATGAGGACAGTGCTTGTGCCATCCTATGCAAATTTAGTATTAGTATAGATAGAACGGAAATTTATTTTGAATAGTAAAGATCCATTTTTTTTTTACTTGGAATCATTATTTGGATGACGCAATGGCTATATGGGATGGGACACATGAAGATGCACTTGACTTCGCAAATTGACTTAATGACAATGCTTGAGGCCGAAATTTACCTTTAATGTGCATCCTAGAAAAACTAATTTTTTGAATTGATATCTTGTCAGCAAAATGGAGGGTGAAATTGAAACTTACAGATGTTGAAAACCTACTGCTGGAAACACCCTATTACTGGCTAGAAGTGCTCAACAATGTAAAACAATTGAAAGCATTCCATTCAGTCAATTTTTATGTCTTAGATGCAACTGTACAAATCTGGAGAAATTTCAGGAAGAATCACAGGAGTTAGTAACATGGTTTAAAATAGGGGCTATAAATTAAAAACTTACATGGAAGCCTATCAAAAGGCAGAAAAAATAGGTAGAAATGAGTTGTTACAACCAAAGAAAATTTTTTTTTTCAAGAAATGGTATTTGTCACTGAATACAACTGCATTTCTCATTGTATTACAGGTACCTATCTATAAATCTACAGATGTGACAGCCAGGATGCAATGCGGAAATGCTGCAGAATATCAGAGAATGCTGCAGTTCACTGCAGGGGCCATTGTAAATCAGTGGCAATTAAGCCCTTTTGTCATGCCGGACTTTGTGACATGTCATTATTGCAAGTTACTGTGTTTCATTGTGGCTGACTCCACCGTAGGCGCAGTCATGTCCCTATAGTTAGGGTTGAGTAGCATGCTTAATGTTAGACCTCACACTTTGCACTTTAATAACATTGTAACCAATCTATGGATTGTCTCAAACTTCTGCATGCGCTGTCCCTTGGGGTAGATCTCTTGATATGACAAGTTTCGTTCTAGTTGAATGTGTGGATTCTAAAATCTGAACAGTGCAAAAAGTCATAAAGTCATCATTTTTTGCAGTTTTTTCCTTATTGCTTTTCATCCAGATGTTCTGGAATTTTGGTGTGATTTCTATGGTATAAACAGCTTGGGTAACAGAACAGGCATGTTTATTTTGTGAAAAAATATGAATCTCTTGCAAAGTTAATCAATTTTTTATTTCACATCGTTTTCAATGGGAAGATCACTTTTTAGGATAGAGGGAGAAAGTTCAACACAGGATTTGACCTTGTGAAAAAGGATTTTGTCTTGCAAGACCCATTCCTTTTTCATGGGAATAACATCCTTTTTCATGAGAGAAAAATACTTTTTCATGAGCCGCCATCTTGTTTTTTTTTCCACAAACTAAAATGCATGGAAAATACATAAAAATGTCATTTTACAAATCAAACACCATACTAAACAGCCCTCGTTTAGCTAGATTCTGGTGTTTGTTTTTCATAATTAGGGCCAGAAATCCTGGATGCCCAGCTTAGAGACAGGAGCCTTCCCCAGCATTCTCTGTATAAGAGCAGCAGATTTTCTTTAACATAGAAACATAGAAATGTAGAACATAGAAACATAAACTTTGAAGGCAGATAAGGACTGCTTGGTCCCCTAGTCTGCCCATTTCCCTACCTACTGGATAAGCTGCAGATCCTAGTTAACCAACAGCCTATTTCTTCCTACCCCCCCCACAAGAACTGCCTTATGTTTGTCCCATGCATTCTTGAATTCTCCCACTGTTTTTGACCCACTGACCTCCTCAGAAGGGCCATTCAATGGGTCCATCACCCTCTCTGTGAACAAATACTTCCTCACATTGCCCCTGAGCCTTCCCCCCTCTATCTTCAAATTGTGTCCCCTTGTTCTTGCACATCTCTTTTTCTGAAAGATTCTACCCTTTTGGACTTTGTTGATTCCCTTAAGGTATTTAAAAGTTTCTATCATGTTCCCCCTCTCCCTCCTTTCCTGAAGGGTATACATATTAAGCTCATTTAGTCTCTCCTCATGTGGCTTCTGTTGCAGACCCTGCACCATTTTAGTTGCCCTCCTCCCTCTGGACTGCCTCCATCCTGTCTATGTCCTTGCAGAGATGGGGTCTCCAGAATTGGATGCAGTACTACAGATGGGGTCTCATCAACTGTCTGTACAGAGGGATAGCAACTTCTTGTTTTCTACTGGTGATGCCTCTTCCTATGCATCCCAGTAATCTCTATTGCCTTCCTACATTGCTTGCTAACCTTAAGGTCATCTGATATGATTACCTCCAGGTCCCTTTCAATTTTTATTGTAGATACTACCTCTCCCCCCACTGTGTATTCTTCCCCTGGGTATTTGTTTCCCAGGTGCAATACTTTGCACTTCTTTGCATTGAATCCAAGCTGCCATACTTCTCACCATTCCTTCAACCTTGCCAAGTCCCTTCTTAATTTTTCCACCCCCCCTTGTGTATCAACCCTGTTGCAGATCTTTGTGCCATCTGCAAAAAGGCATACTTTTTCTTCCAGTCCCTCTGCAATGTCACTTATATAAACTTACAAAGGACCGGACCCAGTACTGAACCCTGCGGCACCCCACTAGTAACCCACCTTTCTTCAGAGTGGACTCTGTTTACTATTACCTTCTGTGTCCTGTTGTCCAGCCAATGTTTTACCCAGGCTACCATGCTGGGACCCACTCCCAGCTGGCTAATTTGTTTATTAATCTTTTATGTGAGACTGTGTCAAATGCCTTGCTAAAGTCTAGGTAGGCTATATCCACAGCCCCTCCCTGGTCTACTGCTTTGGTCACCTAGTCAAAGAAATTGATTAGATTCATCTGACGTGACCTTTCTGCTGTGAATCCATGCTGCTTTGGGTCCTGTGCCCCACTGGCCTCTAGGTACTCAACAATTCTTTCCTTCAGAAGTGATTCCATAATTTTCCCTACTACTGAGGTCAAACTGACAGGTCCGTAGTTTTGTGCCTCTGTCTTACTCCCACTTTTGTGAAGGGGAATCACATCCACCCTCCTCCAGTCCTCAGGTACCACACCATCCTCCCACGATTTGTTAAAAAGGGTAGTCATTGGTGTCACTAGTTCTCCCCGTAATTCTTTTAGAATTCTGGGGTGAATCCCATCAGGCCCCATTGCTTTGTTCATCTTCAGTTTTAGGAGTTCTTTCAGAACCCTTTCTTCTGTGAAAGGACTAGGATCGACCCCCCCCATCCAGAGTGCTTCTATTGATTGGATTAGGTACCTCCCCCTCCTCTTCTTTTGTGAATACTGAGCAGAAATATTCATTCAGTATCCCTGCTTTTTCACTGTCCCTCTCTGCCCACCCACTGTCCCCTATATTCAGCCTCACTATCCCTTCCTTTGTCTTTCTTCACTCCCTAATGTACCTATAAAAGGTTTTATCCCCCTTCTTAATCAAGTTGGCTATATTTTCCTCAGTTTGGGCCTTTGCTATTCTGACTGCCTTCCCTGCTTCCTTCTGCTTTAACTGGTATAGTTCTCTGTCCTGCTCCTTCTGTGTTTCCTTATACTTCCTAAATGCTATCTATTCCTCCCTAACTTTCCCACCACCTCTTTTGAGAACCATAGTGTTTTTTTCTTTTGTTTTGATTTGTTTATTTGCTTCACACAAATACTTGTTGCCTCTGTAATGGCAGTTTTGATGTTTCTCCATTGTTGTTCCACCCCTTCTTCTTGCCTGTTTGCTAGTGCTTTTCTGAGGCACTGTCTCATTTTGACAAAGTCAGCCCTCCTGAATTCCACTACTCTCACTTTTGTATGGCTTGACTCTGCAGCTGAGTTTATCATGAACCACACTGTTTGGTGGCCACTTGTCCCTGATGGCTACCCAATTCTAGATCTGAGATCCTGTCTCCATCCCCATTTGAGAGTGCCAGGTCTAAGATTGCTCCCTCCCTAGTGGGTTCCAGCACTAGTTGTCTAAGGTATGCCACCTGTGGGGCATTGTGAATGGCCCTGCTCTTGGAGGTGGCTGCAGCAAAGATGCTCCAGTTAACATCTGGCATATTCAGGTCCCCCATCAGAAATACCTCCCCTTTCTATGCCATCCTAAGGATGCCTTCTATAATTTCCTTGTCCATTTCCTCCCCCTGAGAGGGGGGTCTTTATACAACCCCTGTGTGGATTGTAGTGCCATTTCCAGTCTCCAGAGTGACCCACAGTGCCTCCTTTCCTCCCTGTTTACCCTTTTGTTCCATTACTTTGATCCATTCCCTTACACAGAGATGGCAAGTTTCATTCTAGTTGAATGTGTGGTTTCTAAGATCCAGACAGTGCAAAAAGTCATAAAGTTGCCATTGTTTGCAGTTTTTCAGTTCTGCAGCCACAGCTGAACTCCTGCTGCTGGCTTCAGTGTGAGTTTTTTTTTATCACATCTCTATTTTTCCACCTTACTGCAGCAACTACTGGCAGGGGCAACCAGCCGCCAGCCCTACCCACCAGGAGAGCACCAGGCTCATTCACATGATGGGGGTCCAGTTCAGCCATGGCCAGTCTGCTGGAGGGCCTCCCTCTTACCCTGCCTAGCCAGACTGGCCTCTGAGTCCCCCAGTGCAATTCCACGAGAGTCCTCCCAGTGAGGCTATCAAACTGCACAGTCATGCACAGCCATTTTCCACTTAATTTTGGATCCCTCTGGAGCATGGACGTGCAATGACATCCAGGCACAATGTGCCAATGTCCGCCTTGCTCGCCCCACTTATTCACCAGCATGCAGTGCCTCCAGGGGTCCCCAGAGACCACTACAGTGCAGTGAAATTCCCCAGCCCTCCCCAGGATCAGGAGAGCAGTCTACAGTTACTCAGTCCTGATCCTCCCCTGCCTACCCACTGACGCCCGAGTCCGTTCCCAAACCCAGGTCGCCAGTGTGCCACAAGGTGTGGTGTCCAGTGCCTCAACCCTCAGCACCACCAGGCCGGCTTCAGTGTGAGTTGTGAGCTCCCATTTTTCTGGTGTCTAGTGGCACCCCTCACTCCCCGGTCACTGCCCCCCTAATATATTCCCTGGTGTCTAGTGGCACTTCCACCCTCTTCCACCCTCCGATCACCATCCTCCAGCCCCTGGTTTATTTGTTTAATTTAATTTGATGTCCTCCCCAGCCCATTGTTTTATTAACTAGCCAACATCGAGGGGGAAATCCCTGTGTCAGCATTTAGACCCCTCCCCAGCAGTGTGGGACACTAGGGAGCCCACCCCCATTTTCCCAAAATAATTGATTTAAACCTGCAAAAAGAAAATGGTACCCCAATGTCTTTTTTTTTAAACTTGAATAAAAGAAAATGGTCCCTCATCGTCCCCGTCATCCCTCTCCCCCATCCAGACCCTCCTACTGAGCACCCATCATCCAACCCCACCCTTACCCTATACGTACCACCAGAGGTCATAGGCTGTCATTTTCTGTGGACTGAGACACGTCTGCACTCTTCAAAGCTGAACTGAGAACTGAGGAATCAAGGTAAGTGCTGTATAATGTATTTCAATGGCTTTTTGAACTTATGTTCTTAACTTTGCCATTTTTTGGAAAATTTTCACCAAATTTGTAACATTGCCTTTTTGGGACCCCACCTCATGAACCCTGACACTGTCATTTCATTAATCAGGCCTGGAAGGTGACTTTGCGGTCACTATGCAAAATCACCTTTCGAGACTGAATAATGAAATTTCACAACCAGTATTCATGAGGTGGGGTTCCAAAATGGCCATGTTGAAAATTTGGTGAAAAAGTTCCTAAAAAAGGCCAAGTTATGAGCGTTCATCTAAATGTTTCTACGCATGTGCATAACTTAGGTAATTTCCAATATTCTGAGTCCAAATTTTCAACATAGCCATTTTTTCACACCACCTCATGAACAGTACAGTTGTCATTTTTCACATCCTGTCCAAAATGTGTTTTCACACCTGTGGCATGGAATGATGTTTTGGCATGGATTTGAACATTTTCACCTATGGGGTTTATGAGGTGGGGTCATAAGAAGATTATGTTGAAAATTTAGGGTCAAAATATGAAAAAATATCAAAACTATAACCATTCATTTCAATTTCACTACGCCCACTCATAAATTTGGAAATTTTTAATATTTTGACCCAGATTTTCAACATAGCCTTCTTATTACCCGCACCTCATATATGTCACAACTGTCATTTTACAAATCCTGGCCCAAATGTGTTTTCACACCTGTGGCACAGAATGCACTGCACTTGCGCAGAATTACATTTTGGCAAGGAGTCAAAAATTTTCTGTACCAGGTACATGAGGTGGGTTAATAAGGTCGCTACGCTGAAAATGTGGTCACTGTTGTCCTATAAATGGAAGTGCAGGGCATGGAGAGCCCTGTGCTTCCACAGCTACATACACATACATAGCTACAGAGGGATGGTCACACAGGGTCCAAAGGACCCTGCACTCCTACAGCAAAATATACTATTATACTATCTCAAAAGGTAAGGAAATAAGTTACAAGAAACTTAATTAATGCTCCAGTTAGGGTCAAAGTGACAAAAGTTGGGGAATGAGGTGTTAGGGTTTCCCTAACACCCCACCCTCACATACCAGGCAGGAGAGCAGGTGTGGGGTGTGTCTTGAGCTTCTCAAGCCTATTGTTCACCCCATTCTCATAAAGTCTACATATCTGACCTTATTTACAGGTGGAATGGGGTGAGCATTGGGCATGGGAAGCTCAAGACACACCCTGCTTCTTCTGCCTGTTTATTGAGGGTGGGGTGTTAGAACACCTCATTCCAACTTTGTCACTTTGACCCTAACTGAGCAATAACTAATTTTTGCAACGACAATATAAATATATATATAGAAAGAGAGAGAGAGAGAGAGGAGAGAGCTGATATATATATATATATATATATATTTACAGTATACACAAATTATTTTCTTGATTTTCTTTTATGTTACTATTATATAGGTAACACAACTGTTAGCACAAGTATTTGTATGTCACATCATATGTATTTATAAAATGTGTAAGAAAATCTCTTCTTTTATAAAATGGGCAAGAAAAATCAGGGACAATCCTGCTTTCTGATTGGACAAAACACACCACATGGCTGTGCATTATGCCACAATGACCACATGCCTGCACGTCGTTCTAGCCCCTAGGACCTGCTTTCTCCCACCCCAGACCAGCAGATCACTCCACACCTCCCATACAGAAACTGGCACTATAAAAAATACAGCATAAAACTTCTTAACTTTCTTGTGTGCCACTGTCTACCCCAACAGTTACTAGAAACCCCAACAGACTCTGTTCCATTCTATATTACTTATCTGGTTGATCTTGCCAGTTGTGTTATCTCCCTTGATTTCCTCTTCAGATTACTTTCATTTTCACTCCTTTTAATTTAATGGGACCCCATGCTTCAATGGTGTTTAAAAAGGCACTAATTCAAGTCATTTTTGAGAAAGTCACAGTCCAAGTCATTTTACTGTACTGAAACTGTACACAGAATTACTTAAAATTAATGTGAAGCTATAAAACTACCTCTGACTCTAAAGTGAAACCGAGCAAGCGAGTTGGTGGCTTCAGCAGTGCAGAGTGAAGTGAAAGACAGAGGGTTGCTGTAGCAACACTCATGCTTCTCTCTGCACTTTAGAGTTGGCAACACTTTTCTAAATAAAATATCTTTGTCTTCTGTGTAGTAGTACTCTACTTTCCTGCTTAGAAAGAATTTGCTCCCTCTGGCTACTGAAAAGCACAATGTTCTGTGCTTGGCTCAGTGCTGCAACATGCAGGGAGCTGCAGAGTGAAGCATGAGCATTGCTATAGCAACTCTCTCTCTCTCTCTCTGTTTTCACACTGCACTACAGAGTCTGTGACACTTTCATACCTTCACAGTAAGTTCAGGTTAAGTTCTAGTGCAATGAAACCACTTGAACGGTTACTTTCAGAAAAATGACTAGAATTAGGACTTTTTAGCACTATTGATGCACGAACTCCCAAGCACTAAAAATAAAAGTAATCTAAAGATGAGAACTTAGGAAGACAACGTAAATGGCAGGATCAACCAGATAAGTACTTTTTAAACTGTTTTAAATGGCAGGATCAGCCAGATATCTGTTTTTATAAACATCATCAAACTGACAATTACTGACGGACAGGGACTACTTTGCCCCCTTCCCCACAGGCACAACAGGCAGAACCTACTCTCCCCCCAGCAAGGTGAAATAACCACTTTCCAGCTTCAGTCCAACACCTCTAATTCACTCCCCCTTGCTTGGTAACACAACAATAGTGCAATCCACCATTCTCCAGTTAGTATCAGTTGTTCGCTCCCCTCTGAGGGGTACTCTCTCCTGCTGCCCCACTCCCAATTTTCCCACTCTCCCTTCCCCATGTTTCCCTCGCCTCCCATCTCTTCCTCTATTTCCCACTTACCTAAGTTGACCCCTTCCCTCTTCCCTGTATATCAGACTCTTCCCAGCCCTCCCCTCTTCGTACCTTCATATTCTTGCATACTTCCTCCTTTTCCCTCCTTCTTCCTGCACCCTCTCCTTACTTTCCTCTATCTTTCAAACTCCTCTGTATGTTCCCCCTTCATTCCCATCTCATCATCTTCCTATCGGTAATACCACCTTTGTTGATCCTAATCTAAGCGGAACCTAATGTCACACCCCCTGTGGTGTCAGGATATAATATACTTACAGAAATTCCTGAGGAAGCACGAGTTTGTGGTCAAAAATGGAGAGTTACAGCCATTACTGTCTGCACATTGTGTTTGAATATATTGTGTTTTATCCAGCAACACTAACAAATGTTTCTTTGGGACTCCCGATCTGTGAGTCGAGCTGTATTGTGAGTATTCGATTACTTTACTGGAGCCTTTGTATGGTCATGGAGGTAGGCACTAAACATAGAAACACAGAATTTGATGGCAGATAAAGACCGCTTGACCTACCCAGTCTACCCATTTACTCAACTTATTATAACACTGCAGACCCTACTTGATCTCTGGCTCCCCCCCTTCCTTACCACAAAGGTTCCCTTATGCCAATCCATGCCTTCTTGAATCCCATTACCATTTTAGCCCCCACCACCTATGCTGGGAGGCTGTTCCAGCCATCCACCACTCTTTCAGTGAAGAAGTACTTCCTCACATCTCCCCTGAGTCTACCCCCACCAGCTTTATTGCATGTCCCCTTGTTCTTGAGCATCTTGTTTTCTGAAAAATGCTTCCCTCTTGAACCTTATTTATAACCGTGAGGTATTTGAAAGTCTCTATCAAATCCCTCTTCTCCCTTCTTTCCTCCAGGGTGTACATATTGAGGTCATATAGTCTCTCCTATCACCACTGGGAAAGATTATTCTATCCCTTCACACCAAGTAGAGATAATACCCAGCTCTGTGGGGTATACACCTCCCCATTTCATATGACCCCCTCCAGACAGAACTGCCTTACTTACTAGATTTAAACAGGTACCAGGGCCCACCGCCTGCCCTCCTTATGTACCCAAAGAAGTATGCCCCTGTGTGTGTACACCTAGGACTCAGTGATTAATCAAGTGCATTCTAGGGTTGGGACATATACTGTGTTCTTATATGCTGCTTGATATGTGGGTAATACCAGAAAACGTTCAGTAAAAACTTTTATGGAACAAATCAAAATACAGTAAATAAAATAGTCAATTGTCAATTAGAATTTAACATATACTCTTTAATTCTTTTCTTATTTGGATACAGAACAACATATTAGATCCTAATGTACTATATCAGCTTTTCTTCATTTATGAAAGACTGCTAATTTGCATAAATGTTTACTGTTTTCAGATCTGGAAGGACTTGTTTATAAACTGGTGTCCACCACGTTAGGTAACTGTAATTCACTATTTGAAGGTCTTCCCGGCATTGATATTTGTTGTCTGCAATAAATTCAGCATGCAGCCACCTGAGATTTACTGGAATGCCTGCAGTACAAAGCCTGCTGGTCGTATTTCTCCAGTTTTATGTTCCCAGTATTGGCTATCAGTTCAGTAGAGTATTGTATTGCTTTCAAAACTCTTTCTCTGACCTTAAAAATTAATACACAGACTTGTTACAGCTTATTTTTACTAGTCCAGTTCCAGCTTCACAGTTTGACTTTTTGAACTTTGAGCATGATACCTTGAAGAGTTCTACAAGTTCAGTTCAGTTCAACATAACCCTCCCAAAAAAGGTTAAAAAAGCAGTTAATTGACTGTTATGTATTAAAGCTATGTTTCACCCCCTGATGGAGTCATCGTAGTGTAGCACAATAACCATGGGCATCTGCTGCATGCTCTGATGTGGCTAACTCTTGCCTTAATTTGTTTAAATAAAACTTATGTTTTGGCAACTGGCTCCAGGTTGTGTGTACTGTACCAACTTCTTGATATGTGGACTTTGGATTCTAGACTCCGGTACTGTTGGTAGCACAGGAGAGGTATGGTGCAGTACATTCCTCTTTTGTATAGTACCTGTTAATGAAAGCAGAGGTATTTGTTAGTCACCTTATAGTGTTTTTTTTTTTTTTGGTAATAATGTTTTTTTTGGCAAAAATATCAAGATATTGTTGGATATTCGAGGCAATGATTACACTGGAAATGAGGAATTTCAGGCTCACAAAACAAGGTTTATTGACCTAACACACACCCCGGCAGCTCAATTTACAAAGTACCAACAATGATCAGTCACCTTTCCTTGGGAATAGCGATACAGTGAAATTAAATTTCACCAGCAAAACTCTGATGAAATCACAAATTTTGCCACATGAAACATTTTGAAAAATTCACAGATTTCACTGACAAATTTCGTGGGTGCAAAATTCCACTTGCAAAATTGTGAATTTCTCCTGTGAAATGCAGACTTTCGCACATGAGCAATGGAATTTCACATGAGAGTGGAGAAATTCTGCAATTCACAGGTGAAATTCATGATTTTGCTTGTGGAATTTCACATTTTTCACCCGCAAAATATTTTGTGAAACATGCGAACTCCGCAAAATATTTCACAGAATAAAATTTGCAGATTTCGCACATCTCTACTTGGGAGGACGAACCAGACTGGCAACGCGGAGGCTTCAGCACTTCATTTCAGGGTTCATAGTTCCTCACTCTCTACTCTCACAATCTATCTTATATACAGTTTTCACTAGCTATCATTGTTACAGAGCTCAGCATATGTCCATACAAGGTAATCTTTTGCTGGGTATATTACTGTATTTTTCCAGTCTGAAACTGCATGTCTCATATAGCCCTTGCTATCTCTAATTTTGTTTATTTGTTCAACAATCTATGCACAGTGTACTAGATTGGTACTAACTCTATTTTTGCAATAGCAAGGGCATAGTACAAAAAGCAGAAAGCCTTAGAACAGAAAATATTCTCACTAACCTTTTTGCCTTTTCCTGCCAGCATTTTAAACCAAATTGTCATTTACCAGTACCAATTTTTCTTTTCATTTTCTTTCATTCCTGAACCAAGATACGAGATTTTAAAGTTTTTAAAAGTTCCAGCTCTCATGTCATACCTCTCATAAAACAAAATTAAATATCTTGGTATAGTGCTGTGCTTTTTACCATCAGAAATATGTGGCAACATCATCCCAACACATCTACTGTATAGCTCAATTATGTACAGTCAACAGGTAAACTCAACAAAAGAGATTTTTTTCAAAAGTATGAGTGGCAGCCATCTTTAATGATGCGAGCCATTAATTACAACATTAGATATAAAAGCTGTTTGAAAAATATCTGCAAAAACTAAAAATATACTGAGAATGAATCTAAGGATGTCAAAAAACATTACAAGCTTTGGCCCCTATGCACAAAAGGGCATTGTACCTATGCGCCATGAGTCTGTGGCACATAGGCTTGTCTAAGTGAGAATGTCATGCACGAGGAGTCCCGTGGACCCCCGATGGCATGTACAGAAGGGATGCACATCCCTTCTGCACTGGATCCCCCCAGCTGGTCGCACAGCTATGTGCAAGATCAGTTTGGTGGTGTTTTTGAGGGAGTGCCCTTACTCCGCACCATTCATGAAGGCATGGAGTGCCAGGCATGGGGGGGCACAGGATACGGTAGTAGGGACCCTATCATATCTGTTGTGTGCCTCCCAGAGAGTCCCTGCAAGCTGCAGGAGAATGAAACACCCCCTACAGTGCTGCCCCAGCCCTCAGGTTTGAAAGGGAGAGCTGGGGGCAGCCATTTGTGTAGTCGCCCATCCATCTGAACATGTTACTTCCAGCACTTCCAGAATCCTCTGCTCACACGGAGCAAGGGATTCACTTTGGTACCCAGGACAGACATCCATTCGGATGCCTGCCTGTGTCTTCCGATCCTTCACCTGTGCAGCAGCATGCTGAGGGGCAAGGCCACAGACAGGCATCACACAGTGACATGCATTTGTGCATGCCCACCACCATGTGCCTGTCCACAGGTGCAGAGCTGCGCAGTCAGGGTATGCTCCTATCATGTGTACCCTGTGCCACCTGGTGCATAGACACCTATACGATGAAACTTTTTGCCAACTAACAAATACTGCTGCTTTAACTGACTATGTCATGTATTATTATAAATCATGACATAATTTGTAGCCACTCAAAACTGTAAATAGCTGGGGGGCATGGCCAGGCTGATCATCATGGTGGATAGAAACATAGAAACATAGACTTTGATGGCAGATAAGGACTGCCTGGCCCACCTAGTCTGCCCATTTCCCTACCTATTGGATAAGCTGCAGATCCTAGTTAACTAGCAGCCTACTTCCTCCTACCCCCCACTAGGACTGCCTTATGTCTGTCCCATGAATTCTTGAATTCCCCCACTGTTTTTGACCCTATAACCTCCTCAGGAAGGCTGTTCCATGCATCCACCACCCTCTCCGTAAAAAAATACTTTCTCATGTTGCCCCTGAGCCATCCCCCTCTATCTTCAAATTGTGCCACCTTGTTATTGCTGAAATATGCTACCCTCTTGGACTTTGTTGATTCCCTTGAAGTACTTTAAAGTTTCTATCATGTCCATCCTCTCCCTCCTTTCCTCAAGTGTATACATATTAAGCTCTTTCAATCTCTCTTCGTATGGCTTCTGGTGCAGACCCTGCACCATTTTGGTTGTCCTCGTCTGGACAGCCTCCATCCTGTCTATGTCCTTGCAGAGATGGGGTCTCCAGAACTGCACGCATCACTCCAGATGGGGTCTCACCAACGGTCTGTACAGAGGGATAGCAACTTCCTGTTTTCTATTAGTGATGCCTCTCCCTATGCATCCCAGAATCCCCGCCAGCCCTCCTTACTGCCTTCTCACATTGCTTGCCTACCTTAAGGTCATCTGATATGAGTACCTCCAGTTCCATTTCCATTTTTGCTGTTGTTAGTATCCCCCCCATTGTGTACTCTTCCCCTAGGTTTTTGTTTCCCAAGTGCATTACTTTGCACTGAAACTAAGCTGCCACACTCTTGACCATTGCCTCAACCTTGCCAAATCCCTTCTCATCCTTCCCACCCCTCCTTGTGTATCAACCCTGCTGCAGATCTTAGTGTCATCTGCAAAGAGGCATACTTGTCCTTCCAGCCCCTCCACAATGTCACCTACTAAGACATTAAAGAGTACCGGTCGCAGTACTGAACCCTGCAGTACCCCACTAGCAATTCCCTTTTCTCCAGAGTGTGCTCTATTTACTATTACCCTCTATGTCCTGTTGCCCAGCCAATTTGTTTCCCAGGCTACCACCTTGGGATCCACTTCCAGGCTGGCTAACTTGTTTATTAATTTTTTGTGTGGTACTGTGTCAAATGTCTTGCTAAAGTCTAAGTAGGCCATATCCACAGCACCTCCCTGATCTACTACTTTGATCAACCAGTCAAAGATATCTATTAGATTCATCTGGCATGACCATCCCACTGTGAATCCATGCTGCCTTGGATCCTGTGTCCCGCTGGCCTGTAGGTACTCGACAATTCTTTCCTTCAGAAGTGATTCCATAATTCTCCCTACTACTGAGGTCAAAGTAACAGGTCTGTAGTTTTCTGCCTCTGCTTTGCTCCCACTTTTGTGAAGGGGGATCACAACCGCCTTCCTCCAGTCCTTAGGTACCACACCATCCTCCCATGATTTGCTAAAAAGGGTGGTCAGTGAGCTAGTTTGGCTCCTTTAAAATCCCATTTAATCTAGCACATTAATATACACAGGAACAACAAACAAGCATTTGTCAATGCTGAATGTTGTCTCGCTGGCATTGGCATTGGTAGTGCAGGAGTTAGAGATGCATAATAGGAATGGCAGTGAAGTATTGCACTGACGCCAACCTCACCCCCACCCTGAAGAGACACATTTTCAACATAGGCATTTTGGGACCTCCCCTCATGAACAGTGGCACTGTGATTTTGTTAATCTGTCTGAAAAGTTGATTTCCCATAGCAACCATGCCATTCTGAGCCACAGGTGCGAAACACATTTTGGGAAGGATGTGAAAAATGACAGCTGTACTGTTCATAAGGAGGTGTGAGAAAATGCCAGTGTTGAAAATCTGGCTTGAAAATATTGCAAATTTGTGACGTTACAAGGGTGCATGGAAACTGCGCAATGCATGATTGTAACACAGTCATTTTATGGACTTTCATTACCCAGTTTTCAACATATGCATTTTAGGATCTCTGCTCATGAACAGTGTCACTGTCATTTTCTCAAACTGTCCCAAAAACTGATTTCACACAGCGACCATGCTATTCTGCGTCAGAAGTGAGAAAACACATTTTGGCCAGGATATGTAAAATGACAGCTGTACTGCTGATAAGGAGGTGTGGAAAAATGCCAATGTTGAAAATCTGGAGTACAAATATTACAAATTCACAAAGTTACGAGCGTGCGTGGAAACTGTGCAAAGCACGCTCGTAAAACAGTCATTTTTTAGATTTCTTTCACCAAATTTGCAACATTGGCTTTTTGAGAGCCTACCTCATGAACTGTGGCACTGTCATTTCATTAATTGGTCCCAAAAGGTGATTCCACCTACTGACCGCAAAATCACCTTTTGAGACTGAATACGTCATGACGGTGACTGAATTCATGAGGAGGGGCTCCAATTACCCTATGTTGAAAATGTGGTGCCAAAATTCCTAAAAATGCCCAAGATATGCACCAAAGTTGAAAAAACCCTATTTATGCCATTATACAGCTTACCGGGATTTGTTCAGTTCTCGGTCGACTTTGAAGAGTGCAGGCGTGTTCCTGGTCCAACGAAGATCGTCGCTCCAGACTCCGGAGGTAAGTATGGGGTGAAGGAGTGGAGAGGCAGGGTGCACAGAGGGTGGGCACGGCTGGGAAGGAGCAGGACAGACCACGAGGGACTGTTTTCTTCTTTACAGGTTTAAAAAAAAAACATTGCAGGACATTTTTTTTTACAGTGGCATTGGCTGGGGTGGGCCTCAGCATGCCACCTGACTGTTTGGGGGCTAGCCGATGGGGATTGGGCACCCCGCGGCACATACCAAAGTGGGACCAGAGGGACAGTTTCTTCTTTTACAGGTTTAAAAAAACATTGCAGGACATTTCTTTTTACAGGGCATTTGGCACACTGGGGTGGGTTCCCAGCATGCCACTTGAGTGTTTGGGGGGCTAGCCAATGGGGGATTGGGCACCCCCCGTTGGCACATACCGAAGGGGGAGCTATAGCCGAAGGGGGATTGGGCACCACCTCGGCACACAACAAATGGGGGGGCATTATGCCGACAGGGAGTGGGCTCCCCTGTTGGCACATGAAGGGTCAGGGCATGCTGACAGGGGGATTGGGCACCCCCAAAATCGGCATCGTGGCAGACAGTGTGCCATCATGTTTACTCTGTTTCACCAGGGAAGGCACGTCGGGAGGTGCCGCTGTGTATGACGAGCTTTGCTTTGGCAGACTGGGTGGGCCAAGAAGTCCTTATCTGCCATCAGATTCTATGCTTCTATATGGGACAGACATGAGGCAATTCTAGTGGGGGTTAGGAGGAAGTAAGCTGTTGATTAACTAGAATCTGCAGCTTATCCATCAGATAGGGATATGGGCAGACTGGGTGGGCCAAGCAGTCCTTATCTGCCGTCAAATTCTATATTTCTATTGCAGCAGACCTTTCTTTAGATGTGCTTGCACATTATGTATTCCTGGTGTGGCGCCTGCATGCTGGCTTATTGGGGAATGAGAGGGACGCACCTACTGATGCATGCCCTGCAATCGCCCAACAATGACCGTGCCTCCAAATCTGCTACTAATGCAATATGTTGGTTGGCATGCAAGCGCAAGCCAACATAAAAATGGGATGCTCAAACCAACTGGTGGTGTCGGCTGCTGCCAAAGAAGCAAAACCACTGGGGCTACAATAAAGCAGTGCACACCCCGAGCAAGAAAATGCAGCACAGACCTACTGCTTCATGAAAAATGTGATTTGTTTGGTGCCACAGACCATGGACCATGGAGACATTACCCCAGTACTTCACCTCTGTATAGCAAGGCTTTGTCAGGCCCCTGAGTGCTGGAGTTATGAGTCAATGCTATTTGGTCTATGACACCAAACAAACCATGTTTTTCATGAAACATTAGAGCTGCCCTGTGTTTTCCTTCTTGAGTGTGTGCTGCTCCAGTGTAGGTCCATTAATATACCTGGACCTGATGGCATTCACCTTAGGGTACTAAGGGAGTTGACAGAGGTCCTGGCAGGGCCACTGACCAACCTGTTCAATACCTCCTTGGACGCAGAATGTATACAACAGGACTGGAGAATGGCCCATGTGGTGCCCATCCACAAAAGTGGCCCAAAGGATGAACCAGGAAACTATAGGCAAGTAAGCCTCACATCGATCATGGGAAAGCTCATAGAGACCATCCTAAAAGAGAGGCTGGTGAGCTTCTTAGATATACTATGATAGCCTGAGACTCGGTATGCCGAGCATCGGAATACCAAGTAAACCGTCCCAAAATCCACAGTCCCGAATGACTGAAATGCCTGACATAGAAATTATGGGCATTTCAGTTGAAATATCTGTAAAACGAGGGGGTTCACACCCTGCACCCCCAATTTGGGGGACTCCACCCCACACACACACACACACACACACACACACACACACACACACACACCATAACTCAAATATCCAACTCCTGGGGGGGGCAGACCCCAGAGTAAAATATAAACAGTTACAGAGGGTGCAGTGTGTAAAATGACATGACCTGGACAAGAACCTGGGTCATGCACAGTATGCTGGCTGAGCAGCCGGTGGTATTCCCCTCCACACCACCGGGGCAGCTCGTCCAGCAACCCCATCCAGCAGTCCTTCCTTCCAGCTCACATGGGGTAAGGTAGCATACTCTCACATCCACTACTTTACCCCATCAGGAGCAATAGCATCCGGCGTAGTAGCGTTAGGTTAGATCCTGTCTCCAGATAAACTGACCAGGATAATGTGAGTCGGGATCTGCAGTTTCCAGCAATCATAATTATACCAGCTTCTTGAAGGAAAACGGTCTCCAGGGGTCAACAGCATGGGTTTGTAGTGGGCAAATCCTGTCAGACAAACCTTGTAGAGTACTACAACTGGGTGATGTGGGAACTGGAAAAGGACCATGCAGTGGATGTCCTGTATTTAGACTTCAGCAAGGCCTTTGATTCAGTGCCACATGGGAGGTTGGGGGAAACTGGAATATGTGGGGGCTGGACCAAGAATGGTGAAATGGATCACAAACTGGCTAAAGCGAAGGCAGCAAAGGGTGGTGGTGGTGGGGGGGGGGACCTCTCATCACCAAACGCGGTGACAAGCAGGGTACCACAGGGATCGGTACTGGGACTGGTGCTGTTTGAGATTTTTATTGCATATATCTCATATGGGATCTGCAGCAGGATCAGTCTGTTCACAGACAATATCAAGATGGGAGCTGTGGTTGATGATGCGGAGGGGTGGAAGGGGTTGCTGGAGGACCTGACTAAGCTGCAGGAGTGGGCGGAAACATGGCAGTTGAGGTTCAACGCCAAGAAGTGCAAGCTTCTTCACTTCAGAGCCAGCAACCAGGGGAAGGATTATCACTTGAATGGGGTACAGTTGGGGAGCTCCATAGAGGAGAAGGACATAGGCATGATCATTACGGGGAGCATGAACAACTCTGCTCAGTGCAGGAAAGCGGCAGCAAAAGCCAACAAAATGCTGGGGTCTATTACAAGAGGGAGCCCCTCCAGAAGGAGGGAAGTTATCCTGCCCCTGTATAGGTCATGGGTCAGGCTCCACCTGGATTACTGCGTGCAATACTGGTACCCATTCCTAAAGAAGGACATCAGATTATTGGAGGGAGTGCAGCAAAGAACCACAAAGATGATCCAGGGATTAGAGAGCAAGCCATACGAGGACAGGCTGGGAGAGCTGAATATGTATTCGCTGGAGGAGAGGAGGGTTGGGGAGGGATATGATTGAGATCTTTAAGTGTCTGAAGGGGATAAACAAGACCAACACAGAAGGGATTTTCCAGATGAGAAGGGGAGGGACACGAGAGGGCATGCACTGAGATTGGAGGGGGGAAGATTCAGGAGGGAGATGAGGAGACTTTTTTCACTGAAAGAGTGGTGGGCAAATGGAACACCTTACCAGATGAGATAGTGTTCTGTAAGACAGTGGGCAGTTTCAAGAGGGGTTGGGACAGGGTAAGGGTAAGGGATACTGGGAAGAGGGAGGTGGGAGGGGCAGCTGTGAGATGAGGTGCTAGCTGCACACTCGAGCAGACTCGACAAACTGGGAGGCCTGTTTCTGCTGGCAATTTCATATGTTCGGATACATATACTGCCTAACTGTATTGTCATTCAGCTGTTTCCTGGTTCAGTTGTGCAAGAATCTATTACTTGAACATTTAAAGTAGAGTTAGTGCAATAAAGTGCTCACCATTTAACCTATACTAATCAAATCTCACACCAAACTATTTATTTATTCATTGTTATTTAAAATTGGTACCCAGGAAAGGCACGCTGAGCCGAGGCTTGTTTTCAGGTGCAACCCAGGGGAAGGAGAGAACACAATTGCAAGCAAAATATAGCTAGTCAGATGATGTGGTTACAGTGAGGGAGACATAATGAGCATAAGTTGAGTGCAGTACAGACAAAATGGCAAATCATTGCATATGGAGGACAAATGAATTAGCATACAAATCATCTGTGCAAACTGGGCAACTCAAAGTGCATAGCACCAAAGGGAAGAAGGGGTTGAGCTGGTGCTGAAAGTAGTAGTCAAAACAGATTGATAAACTTCAATGAAGTTGCTGGAACTATGAGGCTGGGGGGAGGGAGAGATAAGGGGTGGTCAAAAGCCTGGCATGTGTAAGGAAGGGGGGCACGGGATCAACATCTCAACTAAACAACAGCGCAGGTCAAAACCCATGCAAGAAAAACATTGAAAACAAAAATAGTGTCTGCCAAAAATAGTGAGCTCTACAACAGCCCCATAGAAAACAACAAGCCACGCTATGTGTTCAAGTGGGACTCTGTCCCCCACACTCCCTCCTTATGGGGGGCTTTGGCCCATGAACCCCCCATCTAAATATAATCACCTCCAGGAGGAAGGCAACTCGGAGACAGGAAGGAACTGCAGGCAAGGGGGGGATCCTTGGGGAAGGGAGGTGGAACCGAGCACTGAGTCGGGGGGGGGGAACAAAATAAAACTAAGTGCCAGCAATGGAAAAACAATTACCTGCTGCAGGACTTAAACCCCGATGCAACCTTGTTCCACTGCAGCTGGTCGGCAGCACACCCCACAGCACAGTCCTTCTCCCTGTCCCCGAACAGCTACAGGGATAGTGCTATATGCTATTATGCCCTGTAGCTGATATGCCACTGTAGCTGTCTTTGGTTTCAACATTATGACATTGTGGTTTTCAACCGCACTGTTATTCATGTGACATTTTAACCCGATACCAGAAGGGGTCAGGAAGAGGCTTGGAAGGAGCGGAGGGAAGGGGAGGAGTATTAACTGGCATCTAATAGAGGGAAGGGAGGGGAAGAGATGGACGGAGGAGGTTAGCTGGTTCCAGAGGGAGGGAAGGCAGTATGAGACAGCAGATTTCCTGGCTAAGGAATGTGGATGAGGACAGGAGAATGTGTGTGGGCCTCTTGAGAGCAGGGAGTAGGAGAAGGAGGGGATGAGGAGAGGAGATGAGATAGGTATGAGAGGAGGGACCCAAACCAGTATTTAGAGAAGATGGAAGCACAGTGGGACTGGCAATGTGACAGGAGAGGGAAAATGAATAGAGAGGAGTAAAGGGAGCCAGTGGTGAGTACAAGAGGGTAAGCTGATATCAAAGCAGCAGAAGGCATTGCAGAGGGTGTCTAGTCTGGCAAGGGAGGTGTGTGTGTTTGCCATAAACCACATTCACATAGCTGAAAACCAGGAGAACCATTTTAGTGACCAGCTCCCGGCGGACCTGGGGAGAAAGGCAGTCTTTTTTTCCAATACAGGGCACCAAGTTTGGGGTAGAGTTTGGCATGAATAGCATTAATGTGGGTAGAGAAATCAAACTTGGTATCTAATGACACACTGAGGTACTTAAAAGCTGGGACTTCAAGCGATGTGCCATCTAACAGGGAGAATACAGAGAGGGGGTATGCTGGGACAGCTTCTGGCTGGCATCAAAGGTCATAGACACTGTTTTTTTTTTGTGTTGACCCAAAGTTGGTCAGACTGGAACCAGGTGTACAATATTGTGAAAGTCTTGCTGAAGCAAGACTTCCAAAGATGCAATCGCGGGACTGGAGGTACAGAGAACTGTGTCATCTGCATATATGTGAATATACAAGTTGGCACAGGTGGAGGGGAAGTCGTTTAGGCAGTTGGAGAAGAGGACTGGACCCAGAATGGAGCCCTGTGGGACCCCCGCCTATATAGGGAGGGGTGGGGAGATGGTGCCTTCTACCTGTACCAATTGTTGACAGCCCGAGAGGTAGGAGTAGAACCAGTCGAGTGGGGGCTGAAAAGTCTGCAGATCTCAGACTATCCAGGAGGAGTGAGTGGGACACGGAATCAAAGGTTTTGGCCAGATCAATGAAAATGGCCACTGTGATGTTCACCTGACACATTGATGTGAGGATGGAGTCAGTGACCCTAAATAGGGAGGGAACATTGGAATGATCCTTCCAAAAGCCAGACTGTAAGGCGGAGAGGAAGCTGGAGGAGTGGAGGAAGTCTGCAAGCCATGAGTAGGCTAGTTTCTCCTGCAGCTTCTCAAGAGAAGGAAGATAGGGTGAAAGTTATCAGGAGTGGAGGGATTACCAATTTTGTAAAGGAGGAGAATCTTGGCAATCTTCCAAGACTGAGGGGCAGTGCACAGGGTGAAGGAGAGATTTAGGAGCTGAGTAAGGGGGAGGTGATGGCAGGAGCTGGCAGATGGAAAAGTTTAGGGTCGAAGCCATCTAGGCTAGATTTGGAAGGGTTGAGTGAGAAAAGAATGAACAGGGTCTTCTGGGGAATGACAGGAGGAAAATTAAACCCTGGGAAGGTGAGCTAAGGAGGAGGGAGGAGAAGAGGGGAGAGGAGTGGAGCCATGAGGTGGGATGGAAGGCAGAGCACAAGTGGTAAAAAAATTGCCTGAAGTGAGCTGCAACAGAGGGAGGATTAGACTCTGGTGAGCCATTAACCATGAGGAAAGGGGAGAGGACTGGGCTGGGTCAAAAACAGAATGAATCACTTCCAGAATTTGGCTGGGTAGGTAAGATTATTCTGGTGGTTGGCCTTGAATTAGAGGGACTTGGTAGTACAAATGGTCTTAATGTAAAGTTCATAAATGCGCTGTAGGAGAAGAGGTCCAACAGGGAGCAGGATAATTTCTAACTGGCCCAGGCTTGGTCACAGATCTTGTATAAGTTGATGAGACTGAAGGTGATACAGGGGTGGTGAGAGGATTTAACCCTGGTTTTCCTGATGGGGGCATGCTTGTCCCAGACAGAAGTAACTATTGAGTGGAAGAGGTAGACGGCCATATCAATGTCTGGGACGATAAGCATGGGGGACCAGTCAGCTGCAGCCAGGTCACTCAGCAGAGCCTCTTTGCTCAGTGACTGAAGGGACCTGGACCAGATATACTATGGGGAGGACTGAAGGAGCCAGACCTTTCTGACACAAAATGCCATGCAGTGGTCACTGAAAGTGTCCAGCAATATACCTGCTGCAACAACATGGTGGGGGTGTTAGGCAAGAACCCCAGTCCAGGAGGGTATGGTTTGATGAGTGGGGATTGAGTTGGGTGGGTTTTGTGATGAGCTGTGAAAGGTTAAAGGAATTAGTCCTGTGAGTAGTTGGCCTGGAGGTTGAGGAAAGCCAATTAATGTTGAAGTCACACAGGAGGATGAGTTCATCAGCAGAGGAGTGCGAGGAGAGAGTGGAGAAGGAAATTCTCAGTAAGGCATAGAAAACATCAATATAAATGGGTAGTGAGGAGGAAAAGGAGAGCTTAGCTAGCAGAAACTCATATGAGGATGGTGCAGCCTCCCTGAGAGTGATGGTACAGAAGAGGTTCTGGCAGACATGCAGAACAGCCCCAACCCCTCGTTTATCCCTGTTCTGCCTAAAGAGGTGGTGGTCTGGAATGGCTGTGGAATCAGGAATCCTGGAAGAGAACCAGGATTCCATGATAAAGAGAAGGTCTGGAGAGTGACGATAGACACATACAGTGAGGAGATCCAGTAGAGAAGAGGGTCCTGGCACTGTGGTGGAAAACACAAAGGCCTTTTGGAATAGAGAAGAGGGAGGGGCCAGGACTGAGTTCCACATCTACAGCAAGGAGGAGAAGCAGGGTAAGGAGGTGAAGAATGGGGCAGAACTTATGTCACCTTGGCTGGGGGGGGGTGAATAGGGAAGGGACAGGATGGAACAAGGGAGGAACTTCAGGTTACAGGAGGAAGGAAGGAAGGAAGGAAGGAAGGAGACTAGGATAAATGGAGAAGAAGGGGGAGAAAGGACAGAGGAGGAGGAGGAGATGATGGGTGAAGGGGAACGAAGATGTGGAGGGAGGTTGGAGAGGGGGTGGGAGGAGTGGGGGTTGGGGGGAAAGAAGAGGAGTAGGAAAAAGCAGAGGAGTAGAGCAGGGAGCATGGTAAGCAGGTAGACTGAGAATTGAAACAAGCAACTTGTTCAGACACTAGCAAAAACACAAGTACACAGGCAACCATCAACTATCAAGCAGTTAAAAACAGCAGGCGAATGGTATTAAAACTATGCTGTGCAGGTTTAACAGTGATAACAATGAGACTAAACCCCAGAGTAATGTAACAATTACAGTTACCTGAGTTTAGCAAGGTGTCAGATTAAACAGCAAGCAAAAGCAAACAGTATGCAAATGGTGAAAGCAGCTGAATAAGATGTGCACTGCAGTATTATTGAAGCAAAAATCAGAAATAAGGCTATACCCTGATATGGTGTAGCTGTGATACTGAATTAGCAAGGTAGCAAACAGTCACTTTGTGGGCTAGGAAGTCTCTTGGTGCAGTAAGTTAGCACAGTCCATGAAACAAGCCCTAAGAGGCTTTGCAGCAGAACATTCCAGTTCTAAGATTCTCAGTATGAAATGCTTGGAGGGTGTAGGCTGGTCACTTGACACCTCTAGGGCACCAAACGATGTGAAGTTAGACAGTGTCCGGGTTGGTGGGGTAAGGAGCTTTTCTTCAGTTTCAATTTATTTTTTGCACTAGAAAGGCAAATTAGCAAAAATTGCTTGTTTCAACAAGCGTCCAGTTATATACCGAATAACAGGAACAGTACAAGTTAAACACAATTGTACAATACAGAAAAGGTTTAGATAATAATTTGAGGGTATACAGAGTGAAATCAAATAAATATATATACAGAAACAATTATAGTAGGCAGTTGTTGGACAGTGTATGCTGAAGATGCCTATGACAAACAGGGATGGTAGCATTTACAGGTTAGGGCACTAGACTGGTAACCCTTTAGGTTGTACTTGAAGGAAGCCAGCGAGGGGCATTAAGCTAGGAAATGGGGCAGGCTATGGAACAGTTTCATGCCCTTGTAGGAGAGGGTGTGTTGGCCTTGGGTAGTCCAACATGATGGGAGAGCAAAGTAGTGGGAAGCGGACCATCTGGTGGGCCTTGTGTGGGAGGACCTAGGGAAAATGGAGACTGTGCTATCCGATTAGAGTCCCTGAGTTATTTTGTAGAAAAAGGCCAGGATTTTGCTGTCTAGCCTGTCCTCTAACAGGGGCCAATTGGAGGATCTGTATAGGTCACAGTGGTGGGTTGATCTAGGAAGGCCGGTGGCAAATCGGACAACGTTGTGCTAGGTGGTTCTTAGCCAATGGAAGTTTCTTTGGGAGAGGGAGGGGTAGTAGATCAATGTGCCACAGTCAAAGATGGGGAGCAGGAAGCTGTTGGCAAGCAGGGTCCTGGATTCAGAGATAAGGTATGGTTTGACTGTTTATAACATGCCTAGCCTTTGGTGTTCCTTTTTAATGAGCTGATTGATGTGAAGCTCGTAGGTTAGGTGACAGTCAAGGAGGAGGCCAAGGCTCTTAAACTCAGTGACTCTTTCTATTAAGTTGCCATCATTATCTAGGAGGTTAAAATCGAAGGCAGCAGTTCTACTAGTCCCAGAGAAGGACCACTGACTTGTTTTTGTTTTTTTGGCATTAAGGACTAATCCCTTTTTTAACTTATATTTTATTGTTTTCATAAAAAATAATGACGTACAAGTGACTCGTGCCAGACTTCACATATCAATAAAGTGGATACATTCCATGTAACAGATAAATTTAATCTAAGCAGTCTTGCTTTCAAATACAGGGGTATTCCTTCAATTGAACAGTTTATATGATAGTCCATGAATAGCTGCACCCCACAAGACTTATTAGAGAACACTTCAATACAAACATTTTATCAAACATATGAAAAAATACAACAACCAGTGTTGTTATGCCTCTCCTCCAAACATGTTTTTCCCCAGGTGGTAGCAAGCGGAGTAAACTTCACCAGACCCACCTCAAATATTGAAAATTAAACGTCAGTACAAGAGAGAAAAGTGCACCAATATTGTTAAGCCAAAACCAGCATTATTTTCCATTGTGTTATATTTAGTATTAAAGGGACAGTAAACATTGCAGAGGTCACTCAAATTGTGAAAACCCATGAAAAGATATTTCAAACAAGGCACTGGACTTCCTTGTGTGTCAGGAGTCCTGAGATATGACTAATTAATCTGTAAATCAAAACAAGGCAGCAGCCATTTTACAACAGGAAGTGATGTCACTGAGGGGCACGCTGCATGTTGTTGATTACAGCTTGCCCCTCAGTGACATCACTGTTGGTCTCATGATTCAATGAAATGGCTGCTGCCTTGTTTTGATTTACAGATGATTTAGGTATTCGTAACTTAAGGCTCCTGACACTTACAGGTAAGCCCAATACCTCATTTGAAAGATATTTTTATGAGTTTTCATAATTTGAGTCACCCCTGCAATGTTTACTGTCCCTTTAAGATATATTTCTAAACAGCATTATTTTCCTCCATGTTGGCCTGATTTGGCAAAAAGAAAACTGGTACAACTTGTATTTAAACTTGATGATCCAGATGGAGTGGACAAAATGAGAAGAGATCTGGATAAACTAGCAAAATGGTCGGAACAGTGGCAACTGGGGTTTAATGCAAAGAAGTACAAGATCATGCACATAGGGAAAAGAAACTCTGAAGCCACCTGTAGGCTGGGAGGGGAGTTGCTGGCAGTCACAAGGGAAGAAAGAGACTTGGGCATCATCATCAACGATGACCTGAAATCATCCAAGCAGACCACTAAAGCAGTAGGTAAGGCTAGGGGGATGTTAGGCTGTATTAGTAGGTGTATCACAAGTCGGAAGAGGGAGGTAATAATCCCTCTTTACAAGACACTGGTTAGGCCCCATCTGGAGTACTGTGTGCAGTACTGGAGGCCACACCTTCACAAGGACATTAACCAAGTTGAGGCAATCCAGAGAAGGGCAACCAAAATGGTGCAGGGACTGCATCAGAAAACATATGAGGACAGATTAACGGAGCTCAATATGTATACCCTAGAGCAAAGGAGGGAGAGAGGTGATATGATTGAAACATTCAAACACCTTAAGGGCATTAACGAGGTGAAAGAGTCTAACATGTTTCAATATAAGAAAAATAGCAGGACAAGAGGACACAGCATGAGATTAGAGGGAGGCTGATTAAGGGGTAATGTGAGGAAGTTGTTTTTCACAGAAAGGGTGGTGGATGCATGGAACGGCCTACCTCAGGAAGTGGTGGATATTAATACAGTGCAGGGCTTCAAACAGGCATGGGATAGTCATAAGGGAGCAATACAGATGAGTATGAATAGATAGGCCATTGACAGAGCAAAGGCCAATGGCACATTTATAAGGTAGAAAAAGAAATGGGCAGACTGGATGAGCCTTGCGGTCCTTATCTGCCGTCAACTTCTATGTTTCCATGTTTCTACGAATATTCAAATAATAATATGCCCAATATCTAAACGTAGCTCCCAACAGTTTTAACAGTGGATATTATAACATGGAGAAAAGCTCTCCAACTGTCTCAGAAACTGAGAAAGTTCAAGTGGGAACCTGTAAATGTTCAAGTGCCTGTATCCGAACCAGAGTCGGACACCTTCTGTCTTCTGGCCCTCTCAACCTCCTGAGAAAGAGCCTCTGCCTTCTTTCCAGCTTCCTCTGGGTCGGTGTATTGATACACATGGCCTCTATACTGGATCCTCAATCAAGCAGGCATTAGGAGTGAGTGAATCACCCCCAGACTATGCAGCCTGGCCTTAACACCATCAAACTTCTTCCTTCTTAACCTTGTAGTGAACGAGAGATCAGGAAATAAATGAATAGTGGATCCCTGGAAATTAAGCCATTCAGCGTTTCGCACTGCAGAAAGTATAGTGTCCCGAATTGCTGGATTTACCGTCACCACAAGCACAGTTCTCGGGAGATCACTGATGGTCATCGCTGTTCTGGGTAAAATCTGGTAAGCCCTGATAAGAGTATTAGAGTCCAGTGAAGTAGAAAGCTGTAGGGCTTCCAACAACCATCCCTTAGTAAAATAAAGCAGATCACCACCCTCAACATTTTTGGGCAGTCCTACAGTTTGAACATTTGATGCCCTCTGAGGATTTTTAAGGGCTTCGAGTTTGTAACGATGCTGAGTATTTTCTCGCTGTATCTTGATGGTAGACACCAGTGCCTTGGTTGCCATCATTTCTGCCAAGGTTGCAGTTTTGGTGGCTACAGATATTTTAGCATCCTGCTCCTCTAATTTAGTAAGAATAGATTCCATTTTTGAATCAAGAGCTTGCAAGGACTTTTGTAGAGCCCGCCATGGTGGCTCGGGCTCCAAGGAGAGTTGCGAAGCGGCTACCTGAGAGGTCTGTGCTGGCCGATTTTTTGAAGTAGTCACAGATCCTTTATTGTGTGACCCATGGCTGATATGTGGTATCTATCGATGACATTTGCTTTGGAGATCTCTAATCTCATCGAAAATTGGCACTTTTTCAAAAATATTTGAATATTTTGGCAATTTAAAGTAGGTGTAGTAAGGAGCTCTCCCTGCATGTGTCTTGTCAGTGGGCATGCTCCACAGTGCCCCCAGGACTAGTCCCTTGAAGGAGAACCAGGAGTGGAGCCAGTAGAAATCATATTGGAGTTTGTCATGGAGGATGGATGAGTCCTTTTCTTTACAGAACAGTGCTGCATCATCAGCGTAGAGTATGATTTCTGTGTCCTTGCAAATCTCGGGGAGCATGACTATGAGAGAGAAGAGGAAGGGTCCCAGAATGGAGCCTTGGGGGACTCTGTATTTGATGGGGCAAGTGTCGGAGAGAACACCTTTGATCACAGTTTTGCGGAATCTGTGGCTGAGGTAGTCTGAAAACCAGTTTACTACATCCCAAGAGAAAGTAAGACTGGAGAGGGTGCTGAGGAGTATATTGTGGTCAACGAGGTCGAAGGCTTTTGTGAGGTCTTCTTCAGTGCCTGCACCCCTCAGGACCCCACTGCAGGTAGTCAAGACTAGAAAGTGCAGTCCAACAAATCCAGTGTCCTGTAAAAGCTAAATAGGGATGCTGCACCGAAAAGCAGACCAGTACCACTACCAGGAAGCCCCGTGTCTGTCAGTGGGTAACTGGGTGTGTAGGGGTACCCTGCTAATCCAACTTAGTAAAGACAAGGTGGATGCACACTTCCCCCTACTACAGTACATGGTAGCCCCAATTAAGACCCCAAGGGCAATCTTGTGAGGCAGGTGATTATTGGAACCACTGCTGTCAACATGCACTATATATGCTATTAAAAAAGCACTATGCCATCAAGCACAATAGTAAGATGAGCTATTTCAAGAAATGTAAGTCCAGATAAGTAATATAGGCCTGGATATTCAAAGGGGTTGCGCCTGGTGCTGAAGTTGCACTGGCGCAACCCACAATGTGCTTAGCGGGATATTGAAAAAACTGCCCGGCACAGCATAAATCCCAATGCTCCAACAATGTAATTGTGACAGGCTTATATTTAGGGGCATACCCATGATATGTGGCACATCCCATATTCAGCCCGGGATGTGCGGCGACATGTTGGTGCAACCCTGCATTGCACTGCATAGGGGCTTAAAGTTGAGCCCCAGAAAAGTAGGAAAATCCTGGCCAATTACAGGGCTGCTGTATTGCAAGGTGCAATACAGCAGATGCCCGCTGTGGGTGGCCACCCGCCCACCCAGAACACTGTCCCCAAGCACACTCAACCCTGGTGGGGTAGTGGAACCCACCCCCCGCCTGTAGCTGCAATTGCGCGGTACATGTTAAGAAACACATCCCTGATAGTCTAGTGGCCCCCTGTGTCCCTGATTCCCCAGAAATAAAAGCCATGACCATCCCTGGTGGTCTAGTGGTCCCCCCTCTAACCTGAGTCCCTGATTCCCTGATCAATGTCAGTATGACTGTCCCTGGTGATCTAGTGGTCCCCCAGCCCATTGCCGTGATCACAGTAAAACCCCATAATGAAATGCCCTGGTAATTCAGTGGCACCCCCACCCCTCCCACCCACACCAGAGCCCATTGCCCACCCTGCCCCACCATCATCGGCAGGTGGCAGCATCCCACCAAAGATACCGGCCAGGTCAGCTCACTGGTATCGAGACAGGTGTACAGTATGGGCTGTAAGTCCATTGATCCCCAGTGCGGACCAATGGGCTTGCAGGGCATACTGTGCTAGACAGTCCCAAATCTGTGAATGACTACCAGGGTTGTATATCTTAACATATACCACGCGATCATGGCTATGGGGTGGGGGATGCCCCGGATCCCTACTGCCAATGTCATGCTGTGCAGGGTGCCAGGCGTAAGTCGCCGGGCTGCCCTGAGCAAGGCATGCAAATGGGGCCATAATGACATGCAAATGGCCCCATTTGTGCCTTGCATATATTATGGCCTCATTTGCATATCCCAGCTGAATATCGCGGGTGATGCACCTAGCGCAACTGCACTTGTGCTAGTGCATCCCCGTGCTCCCTATCTGTGGCTTGCACCGGCGCACAGTGCCACTGCGCCATGTACAGTATGTGCACCGACCTTGCCATATTCAACAGTGCTGCGCCATGGCGCATCACCGTTGAATATCATCTGGTCCTAGTCCTGACCCCGGCGCATCCCAGTTGCGCTGCACCCAGGCTTGCACTACTGCCCAGTGCAGTCTGAATATCTGGGTCATAATGTCTTGCCCAAGAGACCAAGTGTCAAATGATGAAAATGAGTCAAATCCAGAGGAAATGGTGAACTGCTGAGGCCTAATAAACTGTTTTTACTGAGATCAAAGACACTGAATGTGTTAAATTCCTGAAGGTGGCAAACTGTAACCTGGGGCATATGCAGGATGTAAAAACCCTTTGTCAGCATCTTCCCTTTGTTCTCCAAAATGGTGGTGAATAGCCCTGGAAGACAAGTACAGTTCCTTTAGGAGCAAGTCAAACAAAAATATAGATTCAATGCATGACACAGCATCTCAGAACTTGTCAAGCTTAGTTGCTGGACTTTGTTTTGTTAGGGATGGCTTCCAAAAAGGTTTTTTTTTTAATATTTCTGTTTTTCCCCCTCTGGTCCTGGCACTGGCACCCAACTAACCACTGCCCAGCAGGCTTGGAGGGCTTCTCCATCATGCCATGATTTACCCCCAGGCAGTGACGGAGTGGGAGCAGGCAGTCAGCAGTGTTAGCCACCCCTCCCGGTTCCTGTACCTTCAATCCCATCGGGGTCCCTTCTCAAGCCATCCACGCTGGTGGCAAGGGCTATCCGACCCTCTTGTTGGTGTCGCACTGGGCCAGGTGTTTTTCACATCTACTCCCTCCTGGAGACGTGACGTGCTCTGATGCCAATGCATAAGCCAGGGTCCGTGACGCTCCAACCCTACGTGTGGTGTGGGTATGCCAATCCTCCAGCTTCTGCTAGAGGTCAGTCATGCACTGGACCATAATTACCCCCACCCCCCGGAGGAGACGAGTGGTACACACATAGCCACCCACACAGGAGGTGGACACTAATTTCAAATTATTTAAAAACTTAACAACAATTGATCTTAAATATTTCAAAACAGAACCAAGACAATGTATAAATGGAGATTCAAGAGTAAAGATAGAGGTCACACAAATTCAGGTCCCTAGTGATCACCAAAATCCATTGTGTACCCTGTATATAAGAACTGAAGGGATCTGCTAAACTTCGGTTCTGTCCTTAAAATGGTTCAGAGATTTGGAAAACAGAGTATCATCAGACACTTAGGAGAAAGCAGACAGAAAATATGTTACTTTAATAGTCACGTAACATATCATAACAAGTTCATAACACTACATCGGACCATTTTAGCATGTTCACAAAAGAGAACCTGTACATAAGGGGTGGAGGGGGAAGAAAAAATTATTTAGAGAGGTATTCATTCTCATCCTGACTCTTAGGGCTTAATTTAAAAGTTACTTTACCAAAAATGGTTTCAGATCCCAGCCATCATTTATCTCATGTGGTTTTTGACCTTTCAGTGAATACAACCACTGACTTTCTTTCCTCAGCAAACATTTCTAATCTGTTCACTCCCCTTCTGGGAGGGGAGAATCAATTCAATACCAATATACTTGCTGTAAACCATGCAGCTACTGTGATGCTCTTTGTAGTGTAAACCCAGAGGAGAATCCTCCCTCTCATTCACAATATCCTTCATGTGCTCTTGAATATGGATCTTGACTTGCATCACAGTGTGGCCCACATATATTTTCTTACTGGGGAACATGAGAGCATAAACCACAAAATTAGTGGTGCACTGTATGATCTGTCTGAGCCCTAGCTGAAATGTGGTGGTAGGATGCCTAAGGGTTTTCTCTTGTATTGCAAATCTACAAACACTGCACCTTCCACAAATATAAAACGCTTTGATCTCGATTTTATAAAGTGTTTAGATCTCCACAATGGACTTGCAGCAGTGAGTTTGACACAAGTGATGTCTTGCGTCAAACATTGCGGCAAGCACAATTTTTTAAGCTGCCTGCCGCAAAAGCCCTGCCGCAAGTCCCTTGCACCGAATGCAGGGAGTTAGATCAGCTTCCCCCTGGTCTAACTTTGCATCCGTGGGGGACCCATTTTATGGGGCTTATGTCAAACCTTTGGTGCAAGCGGCTGTAAAGTGAGGAAACTGTCACAACTGTGCCAGCCCTTGTAAAATCAGGCTGTGTTGTATCCAAGGGCTTTGGTGCAGCTGCCCCCAAAACAGCGGTTGACACAGGACTTGATGCAAGCCCAGTGTCAACCTTGTAAAATCAAACCCTTTGAGTCTGGAAGGAGCCAGTTCAAATACCTCTCCTGCTTCTCTTCCAAGAGGCTGATGACTAGGAGATTCCTCAGACATTTGCCTTTCCTAAAGGTAATTGTAGGTGTTGTACATATTTCTTTACTAAGGTCAGGATTTGTATGTAAGATAAGAAAGTTCCCATTAGTGTTGCTCAGATAGTATCCTAGAAACTAGGATACCAACAGCTACCTCTCATTTGGCCTGATAGTTGCTGTGGTAGGATAGCAGCGCTATCTGTTCATGGATCCTATCCTCTAGGATCCAGTGCATGGATCCTATAAACACTGTGGATCCTGTGGATACTAGCAACAAATGTTGTGGATCCTGTGGATTCTAGCAACAAGCTCTAGCTCAGATCCTAACCGTATGACTTAGGATCCCAGGATCTGACCTAGGATCCATCGCTACCTGACCCTAGATCCTAACTTTCTGACT
This sequence comes from Neoceratodus forsteri, assembly GCA_016271365.2. NCBI lineage: Eukaryota > Metazoa > Chordata > Ceratodontiformes > Ceratodontidae > Neoceratodus > Neoceratodus forsteri. Next base: position 1,238,919,131 of record CM057455.1, read on the forward strand.
GAGGATCCCTGGATCCTAACTAGGATCCATCACCATCTGACCCCAGATCCTAACTATCTGACCTAGGATCCCGAGATCTGACCTAGAATCCCTGGATCCTAACTAGGATCCATCACTATCTGACCCCAGATCCTAACTATCTGACCTAGGATCCCTAGATCTGACCTAGGATCCCTGGATCTGACCTAGAATCCCTGGATCCTAACTAGGATCCATCACTATCTGACCCTGGATCCCACATCTGCCTTTGGTAGGATTGCTGATAGGATCCTAGGTAGAATACCAGCACTATCTGACAGATCGTGGTAGGATCCACAAAAGCACTATCTGAGCAGCACTAGTTCCCATAGATGATGTTACCAATCTGTCCTGCAAGGTATTTGTAGAGTGTACTGAAGCTGATAATATTTCTCCTGTTGTTCTCTTTTACTTTTAGGGTCAACAGATGTTTCCTGTTTAAATTCCTTACCCTATTCATAGCTCTCTGGAGTAACTCTCTGTCAAGGCCTTTCTGCAGAAATCTATCAAATCAGTAGTGTACTCCAAGCATGGAAACTAGCCATATCAGTTACGGATAAAGCACTGCTTTTATCTTTGTGCTTTAAAATCCTCAACAATTTTATTTGGGGACTTTAGCCCTGTCAAGAAAATAGCTGCTTAAAACTTTTTATGTCAGTGGTCGTTTTTCAAAGTCTGTTTTCTAGATAAAGAATAAACAGCTGATGCTCAGTCAGATCGGGTTTAGTAACAAAATCGGTCTTGACTGTGGTAAGCTGCTGACAAACTGGCTTTCTATTGTTCTCTGTGACAGTTTTATTATTAGATTCTCTTTTTAAAATGCTGCAGTACTACTGATATTACATCAGAACAATGGACCATATAACTTGTGTATGCATAGACTAACTTTCAATTGGTAACAACATTTATCCATATAGTATAGGACAGTTTACTGCATTGTACTGCAGCAAAGGGAAGATGACTCAAATACAGATTTTTTTCAAGTTCCACCTATTATCACCTTACGGCAATGGTATAAATTTGTCATGTTGATATTACCTATTACCCAGTTCTTCTTACCAGTATCTATGGTTGCTAACACTGAAACAGCTTAGAAGATATACTTTTTCTGCATCAGCAATTAAAACCATGCCATCAAAGCACATATGACTTGTCCTGTAACTCAAAAACACTATGCGTCACACAAGTTATCATTGAGAAAATGGCTGATTTTAAATACAAAACCATTATCCAAACCTACAGTAATTCAGAACAAATGTGTTTTAGTACTACAGAGTCCTGAGAGTTACTCACCTGTATTATCATTCATTTACAAAATGGACCACGAGAGCCACTCACCTATATTATCATTCATTTATAAAATGGACCATGAGAGTCACTCACCTATATTATCATTCATTTATAAAATGGACTATGAGATCCACTCACCTATATTATCATTCATTTATAAAATGGACCATGAGAGTCACTCACCTATACTATCATTCATTTATAAAATGGACTATGAGAGCCACTCACCTATATTATCATTCATTTATAAAATGGACCGCAAGAGTCACTCACCTATATTATCATTCATTTATAAAATGGACCATGAGAGTCACTCACCTATAGAGATGGGTGAAGTGGCCCAAATCCAAAGTGAATCACGAGTGAAGCAGATTAGCAGAGTGCTCAACTAGCATAGCGAGTGCCAGCGTTATAATGGGTAGCGGAGTCCACTGAAAACAATGACTTCGCTTCTCTGCCTTAACAAACCACTACTCCACCAACTCTTAAGGCAAAGTACATTGAAAACAATGCACTTCTCCTCACTTCACCTTGTTTTAAGCTCCGAAGGTGAATTTTGCAGTGATTTATGGGATTTCAGGTCACATGGGCTCTAGATTGTTCTGCACAGCCTCAGTTCAGGGTAATGTGTGTGGGAAGCTGTAGGATAGGAGACAGTCTACTCTGAGAGCTCTCTGTGATTCAAACCTTCAAAAAGCCTTTTTTAGTAATCTTTTTTGCTCAAACTTTAGTTCTTCGATTGTAGGAAACCCTCCTGTGCTCATATCATCGAGTATTTATTGTTTGTGTGTGGATTTTTAATGTTAATGTACAACTTTGAGTCTGTGCAGTAAGAGACAGTGAAAGTGTGCTTTGGGGGAAGGGCGTATCTGTGGTGTAAGTAGATTAACTTGGAGAAAGAGACGGTTCTTTCTGTTTTGGTGATATTTTTCTTGTATAACTGTGTTAATGTACACACAGTAATATTTTCAATAATTCTTGCCAATTTTTTGCTTATTGTGCTGAAGCAGTGCATAATTTTAGTTTGTTTAAAATACGTGATTATATTACTGAAGTTTTCAATTTGCTACGCATTACTTAGTGTTTGTGTGAGTATGTGTGTGACGCGTGTCATCAAATCAGACACCTTTTATTGTGCCACATAGTAATTTCAGCATTGTGAACCTGCTATCAACTGCAGTTGTGTGATTTTTGTACTTCTTTGTGATATCTTTACTGGTAGTACTGGTACTAGTACTAGTGACTGTTACTGCAGCAGTGCAGTACACTGCCCCCCCCCCACGGCCTGCCCAACCAGCAAAGGTATTCTTTTCCAGATTTGAATTTCTGATGGTGAGCACTGGTTAGATGTTGTGCCTTTGCGTCGGCATCTCTTCGGTGCACAGCGTAATCTTAATCTGTCTGTGCATTTGCATCTCTTTAGGGCCCAGTCTCCATCTGTAACTTAAGTCACAGTTGTTTCTTTGGCTTCCCTTCAGAGTACTGAACTGTTGTGGTGCATAATTCTGCATGAACATTGTACTCATTAATATGCGTTTTTAAGCCAGGACCATCATCACATTCACAAGTCACTCATGATACAAATCACGTTCTTCATCATCACAATGCAGTCACAAATCACGATTCACGATCACGTCACTCGCGAATCACAGCATTAATTTTTTTACTAGTTACTTGGATGTATTGTAAGCCTGTTTTGTAGTATCTCCTCATGCTTCACCACCCCACCATTGTACTCATTAATGAGTGTTTTTAAGTTGGAGAGTTTTGTGCTACCGCTCATCGGGGAAGTACAGACGTAGGCATTCGCGTTTCCAATACAGTTCCATATTTATCTCACACCGTCGATACCGAATCACATTCTTCATCATCACAGTCAGAAATGCAGTTACAAATCACGATTCACAATCATGTCACAAATCACAACATTAATTTTTTTACTAGTTACTTGGATGTATTGTAAGCCTGTTTTGTAGTATCTCTCCATGCTTTATCATCCCACCATTGTACTCATTAATACGTGTTTTTAAGTCGGGGAGTTTTGTGCTACAACTCCTCAGGAAAGTACAGCCATAGGCATTCATGTTTCCAGTACAGTTCCATATTTATCTCACACCGTCGGCGTCGACACCGAATCACGTTCTTCATCATCACAGTCACAAATGCAGTCACAAACCACGATTCACGATCATGTCACAAATCACAACATTAATTTTTTTACTAGTTACTTGGATGTATTGTAAGCCTGTTTTGTAGTATCTCTCCAGGCTTCTCCAACTCACCATTGTACTCATTAATAAGTGTTTTTAAGTCAGGGAGTTGGACAGTGTCTGCAGTACATAAACAGACAGGAAAGAAGACTGACTGCACACATGCAGTTTAGCACGGTATACTTGCACTGCTCAGTCTGCTTTTTTCACAAACACTCCGCGACAGACAGTAAACATTAATGAGACACCAAAACAGCGTGCGCACACACACACACACACACACACACTTAACAGAAGGAAGGGGGGCCAGAATACAAAGTGTCACGCATACAAAAGACAACAAAAAAGAGCATAATTACATACAAGAGTCAGGGATAGTGAAGAAATACATTTTATAACACAGCAAGGAAGGTGTGAGTGGGGCACATGGTGCGAGGAAAAAAAAACCTAATGTGGGATCCCATGGTGATCCAGCAGCAGTTCCAGCATGGGCATCATTTGCAACTGATGTCCCTCTATGCAATCCAGCTGCTGCTCAACAGCACTCACCCTCTCATTGTTGTCCTCAACAGCACTCCAGAGAACTGCCAAGTCAGCCTACGTTACACACAGTTCTCTGGGGTCCAGACATTCTACAGGCTGACCTGCTGGTGGTGGTAGTGGTTTGGGTGCTGGTGGAGCAGCAGATGCTGCTCTGGCCCTCCTCTTCTTAGGGCTGCTGCCATGCAGAGCTGCACCCTCTGCCACAGAAGGGCCAGTAAGTGCAGGCATAGCCCGTTCTGTGGCAGCTTGCCACTCCAACTGATGGTGATTGAGCATATGGGTGCACTGGCCCCCAGTCCCCAGGTGAGTCCCCCGGGGACCACGGTGTACCTCCACCTTACATAGGTGGCACCTGACCATGCTGCTGTCCCCCCTGACACAGTCAAAAAATTGCCAAACAACAGAGGTGCGGGGAGGACCAGGCACAGGCAGGGGAGGGCCAGATGAACTGGCAGCTGGCTGGTCATGGTGCTCAGCAGGGTTGGGATCCATACCTGGGCACAGGGGCACAGGCACATCCTGCTCCAGAGAAGCTGGTGCTGGAACTGGTGCTGGACGTGGTGGTGGTGGTGGTTCAACTGCCTCAGAGTCAAGAGGTAGTGCTGGTCCGGTCCTGCTTCTGGGGGGAACACTCAGAATTTTCGATCTGTCCAGCAGGAACCAGCGGCCATGCTCACTACACATGTGCACAGTACGATGCCTACCAGTATCACACACTCCCAGAGCTGCCCCCGGCCCAGACATTCCCTCACCCTGGTCCATCTCTCCTACTGTGCTCCCTCAGTCTGAGCAATGACTACTCACACTGTCACACAACACACACACAGTCACACAGACACAGACAAACAACTAACTACTTATAAAGGTAAGAAAAATAAATTTACAGAAGGAACAAACTAAGTGAAAAAGAGTACAGAAAAGACAAAAAAATGTAGCTTTTAAAAAAGCTGTTGAGTCTAAATCAAAGTTTAAATCTCCTCCTTGCTCTGATCTCCAAGTCTCAGCAGTGACAAAACAACACACTCCTCTCTCCCTGTCTCCGTCTGCACAGGAGAAAGTGAAAGTGTCTGCTTGTATGACTCACTTCCTTCCTTTTCCTGCCTGGCTATGGCTAAAGAGCATGGCAAAGTCCATTGAAAACAACAACTTCACCTTACTTCGTGTTGTTATTCCGCCTTAACACAAAGTGGTAATGACAAGGCAGAGTGAGCACTTTGTATTACCCACTCTCATTATGAGTGGCAACCAGTGCCCACTTATGGACACTTCACGGCAGAATTTAAATTCGTTGCATCTCTACTCACCAATATTATCAATCATTTATAAAATGGTCCATGAAAGTCACTCACCTGTATTATCATTCATTTATAAAATGGGCTGTGAGAGCCACTCACCTATATTATCATTTATAAAATGGACCATGAAAGTCACTCACCTGTATTATCATTAATTTATAAAATGGGCCATGAGAGTTACTCACTTGTATTATCATTCATTTATAAAATGGGCCATGAGAGTCACTCACCTATATTATCATTCATTTACAAAATGGGCCACAAGAGTTGCTCACCTATATTATCATTCATTTATAAAATGGGCCGTGAGAGTCACTCACCTATATTATCATTCATTTATAAAATGGGCCATGAGAGTCACTCGCCTATATTATCAATCATTTATAAAATGGGTCATGAGAGCCAATCACCTGTATTATCATTCATTTATAAAATGGGCCGTGAGAGTCACTCACCTATATTATCATTCATTTATAAAATGGGCCATGAGAGTCACTCACTATATTATCAATCATTTATAAAATGGGCCATGAGAGTCACTCACCTGTATTACCAATCATTTATAAAATGGGCCACAAGAGTCACTCACCTATATTATCATTGATTTATAAAATGGGCCATGAGAGTCACTCACCTATATTATCATTGATTTATAAAATGGGCCATGAGAGTCACTCACCTATATTATCATTCATTTATAAAATGGGCCATGAGAGTCACTCACCTATATTATTATTGATTTATAAAATGGGACATGAGAGTCAATCAATCGCCTATATTGTCATTCATTTATAAAATGGGCCATGAGAGTCAATCCCCTATATCAACATTCATTTATAAAATGGTCCATGAAAGTCAATCACCTGTATTATCATTAATTTATTTTTTTTTACAATTAGTTTCTTTCTCCTTCTGTCCTCAGGCAGCTCTCTATCCTACCCGATCCCCCAGCCCCGTCTCCTGCTCGCAGCTTACCTTCCACTTACCTCCATGGCTTGACCCCTGTGGCGGGGCGACGGGGATCCCTCAACCTGTTTGAATGGATCCAGTGCGGAGGTTACTGCCTGTTCACAGGAGTGGGGCCTGCGGGGATTGGGATTCATCCTGCCACGCCCGGGACACTTTTCCTCCATTTTCTCCACCCTTAGGAGAGGAAGAGTGCAATGATGCTGTATGGAGAGAGCATGCTCGTGTTTACATGTGCTCCTCCAAGCATCTGCCTCCTCTCCTCCCCTTTCTAGAGCATCGGTGTGCTGTCCCCCAGCCACCGCTTGGAGCCAGTCATGCACCGACTGCTGGTGACCACCCCTTCCCGGAGAAGGAGAGCAGTCCCTCAAATGCTCAACCCTTCTCCTCCCCTGCCGACCCCCAGTGTCCCGTGCTAATTTCCAAACACAGGTTGCTGGTGCAGTGAGAGGTAAGGTATCCAGCACCTCAGGCCTCAGCACCACCGGGCCGGCTATTTTCATTCATTTATAAAATGGGCCATGGAAATCCTGTAACCTTGTTTATCATGTTCGTGATGTGTGGGTGACCAAGAACAATCATGGCCGCCATGCTGGGCAAGCTGTAAACTGTGCAAGCTGCAACTGAGCTGCAACTGTGTGTTTTTAGCAGCATTTTTGTTTTGTTTTAATATCATTTTCGTTTAGTGGCCTCGTTTTGACCTATTTTTTTTAAGAGGCATTCCTGAAGTAAAGTATAGTTAGCTAGGGAGGACAAAGTGAGGTAGCGAGTGTGCTGAGTGTTGTCGGGAACTCTAAAACACCCCTGAATTGTGCACTAGGGATGTTCGGCAATCCGCGATACCATCCAGGGTAGGGGTCTGAGCAACTGGGCCCAATCTCTACAATATTTTTTTTTATATCATGATGGACATATAGTTTTTCTGATCAGTCATTGGCCTGATCCTTGCTGACTTGTGGAGTAATGAAAGAGTGGTGAGATGAGAGAGCATTGAGATGAACCAGAGGAGGTGCCACTGATGAGCCAGAGAGAGGGATACATGGGAGGAAGCTTTTTACCTTGCCGTACTGTACCTGAAGTTGATTGTCGGAGGACCGGATCTTTTGTCGCCAGGATTGCTGCTGAGATCTTGCTACTTCTCCCTCCATGGGGAACAGGAGACGCCGCTGCTCCAGGAATGGACGTTTGTGGGGTTTGCTGTTGGCATGGGGGGGAGTCCAATTGTGTCCCAGTGAGTAAGCCACCAGATCTACTGCTTTGCAGGAGACTGGGGTCTGAGTGAGCCAGAAAGCCGGCTGATGAGCTCTGGGCACTCCTAGGCCTCTAGGGGGTCGGCTGATGGGCCAACACTAGCTGTGGGCCGAAGCTACAGTGGTGAAATATTTCTGGTGGTGGTCTCTTGGGGCAGAGTTTTTCGGGCCCGCCACCAGTCTTTAGGTGACCCGAACCCTGGATTTTTGAAGAAGGACTGCTTTGGAAACTCAGTGTGGGTCCAATTCTAGACACGGTCAGACTTCCTTTTCTTTTATTATCTGATGTTTACTTTGCAAGAGTGCCTGGTTAACTACTTCATTTACAATAATTCTCGTGGATCTACCTTGCTTACATGAGAGGTAGTGCAGATAGAACTCATTTGGACATTCATTCTGCGGAGATGTGAGCTTCCTGAATTAAACTATCCATATAAGAGACATTCAGTGACTGATTTTACAGTTTTCAGCTTAAAGTACTGTCTGCTTCCCGCTATTATAGCCCTTATTTTTACACTGGGTTTTATTGGTAGTGGGGAAATTATTATGGTACAGTAAATGGTATTGTAAGGGTTGAGGGCGGAGTGAAGTGTTTTTTATTTCATTATTAATATTTTGTATTATTATTTTATTCTGCTTTGCCTAAACCTTCATCCTCTCTGTGAGAGAGAGAGAGGAGGAATAATTATTAGTTATTAGAAGGGGTGGGTTTTATTTTGTATTTTTTATTTATTTTATTTTACTTTGATTCTCCACCCAGTGAGAGAGGGCCGAGAACTGTATTCTAGGTTTCTGTTGTGGTTGTTTGGGTGGGAAGGTATTTTATTTCAGGTTGCTGTTTGTGTTTTAAGTTGTCTCCTACTCTGTGAGAGAGAGTGGAAATTTGACTTGTTTTAATTACTTTGGGGAATATGATTTTATTCTGGTTATTTTGTGGCAGCTGTACTTGTGGGTGCTTATGTTTGAATGTACAACATGAGAATTTGGGGTGTCAAGATGTGCTGGTGGACTGCCCCCCCCCGGTCGTGCACTATTCATCCTCCGAACTTCATGACTGCCAGCCATTTACTGCCCCCCTTTACAGTTTACCAGCACTGTAGAGCACTGGGAATTGTTCGCTGGGTGAGGGGATGGGCTGGAGGCTGCGAACGTCAGAGGATGAATGAGCGGGGTTCTCACATCAGGGTAGTGAGGTCCAGGAGACGCCCTGGGGTGAATTGAACTCTGGAACGTGGTCAACTATGTCTGGTTTCCATATTCAAGGGCTCCACCATTGGTGGGCAGGTAGCTCAGGTGGCCCCGGAATCCCGTCCGACTCGAGCGGTGTTATGCAATGCCAGATCTATTAAAAACAAGACTGCAATAATTGCAAATCTTGTTGGGACAGCAGATCTGGCTTGCATCACTGAGACCTGGCTGGACGATAATGATGGCCACATTTTGGAGGCTGCTGTTCCGGCTGAGTACTCAGTGATACACAGCTCGAGATCGGACCACTGGGAGGGAGGGTAGTGATCTGTTTTAAGATGGAACTGGACTTCACAAATGTGCCAGTTGAGGAGACCAACTCATTCGAGTGTACCATTGTGGTAGGTGTAGCGTGTAGGATCGCTGTCATCTAATGTCCACCCGGGGATGAGAAGCGATTCCTTCAGGAAGTAGCAGACTTCATGGTCGACATGGCATTTGAGTCATCCAGGTTGATGGTCCTGGGTGACTTTAACGCCTTGGTTGATGATGAACTCTCGTAATTTGGACAGGACTTCCTCCAGTTGATGACATCACTAGGCTTCACACAGGCGGTTGCTTCTGCCACCCATAAGTACGGTCACTCCCTTGATTTGGTCTTCCTGCTGGGGATCGAAACCTCTGACTCGGTGGTGGAACTGGTTTGATGGTTGGATCATCACACTGTGGGGTTCAGTTTTTTCACCCCCTGCATAGGCCGGCCCCTGTGGAGATGGTCAGATACTCCCCTTTACGGGATGTGAGCCCTATCGGCGGTATTTGACCTATTGGTAATTCCAGAGGCAAGTGGGAGTCCAGAGAGCCTGGTTCAGGCCTATAATAAGGCCGTTACTATAGCCCTGGACTCTATCACTCCTGTCTGAGTTCGTCCTCTCTCCCTTTGCTCTCGGTCCCCATGGTTTGATGGGACCTTGAGGGAGTTGTGGCAACTTGGACGAAGGTTAGAGTGCTGCTGGTGGAAATCCGCCCTGGAGGCTAACCGCCTTAGATTAATGGACCATTATTAAGTCTATCAATCAGCAATCACCCGTAAGAAGGCAGAGTTCCTCTCCGGGGAGATTGCTGCCTCTCAGAACCGATCAACTCAGCTCTTTCAAACCATGGACAGGCTGTGCAACACAGCCTGTCTTCAGGCTCAAAGAGCCTTTTCACAGATCGAGTGTGATGAGCTCACTTGGTTCTTTGTGGATAAGGTGGCCAGCATCAGAGTGGAGATCTAACCGGCACACTCTATGGGAGCTGCTATTGGTCAGTGTATGGTCACTCCTCCTCCTTTTGTCTGGAGCTCCTTCGACTGGCTGGAACTTGGGGATGTTGTGTGGGTTGCCAAGGGTATGCGCCCAATGTGCTGTAGTTTGGACCCGGGCCCAACCTCCCTGATTATGGGTTGTTGCGACATCGTTGGCCCGGTCCTTGCAAGGATAGATTGGTGCTCCTTACGGTCTGGTGAGTTTCCTAGCTCCCTGAAGGAGGTGGTGGTGATACTTATCCTGAAGAAAGCTGCTCTGGACCCAGGCAGCCTTGAGAACTACAGACCAATCTCTAACCTTCCTTTTGTTGGAAAGGTGATTGAGAAGGTTGTGGCGCTGCAACTGGAGAATCATTTGACCATCCATGACATTTATGAATCTCTCCAATCCAGTTTTCACAAGAGGCATAGTACTGAAACCGCTCTGATTTGGGTGCTCAATGATCTCCTGATGGCGCGAGATCAGAAGCGCCTTTCTTTCTTGGTACTTCTTGATCTCTCTTCAGCTTTCCACACCATGGACCATGGGGTGCTCCTCCAGCATCTGAGGTCCATCTGTGGCCTGTCTGGTACAGTTCTCAGGTGGTTTAAATCCTTCCTTACTGGCAGAACTCAGAGGGTGGTGTCAGGGAATTTTTCTTCTGACCCATTCTCTCTGCCATGTGGGGTCCCTCAGGGCTCGGTGTTGTTCCCCATGTTGTTCGTGGTGTATATGCTGCCCCTCAGAGACATTGTAAGATGGTATGGGCTGAGGTTTCACTGCTATGCTGATGATACCCAGCTCTACCTGTCTTTTGCACCCGACCAGAATAGTGCACATTTGGTATTTAACAACTGCCTCGCTGAAATCCAGGATTGGATGAACTCCAGCTGGTTGAAGTTGAACTCAGGAAAGACTGAGGTGATGGTTGTGAATCTGGGCTGCCGGAAAAATGGGTTGGGGGCTGGTCAACTTTCCGGACTTTGCCTGGGAGGTACCCAGCTTCTTTCCTCTGAACGGGTGCGGGACCTGGGGGTGATTCTTGACAATGGGCTGACACTGTGTTCTCAGGTGTCAGCAGTCGTCAAGTCCTCTTTTTACCATCTGAGGAACATCACCAGGGTCAAGCACCTTGTTCCATCCGGCAACCTCCCTACGTTTATCCACACCTTTGTGACCTCACGCCTTGATTACTGCAACTCCCTTTACCTAGGGCTTCCGGGGTTGATATCCTCCGCTTGCAGCTAGTGCAGAATGCTGCGGCTCGGTTGTTGACAGGGACCCCCATGCAAGTCACATCACACTGGTGTTGCGTGAACTGCACTGGCTCCCTATTCAGTGGTGGACTACCTTCAGAGTCAGGCTTCTGACCTACAAAGCCCTACACAGACAGGGCCTGGACTATCTGAAAGAGATCCTATCCCCCCTACTGCCCAGGGTGATCGCTACGCTCAGCTGACGAGGGGTTGCTAGAGATTCCCAGGGTATTTTTGAAGACATAGGTGGCCTGTGCATTCATGTATGCAGCCCCAGCCCTGTGGAATTCTCTACCCCATCAGATTCGGTAGTGCACAGCCGTGGAGGGCTTTAAGAAGGCCCTAAAAACTCTCCTTTGGCTACAAGCATACCCAAACTGATTTTTTGCCCTGTATTTATCTGTTTGATTACCGTGGATGTTATGGTTTTTATTTGTTCTTATTGTTCAGCGCCTTGATAATTGAAAGGTGCATTATAAATAAAGATTATTATTATTATCAAAACATGGCACATGATGGCTGAGTACTGTCTGTCAACCTCACACCTCACCTGAACTACAGATTTTCTTAACAAATTAAAGCAATTTTTTAGGTGGGACAACACACTCCAGGGTGTGCAGTCAACTAAATAATGCACTTTTCTGGTGGCTGCAGCACTCAACTATGCCTTATGCCCAGTAATGTGTTACTGTAATCTGATTACTTACATAACGTGTATCAGTAACTACATACTTACAAGAAAATGTAATCCTGTTGCTGTTACTGATTACATTTTCTCATAAGTAATATGTTACTGTAAAAATCATTTCTATGTAGTATGTCAACTGGACGCTTGTGAAAATGGGCAGTTATGCTCACATGCCTTCCAGTATAATCAATAAAAATTAAATGAAACTGTAACACTCATTACATATGATGTTACTGTGGTCCTGGTTCAGTCCTAGATGCTGGTGGCTGCTTTCACCATCAAATATTTTGCGCTCCCCACCCCTGCTGTCAGCACGGGAACCGCATGAGCCTGCCAGGGGAGAGCCCAAACTTTCAAACACAGCAGCCAATCACAGCTCCAACAGTGAATCCCAACAACTGTCAATAAAATCTTCCTCCTCCTCCCCTCCCCATGTCTCTGCTTGTCTACTATAAATTGAGAGTAGTGCCAAATCTCCCAGCAATGTGCAACACACCAGAGCAAGTTGTGGCAGCAATGACGGGAGTCAGAGTGAGTACAGAGTCCAAGTATTTAAACCCAAACCAGTCTGTTAGTGAAAAAGAAAAGAAGAGGCCCAGCGGAGAGCAAACCAGGGCAGAGCAGAGCAGATCAGCAGCAACAGACAGAGGAGAGAAAAGAATTCACTGGAGTCAGAGCGGAGTACGGTGAGAGTCTGGTAGTGTGAGGCCCGAGCAAGCTGTGCTGTGGCTGCACAACTCAGAGGTGGTGATCAAGTCAAGGATGAGAGACAGCAAGTAGCAAGTGAAGCAACCCACCCAGCCTCTGAACCTGAAGCATCCCCATCCCCGGGATTCCAGGAAGCAGCATTGATTGATCAGCTAGAAGTAGGGAGGGGAAGGTCTGCTTGTGGTAATTTTCCAACTAGGGAGGGTGGGTTGTATTTGGTGCGTGGGTCACTAGGTGGCTGGCTGGCACTGGCAGGCCGATGATGAATTGATGATATTTTTGACGACTTGCACTGGACAGGCCGGCCCACAGCTGTGTCCCGACCCAGGCCCAGTCCACCTATTTTAGAAAAAAATTATGCTGGCATCAGTGGCATGGCGGGGGAGTGGGGAGGCATTGTGCCTGTGTATTGAGGTTGGGCTGAGAGGCAAAGGCTGGGCCTGGAGCTGATGGCCAACATGAGACAGTATGGCACAAGTAGAGCTGCAGGCTCGCAGCAGATGTTGGCTATGCCGGGGACTCAGCAAGGAGGGAGTTCATAAGTAGGCCAACAAGGCCAGGATGGTCTCAGCCTTGCTCTTTGCTGCCAGCCTGGCCCTTTAGCCTTTACCAACTGTTTGGTCCATTTTGTTTCAATATGGGGAGAGAGGGAGGGAGGGAGAAAGGGAGGGTACAAAGGGAGTGTGGGCACAGCTGCGCTGCTTGTACCCCACCCCCTGGAAGCTGAAGCACAATCTTTGAACAGTCAAGCGAGGTAAGGTGGATGGCCACATTGCTCAGGCCTGTCTTTCAGCTGGGGTGGGTGGGTGCAGGTTGTTTGTGGTTGAGGTGGTGGCTAATGTGCATTGTGACCAGGCTGGCCCATGGCTGTGTCCCAACCCGGTCCACCTAAATGTATTTAAAATAATTATGCTGGCATTGGCATGGCAGAGGCAGAATTAGCTCTCTGTGGCTCTGTTGCTGTATGACCTGGTTGGGAGGTAAGGCCTGGATCTGGAGCCGAGGGGAGATATGGTGCAGCAGCAGGTATCAAGCCTCTCAGCAACAGGGATTCGGGAGGGAGTCCTTAAGTAGGCCAACAAGGCCAGGAAGGATGGGTTTAGCATTTTTTCTGCTGCCAGCCTGACCCACTTGGACTTGCTGGTAGAGTGAAAAGAAAGAACATGTAGGCCCGAAGCCCAGGCTGCTGGCCTTTGGGTTGGACCTTAATCTTGCTGCCTCGATCTCCTTTTGTGCCAAAGTGGTCAGGGAGAGTTAACCACACACTGGCCAGTTTCAGTTTTGTTTGTGGCTCTTTCCCTGTGCTCCTCCCTCCCAGAATGATTTGGTATTGTGATTGTTCTTTTAAAACCAGGGTAATTTGTTTGTATTTTCCAGGTTGCATTATTACCTATGGAACTGTAATTGCTCTTTTTTTCTTAACCAATAGAAGTCTATGACAAGGGAATCATTCCCTGTACACAACCAAAATCCCTGTAAAAAACAGAAATCCCTGTAGATCTAGGAGTCTTGTTTCCTTCACCGTCCCCATTGGAAAACCAAGCCAGCTGCACACACTCAGTTTTTTGTTTTACGATTTATTTACCCAGAATAACTCGGCTAAGACTGAGAGAGGATGAAACACCTCATTTGCAGAGTGGTCCTGCTTTTAGTCCTGTGGAAGAAGGGAAATCTGCCTTCTCCAACAGGCACCCATTCCTATGGAATAAACTCTCCCACCCTCCTAAGGAATTCCCCTTCGTTTCACTCTTTCAAACAGCAACTTCACACACTTCCACCCCCAACATGCTCCTGCCACTCTGGTACCCAATCCCTACACTAAGCTTTCGGTCTCACCTTTCACATGTATATCCTACTAGAGTGTGTTGACTGCATCTCATCTGCATTTGAAATTACCACTATGTATTGTATTATTAATTGCATTGTATATCCTGGCTGGTTATGCCTCTGAGTTTCTGTACAAAGTTATTCCACTATGAAGTGTATTAATCAATTGTAGTGTATATCCTGTCCTGTTGTGCTTCTGTGTTCCTGTACAAAATTTTCTTTTTCTCAGGCAGTCAGTCTGTCTGGTCCGATTTCGACCAGTTGGATATCGGGGATGTTGTGAAGGTCGTCCATGGGTTACAGCCAACCTGCTGTAATTTGGACCCTGGACCAACGCGCCTCCTAGTGGGGTGTGTTGATGTCATCAGCCCAGTCCTAGCCTGGACAGTTCAGTGCTCTTTAGTGACAAGGTTCTTTCTGGGACCCCTGAAGGTGGCTGTTGTAAGAACACTCCTGAAACAATCTTCACTGGATCGGGACTGCCTGGCAAACTACAGACCTGTCTCTAACCTGCCCTTTGTGGGTAAGGTTATTGAGAAGGTGGTGGCCGCCCAACAGAAGACCCATTTAAAAACTCATAGCATCTACAACCTTCTCCAGACTGGTTTCAGGAAAAGGCATAGTACCGAGACTGCCCTTGTTCAGATGCTGAATGATCTCCTAGCGGCAAGGGATCAAGGAAGACATACCATCTTGATTGTCCTCGATCTCTCGGCCACATTTGACACCATGGACTATGGGGTATTGATGGAATGCCTGCAGGTTTGTTGTGGACTGGCTGGAACAGCCTACAACTGGTTTAAATCTTCCTTCACTGGCAGGTTGCAGAGGGTGATGTCGGGGAATTTTTCTTTGGCACCTATGTCCCTGCCATGTGGGGTACCACAGGGCTCTGTTCTGTCCCCCATGTTGTTCACGATGTATATGTTACCGCTGGGGGACATTTAAAGATGTATGGGCTGAGTTTTCACTGCTATGCAGATGATACTCAGCTATACCTGCCCGAGCAGCAGGAACCAGCCTCGGTATTTAACAGCTGCCTTGCTGAGATCCAAGGCTGGGTGAGGGCCAACTGATTGAGGTTGAATCCAGATAAGACTGAAGTACTGGTGCTGGAACCTGGTCACCAGGGAGGGTGAGGGGGCAATCTGGTCAGATCCCTGGACTATGGCTTGGGGACTCCCAGTTGCTCACCTCTGATTAGGTGAGGAATCTCAGTGTTGTTTTGGACTGCGGATTGACTCCTAAGTGGCAGGTGTCAGCCATGGTCCAAACTTCTTTCTACCATCTGATGAACATTGCTAGGATTAAGCACCTGATTCCCCCTGGTGATCTGCCAGCACTGGTCCATGCCTTTGTGACCTCTCATCTTGATTATTGCAATGCCCTATACCCAGGGCTCCCAGGGGTAGATCTTTGCCGCCTGTAGTTAGAGCAAAATGTGGCAGCCAGGTTGTTGCCTGGCCTGCCCAGGCTGTGTCATATTACACTTGAAACATAGAAACATAGACTTTGATGGCAGATAAGGACCACTTGGCCCACCTAGTCTGCCAATTTCCCTACCTATTGGATAAGCTGCAGATCCTAGTTAACCCTCAGGCTATTTTTTCCTACACCCCACTATAATTGCCTTATGTCTGTCCCATGCATTCTTGAATTCCCCCACTGTTTTTGTCCCCATGACCTCCTCAGGAAGGCCATTCCATGTGTCCACCAGCCTCTCTGTGAAAAAATACTTCCTCATGTTGCCCCTGAGCCATCCCCCCACCCCGTCTTCAAACTGTGCCCCCTTGTTCTTACACATCTCTTTTTCTCTGTTGATTCCCTTGAGGTACTTGAAAGTTTCTATCACACCCCCCCCCCTCCTTTCCTCGAGGGTATACATATTAAGTTCCTTTAGTCTCTCTTCGTATGATTTCTGGTGCAGACCCTGCACCATTTTAGTTGCCCTCCTCTGGACTGCCCTCATTCTGTCCATGTCCTTACGGAGATGGGGTCTCAAGAACTGCACGCAGTACTCCAGATGGGGTCTCACCAACTGTTTGTACAGAGGAATGACAACTTCCTCTTTTCTACTGATGATGCCTCTCCCTATGCATCCCAGTATCCCCCCAGCCCTCCTTACTGCCTTGTCACATTGCTTGCTACCTTTAGATCATCTGATATGACCACCCCCAGGTCCCTTTCCATTTTTGTTGTTGTTAGTATCCCTCCCCCATTGTGTACTCTTCCTGGGTTTTTGTTTCCCAGGTGCATTATTTTGCACTTCTTTGCATTGAATCTAAGCTGCCATACTTTTGACCATTCCTTCAACCTTGCCAAGCCCCTTCTCATCTTTTCCACGCACACCCCTTGTGTATCAGCCCTGTTGCAGAGCTTTGTGTAACCTGCAAAAGGCATACTTTTTCTTCCAGTCCCTCTGCAATGTCACTTATAAAGAAATTGAAGAGGACCGGCTCCAGTACTGAACCCTGCGGTACTCTGTTAGTAACCCCCCCATTCTTCGGGGTGGACTCCTTTTGCTGTTACCCTCTGTGTCCTGTTGTCCAACCAATTACATTGCTAATTTCTTCAATCAAATGTTCTCGGACCTGTCTCAGTATACCTCTGCCTTCCCATCTCCTCAGACAGCCTCTCTGCTTTCAGCATCAACACAGTCCACTACCCACAGCTATCCTTCCCAACAAATGTCTGAAAATCCCCCCGTTCTACTTCAAGGCAATCTCAAGGACTGAGGTCTTAAAACTATTATGGACTGTATCTGACAACACCAGCTCTAGATCAGATACACTTGAGCCTTGGCTCCTGAAACTATCTGCACCATACATAGCCTCTCCTCTGGCTAGAATTTTCACCTTGTCTCTCTCTAATAGCCAAGTTCCTGACCTCTGGGAAGATTGCTAGTGTAACACCTGTGTTTAAAAAAGGTGATTCCAATGAAATTACTAACTACAGGCCTATTGCCATCCTATCGGTCCTAAGTAAAATTCTTGTTGCAACTCAAACCATTGACTACCTCACAAAGTACAGACTTCTCTCTGACACCAAACATGGCTTCCATAAAGGTCACAGTACCTCTACAGCACTTCTCAAATTCACTACTGATATGCTTATCAATATGGATGCTGGCCATCTCACAGGGGCAGTTTTTATATACCTTACAAAGGCCTTTGATCTTGTTGATCACCCCCTGCTCCTCTCCACTTTTTGCAGTCTGAACTTTTCACCCCCCAGTTGTTGCCTGGTATGGAAGCTATCTATCAAACAGAACTCAGATTGTGAAATTCAACTCTTCTTTATCTGATGGTGCTACCATCATATTGGGGTTCCCCAGGGCTCTATTCTGGGATCTCTTCTTTTCTTACTTTTTATTAATAACAGATGAGGTTTTTCTTTCATGCTCATCTATTCTCTAGGTAGATGATCTTGTACTTTATTCAAGCTCTGATAAGGTCACCACCATAAATGCATTCCTTTCTTCAGATTTCACAAATGTCCAAAATTGGTTTTCTGCGCATAAGCTTGTACTTAATGCTAAGAAAACCCAGGCAATGTTACTTGGATCTGCCCCTAGACTTAGGACATGTCAAACTCCCCTGTTGGTGGAAGACCGCAGTGGCACACAAATAGAAAGTGTTACATCTTTTAAGTACCTGGAAATTCTTCTGGACCAATCCCTGGACTTCAGCCTGCATATACAATCTGCCTGCAAGGCAGTGAATGCTAAACTGGGGGTCGCTTACAAGTCCAGTTTCATGTTGACTCCCTCTGCTAAACTTGCTATTGCCAGAGGCATATTACTCCCTGCCCTCACCTATGGCATGCCGACCTTTGCTGCTGCACACAAAACCAACCTTCATAAGTGGGATGTCACTTATAACACTATCTGTCAGTATGCCTCCTCATCACCACAGCTTAAGCACCACTGCCAACTGTACAGGGACCTGGGCTGGTTATCCCCTTCAGCTTGCCATCAATACTCTCTTGGCTCCCTGACTGACTCTATACTCAGAAACCAGACTCCTTCAGGGCTCGCAACATTGCTGGTACCTCAAACCTCCTCCTATAGACTGCGCTCGGTAGATAAATCCCTGCTGAATGTACCTAGATGTAAAACATCAAAAGGCTCTGTTGCCTTCAATCACTCTGCTCCTAAGCTTTGGAACTCTCTCCCCCAAGCACTTCAAATATCCAGATCCCATGACAGCTTCAAAAAGGAGCTGTGCCTACATCTATCCCTTGCTGATCTCCGCACTTGTTTTAATCCTCCTTAATCCACTCACCCCCCAGATGCTTCCTGGCCTAACGTTCACCTCCCTAACTCATAGCACTTCTTACCCTTATTATCTCCTTGAGGGCTAATCTACCCCCACCCCTGAGTCTTGTCTCGGAGGCCATGATAATGCATCCTGCCCAGTCAGGAATTTGCCCTTGCCTTGCTTTGCTGACAATTTTAACCTTCATTGTTGTGACTAATTTGAACACTGTTTCTTTGCAGCTATGTTGTGGTATCTCCTCCTAGACTGTGTAGGTTTCCTATGCCTAAAATTCTATGTGAATTTCATTAATTGTTATTGTCCTGGTTGCATGTATTCGTTACTACTGAATGTTTTGACCTATACTATTGTAATTTCATTGTACTTATGCTATGTACCTGTCTTTGATTGTTGTACTGTCCCAGGTCGTGCCTGAAAATAGTAATTTCATACCTAGTGCACCTACCTGGTTAACAAAAACTAAATAAATAAAATTTTTTACCCAGACCACTACCCTGGGACCCACTCCCAGGCTGGCTAGCTTGCTTATTAATCTTTTGTATGGCACTGTGTCAAATGCCTTGCTAAAGTCTAGGTAGGCCACGTCCACAGCCCCTCCCTGATCTACTACTTTGGTCACCCAGTCAAAGAAATCTATTACATTTGTCTGACGTGACCTTCCCTCTGTGAATCCATGCTGCCTTGGGTCCTGTGCCCCGCTAGCCTCTAGGTACTTAACAGTTATTTCTTGTAGAAGTGATTCCATCATTTCCGCCACCACTGAGGTCAAACTAACAGGCCTGTAGTTACCTGCCTCTGCCTTGCTCCCACTTTTGTGAAGGGGAATCACATCTGCCCTCCTCCAGTCCTCAGGCACCACACCCTCCTCCCATAATTTGTTAAAAAGAGTAGTCAGTGGTGCCACTAGTTCTCCCCTAAGTTCTTTTAGGATTCTGGGGTGAATCCCATCAAGTCCCATTGCGTTGTCCACCTTGAGTTTTAGGAGTTCTTTCAGGACCCTTTCTTCTGTGAATGGACTGGTATTGTCTCCTCTATTCAGAGTACTTCTTTTATTTGGTTTAGGTACCTCTCGCTCCTCTTCTTTTTTGATTGCCTGTACTCCACTATCTGCACTGGCTGCCAGTTAAGTGGCGGATCTCCTTCAAGGATGGTTTACTGACCTATAAGGCCCTACAAGGGCAGGGACCTGGCTACCTGCAAGACCTCCTGTGTCTTTAATGCCCCTCCCACCTTCTGTGCTCCACGGATGAGGAATTGCTGGAGGTTCCCAGGGTCTTGTTACAGACATCTGGGGCTCACACTTTTGCATACACAGCCCCGACCCTATGGAACTCTCTACCTTGCTACATCTGAGAAACCTGATTGTCGATCAATTTAAATGGGAGCTGAAATCTCACCTACTTAGACAAGCTTTTCTAGAACTGGATTAATATATATACTTTTTATTAATAAGGATTTTTATACACTGTATGCTATATGTATTGTTTTTAAAATGTGTTTATGTGATGTAAAGCGCTTTGAATCACAGTGAGAATTGCGCTATATAAATAAAAGTTGATTGATGATTGATTGATTCTTCTCTGTTCTATCTCAAATGTAAAATAACTGTTAAATGCTTGTAACATGCCTGTTCCCCTTTCCTCTGAGTCACACCTAGAAATGAGCCCCGATTTACTATGCCTTTCCAGGTTACCAAATGTTTCAATAAAAAAAAAATATATATATCCCTCACCCTGTGGATATAGAAGTGCTTCCAGAGCTGTAGAAAGGAGTAAAAGCAGGATCACTTGACTCTGCAAATGAGGACAGTGTTTCATCTCTCAGCTGCACTATCCTGGGTAAATAAATTGTAATAGAATTTTTCAGTAGCCCAGGTTTGCGCTCATTGAAGTTTTACCTTCTACAGTAGAAGCCCGCAGCATCCTAGGGGCTGGACATCTAGGTAAAGGAAAATGTTGGTAGCCTAGCCTGATACAAAATCTACAAGCATTTTTCTAGTGGACCAGTGTCAGTGTTGACCACTGTCATGTTGCTGCTCCTTTATCCATTTTCAGAATGTGGAACTTATTACTTGTTTGTTTCTTGGTTTCTTGTAGGTTGCTGATTGCAAATTGTGCCATGGGCATTGGGCAACATCCCAACAGGTGTGTCATGGTAGCCAAAGGCAAGGCAAATACAGTGGGACTATATTACATGACAAGTGAGTAGGACCTTGTTAACATGTTCTTACTTCATACAATACAATAAACTATCCATTAGCAGTTCCAGTAAAAAAAATGCAGTTGAGACAGGCTTCAAGCACTTAGAGGCAAACAGAGACAGCATTTCATAAGTTTTAAAAAAATTGATATAGACCATTGCATAAAAACGTAAACGTCACTTGTTGAAGCAGTTAGTGTTAGAGGCACTGACAGCAAATGACAAGGGTGATCCTGACCACCTTCCCAGCTGAGTATGCCAGAAAGGAGGCTTAAAGCCACTCCTGGCCATGTTCCTGGTGTTATATTGGTTGGTGACAGTGTGGAAGCAATTTGGTAAAGCAGGGGATGTTAGGCTCAAGAGTGCCTTTTTTGGCTAGCAAGTTTGCGAACAGGTCTGGAGCTTTAGTCTGTATCAGACCTGGACCTCAGTAGTCTAGCCAGTGTGTAAAGGGGAGTGGGGACAAATGAGTGTAGTTATCTACACCAAGTACAAAGTGGCACCGGCACACCTTACAGATCAGCTGTACTCTGTTCAGCAGCAGCCAGCACCATGTCATACAGGCAGCAGGATAGACAGGGATCACAATCACATACCAGTCCATAATCTAGAAGTCAAGTGACAGAATGGAGCTGGCCAGAGTAAAGTATCTATCACCCAATGAGATTGTTCCTGTTACAGTCAGGCACCCAGTCTTAATCTCAGGTTGGGGAGGGGGACCTGTATCATAGGGTCTGTATGGACCACGTGGCCTTCACAGGGCTGGCATTCTGGGATGGGGTAGCTACAGTGCCAGCTGTGGCTGGGGATTGGGGTGAGGCACATTGCGACTGTACTTGAGACACTGTCTAAATTAGGAGGCAGTAGTCTCTGTCATTACTATTACTGTCCCTCGTTTTGAGTGTCACTGTCCTTTATTTCAGTTGCAGAAGCTGTTGAAGCAAGAGTAGGGTAGCAGTCTGTACTGTGAGAGGGAGCAGAGGTTGGAGCACTTCACTAGTTAACTTGTCCACTTATCCACCGCCATCATTGGATTTGCCATCTTCATCAAGGCAGACAGCAACAGAAGCAATAATATTTAGACAGTCAGTCCATCAGACCAGAAAGCCCAGGCCAGTAAAAAATTAAATGACACAGTGGACTTTATTTTCTAAGCATCTTCTAGTTTTGCAATATTGCAGACTGAGACTTTCACTTTACATCTTGTGAAAATAATTTAGACAGAGCATATGTTTATTCAGTCAGACAATTTTAAGCATTATGGTAGCAGCACATCTGTACTGTAACTAATGTTTGAGCATCACTGCTGATGTACATTTCTATTTCGTAGATGTTGTCTTCGCTGCAAATGCAATGCTGAATATCTCTTCTTAACTGGTATAGTTCACGTCTGTGACTCCTTGTACATTTACTCTGGCCTACTGTCAGTGATGTTGCCTCTACTGTGGTTATTGTGATTATCATCTAACTCATCTTAATTTTCCAGTGTCAGTGTGCAGTACATTGTGTGTGTGTCACCCAGTTGTCAGGTCAGTCATTGTCAATGCCCCCTCCCCAACTCCAGCCACACACTTTAAGTAATGTGTTAAAGAAACATTTGCAGCAATATTGTCGGCTACCCCTGTGACTTGTACTTGTGCCACAGCCTGCCAGGCCTGGGTCACACAGTATAACAAACAGTGCTGTGGATAATAATCACTAACATTCGAGGTTTTGTAACCATAGTAGCTAAACAAGTAAAGAAACACAGCAACACAAACAACACCTTGAACCAGATTTAATCGTTACATTTTCAACACTATGACTTGTTTGTTCCTTAAACATGTCTGAAAAAGAAACAGAAACAGAAGACAGTGATGCTGTTCAACCTGAAACAAGTCAGAATGGATCCTCCCCTTCTTCCTCCACCCTGCCCACTTCACCTACTCATACTGCTAGTCTTATTGAGCCACAATACAAGACTGTCTGTTTTCAGAAGTGATATTTCGGAGAGTTTTTTGAGATCAAAGATGACAAGGGCAAAAATATTTCAGTTCAATGTAAACTATGTATGCCGAAATGTATGCCAAAAGGAAAGCGTCTGTCCACATCCAAAAATAGTACATCAGTCTTAAAAACATATGGAACACATCCATCCTGCATCGTTACAGAAGTTCAAAAAAAGTTGTCACACAGTGCGGCAGTAGAAATGATAAGCCGGCAAACCTCCTTGGTCAGAAAAGGATACAGGAAGAGGAAGATGAGGTGGAAGATGATTTGTCTAGCTGAACCAGCAGTGGAAATTCACTGCCATCTCCAGCATTTTTTTAAATGAAGAAATGTCTTCTCCAACAACAATTATTTGAGTCTACAAAGACTTCACTTGTCAGTCAGTCTCGTGTTGACAAGCTTATTATTCAGTTGTAGTTGAAGATCTACACTCATTTAATGTGGTTGAACAGCCTTCATTTGTTAAACCAGTGATTGGTCTACAGCACAAAAACCAGTCATAACATACGAACATGCCAGCAGAAGCAGGCCTTACAATCTATTGAGTCTGCTCAAATGTGCAGTTAGCCCTCAACTTGCAACTGCCCCACCCTCCCACCCTCTTCATCATAACCCCACCCTTTCACCCTGTCACAACCCCTCTTAAAGCCGCTACCATTCTACAGGATACCACCTCCTTGGGCAGAGTATTCCACCTGTCTACCACACTTTCAGTGAAAAAATGTTTCCTGATTTCCCTCCTGAACCTTCCCCCCTCTAATCTCAGCTGATGCTCTCTCGTATCTCTCCCTCTTCTAAGCTGGAACATCCCTTCTGTATTAGCCTTATTTATCCCCTTAAGGTATTTAAAGGTTTTAATCATATCCCCCCTGTCCCTCCTCTCCCCCAGGGAGTACATGTTCAGCTCGCCCAATCTATCCTCATAGGACTTTCCATCCAATCCCTTGATCATCTTTGTTGCCCTACGTTGCACCCCCTCCAACAATTTGACGTCTTTCTTCAGTAATGGGCATCAGTACTGCATGCAGTACTCCAGGTGAGGCCTGACCAGAGACCTGTACAGGGGAAGGATCACCTCCCTATTTCTGGAGGAGATTACCCTCGCTATACATCCTAGCATCCTGTTGGCTTTTGTTGCCACCTTCCTGCACTGAGCTGAGTTGTTCATGCTGCCTGTTATAAGCACCCCCAGATCCTTTTCCTCCTCGGTGCTTTCCAGCTCCATCCCTCCCATCTGATAGCTCCTCCCCTGGTTTCTAGCACTGTACTGCACTTCTTGGTGTTGAACTCCAGCTGCCATGTTTCTGACCACTACTGCAGTTTGGGCAGGTCCTTCTGTAGCCCCTTCCACCCTTCGATGTCATCTACCACAGCTCCTATCTTCGTATTGTCAGCGAACAGATTGATCCTACTCCGGGTCGCACATGAGATATCAACTATGAATATCCCAAACAGCACTGGTCCCAGTACCGATCCCTGTGGCACCCCACTCATCACTTAACATGAAAAACATTGACAGACAGGATAGAGAAAATGTTCCAAAACATGAAGTCAAACTTGATTTCTGAATTCAGCAATGTATCTTACATCTGTACTACCGCTGACATTTGGACAACACATAATAGAAGCTACTGTACCAAGGTGTGACAGCTCATTGGATTGATCACAAAACACTGGAGCAAAAATCAGCAGCATTGGCCTGTATGCCACTTAAAGGAATACACACAATGTTCTTGCATCAAAACTTGAACAAGTTAATTTGAAATATCACATTCAGAACCAGGTTGTGAACACTGTCACAGACAATGGATCATACTTTGTAAAGGCAATTCACAAGTTCGACTCTGACAGTGCCACACCCATCATCAGCACTGTGATTCAGGATGATGACGATGATGATGATGATGATGATGACCATGATGAGCAGCAGGCAGGGTAAAGCAACAACCGTGTTGGTGAAGATAATGAGGACACAGTCGTGAATGTCGTGACCTGATGTATGCAGGATTCTAGATGATGGGGATGAAGACATGGAAGAGATCTACAACCTTTCTTCTCATCAATGCTGTGCAGCTCATAAGCTCATACGCTGAACTTAATAGCAACGACGAATATAGAATCTGCTACATCCAATCCTGCCTACAAGAAGATCTACCACAGTACAATGGACAAATTCTTAGTTCTTTGGAACAAAGTACACAGAAGTTCACAAGCAAGTAAAACTGTCTCTGACGAAATTGGTACCAAACTGGTTATCCCCAATGACACAAGGTGGAATTCTTAAGTGATTGAAAAAATAGGACTCATTGTCGAAAAAGATTAAGATGATCAGCATAACACCTGTGATGAACTTGGCCTCACAAGGTTTAGAACAAATGACATCGCTTTCTTGATGGAGTACTGCAAAGTAATGCAGCCTTTAGCAAACTCACTGGATATTCCATAGGCAGAAACATAATGCTGCATGGGATATCTTCTTCCAACATTGTTTGTTTGATATGAGACCAAGATTATGTTAAGCAACGCCACTTCTTGATGCAATTCTGAAAGCTGTGGACACTTGCTTTGGTACCAGTTTTCAGCAGAGGGAGTTCATTCTAGCAAGCATCATTTTACCACAGTTTCATCTTAGATGGATTGGTAATGAGGAAGATGCTTGTGCAGCAAGAAACATCATAAAGAAGAGACTTAAGGGAGGAAGGAGAAGAGGCAGCTCAAACAGAAATGGGGAAGGGAGGACCAATGTTTAGGAAAGCGGTAAGAAAAAGCAGATTGACCAACAGTAGATTTTCTGGAAGGAATAGAGAAAGAGTGGGAAGTAATGTTGTGAAGAGGGTAGGAGGAAGAAGGAGAGGATAGAAGGGAAATAAGATAAGAGGGAAAGGTGCCAAACCAGAATTTGGATGAGAAAGAGACACAGTGGGAAAGGTGCCTAGCATCAAGAGAGGGGAGAGAGACGGCTGAGTAAAATGAGCAGTGGTGAGTACGAGGAGGGCAGTCTAAGGCAAAATGACAAAAGGAGTGAAAAGGGGGGTCCAGTCTGGCAAGGGAAGATTTGGGGGCACCACTGTACACTAAGTCACCATAGTCAAAGATAGGAAGAATAATTTTTAATACAATTTTTTGGCAGGCAGGAAGGGGAATGCTCGCTTTATGTCTGTACAATGCACCAAGCTTAGGGTGAAACTTAAGGGGAATTACATCGATGTGCACTGAGAAATCAAGATGCTGGTCAAGGCAGACCCTGAGGTACCAAAAGGAGGAAACATCATCAATTTTAGCACCATCAAGGATATTAAATAGTGGGAGAGAAGTAAGTTTGGCAAGCCTCGGATGGGTACCAAAAGTCATGGAGACTGTTTTTGGCATTGAGGGACAATTGGTTAGACTTGAACTAACACTGAATGTTGTCAAAATCCAACTGAAGCTGTGAGATAAGGTCATGGGAAGAGGAGCCAGATGCAAAAAGAACTGTGGCATCAGCGTACGTGTGAATGGATGCAGAGGAGCAGACATTAGGAAGGTCATTTAGGAATATGGAAAAGAGAATAAGACCCAGGAAAGACCCTTGAGGGACACCTGAGCTAATGGGAAGTGGAGATTAAATGGATTTTCCTATCCAGACAGCTTGAGACCTACCTTGAATGTAAGAATGAAACCAACTGACAGATGAGTCAGAGAGGCCCACTGCTTTAAGTCTGTCCAGAATGAGGGGATGTGCCACAGTGTCGAAAGCTTTGGCAAGATCAACAAATATGACAGAAGTAATCAGTCCTTGATTCATACCTGTATGTGTAGAGTCAGTGAGCCGAAGGAGGGAGGTAGAAGTGGAGTGGAATTTCCTAGAACCAGACTGGAAAGGAGTGAAAAAGGAGGAGCTGTCAAAAAAGGAAGTGAGCAGAGATATAACAATGTGTTCCTGTAACTTAGCCAAGGTAGAAAGGAGAGATATTGGACGGAAGTTACCAGGAGAGGTAGAATCAGCACCTTTGTGAATAGGTATGACAATAGCCTGTTTTGGGAGGGCTAAAGCCCGAGGTTCAATGTAAGGGAATAACTCCTCCCACATCCCTAATAAAGGCCAGCCTCCCTCAACAGTTCTCCACTTAGCGAGTTGTGATATCACTCACCCTTCGCAAGTGCCAAGCTCCTGCGTGGCTCATGTGGCTTAGCCCTCTTCCTTTCCCAGCTTCTTGTTTCTCCTCACCTGCATGTTGGTTTGTTTTCCTCCCATGCTTGTCATTTTGTTCCATCCTCCCCTCATCTCTGTTGTTCCCCTGTTGCCTCTTGGTCCATTCCCCCTCTGTTCGCCTTTTGTCTCATCCCCCCCCCCATCACTTCCCTGCTCCTGCCTTTTGTCACTTTTTTTTTGGTTTCCCTCCTCAGTTCCGTGCACTGCCTCTGCTGTGGCTTCCCCATTGCTCTTACCTTGTGCATTGGGTCACTCCCCATGCCTGCTGCCTGTTTCACTCCTCAGGTACTGCAGTATCTCCATGAGTGCTGTTGCTTTCTACCTTGATCCTACTTCCACTGCTTGGTCACCTGCCTGCCAGCTCCTATGCACTTGTAGCTTGCTCCCTCACTCCCTGGGTGATGAACCCTCCACTTTAGCAATGCACCCCTCCCTTCTGCACCTGAATGGACTGCTTCCTGCTCGCTGCCTCCTCCTGTGAGCATTCTTTAGTTTGTCCTCTTCCATGTCTGTTACCAACCTAGTTTGTCTCCCGAGGCTCTGGGTGATCTCATTTCCACTCCCCATGCCCCTCTCTGAGGACCTCTCACTAGCACCCTTGGCCTTTCTGCGGTGGGCAAGCAAGCTGTGTGACTTCCTTGTCTGTTGGAGGCTCCCCCCCACCCATCCCCTGGAACTGGGCGGGCTTCTTTTTGTCTGACAGCAGCCATGAAGTAAAGACTCAATTTTCAGTTACCATGTTTTTGTATACTGTTGCATTCATGCTGTTGGAAACTAGGTCCTGATACTAGCCTACTGTGGTCTGCTGGCTCATTTCAATCTGGGGCCTTCCAGCATATTTTGGGTCTTTTCCTATGTTCCTCCACTGTCTGCTCCAGATCTCACTGGTTACACTTAGGGTGCCTGCTTTACCCCCAAAAGATTCCTGCCGAGTGGCTGAAAACCACTCTCCCCCAATTTGTACCCCCAGTCTCCAATCAGCTGCTGGAAGGCTTCTGCGCAACTGCTGAACTCCTCCAAGTGTTATTCTTCAAAAAGCCATCTGTATTTGCAATGAGAAAAGGTATCCTGCTGTTTTGTCAGGAGAAAGCAGACTTGCATGGACATGATGTTGTCTTTTTTTCTTTCTGAAATGTGTCTGCTCCAATGTTTCCATTGTTTTGAGCTCATATTCTGGGTACTTTGCTCACCAATAAAAAAAAAATAAATTCCATCCCTTGTTCTTGCCCTTGCCCCTTGCTCCCTACATTTTCTTTTTGGGCCTCCTGCTCCCCCTTTTCCACACCCTTTCTACCACAACTATCCTGCACCACCTCTGACCCTATGCTGTCACCTGCAATTCCTCAGTTTTAGTCCTCTGTGCCACTTTTGCACTCAACCTTCCCTGCCAGTTTACGTTGTCGCCTATATCACTTATACCTTACCATTTATCAGTCCCCTTAATCATCATCCCCTGTTCAGTCTATCATTCCTGTGTTATCTTGTCATACCCAGTACCCAACTAATTTTAGCACACTCAGTTCTCTGCAATGCTTCTGCCCGTTCTCTCATCCAGGTCCCTGGTACTGGTTCACTCAGTCCCACTTCATTTGGTGTTCCTTCTCCTAACATTTTATACTGTTTAGCCTTGGCTGTTACACATCATTAGTTTGTGCTGTCTGCTTCACATTCCCCGTTATGCTCCTGCTCCTCCTCCTGTTTCCTACGTTCAGTCTATGGATCTTCAGTTCCCTGCTGTCATCTCCTCCCTCGTAACTACTCTGGATGGTTCTGTTTTCCTGTTGCCTTCATCTTTGACTTCTGCTCACATCCCCTTTGCTTCCTGCTGGATATCTGATGATTTGCCCATCTTCAAGGATGGGTGCCCAAGGATTTTACAGCTTTCCCTTCTGCCAACTTTGTCTCAATCCAGAGGTCTACCATCAGTGATTCAAGTTCACCATCTCCTCTGGAAATGGGAACCTCATACCCCATCACCGCTGCACCTTTTACTATCTGCATTTCCAGTTCGCTGTCTCCTTCGGACCCGGGAACTTCATACCTCATCAGCGCTGTATTTACAGTGCTTTCTGCAGTTCCAGTTCGCCACCTCCTTCAGGGGTGGGAGTCCATTCCCCATCACCACAGCACCTTCTGCTATCAACAACTCCTGTTCGCCATTTCCTTCAGCAGTGGGAACCTTTTACCCCATCACTACAGTGCCTTTTGCTATCAGCAATCCTAGTTCACCATCTCCTTTGGGGTGGGAACCTCATGCCCCATCATCACAGCACCTTTGCTATCAGTGATTTATGTTTGCCATTTCCTTTGGAAGTGGGAATTTCATATGCTATCACAGCAGCGCTTTTTGCTATCAGCCACTTAAGTTTACCATCTCCTTCAGAGGTAGGAACCTCATACCCCAACTTTATAGCACCTTGTACCTGGATTCACCTCAGTTTTACCTAAATCTACCACCTGATGCCCATTTTAGCTTCCTGCATTCTGTTCTGTTATGCTGTGGCAACTGCCCGCAGTCCCATACCTTAATCACAATTTCCGATGTCAGTACTGCTCGGCCTCTGCTGACTTCCTATCAAGCTCCATTCTCCAGTCAGTGGACTTTCACTTCGAACTTTCCCTCAATGTTTGGACTGTTGCCTTTCTTCTTGCCACCCTGGTGACTCAGGGCTCCCTGTGTGTCTCTTTTGGGCATTCTTCACAACTACCACGTTCAGCATCCACGCCATTCAATTTCTCCTACCCGTTCATCTGATTCATACTCCTATCTCAGCTGACATAACTGCTCTCATCCAGTGCTCTAAGGAGTTCCTGCTCTTCTCACGAAAAAGAAATCCTCATTCTGTGACATCCCTTGAGCAGCACGCCATATAGAGTCTAAGTCACTGTACGAAATATCAGTACTTCCCGATAATCTCCCCAGGATCAGTTGCCAGAATCCTTTTCATCTGGACTACAGAAGATCTTGCCCCTCATTCAGCTCTGTAGGATCTTTCATTACATATTCCATTTAATTCAAACAGCATCAACGTCACTACCTCCCGATATCTTCATAGGATCCAAGCTTAATGGAGTCTTCACACCCATCATCTTACCCTGGAATTGTGAACCTAATTCCTTCTTGGGACATACCAACTCCATAATAACTATAAGTCTCAAGGATAATGGGAATCGCAGCATGCCACATAGCAATACTGGCATCATCCATTATACATTTCACTTTTAGTCTTCTCTCCAAAGCACAGATTCTCTTCGACCAAGTTATCCCACTCATATTTCCTGAATAGCCATTGGATGCTCCTAAGACCCTCATTTCATCTACTATCCCAGAATATGTATCATCAGATCTTGGATGCATAGCTGTCTTGCTAAAATTACACTGTCCCAACTCAATTTTCCCTGGTTTCTGGAAATCACCATGTCACTACTTCACTCAAATGGTCAGCCCTCTACTCCAAAGTGCCAACCTCTGAGCGTATGATTTGTGGACAGTTAACAGTACAAGGTAATCCTCTTGTCTGTTTTGTGGGTTTGAGTCACCTTAGTCTCAAGTTCTAGAGGGATTCAAACTGATAACCTCCTGTTAGCATACCCAATTATCAGGCTCAGATGATTCTGTCTTTGAGGGCCAGATATCTTTGCCTATGGGCACCTAACCAGGTCTACAAAATAAACCCTTAGAACTCGATGCAAGACCTTAGAGAACTCTATCCATTTCCCAGTTTGGTATCAAAATACGTTCATACACAGCGTCAACTATAACCTTCAAAAGCTTCACTTAAATAAAAAGAAATGTCAAGGCACACCAGCAGTTTCTGTTTTAAAATATATATCTTTACCTTAAAATAGGAAAACAGAAAATATTACAGAACAAAATATCCCAACACATACAGCCTTAAAACAAACAGGTTTGAAGTGCAAGTTCCAACAATACATACATTCAGACTGGTCTAATCTAATATATGCTTACTTTCTTTCAGTACTGTGATGTTTCTTCCTCAGTCAGAAAAATGAAAGTGTGTCTGTCAAGGTCTTCTCAGTATGTTAAAAACAGTCCTGAGCCGGCCCTCTTGCTGAGGTCACCAAACTCCACCTTGGTGTAACAAAATCTATATTTTATAACACCAAGATGGCCAACTAAGGTATTTAAAAAAATAAGAGATAACATAATAAATCTCCTCTTCTCGTGTTTACTGGTCTAAACCAGTTTGTGCTTTGCTTTACACACACATCAAAAGTCTCTTTGATATAATTCACTGTATTCAAAGCAAAAGTGTATTTGACTCCTTAAATCCATCTGGCCTTGGTATCTACACATCAAAGGTCTCTTTGATGAAATGAGCTGGTTTCATGGGAGGTTATGCACAACACTGGCCAGTGTCCCTTTTCTCAGGACATCTAGTGCAGATCAAAGGATTTCCCTGAGGACGTCATGAATGGCTAATTTTATTTCCTGGAATCAAAGTAAATTGACAAGATAATTGCACCCCAAAGATCTGCAGTTTAACAATGTCCTGTCCTTTGAATTTATCCCAGGGGGGGTTGAAGTGTCAGCTTCAGCAGCCAGCACCTCCCTCTGCCACAGTCCTTCATACATTAATTTCTTATATTTACAACAAAAAATTATACAGGGATGAGAACCAGCTGTCCAGGTGCGACACATCATACTTCACTAAGTTATCTACATCTCTTCATCATGATACACTAATCAGGCCAGCTACCTATCCAATCACCCTTTCTAACTCATCTGATGGGATTTATCCCCTCCATACTCTCACCAGCGAATACAATCGCCAAGAACAGGCCTCCATCTGAGTCATCATCCTGCACATCCCCATCTCACCTGGCTGTTTCCCTATCGCAGTTATGCTCTGCAACAGTTCTACATCTGACTAAGCAGTCAATGCATCCATTTCATTGCTTTATTTTTTCTCTGATTCAAATTGTTGTTGCTGGTATACCTTCTTCTGCATTATTACAAGGTGTGCCTACAGGTGTGTGCTAACAGATTACTGCTGTAATCTTCTGATTCAAATTGTCTTTTGCAAGGTATATCTTCTGTTACTGCTTTATTTTTCTCTGGAGCAAAGTGTTTCTTACAGGGTATATCTTCTCTGAAATTATTACAGGTGGTGCTTTACAGGTTTTACAGTTTTATCTAACATTAGGATAAGCTTTCAGGGTTACTGCATTTGTTGTTGACTGATTGTTTCTGCTCTTACCTCCTTGTTCTTTCGTCCGTGGTTCTTCTTTTTTTGGCAGGGGAAGGGCCCAGCCACCCACCCCCATCCCCAACCACCCCACACTACACTCCTTTTATAGGGTACCACAGTTGTAACATTTCCTGTGGCAGAACAGGAAGGGGCGGATCAGTGGGGGCCTCCACAAGGTGATCTCATTTACAGGGCACTAGTAATTTAACTTGTTATAACAAGTTAAACAAAGCACAATTAAACCATTACTTGCATTTTTTTTCCTTCTAATTACTCTGACTAGGTTACAAACCCAGCAACTTATTTGGAATGGATTTCATTAACTGTAGGTACTGTGGAACAATTTTCAGAAGGACAGTCTTACAGGATTTAGGACACTGTCCTACATGCTGGGCCTTTGGAGATCTTAGGTCTCAGCTCCGGGCAGCATGGGCAGAGATTGCACACCTCAAATTTCATATTGAAGAGGAAATACATTATAAGAACCACCCGCCATTTCCCAGCATCCAACAGAAAAACCTCGATCATGAGAGGGTAGTTGGTCCAGGAGGTTGCAGGTGGTTAGGAGGAGCAAATCAGGTGCCCCATCACTCTCTGCTCTCCAACACATTACCTCCAAAACCATATAAACACTACAAACAGGTATCTGCCTCTATCTCTGAAATCAAATAAAGAGGCAGAAGACACTGCAGAGCAGGACATCATGGCACAGGAGCTAGCCAACAATACTCACCCAAATCAGGAACCAAAACTAAACAAGCAGAAAGGAAATCCAAAAACTTTGATCATAGGAGACTCCATGATTCGGGAGTTGATACCCATCTCCAGCCAGGGGTGATGGTCAGATGTCTCAGGTACATCAGCATGGAGAGACACTGACCGCATTGCTAAAATTGTTCACAAAGCAGGAGAAAACATTGATGTCCTAGTACACATAGGGACTAAT
Organism: Neoceratodus forsteri; assembly: GCA_016271365.2. Classification (NCBI taxonomy): domain Eukaryota; kingdom Metazoa; phylum Chordata; order Ceratodontiformes; family Ceratodontidae; genus Neoceratodus; species Neoceratodus forsteri. The sequence continues at coordinate 1,238,952,475 of CM057455.1, forward strand.
GATCTCGCCAGCCGGTCAGTTGTGGAGACCAAGGAACACCTGACTAGGCTGGGTGACAAACTATCATCTATTTCGTCCGGCATCTCCTTCTCTGAGATCCTGCCAGTCTGGGAGAAGGGAGCAGATGGACGGAAGGTCAGAGAAGGGGAGATAGGGGAGCTAAACACGTGGCTCAAGGACTGGTGCCAGGAAAAAGGACACAGATTTGTAGGGAACTGGCAACAGTTCTGGGGCGAAAGTTCTTTAAATTTGATGGACTGCATCTGACTAAAGAGGAGTCAGTGCATTGGGGCAGAAGTTTGGCGTCTTTGCAGAATATTTAAACTAGCAAATGGGGAGAGGGTGCAGCACCCATACGTCGAATGGGAAGAACACCCCTCCCCTCAGCTAGTGGTCAAACAGGAATTCAGCGTTTGCCATTCATTTGCATCACCAGGTAAGAAAAAGGTTGGTCTCCCCATACGATGCACAGGGTAATGCCAAACTTCACCCAACAACTAACACACCAAAATCTGGCCAATGGAAAATCATGTACAAATGCTCACAGCCTGGGAAATAAGATCCCAGACCTGCAGGCAATAATGTCAGAGGCTAAACTGGACATAGTAGCATTAGTGAGACGTGGTTTACCAGTAACCACACTTGGGAGACTTCAGTACCTGGATATGTATTGTTCAGAAGAGACCGAGGTGCAAAAGGGGAGGGTGGCCCTGTATGTTAATGAAAATATCAAAGCTACAGAAATTCAGAATACACATAAGGAGCCAGAAGAACTGTGGGTCACCCTGGAAACAGGTAATGGGACAGCCATAAGAACTGGGGTTGTCTACAGGCCCCAGACCAGAGGAGGACATAGACACATTACTGTTAGAAGATATACAAAACATGACAGCTAAAGGGGAGGTTCTGATAATGGGAGACTTCAACATGCCAGATACAGATTGGTCAATACCAGCAGGAACATCTGCCAGAACTAGACTCATAGTGGATTCCCTGCAGGGGAGGGCCTCAAACAACTGGTACAGCAACCCACAAGAGACAGGGCTATCCTAGATCTAGTACTGACTAACAAAGAAGGGATCACAGATCTCCAGGTAGAAGGTCACCTGGGGGCCAGTGACCATCACATGGTATGGTTCAATTTGGCTACTACATCTAAATCATCCCATTCCAAGGCAAAAATATGGGACTTCAGAGGAGCTGACTTTGATAAGATGGCCAACAGAGTTAAGCTAGCCATGGCAAAAAGAAACACAGGTGAGGAGGTACAGGCAAAGTGGGCAAGCATTAAGGATACAATACTTGAAGCAACATCCCATTGTGTTAGACAGAAAAGGAAGTGCAAAAGAAGAAGGAAACCACTTTGGTTCTCAAATATAGTAGCAGAAAAGGTCAGAGCCAAAAGGCTGGCCTTCAGAAAATATAAGGAACACAGCGGATGAAGATAGGGAGGCATACCAAACTGCCCTAAGGGAAGCAGGTAAGGCAGTAAGGCAGGCAAGTCCCAAACTGAGGAAACACTAGCACGAACAGTAAAGAAGGTGACAAGACTTTCTATAGATACATTAGTGAAAGAGAAAGTCCAGAGGGGGATATGCTAAGCTTAATGGAGAAAAGGAGCATGTGGAGGAGGACCCTGTAAAGGCATCTATCCTAAATAGATACTTTTGCTCAGTATTTACTGAAGAGAAGGTAGGGCAGGGCCCACAGCTCAGCATCATGGACACAGGGGAGGGAGGTGAGCACTACTCCTCTCACAAAAGAAAGGGTCCTACAAGAGCTTGCTAAGCTCAGGGTGGATAAGGCAATGGGACCTGATGGCATACATCCCAGGGTACTTAAGGAGCTAAAGGAGGAACTAGCAGAGCCATTAGCAGAATTGTTTAGTGAGTCTCTGAGCACAGGAGAGGTCCCAGAAGACTGGAGAAAGGCTCATGTGATCCCACTCCACAAGAGTGGTAGCAGGAGGAGGCGGGAACTACAGACCGGTCAGTCTTACCTCAGTAGTGGGCAAGATTATGGAGGCACCCTTAAGGAAAGGATAGTGCAACACCTGGAATCCATAGGGGCACAGGATCCAAGACAGCATGGGTTTACAAAAGGAAGGTCCTGTCAAACTAATCTCATAGATTTCTTTGACTGGGTAACCAGAGTGGTGGACCAAGGGGAGCAGTTGATGTCGCCTACCTTGACTTCAGCAAAGCTTTTGACACTGTTCCACATAGAAGATTGATAAATAAGCTAGGTAGGCTCGGGTGGGTCAGAAGTTGGTCAACTGGGTGGCAAACTGGTTGACTGGCAGAAAACAGAGAGTGGTGGTAAATGGTATACAGTCAGAAGAGATGCAAGTCACAAGTGGGGTACCTCAGGATCAGTCCTGGGGCCAGTCCTATTCAACATCTTCATTAGTGACCTCCGCAGATGGACTAGAGGGTAAGGCTTGTCTGTTTGCAGATGACACCAAGATCTGCAACAGAGTAGATGATCCAGATGGGGTGGGCAGAATGAGAAGAGATCTGGATAAACTAGCAGAATGGTCAGAAGAGTGGCAACTGGGATTTAATGCAAAGAAGTGCAAAATCATGCACATAGGAAGAGAAACCCTGAAGCCACTTATAGGCTGGGAGGAGTTGCTAGCAGTCACAAAGGAAGAAAGAGACTTGGCATCATCATCACTGATGACCTAAAATCATCAAGCAGACCTCTAAAGCAGTAGGTAAGGCTAGGGGGTGTTAGGGTGTATTAGTAGGGGTATCACAAGTCGTAAGAGGGAGGTAATAATCCCTCTGTACAAGACATTAGTTAGGCCCCATCTGGAGTACTAATGCAGTATTGGAGGCCACACCTTCACAAGGACATTAACCAAATTGAGGCAGTCCAGAGAAGGGCAACCAAAATGGTGCAGGACTGCATCAGAAGACATATAAGGACAGATTAACGGAGCTCAATATGTATACCCTTGAGCAAAGGAGGGAGAGAGGTGATATGATCGAGACATTTAAACACCTTAAGGGCATAAACAAGGTGAAAGAGTCTAACATGTTTAAATATAAGAAAATAGCAGGACAAGAGGACACAGCATGAGATTAGAGGAGGCCGATTAAGGGGAATGTGAGGAAATTCTTTTTCACAGAAAGGGTGGTAGATGCATGGAATGGCTTACCACAAGAAGTGGTGGCTATGAATACAGTGCAGGGCTTCAAACAGGCATGGGATAGGCATAAGGAGCAATACAAATGACTATGAATAGATAGGTCACTGACAGAGCAAAGGCCGATGGTACATTTATAAGGTAGAAAAGAAATGGGCAGACTGGATGGGCCTTGCGGTCCTTATCTGCCGTCAACTTCTATGTTTCTATGTTTCTATTGTATTCCACTCTGCCGTCAACTCCCTTTTTGCCTCATCAGTCAGTAAACTCAGTCAAAGACCCCACTTTTTTGGGCTCCCCACAACATATAGATATTGGATCCACCAGCAAGGCAATGCTGCAATGGCCAGTTAAGCTCCCGGCACAGGTGATTCAGCTACAGCAACACCCATATCCATCATCTTACAAAGAAGTCCTTCCTGAATATGAGCCTATGAAAACCTCATTGTAGCAACTCTAATTCACCTTCAAACCTCAAATTTATCGTATTGAACATTTCAATTATACTTTTTGGTATCCATTTACTGCCTTTACAGCATTCCTTCCTTCATTAGTCTGAAATCTTTCAATTACCCCCTTCCACCAGATACCAAAATCTGCTTTCTGAGTGCTCAACTATCTCCCTATAGATGAATATATAGCGAAACATTGCAAATTCCCTGAACTCGAAGCCATTAGACCCTAATTCGAATGTCAGGGCTTTTACTACACCATTGTCTAGCTTTTAGTTAATTCCTGCATTTCTTCCTAAACAGAACTGAGAACAAGCTCTTCCAAGAACCTTGGAAACATCTGAACCATTTGCCACTCTACAAAAGGAACTAAGCATTGTATCTTGCCCTTACTTTCTTCAACGTCTGTCAGATTACTTTAATGATTTCACAACATACATCCCATAGTTCGGAGTCTGGCAGCTCATTTAAACAAACTCATGCTCCTCATGCTCACATTGATCTGTACTTTCATCAAATATCAACCAATGTCACATATGAATCCTGGTCTTTGTTCAGCCCCCTTTCTTTTTTTACCACCCAGACATAATTCATTTTAGGATCCAGACATTCCTTCGGATTGGCCCTGCCTCTTCAACCTCAAGAATCAACCCTCCTGAAGGCATCATTCAACAGACTTGGAAGATAGAATTTCATCACTACAAACATTACACACTACTCAAAATCTCAGAACAGAATTCTAAGCATTTAGGATCATCTCCTCTTAGTTTGCCCTGAGGAAAGGTGGGTCAATAGCCATGGGTCCTCAAATGTTTACTCCACCGGGGGGTATTCCTCTCATGCATGTTGCTGGTCATACTCTCTCTGAGCTGGAGGAGGTAATCTCTTTGGGCCTTCTATTCCCTTCTCATTACCCAGCTTACCCAACAAGGGTGGGAATAGAAAAAAGCCAAAGTTCAAAATCTTATACGTATACACAAGCACTACTCTATTTACAAAAACGTTGAATGGGAGGGCTAAAGCCTGAGAGTCAATGTTGGGGAATAGCTCCTCCCACATCCCAAATAAAGGCTAGCCTCCCTCAATAGTTTCCCACTTAGCACATTGCAAAATACCCACCATCCTCCCCTGCCTCCGCCTCCTGTGGCACTCTGTTCACCCTTGGTACTGGGCCTTCTATTCCCCACTTGCTACCTGGCTTACCTACTAAGGGTGGAAATAAAGAAAGGCCAAAGTTCAAAAGCATATGATTTCACAAACACTACTCTATTCACCAAAACATTGAACCATCAGGAACAGAAGCAGAAGAAACGGAATGATTTAGAAGTAAGGTAATGGGAAGAGCAATGGCAGGCACTGAGAGAAGGAGAAGTTTAGGGTCAAGGCCATCAGGACTACCTCCCTTCAATGAATTAAGGGCAAGCAGAGTGTTTAGGGAAATAGGGGTGCAATGTGAGGGAATAACATGCTTGTGTAAACTTGTGATTATGTTTTACCTTGGCTTTACTTGTTCTCACCCCGTGTTGACATGAGGCTGGGATCTGGGAAAATGAAGGCCCAGAGAAGGGGCAAGAAGAGCACCAAGTAGAGGAGATGGGGAGGATGGAGTGTGTCCAAACAAACTAAACACTGAGTGAGTTTGGAGGCATGCTCAAATAGTGCTGGTGGGCAGAGTTATCCCCCCCATTGGACCATGGGATAAGCCCTCCAAGAGTGATAGGAGAGAATGAAAATGAGAGAGGAGAGGAAGGCAGAGAGAGGAAAAGAAGGAGGGTGGGGGAGGAAGGGATAACATTAAGGACACAGGTAGTAAAGTAAGAGTTAAAAGACATAGCAACAGCAGATGGGACAAAAATAAGGGAGTCACCAGTCTTAAGAGTAAAAGAGGGAGACTGGGTCTGAGGGGAGAAAAGGGAATGAATAACCTTCCAGAACCTGGAGGGTTATTGATGTTGTTTTGGAGCGTGGAAGCAAAATACTCAGACTCTGCTAGTCTGACAGCTTTGGTACAGGCATTGCACAAGTGTCTATAGTTGACCAAAGAAGACTGGGAGCCAGTGATTTTAAAAGTAAACCAGGCTAGGTCTCTGGTGCGGAGATAACCTCAGCTGATTTCCAGGGCAGATGTGAACCCCGAACTCTGGTATTTTTCAGGAGTGCATGACAACCCCAGACAGCCAATAATTTAGACTGAAAGGGTTCTATGTGATAACAGTGATTGCAACAGAGCGATTGCCTTTATGGTGAATGTACATTGCCAAAAATAAGAATGGCGATGTACAGTACATTCGCAGTGACAAAATAACTGTCAAGTGTTTGTGCAGGAGCTTTACTCCCCCACCCCCTAACTAAAATAACAAACTCCGGAAATGCTATGGGAGGGGAGAACTAGGACAACAACAAAAAAAAGACACCGCCACAGAAAAATAAAATATTGTGCTCCACCCCAGCCCCGAACCCTGCACACTCTCCACCAGAGCCAGCCACCCTAACCACCATGCCACTAGGCCAGCTCGGTGGCTTCCCTTCTCACCACCCCCAACATACCTTATGGATACCTTCCATTATCCTGTCACTCTTCCTCTCGCCCTGCACTTTCCGCTCGCTACCCTGTCAGGGTCGCTCTCCCCACAGGAACTGAGACTGAGTTGCTCATATCTGAGTCACTCATTCTCAGTTGCCCTTTTAAAGGTATACCAACTGAAAGAAATGTAGGGCAGAATTCATATTACTAGCTGCAGAGATAGGCAACCAATAAGTTAATCAAAGGTCAGTTAGGAGAGAGAGGTCAAGTCAAGTAACTTAAAAGACCTGAGAAAAATGAATTTAGAGGGGGGCTTTAGGACAATGTAACTTGTGCACATAGTAAACCATATGATGATCACTGAGTACTTCAGGAATGATACCTGCATTCGCTATACAGTGTAGATGAGAAGCGAGGACCCAGTCTAGCAGAGAATGGTTTAAGAATTGTAAATTTAAATGAGTGGGTTCAGAAATCAATTGGGTTAACTGCAGTGACTTCACATTTCTTTTTAATACCACATTTTTCCCCCATACTTTGCTGGCTGGGGCTCGGTGGTGGCGTACCGCCGATTCGGAACTCCGGCCCCCCAATGGGGATCATGCTGCATGGCAATGGGGAGCATTTATTTTTTCAAGTAGTTATGGAGGTGGCTGTGTAATCCCGTGTCCCTACCCCTGAGGATGCTGGCGCATAGGACCAAGGTCCAGGCATAGAGCTGTGCTAAAAACACAGCTCCAGCCAAGCACCTAGAGACATCCCCCTTCCCCACCACACTGCAACCCAGTGGAGCGGTGAACCCTCCTTGGGAAAGGAGAGCTGCCATACGGCAGCTCAATCCAACTCCCACCCTCCTCCCAGTCAACCCCGACAACCCAGGCTCATTCCTGAACCCAGGTCACTGGCATAGCGTGAGGTGTGGTGTCCAGTGCCTCAACCCTCAGTGCCACTGGGCCAGCCTGTGACTTCACATTTTGTGAAAATTTATTTGCATTAGGGGAGTGCAAATTTATATTAAAGTCACCAAATATAAATAGCTCACCACTTGGGGAGTTAGAAGAAATAGAGGAAAGAAGCTCAGTAACTAAAGCAGGGAATGTACCAGAGCAGCAGTAAACATCAGCAATATAGGTAGGAAAAGAAAAGGAAAGAGAGAGTTTATAATTATAACAAGTATTATGCCAGGCACCCTACACTTTATATATAATTCCTAGACAGTTATTTGGTTGAACATAATCGTAATGTTTATTGTACTGTTAAAGTGAAATGCCATTGCCATATTGTCTTCTCATTGTTGGCTCAGTCATATTATCTTCTCTTATCTCATCATCTCCATTCGATCTATCAGTACCCCTAGATAATGAGCTGATCTGTGTTATTTACCATACCAGCATCAGCCTCATGCTACTTGGTATTTATATTCAATGACCAAATCTCATGCAAAAAAAAAGGCAATAACAATTTAGGAAGCAGTATGTGTTATTTTTACTCACTAGAAAATAATGGGGTTAACATTTATTTTTACGTGGGCTGGTCACAATTCTATGAAATGTTTGTATCTGATGTGATACAACATGTGGGAACTGGGATTAACCAGGGAGGGTCTCCCTCACTTGTAAAGCCAAACAACATCACATTTTCATGTGACAGTACCCACTCAGTGATGTTTTTCCAATATTCTTTGATTTCTTTTGCACAAAAATGGCAACTTGCTGGCTGACAATTTAGCCAAAGCTGCCTGTCTTCTACATAACAAGATTCAGAATCCACCTAGCTAAGCATCACTAGCTAACCTACAGTATCTACCTTTGGCATAACCAGTTTCTAGTGAACTGTCAGGTAACTGTCTGCTGACAGTGTGGTCTTCATCGTCCTCATGAACTTGTCTCAGACAAAGTTATAAATGGTTATCATCATCATAAATCCTAGCTGACAGTCACCAGTGATTCATGCACAGCACGAGAGGAAATGACTGAGATGACAGCAAGCTAGAAGAACCACTAGCTGCACATTGACACTGATTCTTGCCTGGATGCCTCCTACCATGCCTCCCTCCCTTTCATAGTTGAGGCAAACTCATCAACTTCACCACGGACGTGGGCAGTGGTTGGCTTCACAGCTACTATGAATGGATAGGGTTTTTGGGATGACAAGACATCTCATCATCCTCAGTAACAAACATCATCATCATCATCATCAGTCATTCGTTCACTGTTTGACAGTAAATGAATGACAGCAAGCTAATCAGATGGAGCAGGGTCCCATGGTGACAATGTTGTGAGCCACCCGACCCCACCTACTGCACACTGACACTGGTGGCACTGGCCACAGCTCTGCCCTGACCCCCATCATAGTTGAGGCAAATTCATCAACTTCAGCATGGGCGTGGGAAGTTGATTGGTTTTGCAGCTACTGTGAATGGATAATCGAGTGTATTTATTTATGTATTTAGTTAGTTGTTTGTTTAGTTATGTTTTTAATTGTCTTTTTTAACTTCACAAATGTAAAGGGAAAGAAATGTGTGTTCTGCAAATCTGGTGCCTAAGGTCATTCACACTTCACTGTACACATTCTTTAAAAGCAAGGCCAGGGGAGAACAGTCAACAGCACTAAGCGAGCCCTACACTCTTGTTCCCAATCTGCCCTATCTGTGTGCATTGCAAATAACATTAGTTTTCCTCTACTGTTTACTGCAGCTGTGCAACTGTTGTATTGCACTGATTCTGCTGGCTTGCAAGGTGACATTTCCTGTAAGCACAACAATCTTCATATCCCCTACAGCTAGCATCTGAAGAGGGCTGCATCACTGTGAACAGTAGCCTGCAGTAAATGTTTTAGAGCAAAGCTAATAAGCTACAATCACAGATGTTGCCAGTCTCACTCTTCTCCCCGGGGCCCTGGGCTACATACAGTCCTCTGTGACTGTATGTAGTCCAGTGAGGACAGTGGGGGCAGCAAGCAGATGACTGAACTTTCAAAAACTCTGAACATGCTTGTAGGATGCTAAATCCCCCACTGCTGCAGCACTCTTCTGCTGTTACTGTAGGGGGATTTGAAAACTGTTGTGGTTACAGAAAATGTCAACTTGCAAGCCAGCAGACTCAGTGTGATAAAATAATCTACTAAACTGCTGCAGATGACACTACGTGAAAAACATTGCAATACACACAAGAAAGTATAAATGAGAATTATACAATGGCAAGGACATTTCCTGTATTCTGACTGGTCAGTGTGAGCCTGAGACAGTGATGTTATTACATATTAACATCACTGTATTGATGATATTCTCTTTTTCACATCTTCTCTTAAGAAACAAAGATATACTGCCTCACTAAAAATCTACTAAAAACATTTAAATTTTTGTATTTTATTTTGTATAACATCGAGCCATTGTATAATTGCATTAAGGCACTCCAAGGTGCATGTTGTTGTGTAATAACATCGCTCCTGGGGTGGTGAAAGCACTTGGCTTTGCTTCATGCTTCAACCCCCACCCCAGGAGTGACGTTATTACACAATAACACACACCTTGTCGTGCCTTATTGCTTAATTAACCCACAGTTGGATTTGGGACTCTGCTGCTTTTACTACTCAGTTCACATTGAATGCCACAACCACAGAGTCCATAGTAGCATGGCTGGATTAACCTGTATGCAGATTACGCCATGGCTTAGGGCCCCATGGTTCAGCAGGGCCCCCTCACTGTTTAATTTAACTTAATTTATTTCCTTTTTTCCTACCTGGCAGACCACAGCCACCAACCTTGGACCGGTCATACTTGCTGTACTGTTGAGTGGCTGTGGGATCATCACATTCACAACATTGCCAAAGAAAAGCACCCCCACACTCCGGCGGAGTCTCTCAGTCTCTCTGGCTCCGCCTCCTCAGGGGGTGGGACAGCTGCACAGCACAGACAGAGTAGTCCACGATTGGTCCACCCTGACCCCACCACCACAACCAACCATGTCTCAGAGGTCCTCCTGGAGGTGTGGCTACTGGGGAGCGGGAATCTGCGTGTGTGTGAGTGGTGTCAGGACATGTGGCTGGGTAATGAGGAGTCAAGGATGGAGGAGGACGAGTGGCTAATGGTCAGTCGTAGATCGTTTCGCTCTCGATCAAAGAAGACTACAGGCTACTAGTAGAGAGAGAGCTGGCTGGGCCAGAGTCATTTGATTTGCCACCGGCCAGTGCTTCTTTTCATTGGATATTGATGACGACTCTGACTCCAAGAGTTGGAGAGATGGCATACTGCTCATCATGTGCTGGTGACTGTAGTTAGTCAGTCAGTGCTGCTGCTGGGCCTCTGGTCCTGTGAGGAGTCCCAGGCCAAGTCCAATGATCGACCAGTCTGTCAGGGTAGGCCACACCACCAGGTATGTTGTTACTTACACTGTCATGTTGACTTTCTTATTTTGTCTTGACTTCAATGATTTTTGGATTTGGTGAATGATTTGGTTGGATTGGAAATGGCGGGAAGGGAACACTTAACAGCAGTTAATTGAACTGAAGCAAAAAAATGACTAAAAAACAGAGAAAAGAAAATAATTGCATTTACATGGGGGTGAGGATTGGTTGCTACTGCTACTAGCTTGGGCTCAGCGGGCTACAAGATTCTATAGCCATGGGGGGGCTACCAACTATATTCACTGCTTGAATTTGAATTATTTGATGCATCATTTATCAGAAATCTGGGAGCAAAACCACATTGCTCTGAAAGGATTCTACTTAGCTTCACCACTAAGTTAGAGGTTAATCATTAAATTGATGAATTGCTGGAGTTTACAAGGTTTCTGCATGCCCGACGCTGCAGAAGAGTGGGATGCTGGCATTTAGGCCCCCCTGGGTCCCAAAATATGATGGAGTAGGGCCCCCACATCCATTAATCTGGCCCTGCATAGTAGTGTGGTAGTATGGCAGTGTGGCATCTTCACTGGAATGACATCCGATAGTCTCACCACCTAGTGAACTGTCTGACAACTTTGCCAGCCATAGACCAACAGTGTAAACCAAAACAGTACATCATTGTACAGTATACCAGAAGTGTATGGCCACTTCACTTTGCGTTGAGTGCTATGTGCTGTGTGGCCTTGCGTTTGACTTGTGTCACTCTGTGATCTTGTTCAGCTTTATTTCTGCCAACTTACTTGTTATTAACTCCCAACACAAAGCACTTAATAGGGGCAGAGCACTGTACCCTGTTTTATAATTATTTAACCAACAACACAAAGCACTTAATGGGGTACTTTATTTGTTTTTCATTTAACCCCTAAACACAAAGCACTTAATAGAGGCAGAGCACTGTACAAATAAATGGGGTATTAATACAGTTTTTGTTCATTTAACCTACAAACACAAAGAAAGCACTTAGAGGTACTACTGACTGTACCTGTACTTATTTATTTATTGATTGATTATCTAGAATTAATAACCTTTGAGCTTGGTGTTCTTTTACAAAGGTTCCATGCCAGCTTACAGATACAAATAAGAAAAGCAGGGAAACAAAAGACAAAGTACTACGTACAGAATAATTACAAGATGGCAAACTATTAAATACAGAATAATTACAGAGCATAAACAATAGTAAGTAGTGTACCAAAATAACATTGTCAAGTTTTCATAGAGAGAATTATATTCCTAATGCAAAGGAGTGAGAAATGAGAGAAGCAGCTAGGAGTTAGCATTGTCAAGAGGCAAAGGGAAGGGGGTTTGGTACAGCAAGGATGCATAGTAGAGGTGGGGGAGGTGGAGGAGGAAATTTTGGGGGGAGGGTGACAGTGGGGAAGTAGTCGTCAGGTGAGGGAGGGTGGTGGGAGGGGGGAGAGAGAGGTTATACTGTACTTGTACTTGCCTTTTTATGTATATATCTTTCAGCTTGCCACAACATGACAATGGCAAATTCAAATTAAATAAAAAAAATACCCATGACATGGGTCCTGCAGCAAAATGTCAACCTGTTGTGTTGCCGTCAATATGCTTAACGCTTCATATCAAACATTGCATGCAAAGCCCAAAAAATATGAATGTCAGTGTGACAATGTTTTCATATTTTCTTAAGAAAACATGAAATAAAATAGCATACAAACTTATTTATTGCATGTGAATCTATTTCAGTTCCTTTTTATGAAATTTCAGAGTTTTCTGTGCTCATAAATATGTTTAAAAAGTGAAAACTTTTTAACTTCGCAAAAGTAATATAAAAAGTGCTATGCAATACAGTCACTGATTACTTTTTATGACAGAGTAGCAGTAATTGCAGGATTACATTCTTTTGGAGAGTAACTAGTAACTGTAACTGATTAATTTTTAAAAGTAACGTACCCAACACTACCCCATGCCTAACAACCACCTGAAGCTTGCATTAGTCCCTCATAACTGATTACCTTATCATGTGTTATCCCTTACATTTATACAGTAGTTATTACTGTATTCCCCATTCTGTTATGCAAAAAAAAATTATATGACCCAATATTTTAAGCTTTGCCAAGCTGACCACCTTTAAAAGTAACTGTGCCTGTGACAGGGGAGGAATTTCCCATCACCTTCTTGAGCAGGCAAGCAAAGCCCATTCAACTGTGCACGCAAATGAGATCCATCCAGACGTGCAGGCAATAAGGCCCATCCTGCTATGTAGGAAAGCTATTCACGTCCAGCTGTACAAATGAGGCCCTTCCAGCTGTGCTGGCAAATAAGTTCCATTCAGCTGTGCAAGCAAATGAAGACTTTCCAGATGTGTTGGCAAATGGCAGGTTGACCAGTATAGCCTAGAGGTTAGAGTAATATGCTGTGAATGGGCTTGGTACATCCAGCAGACCTGGGTTTGATTCCCACAACCTCCACTTGCATACTGTGTGACTCTAAGCAAGTCATTTAACCTCCCCAATGCTCCCAGGTTGCCTCTTAAAACAGGCACTTGTACCTAGGGGGCCTTACCCAGTTACCAAAGAATAAACAAAAAGGCCCATCCAGCTGCTAGAGGATGGAGCAGGAGAATCGGGAGGCAGCATAGCAGTTCAACTACAGCATGCTTAGGCTCATTTATTTGAATGGGCCAATGTTCAGACATATATTTTTTTTAAATGAGTAATGATCCCTAACTTCTTTCTTACTAGCCTAGATCCACTCCTTGAAGTAGAATGGGGCTACTAAGACTAATGTCATTGATCATTTGCCACCAAAAAAGGAACCTCAGCCCATTGAAGGAATACATTCTAGCTTCATATAGTGCCTTTCATGCAAGCTATAGCGCAAAGTGCTTTGCAATCCAAGAGAGGGAGAGGAGCAAGAATGCTGCTGCCCTATTAGGTCCACAGAGAAATTCAAACAACATAAGAGACAGATCAGAGAGGGAGATGACAAAGAGGTTAGGCACTTGGATCCCCGAGTCCTAAATGTGGTAACTCTCGTCAGTCAGCTGAAGGGGAAACCCTCCCATTGCTGGAAAGTTAGAGAGCTTATTTATCACCATACATTTTAATCTTGAGAACCCCCACCGGAGATTTTTCTTCTCTACTACTGTTTCTTGGCGCACCAGGACTGTCATTTGCTGCTGCTCATATCTCAATGGTTCTGCTTTTCACAGATTGCTTTTTCTCAAATACATGTAATCCCTACCGTAACAATTGGAGAAAGGCTTTGTTTTACCATCGGGCAGATAGCCCTTGGTTCTTGTGTGCTTTGAGTGTTTTGACAGTGCTGGACCTCCATCTAGGGGTCTCTTTGTGCACAATGAAGTATATGGGTGCTACCCCCCCCCCAAGAAATAAGTACTGTTAATCAGCAGCAGTTACACTACACAGCACCCTGGATAAACTCATCCAGACGGTAAATGCAATAAACAAGCCCCTTGGCGAAAACATCAGAGGCACAACATTTATTGCGGGGAGGGAACAAGGGGTATTAAATAAATGCAGGCACAAAAAAGTCTAGACCCTCACCTTACTCCGCCTGTCTGATGCACCAGCCCACCCTTCACTCCTAGTCTAGGAGCAGCTACAGGTGGGGTGTCAGTCGGGGCGCAGATTAAATGATTTTATTGGGTAACAGTTCTAAGTCAGGGCTACTTGCAATTCACAAGGGAAGAAATGAGTGGTGTGAAGAACCTCTGCACTCAAACCCAACATTGACCTGAACATTGACAGCTCAGCTTTACTGAAACGCAAGTTGAACTCCCCCAGTGCTCCTTGGTTTAGACAGTGGTTTGTTTGTTTTTTGCTTCTAATGTTTTTACTCCACTATTCCTTGCAGCCTACCTAAATGCACCTGCATTCTGCCCCCACCCCCACCCCACTTGGTTGTCATGTGAGTCCCATCCTGGGAGTTGCAGGTCACATGATAGGCTACGAGGCAGGGCAACAGCAAGCCACATATGCTGTATGAGTCCTTTTTGACTGGGAATTATGCACCTGTGCATGTGCCCGGGGGAGTATGAAGCTAGCATCTAGTGGCAACACTGTAGCAGGCAAATAAACTAGTTTCATTTCTTTGACATTTGAAGTTTTGAACTATAGCCATTTACTTAGCTTAAGGAAAGAAAACAGAAACATTTGGCCTGTAACAAACTGGACGTGTGCTGTTCGCCCAAGACTCTGTGCCAGCAGGGCTATTTTTAAAGGCTACATATAAATAAAAATGTTTCCACAGTCTAACCTGCATGCAAGCAGGAATGTTTTCCTTTTGTTCCCAAATCAAAATAAATTGTATCAGACTTGCTATAGGTTTGTATCTCATCTGAAGTCTTTTTCAGTGGGGGCAGCACTATGGAAGTGAAGTAGCACATGTCTTGTAGTCTCACTAGCCATGTGCCTGTGTACAATCAAAACTACTTATTCCCATATTCCAATAAAAAAACAGACTTGGTGTAGGCTTGGGTCATCTGCAAAGCCTTTTTGGGGGGGAAGGGGTCAGTGTTCTATCAGTTGCATAGCCCCTTTCTTGCAGTCTCAGTCAGCAGCCTGTTACCTGTGTGTAAGTAGCAATATTTTTCCTTTATAGTCCAATCAAAATAAATTGTACCAAACTTGGTACAAACATCTGTCACATATGATGCCATGGTTAGGGCTAGGGTGCATCCCTCTGGCAATTGAGTAGCCCAAAGTTAGTAGGCTCGCTAGCCTGTTACCTATGTACAAACAGAAATAGTTTCTAATAATTAAAGAAATAATAAATAAATTGCAATCGGCTTGTATCATGTGTCGTATGCCTTGTGTTGAACTCTGGCAGCTAGGTAGCTCAAGTAGCTCATAGCTTGTAGTCTTGCTAGCCAGTTATGTTGCCTGCTCTTGGTTTGCTCACTGTCTTGCCAATTACATTTACACCAGGGTGACTGAGGGTACAGGGATTTTCTTGGAAGGGACTTGGCTTGATTGTTCAGCAGCTGTGAACTGAATTATGTGTATTAAACTATATCAAGGGGGAAAGAAGCGTTTCTGGGAAACAAGCTTCTGGTATCAGCATGGAGGAGACAAAGACAGAAATTCAGAAGAAAACACAAACAAACACTGTCCAAAAATGAAGTGTTCCTTTCAGTGTAGGTGGTAAATCCCCTTCCTCTGTTGTCCAGAAACCTGAGGTCCAACTGCGTGAGCCTGTAGCTCAGGGATTAGAGCACCAGCATGATATTCCAGGGGCCTCAGTTCAATTCCCAGTAGGTTATATTATTTCTTTCTCACTACAGGTTGTGATTTAAATTGCTTAGACTAATGCTAATACTGCACCAAAAACATCTAATGTCATCCTGTCACATCTTTGTCATCCTCAGAGTCCTCATGGCCAGAGATCCCATCTTGTATTCCTGCTGCTGCAGGCAATGGCCAGTCAAACACGGGCTGATCAAAGGGTGGCAAGAGAAGCTTGGTTGATGAATCAGCACTTAAGAAAAGTACGTTTGACAAATGTACAGTTGTATATAAATAAAAATAAAGGCTATTGCACACGCTATACTTAGTGAAAAAGCAAAGTATGTGCACCCACTCATACAACGTACCATTCTATCAAGCGTCTACTGTTTCTCATTCCAGTGAGTTCCTTAGACCCTCATAATAGCAGCAGCAGTGAGTACATTCCTGTAAAAGAGGTAGAACATGTCGAAGAGGACTACGAAGAACCTGTTGTAGGAGGTTGTAGGAGGTCAGGCAGACAAACCTGGGGAAAGTTTATTACAGGAGAGGTCAGGGGCCACAAAAAAGTAGGAATGTACAGCATGCCTGCCCCCCGCCAAGGCAAGCTTACTCACACTCAGTCAGCCACTGAAGATGGAGAAGAGGAAAGTGTAGACATGCCAGATGATTTTGAAGCTGTCCCAGGGGCAACAAGCATTTGCCAATGCCGAATGTTGGCTTGCTGGCATTGGCATTGGTAGTGCAGGAGTTAGACAGATGCATCATAGGAATGGCAGTGAAATATTGAACTGATGCCAACCCACCCTCACCCTGCAGAGAGTGACAAGCATTAGGGTGTCCCTTTGGGTGTTTGGTAGTGCAGTGCGAGAAAACATGTCGGGCAGGATGTGAGAAATGACAGCTGCACAGTTCATAAGGAGGTGTAATAAAATGCCAGTGTTGAAAATGTGGCATGTAAATATATCAAATTTCTTGGAAATTACTAGGGTGTGTGGGAAATATGCAATGCATGCTTGCAACACCTGCCATTTTATAGACGTTCATGCAAATTTTCAACATAGGCATTTTAGCACCTCTGCTCATGTACAGTGTCACTGTAGTGTTTCCATAGCGATTTCGCAGGTTTAATTCACGCCATTCTGCCGAAGTAAAACACACATTTTGGGCATATATCAAATGACGGGTTGTACTGTTCATCAAGAGGTGGAAAAATGGCAATGGTGAAAATCCAGACTGAAAATATCACAATGACACGCACGAAAGGCAAGGCAATCTGCCAACGCATGCTCGTGAACACAGTTATTTATGGAGTATTTTCACTCAAATTTTCAACATAGACATTTTAGGTCCTCTGCTCAGGAATTGTGTCACTGTCATTTTCATAATCTGGCCCAAACACTGATTTCCCAGCAACTGCTTATTGTGCTTGCCGGAAGTGCGGAAACACATTTCGGCAGGATATGGAAAATGACAGCTGTACTGTTCACAAGGAGGTGTACAAAATGACAATGCTGAAAATCCAGCAGTAAAATATTGTGAATGTGTGAAGTTGAGCCTGCGTGACTGTGCTTGCGGCTAAATGGCTCAAGGCATTTGTTGGACTTTCCACCAAATTTGGAACTTAGGCTTTTTAAGAGGGCACCTCATGAATGACTCACCACTGTCATTTCATTATGGGTCTCACAAAGGTGATTTGTTGCAGTGACCGCGAATCACCTTCGAGGCCGATAAACGCCATGACAGTGACAGAATTCAAGAGGAGGGCCAAAAACCCCATGTTGAAAATTTGGTGCAAAAATTCCAAAAATGCCTGAGATATGCAACAAAGTTGAAAAACCTATCTAGCCCATTATACAGCTTACCGCATTTCCTCAGTTCACGGGTCGGCTTTGAAGAGTGCAGACATGTTCCCCGGTCCACCGAAGATCGCTGCGCACGGACTGAGGTAAGTATGGGGTGAGGGGTGTGGGAGGCAGGGAGCAGTGAGTTGGTGCAGGCTGGGAGGGGGCAGGGAGAAGCGAGGGACCATTTTTAATTTGCAGGTTTAAAAAAAGACGACGCTGGGACATTTGCCACGCTGGGGTGGGCTCCAGCATGGCAGAAGGACGGCTGAGGCGTGGGAGCCAACGGGATTGCGACCGTGGCTGGCGAAAGAATCAGCTGCCGCTGGGGTGGGCTCCGCATGGCACCCTGTACTGGGGGGAACGCATTGTAGTAAAGTGGACATAATTTCTAACAAGGTGCCGCTGCATGACGAGCTGTCTCTGATTGCAGCGGCACTTTGTTTAGAAGTTATGTCCACTTTACATAATGTTGGTGTCAGCGCTAGCATGCTGGCTTATTGGGGAATGAGGGATGCACCTACTGATGCATGCCCTGCATTCGCCCAACAGCAGCTGCGCCCCCAAAGCTGCACTCTCCCAATATGTTGACTGCTGCGCAAGTGCGGCAAGCCAACATAAAAATGAAAAAGGCATCCTCTGTCATTAGGAGTATGGGTTTTTTTTTACACCTTAACCCACAGAATAGCCTGCGTGCAATATGCAGTTTGTGAAAGGCCTTATTCAGCAGAAATAGAGAGGCAGCAAGCTTGGTGCTTCATAGAAACATAGAATTTGTCAGAAGGAAAGGACCACTTGGCCCACCCAGTCTACCCAGATGTTCTCTGCCTAGTCTATCTCTGCAGACCCAAATCGTCTCCAGTGATCCTCCCTCCCTGCCTATTTACTAATATTCCCCTATGTCTATCCCACGCATGCTTGAAGCCCGCTCTATTTTCACCTCCATCATTTCCACTGGTAGTCTGTTCCAAGTGTCAACAACCCTTTCAGTGATGTAGTACTTCCTCACCTCTCTCTTACATTTCCCCCTCTCCAGCTGCATCTCATGCCCCCTGGTCCTGGTGCTTTTTTTTCATTTAAAAGAGACTCCTTTCTGCACCCTGTTCACCTCTGAAAGGTACTTGTAGATCTCTATTATGTCCCCTCTTGCTCTCCTCTTTTCCAGAGTGTACATGCTGATATCCTTCAATTTCCCTCCATAGGGTTTTAAATGCAATCCTTGCATCATTTTAGTTACCCTCCTCTGGACTGCCACCAGGCAAGCATTTATGGGCTTTGATGTTGCACTGAAATAAACCACTGAACACTATTTCCAGAGCAGCATCTTTTTTTAATGAAAAGGGTAAATGCTTGATTTTTTTTATACAAACTGCCTCCACCTTGTCTATGTCCATTCTGAGGTACTGGATACAGTAGGCCTGTCAGAGTCTCACAAGCAAATTATACGGTGGCAACAACACAATCTCTCTCCCTCTGCTTGAGATACCTCTCCATATGCATTCCACTGGCCATAACCACTGCTGTGTATACTGCCCTGCCATTTTGAGGTCATCAGATATTGCTGACTTCTGTTTTTTGGGAAGTTATGAAAATTACTGTTCCTCTGTACCAGCTACCATCATGGAAATATTTTTCCACAAATGCTGTGTCAGCTCCTTGTAGGGAACTGTACCAGAAAAAGAACAGCGCCTTGTGATCGTTGCCTGTTAAAAAAGTACTTATAACAGATATGAACATGTGGCCGAACAGCAGACTAGATGACTGTCACTGTCCACTGGCTATCATTTACATCCCCTGCAACATCCTCTGCCACCATCCGTGACCTACAGCATCCTCAGAAACAGGCTCCTGTCTGCATCGTGAGCTTTGAGAAAGAAAATCACACTGGGGTGAACATCTTACATGAGCTAAAGAAAAGATTCTCAGAGTGGCTTTCCCTCAATTGCCTTTCCTTTGAATTTGTAATTTCAGATAACGAAGCCAACATTCTGAAAGTGTTCAAGGATTATGGGTTTTGGCGTATACCGTGCTTGGCACATACTCTGAATCTGTAGTACATGACTTCCTCGCTGATTGCAGGAGTGTGCAGAAAATGCTGGGTGTTGCACAAAAGATGTGTGGAAACATCAGGCATGTTGTATAAGCAGGCAAAATTCTGCAAGATCTGCAAAAACAGAATAAGTTATCATTACATCAGATGAAAAAGAAGTTGTCACCAGGTGGAACTGCCTTTCATGTAAGCCACCCCTCTTGGAGCTGGCTTACTATGCCAAGCTCTCCTCCACTAATTAGGCTCCTGTTTTGGGCATCCTGTGTTCCGCCCCCAGGGGGCATTGCTCCTTTCCCAAGATTAAATGGAGGAGGGTTCCCTGCAAAGGGGGAACCAGTGGGCTGCATGTAGGGTAAGTTGGATTGGGGTCTCAAACCCCCAGCCCAGGATGTACCGGCTATGCTAGTGTCGATAGTTATGTGGCTGTTCCTTTTATTTTCTGATGGGGAAGGTGTCAGGAGTGTGGCGACCATTAGAGACTGGGGTTCCTGGGAGCTCAACAGCATTTGGTAGGACAGCAGCAGCAGGAGGTAAGCACTTCATGACTGGGTTCAGGAGGCCTAGTGTTCCAAAAGGAAAGGTATGGCAGTTGGGTGGTCGCGGTGGTGGCAGGGCTGTGGTAGTGCCTCTTGGAGGTGGCAGCTCTTAGGAGGTTGGTTTCCTCATGTGTCACACTGTCACAGGCAAGTCGAGTGGGTGCATTCTGGGATTTGCTTTATTGGGCCTGCCATGCCCGTGCCCAGGGCAGGACCCATGTTAGACCCATAAGAAATGCAGGGGAGACTGTAACTGAAGGAATGGAGCCATGTCACACATACCGTACTTCAAGCTGGCATCTTGGTTCATAGGAAAGAGAGTCACAAACTAGTTGGTTTTCTGGCAAGGTTTTCAGGGTGGCCATGGTATAGGTTTAAGGCCACATCCCCGTATCAATTTTTTTTTTGTTTTAGTTTTTGTTGACCGAGTAAGTGCACTAGACAAATCCTGCCTATTTTCAGGCACGATCCGGGGGAGGGGGATACAGATGAATGCCAACTGACCTTAAACCAGATTAAGCTGTTGGTGGTATGTTTAGTGAATGAGGAAAATTTGGCTGGGACACTGGGGAAATTCCCCTACTCCATTGCAGTTGCGCTGTGACCAGTGGGGGAATGGCCATCGCGATGGCCACTTGGGGCTCCGAGATGGAGCAAGAGGATGTGCGGGAGATAGGGGAGTTGGTCTCCCTCCCTATCTCTAGGCTTCCGGAGACCATGCCTGATGATCTTACCGGAATAATGGATGAAGCTTCACACTGCCAAACGGATGTTTTTTTGCCTGAGGATTCTCTTTCTCTTTCAATGGACACGGTAGTGGCTGGATTAGACTTACCACAGGATTCAAGGGCTGGCGTTGTCTTCTCCTCCCCTCAGACAGTTCGTTACACTGTACATAGTCTATCCTCTTTGGCAGCGTGTTGCTGGGCTTCTCCTTGCCCGACTCCTGGTGATGAGGTCAGTTACCCTGCGATGCAAGAGATGCTGAGTGTTCTACAGGAGCTCAGCAGGAACCAGGAAGTGCTTGCAGTATCCCATTGCGGTGATGATTGTTTTCTGGGAGCAGGGGAGACTGGCAGTGAATTGTGGGTATGCAAGTGCCTGAAGTCTCCCCTAGGCTCCCCCACACCACCTTCTTGCCTAGGTTCTGCACCTCGGGAGTTGGAAGGGGTCGGGCTGAAGTGTTGCAGCCACCTGGAAGCCAGTGTTGTGTCATCTACTCCAGTTCTCCCAGGAAAGTCTGCCTGTCTGAAAGGTACTGTACACATTAAGAGTGTTTCTTCTGATGTTGTGAGGGATCGCCAGCCTGGTTTACCAGGCCTGTTTGTATCTAGCCCAGTTGGTGGTGGGTTTGATTCCCACCTCTTGGCTTCTGGAATCACTATTGCAGCAGCACTTCAGGGTGCAGGGTGGGAGAAGTCCCCTTTGGATGATTCTTGGACCTCTCCTGCACGGCCTGGCCCTGCTCCCTGAGGGGATTTTTTTGGACATCTCAGACCCACTTGAGGTTCCTTTGGGGTTTACTTTATCGCAACCGCCCTCTTGGCAGGCGGAAAGAGGACAGGTATCTACACCGGGTTTATTTCAACACTCTGACTTGCACACTGAAGGAGCTGTATTGCTTACCCCCATCCTGCCTGCTGCTGTTGTTCCTTTGCCTTCTGCTTCTTCCCATGTTGACTTAGTAGAGACTGGGGTGTGCTCTGTTTCGATGCCAGTATCTGATTCCCTACCTGAACCCTCCCCTACCCCTGAATTGGAGGGTAATAGGAACTCGGCTACTAAGGATTCTAGCCCGGCTTTGGGGCCTCCTCGGACTAAAACTTTTGCTGGTTTGTTCCATTCCCCACCTGAACAGGCTAAACGGTGTAATGCTGTTCACCTCTGTTATAGGGGTGGCCTGGACGTCTTCCCTGATCGTCTTTATGTAGGGAAAACTTTACTTAACTCAAGTCTCCATTTCTCTCCCTCTGAAATTTATGCTTTAATTCATACATCTGGAGATAATTACTTTGATGTTAGTTTTAAGAATGCATCTGGGTTAGATACTTTTTGGAACAGATATCAAGCTGTTCGCCATACTCCTTTGTGGGCCCCTTTTTTGCTATTCTTACTAAACCAACTATAAAATCTATAACAGTTTTGTTTAAAAATGAGGGGGTGGCTATAGAAGATATTGTAAGATGGTTGTCCTCTGAATGTTCTGTTTTGGGTTTACCCGATCCGATTATTGATTCAGAATGTTTCTGGACAGGGGGGTGGAAACTACAGGTTAAATTACCTATAATCAATGGGACTATTCAACACTTGCCCAGTTGTTTTTATTTTGGGTAGAGATCGAGGTTTTGTTTTCTATCCAGGGCAGCCAAAATCTTGTTTCCAGTGTGGAGCCCAGACCCATCTCAGTAGTGCCTGTGACCAGCAGAAATGTTCTACACGTCTTGGTTCTGGCCATGTCAGTATCAACTGCCCACGCCCTGAATATTGTAATTTGTGTGAGGAATCTTCTCATTCTTTTCAAGATTGTCCATGGGCTTCCCATAATAACCCTGACCTGCCTCCTGATTCCCGGCATGAGACGGTTACTCAAGCTCAGAAGTCGGCTCAGGCAAGGCCCCAGTTTTGACCTTTTGATACTGCAGTGATACCTCCGCCCCCTGCTGATTCTCCCTCTTCCTTTGGGAATCCTAGGTTGGAACCTTCACTTCTGACTGTGCCTTCATCCAGTAAACCCTTACAGCCTGAGGACCCTGGTTTTCTGCCCCAGGCTTTATCCTCCTCCCCAGTTGTGGAGGAGGTACAGGCTTCCACCTCTTGTACTGTAGTTCTCCCTTCTATGAAGGACAACATGCCGCCCCCTGGGGATACTGACTGGGTCCCAGTGGGAAACAGGAGATTGATGAGGAGCTCTCTGACGAAAGGAGTACCTCTGTCTACTGTGGTTCCCCGCTCTGACCTGACGGTTTCTAACCGGTTTGCAATTTTTTCTAAGCGAAAGCAAACTGTGGATACTGAGGAGGATTCTGATGCCTCCTCTATTGCGTCTTCTCAGGTTGAGATGTTCACTGACTCTGAGCAAGTTCTGGGGGATGTCCAACTGAATAAAAAAAAGAGATGCAAGCTTAAATCTCCAGGTAAGGGTCGTGGTAGGAAAAAATCTTGATTTCCTCTCTAACCAAGATGGGGGACTTTATATCTTTTGGGAGCTTAAATGCGAATAGTCTTAAAAATGATAAGAGACACCGGGCCATTTTTTCATTTCTTTTGTCTTTACCCTTGCACATCATTTTTTTACAAGACACTAGGCTCCATTCTTTACAGGAGATTGGGAAAGCCTCTAGGGATTGGAGGAATGGTCTGTCCTTTTGGTCTCTAGCTGAAGAATTGTGTTCTGGAGTAGGAATACTGGTTCAGGGGGTAGAAATTCAGGTCACTAGGTTAATTGATTTAATTCAGGGTCGAGTCTTGATCCTGGATATTGTTTTCCAATGACAAGAATGGAGACTTATTAATATTTACAACCCTCAAGTTAAGATCCACAGGGTTCATACGCTGAAACAGATCCAGCCGTTTCTTCATTCTTCCAAATCTGTGATTTTTGGCAGAGATTTTAACTGTATTCTGTCATTATGAGATAAAATTGGCCTTACTCAAAAGTTATATTCAGATTCCAATGTTCTTAACACTTTGTACGTTACTGCTGATTTGTGGGATGGGGCTTCTTTTGGTGTCATCCCTCCACAACACACTTTTCATCGAGGCAGATCTTCCACACGAATTGATTATTTTTTTATTTCCCACTGGTTAAATGATGTACGGTATTTGGTGGTACCTTGTGAATTTTCAGATCACTGTTTATTACTTGTTGCACACTGGTTTTCCACTTAACAAACCTGTAACTCATACCTTTTGGAAAATGAATATTTCTGTGTTGACTGATGAAGGTGGGTGGCAAGACCTGTTTCAGCTTCTCCAAGATAAGATTTCTGTTTTTGCCTTGTATGATAATTCGGCCTTTTGGTGGCAAGATACTAAAGTTGAAATTATGAAATTTTGTAAACATTCTTCTAAAAAAGTATCTTCTGATCATTATTTTAAGTATCTTAAATATCGGCACCACCTACAAAGACTAATGTCTTGGCAATCTGAATGGGGTTTAGACTATTCAGACCAAATCCGACAGGTTAAAGCAGAGATGCGGGCTTCTCAGTATGAGAGAACGACATCGCTTTTCCTGGAACAGAAATATGGCCGGAAGGGTTCTGCTAAAATTATTAATCCGTATGATAGTAGCCACCAACATCTAAATATATGTCTGCTTTGGTTACTCATTCTGGTATCACGATTACTGATAACCATAAAATTTTGGAGGAAGTTTCTTTCCATACTAACTCATTATACGGACGGCCTTATGATTCGCATTCCTGGGAGAGCTTTTTGGATTCCTTTGAAGTTCCTCTTCTCTCCCCAGAGTGTTTTATACCCTCAAATCAGCAGGTTACCTGTGCAGAAGTTGATTCAGTTATAAGTCATCTGAAAAATACAGTTACCCCTGAACCTGATGGGATTTCAAACAAATTTTATAAGAAAACTAAATCCTTATTACTACCATATTCAACTCAGGTTTATAATACTATTTTACAAGGCTTATTGCCTATTCCCCTTGCTTTTTTGAACAGTTATCTAATTTTTTTGTATAAACAGACACATGATAAAACTAAGCTAGATAACTGGCAACCGATTAGTTTATTAAATTCAGATTGGAAGATTTTGTGCAAAATAGTTTCTAATAGGCTTGCTCAGGTGGCGGCTCACATAATTTCTGCCACGCAGACTTGTGCAATCCCAGGTCGTTCCACGATCTCCAACCTGAAAATTTTGAGAGAGGTCTTTGATGGGACTACCACTCAAGGTTATGTTTTTAGTTTAGACCAAATCAAGGCTTTCGACTGGGTGCCGCATGAGTATTTATTTTCCGTATTGCAAAAGTATGGGGTCCCTGCGGTTTTGCTGGGCTGGATTAAAATTTTGTATAGATCGGCTTACACCACCCCATTGGTAAATGGTTTGCAAGGTTCCCGTGTCCCTATTAAGAGAGGGGTCCGCCAAGGCTGTCCTCTAAGTCCCCTGTTATACGTCGTTTCCATTGATCCACTTCTTCAGATGTTAGGGGGGGAGGGCTGATATTCATCATATTTCCGTAGCTCCTGACCTTGTTTTTCCGTGTGTTTTGGCCTATGCGGATGATGTTTGCATTCTGGTAGCTGATCCAGCTTCTGGGGGATGGGCTATTGAGATTGTTCATTCCTTTTCCCGGATTTCTGGATCTGCTTTAAATACCCAAAAGAGTGTGGGATGTGCTGTGCACATTCCTTTACTGGATAGATTGCCAACAATTGGAGGGATTGCTATTCATTCTCAAGAAAATTTGCATATTGGGGGTTATATTTGGTCCAATTGATGCAGCAGCATGTAATTGGTGTTCGGCTATGGAGGTTGCTGAATCTAAAATTGTTCGGTGGAAGCGGTTTCCTATGACCCGGAAGAAACTGATTTTTTCACTTAAAACTTGTATCTTGCCACTCTGTTTACTTGTTAGTTATGTTTTTCCTCTTCCATTTTTTCTTGAAGCCCGGCTGTATAATTTATTTTTCCAATTGCTTTGGGGTAGTAGACTAAACCCTGTTAAGAGATCAGTCACTTACTGGCCTATTAAACGGGGGTCTGCAAATGATAAACCCGGTGCTTTTTTATTTTTCTATCTTTGTGCATGCTAACCTTTTTCCTAGTTTAGACAACAGGACAGATTGTTGGGACCTTAGCCTTGCATCCCGTTCCCAATATTTTTTGGAAAAATGGCAGGCTCCGGTTTGGAAACCCTTTACAAGAATTCCATTAGGTTCCTCTGTATACCTTGTTGAAGTGTTTAAAAAACTTAAACTTTGGAAAGTGTCCCCTGATGTGGAGTTATTGCAAAATAAGAAACATTTATACTCCTCTATTCCTCACACCATGTTCTTAGTGCCACCTTGTTTTACAGTACCTTGTGGTTCACAGTATTTGGTTAAACAATTATTAGAAAGCAGAATTCCAGCAGATGTGGGACGTTTTATGGTTATGTTGTCATGACAAATTGAACGTCAAAGAAAATCAGAAACATAAACAATTGTCTGAACGTTACTGTATTCATGATACATGTGTTTGTCAACTAGAATCTATGCAACACCTCTTTTTTGAGTGCCCATATATTGCCCCTTTATGGTCTAAATTGAGTCAGTCATGGGGTTTACCTGTATTTTCCAGTTTGACATATACTGAATTGGTTTATGGGGACTTTGGACCAAGTTGGAAGATTTTTTTTCCAGGTACTTTGCGGGTGCTGATTGCAGTCTGCAAATGGTGCATCTGGGACAACCGCTGTTTGTTTGTGTTACAACAGAAATCGATTGCTTTACTTGCACTCCAAGAACATATCAGAAGTGAAATCTCTAGAATTTATTGTTTAGAGAAGAAAACTCTTCCTGTGCCTTTAGTGGCATTTTGGTGGAGAGCTTTACCGATCATTTTGTTTGAAGGGGTTACCTGAATATGGGTTTTATATTGTCTGGCATTTTTCTTTTTCTTTCCTTCCAGTATCATGTATGGGGGAGTTTGAGTCTATGGTGAACAATTTTTTCTTTTTAGTGTGCATTGTCTTTTCTTTTTTCACACGTACATTAAATATTGTGATTTTCTTTTTCTGTTTTTATAGGTAGTAAGCAATATGTTTATAGTGTCATGTATTACCTTGGTTTTGTTTTCTTATATTGTTTTCCAATAAAAAATTCCCCTACTCTTTTCGATAAGTGCCATGGGATCTTTAACATCCACCAGAACAGGCAGATGGGACCTCAGTTTAACGTCTCATCTGAAAGACGGTACCTCAGAAGTGCAGCACCCCTCTCATGCTACACTACAGTGTCAGTACTGGGATATTAACCCACAGCCCTCTGATCTCCTGGCCTCAGAGGCGAGCATGCTACCTACTGAGCCACTGACACTGCAGTTACTTTGGGGTGGGGAGTAAAGCACTCCCTAGAACTGGTTTTGGACATGCATTCGTACCCTCTAATGGCCTGAGCTTTACTTTGGCTCTGGGCATCTGCCTAGAGTCTGTGCCTGGTCTAATCTTCTAGGCCTGTTCTGAAAACATTTATATCAGCCTGGTACTGTTTAGTACCTCCTTTCCCATTCCCTATGCCTGTTCTGTCTCCTGGCTCCATGGAGCTGCACTCTCAGTTTATTTATTTATTATGTTTTAAAATGAGAAACAGAATTACATTTCTTTCTTTGTTTTTCACTTTGTGTGTGCTGGGATTATTGAATGATCTAACTGATTCCTTCCTCTAAGGAAGCCATATTTCCAGCTTTGTCCTCCCTGGACCAGCCTGAAGTGACGGTAGGTGGTAAGCTGAAGCCTATGAGAGTGTAACAATCTGTACCACCTGCTAGAACTGCAGTTGAGGTAAGGCCTTGTTTTTCCTCCAGATCTGTTGGCCTTACCCTTCCCTGGAAAGTTTTCTGTTTGTATCCCCCTCCCCCCCAGGTTACCATCAGGACCCCTAGACAAATGCAGGGGGAAGATGGGGGGGGGGGTATATTTACATGCTGCAAAGTCTCCAGCTACAATACAGTGCAGTCTACCAGTACATCATGGACCAAGTAATAGGGAAAGGAAATGTCACACTTACATCTGGGCAGTGGAATCTTATATCATTCTTATGTCAACTGTTACAGCCATTTGAGGAAGCAACATGTGAAGCGAATGCTAACAATGCAACAATAAGCCAAGTCATTCGATTGATACATCTTCGCATGCTCATATTGGAAAGGTTCAGAGAAACATTTCAAGAGCAAGGCTCGAGCTCTGGTGTCATTCTTGAACAAAATCTGTGTTTGTCTTTGGAAACAGACTAAGGATTTCCATGATGTTGCGATCTGAACATTATGTTCTGGCATCAGTGTTGAAGCCACATTTCAAAGCAAGTGTGTCTTCTCCAATCTGGTACCATAGACCTCAGTCATTTTAAAGAACTGCATATTAATAAAGTTGCTTTTGAAATGAAACCACATCCTAAAATAAAACACTGCAGGTGTTGCTGATTATGAAAATTGCTATGCTCCCTTTCAAGAAACAGATCCCAGTGAACCCAGACACCATCCTGCAAGAAAAGCATTTCATTATGTAACCAGCCACTCTCTTCTTACAAGCTGGTTACAAAGGGAGCACCCAAAAGGTTAATCAAGTCCCTGAAAGTGGCTTCCTGCTGGACATCAGCTAGGAGACAGGTTGTCTGGGTGTTTGTGCTCAATGTCTTTCCTGGTCTCCGGTGGTGATGCTTTCACTAATGAGTGGTACTTCTCCTCCTCATCTGCCGAATCAAGGAAAAGGGGGTTTTAAAACTGGCAGCAGTATGTATTAAATAGGTAATAATAAGGAGCAGGGATGTTTATTTTTAAAATGTGCAGACGGGCATGGGTACCACTTTATATTTTGAGTGTCACCATTGGCTCCTGGCTCAGCAAACTAGAAGCACAGGCATGACTATTCAGGGCCCTACCCATCCTCATTTTAGACAGAAACATAGAATATGATTGCTGAAGGAGACTGAAGGTCTATCAAATCTATCCTTACTAAACTACCTCCAGAGATCCATCACCCCTCAATCCTGTGACATCTCCCCCCAGACTATAAGTCCTCTTGCACTGTCCCAGCTGTGTTCAGACTCATTTAGGGTCACAGTTCCACTGCCCTTTCTGTGAAATAAAACTTTTGCATGTCTCTTTTGAACTTGTTTCCCCACCAACCTCCAATCATGCCCCCTAGTAACTGTGTCCCTATTTCTTACAAACAGATCCTCCCTGTTCACCCTGTTAATAGCACTCAGAAATGTATGTCTTTCTATCATGTCCTCTCTCTCTTGTGCCTGGCCTCCAGCAAGTACCTATTTAGGGTCACCAGTCATTCCTCACAGGATCTGCCTTGCTGCACCTGAATCATCTTGGTGGCCCTTCTGTGCACCAGCTCCAGTCTCTGTCCTCCTTCCACAGGTGAGGACTCCAGAATTGAGCACAGTATTCCAGAACAGGCCTCACCAGGGATTTGTATAAGGGCAGTATCACCTCGCTTCTACTATCAAAACCCCTCCCTATAAGCCCCAGAATCCATGACACCTTGCTATATGCTTTGTTACAATGACTTGTTTGCTTAAGGGAGTCACTGGTTATGACCCTCAGATCCCTCTCCTCTGCTGCAGTGGCCAACCTACCTCTCCCAACCAGTATTCTGTGCCTGGGTCCTGCCTCCTTAAGTGCATTACCTTGTACTTCCTGGTGTTGAATCTCAATTACCAGGTCTTAGACCATGTTCCCAGCTTCCCTAGGTCCATCTGGAGCTCCCTCATACCTTCCTCATGATATCCCTGGCTCAGAGCATTGAGTCATCAGCAAAGAGACACAACTTGCTCTAGATACCTTCTCATATGACACCGATGAACATACTGAATAGGAAGGTCCCTGGACTGCTCCCTGCAACACCCCACAAAGTAGAGCAAATTTACCACCTGTCCTCTATCACCTTAGTGACCCAGTCGAAAAATCAGGTTGGTTTGGCATGACCTCCCTAACACAAACTCATGCTGCTTGGTGTCCTACAGTCTACTACCCTATAAGTAGGCCACCAAGCTTATTTTGACTATGGTCTCCATCAGCTTATCTACAATGAAGGTCAGACTGACAGGCCTGTAGTTGCTGGGATCTTTTCTGTCTTCCTTTTCTCTATAAAGGGAGCAGAAGGCTAGCTGTGCCTAGCAGTCATTAAGCCAAGAGTTTTGGCACCCTTTTAGATACCAGCAGCAAAAGAGAGGGAGCTGTCTTTCTCCCTGCAACATCCTGGGATGGGGAGGAGCTCTCCAGAGAATAGCGACAGGAGGGTAATTTATGTAGCCTTGCCCCAAAGGGTAGCTTATCCACCCAAGCTGTCAGGCACCAGGGAGTAGTAGTGGGCCACCTCTCAAAGGAGGTCACTGAGGTCCATGCAGATCCACCTTCAGTAAAGGAACACAGGAGAGGGAACACTATTATAGCCCACCTCCATGAGCAGCTCAAGAGGAGAATAGGTGCAACATCTGTGGCAAAATGTACATAGATCTGCTTGATTCCAACCTCTTGGCATGAACTTTCTGGTTTGTGAGAGATCTCCCATTAAATGGTGGCCCTGTGATGTCTGAAGTCCTTGGTCCCCATGTTCCATGACCCAAGGTGATGGAGTGTGGTGAGAGATGCAGTTTCAGGTTATAAGTGGGCCCTCCCTGGATGAGAATTACCATCCTTTGCTGCCAGACAAGGCAAATGTATTTGTTAGATGCCCATCCCAATGGCTCTGGGCACTGTACAATACACAAAGCATAAAAATTAGATGGCAAACAAACATATACAAATAATAATGTAACCCCCCCCGGGGGTTTACCTTAATTTCCCCTGGTTCTCCCATTTTCTCCTGCTGTCCTCCTGGTCTTCGCCCATTCCTCAAGTTCTCTAGTGCTCCCGGACATCTCCCAAGTAGCCCCATATTTTGTTTAGGCCTGTCAGAACCTGGATCCTGGGTTGCCAGCTGCCGGTGTTGTGGGTTGCTCTTCTGAGCTGCTGGCACTTGCGCATGCACTAGACATCGCTTTTATGTTTCCGACCACTGTTTGTGGTCAAACAGAGAACATTCTCAGGGTCCCCATACCCCTGTTGAACTAAGTGGGAAACGGGGACCAGAACAAAGTTGAAGATAAGCCATGGGGAGAATTTTAAAGTAAAGTTTGAAATGAGGGAATAAAGCGATGGCTCATACATAATAGTGAGTGCTCATGAATATTAATGAGGGAGCTGCCTGACATTTGGGGGTACTGCATCATGGCGGCAGTGACACAAAGAGAATAAAACATGAATGTAAATAGTTGAAGGTGTTCGAGAGAATATGGTTGGGATTACAGGACTGTGGGGTTTTCAGTTAATAAAAGTGAATACACAGCCTGCATACAAACTCTATTTGTGGGATAACATAGGGACTATTTTAAGACTGTTTCACCAACAGCCACCTCCTTGCTACTTCGACCCCTAAAAGACAACCAGTCCAGTGTTTGGGCACCCAAAACTGTGAGAAGGGACTCCTGGGAGAGGGAGTTTACTATTTTCAGGTGCCTAACTCACGCCCCAATGAACAATCAGGGAATATTGATCTCTATGGTTATTGCTGATTAATAGGCTTGAACAGCCAACCAGGAGCCTGGATTCTTGAGTGAAAACCCAAGGACTTTATGGATTTGAGAAAGTCTGTTCTTGGGCTCTTCTCGAGTCAGGAGGATTCTCTGTGAGTGGATTTGGACTGTGAGAGGCCTTGTTCAGCCCTCCGTGGGAGTTTACCACTGCAGAAAAGGAATACCAGGAGAAAAGAAAGTGAGAGGCTGGACTGATTTCTTCAATGCTCTAGGTATTTTTGTGAACTGTGTTGTCTGGATTGGAGAGGATTAGTGTTACAGAGACCCTGTACTGTATATGGGACTGATCTGATAGAACTGTGCTGCTGATTGAAAGTAAACAGTTGCTGCATAGGACCCACTTTAAGAATTAGAACTCTGTTTAAAACATTGAAGAGGCAAAGCGTCTCAGGTGCAGGGTGTTAGCCAGATTCTGTGACTTTGCTGTGTGGACTAAATGAAGCAGCCAAGAGCTGTGTCCCAGCTAAAGCTGAAGAGAAACGGCAGTGGACATTTAGGACCTGAAAGTACTAAGGGTGATCAGGTGCCTGTTTAGTGCCAAACCCCCTGCTGATTGCTGTGGTCTAAGTTCCATTTGAAGTTGTTGCTAAGAGGCTAGCACCCATGACGAACTGTCACTGCTGTTATCCAGGAGAGTTGTCTGTTGCCAGTTAGTTCGTGGATTCAGTGCAGGGACTGCAGGGGATTCCTGCTGCTTAGCAGTCCTCACCCAGAGCAAGGGATGGAACCAGTTAACTGCTCCTAAGTGGGACCCACTTTCTCAGGAGGTCACCGGTGCTTGCTGGGGTGCTAGAGCACCTACGACCCTTGTGGGGAGCCAGGCTGTAGATCCACTCCTGGGTCTGGGCCTTCTGGGGCTGGTGTGGACCTGCCACTGAGCTCTGCAACAGGCCAGATGTGGCTGAAAGTGACAAGCGGCCAGATCTTCAATCAAGAGGACAAGCTGCAAGACCTTTGAGCAAGATCCAACCTGCAAAGGGAACAGAGTCCATCTTCCCTTCTGTCCATTGCTGCACCAACTGAGTGGAGCTTCACACTCCAGGACATCTGGCAATTGTTACTCCAAACACGGTTGAGTCTTGCAAACTGTGAGTACCCAGAACCTGATTCCTGGATCCTGAAACAGAGAAGTGTGATTCTAAATTTGAACATTTTCTCAGCCATTCAGGGCTCTAACAGCTGGCCAGCCCATGACAACATCCAGGCCTGCAACTGGTGGGTACCCCTGAGACTCCTCAGGGGGTAACACTGGTTCCAGTGGGGTTGGGCAGCCAGGGGTGGATGGGCCTATGGGCTCTTATGGTTAATGTTTTGCAAATTGCCACTAACTTTTCTTTTTATTCTGCAGCTACTCCTCCATCAGGTACCCCTTTCCTGGCCCTCACCCCCAATAAAGCTGAGAGTTTGATTGTTGAAACTGCTGTATCAAGAGAGGTTCACTGCATTTTGCCTATTAAGCAGCTATATGATATTTGGTGGAAAAGGGTTGGTGGCGATCTAATGTGCTGAGTGTTTGGACTGGGAGGTGGGTGGGTGGGTGCAGTATTCCAGTGGGCTGTACCAATCAGTCACCTGACCCACTCACAACTTAGTCTCAGTGGAGTCACCACACTGTTATTCATAACTTTGGGCAAGAACCCCCAATTGCCACTGTAGCAGGACCCAGGCCCCTTAACCTGTACCAGGGTCAACAGGCAGGGGTAGTAGCCCACTGGCACATGGCACCTGGGCTACAATAATATATAATAAAACCATTTAGATTCAGTTTAGGGTTTAATCTATCTTCTGGTACATATTCAATCAGAACCAAAAGCTTGAGCAAACAAATAGGTTTACAACAAAAAGTGGCTGCCAATGGGGGATAACCAATAGTGCTGGGGTCCTAATAGTGATCACGTACCTCAGTAGGAAGGCAGTCCACGAGGGGATCACGTGATGCTGGAACCTGAGTAGCAGGACCTAGTCGGAGCTCCCGCTATTCTAAGCTCATTTCGTGATATAAACTGCCTGGAAGGAAGACTAGCAAAACTGCAAAAGAAGTCTGTGTTGCTGAAGTGGTGGTGGAGCCGATTGGCATTGAAATATGGAAGCAGAAATGAAGCCTGCGATGCCCCAGCACACCCCGCCTGTCTCCCCCGAGGAAATCCAGGAAGAGACCCAAGGCTCAGTCATCAGGAGGTGCTAAGGCGTCTACTACTACTACAGCCCTGAAAATGCTGGTATCAGAAACAACACCTCTTACACTCAAGCTTTTCCGAGCAGAATTGCAACCCCTGAGGGAGGATGTGAAAACAGTGGTGACCGAGATTAAGCGATTGACAGGGGCTCTGGAGGAGCTAAACATCAAAGTTGCTGATGCAGAGGCACGAATAACCTCCGCAGAGAAGAGGGCAAATCGTATTGAGGAAACCACGGTCAGCAACCGTCAGCGCATCAAGAAACTTGAATAGAAAGTCGAAGATCTAGAAGAAAGATCCCGACGAAATAATGTTGTCATATTGGGAATACCTGAAAAAGAGGAAGGCCAAAATGTAATTTTGTTTATGCAGAAGTTATTTGAAAAGCTTGCCGGCCCATCTCCCTACGGAGCCACATATACCCTTGAGAGAGCTCATTGGGCGTTGCGGCCTATTCCAGCTCCTGGTCAGAAGCCCAGACCCCTGTTAGCCAAATTGCTAAATTATCAGGAAAGGCAGCACTTGATCTCTAAGATAAAGGAATTAGAGCAGGTCTTTTGGGAAGGCAAGAGAATAAGAATTACTCAAGACCTACTGGCTTCTGTACAGCAGCGAAGATCCCTTTTCCACCCGGTGGTGACCAAGCTGATTGCGGCAGGTATAAAATTTCATATGGGGTACCCGGCCCGCTTTCAAGTAATGGTGTTGGGGGCCTGGGTATCCTTCGAGGATGTGGACTCAGCCATGAAGGCTCTGCAAAAAGAGTTCCCTGACCTTTTCAAACCTAAGTAAGGTGGACTGCAGGTGAAGACCGTTAGAGAGCAACGCAACAGGGTCGGAGATCTACCGGAAAAGGCAGACTTCAAGGATATAAACATGTCCTTCTTTTTTCTTTTCAATATTACAGACTTATTACTGTACCTTTCGTTATAGAGGACTGATGGACTCAGGAATTCTTTCCATGGCTCGTCTTGTTTGCACCTTTTGGGGAGGGGGGGCTACCTCGGGGATACTGTATACTGTAAAAGATTAGCTTTCGGACAGAGAAAAGTCCATTATTAAGCCCCATGTAGACAATTGTGGATATTATATGTACATGTTATACGGGACATGGATTAATGGCGATACTGTGGATACAGCTCCCCTAGGGAAAAGCGAGTGTAGATACGACGTGCCCCAGGTGAAACCACAACGGGGGTCTTCGTTGGATGCCTCCCAGGAGCCAGATACTTATGCTCAGGGTGTGATGCCTGGTCATGACTACTGATTGTAGTGCAGCACTCCCCAAGAGGGCAGGAGTCTAGGGCGTCTTGGGATGGTGAGAGGGCAATGGCTGTGGACCGCAGTGGGACTTGCCGCTTCACGTAACCATGGCAGGTGGGAGGAGGTGTTTTTGGTGTAGAGGTTCAGTTAACAGGTTAGGGAGTACATCTTTTAGAGGAGTGGGGGTGGAGGGCTGGATTGGGTTGCTAGTGGAAGGGAAGGAAGGAGTGGGAAGGAATGTTGGTGTTTGTTTATGGTTTCTTTGGGCAACGGAGAAAAGGGGGGATTGAGGAGGGTTATGGGGGGAGGGGACCTCAGCACAGCTCAATAGGGATTGGAGTGAGGATATGCTACCGGGGATTTCACTTAAAGTACGGTTTTGTTATATATTTAATGAGTATGGCTAATACCATAAAAATTGTTACTTGGAATGTCAAGGGCTTGAGGCAGTGCATCAAGCAATATAAAGTTCTTAAACATCTGGATCTGTTATCTATAGACATAGGGGTTATACAGGAGTCTCACCTGCTAGACTCGGAGGCTAATTGTATGCGGCGTCTACAGATCGGACATGTTTTCTCCGCTGAGGGGATAACCAATAGTGCTGGGGTCCTAATAGTGATCAACAGGAAGGTTCCCTTTGTAGTGAAACAAGTAATTAAGGACCCACAGGGTCATTTCTTGTTTATTCACGGTTATTTGTACGCCACTGAACTTGTTCTGGGATCTGTGTATGGGCCCAGTCTAGATTCCCCTGACTTCTTTGTGAAGTTAGCCGATATATTACAAC
Organism: Neoceratodus forsteri; assembly: GCA_016271365.2. Classification (NCBI taxonomy): domain Eukaryota; kingdom Metazoa; phylum Chordata; order Ceratodontiformes; family Ceratodontidae; genus Neoceratodus; species Neoceratodus forsteri. Next base: position 1,238,988,182 of record CM057455.1, read on the forward strand.
CTTTTCTAGCACTGCCAATAGTTATGGGGGAGATATGAATGTAGCGGTGGACTTCTCAGTGGACCACTCCTCGTCCACTGGTAGAGTTCGCTCACCAGCCCAAAGAGCTCTGTCCGAGCTCTTGGAGTGGTATGCTCTGTGTGATGTCTGGAGAGTGCTCCATCCCTTGGAGAAGGAATTTACCTTTATATCCCCTGTGCACAACATGGCATCTCGTATTGATTTTATATTCCTTTCACATAATTTCCTTCCCAAGGTGGTTGAAGCCCTCATACAGCCAGGTCCCCCTTCTGACCATGCATAGGTAGTATGTCAACTAGCACCTCTCCCTTCTCCCAAGAAGTCTCTGAGGTGGAAGGTTAATAACCACATGATAAAGGAGGATAAAATGGTCCAAGCAATTAATGAGCATATCCGTCACTTCATAGGAACCAATTCTGGCTCTGTGGGGAGACCTGATATACTCTGGGGAGCCTTCAAGGCGTTCATGAGAGGGGCCTTAATTAGCTTAGCTACCTTCTGAAAGAAAGAAAAGGATAGAAAGCTGAAAGAAATATTGCAGGGAATTCAATATAAAGAAGCAAGAGTAGGTTCTGCATTATCTGAGCTTGAAAAACAGGACTTGGTCAAACTCAGAGAGGATTATCTAGAATTACTGAGAGATAGAGCAGAGTTTGCGATTCTCAAGGCCAAGGTGGCATACTCAGACATGGGAGAAAAAGCTGAAAAGCTGCTGGCACTGAGGATTAAACAAATAGAGGCAAACAGGCACATTTTAGCAATCCGCTCTCCAACAAACAATATGCTCCGGACAACAACGGAGGAGATAGTCACGGAGTTCCAGAGGTACTATGCTAATCTGTACAGTGCCAAGGATTCGGTATCTGATACTGACATGGATAGCTATCTGGAGGGTTCTGGACTATCCTCTCTGTTGAGCGCCCAGCAGGACAGATTGACCTCTCCAATAACTGTGGAGGAAATCGCCAGCGTTGTAATGGCGTTGCCTTCAGACAGGTCACCTGGCCCAGATGGGTTTTCGGCCAATTTTTACAAAAAAATTTTAAACTTATTGCTCCCTATGTTAATGTCCCTTTTTCAGTATATTTTATCCAGCACACAAACGGATCCGGCCTTGTGGGAAGCTTTAATTGTTTAATTCTGAAGCCTGGGAAGAACCCGGAACTTCCGGCAAGTTACCGCCCTATATCCCTAATGAATCAGGACATTAAAATTCTAGCCAAGATATTGGTGGACCATCTGATTTTAGTGATCCCTGGTTTGATAGGGCCAGAACAGGTTGGGTTCATGAAGGGACGCTCCTCGATGGACCATCTTAGAACTCTGTTGCATGTCCTCTCCGTAACAAGAGACGCCCCCTACCCAGCAGTCCTAGTCTCATTGGATGCAGAGAAGGCATTTGACAGGATGGATTGGAATATTTTATTTAGGGCTTTGAGTGCTTGCAAGATCCCGCAGCTCTCTCTGAGCTGGATTAGAACTCTTTACTCCGCCCCATCAGCCAGAGTCATGGCTAATGGAGCGATCTCTGAAAAGTTCCCACTCTATTCTGGCACCAGGCAGGGATGTCCCCTTTCACCGCTGCTCTTTATTTTATATTTAGAACCCTTGGTCTGCCAGATTAAGCAATCCTCCAAGATCCAAGGGGTGGTTATCCAAGGACACGAGGTCAAAATATCAGCGTACGCCGATGACTTACTTTTGCAGTTAACAGATCCAGATAAGTTGATATCGGCGTTACTGGAGGTGGTCCAGGAGTTCGCTACGTTCTCTAATTATAAGCTAAATGTTGACAAATCCTCTGTGTTTCTACTCAACTACAGGCTGGTTAAGTCACTAGCCAATCAATGCGGTATGTCCTGGACTCCAAACTCCTTAAAATATCTGGGTATTCAGGTGGTAAGAGACCCGGCCCAGCTCTTAAAGCTGAACCTGGATGAGTTAGTTAAAATCTTAGAGGTAGACTTGAAAAGATGGTCCAAGTTACCCATTACACTCTGGGGACGAGTAAACCTTATCAAGATGAACCTTTTCCCCAGAATTTTTTATCCATTACATTTGCTCAATGTGTGGATTCCCAGTTCCTGGTTCTGTAAAGTTAATGCAATAATAACAAATTTCATCTGGGCCGAAAGACAGCCCAGAATTGCGTACTACAAACTGGCTGCCCCTAAGGAAAGAGGAGGTCTTCGCCTCCCATCGCTGATATTTTACTACTGGGCTAGTCATATGGTGAAATACTTGAGGTGGTTGGAGAACATGGGGGAAACTACCCCAGAAGAGAGCCTTCCGATGTGGCTGCGAATAGAATTAACTTCTATTAAGCAGTGCAGTCTGGCACCAATATCGTTGCTTCATATAAGACCAAGTGATCTCCCCCCACAGTTGAAACACACCCCAATGGCGATTTCGGTGAAGGTGCATGCGCAGATATGTTCTAGCATGGAGTATAGGCAGATGACCAATTTGGCCCAACCTGTCTGGGGCAACCCCAACATAAAGACAGAGAACAAGCCAATCAGGCACAACTGGCTCCCACAATTAAATAACGCCAGGCTTGCCCAACTGGTGGCGCAGGACGGCTCATGGCTCGCTGTGACTACTATCTTAAGCAGATTTGACATACCTACCAAATTTATTTTCAGAGTTTATCAGCTTAAACATTTGTTAGCAAAAGAGTTTGGGCTGCTCCCGTCCCTCCCAGACAGGAAAAGGTTTCAGGACATGTTGTTAACACTAATAGGACATCGACACTCGGTATCAGTATTTACAAAATCTTATATTATTGTAAATACCCTGAAGTATTTATACCAAAGACATATTGGGCAATGTATTTCCCTAATCTAGAAATAGACGGGGTAGCTCTGTGGAGAAATGTTCACAGGTTTATTACGCAGGACAGGTTGAAACTGACACAATTTCATATCCTGCATAATATATATAATACTCCCCAGAAGCTCCACAGGTTTGGTTTTACGGACTCTGTCTCATGTTCCAGATGTGGACCGGAGGAGAGGACGTTATATCATATATTCTGGTCGTGTCCGAAAGTTGCTACTCTCTGGGATGATATCCGTCAGAAGTTGGACCCCCCCTCCTGGGCCTCTCCGATCTTTTCAAGCCCGAGGTGTGCCTATTGGGAGATTATGCCTCCGTACCAGTTGTATCTAGGAGATATCACATGGCTTTAATTTCATTAGCAATCAAAAAGGTTGTCCTTAGGCACTGGAAGAACAGTGAAGACATTTCTTTTCTGGAGTGTCTTAAAGATATCTTGGCCAATCTTAGAATAGAGAAAATGGTGGCTTGTCTAAATAATAAGTTGGATAAATATAAATTAATTTGGGAACCCCTGTACTCGCTGCTTTGTGTTTAGGTTACTCCTAGAAAGAATCATTTAGGTTATCCTGGTGGATATTTCCATAATCTGAGCTGTGCTGGGGAGGGAGGGTAGGGAGGTGGGTGGGGGAGGAGCAGCTTATAGACAGCTGTACGAACATTCTATATGTGATTTCCATAAGTGCTGTACGGAGTTGCTCTCATGTGTATTTGTGAAAGTCAATAAACTTTGAATTATCAAAAAAAAAAAAAAAGGAAGGCAGTCCACATTAATGGTGCTGCTACCCCAAAAGCCAGACCCCTGGAAGATTTGAAAAGGGACTGAGGAACCATGACGAGACCCACATCAGAGAAGTGAAGGGGGAAGACAGGATTGTATTCAGACAAAAAGCCTTTCAAGTAGTTTGGGCCAACCTTGTGTAGGGCCTTGTATGTCAACAAGCATGTCTTGATTTTGATGCACCACCTCACTGACAGTCAGAGCAGTTCATGCAGCACCAGAATGATATGCTCGGACCCCAAGATTTCAGCAATCAACCATACTGCAGCATTCTGCACCAGCTGCAAGCAACACACCAACCCCACAGATAACCCTAGATATTTAAGCAATAAGGTACAATCAGGGGTTACATTAATCTTCTGTTAATCACACCCTAGGGGTGTGATGTGGCACAAGGCATAGCTGAGTGCCACATACCCCTAAGGTGTGATTAACAGATGATTAATGCAACCTGGGAGTACCTTATTACTTTTATAATGTAAGGGGAGCCCTTATTATTAACTGAAATCAAGCAGATTACAACCTTATTGTGTATGGTAGAACATTGTATTCCCTAAAAATCTGTCATTCACTAGTGTTGTACCATCATTGTGATGTCGGTAAGCTGTTGTACTATCATAAGTACATCACAATGATGGTACAACAGCATTAACTGTCTTTGCACATGCACAAGTGGCAGTACTTAGTACATTGGAAAACGTCTGCGGCAGTTTACCGATGGAACAGGAAGTTTAAATCAATCGGTAAGTGATGATTTCACTGTTTTTAATCTTACGCGGCACACAGAAGCACACCAGTATTTCTTTTTGAATGTAAAGTGGAATGTTTTCACGGACTTTTGAGCGGGGGATCCCTGACATCATGGTTTGACCACAGAAGAAGTGACAAGTTATTTATTTACTGTTGCCCATACACTATACAAGACAATGGATGGGCAACAGTAAACGATAACACTGCTGTCCACTTCTCGAGGTTGTATGACAACTGTAAACCTCTCTAATTTTGCTCTCGAGGTTTACAAGGTTGTTATGACAACCTCTCAAAGTGAACAACAGTGTTGTTGTTCACTGTTGCCCATCCATTATCCTCTATATAATTACCGACGGGCGCTTTTTCCCATAGGGAAACCCAGTTATAATTTGCCGTTATAACCAGCTCAGCTGGTTATAACGGCAGACACGTGCCAGGTTTCCCTTGGAACAGCTATCCCTCAGCCGCTGTTCTCTGACGTTCACGTCCCGTGACAGAATCTCATAGCGCAGCACACTTCCTGGTCCCTCGTATTCGGGAAAACGAACTTTTCATAAAAACAAAAAAAAAAAACTATTTTCCTCCAGTAAACAACTTAAAAACAGAAACAAGTGTTTTACCGTGAGCCTAACACCACAGCCGAGTCCATGTCAGACTACCCCTGCCTCTCGAAGCCCGGAATGAAGCTGCAGCCGCCGTTCAGCAGTAAGTTTATATTAAATCTAAAATCTGTCAACACTTTTTTTTTATTAAATATCCTCTTCCTTTTTTCGACAAGAAGTGCAGCCATATAATTAGGAAGACTGCGGACTGCGCAAAATCAAGACTGGTCCACAGCTTCCTGAACACTAATATGTTAGCTAATTTAATTTTTTCATAATTGCTGAGGTGAAAAAGAAAGCGCACTTCTGCAATTATAAAATACAAAATAAATTGGTGTATGTAAAACTATTTTACACATACCCTCGCTGTAGGATGCTTTATAAACCCCTCGGGTTTATGTAGCATCCCACAACTCGGGTGTGTGTAAAATCTCGTTAAACACACCACCCCATATATTATTCTCTATGTTATGCCATTATTGTGACATCACTCTGTTGTTAACCCTTCTTGAGTATGTCACATCAGCGGTATAGCAAAATGGAATTCTCACAACAATCAATGTTCTAACAACATGGAATGCTCACAACAATCAATGTCCTAACAAAATGGAATGCTCACAACAATCAATGTTCTAACAAAATGGAATGCTCACAACAATCAATGTCCTAACAAAATGGAATGCTCACAACAATCGATGTTCTAACAAAATGGAATGCTCACAACAATCAATGTCCTTACAAAATGGAATGCTCACAACAATCAATGTTTTGTAAAGTAATTCAGTAAAGTAATTCGATCTGCGATTACACAAACTTGGTAGGCCATACACTATAGAGGTTTGTGTTTGAGCAGGCATACACAACAAGGGTATGCTTGCATCAAGAGGTTTCCTTGGTGACAGTAGACCTTGAGAGCACAGCTCGAGAGGTCTCCTGTCACCAAGGAAACCTCAAGATTTCAAGCATACCCTTGTCTGTGTATTCCTGCTCATACACAATCTTTTATAGTGTATGAGAAGGCACTCACATACAGTGGCATCGCGATTAGTGAGAATGCTTTTTTTTTAAAAATAAACAAGTAGCCTAGGGAGAGAGACACGTAAAATTGTCTTATCTGTTGCTGTTTTCAGGGCATCCACTCAGAGGTCTGCTTACTGACAGCTCTGGCAATGGTCGGCATGACTGAGGAGAGTTCAGCATGGGCACTGATTCGATGTTGTTGTGCGTTAGTAGTGACATCTTCAGTGAAGCACAGCAGGAGTTTGACGTCACTACTAATGGACAACAGACTGATTCCAGTAATCGATTTCTATACACAACAGCACTCTCTCATACACTATATAAAATATTAATGTATGGTCTTTGGTTAACAACTGCACTGAAAACACTTCTCGAGGCTGCCATGACATCTGAAAACTTCTCGAGCTGCACTGTTGAGGTTTACAATGATGTAATGGCAACCTCTCTAAGTGTTTACAGTACGGTTATTAGCCAAAGACCATACATTATCCTCTATATAGCAATCAGGAACAAGGAAAAAAAGCACCCATAGCCACAAACACACACTAAAACGGTATTCAGTCATAGAACAGCTCACCGTTTATTCAATAATAAAGTGCAGTAAACAATCTAAATTCCACTCAGACATGAGGCTGTGCGTGATGCAAGGAGATAACATCATGGCCACCGCCACTAACTTCTGACGTTTCACTTAGTGACCACTGAACTGCCTCAGAGAGATCTGTTATACCCCATAGTGTCCCTCAGCTTATAACAATCAATATGCAAATTAATACATTATGTAAAACCAGCTGCCAAATAGACAAAAAGTAACAGTGCATTAAAAACAACATAATGTTGTAGCCCCAATCATACAAGATTCTGAATCCAACCATATAATTCATTAAGCCACACACAGAATAATATTATAACTTCATATTCTAATACACAGTTCACTGCTCATTATCTAACCCAAACTATGAAAGTTATAGATTATGCAGGCTGATATAAAACAAATTCATGTATTTACACACATTTTTGTTGTTTGGGGAATATAACTATTAGGCACAAAACTTAATGTAAAAATCTAAAACCAGAAACAAATCCCTAATCCACATATGGCCAGTTCATATTAACTTTTCGTGTTGCTAACAATAAAGTGTTCTGCTAACATTCTGAGAATTACATAGAGAATAATAGATAGGCAACTGTGTGTTATGGATTTTCTTTACACACCCGAGGGGTATGATGACCCATAAACATCAAAAGCGAAGCTCGAGAGGTTTATGAGGTCATCACACCCCGAGAGTGAGCGAAAAAACCCCATAAACACACAGTTGCTTATTTTTTAAAATAACTGGTGCAGAGTTTGCTCAGTGTCTCAGTCTGTCCCCGATTTACAGACACACACTCTCACACACACACTGTCTGTCTGTCTCACACACACACACAGTGCACTAGGAAAATTTCATTTTTTTTATTAAGAAAAATAATACTGTTGACTGCGAGGAAGCGGTGACATTTGAGTGCGTGAGATTGGGCAGAAGCCCCGACGGAAGCGCAATAATGGACGTTTTAGAGCACGCTGGGTCAGGAGAAGCCTCGACCGAAGTGCGACAATGGCAGGATCGACCAGATAGCTTTTTTTTAAATTGTTTTCCCTGAAGAGTCGTGGGCAACTTCATAGACAGTATTATCAGAACTGCCACCCCCCTTAAACTTGCAGAGTCCCTCGTTCTAGCTACTTCCTCCTACAACCTGCGATCCACTGACTCTCATGCCCTCCTGGTACCAAAAACTCGCACACAAATGGGTGACCGAGCCTTCGCCACATATGTGCCCAGAGTTTGGAACTCTCTTCCATTAAGCACTCACTCCTCTCCCTCTCACCAGAGCTTTAAAGCCTCCCTCTGGGGCTTTCTCAAAACGGCCTCCACCTGTCTCTGCACTAGTCAAACCCTCACAGCCAGTGACGCCCCAACAAACTGAGATGCTACCTAAACAATATGACTTGGGTAGAGTACATCTGCACTTATACACCTCCTGTACTCACAGTTTACTAGAAAAATAGACCACTTAGGCCCACCTGCCCAACAGGGTGCGCATTATTACTGTGCACTCCCTTATCTTGCTCTGGGTCCACTCTATCCCAATGTTACTCCTCTTTGCCTACCTGCAAGCCTTACAACATTGCTGCCTGGAACGATGAAACCACACTGTACTTCTTCCTACTGCCTGCAATGTAAATCCCTGCTGGTACTGTTGCTTTATTGTACCTGTGTGCTAATTCTCTTTAATGTAATCCTTCACTTGTTTTTTCCTGATGTTCATGTATACACCTTGTAATCTCCCGGGTCACACCTGAAAATTGCTCTTGTATATATCTTGTAATCTCGCAGGTCACACCTGAAAATAGGCACTTGGCTGTCTAGTGTGCTTACGCGGTTAACAAAAGCAAAAAATAAACAATAAACAAGAAACAGTAATTGATAAAAATTACTTACTACAGCTGGTCTAGGATTATTTCAGGGACTGGTCTGTCCATCGCGAAGGGACATTTTAGCCGCCATTTTTTTTATATTTTCAGCCCGCCCACAGAGGGAGTAAGGGCCAATAATGTGGCAGGCTACACAGAATGACACTGCTAGTGAGAGGATGTTTTAAGAAATGCCATAATAACTCAATTTCGAGTTATTATGGCATTTTGGAGAACCTGAAAGCAGGTTGATAAAGGGAGTCACCAGCAATTATAGTTCTCTAAGGAAGGCTGACAAATCAATATTGTCATTAAGCCCTTTCTCTTCCCTCCCCCTTAGTTCATAAATCCAATAGCTTTCCCCTTCTCCCAATCAGTTTCTCAAAATCCCCTTCCCCCAGTCCAAGTTGCACCTTCTCAATTCCAACAAATTCAATTTTATGATCTATGTGGGTGCATTTTTCACATGTTTAACTATTACATACTATGTGTCACCTCTCTGCAGTGCACACACATGTTTACCAATACGTAGTTTGAATTGACAGGTAGTGCAACCCACATAAAATGCCCCACAACTACATGCCAGTAGGTATATTCCACCCAAAGTATTACATGAAATAAACTGTTTAATATCCACCTGACTATTTGTTCTGGGATGCACAAGCTGCTTGCACTGTTTCCTGTATGTACAATAAGTGCACTTACCACCTCTAAAGGTGCCAAGGGGAGGCAACTCTCCCTTAAAGGTTCTGGGCCTGGGAAGATGCTGGAAACCACCATATCTGTGATGGTCCTAGAGTGATGAAATACAATCTGTTGGCCTTCTTCTACCAGATCTATAAGTGTGGGTTCCAAGTTTATAATGGACCAATTTCACATAATGCTCTCTCATATTTTGCTAGACCTAGTAGAGTATGTGGTCACAAATGGACATTCATATAAGTTTCTCCCAGCCCTTTCCCTGGGTACCAGAGTGTCTGATCAGTTAGTATGCCCAACCACCTCTAACGCTGTAGCAATACTATGGTTACTGTACCCCTCTCCTTAAACCTCCTGACCTGTGTTGCCTATTTATTATGGTGTTCTGTTGCCTCTGTGCAGTTCCTTGGAGTATGTATAAGTTGTCCTTTAGGGATGTTAAATTTACATGATGAGGATGGCAGCTATCATTCATAAGAACACTGTTACGGTCAGTCGGTTTCTAGTGTAGTGTAGCACACACATCTCTACTTTCATTCTTGTATATTTTAAGATCCAAGAATACAATTTTCCTAGGGTATATTCAGTACTTAAAGCACAAATCCAAAAACTCAAGGTATGGATTTGTGGCGGCGCTATACAGTACCTCCATCTCCACCTTTCTAACAAACAACTTAGCATAACTGGGGGCCACGGTGGTCCCCATCGAAGTCCCACCAATCTGCAAAAATATTTATTCTAAAACATAGAAACATTTTTCCCCAGAGCACATTTTGTCATTTTCAATTAATACCATGTTGGGAGATTCACTTTTTCCACCTCCGTTTGAAGTTCCAGAAAATATTTTAAAGCTGTCAAGCCCCCATCATGCGGTATAACTGTATACAGAGAGTCCACATCTAGCGTGGCAAAAAGCCAGTTTTCATCCATATCCAGATTTTCCATAATATTGATAATATCTGTGGAATCTCTTGTATAAGACCTAAGATTTTTTACAAAGGGCTGCAATTAGTGGACCAAGAACATAGAAAGTGGTTCAGTTATTCACCCCATGCCAGAAATGATGGGTCTCCCCGGTGGCTTCTGTGCATTCTTGTGGATTTTAGGGACAGTGTATATCACTGGAGTGATAGGATGAGCCACAGTAAGGGCCGTAAACAGTTCTTCTTTTAGGTATCCCCTATGATGCCCATACTAAGGAGGTCATCAGCCTCAGTTTTAAAATCTAAAATGCATTTACTTTCAACCCTGGTATATCTCGTGTCCAACACTTGTTTCTCAATTTCCCCCACGTAAGCCTCAGTGTTCATGATGACCACCACTCTGCCCTTGTCCATGGGCTTAATAACTATGCCCCTATTAGTGGTCACATTTTTAAGAGCCTCCCTCTCTTGTGTAGTGCAATTCTGAATAACCAGCTCCATTGGAGTGCGCCTAAACTGCTCAAGGTCAAATTCACACTTTTTTATAAAGGTAGGTAGCACTTAGTTATAAGTGGGGCAAAATCGAGATTTAGGTCAAAGAACAGTCTGGCTGGACCTAACAGTGGTCACTTCCTTATTTTCACACTCGGTATCGGTGTTAGCATACACACACTTGAATGTTAAATTGCGTGCAAACCTATGAAAATCTACTGTAACTGAGAAGTGGTTAATATCAGAGGACAGTGTGCAGGAAAGGCCCTTACTTAGGACACTCTCCTCCGCACTAGTCAGTACATATTTTGAAATATTCACAGTCGGTGTGAAGTCCAACTGTTGGGGGTGTGGTTGGATGGAGTTCTACTGTCAGATGTTAACAAATGTTGTTTTACTAATGACCACTCCTTTTCTTTCCTCCATGCCAGCCGCCCTCCTCATCTTCATCCTTAGTGCTGGTAGGGCTCTTGGAAGTGGGTCTTCCATTGACTGCACCTCTGCCCCTGTAATTGGGGGCAATTCTGAGCCCCCTCCTCCGCTTCTTCTAAAAAAAAAAAATCTTACTCAGAACCCTCTGTGTCCATGAGTAGTATAGTCAGGCACAGTTCTGTCTGTGTTGAAGGTGTCCCCACTTGTTGTTTTTTTTTTTTCAAAATTTATTATTCATGTCCAGCAAAAATCAGTTTTGAAACAAAAAAACTGGAGACACTTCCAACACAGACAGAACTGTGCTTGACTGTACTACCTGTCCCTCTGACACAGAGGGTTCTGAGTCAGATTTTTATTTTTAAAGAAGAGGAGGGGGCTCAGAATCACTCCCAATTACAGGAGGTGAGGGTGCAGTGGATTGCTCACAGTATGTTAACTATTTTTTAAGTAACACTGCCTGCAGGATCAGTTCAGAGGAAGCTGAGACTGATTAATGGCAGAGGTTAGAAACTGTTATGGAATGCTGAAGAGCTGAAGAACACTTAAAATTCCAGAATCCCAGCATTCACGGCAGGTCTAGTTGTTTAAGTTCATGTGGCTTGTCATGATGCTCTACAGAAATATTAATCAGAGATTAATGTAAGGTTGCAGGATGTCTTTTGACCAATCAGAATAAAGAATATTTTTTACATTGTTATAAAAAACATCACAGTACTCCAGCCTTGAGATAACAAATGTAAGGATCATGGTCACAAGGTCAGTCATCACAATATAGGATTTTATATAGGTAGTATTACACAGGCAGTAAAAACCACTGCAAACAGATGACACCTGATTTTCAAGTGTTAGTCTACTGTCCACAATGATGGCCATATATTTAACTCTATACATAACTCAGAGCATAGTTCCATTTAAAGATGGTAACTGGGAGCCATTGCTATTCATGGCTGCTCCCACATGACATGGTTTCACCAGCACTACTAGACACAGGGAGGGATCCAGACTTTCAGTTATGAATCAGAATCTACAGGCAATTTGTCTGGTACTAGAAGAACAACATTTGGGCAGGAATGGATGACATACCGAAAAACAGTGCTATTGCTTCTCCTATCACAAGATACAGAGCCAGCAAATTGGCAGATGACTTCTTTAAGGATCCCATAAACATAAACATTTGAGATGACCCTCTTAATTACTGGCATGAAAAGAGCACAGTCTGGTCAGCATGGCAAAACTTGTCTCCTTTGTATGTTAGTTGCCCACTAATGAGTGTCTGTTCAGAAAAAATACTTAATAGTGCCAACTATGTTGCCAGTAATAGGAAGAGAAAGCTGCTCCCAGAAAATGTTGAAAAGCTTACATTTTATTCAACGTAATTAAGATGTGTTTGCAGAATAATCAGGGGTACTTCCAAAGCAATGATCAGACGGTAGCAATGATGAGCCTATTGACAGTCATGTTGAAGAATATTAATGGGAAAATATTGAACAACATGTTGCCTCAGTCTGCATCCAGTCATTTATCATGTCCTTTCTCCTGTCAGTCACCATATTTACGTCTTCTAGAAAACAGCAGGCTAATATGCCTATAAAAGTGATTGGTCAATTCTGCTATAGGGCTTATATGAAAGAATTCCACATAGATAATCTACTACATCTGCAGCTTTAAAATGTTTATTGCAACAAGAAAAATAACTGGTGACTAAATACTGATGGCACTGTCTTCAGACTCTCTGCCAGTACTGGCTTGTACTCCATGAAAAACTTGTCCTGGATGCACCACTCTTCCTGAAATTCCACTTTACTGCTAGCTGATCTGATAGGCTTGATAGGATACTCATCAATGGAAGAAACTCAAAAATGTTTGAAAATAAAAATAGCATCAATGCATAAAGTGAGCTGTTGTTACTCTTCGGTGCTTCTACGCTGCCTCAGCTTGTTCTTCCTTAGGGTTCTAACCACAAAACACTTTTTCTTCCAGTTTCTGCCTATAGCAACATTTTTTGTGGCTAGGACCATTAGTCCTTTAGGCTAAATTCCAAAATCACTGTGGCACATACACCGTAAAAGATTAAACAAATTCCTTGACTTTTATTAATTAAGATGCTCAAAAGACAGTTCAGCAGCTGATAAGATTTAAAGGGCATAAACTTACAATGAGACAATGCCCATTCAAAGTCCTTGAATTTGTAGCAAGCCCATATGGCTTCTAAACAGCACTGCTGAATACAGTCCCTTTAAGAAGACTAAAGCCAAATAAATTGGGTCTGCTTCAATAAATTCAAAGTACAAAAAGGTGCAGAGGGGAAGGAAAGCCTCACCCAGTGCTTCATGATTAAAATATCACTTTGTCAGGGTGGGGTGCCATGTAAGTGAGGGGGCTGTCCTTATATGCCCCATTCTTCACTGGTTATTTTGCTCAGCTGATGAATATGTACAGTATGAAGAAACTTTATTCTTAAAGCACTACACTATAATGCCATTTTAAAGTTGTTATCCAAGCCAAAAAAATTATGTTAAGGACAGATCCCTATTAATATGTACCAAATAACTGAAAAAATTACCCTTAAAAGGACCCTTGCATTTTTAAGAAAAGTAAAGGGTACCCAACTTTGTCTTCAATACATTCACAATTTCATACTAAGTAATTCTTCTAGTTAAACATAATGAAAAAAGGAGACAATATATGAAATATTAAACTAGCTCCAGAAGGGAAATCATCAAAAAATCAACTAAAACTGCACTAAGTTCTTAAAATGTAATGAATTAATACTAGTGCTGAAAATTCAAAGGTATAACAATTGTGACAGACAATATTAACTAATGGCTTACAAAAATAGGATAAAGCCAATCTCATTATTCAAACCATTTGGAATTAATGTTTTCAGGACAAAGATCCAGAGAGATTCCATTTGCTTTCATTTTTAACCCCTGTCGCCACCTCTTGGAAGTGGTTACACACCACCAGACACCAGGAATCTAAATCAATATGTATCTCTTCTGTGTACATCTCTAAAATGTTGCCCTACTGCACTGTCACATTTGGCCTGAGTAATAGATCTTAAATCCTCAAAAAATCTGGTCTGGGATCCCTCACAGTTTCTCAATATATATTTTATTACAACTGCACCATGCAGCATATATCACATATGTGCTTTTTTAATTGTAAAAGGTTTTAATTTCCACAGTTCTCCCTGACATTGGATGGATAAACTGTTTAGATCTAAGTGCATATTTATAAGCTGAACATAATCCACAAGAAAAGAAACCCTTTATTCCCCTACTATTTTTCCTGGGCTCCATATTTGAGAAGTGTCTGTGAGTTAATAAGACAGCTAAATTAGTTGCTCTGCTATATGCTATTATTGGCTTCTCACCAATAATTGGTCTTAAAACATCTGTCTGCAAAATGTTCCAATTAGAACAGATAATATTTGTTACAGTACTTGAAATATGATTATATTCTGTAACAAAGACTATTTTGTTTTCCTCCACGTCCACCTTTACCTTAGGATATAACAACTCATTTCTATTAGCATTCTCTGCTTTTTTTTATATGCTTTTATCAGAAGCTGTAAATTGTACCCTCTATTTTTGAAGCATTGTATTAGATTTTGAGAATCCTCATGAAATTTATCGATATTACTACAGTTACGCTATAACCATAGAAGCTGGCTACAGGGGATATTTTCAATAGTCTTCCATGGTGAGCACTGCTTGGTAGAAGTAAAGTGTTACCTGCAGTTGTTTTCCTGAATCTATGTGTTTCAATATTACCTCTTGCAGTGCTACTTAAACTCAGATAAAAAAAAAATAAGCCTAATTCGGGTGAATATTAAAAGTACTATAGCAAATATTATCTGTTCTAACTGGAACATTTTGCAGACAGATAGTGCTCAATTCTCAAAGCCCTGAGATTGAAGCAAGGTGCCTGCGCCAAACATAAATGGCACAAGTGAAACCCTGAGACAAAAACTGCTCCTCAGCTATTCACAAAAGCAGCTTGCATCAAACACAGGCTGCCTGCCTCAAACAGGATTTGCACCACCCGTGCGCCTAAGAAAGGGCTGTGACATGGTGCTAGGGGGCATGTGGCAGACACAAGCTGCCACATCCCTGATTGTGGATTCTCAGAACTCTCCCAGAGGGAGAAATTCTAAGAATCCTTAGATCAGCCAGGGCTGGTCTAAGGGTACTTAGAATTTTCTCCTCTGGGAAAGTTCCCTTTTTGCAGCAATGTGCTGAGGTCCTGCCTCTCCAATCCGATGTGGCCATACAATAGAAAGATAAACAGAAATACCTCCCTGGTAGTCTAGCACCCCCCATCCTGATGTTGCCAGTACTGCAAATTAATATAAATGCTCCCACCCTGGTGGTATAGTGGACCCCTCCCCGATCCCCGATGTTGCCCGTACTGAAAATTAATAATAATAATGCCACTGACCTGGTGGTATAGTGCCCCCTCCCTGATCCCTGATGTTGCCTGTACTGAAAATTAGTAATACCCCTGACCTGGTGGTATAGTGGCCCCTCATCCCCAATGTTGCTTGTACTGAAAATTAATAATATAGGACTTTGTTAATTGAGTAGTGGCCTTCATTTCTCAAATTCGGGACTTAATAGTATAAAAACATCTTGCAAAAATTGGCCCCATCGTAGTCTATGGAGTGTGTCCCTGAGTCATTTTGGTACTGACGTCACAAAACATGAAAGCATGGGGGCGCAGCTCCAAGTAAGAAAATAGGAGTGTTTTGGTACTAGCTCCATAGAGCTGATTTACGAGTATATTTCTGCAAAATTCAGTCAGAGAAACATTTTACTTTTTGGATTAATCTCTGAACTGGAGGGTAAGGTACCCTATGTGTTGGAGGGGGGAGAACTTTGGTTTCTCAAAACCTGTTCTTTAAGGCCCCAAACATTACATGTTATTATAGAACCTGCAGCCATCTTTTTACAACAAAAATATAATTCTTGAAGTTGTAAGTAACAGTAGTCCCCGACTAAATAACAACACAGTAAAAGAACCAGAAAAACAAACAATGCAGAACCTTGTAACACTTCCAATAGCTACAGTACATGCTGCCAATCTGCCAGTTGTTATATGACAGGCCTGGTGAGTAGCCCTTTGCAGGGGCCTTGCGCTAAACTTGCGCTTGTGAATTGCCCCCTCATTATCTTCCCACCTGGCAATTCTGGGAGGAAATTTGCCCTCTATCTTCTTTATCTGCATTCTCTATACTTGTAGGAGTGAATTCACCTAGGAGTGTTAGCTTTTTTGCTCATAATCAACCTGCCCCAGGAAATAATGTAGCCGGGGTGTGACTCTGACCATCTATCAGGGCCCCAAATCCAGTGCTGGGTAAGTTACTTTTGAAAAGTAATCAGTTACAGTTACTAGTTACTTTCAAATAAATATAATCAGTTACAGTTACTTATTACTTTTATATAAATAGTTACTTATTACTTTTATATAAAAAGTAATTGGTAACTGTAATGCATATTACTTAAGATTACTTTTGATAACATGGATGTATTTATTCACTGAACATAACTATGCGCTCATGAAACCCCAAGAAATGTATAGAAGAAATAAAACAGATTGTAAAGACATGCACTTCTTCCCTTCTGGAAAGACATTACTCAAAGTACTCAGAACAAGGACTAAACTTGGAAGTAAATCCTTTGCACATTCAGCCCCCGAACTCTGAAATACCCTGCCAGACTACCTACACTCAGCTGGTTCCTTAGCCACTTTTTGCAAGGGTCTAAAAACACACCTCTTTGTGCAGCATCAATATACCTGCTAGTTGTTGCATGTAGTTCTAACACTTGCTCCTTAACCCTCTACTGTACTAAACTTCCCCAAATGCTTAGTCTAGGCCTACCCTATGAAATTGCTCAGCCCTGCTTGTCTCCACTGTATGAATGTAACCTGCTGTAAATAACAACTGTTTATTGATTTTCGCTGTTATGAATTTACCTTTCAACTGTATTCTCCTTCTGTACCATTTGTTATGATATCTGCTCTATCTACATGTAACTAAGTCTGGGTCGCCCCTGAAAATGGGACCTCTGGTTCCAGTGGGCCTACCAGGTTACCAATATGAAATAAATAAATAAATAAAGATGACTGTTAATTTATAGTGCAGTACCCATCTGACTTTGTCAGCCACAACAATCCCTATACATTTCCATAAATACGAGCTCTAGTAGAAAAAAAACACTCAAACACACACCCTGCATCTACTGCTGCCCTCCGCAATCTTTCCCCCACAACTGAATCCTGACTTTGCCAGCCACTGCTGTCCCTGACCTTTTTCATTTCCATAACACCCACACTCACCCTCCAACACACACACACACACACACACACTGCATCTACTGCCAGTGCCCTTGGCGATCTTCCCCACACAGCTGTATATCCTAACAATGCCAACCACAACTACCCCTTTACATCCCTCCCTTACCCCACCGCCACACACACCCTGCTGCATCTTCTGCACTTGGCGATCTTTCCCACATCTATCCTGTATTCTCCTTCTGACTATGCAAGAGCCACAACTACCCTTTTAAATTTCCATAATAAAATCCCATCCTCACATAGCTCCCCCTACACTTACACACAAGCACCATGCAGATCTACTGCCCTTCCATGCCTTGGTGATCTTTTCTCATTTCCCCACAGCAGCCTGCATCCTAACTTTGCCGTTGCCAGCCACAGATCCACCCCACATCACATACAATAAATTCCACCCGCACACACCTGCTTACTCCTACACACAATTTAAACACACTTTCCCACAGCTGAATCTTGACTTGCCACTGCCACTGAGACACAGTTACAATTATAACTAAGTCTGTCATGACTATTATGCCACTGCCAGTATACCACAACTGAAGTCAGACAGTGTCACTTACAATCAAATTATCACACAACACAACTCACTTGTTGCACTCCAGTACATACCCTTTCGATGAGGATTTTCTTTGAGATGGCTCAGGGAATGGTGATAGACCTGGCAGGTGGGCAAGTGGACAGACGATCAAGCAGCCTGCTGTGGCAGTTTGGTGCATGTGGTGTTGGTGGATATAGGTCCTGAGCACTGCCTGCAGACATACTACTTACCTTCTCCCCTACAATGGCTAGGCTGGCCCCGATTTCCTCGGGGTTCACAATGGCGACTATAGAGGGCCATGACTGATGATATGTAGGGGTGTAGCCAGCTACTATAGCTGTGAATTGTTCATCAACTAGCCAATCTGTTGCCCCCTCAAACAAATTTCTTTAATTGCTATAGTGATTCTTAGCTGTATCATGTAGTGGTGCATAATTAGTGTAATTTATATATCAAATGTCGCAAAACTATATACATATAATAATAAACCAACAAATACAATGGAGTTTTCTGACTTTTATTTGCACAGCACATGTTACAGATATAGAACAAAATGGTAATATTAAATGCATGCTGAAAATAGAAAATAGAGTTAGAACTGATGTTTCAACCATAGGTCTTCTTCAGAAATTATCTAAAAGAGAAAAAAAGCAAGTAAGAGAAATAATAGAAATATATGTGAGGAAAGAAAATAGGAGGAGGCTGTAGGAGAAAAAGCAATAACAGGTAAGGTAAGAATAGAATCCGGAAAATGAAAAGGTAATGATAGGTAAGAAAAGACATAGTAGAAGTGAATAAGTTGAGGAGTCCTTAAGTGGGGACTAATTGACAGGACCTAGTAAGAAGGTGGAAAGATGAAAGGGACGGTATTGCTGGTGGGGGACCTAAACATGCCAGATGTTAACTAGAACACATATGCAGCAGCCACTACCAGGAGAAGAGACATCTTGGATGCCCTGGAAGGAGCATGCCTCAGACAGCTGGTGAAGGAGCCCACACAAGAGGGAGCAGTACTGGACTTGGTGCTCACAAGTGGTGACAGAATAACGGATCTATCAGTGGGCAGCCATCTAGGGTCCAGTGATCATGAACATACAAAACATATGAAATTTGCCAGCAGATAAAGGCCTAGAGGTCTATCAAGTCTGCTTGAATGTGCAGCTAGCACCCTTTATTCTGCAGCTGCCCCTTCCTTCCACCCTTCCCCTACATTGACACTCCCCCTTCTCCTGTCCCACCCCCTTTTGAAGCAGTCCACTCTTCTACTGGATACTACTTCTGCAGGTAATGCATTCCACCCAGCCACCACCCTCTCTGTAAAAAAGTGTCTCCTCATCTCCCTCCTGAACCTTCCTCCTTCCAGTCTCATATCATGGTCCCTGGTGTCCCTCCCCTCCCTTACTTTGAACAGCCCCTCTGTACCCATCTTGTTCATTCCTTTCATGTACTTAAAGGTTTCAATCATGTCCCCCCATCCCTCCTCTCCTCCAGCAAGTACATGTTCAATTCCCTCAGCCTCCTCTCATATGATAAGTCCCTCAGCCCCTTGATCATCTTTGTCGCCCTGCACTGCACCTCCTCCAGTAACACAATGTCCCTTTTCAGATAGGAGTGCCAGTACTGCACACAGTACTCCAAATTGGTCTAGCCAATTACCTATACAATGGCAGAATCACCTCCCTCCTCCTCGAGGATATACCCCTTGCAATGCAATCCAGCATTTTGTTGATCTTTGCAGCTGCCATCCTGCGTTGTGCCAAGTTGTTCATTGACCCTGTAATGAGCACCCCCAGATCCTTCTCCTGCCCTATCTGGGCTAGCTGCACTCCTCCCCAAGCTGGTAACTCCTCCTTGGGTTCTTTATCCCAAAATGCAGCACCTTGCACTTTTTGGCATTTAACCCCAGTTGCCAGGTGTATGACCAGGTTTCAGGCTTTGCCAGATCATCCTGCAGCCCCTGCCATCCCCCTAGGTCATCCACCACTGCTCCTACCTTAGTATCATCAGCAAACAGACTGATCTTGCTCTTGTTGTCCAATGATATGTCTGCAATAAATATCCCAAACAACACTGGTCCCAACACCAAGTCCTGTGGAACACTGCTCGTCACTACCCTTGGGTGTGAGCGCTCCCCACCCACCACCACCTTCTGTTGCCTTCCCTGAAGCCAGTTCCCTACCCATCTCACTAGCTTTGCACCTGCCCCTGTGCCTTCTAACCTACTTCCCAGCCTTCCATGTGGCACTGAGTCGAATGCCTTACTGAAGTCCAGATACAGGACATCCACTGCATGGCCCCTGTCCAGTTGCCTAGTTACCCAGTCATAGAACTCCACCAAGTTGATTTAGCAGGATCTGCCACATAGGAAGCCATGCTGTCTGCTGTCCTGTAGTCCTTTGGCCTCTAGAAGGGTCATCAGGATAGTCTCCATTAGCTTACCCACGATGAATGTGAGACTCACCGGTCTGTAGTTCCATGGTTGATCCTTGGGCCCACTCTTGTGGAGGGGCACCACATGAGCCATCCTCCAGTCCTGAGGTACACACCCTGAGTGTAGTGAGGCATTAAATAGGTCTGCCAAAGGTCCCACAAGGACCTCTGCCAGCTCCTTCATTACTCTGTGGTGGATGCCATCTGGGCCTGGTGCCTTGTCCACCCTCAGTGCTTTCAAACCCTCCTGAACTCTGCCCTCCATGATTCCCCATCTGTCACCCACTCCTCCCGTTTCTGCTGTTCCTCCCCCCTTGGGTGTCACTCCTCTCTTCTCCTTAGTAAATACCGAGCAGAAGTAATCATTTAGTGCTTCTGCCTTATCAAACCCTGCTTTCACCCAACCTCCTCCTTCCTAATCCTTACTATGTGGTCCTTACAGCTCCTTTTCTCCCTGATGTACCTAAAGAAGTCCTTCTCTCCCTTCTTAATGCCTTGTGCCAGCCTGAGCTCCGTAGATGCCTTGGCTCCCCTTACTGCCCAAGTCACCTCCTTCGATTCCGTCAAGTACTCCTCCC
The DNA here is from genome assembly GCA_016271365.2 of Neoceratodus forsteri. Lineage (NCBI taxonomy): Eukaryota > Metazoa > Chordata > Ceratodontiformes > Ceratodontidae > Neoceratodus > Neoceratodus forsteri. The sequence goes on from CM057455.1 coordinate 1,239,009,098, forward strand.
TGTTCTCCCTCCTCCCTGTTTTCTTGTACCTTCTAAAGGTAGCTCTTTTCCTCCTTACCTTTTCTATGACCTCCTTACTCAACTAGCTCAGTTTCTTAGCCCTAACCTTCTAGCTCTGGGCCTTGCAGCAGGTTTTGGTTGCCTCCACTATCCCCAGCTTTATAAGCTCCCATCTCTGGTTAGTGTCCATACTAGGTTGAATTCTGGCCAGGTGCCCTTTTACCACTTCCCCCATCTTCCCAAAGTCAGCCCTCCTGAAGTCCAGCACTCTTGTGCTAGATTCCACTCCTTCCTTGCCCATATCCAATGTGAGCCACACTGAGTGGTGGTCACTCCCTGACAGTGGTTCTTCCACTGTAACTTCTCTTACAAAGTCCCTATTTGCCATCACAAGGTCAAGGGTATTCCCTAACCTGGATGGTTCACTGACCATTTGCAGCAGGACGCTGTCCTGGAAGGTATACAGCAGTAACTGCTCCCTTCTGTTCCTGGTTGTTGGGGTACTCCAGTCCACTTCTGGCATGTTGAATCACCATGCAGTGTGATTTAAGGTGAAGACAATAGTAGAGTCAAGCCACTCAAAATTAAAGGTCCTGGACTTCAATAGGGCAGACTTTGCAAAAATGAGGGAACACCTCAGAAGAATCCTGGCAAAAGGGGAGGGGGAGTGGAGAAACAGTGGGATAAACTTAAAGGAGCCATAGCAGAGACAACAGGCCTCTGTGTAAAGCTAGTAAACAAAGCAAAAAGAAAGAAAAAAAACACTATGGTTTTCAGAAGATGTGGCAGGGGAGATTGGGGAAAAAAAGCAGGCATTCAGAAAGTACAAGGAAACACAGAGGGAGGGAGACAGGGAAATATATTAGGCAAAGCAGAAGAAGGTGGGGAAGGCAGTCAGGTGTGCAAAGGCACAAACTGAACAATGGATAGCAAAATCAGTAGAAGAAGGTGACAAAACCTTCAGGAATATCATGGAAAGGAAAAAGACCAATGGAGGGGTTATGAGGTTGAATAAAAGGGGGAAAGTGTGCAGAGGGAGACCTAGAAAAAGCAGAAATTCTCAACAAATACTTTTGCTCAGTATTTACAAAGGAAGGGGAAGGGGAGGGACCAAAATTAGGGGGTAGAAACACACACGGGGGAGGTGAACACCAGTCCATTCATGGAGGAAAGAGTCCTAAAGGAACTCTTGAAACTAAAAGTGGACAAGGTAATGGGACTACAGAATACTGAAAGAACACAGGGAGGTACTAGGGGCAACACTGACAGCCCTATTTAACAAATCACTAGATGAGGGAGTGGTACCAGAGGACTGGGGGGGGGGGATGTGGTACCACTACACAAAAGTGGGAGCAAGCTGGAGGCTGGAAATTACAGGCCGGTCAACTTGACCTCAGTGGTGGGGAAAATCATGGAATCAATGTTAAAGGAAAGGATTGTGGCATACCTGGAGGCTAGTGGGGCACAAGACCTGAGGCAACATGGATTCACAGCAGGGAGATCTTGTCAAACAAATCTGATAGATTCCTTTGATTGGGTAACCAGGGTGGTGGATCAGAGAGGGGTGGTGGACATGACCTACCTAGATTTTAGCAAGGTATTCGACACCGTCCCACACAGGAGGCTAGTTAACAAACAAAGAGACCTAGGCAAATTGGAGGAGTGGTCAAGAGTGTGGTAGCTTAAATTCAATACAAAAAAGTGCAAAGTCATGTACTTGGGCCACAGGAATCCTGGAGAGGAATTTAAAATGGGAGGGATATTAACAACAACAAAACTGGAAAGGGACCTGGGGGTAAACATAACGGATGACCCGAAGGTGGCCAAGCAATGTGAAAAGGCAGTAGGGAGGGCTGGAGGGATGCTTGGGTGCACAGGGAGGGGCATCACCAGTAGAAAACAGGAGGTGGTGATGCCACTGTACAGACAATTGGTCAGGCCACATCTGGAATACTGTGTTCAGTTCTGGAAACCACATCTCTGGAAGGACATTGACAGAATGGCGGCAGTGACAAGGGCAACAAAAATGGTGAAAGGAATGCACCAGAAAACATATGAGGAAAGACTGAAAAACCTCGATATGTATATCCTGGAGGAAAGGAGGGAGGGGGGATATAATAGAGACATTCAAGTACCTCAGAGGAATCAACAATGGCCAGGAGGGCAGGGGGAATCAACAATGGCCAGGAGGGCAACATCTTTCAAAAAAAAAAGATGTGCAGGAACAAGGGGTCACAATATGAGGCTGGGGGGGGGAATCAGGGGTAATGTGAGGAAGTATTTTTTCTCAGAAAAGGTGATGGATGCAGGTATCCTGTGATATGGGCAGACCACGAGTGGGCGCCTGCCGAAACGGTGACCCACTTGTGGTGACTTCCCAACAGTGAGGGTTAGTGACAGGATGAGTAGGGTCTGCAAAAGGGGAGACAGGATGTTGCGCGAGCATATCGCAAATGGGGCGTAGCCTGCTGAACATGAAGCCGGAGGGTTTGGGAGGAGTGGTGCCACGGGGTTGCTGGTGAGCTGGTGTCATGGTGTGGTGGGGTGGGGTGGCGGAGATCCAGGGTTCGGGACTGGGCGCTGGTAGTTTTTGTTGCGCCCAGCCCGAGACAGTGTTTTTTAATTTTGTATGCAATATGCACCCCCCTGACATGCACCCACCTGGAGTTGATAATCTTAATTTAGGGGGGCATGGGGGGGCACAGCTCCCCACATAAAAGCAATAAAAATAGTTGTTTTGCACCACTTTCACTGGTGCAGGGATTCCACATCGCCAAAATTGAATTTCGGAGATGTGGAGTTGCGATAAGGGCATTCAGCATTCTGAATTCGCCCTTATCACATGGAACCATGGATGCATGGAACAGCCTCCAAGTGGATGTCGTAGAGGCTAAAATGACTGGTGAGTTCAAGAATGCATGGGATAGACAGAAAACAACCCTAGTGATAGGAAAGAGAGGGTAAGCTGCTGATCATTTAGGGTCTGGAGTTTAAGTAGCTAGAGAAATGGGCAGACTAGGTGGGCCAGGCGGTCCTTATCTGCTGTCAAAACCTATGTTTCTGTGCACACACACTCATTTCCATTTTCTACAGATCAAAGAAATACTCAAACTGGAGGGGCCAGTGATTTACACCAGATCTGCGACAACTGGTACAAGGACATCCAGCGCAATGACACCTCACCAGAGCCATTCAGCCTAACAACATTTTCCGTAATGAGACAACTGGCAAAAGCAACCCCAACTCCCACTAGCAGTGGGACTGTAATCGTGTAGAAAGCAGTAGAGCAATAAATTATGCTACCTTGTAGTCGTAGCCACCGTGTTAGAGCAAAGATCTCATAGGGCAAACCAGTATTAGGTCAAAATTTCTAGGCTAAACATCATAAAGCTGCATGCCTTTGCTTCAGTTGTCATGCCATGGGTTTAAACCACCCCATAGCTCTGGCAGCTCATAATTTATTTATTTAGCTTTTGTTGACCGGGTAAGTGCACTAGACAAATCCTGCCTATTTTCAGGCACGACCCAGGGGAAGGGGAAACAGATGAATGCCAACTGACCTTGAACCAGATTAAGCTGTTGGTGGTATTTTTTTAGTGAATAAGGGAAATTTGGCCAGGACACTGGGGAAATTCCCCTACTCTTTTCGATAAGTGCCATGGGATCTTTAACATCCACCTGAACTACCACCAATCCAGACAGATGGGACCTCGGTTTAACGTCTCATCCGAAGACGGCACCTCAGAAATGCAGCACCCCTCTCATGCTGCATTACAGTGTCAGTACTGGGATATTAACCCAAGTGCCAGATGTGGGAACTGAACCCACAGCCCTCTGATCTCCCTGCCTCAGAGGCGAGTGTGCTACCTACTGAGCCACTGACACTGCAAACCTGCAAATAATACCTAGACACTGCAACTACTCAAACCTGAATATCAGCAAGGCTACAAAAACATGGCACCTCACAGCCAGGAAATGTAGTCTAAACTCTTTATTGTGCAAAAAGGCAAAAAATGGTAGGCAACTTGCATTTAAGGAGCAAGGTGAATCATAGAATCTTAGAATCTTGTCGGCAGAAAAAGACCCTCAGACTCATCTAGTCTGCCCTTCCCACCCCTTTATTTATAAGATGCAGGGTGCTCGCGCAGTGCTTGTCAGAAGGCAGTTTTATTTAGCCTAATTAGCCTAAATCGAGCATGCAATCAGTTGAGCAGCCTTTGTTTACACTGAAATCTGAATATAAAAGACACCTGCACAATCTCCAGATTCCTGTAATGTTAAAACCTCTTGAGCTTCACTCTTGAAGTTTATGAAGTCACAGGAACCCCTTGATAGATTACAGCTACCGTAACAGATGGATGCCATCTGTTATTCTATTTATATTACAGTAACTAGTTACTTTTAGGAAAAAAAGTAATATCATTACAGTTGCTTATTACTTTATTTTAAAAGTAATCCATTCCTATTACTAGTTACCTAGAAAAGTAATCAGATTAGTTACTAGATACAGGTAACTTGTTACTCCACAACACTGCCCAAATAGGAGCTTCTTCCCCCCTCCCCAAACAAGATGAATGGTAGGCCAACATCATGCAAACATGCCTTTCCCTAAGGTAAGCAAACTGACACCTCCCTCATGTGACCCCCTTCCCCCATCCCATTCATTGTGACCAATGCGTTCCCCAGCTGAACCTTTGCCTTAGATTTTGGAGGGAAAACCTACGGAAGTTTGACTTCTAGGATTCTTTTTGAGAACCTAACTTGCAGCTCTCCACATGGCATTCAGTGTGAAAATGTTCCTGCTGAAAGGCCCACGATAAGTGCATAGGGCTCAGCAACAAACCTCAAAAAGCAATTACTGAAGCTACTGCTAGGATCAGAGCGACTGTCAATAGTAAACCCCACTCCCCCAATAATCTGATAATTAATCATATTAAATATAAAGAAACACAAACAGCTATGTACAGAATATATGAATTTATTATGGCACTGCTGCAAGAAGGAAAATATACTTTATACCGAACGCAGCATTATTTTTTGAAAGTGTGATTTAACCAAGGGGCTCTGTAGATGATACTGCGCCAATAAATCTGAGACCCACATGTGTTCTCTGGTGCATGGACAATAAGACAAGTAGGCCCCTAAAGGGATGTATGGATTTACTACAGATGCCAAACTGAAAACGAATAAAAAAACCTCACCAAGTTGTAGTGTGTGTTTCATAGCCTCGTGTTTTCGACTACAGCACACATTTCCAGTCAAAGCTCACCAGAAGCGATTTTCTTGCTGTGTAGGAGGGAAATGTTCAACCTCAGGTACACAAGGGTGTTTTTACTTGCTTCTCCTTATCAAGTGTTCTCTTAATTCTGAGACTTCCTCCCAGTCTGCCAGTTAGGTCTCATTAATTCAGTTTCTTCTACAATATGCCTTTTAAATGCTTAGTTGAAGGAATACTGCCCCACAATTTAACTGCCATTAAAACTGTTCCCAACTGGAGACCATCCTGATCAGGTGGTGCCCTCCCCCCTTCCATAACGCCAAACCATGAACTTTATTGATCGGCTGCCAGCAGCTGTATCTCTGTGCCGCCCCTCCTTCCTCGGCCTCTCCAAATTGTGCAGTGCCTGTCAGTAGAGGTAGACATCCCACATCGGAGAGCCCCAGCCTGTTTTGAGAAGGGAGTAAATGATGAAGCTCGAGGACTGCGGAGGTGTAGGACAGCTAGTGTGCCACTGCTAGATTGAGCAGCCCAGCTACCATGTCATCTAGGCTATCTGTCTCCCCCCCCCACACACACCCCTACAGGAATACTAAAAACCTGACCATCCTAGTTATGGCCTAGTAGACAGTGACCAAATCAGGAGTAGGAAGAATTTTGTCTTACCTCTGGTCTGTCATGAGATATTAGGAGGGCAAACATTACTTTACGGGAATGCCATCGCATAGCTCTTGAGGAGGAGGGATAGGTGGGAACTCCATCGGCCCATTCTTGCACACTTACCAGGAGACCATCCTAATCAGTTGGGCCCCTCTCCTCTTCCAGACCACCATACCATGAACTTTATTAATCGACTGCCGGCAGCTGAATCTCTGAGTCACCCCACTTTCCTCAGCCTCTTTGAATCACACAATGCCTGCCAGCAGAGGTAGGGGTCCCACGTCAGAGAGTCCCAGGCTCCTTTGTGCAAGGAGTACATGCTGAGAGCTCAAGGACTACCAAGGCCTTGTGTATCTAGTGAGCTGCTGCCAGAGTGGCCAACCCTGTCACCATGTCATCAAAGCCACCTCCCCCCCAGTCAGGAATACAAGAATCTGACCAACCTAGTTGTGGCCTAGCATTTACTAACCAAATCAAGGGAAGGACGAGTTTTGTCTTACCTCGGGTCTAGTGTAAGGTGTTAGGTGGGAAAATGTTTCTCTGTTGATAATGCAGTCACGTGGCGCTTGAAGAGGAGGGATAGGTGGGAGCTCCATCAGCCTGCTCTTGTGGGCTCAGGCTCTGAGATTTGTCTTTCACCAAGGGATATCACTAGCTCCAATCCCTGGGTCTAATGAGCCTTCTTTCTTTGAGTGACATCACTACGTTGTTTTTTTTGTAATATTTATTGCTGGTGGGGGGGGTGACTACCAATATCTCTATAATCTGGGTAAGGGAAAAGAAACATGAGAAGCAGGGGAACATATTCCCACACCATCTCTAAAGTGGAAACTGATTTATTTATTTATTTATTTATTACACACAAGATCCTTTAGGCAGGGCCTATTAACAAAGTGTCTAGGGCCATATACAACAGCTTAGAATCAATAAAGTATATTACATATTTGCAGTTGAGACTGACAGAGGTACAGCTTATGGGAAGCAGTATAGCACATTGGTTTAAGGCTCTGAGCTGCAAATCTGGAGACCTGGGTTTGAATCCCACAGCCCCCACTTGCATACTGTGTGACCGTGAGCAAGTCACTTAACTTCCCTGTGTTCCCAGGTCGCACCTGTGAACAAGCTTTCAGCTTAGTATGCCACTCCTGGTTAAACAATTGAAAAAAATATGCAATACGATAGGAAATATTTTGAACACAATGAGATGAACTATAATGAATTGTGATTAAAATTAGGATAACATGATACAAGTGGGTAGCAACAGAGCAAAAGTGGTGGAAAGAAGAAATCATAGGAGTAAGGGGAGGTTCAGGGATGTAGCAGACCAGTCAGCGACACCAGCCACATGGGTCTAGAGGGGAAAGAGCGGCTAGGAACTGGGACTTAAAGTTGGTTAGAGAGCCAGTGACTTTGAGTGCTGGGGTAAGGGAGTTACATAGTTTTGGGAAACTGATAGAGAAGCAGGCCTGATCCAGGGAGGTTTTCCTATGTAGGAGCACCAAGGAGTTGTAAATTACACCCCTAGTTTGGTACCTGGAGGCCACTAGACCCAACAGAGACAGGACCCCTGGGGACAGTAATTCAAGCAGGGCTTTTTTCACCAGTGACGAGGGTAGTATAGTGCAGTCAAGAATCGAGGTTAAGCCAGCCTAGGTTGCTATACAGGGTACACTTATGGGAGTCCCATTTTAGGTTGAATGCATAGGGGAAGGCCCTATTCAACAGGCCTCTGACCCTGTCAAGCACTCTGTCACATGCAGCACCATAGATAACAAGGCCATAGTCTATGAGACTAAGGATGTAGCATCTGACAAGTTGTTGCTTAATTTCAGGCAGGAAGGTATTTCTGTGCCTGTACAGCAGGCCGAGTCTGGAGTTGGCTGCTTTAGTTAGAGCGTCAACATGAGCCGAGTAGGTTAAGCCCGAGTCAAGGATTATCCCCAGGTACTTGAAAGCAGCAATTTGTTCAATTGAGGCACCTGAGGCAGAGGTAATGACTAGGGCAGGGGGGTAGGGGTTTTATAACTGGTGTAGAAAAGCATGGATTTCGTTTTCTTCATATTTAAAACAAGAAGGTTGTTTGAGAACCAGTCATAGATAACAGAGAAGTCGGTTTGGAGGCTGTGCTGGATATAGTCTGGGTTGCTATGTCTTGCTGTGATGACTGCATCATCAGCGTATACAGTAGGATACAGTAGGAGTTTTGTGGAGTTACAGGCTTTCAGAAGTGCATTGACAAAGAGACTGAACAGAAGAGAACCAAGGATTGATCCTTGGGGACCCCTACTGTCATAGGTCTGTAGTCTGAGATGGATGTTCGGCATTTTATCGCTTGGGTTCTATCTGTAAGATAGTTTTTTAGCCAGTCGGTGTCTTTCACTGAGATGCCTAGATCAGTTAATTTGTGGCAGAGCAGAGCATGATTAACAAGGTTGAACGCCTTGGTGAGGTCAATGAAAATGGAGCCAGCAAGCTCCCCTCTGTCCAGGGCACAGTGAAGATGGTCTGTGTATTCTAATAGGGCAGTTAAGGTACTGTGGTTCTTGTGGAAACCATGCTGTTCATATAATTGTAGGTTGTACTGGCTCAGGTATTGGGTTAGCTGGTCATTAACAATTTTTTCAAGTGTTTTAGATAGGGGAGACAAAATTGAAATGGGACAATAGTTAGTGGGTAGGTCTTGGGCACCCCTCTTGTGAACAGGGGTAACGTACCACTTTCCAGATTTTGGGCACCTACCCATTTGAGAGCAATAAGTTAAAGATGAATTGGAGGGAATACGTACTTTCACATATGGTAGATTTGAGGAGTTTCATGTCAGTGTTGTCTGGCCCTATACAAGTTGATATTTTTGTGCGGGCAAGACATTTGTATGTATCTGCCCAGGTTAATCTCCTAAGGTAGAACTTGGGAAACAAACTATTCATGCAGTTGACATAGGCTTCTACAGGGTGACTGGGCGGTGCTGGACTGTAGGTGGAGAATGAAACACTTGTGTCCTAGAGCAGGATTCTCCTGATAAAACACAGTGGGTAGGACCGGAACCCCCCTGGCCATAAACATTTGGATCCTAACCCAATCCAATTAACCTTCAACCTATAGCAGAATAAAATGTAATATAACATTAATTATGCAGTCAATAGAAAAAAAAACTATATATAGGGAGTACAAATAGTACAGACAACATATCAACAAGATGGTGCCGTTACTTGCAGAATGCTATAAGTCTCCCATGGTGGAAAAGGCCGCACAGTTCCTTTCAGGTACGGACCAATGGTACTACCGGTTAAGTGGCTGACTTGTAGGAAGTCGGCCAGGATTGGGAAGGTTTGGCGAGAGATCCAGTGCTATTTGGGATTGCCGCTGGCCTGCTGGAAGAGAAGGATGATTAATTTCCTGAAGTTAGAGACTCTCAACCAGGGTTCCGTGGATGGCAGGTAATCCAGGACGGTTGCACCGGAGTGGGTGGACATGGCTGTGGGGACTCCCAGTTTCTGTAGGGTGGGGTTGGCTTCCACTAGGGTTCAAAAGAACATCAGGCCCCCCCGGAAGAAACACTTTGAATTGTGCAGGAGTGATGAGATGCATTTTTATATTAGTTGGAGCAAGATGCTTTTTTGACAGCTAGTAAAGCCCACCTTTTTTGTTCTGCAATTGGCATAAAGTCATTGTCCATATAAAGATTTTTGTCTATGAAAGTAAGTTCCTTTTTCACCCCAGCTGTCTGTAAGACCATGTGTTTGGTATGGTAATCTAGGACCTTCAAGACTATAGATGGGGGGCTGCATTGAGATCTGTTGTTTTCTGGCAAGGGCTCTGTGTGCTCTGACTATGTTGAGCAGTTTGTCAGTTGGAAGCCCCAGGATTTCTTTCAGGAAGGAGTCTAAGAATTCTTCCATTACATAGATACATAGATACATAGACAGTGTCGGCAGATAAGGGCCTATGGCCCATCTAGTCTGCCCATTTGAGTTTGTAACTTCAGTTTATGTTTTCCTAGAACTCTGTTGCCCCTTACCCCTGACCTCCAGAATTCCTTTATGTCTATCCCATGCATTCTTAAATCCCGTGATTGTTTCAGCCCCCACCACTTCCTCAGGCAGGGTGTTCCACTTGTCCACCACCCATTCTGTGAAAAACTTCTTCCTCACATTTCCTCTGAATTGTCCTCCCTCCAACTTCATCCCATGCCCTCTAGTCTTGGAACATCTTTTTCGCTTAAAAATAGTGCATTCTTGCACCCCGTTCCTCCCTGTAAGATATTTGTATGTCTCTATCATGTCCCCTCTCTTCCTCCTCTCCTCCAGGGGGTACATATTGAATTCCTTCAACCTGTTCTCATAGGACTTGTGATGCAATCCATGTACCATCTTTGTTGCCCTCTTCTGAACCTTCTCTACCCTGTCTATGTCCTTACGTAGGTAAGGTCTCCAGAACTGTACACTGTACTCCAGGTGGGGCCTCACTAGTGTCTTGTATAGCGGAATCATGACCTCCCTTTTCCTGCTGGTAATGCCCCTGCCTATACATCCCAGCATCCTATTTGCTTTACCTGCTGCCTTGTCACACTGTTTCCCTACCTTGAGGTCATCAGAAATGATAACCCCAAGATACCTTTCCTGCTTGGTGCATGCTATATCCTCACCCCCCAACTGATATATCGTGCCAGAGTTTTTGTGCCCCATTGATCTGGTTTCAATATCTTCAGGAACACCATAAAAATCCATAGGTTCTCCCTCTGAAATCTCAGCTCCAGGTCATCAAGTTTGTCAGTTGATTCCCTTTCTCATTTGAGGAGGAGGTGGTGGATTGCTGCATTGTTCTGCTCCATGGCTGCCAAGGTGTCCATTAGACCTGTTTCCAGGTCCATTATACACTGTGTGATGTCAGCAAGACCTCAGGCTGTGTCTGCCACAGTTTTCTCCATTTTTGCCATTGTAGAACTTATTTTTCCTGGTTTGTGAAACAGCCTTTTAGACATTATTGTAAATGTTCTCCATCATTATTGCTGCCATCACTAGTGGGTCCCAAGGTGACTGCGGGCTGACCTTATTGCTAGCCCTGGTGTCATGAGGCTCCAATGCTGGATTAAGCTTTAGACAGTCCAACAGTGAGTTCTTTGGCCTAGATTTTGGAGGCATCTTTATGCTGCACTCTTTGACAGATAATCTGCTGCTGTCAGTGATGTGATTGGGTGGATCTGAGCAGATTTAAAGTTCTCAGGACTCAGAGTTATAGGAATTCACATCTTCATCAAGCAAATGTAGAACTGGAAGTCTAATTCATTAATTTTAATGAACTTAGTGCTGTTTTGGTTGATTTTTTGATGATTTCCTTCCCGGAACTAGTGTAATATTTCATATAGTGTCTCATTTTTCATTATATTTAAATAGAATAATTACTTAATATTAATTTGTGAAGGTACTGGAGACAAAGTTGGGTACCTTTTACTTTTCTTAAAAATTCAAGGGTCCTTTTTAGGGAATTTTTTTTTTCAATTAGTTAGCACGTATTAATAGGGGTCTGTCCTTAACATACATTTTTTGGCTTGGATAACAACTTTAAAATGGCATTATAGCTTAGCACTTTAAGAATAAAGTATCTTCATACATATTCATTAGCTATGCAAATTATCCAGAGAAGAATGGGGTATATAAGGACAGCCGTCTCACTTACACATCACCCCTGACAAAGTGATATTTTAATCATGAAGCACTGGGTGAGCCTTTCCTCTGCCTCTGCATCTTTTTGCACTTTGAATTTTTTTGAAACAGCACTAATTTCTCTAACTTTACTCTTCTAAGAGGGACTGAATTCAGCATTGTTGTCTAGGAGCTTTTTAGGCTTCCTACAAATTCAAGGACTTTAAATGGACATTGTCTCGCTGTATGTTTATGCCCTTTAAATCTTATCAGATGCTGAACTGTCTTTTGAGCATCTTAATTAATAAAAGTCAAGAATTCTTTGCAACCCTTTTGGTGTATGTGCCACAGTGATTTTGGACTTTAGCTTGACGACATTTGGATTGTGAGCAGCTCTCATTTTTGAGTGCTTAAAGTGACCTTTTCCTCACAGTGGGAAGTGGGTTGTTTTGGACCATTAGTCATTTTCATTTGGTGATGAAAAAAGCATAAAAAAATTAAAAGTATATTGTGCATGTGCATCATCATCATTCTTGAGAATAAAAAATAGTACAAATTTGGGGGAAAATTACCAACCAAGCAAACAACAAAGGCAGCTTACAGCAGAAAATTTCATCAGTTCACAAAGGGAGGGTAAAAGGGCACAAATGTACTCTACGTGCTCATTGCTACACTTTACTATTGTTTTGTTTGGCACACCATGTCCCAATCCTGTAAGACCACATAATGGCTGGTTCATTTTCCCCTTGGGTGAGATACTAATGAAGCACTCTGATGAGTCCAGTGTAGGATGAAATGTGTATGTGTATGTCTTCTGCTCTCACCCTTGCAGATTGTGTGAGACGTCCTTTGGCACCATGTATTCCTGCTTAAAGCAGAACCACCCTAAATTTTCATATTGATTTGCATATAGATCCATCTCATGATGCTTTGCATTATGGGGTTATGTTATATTTTGTATTTCTTTGAAACTTTTCTTTCTTGCCAGTGCCCTTCTTGGGAAACCTTCACCTCAATGGTCAGGTTCTTTGTCTTTTTAGCTTGCTTTCTTATTTTGGGCCCACCATGACCCACATCTGTAAGACCACATTAGGGCTGGTTCATTGTCCTCCAGGGTGAGATACAGATGAAGCACACTGATGAGTCTTGTGTAGGACAGAACACATGTCTGTGTCTTCTTCTCTCCCCTTGCGGATATTGTGAGAGGTCCTTTGGCACCATGCATTCTTGCTTAAAGCAGAACCAGCATACATTTTCATGGTGATTTACATGAATATCCCATGATACTTTGCATTATGGGGGTATGTGTGATTTTGTATTTCATATACCCTTTAATATATAGTCTCAGCCATCACCTGTTAGTCATTGTGTACTGTCATCCTTGAGTCAGCAAGTCTCTTTTGCCAACCAATGACTGGTTTATAAGACTATACTCAACTGTTATGTTGCCTCAGCCTGTCTCCTCTTCAGTGCTATTATGCTGCCTCAAGCTCTTCTTCTTTAGGGTCCTATCAACAAAATATAGAAAAGTGTATGGATAACCCTTCACAACAAGGCTGTGTTTACACTGAGGGGTTGAGAGGACATCGTAGGGACCTCATGTGCATGAAACTCAGGAGGTTCCTGATGTCTTCTCAACCCAGAGACTGACAAATATACTGATTCATGCAAGGTCGTCCATTTTTATAGTATATGGTCATTCATACAGAAATTATGTCTTTACTCACCTTGGCATTGCCACCTGACAGAGTTAACCTGATGTGCGAATGGATGCTGTTGTTTAGTTTTAATTTTAAACCAACACAATAGCACTTTAGAACATGCATAACCATTCTGAATGTGCACGACAAGGATTTTGAACTGTCTACTTTCCATGTGCATCAAGAAGATCAGGTACCCATCTACGATACAGGTTTTCTCCCATTCTGTGCCAATGGCAAACATAGCTTCTGGACAGGGACCTTACTTAATCCGTTTCATTTAGTAATTAAAAAAAACTTTATGTGTAGTGTGCATGAGTATCATCATCATCAATCATTCATGACAGTCAGTCAGTTACTTTATTTGCTTAATCTTTTTTAAAATGATTATCACAAAATACAAATATTAGACAAACGGGTACAATACAGTAAATCATACAAAACATAAATACAAAAAATATAGCATATCAGTAAACCATAATCAGCAATAGTAAAGTGCATGAGGCATTTACAAGTTCATCCAGCAGGGGATTTTCCAATAAATCAGGTATTCATACTTTTAGCTCAGATAACCTCTTCTTCCTGAATTTCCTTGTAAGGAAAATATACCTTCCTACATTGTAGATAATGAAGGAGTCCTCAGAGAGGAGAAGAACCTGTACCAGTTCTGTCTCACTACAAGTAATAATAGTGGTTACAACTGGTAGTAACCATAGTGTTCTAATTTTATTATACCACGGGCATTTTAAAAGAACATGTGCTAGATCTTCCTTTTCCCCTAAGTTGCAATTATATATTAAGTATTTAATATCTTTTAACTTTTTATACAGAGCAGTTTTAATATTTGATTCAAAAAGTTCAAGTCTGAACCTAGTAAAATTCTTATGAACTAATGGATCCTCTAGAACATCCAAGCAGAATCTATACTCATGGGTGGACACATTCTGGGAGTACCATTTGACGTAGTTTGAGGTGCCAATGCATGCCAGATCAGTTTCTCTATAATGCTGAATTACTTTCTTTTTGACATAGTACTTTTATTGTTTAGATATTACAATACCATTTTGTCTGTAAGATGTAAAAAAAGGAATGCATATATCTCTCTAAAAGTCTATTTAAATGCTGAAGCCAAGGTGAGTTTTTAGAGCCCCTATTTCTCCAGGCTTCTTTTTCAGTAAGGCATCGCTTAACCTATCTCTCATCTGGGAGACTCAGACGTCTAATCCAATAATTGATCATTCTTGAATCTACCAGGGCTTGTAGCCTTGGGGGACCCAGTTCAGTCCTTATAAAATATGCAGGAATAGATTTTTGACAGGCCATAGTGAGCCGTAATAATTTAATAATTTAAACACAACAGAGGGATTGGGTGTTAAACTTTGCCTGGATGGCCTGTAAAAGAGGTTTAAGAGAGTTGCCACCATAGGCATAGTCAAATTGGGCTAAGGCCCCTATGGTCATTTTTGTTTTAGAAAGTGTTTGTTCAATATGTGGTTTCCATGAGCCGTTATTTGAATAATTGACTCCAAGGTACAAATAATTAGTTACTGTTTCCAATTTATTGCCACATAGCCTCCAGGTATATTTAGTTCTCCTGGCGCCAATGACCAGAATCTTTGATTTCCCCAAGTTTAACTTTAAAGACAATGTGTTTGTAATTTTATCCAGAAGATCAAGTTTTTTCTGTAAACCAGAAACCTTTAAAGAACATAGAACCAGATAATCTGCATAAGCGAGAGAAGCACAGATAGATGCACCAATCTTGGGGGAATCGGCTTTTAAGTATTGTAGGTCTTTAAGTAGATTATCTAAATAAATACAGAATAGCAGCGGAGACAAAATACACCCCTGATGGACTCCTTTATTGGTCTGTAGGCTATTGGATAAGGTTTTCTCTACTGTTACCTGTGCCCATGTATTTGAATATAGGTTTCTAATGCTATTAACCAAGGCTGGAGATATGCCTCTAGATAGTATTAAATTCCTTAAGGTAGATCTGTAAATTGTATCAAAAGCAGAGCTGTAATCCATGAATGCCAAATAGAGCTTTTGTTTTCAAACTGTAATATATTTTTCTATCAAATGTGACAGTATAAAGCAATTGTCAAGAGTGGAAAAAGATGCTCTGAAGCCTGCTTGGGAAGGAGATAAACCCCCTAGATCTTCAAGCTCCGTCTTAAGTCTTACTAATAAGAATTTTGCATAGACCTTCCCCATGATATCTAATAAACTGATGGTGCGATACACTGAGGGTTCGTCCCTTGTCCCCTTTTTATAAATTGGTATAATTGTTGAGTCAGCCCATGATGTTGGAATATAATTAGTGGTGTAGCATTCATTATAAAAGACAACAAAAAGATTGACCCATCATTCCACTAGACAGAGGAAAACTTCCCCTTGAATTTTGTCTGGGCCTGAGGCCTTGTTTTTTTTTTTGTTTTTTTTTTTGGCTAAGTATGGCTTTCAGGGCTTCCTGTTTGGAAAAGGGGCTAAAGTTTTTAGTTAAATATAAAGAATCTAGGTTCTTCCATGCCAGAACTAAATTTGAGTCATACAGAATATTACTATAGTAATTAATCCAAGTTGAATGTTCTATTTGGTTGGTAAGATCATTGTTCCAACCCTTAGCGCCTTTAGCAACTAGAGACCAAAAAGTTTTAGAATCATTATCAATGGCTTTTAACATCAATTCCCACTGTCTGTTGCAGAATGATTTCTTTTTTTTCCTTTATAAATGCCCTGTAGTTACTTTTACTAATTTTAGCTCTATTGCACTTACTTTATCACCTTTTGTTTTGGCATTTCTAGAGATTTTCCTTAAGTATTTTTTCCGTGCTCTGCATTCATCATCAAACCACCCTGCTGTTATTAAGGACGAGAAATGATCTGTTGAAGTTTTATAGAGCTTTAACTCAAGTTTCTGAAATAATAACTGTAATTTACTGTGAATTCTAATTGGATCCTGCAGTGTCTGGTCCCATGCATCTAAAAAGAAAATAATTTTTTGTTCTAAAGTTACTAAGCATTCTATTTTTTTTTGAATATCTAATGGGCAGATTGTTAAAAGTGGGCTGCTTCACCTTTCCATCTAGCATTTGCTTATATAAAGTAACAGGGAAGTGATCAATTTCTAATCTATTAGCTATTTTGAGGTTTTCCCAAAAGGTTGGGGGGGGGGGCCTTGCCACAGAATAAAATCCATAACCAAGGATCCTTTAGCAGAGAAATAGGTTGGCACATCCTTCCTGTCTCCTGTGGTTCTGCCATTAATAGGACAAATATAATTATCATTCATCAATTTAATCAGTTTGTATCCATTATAATTATATTTTGAATCAGTGGAAGCTCTTTTCTCCCTATTGTTACATGGATACATATAGCCAATAATGGTATTATCACTAAGCCCATCAAATAGTCCTATTCTGGAGTTAAAATCTCCAAACAGGAGCAGATAGGCATTAATAAAGTCCATCTGTGCACCTCTAATTGACTTAATTAATTTATCCTAATTTTCATCAACGGCCACTCTGTTCTTTTTTGAAATTCAACAAATTTTATTTCGTTTCCTGCGACCACGAATGTGGTCCATTGTTAACGAGAAACAATAGAAACAAACAACAGTACACAAAACTACCCTAACATAGACAAACATGTAAGAGACAGCCCCCGGCATGGTATCGGCATGTTATACTAAGGATGGTGCGCTAATCCATGTCATATACATCCTTCTATATGGAGTATAAAGTATGCAGTTTGCTCCACACCTTTTCATACTTCTGTAATCAGTTATTAACACTAGGAATGATCTTTTCTACTGACAGATTGGCTAGGAGTTCCTGCAACCATTCTGAATAAGATATAGTCTCAGTGTCTAGCCAATGATGAAGTACTTATTTATTGACTGACATAGCTATTAATGCTAGATGATATTTCCGTTCAAGAACTGAAATGTGGGAATAGTCCCCAATTAGACAGGCTGCGGGTTCTATGTGTTCCGCCACTCCTAATAATGGGTCAGCCTTTTACTTTATAAGGGACCAAAGTGGGAATACTTTTTGACACTCCCAAAAAATATGCTGCAAGGACCCCTCTTCTTGCTTACAACATTTACAGACCGAGAAGGGGGACTTGCCCATCTTGGCCAGCTGAACTGGGTAAAATACATGTTGTTAATAATCTGATACTGCATTAATCTCAACCTGTCCTGGGATATAACTCTATAAGTGTCTGCCCATATCTTGGGCCAATTAATTATTCTCTCTGGAAATTGAGCATTCCAGTAGGTAGAGGAGCCATCTATTTGTGGGTATTCCCCTCTCAGGAAACTGCCTATAAATATTAAATACTGCCTTCAACTTGACTGCCACAAGACTAAGTGGTTGCAGGAACCTACCTTGCTCATCCACTGACCAGGCTACAGGAGATTTAAGCAACATATGTCTAAGCTGATATACCTTAAACCCTGATTGTTTCCCCAGGTTATAGCTTTTAATAATATCTTCAGTGGGCAGAATTTGCCCATTGTGCAGCAGGTCACTTACTCGGGCCTCCTTTTATCTGTGGTATCCATGATAGCTTAACACATGTGCCTCCAATCTTATCATTGGGATTATTTACTTTGGGCTGGTTGGGATCCTGCATGTGTCTGTATGACAAAGATGTACACATTTGGGAGTGAACTCTAACCGATGTCCCTATCGGTGTGTTGGAGAGTTTTGGAGGGAGATATTTAATGGGGATATGTAGTAAGGTTTCAGGAGCTAAACCCTGCTTGGCTATCAGAGCCCTTTCAAATGTGAGCCATAATGGTATACATTGATTTGTGTCAGCCATCCTTTCCGGCATCATCCACCTCAAATATTTCGCCAAATGGCTTGCCCAATAATATAATTTGAAATGTGGCAGCTTAAGTCCTCTGTTTCTCTTGGGGACCATTAACTTGTAATAGGCTCATTTGTCTGGTTTGCCCTTCCATATAAACTTAGAAATCAAGGTATGTATTTTGGAGAACCAGGTATGTGGTAGCCATAAATTCAGCATATTAAGGGGACAGAAGATACAAGGCAAGATGTTCATTTTAATTAAGTTTATTCTGCCCCATAGAGAGATTGGTAGTAACCGCTACCTCTCCAGATCCTGATGTATAACCTGAAGCAGAGCAACTAAATTATACTCTTTCAACAGTCTCATTTCTCTAGTTAAAAAAATTCCTAGATATTTCAGTTTTGTGGTTTCCCACTTTAACCCTAAGTCCACCACGTCTTGTTTATGTATGGTTGAATTAAGAGGGAAGATTGTTGACTTCTCCAGATTTAGTTTGTAATTAGAAAACTGGGCAAATTCCTGGATCATGTGTAAGGCATTACTGATAGAGCCCTTAGGGTTGGAGAGATGGAGAAGTATGTCATCAGCATATACCGATACCTTAAATTCTTGACCCCCAATTGTTATCCCTTGTATCCCGGGTACCAGCCTTAGCTGAGTCAGGAGGGGCTTGAGATATAAATTGAATAGGAGAGGGGACAGGGGGCACCCCTGTCTGGTTCCAAAAGCCAGTAAGAAAGAAGAGGAGAGAGCTCTGTTGCAGTATATCCTGGCACTGGGTTTATTATAAATTGCCATGACCCACTGCACAAAGAGGGGAGGGAAACCAAATCTGAGCAAAGTCCTAAAAAGAAAACTCCAATCCACCCTATTAAATGCTTTCTCTGCATCCAGGGACAACAACACCATAGAAGTAGTGTTTTCCCTGGCCACAGAGAATATGTGATCCAATTTTCTCAGATGGTCTACGGACGACCTTCCAACCATAAAGCCCACTTGTTCTATACCTATCAGGGAAGGCAATACCCGACTGAGTCTATCCGCCATAAGCTTAGTTAGTATTTTAACATCGCTATTTAATAGTGAAATTGGTCTGTAGCTCGACACTTGCTCCAGGTCCCTCCACTCCTTGTGCAGTACCATAATCAGAGCTTCAAAGAGACAGGGGTCTTGACAGTCTCGTTCCAAGATAGTTTGGAACAACCTTTGTAGCCATGGGGTCAATTCCTTACTAAATACTTTGTAAAAGTTTGAGGAGAATCCATCCTGGCCCAGGGCTTTATCTAGGAGTAATGCCAGTGTTGGGTAAGTTACTTTTTCTATTACTTTCTACTACTTTTGGAAACTTGTTCTAGAAAGCTCTGTGCAGTCGCTAGCAAGGATGGAGAAGTACTGGAATAAGTAATACACCTTACAGTTAC
This sequence comes from Neoceratodus forsteri, assembly GCA_016271365.2. NCBI lineage: Eukaryota > Metazoa > Chordata > Ceratodontiformes > Ceratodontidae > Neoceratodus > Neoceratodus forsteri. Next base: position 1,239,028,563 of record CM057455.1, read on the forward strand.
AATTACCTATGTCTTTTTATACAAAGTAATATGTAACTGTAACTGATTACATTTATTTGAAAGTAACTAGTAACTAACCTATTACTTTCAAATAAATGACAACTATTGTAGTTTTTTATTACTTTTGTATTGTTTTTGTATAAAAATAAAAAAGTAATTGTAACTGTCAGGTGTATTACTTTTTCTATTACTTCTTCATCCTTGCTACTGACTGCCCAGAGCTTCTTGGATCAAATTTCTAAAAGAAATAGAAAGTAATAGAAAAAGTAACTTACCCAACACTGGGTTATGCACAAATCGTTAACTGTATTTCTCCTTCTGTAAAGGGGGAGATTAACTGGGATTGTTGCTTGGGGTGAGGGTAGGTAGAGGCAGATTTGCCAAGTATATATCTATTTGGGCCTCTGAGGGTGGGTCGGGCCTAGCACTATAGAGTTGCTTGTAAAAATGTTCGCACTCTGAAACAATGCACTTAGGTTCCGTCTTAAGGGATCCATCTCTGGATGAGTGGACTCCTTTAAGAAGTCTAGACGCTTCTTGTTGTTTCACCCATAGTGCCAATAAGCAGCCCACCTTCTCCCCTTGATCGATATAGGAGGATCTTAATTTGAGTATAGCATATTCGGCCTGTTCCCCAATCAAATCATTATATCTAGCCCTTAGCTTCATGAGCTCCTGTCGACGTGAATCTGGAGAAGATGATGAAATATTTTTTTCTAGTTCCCTAATTTGGCCCAAAAGTTCCATTACATGGCTCTCCCTCTTATGTTTCCTTGTGGAGGCAATCCTTATAAGTTCACCCCACAGGATGCAATTTAGGGCTCCCCATTCTAAGTCAGGCCGACCCATGGAGTTTAAATTATCCTTGGTGTACTATCCAATGCATTGCTTAATCCCCTCTACCACCCAATCATCCTTCAATAATCTATTGTTTATTTTTCATATCGTTTCTGAATGATGGGTGGGTGATAGTGAGAGAGTACATGTCACCAGGGAAGGATCCGAGATAACTTCTGGGGAAATCTTGCATTCCACGAGGCCTTCCAGAAGCTGCTTACTTATTAAAAAGTAGTCAATCCAGGATGAGGTCCCGTGAACCAGAGACCAAAATGTATACTCCCGCTGGGAGGGGAGCAACACCCTTCAAGGATCACATATTCCCAGTTTATCTATTAGATCCCTGATAGCCCTTTGAGCAGGGGATAGACCTGCTCTCCATCTGTCAGTCCTTGTCCACATCTGGTGAAAAGGGCAAATTCCAATCCCCTCCGAGCAAGATCGGTGTGGACAGGAATGGCAATAGAACATTAAGCGACTCCATAAAGATTGAGGGTGAATCGGCATTTGGTCCATATATTGATCCAAGGACTATATTGGAGTTGTCTAGGGAGCCAGTCACCAATACATACCTACCTACCCTGTGTGTCTCAAATGCACTGATTGCATTGAAATCTGAGGGACCTGACAATCAGAATGGTGACCCCTCCACTCTGTGTGCTCATCCCTGCAGCATAGACTTGAACTATGTGGAGTCTACGCAGTAGGTCAGCTTCAGTTTCCTGCAGGTGGGTCTCTTGCAGGAAAGATTTGTCCTTTCACTGCTTGCAGGTGTTTTAGTATTTTATACCTCTTATGTTTATTGCACACCCCTTTTACGTTCCATGAATTCACTTTTAAGCAATTAGCCATTTTTAACTGGTAACAACAGTGAGATAATACAACAAACAGAAAAAGAAAGTAACCTGCCCTTTTGCTGATACCATGGCCCCCTCCCCCTCCGTTACCCCTAGAAAACAATAGAAGACCCATTACCCTCCACTTCCCCACACCCCATACCTCTTCTGAATTGAAGTTCCAGATGGTGATGTATAATAATTGCCAAACCTTACCACCGAGCCGTAACCAGGAGCCCACAAATTCAAATTCCCAAAATGTGATAAGGTACCCTCCTTTGATTCGGTGCATGATGCTGCTAGTCAGAGCAGTTGAAAACCCTCATCCCCCCTGCCTCCCCACCAAAATAAGAAATCTACATTCTTAAACAGTTACCAAACATAACTACATAATTATCCCCTTTCCAAACAACAGTGCTGGTATAGATATCTAGAAATGTGAATGTGAAAATAGTAAAGTAAACCAAACTAATAAAATATGTGGACTACTATTTGGTTTCTTATGTTGACCACAGATTATTGCCTTGCTGTGGCAGTTAGCTCCTAATAATTCTGGCTCAGTCAGATTTGAGCCAGTATGACTCAAAGTAATACCCTCACTCCCAAAATGAAGAGACTAATATTTCAGGACATGCAACTTCATACGCAGTCAATTAAGGTAAATCTCTCCTGGTGAGTCTAAAAGGAGAGCTTGGTGAGGTGAGTTAAATTAGAAATGTTCAATTATTGCTTTAAGTCCTTGTGGTAGTGTGTACATTCGAGTGGCAGAGTTCCTTGCACTCTGCTCGTTGCTGTGTACATTCGCATCACTGCACATTGCTGTCGGCTCAGGAAACCAGTAACCTGCTCTAATCAGACATTGTACAGCCTCAGCACACACAAGTCTCTTAAAGAAACCATAACATTCAGCCCAGCACTGTTGTTTTGAATGATTCCTCCAGGCTATTAAATTCTGCTCCATTTGCGGCAATAGTGCTCAACACAAAAGAAAAGCCAGACTGACACCCGTCAAGTGTGGAGCAGTAAGGGAGTCATTAGCTGGGTAACAAATGTAGTATAGCCTGGAGATATATATAGTATATGGGGAAATTTGAACTCACTCCTGTAGGTCACCTTCTCTTATAGAATCAATAGAACTGCGGCAAACACTTTGCTGAACATTATATGATTCGCCCTGTTCATTCTCCCAGACCGATATTCACTTCTTAAAAAGATCAGGGAGAAGACGCTGCAATTCTTGTGTTGCCTGATCATTAGTCTCAATGGAGTGCCATTTCTCTTGCATTCTAACTTGCAGTTGGGCAGGGTATAGCATACGAAACCGGACCCCAGCAGGGATCAGGCGTGAAACAGTGGAGTGGAAAGTGCCCCGCTTCTGCCTCACAGATGTCGGTAGGTCTTGAGAAATCTTAATTTTATGTCCTTCCCACATAACAGCTTGGATGTCTCTCATCTTTGTGAGTACATGTTGTTTATCCAGAAAATTGAGCAACTTTAGTAGGAGCGGCCTAGGAGATGATCCTGGGGCTGGGTTAGGGCACAACGCCCGATGCGCACATTCCACAATGTAGGAAGGCCCGTTGGGCGAGGGGCCTGCTATTTTGTCTAGTAATTTCTGAGTTAACTTTATAGGTGTAGAACTTTCTCTTCTTCTGGAAGACCCAGTACAACCAGGTTGTTTCGGCGACTACACCCTTCGAGGTCTTCTATTTTCAATTCCATTTTATTTAGTTGCCTTTTCATTGATATGAATTCAGGATCCATGGTCAAGTTCCATTTTTCTAAGGATATAGTGCACGATTCATTGTCTGGACCCTGACAAGAGACATCACCCAACTCTTTTTTGAGAGAAGAGATTTCTGAGGTGATCAAGGTTAGTGCATCTTGCAGCGGTTTCATTTCTAGGAAAAAGCATTCCTCCGTAAGTGGAGCCATGGTCGCCTTGCTGGATGTTGCCGGGGCAGACTTGGTAGCTTGCAGCTTAGCATTTTTAGTGGCCTTGTCTGGGGAAGGTGGAGGCATATGCCGCGGGAGCTCCAGCTTCATTGTAACTACAGTCATTGCAGGGAAACTGCTTGTAGGCGATCGGGTAACTGCTCAAGTTCCTACACAGTGTTCCTTAAGTTTTAGCCTTCCAAAGGTTGTATTGATAAAGAACTTTATTGCATTAAAGAGCGGGAGAGCGGGAGCAAGACAAGCGAGCTGCTTCGTCTTAGCCAGACATCACGTGACTCCCGGCCAGTCTGTTCTTAAATGGAGGTATATAATAATTAAACAACACGATTTTAGAGCCAGATAGAGAGAAGAGAACACCTTGAAAAATCTGTTCCTGGATCACTTCTGCTGTGTCTAGGGAGGCTCCAGTTTTAACATAGGTTACTAGTCTACCTGACCTGCGACCCATCTTGCCAGTATTATAGCCTGGTTTTGAAACTAACTATACCCATTCAGAACTATGTCATCATCCTGAGAATGTCATGTCTCTTGTAGACAGATGACATAAAAGGCACTGATATAATCTATCCAGTCTTTGTCATATTTTTTATCCCTTATTCCAGCAATATTCCACGAGACCAAGAAGAGGCCAGCAGATCCCCCAGAATCAGATACTGGACTTAAGGCTGAGGTTACAGGACCCAAAACTACACTAGCGGTATGATTAATTTCAGCAGTTTCAGCATCCTCATGATGAGAATAATCTAGTCAGTGGTCATGGCCAGCAATTGCCATAAACCTGTTAGTAAGTGATATTGCAAAGGGACTGGTTTCAATATTAGGCTGTGGTGGTGGTGAATCCCTAGAGTTTTTTATAAGAAAAGACAGATAAGGTGGCATGCCATCTTTTGCAGTTAAATCCACCAACATGAGGGCCAGGTGGTCCAGCTTGGATACTTGATCCCAGACTCTACTAGCAATTTCTGCATTTTTAAAAATAATATCAACTTGGCCATCCCCTCTCAAGCATGTATGTTGATGGACACCAAGGACTCCGTTATGTCCCAGCCAAACAAAAATTGTAATCCTCACATATAAATATAAATTTCACTTTTTTGATAAATGTGTAAACACAATCTACCTGCTTTGAACTTTAGGATATTTCTTTATTAGGATATAAAGAAAGTAACGATATCAGAATGATTTTGTTTAAATTTCACTTTTTTGATAAATGTGTATATTTATATGTGAGGATTGCCATTTTTGGTTGATAGGTCACCTTTCATTGTGATGTCATGATTTTGTATTGTATAAATAGTGCACTGCATTTAGTATGGTTCACGCACTGTTGAAGGCTCGTTGCTGAGGTGCTAGGGGCTCTCACTGTAGTTACTCTGGAATAAATCAACAATTCAAGTTGGAAAAACTGTGGTCTGTGTTTTCTTGGAGTGCTGCTGCTTTTGGATTTCTTGTCCTAGTTCAGGCTAGCTGCCTTGCTGTAAGCGAACCTACCTTTGATTTGAGCGCAGGACTTTTGTTGGATTTTTTCATTTATGCCTTTCTGTGTCTGTGAACATCTGAGCACTTCATTGTGCTAGGTAAAGTGAAACCAGCCCTTTCATTAATTTGCACAGTGTGGTAATGCATTTTGTCTGAAGCCCTGATTAAACTTTCCAAGCATTTAAATGGTGTGCACAGTCTGGATTTGCATATTTTCGATAAATATTGAATCACACCTTTTAGTTTAAAGTAAGACCGATAACATGCATTTACTGAGTTACTGGCAGTTATGTCGGAAGATGTCCCGAAAGTAACTAGTGCAAATATTGGGAGCAGCAGCTTCAGTTTAGAAGATTTATCCTCACTTCAAAGCAGGAAGCAATGCCTCAAGGTGAATTTAGAAGGGAGAGATTGTGTTGGAGCATAAGCCGCCACTACTAGTAATACTGGAGGTAACATTAAACAGGCTTTTGTGAAGCTAGAAAGACTGTTATTTAAAGAAATTAATGTCCGTTACAACATTACATCACTGGAGAAATATATTGAAAAGAATCAAGCACCGTGAGGGTTGCAAGTGACTAAAACTCCTGTATGTGGTCTGGACAATTTTAAAAGAAAAGAAGCATGGTTAAGGATCTCTGAGGTGGCCTCACTGGCATGTACAAAGCTAATAATTGAAGAGGACATGGAAGACTATCAGGAACTAGTTGAAGGTTTGAAAAAAGCAAAAGAGGAGGTTGCAGTGTTCAGAGATCATTCAGACTTTACATAGTTGATAAATCACTAGAGAATAAGATTGTGAAGTATGAGAAAGAAATAATCGAGCGTAAGGAAGATAAAATGTTGAGAGATATAAAGGACTATGAGGTACGAACTCATTATGTGCAGCCAAAAGGGACTGATAGAAGGTCAAGGAGCAGAGGGAGGTCACAGAATAAAAGCCATAGCAGACACACACAAGCAAATAAGAGATCACATGGCATGGAGTCAGCAGCAAATGCTAGTAGGAAAGTGACTATTGATCTAGCTAAAGGTGCGGACGAGGTGCCTTTTTTAGAGAAAAACCTAAAACATCCAAAAGAAGGAATAGACATACCAGAAGAGGGAAATGAGGAGGAAGAAGGAAGCAGCAAAAAACAGACCCTCAGGACACGCAAGAATCCCAGTTACAAATTGTAAATCTGAGTAATTATGAACTTATTGAACCTCAGATTACTTTGCTGCAGAAAGGGTTGAAGTTTGTCCTGACACCATCTATTAATCATTTTATGATATTTGTGGACATTTTTAAGCTGTTTCAGAAAATTAGGTTAAAATATTATTTTCATGAAAAGCAGTTGTAAGCAATACATTGAATATGGGGATCAATGAACAACTGAATGTTAGAGGCGTTTATGAAGAAGATTTGGACTATGTTATTGAAGCAGCACCGATGCTTGAAGACCCTGGAGGGAATGAGGTGCTTGGAGAAGAATTTGAACATATAGAGGGTTTCAGCATTGATTGTGGATCTATTGAGGACAAGAGTTTTGATTTAAGGAGAATGAGACAGATTTTGTTTAAATGTAATTCTGATTTTTGCCCTATGGTCCTGAATAGCAGTATCACTGCATTTGAGAATGTGGTTATCTATAAGGTAAGGGAGCTCTTTCTGAGTACTAAAAATAAAAAAAAAAAAAACAAGAAATGTAAGCTTTGCTGAAGCTGATTCTTTAAAACAACTTTCTGAAAATAGCAATCTTATTTTAAAAAAAGCTGATAATGGGGCAACATAGTTATTATGAATAAAAATCAATACAAAGGTATGGTGGAGAAGCTTGTATATGATGTTAACAACTATAGAAAACTTAGTTGTAACCCAACCTATCAGTATAAAAGGGAATTGTATCTACTTTAGAAAAAGCACTGCAGTGTGGAAGCATCAGCAATGATGAATTCAAGTACCTGTATTGTGAGTACCCTGTGGACCAACATTGAACTGCCTGCCAAAAATACATAAAAATCTGCAAGACCCACCAGGGAGATCAATAGTCTCGGGGGTTGGGTCAGTAACTGAGCATCTATGCGAATTCATAGATTTGTTTCTTCAATTTAGCATGACTAAATTATCATCTTATTTAAAGGATTCAGGGGACACAGTGAGTAAATTTCAAGATCTAATTTGGGAAAGTAGTTATTCTTGGATATCTGTAGATGTGGAGTCTCTGTACACTTTGATTAGGCATCAAGATGGCATTGGGGCTGCAAAATTCTTTTTAGAACAAGATATAAATGACACAAATGCCCTGGTAGACTTTATAATTGAGGCTCTTACTTTTGTACTTAGTCATGGCTATTTTGAATTTAACAATGAGTATTTTGTGCAGGAATGTGGGACAGCTATGGGGGCATCGATGGCCCCAGCTTATGTCAATTTATTTATGGGCTTATGGGAACTCCAGTACCTTAATAATCCTACACAGAACCCCTTTTTGGGGAATATCATAAAATGGGGTAGATATATTGATGACTGCTTATGTGTTTGGAAAGGGTCTAGAGAAGAAGCCCAAGAATTTGTTAAATGGCTAAACATTAGTGAGTGAAATTTGCGATTTACATCAAGCATCAATCAGGAATGTATTGATTTTTTGGACATAACTTTCATGGGGAATTGTGATACAGGTAGTGTGAGTACAAAGGGGTACAGAAAAGAGACATCTACAAATTCTTTGTTGAGGTATAATAGTTCGCATCCACAGAAATTGAAGAATCCCATACTTTATAGTCAGCTTATAAGAATTAGGAGGAATTGTACAAGTAATACTGAGTTTTTGCAACAGGCAGATGAACTCCTAGTTAGATTTAGGGAGAGAGGTTACAAAAAGCAGGTTTTAATTGATGCCTTAAGTAAGGTCCAGAGTATGACACAAAAGGACCTACTAGGACATAGGAAAGATTTGTGTAAGGGGCAAGGCAACCAAAAAATAACATTCTCTACAGAACATAATATGATAGCAGGATGCATAGGTAACATCATTTGGAACAGTTGGGTTGTATTAAAGGGTGACAACACACTTAAGGAACTAGTTTCGGATAGTCCCAGAATTACATTTAAGAGAGCAGCAACTCTGCAGGATAAGTTAGTGAGAAGTCAGTTTTATCAAAAGAAGAAACAGGAAAGGCAGACATGGCTGCCGGTAAAACCAGCTGTGATGTACAAGTTTGGGAGATGTAACATCTGCAAGTATATGCAGCCAGGAAATGCTATTGTCTTGCCTAATATTGTTAATATTAAATTATATGACTTCATGACATGCACGACCACCTTTGTTGTTTACATTTTATGGTGTAGTTGTGGTCTATATTATATAGACATGACTGTGAGAACATTGAAGGAGTGGATACAAGAGCACGTTCGCTGTCTTGTCAACCAAAAGATGGATAAGCCTGAAAGTAGGCATTTTCGTGAAGTGCATCAGTCGGGCCCAAGTTGTTTTAAATTTATGGGTCTTGAATGTGTACAAAATCCAGCAAGGGGTGGTGAAAGACAAAACCAGTTAATGCAGAGAGAAAGCTATTGGATATTTAAAGTGGATACAGTTAGGCCCAAGGGTCTTAATGAGAGATGGGATTTGAAACCTTTCCTTAAATATAAAAAATGAATCAACCATGTATTGAAGTCTGAAATGTTACATTTCTATAGATTGATCTGTTGGAGTCTTCTTTATTTATTTATTTATTTTCTTCTTTCCCCTGCCCTTTTCCTTTCCCTTTCCCCTCTTTTCCTTTCTTTCTCCACCTCCCCCTTCCCCTCCTTTTTCCTCCCTTCCCTCTCCCTGTCTCTCACCCCTACCTCTTCCTTCCCCCCTTCTCTTCCCTCCCTTCCTCTCCTGTCCTTCTCCTTCCCTTTCCTCTACCTCTCCTTCCCCTCCTTTTTTTTCCTGGGTATTTCTATTTTATTTGGAAAATATAGAGATATTGCTATAATTGCATAAGTTCATGTTTTAGACAGTAACTGATATAGGTCTTATTCTGTGCCCTTTCTTTAGATGCTCTCTTTGTCTCCGGTGCAGATGGTCTAGTATGAGCAGTTCAATTTCTCTGCTCATCAAAAAAGGAAAAAGAGCACAGCCCAGGAATGTACTCCTTTTTGAGAGAATAACTTGCAAGTAGTGGATTTAGCATATAATGTTGTAGTTTTAAAGAACATAATGCTGAATATTTTGATATTTTGTAAATATTGTTTTTTCCTGATTCAATCAGCTCAGTATGGCTTAAATGTCCTGTAAGATATTTTGACAAGCAATGAAATTCTGTGTTCCCTGAAACATGTTTTAAATATGTTGGTGTATCCCTTTTCAGGGAATCCCACTATATAATGGAATTAATTTGCTATGCTAATACTGTACCTTTAAAAACATATAATGTCATATGCTGTGGCTTTTGTTTCATGTTTACTGCAGCCTTTAAAATCTTTAAAATGTTTTTTCACAGTTGAACTTTGCTCCCCACTTTGAACTTTAAGATATTTCTTTCATTAGGATATAAAGAAAGTAATGATATCAGAATGATTTTGTTTAAATTTCACTTTTTTGATAAGTGTGTATATTTATATGTAAGGATTATCATTTTTGTTTGGTAGGTCACGTTTCATTGTGATGTCATGATTTTGTATTGTATAAATAGTGCACTGCATTTAGTATGGTTCACGGCCCCTTGAAGGTTCATTGCCGAGGCACTAGGGGCTCTCACTGTGGTTACTCTGGAATAAATCAACAATTCAAGTTGGAAAAGCTGTGGTCTGTGTTTTCTTGGAGCGCTGGTGCTTTTGGATTTCTTTGTCCTAGTTCAGGCTGGCTGCCTTGCTGTAAACAAACCTACCTTTGATTTGAGCGCAGGACTTTTGTTGGATTATTTTGAGAAAAATAATAACCACTTGTGTCTTCAAATGATGAAAATTAATAGGAGATAGTAGCAATTAGTGGAAGATAATAAACAGGTAAACACTGGCAGCACTCAACAATTAACTATCATTAAATAAGTATACTGAGTTACAGAAATTCTCCTCAGCCCTCAGTATACTAATATTACAAAGGCTCAAGTGACTATCTAAAATTAGCAAAGCTGTATTAAAACAGTAATTAAAACAACAAATGTGGCTAAGTTCTTTGTTAGAATTCCTTAGCAGTTCTCCAGCTATACTCCAGCAATATACACACCACGTGTTTTATATTCCACCTTCAAGGCTCTTCTACAAATCTGCCAGTTCACAATTCCTCCTCCAGTCCAACAAAAAAGGTCTCCCAGAAGCATAAAACCATATACCAGACTCAGAAATTGAAGTTGCAGTCCTTTACACCTTGCCACTCTAAACGCAAGGAAAAGAAAGGTCCAAAAATGACCCAGTCCTAATTCTTAGCCGAATCTGTCTGCAGTCAGGCTCGATGGTAAATTTCAGATCCAGTTCAAAGCATCTTGTTGCAGAGCCTTTTCTGTTAAATGCATGATTATCTATGTAAAACAAGAGCAGTATCTTAGTTATCTTGGTTAAAAGATTCTCTAACAAAAACACAGAGTACTCAGTGTCCAGTGTTAAAAGCTTATTAATTAATCCAAAAAAGATTTAAAAAAAAAAACACTCTGATATTTAGACCTAATGGAGAGATATCATACAAGATACAGATACAGTAGGTGACATTGTTATTAGTCGTGGCCTGCAGTTTTATGTTTCTCTATCAGGCTCTATAGTTTAGTATCTAAACAAGTGGGTCACATGCTGGCAATAGCTAGATTCCCATATAATTTTGAGCAGTTTAAGAGTAACTGAACATTAAAATCTCTAGGAGCTAGTATCAGCAAATGACAACAACAGTAAAATCTGAGAAAACTAAAGGATAGCTGATAGAAAGAAAACAATAGGAGGTCAGTATATGACCTCTTATCGTCACATAAATGTAATTGTTAAACTGACTCTCTCATATTGTGATGAGATGGTCCAGTAAACCAGAATGAAATCCGGAGAGTAATCTAAAAAGCAGAGCCAGTTGATGTAACTATCTCAGCTGACGAAGAGTTGGAAAACCATTAGTTCAAGTCGGGAGAACGTTCAAACAAATTTTCAACTCGAAAATGAGCGGAGAAGCAACACTTAAAAATGCAGAAAAAGAAGCTCCTGCTATGGCTCCTACTATGATTCCTGGACCGAGCCAGACCTCTGACAGACCTCAATCCTGCAGGCAGTGATGCACCTGCTAAAGAATGCCGGCGCATGCGCTTTTGAGTCAATCGTCGTATGTCATGTGACCTCTAATGAGAAGTTGACCCACGAAAGTACAAAAACATTGAATTTTTAAATATTGCCAGGCAATGTAAATGCCTATGAATTATATTGTTATATAGTACTTGTAGGCTGAACAACAATCAGACTTAGTTAAAAAATGAAATATAACAAGTACACATATCTCAAACAGTGTAGGAGCAAAAGGAATGGCAAAAATCTTAGGAGAACAAAGGGGTAAAAGAAAGGTAAAGGACAATAACTCAGAACTTTCCTTTTCTATATTATGGACATGTATTGCGATTCAATCCTAGGGAAGGTTGAGGTAGAGTTGCTTCAGGTGAGCACACACCAGGCTCACAAGACTGAGATTCTTTCCGGCGATAAACCCCCCTGTGGGGCTTTCTTCAGCAATCTCCACACTGTCGGCTATGCCAGTGCCCGCACACCGTACAGCTGCAAAAGAAAGCAAAGAGTGACAGGAAACCAATACCAGAGAAACTAGCCGCACAAGCTAGTCCAGAAAGGCTGCACACTTGAGCAGGTATGGGTCCCAGAGCGTAGGCTCTAGGCAATGCTAGCATACCTTTCCCAGAGAAATAATTTGCGTCGAGCAGCTCCTGTGTGTCTGTGCTCCTCCATAGCACAGCAGCGTATGGCAGCTCCTCCAAGTCAGTAAAAAACACACATTCAAAAGTGCGGTGGCCCATTACTGACAAAACAAACAACAGGCTGACCTGTTTGGTGGGCCAGGCTAGAGGTCTCCCCCGCCCCCACTGCCACCAACTCACCACCACAAAAAAAACACTGGAGCAGCCAGGGAGAGGATGAACAGGGCTTAGGGACAGCAGCCTATCACAGGCTAGCTGTGCCTCCCTCCCTGCACTGCAGCCAATACACAGGGCTGTCTGACGAAACCCAGGAAGAGCTGTAAATACTGGGGCTTTAAATAGCCCAGCCAGAACAAAAGGAGCAATGTTGACATGTCTGGTGGGATGGGCTTGAGATTGCCCCCGCTGCCACTAACTTGCCGCCACAGAGAGACCACCAGGGCAGCCAGGGAGAGGACAAACAGGGCTTAGGCATAGCAGCCTATGGCAGTCCAGCCGTACTGCCTTCCCTGAATGGCAGCCAATAGAAAGGGCTGTCTGGTGAAATCCAGGAAGTACAGGAGCCTATATAGGGACTAGGCCATCAAGCAGCCCACTGCGCTGCAGCCCCCATGCAAAGGACCCACACAACAAGGACAGCAGAGTCTGTCCACCAGAGTCAGCCCAACGAGGCAGCTGGCAGCCAGTCACTCTGCAGTTGAATGGACAAGCAGGGGAACAAAGAAGGAGTAAGGAAGGAGAAGGCAGGACACCAGGACGTGTTTAGTAAGCTTCCTGTTTAAATTATTGTAACTGCACACACATAGCAGGGGAGTGCAGGGGAGTGCTCTACACCATGGGATTCAATCAGGGGTTGAAAAACTGGTGCAGACCTCAGGGTTTTGGCTTCAGTGGGGACTGGGTATCCACCTGAAGAGATGCAGGCTTATACTGGCATGATGGTCTGCATCTGTCCAGAAGGAGAACCAGGATCCTAGGTGATAGGATTAAATGCTTCATTTGCAAGCATTTAAACTAGCCAAGGGGGAAGGTACTGAAAAGGAGAAGGGAAATCCTAGCCCCCCCGCAAAAAAATCAGGGTAGTTAGTGAGGTAGGCATCAAGATAGAGAAATTTTGACAAGGAGGAGGTTGAAACTACTGAGTAACATCCAGTGAACATTTAAGTGAACATTTACTGTTTATGTTTTTGTTTCTCTCACTTTTGCTTTGTATTAAGATTTCCTTTTTTTTTTTTTGCATGAATAGCTTTTCTTTTAGATTTTGATGGGCTTTAAGATGAACTCATTACCGGGGGACTACTTTAAGAGTTAATGGGGTTTTGACTAATGTTTTTTCTAAGAGTGGGAAGTAAAAGCATGGAGCACATACAACTAATTACTAACTAAAAAGTACTGATAGGCTCATGGTATATATATTGTTGGTTTTGTTTTCTTTTTCTCCCCCCAAAAAATAGAAAAAATTCCTTTTATGCTTTATTAAGTTAATTTACAGAATGTACTCCATTTTCTTACTATTTCTTGTGAAGATGGTAAAATGTATTGTTTATTATTATTTTGCTTAAGGAATAAACAATAAAGCATAAAAAAAGAGAAGTCGATAGGGAGAAGGGCAGGGGTAAATGGAGAAAAAGACAAAGGCAGTAAGGACAGGGATGAGGCAAAAAGGGGTAAGGCCATCACAAAATGGAGGGTAATGAGTACCAATGCCTGTAGTCTAGGTAACAAGCTCCCTGAACTGGTGGCCTTGATGGAAGAGGGATGCTTGGATATCGTGGCAGTCACAGAAACATGGTACACAGAGAACCATGACTGGGATGTCAACATACCAGGGTACACAATCTACAGAAAGGACAGGAGGGTAGAAGAGGAGGAGGAGGAGTAGCTCTCTATGTAAGGAAAAGATCAAAGCAATAGAACTAAAGGGGTAAACAGGGAGGTGAGGAGGCACTGTGGGTCACCCTGAGACTGGAAATGACACCACAATCCGCACAGGGTTGTGCACAGACCCCCATCTCACGGGGAGGAAATGGACAAGGAAATGACAGAAGGTATCCTTAGGATGGCAGAGAAAGGGGAGATATTGTTGATGGGGGACCTGAATATGCCAGATGTTAACTGGAGCACCTTTGCTGCAGCCACATCCAAGAGCAGGGCCATTCTCGATGCCCTACAGGGGGCATGCCTCAGACAGCTAGTGTTGGAACCCACTCAGGAGGGAGCAATCTTGGGCCTGGTGCTCTCAAATGGGGACAGAGAGAGGATCTCAGATCTAGAAGTGGGTAGCCATCTGGAAACAAGTGACCACCAAACAGTGCGGTTCACAATAAATTCAGCTATAGAGTCAAGTCATACAAAAGTGAAGGTACTGGGCTTCAGGAGGGTTGATTTTGTCAAAATGGGAGAGTGCACCAGAAAAGCACTAGCAAACAGGCAAGAAGGAGGGGTGGAGCAACAATGGGGAAACGTCAAAACTGCCATCATAGAGGCAACAAGCCTGTGTGTGAAGCAAATAAACAAATCAAAATGAAAGAAAAACGACTATGGTTCTCAAAATAGGTGGCAGGAAAGGTTAGGGAGAAAAAGACAGCATTCAGGAACTATAAGGAAACATAGAAGGAGTAGGGCAAGAACTGTACCAGTTAAAGCAGAAGGACATAGGGAAGGCAGTCAGAATAGCAAAGGTCCAAACTGAGGAAAAGATAGCCAACTCGGTTAAGAAGGGGAATACAACCTTTTATAGATACATTAGGGAGGAAAGAAAGACAAAAGGAGGGATACTGAGGCTAAATAAAGAGAAGGGTGAGTGGACAGAGAGGGACAGTGAAAAAGCAGGGATACTGAACAAATACTTCTGCTCAGTATTCACAAAGGAAGAGGAGGGGGAAGTACCTAATCCAGTCAATAGAAGCACTCTGGATAGGGGGTCAATATCAGTCCTTTCACAGAAGAAAGGGTTCTGAAAGAACTCCTGAAACTGAAGGTGGACAAAGCAATGGGGCCTGATGGGATTCACCACAAAATTCTAAAAGAACTAAGGGGAGAACTAGTAACACCACTGAATACCCTTTTTAATAAATCATGGGAGGATGGTGTGGTACCCAAGGATTGGAGGAGGGTAGATGTGATACCCCTTCACAAAAGTGGGAGCAAGACAGAGGCAGGAAACTACAGACCTGACAGTTTGACCTCAGTGGCAGGGAAAATGATGGAATCACTTCTGAAGAAAAGAACTGTTGAGTACCTAGAGGCCAGTGGGGCACAGGACCCAAGGCAGCATGGATTCACAGCGGGAAGGTCATGTCAAATGAATCTAATCAATTTCTTTGACTGGGTGACCAAAGTACTAGACCAGGGAGGGGCTGTGGACATGACCCACCTAGACTTTAGCAAGGCATTTGACACAGTCCCGCACAAAAGATTAATAAACAAATTAGCCAGCCGGGGAGTGGGTCCCAGGGTGGTAGACTGTGTAAAGCATTGGCTGGACAACAGGACGCAGAGGGTAATAGTAAACAGAGTCCACACTGAAGAACAGGGGGTTACTAGTGGGATACCGCAGGGTTCAGTACTGGGACTGGTCCTTTTTAATGTCTTTATAAGTGACATAGCAGAGGGACTGGAAGGAAAAGTATGTCTCTTTGCAGACAACACAAAGCTCTGCAACAGGGTTGATACACAAGGTGGGGTAGAAAGGATGAGAAGGGACTTGGCAAGGTTGGAGGAATGGTCAAATGTATGGCAGCTTAGATTCAACGCAAAAAAGTGCAAAGTAATGCACCTGGGAAACAAAAACCCAGGAGAAGCGTACACAGTGGAGGGTGAGATACTGACAACAACAAGCATTTGTCAATGCCGAATGTTTGCTTGCTGGTATTAGCATTGGAAATGCAGGAGTTAGAGAGATGCAGAATAAGAATGGCAGTGAAGTATTGAACTTCACGCCAACCCACTCCACCCTGTAGAGGCGGGGACAGGCATTGGGGTGCGTTTGGGTCATCAACGGCAACGCTCATGCCATTTCATCACCCTATCCTGCAGACACGACATGTTGAGGTGTGCCTTGGGGTGTTTGGCTGTACAGTTACCCCATTCCATAAGGACATACGCTGAAATGGGTGCAGTATAGGAGAATGGGGTGAACTGTGGGGCCAAACAGTTCAAGGCACACCTCGATGCCTGTCACTGGCTGCAGACTGGTGGGGTGGGGGAGGAATGGCATGAGCATTACAGTTGGCAATCCAAAGGCACACCCCTGATGCATGTCAGTCTGTACAGGGTGGGATGTTATGGTTAAACACCCTAACACCCCAGGCGTTTGTTGGTATTTACACTACAAATTTTCAACATGGCTTTTTTGTGACCCCCACCTCATGAAAGCATTTAGGACCTCTTCTCATAAACAGTGGCACTGTGATTTTGTTAATGTGTCCCGAACTTTGAGCACCCACAGTGACCATGCTATTCTGCACCAGATGTACGAAAACACAGATCGGGCAGGATGCGAAGAATGACATCTGTACCATTCATAGGGAGCTATGAAGAGATGGCAATGTTGAAAATCTTCAGTGAAAATATTAAAAATACTCGAACTTCCGGGCTTATGTGGAAACTGCCCAACGCCAGCGTAATACAGTCATTTAGTGGATGTTTTATCAAATTTTCAACATAGGCATTTTGTGACCTCTGCTCATGAACAGTGTCACTATGATTTTCCTAATCTGTCCCAAACATTGATTTCCCACAGCTACCATGCTATTGTGTGCTAGATGTGTAAATGCATATTTCGGGCAGGATATGAAAAATGACAGCTGTACTGTTCATAAGGAGGTGTGCAAAAAAAGGCTAATGTTGAAAATCTGGAGTGAAAATATTACAAATGCATGCAGTTACGAGGGTGCGTGGAAACTGTGCAACGTAGACTCGTAACACAGTCATTTCATAGACTTTTGTCACTAAACTTTCAACATAGGCATTTTAGCACCTCTGCTCATGAACAGTATCACTGTCATTTGTTTTTAATCTGTCCCAAACACTGACTTCCCGCAGCAACCATGTTATTCTGCACTGGAAGTGCAAAAACACATTTTGGCCAGGATGTGAAAAATGACAGCTGTACTGTTCATAAGGAGGTGTGGCAAAATGCCAATGTTGAAAATCTGGAGTGAAAATATTACAAATTCATGAAGTTATGAGCATGCATGGAAACTATGCAACGCATGCTAGTAACACAGTCATTTTATGGACTTTCATCACCAAATTTTCAACATAGGCATTTTAGGACCTCTGCTCATGAACAGTGTCACTGTGATTTTCTTAATGTGTCCCAAACGCTTATTTCCCACAGCGACCTCACTATTCTCCGCCGGTAGTGCGAAACCACATTTCGGTCAGGATGTGAAAAATGACAGCTGTACTGTTCATAAGGAGGTGTGGAAAAATGGCAATGTTGAAAATCTGGAGTGAAAATGTTACAAATTTCCGAAGTTACAAGCATGCGTGGAAACTGCACAATGCACACTTGTAAAACAGTCATTTTTTGGATTTTTTTCACCAAATTTACAACATAGGCTTTTTAAGAGCCCACCTCATGAACACTGGCACTGTCGTTTTGTTACTTGGTCCCAGAAGGTGATTATGCGCAGTGGTGCAGTGACCGCAAAATCACCTTTTGGGACCAAATAACGCCATGACAGTACCTGAATTCATGAGGAAGGGTCCCAATAACCCCATGTTGAAAATTTAGTGCCAAAATTCCCCAAAATGCCTCAGATATACACCAAATTTGAAAAAACCCTATTTATGCCATTATACAGCTTACCGGCATTTCGTCAGTTCACGGTCGACTTTGAAGAGTGCAGACATGTTCTCGGTCCATTGAAGATCATTGCACCAGGCTCTGGAGGTAAGTATAGGGTAAGGGGGGAGGTTGGGTGCGCTGTGGGTGGGTGCGGGTTCAGGGGAGAGGACGGAGACCGGCGTGGGACCGTTTCCTTTGTTTCAGGGAGATAAAAAAAATAAAAAGACTTCGCAGGAAGTTTTTTTTTTCTAGGCTTGTTTCCAGCACACTGGGGTGGGCTCCCACTGTACCACCTGCCTTTTTTGGGGTGGGGTACTGAAGCTGATGTGGATTGGGCCCCCTGTCAGCAAAGAACGACTGTTTGGGGGAGCCATGATGTCGAGGGGGATTGGGCACCCCCTCAGCACACAACAAATGGGGGAAGGGGTTACATCATGCTGACGGGGAGTGGGCTCCCTTTCATTAAGTTAACTGGGTTGAGGGCTACCGATCAGGGGATTGGCCACCCCCAATCGAATTTCATGGGGCCTAGAGGTGGCGGCAAGCTGCCGCCATGTTTAATTCAATTGTTCCACTTGGGAACGTACCACCCTGCAATGACTGGTCACTCCCGCATTGCAGCAGAATGGCTGATGCTGCAATGACGAGG
The DNA here is from genome assembly GCA_016271365.2 of Neoceratodus forsteri. Taxonomy (NCBI): domain Eukaryota; kingdom Metazoa; phylum Chordata; order Ceratodontiformes; family Ceratodontidae; genus Neoceratodus; species Neoceratodus forsteri. Next base: position 1,239,046,984 of record CM057455.1, read on the forward strand.
CAGCCCCTCATTGCAGTGGTGAAAACGTTTAGACTTGGTGGCACTTTTGGAGACCAGTGCCATCAGCACACTGTGCCTCCATTGGTCCACCAGTGCCAAGCCCCCAAATGCAGTGCCTCTGTTGGCTGCCATAGTGCCACACCTCCATAACCCGCTTCTCTCCTAAGCTGCTGCATAATGTTTCTTGCTCATGCGAGCAAACAAACATAACAATGGAAAGGAACCTGGGGGTAGTTATATCTGATGACCTAAAGGTGGCCAAGCAATATGAGAAAGCAGTAAGGAGAGCTGAGGGGATACTGGGATGCATAGGGAGAGGCATCACCAGTAGAAAACAGGAAGTTGTTATCCCTCTGTACAGACAGTTGGTAAGACCCTATCTGGAATACTGCATGCAGTCCTGGAGACCCCATCTCCACAAAGACATATACAGGGTGGAGGCTGTCCAGAGGAGTGCAACCAAAATGGTTCAGGGTCTGCACCAGAAGACATATGAAGAGAGACTAAAGGAGCTTAATATGTATAGCCTCGAGGAAAGGAGGGAGATGGGGGACATGATAGAAACTTTTAAGTACCTCAAGGAAATCAACAAAGTCCAGGAGGGTAGCATCTTTCAGAAAAAGAGGTGTGCAAGAACAAGGGGGCACAATTTGAAGATAGAGGGGGGAACAGCTCAGAGGTAATGTGAGGAAGTATTTTTTCACGGACAGGGTTGTGGATGCATGAAACAGCCTTCCTGAGGAGGTCGTGAGTCAAAAACAGTGGGGAAATTTAAGAATGCATGGGACAGACATAAGGTAATTCTAGTGGAGGGTAGGAGGAAGTAGGCTGTTGGTTAACTAGGATCTGCAGCTTATCCATTAGGTAGGGAAATGGGCAGACTAGGTGGGCCAAGCAGTCCTTATCTGCCATCAGATTCTGTGTATGTTATGTTTCTATGAGTGGGAAGGGTCAGGGGCATGCAAGTGAAGCACCCTATCCAGGATAAGGGAAAAAAAACTAAGGGAAAGTAGAAAAAAAAAAAAAGGATAAGAATAGGCAGGGTAGTGGTGAGTTAAAGTCCAAAATTAAGGTCAACAGTTTGGGTAAAGGTGAAACACCCTATCTAAGGTAGGAGTAAATAAGGGTTTAAAAAGAGCAAAACAAAAACAAGCAGAGTAGAGGCTCATTAGGGTCAAGCAATAGTTTGGGTATAGATGAATCACACCATCTAGGGAAGGGGTAAAAGAGGGTCTAACAGGAAAACAGGCAGGGTAGAACATAAATATGCTGGGAGTGGTGCAGTGCAGTGGCTGTGGGCCAGCAGTCTTCAGGGAGACTTTCTAGAGACTGCGGTGCTGCCTCATCTGCATGCACCTCTCTGGGCTAGGGGGGAGGTTGCTAGACTCCAGGCCAAGTTAGCTAGGATTCAGGGTGCCTCCTCCCCCACCCAGGGACCGCCAAGTCTGCCACCACGGCCTCAAAGCATGCCAAGGAGGAGGAGGAATGGCTGGCCTATGGTGTGCTCAGGAAGAGTAAGAGTAGTGTGTCAGAGGCACATCCCCAACATGGTACCACTACACAACTCCTGCGCTGCTCTGGCAGGGTGGGACTGTCCCATGGAGGCACCCACAGTAATGATCAGGAAGGATGTGGGATTCCTCCATAGTGCAGACCCCAGGAAGGGTGGAAGAGGACCCTGGAGGATGAGGAGGAAGTAACTCCTGGTGGGGGATTCAGTTGTTAGGGGGATAAATTTGGGGACAGGAAGAGAGGGGGAGGTTAGTTCCTACCTGACGCCACTGTTTGGAGGGATGGGAAGTGGATCCTGGGGATCGCCAGGCCAGCAGGATGGGAGCGAAAGCTAAACATTATTGTCCATATAGAGACAAATGACCTGGCTAGGAGTTAGGCTAGGATAGTGCAGGACGAGTTCAGCGAGTTGGGGAGGGGTCTTAGGCAGGTAGCACACTCAGTGGCCTTTTCTGAGGTGCTACCTGCCTATGACAAGGGGAAGAATAGGGTACTCCACACCAGGAACTTAATACATGGTTGAAAGAATGGTGCAGAGAGGAAGGGTTCGGCTACATTGGGGACTGGTGTCCCACCTGGAGGGATGGGGGCTTATACAGGGGAGATGGCCTGCATCCATCCGGGAGGGGAACCACAGCCCTTAATGAACAGTTTAAATGTTAGATTGGCAAGCATTTAAACTAGCTGAAGGGGGCGGTGGAAAGAAATGGGAAGACACAAACTGCCCCCCACCCAAACTGAAGTAGGCAGTAGGGAGAATCCTAAGGGACAGAAATTCTCAAGGGTACCCAACAACAGAAGAAACAATATGGGAGAAGTGAAGAGAGATGAGAACGAGAGCAGAAGGGGTACAGAGAGAAGACAAAAGAGGACAGAGGATGTCGACAAACAGGCTAGTAGCAGATTCTGGAAGGCCATGTGTGCAAATGCTCAGAGTCTGGAAAGCAAAATCCCAGACCTAGAGGCTATCATGGCAGAGGCTGACTTGGACATTGTTGCCACTACTGAGTCATGGTGCAGTGAGAACCATGACTGGGATGTAGTCATACCAGGCTACACTCTGTTCAGAAAGGACAGGATGGGAATGAAAGGGGGAGGAGTGGCTCTTTATGTGAGGGATAGCTTAAAAGCTACTGAGATGCAGGGAAATCTGAGGGGGGCAGAGGTACTGTGGGACACCCTAGAAACAGGAAAGGGAGCTGCTATTCACACTGGTGTGATCTACAGGCCTCCAGCATGGGGGGGGTTGAGTTAGATAAGGTTCTGGTGGGAAGTATCCAAAAGATGGTAAACAAGGGAAAGGTGCTGCTGGTGGGGGACTTCAATCTGCTGGTTGTAGACTGGAGTATCCCAGCTGCAGCTTCAACTAGGAGCAGGGACATCCTGGACTCCCTGCAGTGGACATTCCTCAGGCAACTAGTAAAAAAGCCCACTTGTGAGGGGGCAATACTGGACCTTGTACTCACAAATAGGGACAGTGTTGCAGACGTCACAGTGGGTAGCCACCTGGGAACCAGTGATCACCATACAGTATGGTTCAATATAAAGATGGTAGTAGAATCAAACCCCACAAAGGCGAGGGTCCTGGACTTCAGGAGGGCTGATTTTAAAAAGATGGGGAATGCCTCAGGGATGCCTTGGTGGTGGTGGGGGGGCTTGGAAGGAGTGGAGAAACAGTGGGCGAATCTAAAAGGAGGTACAGAGAAGGCAAAAAACCTCTGCATCAGACAATTAAGCAAAAGCAGGAAGAAAAAGAGACTGCTCTGGTTCTCAAAAGAGGTGGCCGGGAAGGTAAGGGCAAAAAAGTTAGCATTTAGGAGGTGTAAGGAAACACAGAGAGAGGAGAACAGAGTGGTTTATTAGGAGAAACAGAAAAAAGGCAGGGAAAGAAATTATGATTGCAAAAGTGCAAACGGAGGAGAAAATAGCCTACGCAGTACAGAAAAGTTACAAGATATTTTTCAGGTGTGTAAGCGAAAAGCGAAAGATCAGGGAGGGATATTAAGGCTTAGGAGTGAAGGAGGGGAGTGCTTGGAGGGGGACCAGGAAAAAGCAGACATCTTGAACAAATACTTTTGTTCAGTGTTCACACAGGAAGGGGGAGGCAAGGGACCACAGATAAGGGTCAGGAACTTCAAAAGAAAGGGAGGTAGACACTAGTCCATTTACAGAGAAGAAAGTCCTGAAGGAACTGCAAATCTGAAAGTGGACAAGGCAATGGGGCCAGATGGGGTGCATCCTAGGATATTGAGGGAGCTCAGGGAGCTGCTGGCTGCACCTCTGACTGCCCTGTTCAACCACTCACTTGAGACGGGAGTAGTTCCGGAGGACTTGAGGAGAGCAGATGCAGTCACACTTCACAAAAGTGGGAACAAAGAGGGGGCTGGAAATTACAGGCCAGTCAGCCTGACTTCGGTGGTGGGGAAATAATGCAATCACTACTAAAGGAGAGAATTGTGGAATATCTTGACTCCAGTGGCCTACAAGATCCAAGGTGGCATGGATTCACTGGGAATCATGTCAAACAAATCTGATAGATTTCTTTGACTTGGTGACCAGGGAAGTAGATCAGGGTGGATCAGTGGATGTGGCCTAGCTAGATTTCAGTAAGGCCTTCAACACCATTCCACATAGTAAACTCGTAAACAAGCTGAGAAGCCTGGGAGTGGGTCCAAATGTGGTAAACTAGGTTAGAAATTGGTTGGTGGACTAGAAATAGAGGGTCGTGGTAAATGGAGTTCACTCCAAGGAAGGGAGGGTGACCAGCAGGGTGTCACAGGGATCAGTACTGGGACCGGTCCTCTTTAATGTCTTTATTAGTGACATAGCAGAGGGGCTAGAAGGTATGCCTCTTTGTAGATGACACTAAAATCTGCAACAGGGTAGATACTCCAGGGAGGGGGGGATGAATAGAGATCTAAGAAAGTTAGAGCAGCGGTCAAGTGTGTGGCAGCTAAGTTTCAATGCGAAGAAGTGTAAAATAATGCACTTGGGGCACAGAAACCCAGGGGCTGTGTACAAAATTGGGAGAATGGTATTAGCCATCACCAAACAAGAAAGGGACCTGGGGTTAATCATATCTGATGACCTAAAGGTAGCCAGATAGTGTGACAAGGCAGTGGGGAGAGCTAGTGAGATGCTAGGCTGCATAGGGAGGGGTGTCACCAGCAGAAAGAGAGAGGTGGTGTTACTGCTATATAGATCACTGGTGAAACCTCACCTAGAGTACTGTGCCCAGTTCTGGAGACCACTTCTCTGGAAGGACATAGACAGGGTAGAGGCAGTACAGAGGATGGCAACCAAAATGGTACAGGGTCTGCATCACAATACCTATGAGAAGAGTCTGAAGGACCTCAAAATGTACACCCTGGAGGAAAGGAGGGAGAGGGGGGATATGATAGAAACTTTCAAATACTTCACGGGTATAAATAAGGTTCAAGAGGGAAGCATTTTTCACAGGAAAAATGCTCAAGAACAAGGGGACATGCTATGAAGCTGGAGGGGAGGAGGCTCACAACAGATGGGAAGAAATACTTCTTCACAGAAAGAGTCATGAATGCCTGGAACAACCTCCCAGTCGAGGTGGTGTGGGCAAAAATGGTAACAGACTTCAAGAACACATGGGATAGGCATAAGGGAACCTTAGAGGTAAGAAAAGGGGGGTGAAGCCAAAGATCAAGCAGGGTCTGCAGTGTTACAGTAGGTAGGGAAAATGGGCAGACTAGGAGGGCCAAGCTGCCCTTATGTGCCATCAACATCCATGTTTCTGTGTTTCTGTATAAGACTTCTAGGAGTTAGGACAGTAGAAGGCAAAGCTCATCAAGATTGTCCTCGACTATTCAGTCATGATAATGTGAGATTACCATCCAACAGAAATGTGTCTAATCTTACTTTAAATATTTCAGTTTTCTGATGACACTATATTCTGTGGTAGTCTATTCCAAATTGCAGATGAAATTGGCTTACCAAGGAATATTATATCAGTTCATAAAAGGTGGGTGGGAGGGTCCAAATGTACTCCATGTGCTCTCTGCTTCATTAAAATACAGTATGTTACCTTAGCCCGTCACCTGTCATTCACTGTGTCCTGTCATGCATCTGTCAGCAAGTTACTGTTGCCAGAAGTCAACTGGCTTACAACACTATACAAGCCAGGGGCTACTCAGCAGTTACATTGCCTCAGCCTGTCTCCCGTCATTCACCATGTCCTCCCCTGTCATTTACTTTGCCTCATCTCATGTCAGTCACCTTATCATGTTACTCTTTTGGCCACATAGCTAGCTAGCAAGCAAGACTACAAGCTACAGTTGGTGCTACTCAAATTCATATGGTTCTCAAATACCATTCAAGATGACATCCTGACTCCGAGTCTACCAAAAGCTGGTGCTTGCTAGCTGCCATGCCAATTACAAACCTGTTTGTTTTTCAACACTGTCTGATTTTTTACTATACTTTAAAATGAAGTAAAAGAGGAAGTTTTATATTGGATACATGTTGGCCATGGAACCAAAACCAAAGTGAGAACCAAAACCAGGGGTGATTTGGCGAAAAAAAAAAACCCAGAACCTCACCAGTTTTGCAAACCACTGGAAGAAATCACGACGTAAACAAACTGCAAAACAAAATGTCTGGTTCTTCTCTTGGGGCTTGAGATAAGGTACACTCTGGCCCATGCTCAGCAATTCCTAAACAATGTAACTAATTATACTTCTCAGTTGTAGGGCCAAGCCCTGGTTTTACTGACACTTCAGATGGCACAGTCAACTGAGTTCTCTTGCTAAAACCCAGATCCATGGAATTCAGATCTTGAGTCAGTGACGGGCTGGTTGTTGAGCACAGGCTGTCACTCCTTGGTGAGGGCTTATTCTTTAGTGATGAGTGTTTCTGGGCAGGCCCTTCTAGACAACCTCTCTATCTAGATCAGGAACAGTCTTGGTCACTTACAGCAGACAGATGGGCACTGTACAAGAGTTTCCCCATGCTACCAAACTCATAGCAGTGTCAGTGGCTCAGTAGGTAGCACACTCTCCTCTGAGGCTGGGAGATCAGAGGGCTGTGGGTTCAGTTCCCACATCTGGCACTTGGGCTAATATCCCAGTACTGACACTGTAATGCAGCATGAGAGGGGTGCTGCATTTCTGAGGTGCCGTCTTTCGGATGAGACGTTAAACCAAGGTCCCATCTGCCTGGATTGGTGGTAGTTCAGGTGGATGTTAAAGATCCCATGGCACTTATCGAAAAGAGTAGGGGAATTTCCCCGGTGTCCTGGCCAAATTTCCCTCATTCACTAAAAATACCACCAACAGCTTAATCTGGTTCAAGGTCAGTTGGCATTCATCTGTATCCCCCCTCCCCCGGGTCGTGCCTGAAAATAGGCAGGATTTGTCTACTGCACTTACCCGGTCAACAAAAGCTAAATAAATAGTTCTGGCAAACACTGAAGCTGTGACTGGATTGTTCTTCATTCTGCAAGACAGGTAGGCTCTAAACTCATTTTTAGGGTGTGAGAAGGCTGGAAGACACTCTCTATTAGGAGTCACAGATGAGACCACCTCACGTTGTCACTGGTCTGACTGATCAAAAACTGTGCTGCACCTTCTGTCTAGAATAGTCACTCACCCAGCCCTGTCAGTCACTCCTTCTCCTTGCACCCTCATTAGTGGTTCTGGAGTGGGATGGACTTTGCCAGCCTCCTGATTAGTCCATTTTAGTGGGGGGAGGGGTTCTGTGCCCTTTCCTCCCAGCTGTTCCTCACTTTCTGCAGGGTGTTTTCCTAGAACTGGCTGCTGTTGTCAGTGGAATCTGAGGACAAAGCTAGCCCTCTGATAGGTCTGAGCATTCCCATGCTTGTTTGCTCTTCTGGCCCCTACCCAGCAGTCCTGAAGTCAGAGGGCAACAATATGATGCTAGGGCTCCTGTACTCAGAGTTCATTATGGTGGCCAGCCACTTGGCTGTAAGACTTCCTGGGTTACAGCAAGGCTCAGGATTCTCCTGCATGTTCCAGTCCCCTTCCCGTCTGTGAAGACTGAAATTAACACATCACTTTGTGCGGGAGCGGCACTACAGCAGTAAAGTTTGTGTGTACCTGAAAGGCAAAAATCAGCTGCCACCCTGCGGGGCAAAGAACAACACCAGTGATCTTCCCCCACAGTACCAGCCCCTTGTCTGCAGTCCAGGTGGGAAACAAGAGAAGGCCCTCAGTGCTTGTGGCCTTGTGTCTCTGTATTCAGAAAACTGTGCTGCTCTGTACTCAGGAAATAAGCTGCAGTCAATAATATCAGAATGTTCTGTACAGTTTTGTTGTAGTTCATGTACACTACTTAATTGTGCAGGGTATAAACACTCGGGAATCCTGAAATTGGGGCCTTTCTGTAAGTTCACCCTTTCAGAAGTCAGCTGCAACTGATAATAACCATTGAGGGCCTTTCTGTTGAATACCTGCTGGTCATTTGTGAATGTAGTGGAGCCCAGATTTCTGACCGCATTCCCCAACATTGGAGCCAGTAACACCTAAATGCCAGAGGCTGGCTAGATTTAATGGGTGGCAATGGCCCTTGAGTTCTGATGTGATCCCTTGGTGTTGGGCCTTTAATAACCACAAGACATCAGCAGTGAGAGTGCTGTTTAAATCATCTTCCACTTTGCCTCTGGTTGCTGGACTGGTTTATGTACAACCACTGGCAACAGGGACCAACCCCCTGGTGCAACATTATAAAGTAATACAACAGTATACAACAGTTCTCTCGTCTAGCCTGTCTTCAATCTGTATACCACATGCTGCATCCTGCATGACCCTCTGGGACCCCAATGACTTATTGTTGTGTGCTCTTCTGCAAACTGCCTATGTTTATTTTGCACTTTGAAGATTCTGTTTTGTATGCTGCATGTATTTCACCTGTACTGTTCCCCACTGTCTTGTCTCACAAGTTGATTGTTCCCCTCCCTGCAACGAGGTGCCTGTGTAAATGAGTCTTTGACTCAAAGGTTGTAAATCCGATATATGAATTAAAATAAATAAAAAAAAAAAAATAATAGAACTGCATCCACCAATCAGGGTGCAGCATTACTGTACCTCTTATGGAGCATACAGTTGCTGCCTCGCGCAGCTCTTCACAGCTAATTCCCACCGCGGTGACTCTCACTTGTTGTCACACTATTCCTGTCAGAGTTGCTGCAGCGGATCAGCTGTGAGAGCATACTACCATAAAAAAAAAAAAACTGTTAAACTGTAAAGTTCCCAACAAAGTGCCTACACAGCATAACAAACGAGTAGCCCTTGACACATACAAATGACTAAGAAGAGCCACAAATGTAAATTCCATTTAATCAGAGCAGTTCCCAGAAGTGATTTACAAACTGGGTACTGATACACAACTAAAGTGATTGCCACTCATATTACATTTAAATACCATTTGGTTTTACCTACAGTAAAAGTGCCAAAATCCGTGGTTCCTCTCTGGCGCCAACATAGATCCAATGTCCCATTTCAAGTACCATTCCAAATTCAAAAGAAATCAAAATCCCCCCCCAAAAAAATACTGCAGAAGCTTAATTTAAAAGAATCAAACAGTTTTTCCTGTAGTCACGCCCTCTACCGCAACTCCACAGCGTATCAGCAGGCACCATTAATGGCCATGTAAAAAATGTCACCATGTGAACAGTGCCCATGGAACGTACCACAACATGATGAAACAGTGGGGGACAGCAGGAAAATGTGCATAAATAAAAAGAGCATTACCTACAAAATTTAAAGTTTTTTATAGTGGAGGCAGTTCCACTACTTCATAATATATTAATATGTATACTTAGGGTTGTCTCTTACGAGGTAAGAAGGTCATGTCATGCTGGTTTGGGCTGACAGAACTGTTCAGCTTCGCTTCGCCGTCCTCTCGCCCAAACCAGTACGAGATAAGTGTCTTATCTCATAAGAGACAACCCTAAGTATACATATTAATATATAGTAATAATGATAACTTGGATTCAGAAACAAGCCAGGGGCATCACAGGGCCAGCAGGGGGGAAGAGGACAGAGCATACAACAGACAACTCTCCTCTTCCAGGTAGAGGGGGTTTTGGCGAGTGACGACAGTCCAGCCCTTAACATTGGCTGAGGGGTGGTGAGCCTGGGACCACTGGAAAATAGGAGAATGTTGATGCATCACAACATCAGAATGTCATTGCATATCTGCTTCTCCAATGGCTCTAAACATGGTGGAAAAAGTCACAATCTGGGCAGGTCCCTCCACTCCCTGCCACCACATCTGCAACTGGATCTCACCCACCAGATCCCTTGGGTTACCCCCAGTCTTCACCTCTGCCAGCAGGGACACTGAGTTCAACATGGAGCTGATGGCAGCCCTGCCATCAGGGGTTCAGGCTGGAGTGGGGGGGACTCTCATAAGGACAGAATAGGTGCTGTATTTTGGCTGAAGGAGGTGCAAAACAGTGGGTGAGGTGGGGAAAAAACATAAAATGACTACTGGTTGAATTAAGACATTCATCTTATTTCCGGTATTTCTGGTTGGCAGAAAGGTCCCATTCCTCCCCCTTGAAGGGATCTCTAGCGGTGCTGTTTATCATTCAATTGCTAAGCAGAATTTTTAGACAGAGTGGAGATCAAAACATGGTGTCCATGCCTTGATACATATGTGGAAGGCTTTTTCCATGCTGAGTGACTGGCTATTGTAAGGACAGTGGAGTCTCTGTATTTGATGGCCACTGTCCTACTGCCACAGTGAGAGAGTAATGTGAGGGCTGGAGAAGTTAATAAATTCAACATATCAGCTTGTGCTGTGGTGGGAGTGGTGACTTAGAGCTAAAGTTCAGATTGGGACTTTCTTCCACCTTTAGCATTGCTGTGAGGTAGCACTGTTTTTTCTTGTGGACACTGGGGGTTTTCTATAGTACTGGTCCTGGTCTGGTGAGGGCAGGCTGTGTGGCCACTAGCCTGCCTGTTTCCTGCTCTTGTTAGCAAGTTTTGCGTGGTCCTTGCCTGGCCCAGTTTGCGTGGATGTATAGACATATTCTCCTGAACTGGTAGCAGCAAGAGAGGGTTAACTTTAAAATCTTTGAATCTGTTGTACTTTTAGCATGAACTTTATATTCTGGCATTTAATAACCTGGCCATTTTCTCAGCAGCCTATATTAGACACATTTAAGTTTCAACCTAAATGTAATTGTTTTGTTTTTTTTGATAAGTAAATGTTTCAGTGTGTTTGGAGATGTGACAATGGTTGTTGACTTTTATTTATTGTGAGAGTTTTGGAGTGATTGTGGGGGTGAACAGGTTATTTAAGTTAGGGTTTATTAGGGTTTGGTGTTTTATTATTTACTGGTAGATATTATATGATTTCTTTATACCCCTTTTAGGCATGTGTAGTTCCTAGATCCCCTGCAACAGCTGTGCCCCTTTGGTGGAGGGCCCTCTGCTGTATCATTAGTGTACTACTTTGTGGAACTGAGGATCTTCTGTGGACATGGCAAAAGCTGTAGATGGGGTCTGTTGTCAATGCTGGGGAGGTAATGATCAGAGGCGTGAAGATACGCAGACACCCTGGCAAGATTAAAAAAACATAATGGGGACTCCCTATCTAGTTTCAATACTTAGGGCTCTGCCTAATATCAGCTGGCAGTTGGTAGCTGGAGCAGCTGATTCTGTTCTTCCTGTTTGGTCGGTTCTTTGTAACACAGTGGCACTAAGGTATAAAACCTTTGTGTTAAAGGGTTTAATCATGGATTCCCCTGCTGACCTTGTATGCATTACAGTAACCTAGATGGGTGACAATGCTGGCCCAGTGCTGAAGACATCAATTCCAGTGGGGTATTCTGGGATGTAATACCCACGTTGGGAGCATGGTGGGCCATCTGTTTTAAAGCTGCATTGGGACTCACAGTATAGAGCTGAATTTATTTCTTAGTGCACCTTTTTTTTTTAATTTCTGTTTTATTAAAAGGTTTTTTGTAACACAGAAGTCAAGAATACATTTCATACCTTTCATTACATCATCACTTATTCTTAAATTATATTGTTGATAGTGACAGTTTTTTTTTAACAAATATTTCACCCTGAGGTATAAATGTTTAAGCCCTTTGTTCAATGACCAAACTATAGGTAGAGCTCCAACTAATTTCTATATATGTCACTCCCTGTTTCCCCTTATTGTTCTGTTTATTCCTTCGTATTTAATATCCAGTTGAGGGGTTCCTTCCTCTCTGAAAGAGCCACCCCCTTGACTAAATTCTCCTTTCCCTCTACTCATTAATACTTATTTAATCCCCTTCCTATTACCTCCCTGCTCTAACTCCTCCATTTAAGGACAGAAATGTGGATTCATCTCAGCTTGGTAAAGAACCCATCTCTGCAATTTCATCATGTATGTTGGAGCTCTACTCTGGATTTTAGCATTAAGTTGTTCTGTTTCATACATTTCAGACATGATAGATCTCCATTCTGATACTGTTGGAATGATACTGGTCATCCATCTGCATGTAATGGACTTTTTAGCTGCCGAGAGGCTGGGAGGCAAAAGAGTTTTCTCCCATCAGGGGGAAGGGTCCAGAAAGATCCCCAGCAGTACCTGCTCGGCTGTCAGTTCCACCCCTTGTTCTATGAATTTGGTTAATAGGGATAGCCAAAAGGGCATCAGGCAAGGACACTACCAGAATATGTGTCCCAGTGTCGCCTTTGGGCATCCACACCTTCGCCAACAGACTCCATACTCTTCCGGAACAAATTTAATCAAAACTGCCAGGGCTTTAAAAAAGCGTGAACGACACTTCCACGCAAATTCTGTCCAAAATGGGGAGGAAGCAATCTTCACCGCACTCACAGCTGACTCCCTCCACTCCTCCATGGTTATTTCTATGTGGAGATATTTATTCCATTCCTGCATTAAAGATTCAGTTGATTCCTTCCGTTCATTTCGCAATTCCCTGTATATTATGCCAATTAAATGTTTACCCAAGTTTCCCCTTGTGGCCTCCATAAATAATTTGAGTAATTCCGGGGTTGGATCTTGGATTTTGGGTTGAATAATTAGATTTCTAAGTATATTATTCCTAACCTGGAAATAACGAGATAAGTCTGATCTGCGAAGGACATATTGGGTCTGTAATTTTTCAAAAGGGAGTATCTCCTGAGGGGACATAAACTGGAAGAGATGTGAAAGACCTAATTTTCTCCATTCCTGGAATGTGAGGTCCATATATATAGGTATAAATGAATCATCTTCAGATAGTAACTTAGTGTATTCGTATATAATACGGAGAGGTCCCCTTTGCCTGATACCTCTCCAAAATTTATAAATTTGAGCTGTTATACCCGTTAAGGTAGCGGGTGACAGAGACCTGTCTTCTGAAGAAAGAAGAATTTTTTTGATATCAAATAAATCATTTAAATGAAATTTGATATCCTTCCATGGGGTCGAGTAGGACTCCGTCAGCCATATTAAGACTATCCTAAGAAACGATGTCCTAGAATATAATTTAAAATCAGGAAGGTTAAATCCCCACCCCCCCCGAGCCAGGGATAATTTGAGAATTGATAACCTTATCCTAGGATGTCTCTTGCCCCAAATAAACATAGAGATTAACTTATCCCATGATTTAAAATAATATTTTTCCGGTAGGTAGGGGATATTCTGAATTAAAGTAATCTGGGTAATACAGTGGAGCCCGCTTATAAGAACTCTCTATTTGCCACAAGAAATTGTTCTTATAAGCGGGCTGTTCTTATATACGGGCTGCCTGTTTAAGAGAAGTTGCACATGAAATTCCTAATAGAAACCACAAGGTGGTGCACGCGTGCTATGAAATACACACTCAGGACTCAGTTAGTTGATTTTTAGCCATTTTCTCAGGTGTTCCCCAGGGATCCATTTTGGGCCCTCTTCTTTTCAGCATTTTTCTAAACCCACTTCCCAACTCATGCCCCGAACAAATAATCTTATATGCTGATGATGCCGTAATTCTATCCTCTCACAAAGACCTGGAACCACTACTCCACCACCTTCAATTTGCTTTTACCAAAGTTGAGAAGTGGTTCCTTGATCACAAACTGGTCCTTAACCACAAAAAAACAAAATCAATGCTTTTCTCTAGCCCGCAAAACAAGAAAAGGCAACTATCACTCTCTATCAATACATATCTGGGAAGTACTCTAGAACAAGTGACTACCTTTAAATATCTTGGAATCACCTTTGACCAAGGCCTAACCTTTGCTACCCACATTGATAAGACAGCAAAAGTGGCAAACCAGCGTATTGGTATCTTGTTCTGGAACCGGCAGTTCCTTACCCAACCTGCACTAAGGATTGCTATTCAAAGCTCTGTCATCTCAATCATTGACTATGGCTTAATTATATATGGGGCTGCCTCAACCACCTCTCTTAAGCGCATAACAACCTCCCTCAACAAGGCCTGTCGACTGCTCACTGGCACACATAGATGCACTCACACATGTGAGCTCTACACTGAAACTGGTTGGCTGCAACTCTCAAACCGCTTAAAGTATCTTACCTTCCTGATGGCTAAAAAAACAACCATGGGCCTTACCCCTCCGTGTATCCAAGACCTGCTACGCCCTAATCCTTGCATCCATCTCACCAGAGGATCAAATCATCCACCTCTCCAGGTTCCCCGTTGCCGGACTACTCAGGGACAACGATCATTTGCTTACCGTGCACCTAGCTGGCTAAATGTCATAAACACCCTCATCTCACCCTCTACATCCCTGGGAGTTTTCAAATCTCAGCTCCACTCTCACCTCGCTGCCTCCAGCTCCTGTGACTGCCTTGATTAAATTACTCCTTTCTCTTTTATTTTCTCTCTTCCTCTTTCCTCACTACATTATCTAGACAAAGGCATATGTGAGGCTCTTTCTCACTATTGACTGCTTCCCTTCTCTCCTCATACTCTCTCAATTAGTATATTCTCTTTGAGACTTTTTCCCCATAATCTATTTTTGTTTTGTTTAAGAAAAGTATTTTTGTTTCCCTGTCCTGTACTAATTTTGTCAATTTTAAGGTAATGTGTTATTTCTTGATGCTTGTGTCAATACTTAACTTATTTGCCATTCTTTGTAACTACACTTGTTTTGTACTCAATTGACGTGGAACCTTTGTAAAAGAGCCTTTGGCTCAAAGGTATTAATTCCTAGAACAATAAATAAATAAATAAATAAATTTTGTATTCATTAATAACCGCTTGTTTAAATAAAAATCCATAGCATAAAAATCTGTCAGATCAGCAGATGGCTTACTTCGAATGCACTGCTGTATTTTCATCATGCAGCTCTTAACTTCAGTAGCAGTAGATGTTGGTGTTTCAGTGGTTTCAGCTTCTTCACCAAAGTCCTTGTCCTGATACAGGTAGCTTCTCTTTCAAACAGCTTCTTACACAGTTACTGAGGCTTGAGGGGATGAGTGGGGACTGCAGGCAATAGCCAAGAAGGACTTTAAAATGTTTAAACAATGTTGGAATGCATAGGGAGCTTCACTTAATCAGTGCCTATTCACACCTAGCCGCATACCACGGAAGGCGTTAATAGCGTTAATCGCAAGAGCAGAGGTGTGACAGTTTGACAGCTAGTCAGTAAGTGCATGAGTCAGTGAGTTTCAGTCATTGACAGCTACTAGCAACTGAAAAAAATGTTCTTTTAAACGGGCTGTATGTTACTATAAACAGGCTTTCAGCCCATTGGAATACATAGGGAAAAATCGGGACATTAGAGGCATATTCTTATAAGCGGGATGTTCCACTAACCGGTGTTCTTATAAGTGGGCTCCACTGTATATTCATACACACTATGTCTATCTGTTGATGAAAGGGAGTGAGATAGGTGGACCATCTTTCTAAGTCATTTTGGATTGTAACCATGAGGGGTTCGTAGTTTAAAATCTCCAGTACTTCTGGATCAAGGGGGATATTAATTCCCAGGTATTTTATTTTTGTAATGTGCCATTTAAATGGATATTGTTTTTTCTAGTTTTTGGGTAGGAATAAAATTAAAGGCCAGGATCTCTGTTTTAGTAGTAGTTAACTTAAAACCCATCAGATTCTCATATTGTTTTAATATTTGCAAAGCTGACGGAATTGATTGAGATGGAGACAACAACGTCAATAGTATATCATCAGCAAACATATTCATTTTATGTTCTTGTTGTGCTATTGGGATCCCGTCTACTGGGATTGTGTTCCTCAACCTAACTGCGAGTGGTTCCAAATATAATGCAAATAAATAGGGTGATAAGTGAGATCCTTGCCTTGTGCCCCTACTTAATTTAAACAGTGAGGATAAATTCCCATTTAATCGCACATAGGTCCTATGGGAGCTATATAGCTTGTTTAAGGAAGTAATTAAAGAAGCCAGGAAGTGAAAGGCCTCAAGAGTTCTCCACAAGAATAGTGAATAGACTCTGTCAAAGGCCTTTTCCGTATCAAGGCTAATAAAGACTGATGGAAATTTCCTAGTCAGAACATATTCTTGTAGTATTAGGGTCCAATTGATATTATCCGTAGTACTCCAATTCTTAATAAATCCTGATTGATCCGATGATATAATCTTTGGCATTATAGATTTGAGTCTAGATGCCCAGATAGTTGTGTAAATCTTATAATCAACATTTAAAATGGAGATAGGTCTGTAAGATGCCGGATCTGAATTATCTTTATTTGGTTTAGGTATTGGGGCAATGGTGACATAATCCCACAATGGTGGAGGGGTTCTCTCTTGTGCTATCTCAGAAAATAAAGTATGTAGTTTTGGGGCTAATTCATTTTTAAGTATCTTATACCATTCCAGTATAAAACCATCGGGTCCTGGACATCGTCCTGATTTCAGATTTGTGATAGCTTCCTGAATTTCTAATTGTGTTATGGGAGCTTCCAAACTACTGATTTGAGTACAGGAAAGGGTGGGGAAGGACACTCGGTCCAGAAAATCTGACATTTCTGACATTTCCGGAGTTGTCTCTGGAGTATATAATCTAGTGTAGTACTCTGAAAAAGTTTGCAATATATGGGCACCTGAGTGGTGTGTTATATCCCTATGAGGGTTTCAAAGTTTCAATATTGTGGAAGTATTTTTCTTAGCTCTATGTTTCTGTGCCAATCTCCAAGACCCCCTAGCTCCTCCCTCATGAACCATCTGTCTTAAATATATTAATGATTGTTGTATTTTGTTATCCATAATTTTCTGTAATTCCACCTTTGTGTCCTTAATTTTTTTATGTAATTCGCTATCCCTTTCTCTATATAACATCTGATAATTCAGCAACTGGTCTGATAATTTGAGTTGTTTCACCTCCCTTTCCTTATTTTTTTTTTTAAGTGTATGCTATAATCTTCCCCCGCAGTGTTGCCTTCATGGTATCCCATTGTATCACCTCTGTTATGTCCGGTAATTCATTTTCTATATAAAATTGGTGTATTCTTTTTTACTAATCTTCTGGAATTCTTTATCTTTTAATGTTAATGGGTTCGATCTCCATAAGGTCCTTTTCTTTTCCCGACCCAGGTCTATTTTTAAAATTTAAGGATGGTGGTCAGATAATAATTTTACACCTATGTCATATCCTGGACTGATGTGAAATGCTCACATGTCATCATGAAGTAATCTAGTTGAGAATATGATTTAAACCATGGTGAATAATATGTATAACCAGGAGTAGAGGGAAATAAGCATCGCCATACATCAATAATACCCAGGTGTTCTATTGTTTTTTTATTTTTATTTTTAACTGTAGCATTTTTCCTATATGTTTGATGATTAGAGCTATCTAAATGTGGGGATAGGGTCATATTGAGATCCCCTCCCATAATTAATTGTCCCTGGAGATTATCTAGCAATATGGACAAAAAACCCTTCAGTATTGGGAATCTTGTCTGAGGGGGAAAATAAACACTAGCCAAAGTGACTTTCTGGCCATACAAAAGACCCTGTACTATTACATAACAACCCTGGACATCAATATGGCTTTTCTGTATTTCCAAGGGGGTTGTTGCTGGAATTAAAATTATTGCCCCCTGTTTCCTGCCCCTTGGGTGTGAGGAGGCTATAACCCTATATATGTCTCCCCAAGCTGATTTCTTGTGCTCTGATTCCGAGAGATGGGTTTCCCGAAGGTAAACAAGGCCTGCCTTCTGTTTATTCAGGTATTGTTTAAGGCAGGACCTTTTTATGGGGTCATGAAGACCATTTATATTTAATGAAATAATCTTGATTGGGTCAACTGACATCATTATATATTTGGAACCTGACTGTCTGTTATTTCTCTTCCTCTAGGTGGCAGAAGATTTGCGCTTTCCAGACCATTCCCCCACCAGGGTCGGCGGTCCAAAAACCTGTATGAAAATTCCACTGTCCTGTATATTTGCAATATAACAATAAACATTGTTTAGTCTGAATAAATTCTAGACTCGTGTATTCTTTGTCCCCTCACCCACCCCCTCTCCCCTTTATGGTATCCAGCCTTCTCAGTCTCTTCTTAAACACATTTTCCCAAGAGTATACCAAATTACCATATTACATTTCAAATTAAGTAGCTGACTTAAACAGTTCAGTGGTAAACTAGTATATAGTCTGTATCTGAAAGCCAGAATACCCCCTTCCCCCAAAATATTATTTTAACTCCCTTTGTAAAATAACATAACTGAACTAATAATACCACACAGAGGTTCTTTGTCTTTTAAATAGTTTTTTATTTTAATGGGTTCACCACAACATAACCAAGACAGACTGTCTTAGGGTAGCTGGTTCATTCCACTGGGGTGTCAAACAGATGAGGCATACTGCTGAGTCCTGGTAGGACGAAACACGTGTCTATGTCATCTGTTAGCACCCATTGCAAACTGTGTGAGAGGCCTTTTGGCACCATGCAATTCTGCTTAAAGTTGATCCAGCATAACATTCTGTGGTGATTTGCATATGCAGCCCATGATGCTTTGCATTGTGTGGGCACATGTGATTTTGTATTTTCTTGATACTTGGCTTCCCAGCCAAATGCCCTTTGGGGTAACCCTTGCCTCAGTGTTTGCACACAGAGGTTCTTTGTCTCTTAATAATACCTTAACTACATAACTTGTATGTAACTAACATAAAACATAAACTAGGAACACAGGTGTACACTGGGGAGTTTTCTCACCCAAATACATCATTTGTTCCATAAAAGAACATATATACACTTTGACTCCCATCATGGAGGTGCTACCTGTAAGCACACACTGCTTCTTCCCGTCCACTATCCCCTATGGGATCGGAGGGGAATAGGGGGGTATCATATTCCTCTTATGGAGCTTTATCCATGTGAGTAAAAGAAAAAAAAACAAAATGGGGAGCGATGATCTTTGCTCACCCTCAAAATGGTTCGGCATACCAGTAGGTGATTATCCCCTTCATGGGCCTTCCCACCTCACCCTGTTAAAGTATTGAAACCATACAGATTTTATATCCTGTTTTCAATTTGTTTTCATTCAACTTTAGTGAGCCTCATAGTATAGACCTTGTTTTGTGAATACCTAGAAATAATTATTTACCTAACTGGAAATCCACCCAGTAGCAAAAAAGTCATTCCACCCCATGTCCCAACCCTCAACATAGCTGATCTCGAGGCTCCTTCATTCTAGCTTTCATATCTAATATTTAGACTGGGATAATAACCAATCAATATGATAGGAGCGACCCTCCAATACTTTTGGTTAAAGAGTACTATATTATATGAAAAGGGAGAAGGAGGTTAGTGCAATACAACCCTCGATTATATCACATATGGGTATCAAAATCCGATTTCCAGATCCGAAATATACTTGCATGCTGTCTTTTGATAATTAAATATGATTTTAGTCTGTTTTCTCCTTGAAACATATATGGTATGTTAATCCGTGGTATCCTATGAAATTTTGTGTAGCCCCGGCTTCTCAGTGGTCCAAAAGATTTTCTGGTCCAATCTCTATTGCTGCTCGGGGAAGCAGGAAAAAAATAAAGTAATTTTTTGTTGAATTGTTTTAAACCATCGCAGCGTGGTGTAGGTAGCAACAAAAAGAAAAGGTGGAAAAGAACCTCAAATATCCGAGTTTGCCAAGTTTTAGCTATAAACGGCAGATCCAGTTAGCTCTGGACCCAAATTTTCTAGGGTAACGTCTCAGAAAATCTCAGAAGATCCCCCTTCCCCAATTTGGATGGGTGCCTCCAAGTTAGGAAGCGTGTGGTTAATGAGAAGAGAGGGTCCATGGAAAAGTATGTTGAGCAGGCCTACCCCAAAAGAAAGGCTATGACCCCTTAGAAAAGATCTCCAAGCCTGGGTGTGATCTTTGCCATCCAGGGAAGTAATTCAGACCCTAATGGCAACCCAGTACCAAATCAAAATATAGAGTGGAGGAGAAGGGAGGTATATCTCCCCCCCACTCCCACTCAAAATAGATAAACGATTGCCAGGGCCTGTTTTAAGGTGCCTTCCTCAGTCAGCCCGCCCCCATCTCCTCTATGCATGATCCCCTCAACCAAACCACCACCGCCACTAAGGGGGGGTACCAAAGTAAAACTTAGGCATAGCTATTAACAGTACCTCAAGTGCCCAAGGTAGGATTTCGGTAGGTTTTCAGCCATTGCAAAATTTCTGGTAGGGTTAAACCATCTGTTTTTACAGATTCTGGGGCTGTTGGAGTTTTCTGACCCAGACTTGACTTGACTAGATCTAAAATTTTGTTAGGGATTATCCCTCCGGTGGGAAGATCTTCAGCTGCTTCCATGGCTGTGAAGTATGTTTTCTGACCTGTTGGCAAGTTCACCACTAGTCTAGCTGGATATGGGGTTTTGAAACAAATCTTCTGTGCTCTTAATGTAGAAAATAGAGGATTGTAGTCCCTTCTTTGCCACTGGGTGTGGGGTGCATAGTCATTATCAAAGAGAAGCCTATGTTGGCCCAGCATTATTCGGCCCTTCTGCCAAGCCTTGCAGAGTAATGTTTCTTTTGTCTGAAAGCTGAGTAGTCAAACTACAAATGAACGAGACCTAGCATCAGAACATGCTGATTTGGGGCCCAGTGCCCTATGGGCCCATTCGATGTCCAGTTGAAAGCTGGGGTCGAGGTTCAGAACTAGTCGAAAGAGGTAGTCAGTAAATGCCAAGTTGTCATTGCCCTCTTCCCCTTCAGGAATTCCGAAGACGCAGATGTTATGGCGTCTACCTCGATTTTCAGTATCCTCCTGACATGCTGCGATCAGGAGTTGTTCGGTGGCCAAGGTATACAGGTACCGTTCTAGGTTATCTATGCATTCAGTGTTTTTTGAAATTTGGTTATCTGCCTCTGTTACTCTATTTTGCAGTGTACTGATCTCTGTGCGCAGGTCTGACAGATTCTCTCAGACTTCACTTCTGAATTTGGCAATCGTCTTTAATATTGTATCTGTATTGCCATCCAAGGAGTTTTTTCTACACCCTTTGGCTGATGATGCAGCTCTCTTGCACGAGGAGCCCATGTTAGGCCTCAGAAGCTTCGGAGTCATCGGATATGAGATTGTCCTCTTCTGCCATTTATGCAAAAATCTGGAACCGGTTTCTGTTTGCATTCGTCATTCCAACTGGTTTGCTGTTTACTTGTACCTAATTTATAATTTTAATTTTGGTTTTTAAATTTTAAAGCCTGTTTTTTTAGGAGGGTAGGAGGGTAAGTGCGGAGAACCCACGCAGTGCTATCTTCCTCAGCCCATGCCGGAACCGGAAGTCTTTTTAGTGCACCTTATCTTATAGAGTTGTTTGCACAAACCTGATTTTTATAAAGTCATACCTAGCACTGAGGCACCTGGGCACTTTTCATTTTGCTAGTAAGCAGCATATGCTACATGGAATTGTGAATGTGTTGATGATTGTCACTTACTGTGGAAAAACTATTTGCTGCCACTACTATTCAATGTTGTATAATGACAACTGAGAACAGTCAGCAGAACATACAATAAATACAATAAAATATATCTATATTAGCATTTAAGTCATGCTGAACAATATTTTTATGTGCAATAGAAATACTTTGTACATTTTTTGATAACAGTGCATCTAGGTTTGGTGCTAATACTGGGAGCCAACAGCATATGGCTAGAACTAGAGTGCGGGAAAAATATATTTTCTTTGGGAACTGCATTTGTATGTATAGCCATTAGGGGTGGGCTGGATGCAGTGTGTAGATCAGTCTTGAGCACCATCCTCTGAGGTGCAAGAATTAATTCCTATAGGAACAAGCAGACTTCATGGCTGACTTGGTTTTGGATGCCCCCAGCCTTCTGTCACTAGGGGATTTCAGTGCCTAGTTCTAGGATAAAGCTGCACATTTTGCACAATGGGAAGGCTTTAAGCCTGAGGTTCAATAGGTGGAGCAGCAACATCACTCCCCCATCAGGCCTTAAAAGACCACTCCTCCTGGACTGTCCCAGGATTCATTTCTTTGCTGTGGCCAGAGGCGCTGCTCCACCTCTTTGAGTCTCTTCCCTTTCTCCCATTTCGTGTTTTGCAGCACCTCCGGCTGCCGGCTCACTCCCATTTCTTTGCTGCTCATCTCACAGTTCACTCCTTCATTCAGCTGTTGTTGTTGCTGCTCTCCTCCTCCTCACGCTACTGCCCTATGTCTCATTTCTTGGCCCTCGTTCTTCCCAGGGGTTTGCTCATCCTCCCTCCTCTGGTGTTTATCTGGCTTCTCTCACCGGCGATTCAGGGTGAAATCACCCACTGGCTACCCGGCTCATAGCCCCACTCCACTGTTCCCTATTTTGTCTCTTCTGCCCACTTCCTTCCCATCGGGGCTGTAGCTTCCACCCAACTCACACTTCTTTAGTCAGCTCTGGTTGCCCTTTCCTCACAGCATCTGGAATCCTGTTTCTGTGGCCTCTGATGCCCATGTTTCCTTAGCTGCTTTGATAGGCCACTTGCTCCTCTGCTCTCTCTCCATCCCTCTCTACTTCCTACTGGGCTCCACCTCCTCTCTGCTGCTTATGCGGCCCATACCTCATCTCGCCTTTTCCCATCCTGATTCCTTTCTGTCAGTTTTACTGTTGCTGTTCTGGGTCCCACTCATCCATCGGTGCAGCTTCGGCCACCCGTGCTTCCCTTGCATACTCCTGTTTTCCCTCATCACCCACCTCTCCTATGTCTTGTTTTGGGTTCTGCCTTTCATATCTCTCTGCTGCTGGTTTTCCCATTGTCCACTCCTCATCCCATCTCCATTCACCCTCTAGAAGGCTTCTCTTTGCTTGCCCCATCTGGCTCGGTCCCTTTGGGGGTTTTCTTGCCCTGCCACCACCGTCTGTTGCCTTAATACTACCTGCAGGTCCTGCATATATTCCTTCTTTTAGATCCTGCTTTGGCTGTTGGTATTTCCTTTACTTTTTACTGCTTTCCTTCTATATTCCACCTGAGGCTGCCTGTAGGTTCTGTTTTCCTTGGTAGCCTCTATGATGCTCCATGTCATACCTTGGTGCATTCGTCTGGTTTTCATCGACCCTCACCATGCCAGTCGCACCAGTTATCTGGTGCATGCTGGCTTCCTGGTGTTACAGCAGTCAGCCTAGCGGGTTCTTCATTCTCAACCCTCACCTTCTCCCATGCCAGTTGCTCGGTCCTTTGCCTGACCTTCACCCCTCCTTATACAATTGAATTTTCATTACATGTACAGTGAGAGCAGATTGATATAGTGTATTAGGCCATTTTAGCTCCTTTAGGACTCTGCAATGGTGGTCTCTAATGTAGGTGCTCAGGGCAGACTGGCCAATTCTATCTTAGAGCCGTGTTCTTCAAGAGCTTGTATGTGGAACCTCAGGTCTTTCTCCATAGCCATCTGGCCAATCTGAATAGACTCCGTGCTACCTGCCTAGCCGTCTCGGGCTTTGCTCTTCTCACCTCTCGTGAGCTCGGACCACATTCTCCTGTCTCACATGTATGCCCAGTCCAGCCTTGGAAACATCTTTGGAACTTTCTTTATTTCATCCTGCATGTGCTTCCCCTTCGAGGGTGCATATCATCTCCCCTCTGGACGTGCTTCCTCATGATGGGTGCTCACCCTCCTCATCACATTCCCTCCCCCCCATCCTCTCCTTCTCTGACTTCTGCTTTCTTTTTAAGGGCTTCCTTCTCCTGCAGTCCCTCTATACCACCATACCCTACTCATTTAAATCACCTATTATTCTCTCCTGCATATTGCCCTACTTATGTGTCACTTCCTCCGACCCTATTCCCTCATTCTAGTCAAACCTATTCAGATGTTCTCCTGGTACTGCCTACCTCACTGTCGGCTGCCAGCTTTGCCCGGCCACTCTCGCTCCTACCTTCATACAATTCTATGCGTTCCTAATTTGGCTCTTAATGGACTGGGTTGGCATGCAGTCCCATAGTTACCGATAACAGCAGCTTCCTCATAACATGAGTCAGGTTCTTCTTCACTGAGTTCGACCTCAGGGTCTATTTATTCACATCAATTAATCGAGCATACTTCTCATTGGGTCTTATGCTACCTCATCGATCTGCTCTCCACTCGGAGACATGCTTTCCTTGTCCATTGCTCCTTGGCTCGGGGCTAACCCGTAGCTGATGGTCTCGCTCTGCACCCACAAAATCCATGTCTAGAGCACAGGAAGCACAGAGCGGGGTCCTTCTCCATGGCCCATAGCAGGAATGTCTTCACTCCGGGTGGACCTTCAGTTGTCCCTCATCTTGGTGACACCTCTAGACGTAGAATTTATGACTTCCAGTTGTGAGGGGTGGGGCTGTCATGATCAGAGCCCCTTTTGGCTGTCCAAGCAGGTTTGAAGGAACCCTCTATGCTATTCTCCTCCAAGACCGTCTCTGGTTCACCTTGTCTGTTTCATAGGCTCACATAGGCCAGCTGAGTGCCTCAGCAGTCATCTCTCTCCTCTCTTGCTTTTAAGCATCTAGTTGCAGAGACATCTCTTGCAACCTTCAACAGCTGTCCATTTAGAAGGACAGAGTGAAAGCTTCCTCTAAATTGGAATATTTTCCTCCTCCCTCAGTCTCGACTCTAAATTGCAGTAGCTGAGCCATCACTAATCAAAACATCTTTCAGCCTGGAGGGAAGGTGACCTAGGCCTTGGATCACCAGAGGTTTCCTCCACAAATTGTTTTTTCCTCTCCTCCATGCCAACAGTCATAATATTAGTCAGGGTTAGTGCTTTCATAGGTTCCGTAGTTAGGTTCCGCTGCTGGATGGAGTCGGATGGTGGCCCCAGCTGTTCCCTCTCTCCTTAGGAGGTCTGCCCTTCTGCATCTTGTCAGATGTACTTTCATTCATTATCCTAGCCTTATATCATTCTTCTCCTGTCCTTTCTATCTATGTCTGTCACATTTATTTCAAGTCTAGATATCTTCTGTTTTCTCGCCTTTTTGATGCTCAACACCCTTTTGGGTATTCTTTTTGGGCTTCTTCCTAAGCTACCTTTAGCCAAGGGAATTATTCCCATGGCACCTATGGTAGGAGCCCTCCTCTAGGGTGCCTTGTGTTGTACCCCTACAGGGTGGTATATCACATGAATAAAGAGGCAAACAGCCACAATGTATCAAAGTCACACAAGCATACATCTCATCCAGTTGCATAAGCACAATTGAATGGGAAGGCTTTAAGTCTGAGGTTCAATGGGTGGAGCAACAACATCACTCCCCATCAGGCCTTAAAAGGCCACTTCTCCTAGACTGCTCCAGAATTCATTTCTTCATTGCCCCATCATCCACCCCTCCTCCTCCAGCCGCTCATCTCTCTTTCCCGTGGGCTTCTTCCTAAGCTACCTTTAGCCAAGGGAATTATTCCTGCGGCATCTATAGGGGAGAACCCTCCTCTAGGGTTCCTTGCGTCATACCCCTATAGGATGGTATATCCCATGGATAGAGAGGTGAACAGCCACAATGTATCAAAGTCATACAAGCATACATCTCATCCAGTTGCATAAGCACAATTGAACAGTTCCTCCAGCTGAAGTTATTGTTGGACCTTGCAAAGGTGGTTACCTCAAGCACCCACTAGTATGGCCACATCTTGGAGCTTGAGAACTGTTACCAAGGGTAACTGGCACAAGACACCAATCTGGTTCTCAAAGAAGGCCAGGAAGGCAGTGAGGGCAAAATGAGGGCCGTCATTAAACACAAGGAGAAACAGGGAGATAAGGAGTGGCATGATTATAGTTAAAGATGAAGGAGGCCAAAAAGGCGTCAAGGCGGTCAGGGATGAAAAAGCAGACACAGAACTGTGTACTGTGGAGAGAGTCAAGGGGGGACAAGTCTTTAAATACAGTAAGAAAAAAGGAAGCACAGAAACATAGACAATGATGGCAGATAAAGACCAATGGTCCATCCAGTCTACCTGTACTTCCCTATCAAACCCCAAGACTTATCGTCCATACAGGGTACAAGCCCTCACTATGCATTCCCCTGCTACTCTCCCTACTGCTACTGCCCTGAGTAACCATTATATGCTTCAGTCTGTCCTATCCGTGCTTGAAACCATTTAAGGTTTTGGCACCCACCACCTCAGCTGGCAGACTGTTCCACAGTTCCAGGAAGAGGAGAGGTGAAATTAGTAGGCTGATTGTGGGGGGCAGGGTAATAGTGGAGGATGAGCAGAAGGCAGCCATTCTTAACAACTACATTTGCTATGTATTTACAGCAGAGAATAATGACTACATTTACTATGTATTTACAGCAGAGAAGAATGACTACATGTGTTATGTATTTACCGCAGAGAAGAATGACTACATTTGTTATGTATTTACAGCAGAGAATAATGACTGCATGTGTTATGTATTTACAGCAGAGAATAATGACTGCATGTGTTATGTATTTACAGCAGAGAATAATGACTACATTTACTATGTATTCACAGTGGAGAATGACGGACCCATGCCTGGAAGTGAAATAAAGGCTATAGCAAGAGAGATCCCAGAAATGCAGAAGGTGTTAATTACAGGAGAAAGGGTCAGAAATGGGTTGGCAGCCCTGAAAATAGATAAGGCTCCAGGACCAGATGGGATGCACTTGAGGATGCTCAGGGAACCAGCATTGGAAATGGCTGAACCCTTGGCAAGGCTATTCAACAGCTCCATACAGTAAGGGGTGGTTCCAAAAAGCTGGAAGATAGTGGATGTAGTTCCATTCCACAAGGGAAGAAACAAAGAGCAACCAGGGAACTGCAGACCCCTTAGTCTTACCTCAATAGTAGGTAAACTAATGGAGACATTAGTCAAAGAGGACCCAGTGGGCTAGCTGGAGAGAAATTATTTATGTATATATTTATTTAACGTTTCACCAGGAGAGAAATACTGAGCTGTAAAAGCTCATTACTAGATGCTTCTGGGGGGAAGGGGAGTAGACAAATATAAATGGTGCAAGAGTAAACTAAAATACAGATAAGCCTAGCTAGCCATGGTGCATGATAGTAGCTCTACCGCTTATAGCGCTGTCGACCTGGGTTTGGGAACAAGCCCGGGGAGGCGGAGGGCTGGCTGGGGGGGAGAAGACTTGAGCATCCATAGGACAGCTCGCCTTCTCCGGGATGGAGAGGGGTTCTAGCTCGGTACTTGACTGGCCTCTGGTGGAAGTCGGAGGCACAGCAAGTATACAGCACCAGATAAAGGGGTTGGGCAAGGTGAATGTTGGTGTTCGTCGCCTTGATGTCAGGGTGCATGCCTTGCCCTAGAACTGGGAAAATCAGCACCAGAACACCAAGATGATGAAGCACCAAAGTGGAGGCCCTAATGGCTCATGCCTGCCTGATCCTCCAGAGGTCTGATGAAACAGTGAAGTGTCTCGGTTTGTAGGGGCCCCACCTTGTACCTGCTTGGGGGGTATAGCCATGGCTCCATGGGGACCCACCAGAGGTCAGGTAGGTTGTGAAGTGGCGGTACTGCAACTGTGTGTCTCCTGAAGGAACGGTGCTCTGGCGCAGGGGGGAGTATAAACAGAAATTTAAAAAAATAAATAAATAAGTAAAATGAAATACAGTAAGGCACAAGGGTAACACACAACATTACATGCTTCCTAACATACTAGTGCTTCAGTCCCTCCCAGCTGTAAAGCTGGCTGAAAAGCAGGATCCCCACTGTAAACAAGAATGTGTGCCACACTTGGAAAATTGGGGGGGAGGCATTATATCACTCCAGTTTGCCATATTGTATCTTCCTAATTTCAAACCATGAAAATGATAAAACATGGATATTAGGATTCTGAAGTATTTCAGGATTTTGCTGATGAAGACTGTCAGCCCAGTGTTCATTGCATTGGCGTGTGCAGTTTGATTGCTCTCACAAAGTTTAAAACATACCAAAATGGAGTGCGCACATGGACTGTGGTGCTTAGGGAACCACATAACGAATTACAGCAAGAAGTTCCAAACACACACAAAGCCTCTCAGAAGGACGCCGTACTTCAGTAGAGAAAATTCATTTATTGCCACATACACGACACAATGAAATGCCTGACATATTTCGGACATGAGTCCTTTATCTAAGGTTAACTACTAACATACCATGCACACATTATATAGGTAGAATTGTAATGCGTGATGTGTGACACCCTGTGATGTAATAATTAAAATCAGCTTTAATCATTTAAATTAAAAACTGTGATAAAACTTTTCAAATACCTTTATAAAGTGCAAATACTGATTTTAAAAACATTGCATTGAAAACCATAAATAGCAACAGTTTTAAAGAAAAAACATGAGGGAAACTACTGCAGGGTGGGGAGGAGGGAGGCATCACATGAGGGACAGAAACCACACAGCATACAGGTAATAATGAGGAAATTATGAAAATTAATTAACAATACAAGAAACAGTATGGCCTGGGGGGAGAGGTAGAAAGGAAAAAACAAACAGGAGATGGAACATAGTGAAAAAGGGGAAGAAAAGGGGAGGATTTAATTATGATATATTGCCACACTTTATTATTCTTTGATAATATTATGAATTCATCAGAAAGTGTGGCAAGCTATTAAAAAACATCTGACAGAGAAATAAGATGCTAGAAAAGGGAACTGACAGGACTTATTTCCTCATTCTTAAGTATGGACGAATGTCCAACTGTGTGTTAAGTCCTGGCTTGCTGGTAGCCCTCAGGGTCAAGATCCAAAAATTCTCCCTGATTATCTTCAGATTCTAGAAATTTCCTCCTCTAGGGTTTCTGCTAACCTTGTCGATTGCTATAAAAGTGAAACGGAGTACTGGGGTTTGATGCTTCTGTGATGTGAAAGGCTGTAGTATATGTTAGATCCTGTCTCCCTATAGCTCTGGCATGTTCCCCCACCCTGTCTTCAACTCATGCTTAGTTTTTCCAACATAGAAGGAGCCAGATGTACATGTAGCCAGGTATACAATACCTTTTGTGTCACAAGTGATGCATCATTTGATATCAGAAGTACATGTGACATTTACGGTGGAAAAATGCTTAGTTTGTTCTATATGTTGGCACATAATACACCTTTTGCATCTAAAACAGCCTTTAGCCTTACTAAGCCATGTACTCTGCTGACAGTTGGTATAGTGACTGTGTACCAGTAGATCTTGTAATATGGGTGCCCTTCTGTAGCA
Organism: Neoceratodus forsteri; assembly: GCA_016271365.2. Classification (NCBI taxonomy): domain Eukaryota; kingdom Metazoa; phylum Chordata; order Ceratodontiformes; family Ceratodontidae; genus Neoceratodus; species Neoceratodus forsteri. The sequence goes on from CM057455.1 coordinate 1,239,076,066, forward strand.
CATCCTGGGAGGGTCTCTACAGAGATTTTTTAGTTTTGGTTCTGCTGAAAGGATATACCAATGTCATCTGAGGATAATTTCAAGTTCTCTAGCCTGTGCCAAGAAAGTCATGACAAAATTAAATCTGGAATCTGTGTGTAGGGTCAGGGTCATTTCTTTAAGGAGATCACATCTCTTGGTGACCTCTGCCTTGTGTCTTGCTTGTTCTATCTTATGTAAATTACAGCCCCTTTGTGTCAACCTATCTGTTAGGTCATTCGCTCCATGTTCAAAATAGTGTAGAGAGGAACAGTTCCTTTTGGTTCTTAGGAACTGTTTCAATGGAATATTTTGGGCCTCATGGGGTGGATGGAAACTACTTGCTAACAGCAAAGTGTTGCCGTCCATGGGTTTCCAGAAGATGTTACTAACTGGATTGCCTGTCTCATCTTGTGTAATCGTAAGGTCTATGTATGTAACTCTTACTTTGCTACTCTGCTGAGTAAATCTTAAATGTGGTGTTGTGTTATGCAGAAATTACACAAATTCCTCAAACGTTTGTAAGTCACCTTTCCATACAACAAAAATGTTGTCTATATATCGTTTCCAGATGACCTGATGTTTTTTAAACTTGTTTACCCTCTCATTATAAATGACATGTTCCTCCCAGAAACCTACAAAGAGATTGTCTATGGAGGGGGCGCACGTTGCCCCCATAGCCGTTCCCTTGATTTGTGAAATATTTCTCTGTCAAACATGAAAGCATTCTGTGTTAAGACAAACTCCAAAAGTGTAAGTAAAAATTCTGTAGGGGGTGCATTCTCTATATTTGTTCCATTAAGATAATGTGCAGCCGCATCCAATGCCCCCTCGTGGGGGACAGTGGTAGAAAGTGCTCAATATCCATAGTTATAAGAGTCATGTCTTCTTCCATGTGAATGGTTGGCAAAAGATTTAGCACCTCTTTCGTGTCCTTCAAAAACAAAGGCAACTGTGACACTAGGGGTTTCAGGAAAGAGTCAACCTATTTAGAAAGAGGTTCTGTAATGGAGCCTATGCTGCTCACAATAGGGCGGCCGGGTGGACTTGTTAAAGTTTTATGTACTTTGGGAAGTACATAGACGGTGGCTCTCACAGGATGGGGGGGTTATCAGAAATTCCATGGTCTTTTTGTCGATGATGCCTGTCTGGTGTGCATGTTTCACATAGTCATCAATACTGTATTTATAATCCAAAGTAGGATCGCTATTCAATTTTTTATAAAACTCTTTATCCCCCAGTTGGCATTTGATTTCATTGGTATACACATCCCTGTTCAGCAAAACTACTGCACCACCTTTGTCTGCAGCTTTTATTATCAAGTTTGTGTCTGCTTGAAGTGTGTGGATAGTCTCTTTCTCAATCTTACTGATATTATTAAAGAAATTAGAAGAAGAAGAATCAGCATTTATATAGTGCTTTTCATACACAGTGTATCCCAAAGTGCTTTACAAGCAATGCTAGACTGGTAGTGAAGTGACTGAATGTGTAGTGGCAGCCATATCACACATCAACACCCACACGCAACCTGGACAATTGCATTAACCAAAGGGAATGTTGGCCAGGACACTGGGAATGTCCCCTACTCTTTTTGAAAAGTGCCCTGGGTTCTTTTACTTCCACCTGGACACCCGCCAGGACAGTGCCAGGATGGGTAGAAGGGACCTGTTTTAACATCTCATCTGAAGGATGGCACACCCCAGTAGTACAGCACCCCCCCCCCCAATACTGCACTCAGATGCCAGTGTTTTAGGTGCAAGTCCAATCCTGGTGTGGGACAAGAACCCACAACCTTCTGTTCCAGAGGTGGATGTGCTACCCATTGAGCCACGCTGACACCTAAAATGTGGGGTTTCGAAAAAGTGCTGTAAATCATTCTCCACTAAATTTCTGAACACAGACACTGCTGTACAAATGGGGGAGCAGAAAGTTGAAGGATTTCTAAACTGATTGATCGGGGGGTTGTTTCTTCATCTACTTCACCAAGCAGTACCTTTAAATTTAATTGTTGGCAGTTCAGATCTCTGTAGAGACCCTCCCAGGATGTGCTACAGTAGGACACTCAATTTACAAGATCTATTGGTACACAGTCATTACACCAACAGTCAGCAGAGTACATGGCTTAGTAAACCTAAAGGCTGTTTTAGATGCAAAAGGTGTATTATGTGCCAACATATAGAACAAACTAAGCATTTTTCCACCGTAAATGTCACATGTACTTTTGATATTAAACGATGCGTCACTTGAGACACAAAAGGTATTATATACCTGGCTACATGTACATGTGGCTCCTTCTATGTTGGAAAAACTAAACACAAGTTTAAAGACAGAGTAGGGGAGTGTGCCAGGCCTATAGGGAGACAGGATCTAACATATACTACAGCCCTTCACATCACAGAATCATCAGACCCCAGTACTCATAATTTCATTTTTATAGCAATCGACAAGGTTAGCAGAAACCCTAGAGGAGGAAATTTCTAGAATCTGAAGATAATCAGGGAGAATTTTTGGATCCTGACCCTGAGGGCTGCCCACAAGCCAGGACTTAACACACAGTTGGACATTCGTCCATACTTAAGAATGAGGAAATAAATCCTGTCAGTTCCCGTTTCTAGAACCTTATTTCTCTGACAGATGGTTTTTAATAGATTGCCACACTTTCTGATGAATTCATAACATTATCAAAGAATAATCATGTGTAGCAATATATTATATTTAAATCCCCCCCTTTTCTTCCCCTTTTTCACTATGTTCCCTCTCCTGTTTGTTTTTTCCTTTCTACCCCCCCCCCCCAGCCATAAGGCCATACTGTTTCTTGTATTGTTATTTAATTTTTGAAATGTCCTCATTATTACCTGTATGCTGTGTGGGTTCTGTCCCTCTTGTGATGCCTCCCTCCTCCCCTTCCCCATCCTGCAGTAGTTACCCTCATGTTTTTTCTTTAACCCTTAGGGTGCCGGAAGATTTAGAACGCATAGGTTTTTAGGAACCATTGCTATTTATGGTTTTTAATGCAACATTTTTTAAATCAGTATTTGCATTTTATAAAGGTATTTGAAATGTTTTTCCACAGTTTTTAATTTAAATGATTAAAGCTGATTTTAATTATTACATCACAGGGTGTCACACATCACATGTTACAATTCTACCTAAATAATGAGTGCATGGTATGTTAGTAGTTAGCTTTTGATAAAGGACTCACGTCCAAAACATGTCAGGCATTTCACTGTGTTGTGTATGTGGCAATAAATTAATTTTCTCTACTGAAGTATGGCGTCCTTCTGAGAGGCTTTGTGTGTGCCTGAAACATCTTGCTGTAAAAAAAAAGTTTAAAACGTGGCCCAATTTGCAGTCGCACAGGTGAGGTAAAGTGGTTGCAAAGATTCTGTTGTGTCCTCATTGATTTTTGTGGCCCCAGTGAGCCATGCTCAGTGGTGTTACAAACTAATTGCCAAGAGCCCACTGGTCCACTCACAGTGCACTGGCTTCCTTGCAACCGGGGCCCCAGGCCGTAGTGGTTGCATTGAGTTACTGCCTGGTTTTGTGACTGCTGACAACCATGCAAGCTGGGAGGGAGTAACGGATGGTTTGCAGCAGTCCGGGTGAGGGAGTGGGGATCACAGGAAACCAACATGCCATGGAGTGGAGGACTTCATCAGTAACAGTAATGGGGAACTTACATTAGGAAAGAGGTGAAATTTTGTCAGCAACTTGGGGATTGCATCATAACTATGGGAGTACTTTATGATAACTGGAGGAATAGGGGTGAATGTGAGCTGTACATCAAAACCAGTACTTCTTAAAATGGGTGCTGGGAGAACAATTGCACTGCATTATCAGGGGACTACATCAGGAGGCCAGGAACTTGCCTCAGTTTGGTGACAGCTTGAACTGGGTAATGTGGACCTGCATTAAGTAATCGGAGAACCACACAGGGTGATTGGAGGACCACTGAGCACCTGGAAAAGGTATGCTATGGTTCAGGGTGTGCGGGGGGCTGTAGGCATTTGAGCTGGGGTTGGGGCTGCCACTGGACATCAGGGAGTGAGGCAGTGCTTTGAACAGGGATGGAAAAAGGGAGGGGTGCCACTAGACACCAAGGAGTGCTTCAAACAAAGATCTAGAGAGGATAGATGTGCCACAGTTCACAATGGAGTACTTAGGCCAAGGATAAGGGTAAAGGGCCTGGCACCACAGATGTGGCATTAAAATGCAGCATTGGGGCATGCCTCTAGTGAACATAAGCCCAATTACAATTGCTAACATCTGGATTGGCAATTTGCATTCTACCACACTCTCAAAAAGAACTCCTCCCCCTGCAGTGCAAGCACCTCTCACAACTGCACGGTGGTGTAACACAGTAGGTGTAAAGCACCCATTTTGGACACCAGTTTCCAATGAGACTATGTGGCAGAAACATGGCTGTCCAGAAATTTTAAGGGGAAAAGTTGGAAATTCGGATAATGTACCTGGAGAGCCTCCAGAGACATCACCACAACTATTTCCCTAGAAAACAATTGAATAAGAGGCCTCTCAGGCACCAATTGCACATATTCCCACTGTTGCTCAAACAGACAGCTCCAACCCCTATTGGTTTCTCTTTTTTCCCCTACAAGAAACCTTGGACTTCCTGAGGACAGCTACTTTGTAAATACTGTTCCTTGAAATTCTATTCAGAAATATTTCTGCCCCAAAAACAGTGTTTTAAAACATTTGTGTTAGCAACTAAATTGTATTGAAAATGTTTTGAATATCAGAGCCTAGGCTTTTAAGTAAGTTTGCTGTCTTGATGAACATTTGTCCTTTCTAAATAAGTTTTTTTGTTGCACTTAAAAAAATGCTAACAAAACAGATGCTAATTAGGCAGCAACTCAGTTCTCCATTCTCCTGACAATTGGTATAGCTGTTACTACTCATCTGACTCATTTCTGTAATAAACTGTGTATACTGTACAGTGAACTCCTGCTCAGGGCACATACAGACACACACACACACACACACACACACACACACACACACACACACACACACACTCGTTCCCTAAGGTTTCCTTAAAATTCAGGTATAAGAATATTTTTTCTCTACTGACTCTACCAGACTTTTACAGGAAAGAAAACTATCTCTCCATTGCACTGCAGCTACACAACGTAGGGTCTCTGGGCCCAGTAGAACATACTCTCTGTAGGAAAAGACCACAGGAGCTGGCCCACTTGTAGAGCGGTAACTCTGCTGCTCATGGTGCCAACCACCTGGGTTCTCAACACAAACTTGGAGCATCAGAGGATTGGCAGGTGGGGGAGGACTGAGCATCTCATTGGATGCTTTCGTTCGTTTAGGAAGGAAGGTGCCTTGGCACGCTGCTCTATCACTCCCTGGATAAAAATGGGTGGAGGTGCAGTAAGGCCTGCTCATGTAGCAGGGGATGCAGGTGGAGCTGACACAGCATGTAACGTGCACACATCTGTGCATAATGCCAAACCATGATGGGAGGGCAGAGGGAGAAATGACCAGGAGGACTAATGAGCGGGATAATGAGTTGTACTTTTGGGTGCCACAGCAGCCAACCAGTCTCCCTGCCAATGCTGCTCCAAAGAAACCTCCCCCTGCCCAAGAGTCTCACCATTGGGCATAAGCTGCTGAGAAATGGGGGTAAGTGCTGGAGATGGCCATGGATGGGGCTGGGAGGGTGCCCCTATAATGAAGGCACTTCTGGTGTCTGGGAGAAAAAAATGTGAATTGTATAACAAAAAAAAGGACTAAGGGTCCAATGTGTTCATCTCCTGACATCCAGGCAACTTTACCACAGAATATTATGTTTTATAAAATAGCAAGATAAAATCTAGAAACTTCATTGGCTGAGAAATGTCACCTGACATTGCATTAAATTCCTAGCACCACACAGTAAAGTACCTGTTCTCATTACCAAGGCAAAAAAGTATCATTACCTACAAAATCAGGGACTATTTTATGTATATATATTCTGATATTTAAAATGTATTTAAACAAATGAGTTATGTATAAAAATCATACTAAACATGTTTCACTGTACAATACAAAAGTGCAGTGATCCCTTTTATAAGCACAATAAGCCACTCCAAAATGTGCATTAAAGAATTAGAATTCACTATCCAGGGATGTAAGGACACTTGGCCTTTGGCCTTATGTCTCACTACCCTGGGGCATGTATTAAATCCTTTAATACACACCTGTCATGGCTTATTACTTATATAGTTACTATTCTAACATGCAAACTGTGCAAATAACATTTGGCATTAACACATGAAAAACATTTTCAAAGTGTGTATGTCATCAGCATGTTATTTCAATTGTTTGTATGTAATAATGTAATTCTTTAACTAATGGGAGAGCAGTTCTCACAGTGCTTGACAAAATGCAAAAAAAAGAGACTGTTATGGTTCTTTAGGGAAGTGTCCAAGGTGGTGAAGGAGACAAGGGTGGCACTCAGGAGGTATAAGGAAATACATAGTGAGGATGACAGGAAGGTACAGTATACTGTACCAAGTAAAACAGGGGAAAGCAAGAAAGGCAGTGAGGGGAGCAAAGGCATAGATGGTGGAAAGGATACCCAAAGAGCTAGCTAACGGGGATAAGACTTTTCTTCAGGTACATAAGTGAGAAGAGGAAAGGAAGGGGAGGGATAGTGAGAATGAGGAGGGTGGCAGGGGGAGACTGCACAGAAGAGAATCAAGAAAAAGCAGACATCCTGAACAGGTATTTCTGCCCAGTCTTCACAGTGGAAGAAAGGTGACAGACCACCAGGAAGCAGCACTAACATTAGGCTGGGGGAGGTGGACACAAGACCATTTTCAGAGGAAAGAGTCCTGAAGGGACTTGCCTCTGAAAGTGGACAAGGTTATGGGATGAGACGGGATACACTCAAGGGTCCTAAAGGAACTCAGTGAGGTGCTAGCTGCCCCACTGATGGCCTTATTCAACAGCTCACTGGAATCAAGTATGGTTCCAGATTACTGGAGGAGAGCAGATCAGGTTCTTTTCCACAAGAGCAGCAGCAGGAAAGAAGCTATCACCTATAGGCCTGTTAATCTCACATTATTGTTGTAGAAATTAATGGAAATCTTGTTGAAGGAAAGATGGGTAGAGTATCTTGAATCCAACAGGCTACAAGACCAAAGGAAGCATGGATTCAAAGGGTGGGGGGGGAGTCATGCCAAACAAATCTGATTGATTTCTTCAACTGGGTGACCAGGGAAATAGATCAGGGAAGGGCAGTAGACTTGGCCTATCTCAACTTTAGCAATGCTTTCAACACTGTGCTTCACAGGAGCTTGATAAAGAAATTGAGCTGCCCAGGGGTGGGATTCAAAGTGGTGAACTGAGTAAGGAACAGGCTACTGGATAAGCAACAGAGGGTGGAGGTTAAAGGCATTCACTGTAATATGGGGAGGGTGACCAGTGGGGTGCTTCAGGGCTTAGTACTGGGACCGGTCCTCATCGATGTCTTCATAAGTGACATTGCAGATGAACTGGAAGGGAAGGTATGCTTTTGCAGATGACACAAAGATCTATAATAGGGTGAACATTCAGTAGTGGGTGAAGAAAATGCATAAGGACCTTGGGAAACTTGAGAAATGGTCATGAGCATGGTAGTTGGGGGTCAGTGTCAAAAAGGGCAAAATCATGCATGTAGGGCATAGGAACACAGGATTGGAATATAGGATGGGGTGGGTAGTGATGGTCACCAAACAGGAAAGAAACCTTGGGGTTATCATATCTGATTACCTCAAAGTGGCAGGGTAGTTTGGCAAAGAAATGAGTAGGGCTAGTGGGATTGTGCGATGCACTGGGAGAGGTACAGTATTTCCAGCAGGAGGAGGGATGTGGTTCTTCCACTGTATTGCTCGCTGGTAAGACCTGACCTGGAGCACTGTGTCCAGTTTTGGAGGCCACACCTCAGAAAGAATATAGACAGGGTGGAGACAGTCCAGAGGAGGGCAACTAAGATGAGGCAGGGGTTGCATCAAAAGCCCTATGAGGAGAGACTGAGGGATCTTAATGTGTACACCATGGAAGAAAGGAGAGTGAGAGGTAACATTTGATAGAGACCTACAAGTAACTCATAGAGGTGAACAGGGTGCAGGAGGTTAGTTTCTTTCAAATGAAAAACAGTACCAGGACCAGAAAGCATGTGGTAAAGCTGGGGGGGGAGTTTAAGAGGGAAGTGAGGAAGCACTACTTCACTGGTGGATGCCTAGAACAGATTGCCATCAGAAGTGGTGGAGGCAAAAACAGTAGGGGGGCTTCAAGCATGTGCGGGATATACATAGGGGAATATTAATAAATAGGGAGGGAGTAGGGAGGGTTGCCGGAGGCCAGTTATGGTCTCCATAGATAGACTAGGCAGGGACCATCTGGGCAGACTTGGTGGGCCAAGTTGTCCTTTTCTGTCAATAAATTCTGTTTTTACTGCACAATATCCCTTCTAGTACCTTCCCAGCTTGGTAGTACCACCCTCTGAAAACAGACATGCTTGGGAGAGTAGCAGGATAAGAGAGGATACGAGAGCAGAAGTGATGCTTATTACATGTGTGACACAGAAAGAAGTAGATACTAGAAGAATGCACTAGCCTGGGTAAATAAATTGTGAAAAAAATAATAATAATACATTTATTTACAATTTTGGTTTCTGAAGACACGCTGAGCTAAAACCAACTGATTTTCAGGGGGAGGAGGAAATATTTAATTACTGTCGAGCTGTGGCAGGACAGGAGTTGGGATGCTAAATGGGTAGTCTTGAAAGGTCACCACTAAAAAGAAGCTGCATTGAATTGCCCTTTGTATGAACATAATAATGTGACTGAGTGCTAACAGCAGTAGAAGTAGTGTCTGAGACTTAAAATCTTAGTCTGCACATTACTGTTCACATATGCCTAGTACAGGGAGTAACTAAAGGAATCATTTACAGTACCTGTTATTGGTGAGCCAAAGATAGGGATCTTGGGAGACATAGACAGCAAATCTGTAAAATAAGAATTAAGAAGATGTCACAAAGAATCCATAGTTATTTAAAAAAAACAGAACAGCTAGGACAGATAAAATAGGTTACTAGCACTTATCAGATTTCTTGTAGAAGACTAAATAGAGACTCCATAAACCTGTAAAACAAAGGGGAAAATGGGTTATGTTTATAAGTAAAATGTGTCAGAGCGAGAGTAGAGATACTGTATCAGAGGTAAAAAAAATCCTCAGACACCCCTACTGATGTCAGTGATGGAATCAGCCATGGGTGACATCAACTGCCTGATCTGACTTGCTCCAGTTAACGCTAAGCCGATCTGAAAAATAAATAGTGCACATTATTCACGGTATTTGCAAAAATACTATTTGTTACTCACACACCCCAAGTGCAAACTCTTTTTCCAATTTTTGCAGTGGGTGTTTCTGAGTTCACACCCAATGCAGCTAGCTGTGCTGGGACATCCTTGCACTTGACAATCTATCAGAGGAAGTCTACATTAGAACTGCTCAAGTCTTTTGAATGGAATCAGATTCATCAGATTTCAAACTTTTCTGGAATTCAGAATTTCTGTGTTCAAGGTCAAAAATTTGAGTTCAAAAATCCCCATATCAGATGTGAAATCAAATCCAGTTTCACATATGAACACATGCCACACCTCCATCCACACTGTACAAACCCAAAAAATGCCATTAGTGGGCCAGTAATAAAGTCCTCCCCATCTACACCCATGTCTTCCCTCCTGTGTTCCCTACCTCGATTCAGTGAGGGTCCTCTTTGGCCCCAGCGACTCTGGATACACTGTACTGTAAGGTTATAATAAGCTGGTATGCCATGTATGTTTTCATCTTTTCCGATCCAAAAATGACCCCTTTCCCCAGTACAGTACAAGTGCATGCAGAAGTGAAGCAGCCACCATCATTACTTGCCCACTGCTAAGCCCACCCCCACCTCTAGCCCTTGTTCTGAACTTAAAAGGTCAAAGTGAATCCCCAGACTCTTGTCTGAATCCCCTCAATACCATCCCTGGCCCACTCTAATGCTGCGGGTCCACTAAGCCTGCTCCGGGACATATTTCCCCCATCCATCCATCAATCCATCAGAAAATGAATTCAATCCTCGGATCCTGACTCCAGCCTGGTAAATAGCCTGGCAGCCCCCTGAACTAGACCTCCCTGAGTGACCCTGGATCATCCCAGTGATCCTTCTCTGCACTGCCTCCAGTCTGTCCATTTCCTTTGTCAATTTGGGTTCCAGAACTGAGCACAGTACTTGAGAGGTGTCCTCACCAGGGACCATAGGGCAAGGTCACTTCCCCCCTTCTAATGTCAAGCCTTTGACTATGCACCCCTAAAGGATAATCCTGAAAACAAGCTTTACCTAGTATCCAAATCTTGTTAAAATCTAAAATAAACTCAAACATCCTATTTAACTTGCTGTAAACCATATTGCATTGAGCAGAAACTCTGACGCTGTTGCTAGTATTAACACCGAGGTCCCTATCCTCCCTCATCACAGCTAACTTTACTCCACCATCCAGTATTCCCTGAGTGGGTTTGTCTTGGCAATGTGCATCATTTTGTATCACTTGCATTTCTTAACATAGTTACCTAGTAAACCTGTTAACTGTCCTACTCTGTCTATGTTTAAAGTTTGTTAAAAAAAATGGTTCCTATAATGTAATGTTTGCACGTGTTTTTACTAACCCAGTATTATTTAATACTGTATGTACTATTTGTTCTGTTTTTTATTGTTTTCTTTGTATTATCTGGTATTTGGGTATGGAAGAATGTGCTGCTGATGAGAAATGGCAGTAATGTTCATTAGCCTACAAGGATGAAAAATAAAAACAAAAAATGAAAATGAAACACAAGTGCCACACCTTCAACCATTTCTCCAGCTGAACAGATCTCGACACAACTCTTTGACCCCCTTTTCGTTGTCCAGCCTGCCACATAGTTTTGTGTCATTCGCAGAGACACATCTGCCCCTCTTATACTCCCTCCTATGTCACTTATAAACACATTGAGCAGGACAGGTCCTAGGACTTGACCTTTGCAGTGCCACACTTTTTGACTCCCCTCACCTATAATGCCTTTCCATTTATCACAAAACGTGTTGTCCCCCTCCACCGCCAGTTTCCTACATACCTAGTCAGCCCTCCCCCAGCCCCAAACACCTGTTTTTACGAACCTTCTCTGTGACACTGTCAAAGGCCTTACTGATGTCAAAGTATAGCACATCAGTTGCCTGGCCCTCATCCATAGCCTTGATGACATAGTCAAAGAAAATGATAAGACTGGTCTGACACAATGTTCCTGCTACAAACAAATTGGTGCTGTTTGGTGAGCTGCAGCCCATTCTCTTCTAGATATTACACCATCTGTTCCTTGTTTCTGCTCTCTATGAATGTTCTCACAATTGAGATCAGGCTGAATGGCTTGCAGTTCCCTGAGTCCTCCCTGTCCTCCCCCTTTGTCCAGTGGGTCTACTGTCACCCTCCTCCAGTTGCATGATGCATCCCTATTACAAAAGAGACCTAAACAGATCCATTAGAACCACCAGTTCCGGGCCCAGCTACTTCAGCACTGTCAGGTATAGTCCATTGGACCCTAAAGCCTATTCTCAATCCCTAAACTTCTGGCTTGGGCTGATACACCATGATGTGCCTTTCTGAGGTTCCCTTTGACCTCTTGGTCTCAGATTTCTATTGCTGTGATCTCCTCCGCTGTTTGCTGCCCCACTTTCCCCTTCCTATCACCACCTCACAATCTGCATTTCCTTTCCTGCTCCCCCTTTTCTCCACCTGACCCCTACCCCACAATACTGCTGTTACTCCCTCTTTTCACCACACCTTTGGCTACTGTTTCCCACCTGTTTTCCACCATTTCCCCTATCCCCCCAGTTTCAGCCAAGAGCTTTCCCTCCTCCTTGTTCAGTCATAAAATATATGACTCTGAGATACAGCATATCCAGTCTTGCTAGGTGAGAATAGGCAGTATCCATGTAATTAAGTTGACCATAACACAGCTGTGGTAAGTGGCCCATACTAGTCACCTCCTTGCATCATAGGAGAAACATTTTTTATGCCTGTATAAAAAAAACTCCAACCTCATTCTGATTTTTACAGAGTTTGTCAATGTGCTCAGAGAAAGACTGTTTATTCTCAATCCATATGCAGGAGCACTTGTAGGAGTATGCCACTGCCAACACATCACACAACAAGGAAGTGATATGTAACCCTTCCCCCATGGGTGGGGCTTACTGTGTCCGTCTCCCTGGCCACTTGTCCTGGCAGTCTTGGTCCTGCATGGGGCCCCTAAATGCTCCTGCCAGACCCTGGTGTCAGAAACTAAGTGGGGGACCGGAGGAATGAAGTAGAATTGAAGCCACCTGCTCAGCGGTTTGCTGATTGCTGCTCAACTCAGTCTGCGCACATTCGAGCTGGATCCTGCTCAAATGTGCAAACCGGCAGGTCAGCTCACATTCTGGTTTAGCGCTGTGGCACTTAGTGTTAAAAAGTCACTCCAGGTGCTGCTTGCCAGCTCTCCTTGTGTGCTCCAGCCCCGGTGGACATAAAAAATAGTAAAGGGGCTCTGGAGACACACGGGAAGGGGATACATTTAAACCTTTAAGAAAGTGCTCTTAAGCACTATATTGGGAGTGCTATGCCTTTAAGAACAGTTAAGGCTGCTATGAATGAATAAATGGCTCTGCCTGTTGTCTGGGGGGGATAGTGCTACATCACTTGCGACAGGCAGTGGGAGTCCCTTGTGTGCCCCATTCTACCCCCGGACACCAAGGCAGAGGGGCTGCTACCAATTGTTGGGGGTAGTTAAATTTAAAATGATGTTGTTTGCCTGCAAAACAGACTGAAATGTTGGGACTTTGAATAAAACTGTTGTTAGCAACCATATTTGCCACCTTTGACCTTTAAGCAGCCAATCAGGATTCGAAGAGCGCTGAAGGACTTAGCAAAGGAGCTTCTGGGAAGAGGCAAGGACAATGAATCGGTGCCTAAACAGACAGTAAATCAGGTGTCGAGTGAGCCTTATGCATATTAATTTTATAGATGGAGTGCTATGTCAACCAGTAGGATGCTGCCATGATCTCCTGAAACCCTAAGGACAGATTCAGCTTGAGTCAGTTCAGCTGGAGACCCTCCTGAGGGAGAGGGTCTCTGACTGTTTTTCCAGAGAGATGAAGGAGGCCTGCCTGGAGGCTTGCACAGCCACCAGCCCAGAAGGTGCTCAGTATTGCCTTCCAGTAGCAGAAAGGAGTTGCTACCAGAAGGAAAGTGTCATTTTTCCTTGAAAGTGTTGCTTCTGCTGATCAGTATTAAGGCAGTTGTCTGGGAGTTTCCAGAGGGAGAGGAAGCTCCGCTATGAGGTCTGAGAGAAATCTGAAGGCCTACTTGGGGCTTGCACTGACAAACAGCCAAGGGAAGCCTACCTATTGCCTCCACAAGATGGAAAGTTAGTGAGAAGATGAAAGCCATCTCCTAAAGCTTGAAGATGAAAGCCATCTTTTTCTCATGTTAGAACATTTAAAGTTTGAAAGCTGACAGACGCTTCCTGCTACAACCTAGTGGGAAATCCAAAGATTGTGTTCCATTTGAGTGAGAGCCACAGCTTCCCACTGCAGTGTGGTTAAAGTCATCTGTAGCCTAAGTTCCAGAAAGAGAGAAACTGCCAGCTGAAGACAGTCTGGGGAATCGGCCAGGTACTGTCACAGTCAGGGATTACCCATCGTCTCCCCCTAAGGGTTAGATACCTGGATGGGTGGAGTGAAACATGTGGCTCTGGTCTCCAGTATTGGTCTGTCCAGCCCTGTGACATCACAGAAAAGAAGGCGGTAAGCTGCTAGAGATCCTGGAAGCTGCAAGAGAAGCTGAAAGATTCCATCACGTTAAAGCTACCAGAGACACAAAGAAGTCCAAGCTGCAAGTGCCTGCTCTTCATCTCAGCTTTCCAAGTCTCCAAGTTTTGACTAATTCCAATCAGCCCCAATCCTCAGTCTGAAAGTCTTCAGTTAGACCAGTCCATATACTGGTCTGCAAAATCATGAGTAATTCAGGGCTTGCCCTGCATCTGAGGGGATATTGTACAAAAGTTATGCTAGTTATTGTGTGGGCCACTAAGCCCACAGTTGCAATGTTTCCACAAATAGTATCTGCTACCACAAGAAAGGGGTTTGAATTTAAATTGTTCCTAAAAGTGCACAAACACCAGCCAAAAAGCTGTACCGATATCAGGCCGGCAACTGCTCCAAACTGGATACCCAGACAGAGAGTGTGAGCTCCCAAGTTAGACACTAGGGGGAGACTGATACTAGTCGGGGAGTAGGTAATGTTTTAGAACACATGGGCTATTACCTGTTCTGATGTATATGCTGGTGGGAGGCAGGCATTGGGAATGTTTCTGGGTTAAAGACAAAGTGATTGATTGTTTTAATATGTACAGTATACACTGGAGAAATGGGGAAGGGATATGATAGACACTTTCAAATACCTCACGGGTATAAATAAGGTTCAAGAGGGAAGTATCTTTCAGAAAAAAAGATGCTCAAGGACAAGAGGTCATGCTATGAAACTGGGGGGGTTAGGCTCAGGGGAGATGTGTGGAACTACTTCTTCACAGACAGGGTGATTGATGCCTGGAACAGCCTCGCAGCAGAGGTGATGGAGGCAACAACTGTAACAGGGTTCAAGAAAGCATGGGATAGGCATAAGGAAACCTTGGTGATAACGACAAGGGGGGATTAGCCTGAGAACAAGTAGGGTCTGCAGTGATACAGTAGGTAGGGTGGCCAAGTGATTCTTATCTGCCATCAAATTCAATGTTTCTATGTTTGGTGTTTATAAAATGCTAAAAGTTGTTTATCCTCTACATCCTTCTTCTCTTTTCCTATACCTACCACCTTTTGTAAAAAAAATGTTGGTTAACCTTTTTACAACTGTCTCATGAGCACTTTATTAGTCAGCATATTATTAGCTATAGTCTTTAACTGCATGTATACTGAAATACGGTTTTGGTTAATGGTGGAGTGACTGTGAGGGGAGCTGGGAAGGTCCAGCCTCCCAGGGGGTTGTACCCATTTACCAACTGGCCCACTACAATTTACTCTGGGTGGAGGCACTGGTTCCATGTTAAAATAGTGATAATAAAATCGCGACTTCAATATTAGTGTCTTTTTTTCGGCGACCTTAATAATAGCGCTCTGCAACTTTAGGGCCACACATAATAAGCTACCCTGTAAAAATAGTGTTTGGTATCAATACACAATCTTCAGCTCTGGTTGTTGTTACCTCTGCAATTTCGATTTCATATGGCATAATTTCAGTGAAAGTGCTGAATCTGGCATCCTGTGCATGTACAACACTCTGTGGAGGTAGCAGTGCTAAATATTAAGGTACGAATGCTAGAACTCAGCAGCAGTTTTATGGGGTAGAATTATTGTGAAATTTTGACTATTTTCTGCCTCAGGAAAGATTTTTATCTGCTGCATTGAGATTTTGCTAATGCCGAGTTTGTGTGTTCAAGTCTGCAGTCTCTCACGCGCACTTCTCTATTTCAATTGAAAAGACATTTTGGGGAACTATTAACTCCATCTCCATTTTATGAAACTGAGCATTTTTGCTGTAAGGTCTGTGTCAAACCAAAATCCCTAATTTGATAGCTCGTCTCCAACAAAGAGACGGGGGACTCCTGGTGTCATGGGCTCTCTGCTTCCCCCACCCTTCAGACAGTTATATTTTTGGTACAATTATTGAATATTTTTATTTTGATTCTCTTGTGGGGATAATTAAGGTTGCCTGATCGCAACATGATTGATCTGGTGGCAGTGCTAGCAGATGTCAGCTATCTGATGGCAATGAAGAAAAGCAAATGCACTCCAGCTGCCAAGGCCAGCAAGAAAATCATCCTATCTGAACACCAGTAGCTATTTTTTACATGGCAGCTCATTGTTAGTCGCCATTTCAGAACAATCGTTCAAATGAGCTAGTCGCTCACATTGCAGTCGCTGAAACAAAGTCGCGCGAATGCCGTCGCTATTATGTAGTCACTGTTTTAATGGGTAACCGGAGGCACCATGCTATTTACTTTTATCTTGGGAAAGAACCGCCCTTTCCATCAAAACAAGAACCCAGGTCCCTCAACCTTGTTGGGCCCACAAGGCAAGGGTAGTAACCATAAGCAACACGGCGACCCAGCTACAGAGAGAAAATTTATATAGATTGCTGGATTTTAATGGATCTTTGAGAGAATAGAATTGTTTTTGTTCTGAAGGCACAAAAGAAAAGCTTGTTTTTAAGTCTGGTCTGCATAGTAGACCTGTTCCTATTGCAATCAAAGTCAGAAAGTGTTTTGCTTTGCAGCTGCCCATTGAAGTGTATTTTGTAACAGGTATATGTATTTTTATGGCTGTCAGTGAATAAGTGTGCTTTGCTATTGCTCCTTACAGTTTTCATAATCGTTGCTAACTTCCTATTGCTTACAAGGAAGACAGTGCATGAGACTAGGAGAACAGCGCATGAGAGCTGGAAAAAAGCAAATGGCATCTGTATTGGGAACACACAGCTTGCTGGGGTCCCACTTGGAGGGTCTGCCCAATCCATTTTGTACCAACCCCCCCTACAGGATGTAATATGGGGTGCCCACCCCAACCCTCTCCTCTCCGATGCTGCCAAACAACAGTGTCCCCCTGCCATCTTAGAATGTGACAATGGGGTGCCCACCAACAGGGCTTCCAAAAATCAGCACCCTCCATGAAAGGATGTGACACCAGGGTGCCTACAGCTGGTGCCACCAAACAACAGTGCCCCACACCCACCTTCCCTCTTGCCCAATCCACATTTCACCACATCCCCTCAAACAGGAGGTGACACTGGGGTGTCCACTCCCAATGCTGTTAACAACTGCAGTGCCCAATCCCCAGTATTGGTACCTGAACTAAAGAAAACAGTCCCTCATAGTCTTTATTTTAAACCTGTGAAAAAAGGTCCCTCAATTACTTCTGTGACCCCCACCCTCCAGCCCCTAACACACCTCAGCACCCACCACCCCACACACCCTCACTTACCTGTCAGGTGAGTCTGGCCCCCCCTCGAACATCTGCCTGCTTCCAACGTGAATGGCAGATTGACTGAAAAAAGGTATGTTTGGTTAATGGCTTTTTTAATATTGTCTATTCCTAAGCCCCCTTTCTCCTGCCAGCCACCATCTTCCGTGTCTCCATCCCAAGCCCCATCACCTGCCTTCTCTGAGACTTACCACTCTCCAGCTGAATACCCCATGGCTTATTCCCCGTGGCGGGTCTTTTTCATCAGGCTCTGGGAGGGCTGCAGACCCCTCAAGGCAATCAAGTCAGCAGTGGACCTAGCGCAGCCACAGTTAACAGTGAGGGCCAGTGGGAGAAGTGATGGAGTTGTCCTTCTCAGCTGGTGCCAGTGAGATGTGCACACTGAGTGTGCATTGTGTTTCTGGCTCCCAGCCTGTGTCTTCTTTCCCTCCCTGGCACCCTGAGCTGCACTGTCACCTGTGGTCTCCCAGGTGGCATATCACAGCATGGATTGTGAGGGGAGGGGAGGGGAAGTGTGTCCCCTGCAATGCTCAGTCCTCCTCCCCTTGGTCAGTGCCTAATGACCCAGGCTTGTTCCTGAACCTGGGTCAGTGGCATTTCAAGTGGGAGCCCTATGGCTGTGTCAATGGTCTGGCTCAGTTGGTGGCTTTTCAATGTGTTTTCAACTTTGTTATTTTTTAATATTTTGGCCCCAAGTTTTCAACATGTCCTTTATTTAACCCCAGCTCATGAACCAGGTAAGTGAAACTGTTCAAGCCCCCAAACAATGTGTTTTTGCAGTCACTCTGCGAAATCACTTTTCAGATGGGATTTTAAAAAAATTCACCTATCTTGATCATATGGTAGGGTCATAAAAATGCAATGTAAAAAATTTGGAGTCAAAATGTAAAAAAATAAAGTTATGAAGAAAAGTGGCATTTTCCCAATGTTTACTCATAATTTATTATTTGTGCAGATTTTGGCCCCAAATACTCAACATGGCCCTTTTGATACCTCACATCATGAACATTACAGGTGTCATTTTTCAAATCCCCTTCAAGACATGTTTTCACAGTCATCTGGCAAAATCGCCTTTTGGACAGGATTTAAAAAATTCCACCTGTCTTGATCATATTGTTAAGTTATAAAAAGTCTGTGGAAATTCAGGGTTTTAAGGGTCAATGATTTTAGTATTTGGTTTTATAATGATTTAAGAATATAAGTAGTAATTGTACTTTACATCAGAAACTTAGATATTATTGCCTAATCAGATTGTGGTTATCCTTTGGTATAGATTTAAGTATTAAATCATTAGGGAAATTAAGTAGTAACCATTTTCTAAGTTAGAGGTTTAGGTTAGAGAGAAATACTAAGGCATAGGGTGATTTGTCTAATGTGTTATTGTCAAATTATTTTTTGTTAGATAATACATATTTTTCTTTTATTGTGTTCCCCAGGCTGGAGATTTAAAGAGTATGTATGTTTATAAAATTATTAGATTGACCAATTTGCTCCTTTTGCTAATCTGCATGTATACAACAACAGCCTATGAGAATGGGCAAGTTGTAAGGGTTACAAGCGGGGACTTTGAACATCATGGCAAGGGTGTTAACTGGTTAATATCCCCACAAGTTATGTCTCGGGGTACATGGGATGTTATTTAAATTAAGTAGTATTCACATGGGACTTGGGGAATGAGTGCAGATTTGTATCTTCTCAGTCAGTATGTATAATAAAATAATTAGAAGGGAGATGATTAGAATCTGCCTACAGAAGAGAACATGGGTTAAACTTGTTTTTGTCACTACACTGTTATTTTTAAGTGGAAATGTACACTTGAATCCTGGTCCACAACAAAAAGAAGCAGTTTCCATGGACATTTTAATTGGGAAAGATTTTTCAATTGTACATTTCAACATGTGTAGCTTAGGCAACAAAATGGATGTTTTTAGAGAATGGGTCTTAGAACATCAGGTAGATTTAATTATGTTAATGGAGACCTGGCTCAGTACAAAGACTCCATCTTCCTTTTTTGAGATAGATGGTTATCAGTTGTTTAGGCAAGATCGTAATAAAAAAGGTAGTGGAGTGGCATTATATGCAAAGCAGCAATTAGACACTAAAGTTTTACCAAATGAAGTGGATTTTCAGGGTATTGAAGTACTAACAATGGAATTAGGTCTTCCTTTTTCCCTACCTATAGTGATACTGGGTGTATATAAACCTCCTAAGATTCACCCATTAAAATTTGGGATTATGCATGATTACTTACATCAGTTTAAATCAACACATGAAATACTGCTGATTGGTGATTTTAATGTAAATTGGGAACACGTTACAGCTGATCACAAATTGGTCGATTTATCTATTAGACTGGGCCTAAGTCAGTTAATCAATGGGGTAACCAGAGTTAATAGTAATGACAGTGAGGCTTCTTCAACCCTGGACTTGATTTTTAATACAAGAAAGGAAAATTATAAAATGAGTGGTGTTTTGTTAGATACCTTTAGTGATCACCAGGGGTTGGTGTGTGTGAGAGCTAAAGAAAAAGGAATTAAATCTGGATATTGGGTTCCTAAAAGAATGTTTAGGCATTTTGATTACATTACCTTTATGCAGGATTTGGAAAATGTGAATTGGGAGAGGATAGCTCTAATTCCCACCATAAATAAGGCTTGGCAGTATTTTAGGGAAAAATTTGAAAATATTTGTAACCAGCATGCACACATGAGAAAGGTGTATCGATGGTTGAAAAATGCTATCTGGTATAACGGGAATCTGCATAATCTATGTAAAAAGAATAACATCCAATGGCAAAAGGCAAGGAAATCAAAGGCTCAGGCAGATTGGGATAGTTATAGAGCCTTAAGGAATACATTTTTAAAGGAAGTAAGGAAGGCAAAGGTAGATCATCATAAATATGTATTATAAGATACACAATGTTCACATCCTGGTAAATTCTGGAATCTAATTAATAAATTACAAAATCTGGGTTAAAATGGATATCCAAAAACCTTTTGCATTAATGGTAGGGATATGGAACAGTGCTCTGAGGTGGCCAATTGTTTTAATGACCTATTTGTGAATATGGGTGTTGTAAAGGATGTAACAGAACAAGTTACCTTAATTGGGGAACAAAAGCTTTTTGACAACAAAAGGGAGTTAAAGCAGGTGTTTAATTTTGGTAAAATAAATATTAATGAAGTAATGTTAGAATTGTTGAACATCAATGAAAGAAAGGCAATGGGATTAGATGAGGTTAGTAGTAAATTGTTAAAATTTGCAGCCCCAGTTGTTGCCCACCCCCTGACACAAATGTTTAATCTATCATTACATACAGCTGAAGTGCCTGATGAATGGAAACTTGCTAAAGTAATTCCAATCTTTAAATCTAGTTCCAAAAGAGAGATTAGTAACTATCGACCAATATCTTTGATACCAGTGGTAGCAAAGATTTGTGAAAAAATGGTAGCTAAGCAGGTTAAGCAGTACATAAAAGAGCAGGGCATTTTGCATAGTAATCAGTCAGGCTTTAGAGAAAGATATAGCACCCAAACTGCATTAATAAAAGTAACAGGGGATATTCATATTGCAGTGGATAATGGATTATTAACAGGTGCAATTATGATTGACTTGTCAAAAGCTTTTGATTCTTTAAATCATAGTATACATATTAATAAATTGAAAAACATGGGATTTTCAGATAATGTTGTAGATTGGTTTTTCAATTACTTAATGGGTAGGAAACAAAAGGTGTTTTTAAACACATATTCTTCAGACTTTAGGCAAATAGGGCAGGGAGTACCCCAGAGATCAAACCTGGGGCCCCTTTTATTTAATTTATATACAAATGATTTGGAATTTAAACAAGAAAAATTAATACATCAACAATACGCTGATGATATTACATATGTTACAGGAATGGATTCTTACTGTATACAACACACTTTACAATTAGCATTTGATGAAATACAGAATTACTATATAAAAAATAAACCGGTATTGAACACTACTAAAACCAAGGTAATATTGTTTCGGAAAAAAAATAAAGACCCATATATTAAAAAACCCTTGGAAATAATAGTGAGAGATGGTTCTATATTACAGTTGGTAAATGAGTATAAATACTTAGGGCTATGGATGGACATAAATTGTAAGTGGTCCTTTCACATAGATAATTTGGTCAGGAGGTTGGGGCAACAACTGGGGATGTTGTATAGAATAAAAAATAATTTCTCAAGAAACACCAGGTTGCATGTGATAAATACTATGTTAGTGCCAGTGATTGATTATGCTGACATAATATATGGGGGACAAATAAAACTAATTTTGAAAAAATTAGTATAAACAGCAAAATGGCTAGGTATATTACGGGGTGTATAGACTTACACATCATTATGAGTTGTATAGAGATGTAGGATGGGATCATTTGCATAACAGGAGAAATCAACATATGACTAAAATTATGTATAAGTTCATAGAAAATAAATTGCCTGAATACATTACTAATGATCTAAAAATTAAACACCCAATCAAGGGGTTGAGATCAGCCCAGTATATAGAGTTTGAAGTGCCAAAGTGTAGGACAAAATGTGGGTGTGCAACGCTGTTTTACTTGGATCCAAAAACCTGGAATAATCTACCTGTTGAGCTAAGATCCTATGGTATTAAAGTGAGTAGACTACGATTAGGCAGTGGTACCATAAACAAAGCGATGAACTACATGAATGTTGCATAGCATTGGAAATTGGATCAATTTTTAACAGAAGGGTAATCAGTGGTTAGTGAGATGTGATCTAATATGTGGAAATGTATTTAATATGTATAGTTGTATTTTTGTATGTCTTGAAAATTTTCTCCCTAGACTGTAGCCAGGTTATGCAAAATAGAAGGTATCCCTGGAAAATGAGTGTACTTGTGTACTCAATGGGAATGTTTACCTTGTTCATTTATAGAGGAATAAAATCATTACTACTACTAAAATGTCAAAAACTATCCTGGGTAAATAATATATATTCTAAAAGTGGGTAAAAGCAAGACCCTCACTGAAAATGAGATATTGCATCTCTGCTGTGATATCCTGGGTAAATACAGTCTAAAAATGTATAAAAGCGGGACACAATTGAAAATGAGATGTTGCATCTACTGCTGGACTATCCTGGGTAAATATATTGCAAAAATATGTAAAAGCAGGACCCCAGTACAGCAGAACCCCACTGAAATGTGCATATATGCTGCTCTATCCTGGGAAAAATAATGTATCCCACTGAAAATAAGAAATTGCCTTTCAACCGGGCTATCCAGTTAGATATATTATGAAAAAAGGTAAAAGTAGGACCCCATCAAAAATAAGATATTGTGTCTCCGCTGTGCTAGCCAGGGTAAATACAGTGTAAAACTGTGTCAAAGCAGGACCCCATGGAAAACAAGATATTGCATCTCATCTGGGCTATCCTGCGTAAATATATAGTAAAAATATGTACAAGCAGAACTCCACTACAGTACTGTTTTTAGGACTGATCTGCATAGCAGACCAGTTCCCATTGTGATCAAAGTCAGGAAGTGTTTTGCAGCTGCCTTTTAAAATGCATTGGGCTACTGGGATACACCTTCTTATAGCTGTCTGAGTGAGTGAGTGAGTGAGTGAGTGAGTGAGGTGAGTGAGTTGGCAACTGGGATACGCCTTCTTATGGCTGTCGATGAGTGAGTGAGTAAGTGAGTGAGTGAATGAGTGACTGTGTAACTTACTATTGCTCCTTGCTGCTGTCTGCAGCCATTTCTAACTTCCTATTGGTTATATGGATCACACTACATGAAACCTGGAGGGCAGTGCATGAGAGCTGGGAAAAAAAGCAAGTGGCATCCGTCTTGGGAACACACAGAGTACTGAGATCCGACTCTGAGTGCCCCCCCAAACAGGAAGTGACACTGGGATTCCCAACCCTGGTGTTGTGAAACAACAGCATCACTCTCTCATCTTAGGATGAGACACTAGGGTGCCCACACATCTTCTGTCAAACAACAGCATTCCCCTCCCATCTTAGAATGCATCATCAGGGTGCCAACCCCTAGTGCCACCAAGCAACAGCATCCCCTTCCCATCTTCCCTCTTGCCCAATCCACAATGCACTGCACCCCGTCAGACAGGATGCAACACTGGGCTGCCCACCCCCAGTGCCACCAAACAAAAATTCAGCACTGAGGTGCCCCATCTCCAGTGTTAATATGTGAAATAAAGGAAACCATCCCTCATAGACTTTTTTTTTTAAATCTGTAAAAACAAGATGGTCCCTTGATGACTTCGGTACCCCACCCCTACCCCTCACTCAGACCCCCCCCCTTAGAACCCACCACCCCACACCCTCTCACTTAACTATTCAGTGGTTCCAGCACTGCCTCAACATATTCCTGCTTCCAATGCCAACCAAAAGTGACTGAAAACAAGAAACATTTGGTTAATTATGTTTCTTTTTTTTATCTATTCTCTATTTCTAAACCCCCCTCCTCCAGTGAGCCACCCTCTTCCTTGTCTCCATCCCCAACCGTGCTAGTTCCTCTTCTCTGAGACTTGTCACTCTCTATCCAAATACTCCTGTGGCTTATCCCCCCCCCCACTGCAGGGCTCTTTCATCAGAGTCCAGGAGAGCTACGGACCCCTCAAGGCAACTCAAGCTAGCAGTGAATGGAGAGCAGCCACAGTCAGTGGCGTGGGGTCTATGGGAAGAGTGATGGAGTCATCCCACTTAGCAGGTACCATTTTTTCTTTTACACCCCAGCCCCTGAAACACAAGCATGTAAGGAAAGCCAAGGGAGACGCACATACTGAGCGTGCATTGTGCTTCCAGCTCCTGGTCATCATTTTATTTCCCTCCCCAGCACCTTCAGCTGCACTGCTACCTGTGGTCATTCAAGAGGCAGCATTGTGCAAGGATGGTGTCCCTTGCTCCCTTTATGGAGGACACTGTCCCCTAGGATGCTGAATCCTCCTCCCCCACCCTACCCACTGACCCAGGCTCATTCCAGAACCTGGTTTGATGGTGTTCCGAGTGGTAATCCCACCACTGTGCCAATGGGCCAACTGGGTTAATGGCTTTTCAAAGCATTTTCAACTTTTACTCATAAAATTGTGTCAGTTTTAAATATTTTGGCCCCAGATTTTCAAAATGGCCTTTATTTTTACCTCATCTCAAGAACCAGGTAAATAAAATATTTTAAATCCCCCTTCAAAATGTGTTTTCACAGTCACTCTTTGAATAGGATTTATAAACTTTCACCAGTCTTGATTATAAGGTGGGGTCGTAAAAAGGCAATGTTAAAAATTTGGGGTCAGAATATCAAAAAAAAAAGTTATGAAGGAACAATGATTTTTTTTCAATGTTCACTCCTAACTTTGCAATTTTTGCAGATTTTGGCCCCAAATTTTCAACACGCCTTTTGTTACCCTTCTTCATGAACTTGGCAGGTGTAATTTATCATATCTCCTTGGAAACATGTTTTTGCTGTTGCACCGCATAATCACCTTTCAGATGACATTTTAAAAATTCCACCTGTCTTGACCATGAGGTGGAGTCATTAAAAGACTCTGATGAAACTTTGGGATCAAAATATCAAAAGATAACCAAGTTAAGCAGAAACATTGCATTTTTCTAAAGTTTACTCATAACTCTGTTATTTGTGCAGATTTTGACCCCAAATATTTAACATTGCCCGTTTGGTACCCCATTTCATGAATGTGACAGGTGCCATTTTTCAAATCCCCTTCAAAACATGTTTTCAAAGTCAAGCCGCATAATCATCTTTTTTGATGCGATTTTTAAAAAATTCCACCTGTCCTGATCATGAGGTAAGGCCATAAAAAGACTAAGTCAGAAATTTGGGGTCAAAATGTTGAAGCCTACTGAAAATGGGATATTGCCTGTCAACTGGCCTATCCTGGGTAAATAAATTCTAAAACTGGGTAAAAACAGGCCCCCCACTGAAAATGAGATATTGCAGCTCTGCTGTGCTATTCTGGGAAAATACAGTCTAGAAATATATAAAAGCAGGACACCACTGAAAATATTATATTGCATCTCCGCTGGGCTGCCCTGGCTAAATATACTGCAAAATGTGTAAAAGCAAGTCCCCAATAAAAATGAGACTGCATCTCATCTGGTCCAGTCTGGGTAAATATATGGTAAAATGTGTAAAAGTAGGACCCCAGTACAGCAGAACCCCACTGAAATGTGCATCTATGCTGCTCTATCCTGGGAAAAATAATGGACCCAACTGAAAATAAGAAAGTGCCTCTCAGCTGGGCTATCCTGGGTAAATACAATATAAAAATGGGTACAAGCAGGGCCCCATCAAAAATGAGATATTATGTCTCCACTATGCTAGCCTAGGTAAATACTCTGTAAAAATGGATAAAAGCAGGACCCCACTGAAAACAAAATATCGTATCGCAACTGTGCAATCCTGCGTAAACACAGTGTAAAAACATGTTATAGTAGGACCCCATTAAAAATGAGATATTGCATCTCATCTGATCTATACTATGTAAATATATAGTAAAAATGTGTACAAGCAGGACCCCAGTACAGTACTGTACGAAGTAAAACGGTAAAGGTGTGGATAGATGTGGTCTTTAAATAAATACAGTTTTTAAAGTGGCAAAATTACTGCTATACTAAAATATGTATATACAGTACAATACTAAAATAAATAACAAAAAAGCCACAAGGATTAACAAATGTAACAAAACAAAAAGACAAGCCTTGTTGGCACCAGCCAAATCTTGTTTATCATGTTCCTCTGTAGGACTTCAAAGGCAAATTGCTGTTTGTGGTTTACTTGGGAGACAGTTGGGATATGTACATACAGGGTTGTATCATCCACATACAAATGTAACCTAGTGTCCTTAATATCATCCCCAAGATCATTTATATACAACATGATGAGTACAGGGTCTAGTGCAGGGCCTTGAGGAACTCCCTTATGGATTAGGCAGCAAGAAAAGATGACATCACTGATAGTAACCTGTTGTCAGTTGTCTGTCAGTTGTATACCTGGTGAACCAATCTAGGGAGTGAGGGCAAACTCCTATTTTATTTAATTTGCAAAGAACCACATCATGGTCCACAGTATCAAACGCCTTGCTTAAAGCTAGTAATAATGTCCCACAGTAAGATTTTTGGTGAAATGCAGACAAGTCATTAATTACTTTGACCAGTGATGACACAGTGCTGTGCTTGGCTCTGAAGCCAGATTTTATGGAGGTTATAACATCATCTGAGTCAAGAAAGGCTCACAATTGATCCTTCTCCAAATTTTCTTTCATCTTTGCCAGCACTGATAGATTCAAAATGGGTCGATAATTGTTCAGATCAGACTGAGAGCCAGATTTAAAGAGGAAAGTTAAATATGCATTTTTACAGCTCATGGTGATGTCACCAAGCTGATGTATTGCTATGAGTAGGAGAAAGTAATGGACAGTATTGTAAGACTGTGGTGTTCAACTGAGTTGTTTGGTTCAGACATGACCTGACTCACAGTACTCTATTATTCTCTCCATTTACTACAGTGGTCTGTTTGTGTCTGCCCCTCCCCCACCCCTGCCTGAACTATATGCACTATTTCATTGGTGAACTGTAAGTTTCTATTACATACTTTGACTATTACTTTGTTTTAAGCCATTTCTAGAGTCCTTTTAATAAGAGCTTTAGGAAGTAATTGCTTTGGCTCCTGTTGAAACACAGCTTTAGGCATTTAATTGCTCTGAATCATTTTGGGGGCATATCAGATAAATAGTTTTATGTATAGCGCTAACTCCACTGAGTTTCACAATATAGGTGTTTTCTAAAACCGAGGGAAGTTTTATAAAGAAATCTGCTCTTGAAAAAGTGTAGCATGAAACAGAATGTACCCAC
Source organism: Neoceratodus forsteri (assembly GCA_016271365.2). Lineage (NCBI taxonomy): Eukaryota > Metazoa > Chordata > Ceratodontiformes > Ceratodontidae > Neoceratodus > Neoceratodus forsteri. The sequence goes on from CM057455.1 coordinate 1,239,103,048, forward strand.
TACAGAGCAGACTGCATTCCTGGCAGCTGTAACTTGAGCTGTCTGTTGTACTTAGCCATGTCTGCAGTTAACCCTTTGCAGTTCTGGTCCCAGCTCTGTTACTGGCTTGTCAGAGCATTTTAGAAACGGAGACTATAAGAAGTCCTTTGTCAGCCGCTGCTGCTTTTGCAGACTTCTTTTTAATGCACATTGAGCTATCTTTGAAAAAAAAGTGATACAAGGCAGTTAATTGCTCTGAATCATTTGCAGGGCACATAGGATAAATAGTTTTATGAATGGTGCTAACTCCACTGATTTTCACAATATAAGTGTTTTCTAAAAATGAGGACTGTTTCATAAAGAAATCTGCTCTTGAAAAAGTGTAGAGTGAAACAGAATGTGCCCACTGCATTTGCCCACTACAGAACTGACTGCATTCCTGGCAGCTGTAACTTGAACTGTCTGTTGTAGTTAGCCTTGTCTGCAGTTAACCCTTTGTAGTTCTGGTCTTAGCTCTGCTGCTCTCTTGTTAAAGCATCTTAGAAATGGAGACCATAAGAAGTCCTATGTCAACTCAAGTGCAATAGCCAGAGAAAATGTTGTCTGACTTCTTAAAAGGGAGATTTCCTATCTGCCCCCGCCAACTTATTCTGCATCTTATGAACTGAGGGTTTTGTATACTGCTCAGTCAAAAGCAGGAACCCACTGAAAATGAGACGCCACATCTAAGCTGCATACCTCTCATAGCCAGAAAAAGTGTTGCCTGACTTCTTAAAAGTGAGATTTTCTATCTGCCCCCTCCAACCTATTCTGCATCTTACAAATTGAGGGTTTTGCTTACTGCTCAGGCAAAAGCAGGAACCCACTGAAAAAGAGATACTACAGCTAAGCTGCATACAATACCTCTCAGCCTTTCATTGCTCAAATGTGTGACAAATGGGCAAACTGTGTGACATATGATCAAACAGACTGCAAGCTCAAAACCCAATGGTAACAAGTGCACTAATGATTATAATGTTTGCTGATTATAACACACCATAGATTATTATGAATTTATGCTTTAAAATCTCATTGAGCAATGTGGAATATTGCCTTCTCCATGTGGAACAGAGGGTTTCTGAGAGGTAAAATGAGTGACATACCTTGTAATGTGTTACCGTTGAGAGGTATGCTGAGCTGGCCTATTTGGGGTAACAAATTCCCCCCAAAACATGCAAAACTAAGTCATATGCATTTAATTAAAAGAGGGTCATTGGCGGTGCTGGGACACCATGCAATTTGTAGTGCAAAAACTGTGAACCTGGAGTCAATGACTGTGGGTTTTTTTAGGTTTGAATCCCACCACTGCCCCTGGTTAATTGTGTGACTTTCAGCAAGGCACTGGACCTCCCAAGGCTTCCTGTGGATTTTGTGAACTTAGCTTCATGATAAGCCATGCCTCACAATCTTCTTTCACTCGCTGAAATGTGAGGCACATTGGATTTCCAAAATGTGAGAAAATGTGAGACGCTATCCCTCAACACATAGGACACATGATTAAATGGAGCTACAAGTTAAGCTGTGGGAGGTATAGAACAAGCCTCAACTACAGTACCTGGAGAAAGAAAGGAGGGGATATCAGCATCAACACCAACTAGAGTTAGCTGACTGTCTGCATGTTGACCCCTTGCAGTCCTGGTCCCAGCTGTGCTACAAAAAAAAAAATAATAATAAAGAAATATAGTAAAACACAGACCCCTTTGACAGCCCGCCCAAACTGCCCTAATCAGCCTAATCCATTGAAGTTAGACGACTGTCTACAAGTTGTCCTGCTCCCAGCTCTGCCACTCAGCAGTGCCACCTTTTCCTTTGCAAAGGAGCAGTTGGCTTGTCAGAGCAGCTTGACAAGAAGCCTTAATAATTCAGGCATCCTGCTCCTTGCTAGACTTTGATGCCTGTGAAACTTCTCAAGTCCTAGGCAAAATGTCTTTTCACAGTTTGTGGTGCTAAATGATGCTTCCGCTGAGATTTGAACAGTTTCACCTACCAGGTTCATGAGGTGTGGCAATAAGAATAATGTTGAAAATTTGGGGTTAGAATCTCAAAAACAAGAAAGTTATGAAGTAATGTTGAAATTCTTCAATGTTTTCTTATAAATTTATTACCGGTATTTTTCCAGATTCAGACCCCATATTTTCAATATAGCCTTTTTAAACCCACATCATGGACAAGGCAGGTGTAACTCTTCAAACCCCCTCCAAAACTTTTTTTTTTTGAGTACACACAGAGCAGCTTGAAAGTAATCTGATAAATATGAAAGAATTCTGCAATGCTGCTAAACTCAGGACCTCAGGGGCAGCAGCAAAGCCCTGTGCCGGCGGTGAATGCAGTACTGCATTATTTTATATGGACCACTTGCATCACATAATAGCAAAAAAAAATTGGGGTAAATATCGGAAATAGAATTCACAGCTTTTGAGAGCTTATAAAGGAATGTTTATGTTTTGCTTCGCAGTCAGTGGATGTTGAGTAACTGGGTGTTGTCATGGAAGCAAACACACCTTCCCTCCCTCCCCGTATTCTCTACTAGGGCTGTTTTGATCTGGCTGTGTCAGTAGGTTCTTCATCCCCCTCCCTGTCCCATGTTCTGTGCTAGGGCTGTTTTGATCTGGCTATATAGGTAGGTTCTTCATCTCCCCCCACCGTGTTCTGTGCTAAGGCTGCTTTGATCTGGCTGTACAAGTAGCCCCCCCCACCTCCCTGTTCTGTGCTAGGGCTGTTTTGATATGGCTGTATAAGTTTTTTGTATTACACTAACACACCTGACAGTTTATGCGTAAACCTTTTAAATAGCTTTGAGTTCTACAGACATGCTGGACTCTACACATGGATGGTCTTATTAAACTACCTCCAAGAGGACCTTCCCCAGTCACTTTGACTTTCATGCATTAATTACCCCTTCTTACATTGATTCTGGAATTGTATTTCATTACTGTCTGCTGCAGTTAGTTTTTGCATTCTGAGCTACTAAAAGCTGCAGGGTGTACCAGAGCTTCTATAGCATGACCTAGTCTTCCTCCTGGGGGTCGAAGCCTCCAATTTGGTAGTGGAACCTGTCAGATGGTCCGATCACTACACCATGGGGTTCAATTTTTGCTCCCCCCTTCATAGGTCCACCCCTTTGGAGATGGTCAGATATTGCCCTTTATGGGATGTGAGCCCTGAAGGCCTAGCGGCGGTACTTGACCTATCAAAGTTTCCTGTGGCAAGCGGGAATCCAGAGGCTTTGGTGCTGGCCTATATTAAGGTCATGACCACAGCCCTAGATTCTATCACTTCTGTCCATGTTCATCCTCTCTCTCTTTGCCCTCGGTCCCCTGGGTTTGATGGGACCTTGAGGGAGTTGAGATGACATGGACGAAGGTTAGAGCATCATTGGTGTTAATCCGCCCTGATGGCTGACCATCTTAGATTGTTAGAACATTACCATGTCTACCAATCAACAATCACCCGTAAGAAGGCAGAGTTCCTGTCCAGGGAGATTGTTGCCACTCAGAACCGACTGGCTCAGCTCTTTCAAACATTGGACAGGCTGTGCAACCCAGCCTGTCTACAGTTTCGAAGAGCCTTTTCACAGTTGGAGTGCGATGAGCTTGCTCAATTCTTTGTGGATAAGGTGGCTGACATCAGGGCAGAGATCCGATCTTCATGCTCTATGTGGATTGCTGTTGATCGGTGCTCGGTTACTGTCCCTGACTTCTCTTGGGGTACCTTTGACCGGCCAGAGTTTGTGAATGTCATGCAGATTGTCCAGGGTATGTGCCCTATGTGCTGTAGTTTGGATCCAGGCCCAACGTCCCTAATTATGGGTTGTTGTGACATCATTGGCCTGATCCTGTCACAGATAATCTGGTGCTCCCTTGACTCGGGTGAGTTTCCTAGCTCCCTGAAGGAGGCGGTGGTGACACCCCTCCTGAAGAAAGCTTCACTGGACCCAGACTCTCTTGTTAACTACAGACCGATCTCAAACCTCCCCTTTGTGGGGAAGGTTATTGAGAAAGTAGTGGCTGTACAACTGGAGAACAACTTGACCATCCATAACATCTATGAACCTCTCCAATCCACTTTTCGAAAGAGGCACAGTACTGAGACTGCTCTGGTTCGGGTGCTCAATGATCTCCTGATGGTGAGAGATTGGAAAAGCCATTCCATTCTGGTTCTCCTTGATCTCTCCTCAGCATTTGACACCGTGGACCATGGGGTGCTGCTTGAGTGCCTGAGGTTCATCCGCGGCCTGACCAGTACAGTCCTCAGGTGGTTTAAATCATTTCTCACTGGCAGAACTCAGAGGGTGGTGTGGGGGATTTATTCCTCCGACCCTCTCTCTCTCTCTCTCTGTCATGTGGGGTCCCTCAGAGCTCAGTGCTGTCCCCCATGTTGTTCGTGGTGTACATGCTGCCCCTCGGAGACATTGTAAGATGGTATGGGCTAAGGTTTCACTGCTATGCTGATGATACCCAGCTCTACCTGTCTTTCGCACCTGACCAGGATAGTGCATTCTCAGTGTTTAATAACTGCCTCATTGAAATCTAGGATTGGATGAATTCCAGCTGGCCAAAGTTGAACTCAGGAAAGACTGAGGTGATGGTTGTGGATCCTGGTCACCAGATAGGGGGGATGAGGGCTGGTCAGCCCACAGAGCTTTTTCGGGGGGGCTCCCAGCTCCTTACCTCTGAACGGGTGTGGGATCTAGGGGTGATGCTTGATGATGGGCTGACTCTGTGGTCTCAGGTGTTGGCAGTCATCAAGTCATCCTTTTACCATCTGAGGAACATTACTAGGATCAAGCACCTTGTTTCATCTGGTGATCTTCCCATGCTGATCCACGCTTTGGTTACCTCGCACCTTGATTACTGCAACTCCCTTTACTAAGGGCTACCAGGTGTTGATATCCGCCGCCTCCAGCTAGTGCAGAATGCTGCAGCCCGGTTGTTGACGGGGACTTCCCGGTCATGTCACATCATGCCGGTGTTGCGCAAACTGCACTGGCTGCTGATCCAGTGGCAGATCACCTTTAAAGTCGGATTACTGACGTATAAAGCCCTACACAAACTTGGCCTGGACTAACTAAAAAAGCTTCTGATCCCCTACTGCCCTGAGCGAAAGCTCCACTTGGCTGATGAGGGGTTGCTAGAGATTCCAAGGGTATCGTTAAAATCTTCAGGGGCCCAAGCATTTATGTACGCAGCCCCAGCCCTTTGGAATTCTCTACGCCATCAGCACCGGGAGTCCGCGACTCTGGGGGGTTTTAAACAGGCACTTAAAACATATTTATGGGGCCAAGCATTTACTAGTTAAGTATATTTAATAACAGATTTTATTGATTATCTTTTATACTGTTGTTTTATGTTATTATTTTTAGTCATCTTTTGTAAAGCGCTTTGGCAATTTTGAAAGGCGCTAAAGCAAATAAATATTATTATTATTATTAAGTATCTATTCTTTATTATTAACTATTATATGTCAGTGAGGTCCAGTTGCTAGCACTCTTGCCTAGGAGTCAGTGTCATAGTAATCATGTGTCAAAGTCTCATACATAGAATTTTTTTTTTTTTAATTTTTAAATACAGCCTTCGTTGTGGATTTGCATTTGTGCATTAAATTACTCAGTTGAACTGCAAGGTCACAGTCTACCCTGAATGCTCTCCACACTTGGATTTTTGTGACTATTTTAAGTTTTAACCAATCTCCAAAGAGCACCACCCCTGCATCACAGTGCAAAAGCTTTCTTTACTTTTTTGATGGGAGATAACACTATTTATTTAAAAGTACTATGTTTTACAACACACACACACTGAAAAAACCAAAAGAAAAACATTAGTAGAATCAGTGTGTGACAAGGTGATTGTTTTAAAAAAAAAATCTTCACAGTGACAACTGATGACTCTTTCAGAGGCATGCCATGGTGAACAAGCGTAAAAAAAAAAAAGGCAGTAGTCCCTATTTTATTTTTTTATTGTGTATGTTTGTGTTTAAGAAACAGTACTTTTACATATACAGCCCATATGATTACACAAGGAGAAGGAGGGATTCATCTCCTGGAAATCTCAACTAATCTTCTTGGCTGATTTCACTCATGTTTACCTGACAGTGATATGCGAAACCACGCTGAACAATCTAATATGCAGATGCCACTTTTTGTTAGGCAGTGAAACCATGAATCAATGAGCCATTTTTTTTATTTAAAAAAACTGCAGATGCTATCACTCAGCATATTATGAGTGATCCAGCTGTCCTACAGAGAAAACACTTTTTCACACTCCAGTGAGAGCGCCACCTATACAGAACAGCTGATTGCTTTAGCTGGTGTTTATGTGCAGCCAAACATAGAAGAAATTCCATTCTAGTCTTGATTACTTCTGTATTTGGCTACACATTAACCCCTACATAGAGGCACGATGTCTAAGCCCCATAGCTGCACACTAGTCTAGAACTGGGACTGGACTTGGTAACAGGTAGGAGAACTGACTTCAGGAGAGGTGCCTGTGTCTAAGCTCAGCCCTGTGATCTACCCTCACAATTATCCTCAGTAGGGCACCGAGCTAATCCTTTCCATGAGTAATTTTATCAGTGGTCCATATTACACTGACCTATCTGCTCGATGGGCACAGCAGATTCCTTGGGGCAGTTCCTCGCATCCCCTGGCAGTTTTGAACAAAGACCACTTCGATAGGGTATTTACAGAAGTGTAGGAAAAATGCAAAATATAAAACCTTAGGACATTTTTGATCATGTGTGCACCTGGTGTGTGCCTATCATGCCATTAGTGAATTGGAAATCTCTATAAAGTAGATCTTTTTCTGTTTCTGAGGTATTCTAGCAGCCTGTGTTGGTAACACATTTGCATATTTTTCCCATTCGTCTTCTGGTCAAATTTCACACTTGGTTGGGTTGTCACCCTGTTGTTGATCATCTCCTCCTCCTTATCTGAGAAGAAATAGGTGACCTGACACAGAGCTCATCCTTCTCGATGCCGGTGGAGTCCCCCATGGACAGCTTCTTGGGGTCCCCCATGGACAGCTCACTATAATTTAAGTGGGTGATCAGATCCAGTTGATCTCCCATCAATGACACTGCACAAGGGAGGTCAGGAGAAGGCAGCCAGTCTAGAATTTTAATGTACAAAATGCTTCATGCCTAAACCACTGGAGTGTTGTGTTTGGTTTATCAACTGCAGTCAGAGCACTTACAGCTTCAGAGAGCCACAGCCCCTAGGATTATTACTATAAGGACCATGTGGGGAATGGCAGGGAGGCCAAATTGCCAATGCACGCACAAAGTGGGGTAACCCTTGGAAACCTGGGCACAGATTTTTGTGACACCCCTGTTTATAGAACTGTTACAGGCAGGTGATGGGGTGTCTCAGAAGCAGTGACTGAGAATAGAGGAGCTGGTGGGAGTATCAGGACCATCTCTGGACAGTGTGATGTGATACATTTTAGGTGTTCAACCCCAGAGTTATTGTTCCAGTACGTATAGGTTTAGGTGCAATACCACCTGGTTATTGATGTTTTACAGGGCTTGACCTCTGATGGTAAATTGAGCATATATTGATGTATGACTGTTGTAATATTGTGTATGGGGAATTGAAGGAGGCAGATTTGCAAATGTGTCTGAGGGAGTAGGTGTGTGTTGCTGCTGCTGCAAAGCTGTGGATATCCCCATGTGCAATATAACAGTAGTCACACATTGATGCATGCACAGTTACCGACAGAGGTCAAGCCCTGCAAAACATCAATAACCTGGTGGTGTTGTACCTAAACCTATGCATAATGGACAAAATAGATCTACAATTGCACACCTAAAATGTAACACATCACACTACAACAACAAAACTAACCGAAGTAGACTATAGCAATTAAAGCACTAAATGTTTTGAAGGATTTCTGTAACAAAAAGAAAAAAAAATAAAATTTTGTTTCATGTTAATGTGCAGCAGCCATGTTGGCTCTGACCAGAGTTTGTTCTAGATAGCTGACAATTGATTTGTTTGCAGGAAAAGATTAAACAGATGAACCAAAGGGGATGCTATAATATTCCTGCCTAGTTTTAGGAATAATGAGTCCGAAAGGTCAGGGCAGACTGCTTTCTTGATGTCCAGTTCACTTAAGAGTTTTAGAATTTGTTTTAATGTAATAGATTTAAAATAATTGTCAGGAGTCACTTTAGCTTCAGAATTATTATTTTCTGACACTTTCGCAGGCTAGCACGTAAGATTTGGTACTGCAGGGGGGAGGGGACTGAAATGTCCACAATGCCAATAAGGTCATAAAATGAATGAAAATTATGTTGAAAACTACAGTTACTAATTAAATAGTGTGTAGCAGCACCAACATTCCGAAAATGTTTTAAAATATTTTTGTAAATTTTTTAAACCATCATATAATTCTATGTATCGATAGTACTGATACAGTCTATCATTACAAAAAAGTAATATTGACACTATGTTTTTACCATTTTATGGCTGTCACAACTAAAATCATGTATTGATAATATACTGAAAAAGCAGATTCAGACAGTAGAGATACATATAGAATAGCATTGACATGAACTGTATTGTCTGAGCTAATTCTTTATGTCTGGACTCCAACCTTTCATTTAAAAAACAAGCTGTAGTCAGAGGCAAAATGGCTTCTAGTGCATTAACCTGATAAGGGATATCTGATGCAGTGCATGGGCCCATCAAGCCTTGAGAAGCACATCAACCCCTTGTAAGGGAAGGCTCCCCAGCCTGTACAAGGTGTTGTCTGTGCACCAGAACACTGCTGTGTTTATCCCCAGGCTGGAGCCAGTGCTGCACATTACAACATCTTCCTCCAGTCTCAGCCCATTCAACTGGCTCACTGAGCTCACACTTGCACTCTGGTCACTGGCACAGGAAGGCAACATGGTCCCCTCTGGGACAACGGCCATCCCTGCAAACATCACTATGTAAGTTTTTTTTTGGGGGGGTACATTTTGACCCAACATTTTCAGCTTAGTCTTTTTATGACCCACCCCCCCAACATGACAGGTGTCATTTATACAATACTGGACACAATGTCATTTTGCACCACTAATGCAAAAATGTTGGCCAAGATTTGAAAAACCACACCTATCATGTTCATGAGGTGATATGAAAAAATGGCTATGTTGAAAATCCACTGCCAAAATACTGCAAATTACCAAAGTTATGAATGAACATTGAAAACTATCAGTGTAGCTTCATAACTTTGTTACTTTCTAATATTTTGGCCCCAAATAGTCTTCTTATATCCACACCTCATGAACCTGGTAAGTGGAAAGTTTCAAATCCTTGTGGAAACATTTCACAACACAAGTGTGAAAACACATTTTGACCAGGATTTGGAAAATGACACCTGTCACATTTATGAGGTGATGTGGAAAAAAATGGATACGTTGAAAATTTGGGGTCAGAATATTGAAAATTACCAAAGTTATGAGTGAACATTGAAAAATTTCAATGTACCTTCATACCTTTCTTGTTTTTAAGATTTGAACCCAAATTTTCAATATATCAACATAGTAACGTTGTATGACCCCCACCTCATGAACTTTGTAGGTGAAAAGTTTCAAATCCTGCTCAGAATGGTGATTTTGTGGAGGGACTACAAAATCACCTTTTGGGACAGATTTGAAAAATTTCACCTACCCTGTTCACGTGGTGGGGTCCTAAAAAGACCATGTTGAAAAGTTTGGGTGGAAATATAAAAACATGACCATTATTGACCAAGTTAGGAGTAACAGTTCAAAATGCATTGATTTGAAATACACTAACCACACTTACATGATTTCCCCAGGTTCCTGTCCAGCTTTGAAGAGTGAAGACTTGTCATCAGGTCCAGAGATAATTATGGCATTGGCCGCTGGCAGGTAAGTGTAATGTAGGGGTGCGAGGGGTGGAGGGTGCTGAGTTGGGGGTTGGGGTCAGGACAGCAGCACAAAACAATGAGGGATTGTTTTCTGTAATTCAAATTTTAAAAAGAAAAAGAAGTCAAGTAATGGTTTGCCTTATTGTAGGTACAGTGCCTATTGATATTGGGGTCTGGGCAACCTAGTGTCATTTTAATACTTATTTAAATTTGAAATATTGTACATGCAAGAAAGAATAGCATGGCCCTTTAAGCTGCATAAGTGCTTTTCTGGGTCATGGAAGGGGTTGGTGGGGATGGCGGGAGTAACTATTGACAGCAGCTGGTGGGGAGGGGCTGGAGGGAAGAGGCTCAATGGAGTGGGCACGAGCAGAAGCAGTTGAGAGGTGGGTGGGTGGGTTGTATGGCAGCAGGTGGGACTTTCCTTTTAAAGGAAGCCAACAGTGGAGAAAGTGATCAGGAAGTGGGTGGGCTATACAGGGGTAAGGCAGGAGTAACTAGAGACAGCAGTCAGTGGGGGAGAGAGTGCAAAGTCAAAGATAAGCATTTCAAAGGGCCAAAAGTAAAGGTTTCAGGATGCTTACATCTTCCCAAACTGTAAGAAGTGCTGCTACCTTTATACACAAGTTGGAGACTGAAAATTTGAACCTGAAGTTAACATGAAAAGGAGCGAAAAAGGTAACCCACGCAGAATGTCTGTTTATCCCTAATTACACTTTTAAAGGTCATGATCTCTGTGGAGACTGCAAACTGCAGGCTTGCAGTCTCTGTAAAGAAAAAACGTGCATGAAGGGGGGATGGAGAAGAGGGGGAGAGGGAGAGAGAGAGAATTAGAGAGTGGGAGGTAGTGGAATGATTCCTGCATACTGCAAGCACTTCAACTTCACTCACTGGGCAAAGCATGGAGCAACATTTGTGATGCGTTAGCCCCCTTTTCCACTTCTCCTCCTCCTCCCAGTCACTATATGGCTGTGCATAGTCCCTGCTATGCAGCCATAAAATTATGTTTCTAGCCCCAACAGTTCCAATGTTAGACCTTTCAAAAAATAATTACTTTAAAATGTGATAACATTGGAACCTTTTGATGAAAGCTTGGAGTCAACTAACTAGATATAGCAATGAGATATTACTACAGCAACCATATATTGATATACAAAAAGAAAGTATTTCATATCAGTATAAAATATATAAAATAATTCACTACATTTTTGAAGTTCTGTCATTTTTAGCAGCACATTACATCAACATATATAGACATGTAGTGACACAGGAGAACTGTATCATTAGGATATATACATGTTGATCAGACATCAAGTTTCATTTAAAAAAAATATGTTTCAATGATTAACTGTTCAAATGTTACAGCTTTTAAAATATAATTTCAAGCATGAAAAAATACAATGAAAGATTATTTTTTTAAATTGTCGGAAGATACTAGTTTTTTGTTTTTTTTTTGGTTTAATAATAAACACATGTTTTTCTAGTTTGTTTCCAGAACTCTATTATTAAACCCCTTCTTAGGCAACAGTAAAATCACGTATACTACCAAGATGGTTGGATTTCTCCAGTCTGCAACATATGGCCAAAGGCATTCTTTAATACTGTAAATGAACAATGGTTATCTTTACAAGCCTTTTAAATGTCTTCCCATAAAAGCATGCGTTCATGGCCTTTTATTAGTATTTAATCATTGTACTTTGGCAACAGTTTCCTGGGTACCTATGGGAGCCCACTGGCTATGTGTAAGGTGATCAAACATCTCCAGAAGATGTTCACTAAAAAAATGCCACTAACAGCTTAATCTGGTTCAATGTCAGTTGGCATCCATCTGTATCCCCCTTCCCCAGGACGAGGCTGAAAATAGGCAGAATTGTCTAGTCCTCCTTTCCTGGTCAACAAAAACTAACTAAATAAATACATACACACATAAATAAATATGTCAGGGTAAGAACTATGTCCACATCCCTGACATGCCTTAAGCATGCAGCTGACTTGACCACCCACATAGCTCTATAGGACATCTGGAATCAGGTGTAAGGCATGCAAGGAAGTTGAGGGGGTGGTCCAGTATAATGTGAGGGCATCCCTTGTCCCCATCAGAGCAACAACTGGTCACATAGGAACCTACACACCATGCATACTGTAAGTGGCTTGTTGGCTTAATAAATGAGGATGATGGAAGGAGGTAGAGTCAGGAGAGATCTAAGGAAGTACTTCTTCACAGAAAGGGTGATAGATTCCTTGAACAGCTTTCCAGTGGAGGTGGTGGGGTAAAAATAGTTGTGGGGTTCAAAGATGCCTGGGATAGGCACAAGGGAATCATTGGGGTAAGGGGGGGCACCGTAGACCAAGTAGGGTCTGCAGCAGAAATGAAGATAATAACAATGGGTAGACTGAGTGGCTCCAGTGGCCCCTATTTGCTATCAGTCTCAGTTCCTATGAATAGAGCCCTAGTTGTTTTATATTGTCACATTAGCACTTTTTGCCAGAGGTTATATTTCAGGAGCAATGATGACTGAAAGAAGAACTGCAGTCTTCTGATACCCAGATTTAGATTTCACCCAGATTCAGATTTATTTATTCAGTATGTATAAAATCACAGGATTGTTACATACAAAGCTGACAAAATGGTACATTGAAACACCGTGTATACAAAGAGAGATAAGGTATATGAAATCTTGTACAAAAATATATGCATGTTTTCTTATATAAAAATTACACACACCCTTTTCACATAATGAATTATTAATCATACCATTAGATACACATAGGTAACCAGTCAGTAAAATAAGTTAGATCTCTGTGGCCCACCACTATAGATTCAATAAAGCTCTAACACTAAAACATTTTACTTCATTATCGAAGTGCAGATACTATAAAAGCACAGTTGTCATAACCTTTCTCATAGAGCAGCTCTATTAAGTGTACATAATAATTTATAGACAAATGAAACTGCTGAGAATATGCAGCTTCCTGTGCTACAAACAAAAATGTAATCTACGATTTTCATTCTTTCATTAAGTTTTTTGAGCTTGGTTACATCCCCCATAAACTTGCCACCCATAGCAGTCCTGTCTCCTGTACCAGTGGGCAGTCAACAATAGCATGGTGGATCACAATTTTCTTGCCAATATTGCATTTATAATTATTATGACGATATAGATTATCATGCAAAAGTTTTAAGAACTGTACCCCATTTAAAATTCCAGAATGGAATTTACAGATAGCTAATCTATGGTGCTCCTTTTCACAATACTGCAAATATCTGTCTTCTTTGGACTGTAGGATCATATTGCTGTCGGCAGAAAAAATAGGATTTCTGATCATTTCCCATGTTCTTGTTGGTAAAAATTGTCTATCAAATATTGAATAGCAGTGCTCACATAAACATTCAAATTAGTTGTAGCCGATGGGTCCTATATACCCACTACACCCACAGCTTTTAGAGCATTATGCAGTCTTTTAAACCACAAAGATTTTGCCAGCACTTCTGTATTAACTTATCATGGTCAGATTTTACTATTTTCTTCCAGAAATTTAAAGTCCTAATTTTAGACAGCAATACTATTGATTTTAGGTTAAATTTCCATCATATCAATACAGTAGGCATGTCGTAATGCAGGTTAAACATCTGTTTATAGAATACATTTTGTACAGACTGAGGGCTAGATTCACAAAACTGAAGAAATACCTGCAGCTGTAAGAAAAACCCAACGCAAGTGGGTTGCCACTTGCAGCTCTGCAGGTTACTCGCAGCTGTGGATATTCACAAAGGTAGTGCCAGATTATGATCAGCTTCATGATTTATGGCAGCTTGCAGGTCTGGATAAACTAGCAAAATGGTTGGAAGAGTGGCAACTGGGATTTAATGCAAAGAAGTGCAAGATCATGCACACAGGGAAGAGAAACCCTGAAGCCACCTATAGGCTGGGAGGGGAGTTGCTAGCAGTCACAAAGGAAGAAAGAGACTTGGGCATCATCATCACTGATGACCTGAAATCATCAAGCAGACCTCTAAAGCAGTGGGTAAGGCTAGTGGGGTGTTAGGGTGTATTAGTAGGGGTATCACAAGTCGTAAGAGGGAGGTAATAATCCCTCTTTACAAGACACTGGTAAGGCCCTATCTGGAGTATTGTGTGCAGTACTGGAGGCCACACCTTCACAAGGACATTAACCAAATTGAGGCAGTCCAAAGAAGGGCAACCAAAATGATGCAGGGACTGCATCAGAAGACATATGAGCATAGATTAACAGAGCTCAATATGTATACCCTTGAGCAAAGGGGGGAGAGAGGTGATATGATTGAAACATTCAAACACCTTAAGGGCATTAACAAGGTGAAAGAGCCTAACATGTTTAAATATAAAATTAGCAGGACAAGAGAACACAGCATGAGACTAGAGGGAGGCCGATTAAGGGGAATGTGAGGAAATTCTTTTTCACAGAAAGGGTGTTGGATGCATGGAACTGCCTACCTCAGGAAGTGGTGGCTATGATTACAGTGCAGGTCTTCAAACAGGCATGGGATAGGCATAAGGGAGCAATACAGATGAGTATGATTAGATAGGCCACTGACAGAGCAAAGGTCGATGGCACATTTATAAGGTAGAAAAGGAAATGAGCAGACTGGATGGGCCTTGCAGTCCTTATCTGCCATCAACTTCTATGTTTCTGTTTCTATGTGTGTTGCCTAGGAAATCCCAGCAGCTGCAGAAAACTGTTAAGGCTGGTGAGACCAGCCATAACTTCAGTCACAACTGCTATGGCAATGAATTTCAGTCTCTGCAGATGCAGGGATTTCAGACCACAGATGGAGTGGCAGCATGGAACTTAGTCCCAGAATGGTATGCAAATCTAGCCCTAAATCATTTTAACAACTTTGCTAAAAGCACATATTTCTGACCCAAATAATAAAAAACTAAGGACTTTTGAATCAAATGTTCTCTTAAGGGCTACAAAAGAATTATCTGCAAAACTTCTACTGAATCTCCAACTACCTTTCACAGCCTGTATTCCTTGATTTTTGATGTTAAGTATATGGGTTTTCCTGTCCAATTTTTGTCCATAATCACACTTAAGAATTTATAGACTTTCATAACTTTTAATGATTTCTGACCAATATTCCAAGTGATCTGGTTATTCTGTTTGACAAATATTAAGATATTGGATTTGTCTATGTTCAACTCCAAGCTTAACTGTCCAAGATGATTTGCAGTGGTATTGACCACTATCTTCAGACCTAATGGAGGTAAGTAGCATAGAAGGTTGTTGTCTGCGCACATTAATATTTGGAATTACCAACATTTGGGGAAAGGTATGAACTGTTTTCAATTTGTGCACTAGAAGCAGTATTGGCACAAGTAAACACTCTGTTTTACTCTCCTTCAACCTTGACATCATCCAAAACCGTGTCTTCCATAGAAACCCTGACATTGGTTATATTGTTAATAATAAGTAAATTTTTATCAACATCACTATTATCTAAAATATTCAATAATAATCCCCCAAGTTATCAAAAGCATACTTCAAGTCCAAACAGGTCACATACAATGGGTGACTTTACTCTGTGTATATTTCTCTATTAAGTAATTTAAAACACATAAGGTCCCATATCCCTCTCTAAAACCAACTTGTGCTTAAGAAATTGTTTCCTGCCCATGCTTCTAAACGTGACAGCAAGACTCGAGTGAAATTTTAAGGCAAATGCATTTAAGAGATATTAGTCTATAATTACTTCATTCTAGAGCACTTCCTTTTTTGTACAAAAGAACAACTGTTTTCCTATTCCAATACATTGGGAGTGTTTATTGCATTAAAGCAGCAGTGCAATTAAAAATGTTTTTTCCAAAGAAGTTAGTTTCAGCTACAGCTGAGAAAAATATTAGCATACCTATCAAACCTACTTGTTTTAGTACCTCCTATGCTGTGCACCATGAGACCTTTTTTTATGGTCTCGATCTTAACCCTTGCCAGGTCTACAATGCTATGTCTATGTAAAATGTGGCAGCCATCTTTTTTCTTGAGAAAAAATCTATTAAAACATTTATAAAATACTCACATTTTGGTGGAAATAGAAGATTGTACCACCAAATAAAACTGGAAGATGCCTGGAATTGTTTATAGTGAAAAAGGTAAAGTCAAATATTTTGCCCAATTTTGTTGCACTGCTGCTTTAAATGGTTTAGTTAGAATCTTGGACCACCATTCAGGATAGGCCAAAAAATAGTTTCAGCTGCCAGACCATCTAGGCCAGGGATTTATTTTTCTTTTGTGCCATTATAGCCAAAAAGACTTTATGTTCTGTGGGCACCACTGGGCAGAAAGAGGAATTATTTGAATATACAAACCTGGGATGTGAAACTTGATTTTGAATGATACTTTGCTTGAAAAAAAATCTGTTAAGATGCTGAACCAGTATTACAATTTGTGTTACATTGTTTGTTACATGTGGCTAATTCCACAAGGTCCCAGAAGTTCTGAGAGTCATTATTAGCTATTGCATCTTGCAATTGTGACCGTTATATATCTTTATTTTATTTTTTCTACTGATATATTAATATCTAGTCACCCTTTACATTTTTCAAGGCTCATCTTATTTCAACGCTTTGTGATTTAACCAATTGTCTACCTACATAGTAAATTGTTTTGTGTTTTTGTTCCATGCATTCTGCATCACACCACTTTTGTTTATTAGTTTTGTTTGTGTTCAGTGGTATACAAGTGTTTTACCAATTATTTCTTTAATAAAATGATAATACTGCATAAGCATCATATATGTTGCCAGTATGTGTTATTAGAAAATCATTTTTGGCCTCTTGGTCCATTAAAAGTATGAAAGGGATTAATTTATCCAGGATCTTTCTAACTCTTTCTGGTGAGCATAACATCCACTTTGTGAATTTTTTGTTGCCTAGAACCATAGTTTTGTGAGCATTTTCCCTATGATTTTTGTCCTTAACTCCAGTTGAAGTTGTTATCCCTTCTGATTTCCAATGTAGTACAATGAGTAAATGGTCAATTTCCCATACTGGTTCCACACTAAATTTTACACTTTTATGGAAGGAGAGCACATCCAATACATATATCCTGGGGCTGTGTGGGTGGCTGTTCGTGCTCGTCTGTGTCTGTAGGTTAGTTTTTGTTCATTTACATGTTTTTCTGCTGGGAATACCTGTGCCATTCTTGCACACAACATTTGTGAAAGTCTCCTGGACAGAATTTCTGCAAATTATCATCAGGTATCAGCTTTTTAATTTTAAATCAACTTTCTTGAAGCTTCCCCAAGGAAGCATAAGCATTACAACTAGTCTTACAAACATGGTGATGCTGGGTCCTGCAACTGAATCAATATTTTCAACATTCTTGTCTGACCACTCCTAAAGCAGCTGCACTTGTGGACTTCAAAGAACAAAGGAATTTTAACACATTTTGTGACTGAATCAATATTTTTGTCTGACCTACTCCCAAGGTATTATACTTGTCTCTGAGGACTTTGAAGATCAAAGAAAACATACAGACAAAAGGATTTCACACATTGCATATGCCTACTGTCTGACCTACTCCCAAGGTATTGTGCTCATCTCTGAGAACTTTGAAGATCAAAGGAAACATATAGATAAAAGGATTTCACACATTGCATATGCCCAGGCCACAGTTTATCACCTTTCAGGAATTTTAACATATTATGTGATCCTGGATCTCAACAGTTCATTTCCTGTGGATGTAATTAGCCATCAGCATTTTTCATTTGCTATCTCCTGGTGTGCTTGTTAGACCACCCTAGTGCCACCACCTCTGCTCTACCATGGATTACTCTATCCTCATAGTTTTTCTAGTCACTGTGGGTGCTACAGGCCCACAATGCCAAGCTGGACCACTACCACCCCTGCAAGAACCTGCTCTTGACAAAAAACTATATGGCACCCCAATGCCAACTGTGCCGAGGGAGCTCCAGCTTTCCACCACCTGCATCCCACCTGCTATCCCAGGGCCCTGACACCTGCCACAGTTATCAACATTACCATTTTCATGCCCATAAAGATCACCCTGGTGAATGCTCACCTCCCCCATTGCAAGAGCAGGAGGTGCAATATTCGCTCCACCATTTGCATAAACTTCTCAGCCAGAAAAATAATATTCATGCTTCTTCTTCTTCTATCGGGTAATGTCCATGCCAATCCTGGCCCACCACCAGTATCAAACGCAGGGGGAAACACGAGTAAAGGCCTGAAAGTAGCTGCACTGAACATCTGCAGCCTCACAGCAAAGTTTGACCTACTCCAAGCGTGGATGTCCCACCATGTACCTGACATTCTCCGTCTGACAGAGACCTGGCTGTCAAGCAAGATAAAAGACAATGAAGTGATGCTCCCGGTATATCAAACATTCAGGAAAGACAGGTGTGGCAAGAGAGGCGGATGAGTCCTTATCTATGCCAGGGATTACCTATGCTGCTCTTTCCTCCCTGTTACCAGGGTCAAGGATGATCATGAACTACTAGCAATAAAAGCACAGGTCAGGTGGCACGGCAAATCTCTAATCCTAGCCTCGGTTTATCTTCCACCCATTAAAGCCAGGGATGGCCTCCCAAAAATACTGGATACAATTGCTACCCTTTCTCAGGGCACAGAGCTTCTCACAACAGATGACTTTACTATCAACTGGGAGGGCAGGGAATCCACACCTTTTAAGGACATGGTCGCTACTTTCAATCTGACCCAGCCTGTAGACAGCCCAACAAGGCGGAACCACAAAACAGGAAAAGACACCCTCCTCGATTGTCTTCTCTCAAGTTACCCTTCTCGGATCTCTGAACTTAAGGTCCTGCCTGACACCTTAAGTGATCACTCCCCAGTCACTTTCACATGGTCAAACAAATTGAGCAAGCCCCCGCCTATCATAATTAATAATAGAGTATTGGGAAAGGGCAAGCTTGGGGCCCTCTTCTCTGCCCTCTCCCAGTATGGCTGGTCCCCCATCGATCATGTGCCTAATATTGACCAGGCCCTAAGTTTCTTTATAGAGGGCTTCAACAAGATTTGTGATATCTTTGCACCATTGAGGAAAAGAAAAATTTGGGGTCAAGTTAATGGTTGGATCACAGGGATCTCCTCGCCCAGATGAAGGAAAGGGACAACCTCTGGGAAAAAGCCAGGTCCTCTCACAGCAAACACAATTTCCAATGCTATAGATCTGCAAGAAACTACTGCACCAACCTTATCCGCCAAGCAAAGGCCAACCTCCATAAGGAGCAGCTTAAAAAAACTTGGGGCAATGGGAAGAGTTTTTGGGAGAACATCAAAAACCTTCTTGGGAAGGATGAGAAGAAGATCCCCCACTCACTCAACATTAACAACGTCATGATTACTGACCCTCAGCACATCACGGATTCTCTCAACACAGCGTTTACTGACCTGACTGGAGTGCTACCCCCCGACTACCTGCACCCTGCTGGGGAACAAACCAACTGCACTCCTCAAGGGGACTCAATCCCTGTCTTCTACTTCAAAAAAGTGTCAGTGAAGGAGGCTTACAAATACATAAAAAAAATACTAGGCAAGACCAGAATGGGGAGTGATGGAATCGATATGAAACTCCTATCCCTAACACTGGATGTCATCATCGTGCCAGTTACAAAACTATTTAACAAATCGCTGGCTCTTGCACAGTTCCCTGGGATCTGGAATCAGGCTCTCATGACACCGGTGCACAAGAATGGTGATATGACATGCACCGCCAATTACAGGCCGATATCCATCCTCTCTCCCTTATCTAAAGCCCTGGAGAAGATTGTGGCCGCCCAACTCACAGATTACCTCAACAAATACAACCTGTTATGTCCCAACCAACATGGCTTCAGGCAGAATCATAGTATCTCCACAGCTTTGCTGGACTACACTGACTACTTGCACAAGGCACTAGATGAAGGAAAGCTGGTGGGGTCAGTCTTCATAGACCTCACCAAAGCCTTTGACACTGTCAATTACTCTCTCCTCCTTACTCAACTACAGGGTTGAGTTGGGGGTTGCAACCAATGCTGTCTGCTGGTTCAAGGACTACCTAACACACAGAAGCCAACGTGTAAAAATTGGGCACACAGTATCTAGCTCCAATGAGGTATCTTTAGGGGTCCCACAGGGATCAATACTGGGACCCTTACTATTCAGCCTCTTCCTAAATAATCTTCCTGAAGCCTGTGACACTAAACTGATACTTTACACAGATGACGCTGTGCTTCTCACCAGCAGTTCATCAATAGTCACCTTCTACTCAGAGCTGCAGGCATCCTTCTACAAGCTGGAAGACTGGTTCTGTAGCCATAAACTTCTATTAAGCTACAAAAAAACCAAGGTGATGCTCACAGCCAGCCCACAGCACAAAAAGAAGCTCCCTCCCCTCACCATCTCCAATAAAGTCAGTGAGCCGCTGGAACAAGTTCAGACCTTCAAGTACCTGGGGGTCACAGTTGATGGCTGCCTCACCTTCACCCAACATATCGACACAGTGGTAAAGGCAGTGAACACCAAGCTGGGTGTACTATATAGGCATAAAAAGTATCTCACTCCAGATGCCCTCCGTCTCTCAGTCTCCAGCTCCATCCTTTCTACCATCAACTATGGATTGGTAGTCTACGGCGCAGCAACAGACACTGCACTAAAAAGGATTCACATTGCCCTCAACAAGGCATGTAGGCTTACAATGGCTGCAGATCAAAATACCCACACCTGCTCCTTATACGAGGAGACCAATTGGCTGCCACTAAAGAACAGGATTATATTCCAAATATGTCTCCTTGGAAAAAAGGCACTAATGGGTAAAACCACCCCATGCATTTCTAGCATCCTAACACCAAGTGCTACCAGTTATACCACCAGAGGCAGGATGAGGGGGGCCCTATCAACACCTTTCCATCGAACTGTGCAGGGACAGTGAGCTTGGGGACAGTGAGCTTTCAGCTATAGGGCCCCCCAATGGCTCAATGAAATCCCAGTGCACATTCTAAACTCCCAATGCATCTCGCAATTCAAAAATGGCCTAAGGCAACACCTTCTTACTAGGACAGTTTGTGACTGCCACTAGGACTCTAACACCCATAATGCCCACTCATCCACATTCTCCTTCCCCTTCCTTTAACCCCCCACTCTTCCCTCTTGCCCTATCCCTCTGTCTTCCTCTTCCCCCTGTGCCTTTTCTCCCACTGGATCAACCTTAAAACCAACCTACTACCACTACCTCCCAACCTCCTAGACAAAGCCATTTCTTTTGGCCGCCTACTCTCCCACCCCAAGTCTCCCCTTCCCCTCACCTTGACTACTCCTTGGACTGTCACACTAGGTGTCACACCTCTTTATCTCCTTCGTGATATATAAACACTGTCCTTTACCCTAGTTGAATGCTCTTGATGCTGTACTATCACCATTGGTACTATGAATGACATTGTAACCTTATTGTATACTAGCTACCTACTATTCGAGTATTGTATGTAAACTGTTAGTTATTGCTGTCATTGTCACTGTTTGACGTGGAACCTTTGTAAAAGAGCTCTGAGCTCAAAGGTATGATCTGAATCCCTAAATAAATAAAAAAATGAATAAATAAAAAATATTAGTCCAGTATACTGCCTCCCTGTAGTGTTGGAAATGTGCTCTCCCCTAACATGTCCCCATTGGTTCATCCATTTACAATCAGTAAAATATTATTAGCTGCTACTTCAAGAAGTACACCCATCTTAAATTACTTTAATATCTCTGGAATTCTGTAAAGGATTATTAAAGGTATCATCAATTTGCCAGGTATTACTATGACTTTATTTTTTTTTGCAACAATCATTTTATTTAAGTAATTATTCATGAAAAATAAATTCATATGCATTTTTACATATGTCACTAACATCATGTAAAACATAATAAACAGATAGCAAAAATAGGGAATACTATATAATGTATTTCGAGCGAAAAGATATAAAACATATACCCCCTCCCTACCCACCATAACTGACCCTACTCAGTGTTATTTCTTCTCTGGGGAATTACAATAGAATCAAGATGGCATTCATTTAGAGCTGTAAAAGGAGGAGGTCTCTGTGCTATAGGGGGCATTGGGACTATCAGTTAACCACTAGCCATGGGTATGGGGTATGTGGCATGGGTATGGGCTGCCCAGATCAATCCCTACTGGATTCTCATGATAGGTGATATACTATTCTGTAATTCTTTTCAGGATGTTCCATAAGGATCATCTGTATTATGATCTAAATTGGATTACCTATGTAATCCCAAAATTCAGCCTACCGACCTACATTATGCCAAGATCAGTAAACTGAATTTCAAAATCCCGATGGGGATTTGCATTATGCGGGGGGCTTCACCTCCACACACCCCTAACAAAAATAACCAACTCTGAGGGGGAGTGGATCTTGGAGTGGGGTGTTAGCTTCAGGGGAGTGCAAAATTGTTTTTAAAAAGTTCCCGCTGTGGGAACAGAACCCCATCCCCGACAGCCTGCTGGCCAAGCTGTAGGAGCATTAGCACTCCACACCACAGGGCAGCTCTGCCAGCACCTCTCTCTACCATTGTCAAATGGTTACACCAGGCAAAACCGTGTTTCTCAGGCATAACCCAGCATTTCACTGGGCGAAATACAATTTCACCCAGCAAAATGAATTTTCGCTAACAGGCTGAAATGCCGGGTATTCCTAATTTCAAGATACCAAAGCCGGGCCTGTACATGGCAGGACCCTCTACTTCAGTATCCTGTAAGAATACCTCTAAATCATATACTATTTTTTCAAATAATAGAGTTTCATTGAAAAAAGCCCACTATTTATGAAAATCAAAATTCAGAAGTTCTTTATCTTTCCAACGATCAAGGATCAACCATTTTGTTGCCATAGTAGCCAACATAAATATATTTTTTTGTGTTAAATTCCACTCTAGATCTAGCAAATTATTAAATAAAAATGTGTCTAAGTCAAGAGGGGAAGTTAAGTTCAGTGTAGAACTTAGTATCTGTTGTGTTTTTAGCCACCATGCTTTGATTTTGGAGCATATAAAGAACCATAGAAATTGGTGGCAGAAAAGGACCACAAGGCCCATCCAGTCTGCCCATTTTTTCTACCTTAAGAATAGCCAAATGCAATGTGTTAATATACCTTTACTGCTGCTGCCATACCTGCAGGTTTCTGGGTCTTCTTTATTTATCTTGGAAATTTGACAGGGGAGTTAAATAGGCTCTAGCCAAGATTTTACGTTGTATAGATTTATTCTTTCATGAAATATATAATTTATTATTTTGAATTCTTATAAGTTCCCATTTATTTTGTGTCAGGATAGTGCCTGTTTCTACATTCCACTTTGCATTGATTTTATTAAAAGCGGAACATCAACATTTTGTAGAATCGTGCAAGTAATTTGATTGTTCCCTTATTGAATAGTAATATTTGAGATTTAATTAAATTTGGAAACTTAGATTATTTCTAAATACATTTTTCATTGTATGAAATTTATTTATAATAGTATAATATATGAGCCAGCTACTCCTAACTATTTTTAATTTGCTTGTCATTTGTTGTAGGGACCATAATTGATCTTGTATTATAATATCCTTCCAAAATGTAACACCATTTAAATGTAATATTTTAAAGTTGAAGTTATTAATAGAATCTCCCCATATTCTCCTGTTGGCAAGGATTGGCAGATATACCCATGGTAATTGTAATATAAAAGGGTGTTTAATATATAAGGGTTACATGATAGGCAGGAGTGGGATATGGAAAATATTCTCACTCCTGCAGAGTGAGCTGTGTATTCTCATGCGTATCAAAGGCACGAGTGAAAATACACAGCTCACTCTGCAGGAGTGAGAATATTTTCCGTATCCCATGATCTGCCCATCATGTGTGTGATTTATACCACAGGGGTTCTAGCTTTAGGAACATTTTTTCTGATTATGTGTGTTTCCTGCTCATTCTATGTGGTGAGTGTGTGTGTATGTGTGTGCGTGTGTATGTGTGTTCTGAATGGACTGGGAGTGAGAAACACAGCTAACAGTGTTTTGCAAAGCTAATTGAGTGAGTCAGTGGCTCACTGAGAAAGACAAATTGCTGCAGGCAGCGCTGAGGAACATAAACTGTATTGTAAAAGAGTTTAATTTAAAATTCAGGTTATTTTGAAGCTGAGATCAACACCATAATGGGCTAGAAAAGTTAGAAACACAATGCGACACAGGTGAGAGTCTTTTGCAAAGATAATTGAGTAAGTTGCAGCTTCAGTGGGAAAGAGATGAGAAAGATTAAGGAGGCAGTATAGTGCAGTGGTTTAAGGCTCTGAGCTACAAACCTGGAGCCTTGAGTTTGAATCCCACAGCCCCCACTTGCATATTGTGTGATCCTGAGCAAGTCACTTAACTTTCTTGTGCTCCCAGACTGCACCTGTAAACAAGCTTTCAGCTTAGTGTGTCTCTCTCCTGGTAAAAGATAAACTGTTTTCTGAAGCACTTTCCTTTAGGGTGCAAGTTGCAGTGCAGTTATCCTCACTATGGTGACATCAGCAGAGTATGGATGAATGTTGATATCCTCACTCTGCTGATGTCATCAGGATTTATCCTCACTGCAGTGGAAATAACACATGATATCCCACTGAGAAAGCTCTCACCCCCATGGTATACATTTCTTTATCTGGTTTATCCAAGATATAAGGACATGTGTTTTTTGTTTATATAAATCCTGATCTAGGAAAATATCTTGTACTGTAGGTTAATTTTTGATGGCAATTGGTACATAATCATTTGAATAAGTATATAATCCATATCTGGAAAAAAAATCATTGATAAAACATAGCTATTATGTGTGCCTCCATTTAGGACACAAGATTTTGGCAACTCAGACCATCCTTTTCTCTTGGCTAGGTTAACAAGTTCCAGGCAATTCTGGGGTTGCCTTCTCACCACAGAAATTTGGTAATAATTCTTTTCACATCCTGAAACCAAGCATTAGATGGGGCCCTGAGAATATTTCACATTATGAAGATGAAATGGGGGAGGGCCATCATTTTAATTGTGTCTATTTTACCCCAAAGGGATAGTGTTAAATTCTTCCAATTTTCTAATAGGAAATTTTTTGCTTTGCATTTTCAAAAATAATTTTGATTTTTTGGGTCTGATCTGGTATAATTTGAATTCCTAAATATTTGATAGCTTTCTGGCCTTTGAACTCCTGCTCAAAACGTTAAGTGTTAAGTGGTTTATGTTTTGAAAGCTTCATAATTACAGGCTTGCTATTATTGATTGCATAGCCAGAAATTTCAGAATAAGGTTGGGCTTCATTCAAAAAGGAGTTTAATGAAATATTTATAATTGTAACTGTTAACAAGATGTCATCTGCAAAGAAGCTTAGTTTCACATGGTCCTAGCCCACAATTATTCCCTCAATAGACTGATTATTTCTTATTATTTGTAGAAAGGGTTCTAATGCAAGAATAAATAGGGTTGGGGAAAGGGGAAAACCCTGTCTCACACCATTGAACATGTCAAATTGTTCAGTGAAGTATCGATTGATTTTAAATTTTGCTATTTTTTTATACCGTTTTTTGATTAGTGTTATTAATTCTTGAGGAAGGCCTAATCTATTTAAAATCTAGTACATAAATTCTCTATTCAGTAGATCAAAAGTTTTACTGGCATTGACTGAAACTGCATAGTATGTGTCCTTTTGATATTCTAGGTTTGTATTAAGTAAATGAATAAGTGCCTGGATTTTCCTATTCGCCTGATGTAATGTCCTTCCCTTCATGAAACCATATTGGTTGTTATGATTTATATATGTTTGTAAATATGGTTGTATTTGGTTATTTATTAATGTTGCAATCAATTTATAATCATCATTTAAAACTGCCTATAACTATCTGTAGACGCAAGTGGTTTGTCCTCTTTTAAGATCAAAATTAGTTTTGCTATTTGCATAGCTGGAGGAAGATCTAAATCTTGGCTGTCCAATAATTTCTCTGCCATTCTTTATATCCTTGGAGCCAGTTCCTTTGAGAAACATTGGAGGAATTCATTTGTAAATCCATCTAAGTCGGGAGATTTATGCCTTGGAAGAGTGTTTAGAGTTTCAGTCATTTCTTTCTGAGAAATGGGTATATATTAAAATGAACCCCAGAGCAAATGCACTGGGGCATGAGTTATCTCAGAGGATATTGGCCATACAGCCACATTTTAAAGACAACATAAATTGCACATACCCCAATAATGCAAGGCATCATGGGAAGCATATGCAAATGACCATGAATTAATTTGGGCTGGCTCAACTTATAGCAGAATTGCATGGTGCCAGAAAGCCCCACAATACAATCAGCAAAGGCAGAGAATAGCAGACACAGACACATGTTTCATCCTCATTTGGACTCATCAGTGTACCATATCTGTATCTCAGCCCAGGGAGAGGTAGCCAGCCTCCCTATAGGGGATCTTATATGTTTGGGTCATGGGCAGCCCAAAGTAGAGAGAGAGAGAAGAGAACCACAAAAGAACCCCGGAGCAAATGCACTGGGGCATGGGTTATCCCAGAGGATATTGGCCATACAGCGAAATTTTAAAGACAACACAAATTGCACATACCCCAATAATACAACGTATCATGGAAAGCATATGCAAATACCCATGAATTAATTTAGGCTGTCTCAACTTAAAGCAGAATGGCATGGTGCCAGAAGGTCCCACCCTTCTAGCACCATGCAATTCTGCTTTAAGTTGAGCCAGTTCAAATAAATTAATGGGCTTTTGCATATGCTTCCTATGATACTTTGCATTATTGGGGTATGTGCAATTTGTGTTATTTTTAAATGGCTGAGTTACTATTTTTGCTTTATTCAAAAAATGTTCCATTTGTATCTGGTCAGGTATGAAATTAGAATGATACATTTTTGTATATTTTCCAAAGAAGGCTTTAGAAATAGATTCATCTGTGGTATGCATGATACCCTGGTCATCTTTTATTGTTGTAATTGTGTTTTTTTCTTCTTGCCTTAATAGAAAGGTTAGTAACTTGCCTGATTTTTCCATATTGAAATATTTGTGTTTTTTAATGGAAAGAGCTAGTCTGGTTGTCTTTTGTTGTATAATTTGCTGTTTTGTTTTGCCTTATATAAATATCATTCTTCTTTATATTTGTCATAGTTATCTAAGACTTGTTTATCTAATTATTTTAATCTTGTTTCAATTTCTTGAGTTTTTTAGTCCTCTCTTACGCTATTTTAATCTGGTATGATATAAGACCACCTTCAGGGTTGCTTTAAAAGCATCCCATAGTGACAATATGGAGCATTGACCTGGATAATTATAAAACCAATACTCTTGGATAGTAGTCCTGATATTTTGATTAAAGTTTGTGTCAAATCATTATTAAAAGCCCAAGTTTTTGTAAATTTTCTATTTAAATTTATAAGATGTATCACAGTACTAACTAGGGCATGGTCAGAAAAAAATATTGAATCAATGTAAGTTTCTCTAACATGCTGTACCAACTTTTTTAATATATAAATAAAACCAATACAGGACAAAACCTTATTCTTTTTACCAAAATGAGAGTATGATGAAATGTTAGGATTTTTATGTCTCCAAATATCAATCAGCTATTCAGAGTCGAGAAAGGCATTCAATTTCCTGGCAATATTAAGGTTTCTTTTACTAGGTAAGGATGATTTGTCTTGTAAAGGGTTAGGATAAGCATTAAAATCTCCTGCTAGGATAACATTCATAGCTTTTAGTTTTTGAAGACCCTCTATTATTTTTGCCAGGAATTCAGAATAGTTCTCAAAAGAGGCGTAAAGTGACCCAATAATTAATTCAGTTCCATTCAAGATAATTTTTATCAAAATAATCCTACCCATCTCATCAGTGAATTGGTCAATTAACTTGTAATTTAAGCTTTTTTTATTAAGATGGCCACTCCCCTGCTTTTTCTTGTACCAGAGCTGAAACATATAGATATAACCCACTTATTTTTTAGCTTAGTTATTTCTTTTGCATCAAGATGTGTTTCTTGGATGCACGTGATATGCAAATGTTGTTTCTTAAAATAAGTGAGTAACTGGGACCTTTCAATAGGTGAATTAATACTGTTAAGATTCAATCCACATTTTTAAAGTCAACCATTAACACTAATTATGTAATCACCATAAATAAAAGGTTGATACAAACCAGTCCCTGGTATTTATATCCAACACCTTCAGTTTTCCAAGGCCACATCCTTCTCAAGTTCTTAATCCCAATACCCCCCATATACCAGCCTCCCTTTATCCTAAATAATACAACAATTTATACATTCAAAATATTTTTCCCCATATGATTATAGAAGCTAAGTACCTGTAATAAGAAGCTTAAATTTATAATCAAATATGTGTAAATCCAACAATACGTAAACATCCTGGCCCGGATATTCAGAAGGGTTGCGCCCCGGTGTGGTATTCAAATGGGGATTGAGCCTGGCACAATTCCCCATGCACCAGAGCGCATCAGTAATATATGTGGTGCAGGTGGGGGGGGCATGCCCATGCATACTCCGCACATCCCGATATTCAGCCAGGGATGTGCTGAACCCATGCATGCACAACCCCTACTTGCGCTGCACACAGGTGAGCCAAAAAAAAAGGAACAACAGCTGGCCACCCACAGGTGAGCTGCTGTATTGTAGGGGGCAACACGGCAGCTGCCACCTGTGGGTGGCCACCCGAGCTCCAGCTACACCTTCATGGCGGTGCCCCCCATCCCCAATCGCGGGCATATGTATTAGAAATAAAATTCCAATATCCCTGGTGGTCCAGTGGACCACTTGCAGCCCAATAATGGGCATCTGTGGTAAAAGAAATGTCCTATATCCCTGGTGGTCCAGTGAACTGCTCGCAGCCCGATCGCGGGCATCTGTGGTAATAGAAATGTCCTATATCCCTGGTGGTCCAGTGGACCACTCGCAGCCTAATCACAGGCATATGTAAGAAAATGGAGAGGTCCAATATCCCTGGTGGTCCAGTGGTACCCCTTCCACCCGCCCACTGAGCCCCACCTCCCTCTCCCCCGGTCAGCGGCTGGTGGCAGCACCCACCCACCTGCTCCCTGCCACCCATTGACTGACACTGTATGGTAGGGCTGTACACCCATTGGTCCACAGTGTGAGCCAATGGGCATGCAGCCTATGCCGTACTACACAGTCCAGATATGTGAATGGATCCATTGACATATCTGGACTGTGTGGTCTGATGGGCTCACGCCCATTGGCTCACACTGTGGACCAATGGGCATGCAGTCTCTACTGTACAGTGTCAGTCGATGTAAGTGGGGTGGCAGGCGATGGGTTCTGCACCGCCACTGACCGGGATGGGAGGGGGCAGGGGCTCAGTGAGTGGGAGGGGGTACCGCTGGACACACCAGGGATATTGACCTCCATTTTATTACATATGCCCACGATTGGGCTGTGAGTAGTCAACTGGACCAGCAGGGATATAGAATGTTTTTATATGATACATATGCCCTCGATCGGGCTGTGAGCGGTCCACTGGATCACCAGGGATATAGGACGTCTTTATATGCTACATATGCCCACGATTGAGCTGTGAGCGGTCCACTGGACCACCAGGGATATTGGCCATTTATTTTATTCTACATATGCCCAAGATCGGTGAGTGGAGCACATTGCCGTAATGTGCAGGGGGCGTCGGTCCCCAACGGCTGCTGCCTGGCAGGACACCAGGTGCAAGTCGCCAGGGATCAGCGCACCTGGATGCAAATGGGGCCATAATGACATGCAAATGGCCCCATTTGTGCCTTGCATATATTATGGCCCCATTTGTATGTGCAGTTTTGAATATCGCGGTTGTTGAGCCTAGGGCAACAGAACTTGCGCTAGCGCATCCCCCTGCTCCACTCTGGCCACTTGACACTGGTGCAGTGCCACTGCACCATGTGCACTGCAGGTGGCCAAGGTGCAATATTCAGCAATGCTGTGCCATGATGCAGCTCTGTTGAATATCACCCTGTCAGCGTCCCTGCATAGCCAAGTTGCGTTACGCCCAGGTTTGCGCCACAGCCTGGCGCAGTCTGAATATCCAGGCCCCAGTGTTTAACAAAGAGCATATCCTTGTTCTTGTATTCCTAAGTGGGTATTCTGAGTACTTCTCATTAATCCACCCCCCCACCACACATACACACACACACACACACTCATAACAATGAGCCTGTAAACATAAAACATACAGTGTCTCTTCCCCTAAAGCAAATACAGCTATTTCCCATTCTAAATTATTAACAATGAAGTTATTTATTTCCCTGAGCCAAATAAAAATTCATAACTTTTAAAATGGACATGGAATACTTATGGTTACAGTCATGGAATCTCTCAGAATTTGTGCATATACCTTCTTTTAATAAATACTAAAGTACTGTAACCATTCTTAAATAGGCTGTAATCAGCTCAGTGGTATTGCTGGATGGGCTGTGTCATTTTATTAGAAACTAAACGCTTGGATTAGAAAAGAAGTAAGCATGTTATTTACAGTACCCCCTTACCCCACTTTTTTATCCCATAACATGGTTCAGTGAAGTAGCACAAAAGTAATTCTCTAGTTTCCCCTCTAAAGTGTCATTTAATGTACTTAGAACATATTTGGCAATCTTAGTTTCAAATCCTTCATTGCATCTTCAAGAGTCATACGTGTGGCACTGTCTGTCAATAATTCCTCTCAACTTCGCAGGGGCCACAGTGGACTTGTTCAAGTTTCCCAATTGACGTTTACTGGTTCAATTTCCAAAAAAGCAGCTGCTACTGATTTGAATGAATCCTGTAAACTTTTAGAATTACATACGAACATACAAAATGCCTGCAGAAGAAGGCCCACAGATCTATCAAGTCTGCCCGATTGTGCAGCTCTTAGTTTCATATCACTACAACTGCCCCACCCCCACCCAAACCCCTCTCTTCCTCCTCTATTCCGGTTCTTCTCCCCTTTGTGTTTTTGTCTGTACTAACCCTGCCCTTGACTCTATCTCAACCCCGCTTGAAGCTATCTACTGTCCTTTGAGTGATTAACTCCTCCAGCAGTGCACTCCAACCTGTCACCACTCTCTCTGTGAAGTAGTGCCTCCTCATCTCCCACCTAAACCTTCCCCTTTCCAACTTCAGACTGTGCCCCCTAGTGACCCTTTCCCCCCTTTAAGCAGAACAATCCTCCCTCCCTGACTTTGTTTATGCCTTTCAAGTACTTAAAGGTCTCTATCATGTCCCCTCTTACCCTTCTGTCTTCCAGCGAGTACATGTTGAGCTCTTTCAACCTTATGGCAACTCCCCTAGTCCCATGATCATTTTTTTAACCCTACACTGCACACCCTCCAGTAATCTCACATCCTTTTTGAGGTATGGGCACCAGTACTGTACACAATATTCCAAGTGTGGCCTCACTAGTGATCTATCCAGTGGCAGGATGACCTCACCCTTTCAAGAGGTGATCCCTCTGGCAATGCACCCCAGCATCCTATTTACCCTTGCTG
Organism: Neoceratodus forsteri; assembly: GCA_016271365.2. Taxonomy (NCBI): domain Eukaryota; kingdom Metazoa; phylum Chordata; order Ceratodontiformes; family Ceratodontidae; genus Neoceratodus; species Neoceratodus forsteri. The sequence goes on from CM057455.1 coordinate 1,239,134,472, forward strand.
CAACTCTCCTACACTGTGCAGATGCCTTCATGTCCCCTGTGACTATTACCCCCAGGTCCCTTTCCTTCTCTGAAGCCATTAGCTGCACTCCCCCCTCCCTCAGCTAGTAGCTGTTCTTGGGATTTCTGGATTCCATGCCTCAGGAACTCCAAAAATCCAAATGCTATTTCTTCTGGCCCTGGATTCTTGGTCAATTAATTTTTCCTTGAGGTCCTGGTTAGCAATTTCTAAACTTTTTATTTCTTTGGTAAAGGATCTGTCTCATCCGTAATTTTACCCAGAGTTTGTTTTATCTGGTTAATTTCCTTATTAATTTGTTGGTTTTCGCTAACCAGATCTTGGATTAGTTTAAAGTACTTGTCTAAATTGGCTTGGTATAGCAAAAGTGCTTCAATTTTATCAGAAATATCATTCATTTTGGTAAATAAGATTTTTGCCCACAGTGGGGGGGAGGCGGGCTGAGTCTTCATCCTCATCTGTAGAATTTGAACCTTGCTCCTCATTTTGATTAGTGTTGGAATAGGATAAAGCTGCTTCAACAATGCAGTCTGGCCCCCCTTTCTGAATAGAGGTTTTGTTAATATCAGTGGAAGCATTTTGTATATTCCTAAATAAAGCCGCTGACAGAGTAATGGAATTTGTAGCAGCTTGTGAGTTTAAGTTAGACATTGTGACAGTACTTTCATTACATGAATGAGAACTTGCAAAAGTGCTTACCCCTTCCTTTTCAGAGTCTGCTATTTGTCTGGCTTTAGGACGCTGTTTTTTCATATTGGTGACAGCTGACACAACTGGAGCATTCTCTGTTTGAGAATATCGTTTATCAGCATTGATTTCTTGCACCAGAGGGATGTCCGACAGACTCAGTTCTCATTTTGTAGCAGGTTTCCAACATTATTTCTTTTACTGTCGACTTTTGTATTCTGCGCTGAAGTTGAAGATGGGGGGCATTGCAGCACAGTCAATGACTGTTTTAGACTGGGCCCCAGAGGAAAAGGGGTTAACGCTGTCATTTAACAATAAGTCCAAGCTATTTTCTTCAGAACCAGACTGTGTCTCAAAGCTCTCATGACCATTTAAAGCACCATTACCAGTCATGCTTTCAGACTATCAATGGCCCTCCCATTTTTTGGCTTCTTAGAGTGAAACAGCAGGAACATACCTATGGCTAGGTTATGGTTTGTACTACTTGCTCCGGGGACTTCACTTCTATCCTGGTAGGTTTCTGTAGATTTGTGTTTTAGCTGGAGCACCATAGTTTTGCGTGTACTCATATTCAGGGGTTTGGGATTTTGGGGTTTAGCTCCTGAGTTAGTTTTTCTCAGTTCTTTCCTAAGGGCCGTATTCTGGAACTTAATAATTTAACATTTTCCTTAGCAATTTCTTCAGATTTTGTTTGTGGCTCAAAGAAGTCCATACCTCATTGTAAATGGGAGGATTGTGCACGAACCGATGGATTTTCCACAGAGACCCACGACGTGCTGCCTACATGGCTTCTCCAACTGGTGTCATGTTGCTCCTCCTCTTCGTGGGTGTTGCTCCCCATTACTATAACTTTCCTGTCTGTTGCCCACTCTAGCGCTGACATCTCCCATTGTGATAATGGACATCCCTGAGTTACTAAGCTACATTTGAGATACCATGCAGTCTAATTTTGGCATGGCTTCTTCACTGGACAGTCCAGTGGAGACTGGAGGAATATACACATTGACGGTGAGAAATTCCCAGTTACATTTAGAATAAATGCCTACATACAGATAATATCAAAAATCAGTGGTCAGTGGCTCACTTTTGTAAAATGTTCTGGTCAAAATCACTGTTATACCCCACTTTGCTCTCCCCTATCAATTATTCTTTACAGCTTGATATTCCCAGCATGTGACCCCTTCCATAGACATACTTTTACCCCTTAACCATGTTTCTTGAAGGTATACTACATTATACTTGCTTAGTTCTTCTATCCAGCCCCAGTCCTCTATTTTATTCTCTAAACCTGTCACGTTCCAGCTAGGCAATCAAATAGGGTTGGAATCTGGCAAACGGCATCACTCAGTCTACTATAATTGTGTCATATTCCGAAGTATAGTTTGCAACTGAGCTCATACTGGATTCGAGGCTGTCACAGAGTGTTATTCTGTTATAGATGATTCTTCTGAAATAGTTTTACTATTTATCCTATGCCCTGTTTGCCTCCTGCCTCTGATTTGCATCTGGTTCTTCCATACTGAGAACTCCCTGTCTTCTGCCATTGAGTGTATTACCTATTCTGTGATTCTCTTTTGCTGTTTGTCATTTGTATCTTTTACCTTACTCTTTCTACTTAATTAATTATTTTGTTTATTTTGCAATATTACTTCCCCTCTTTTGGTACTAGTTGTTGGAGCTAACTTTCCCTCGTTTTTGACAAGTGTGGAATTCAGCTACATCCCCACTTCATTGAACTTTTGTTTTACTTCCAACAATAGTTTCCTTGTACAAGTGGAATGGAGGGTAAGACATATAATTCCCTTCATCTCACCCATTTGAAAACCATACATAGAGAATAATGGCTATGGAACTGTGTGTTTTGGATGTTTTTTACACACCCAAGGTGTATGATGACCCATAAACCTCGAGAGCAAAGCTTGAGAGGTTTATGAGGTCATCACACACCAAGGGTGTGTAAAAAAATCCATAACAACACAGTTGCACAGCTTTTTTTTTTTATAGTTACTGGTGCAGGGAGTTTTTTCCTTCAATGCTTGAGTGTTGCCATAGTTAGTGGAGCACTCCTGTCAGACACACACACACACACACACTGTCTGTCCCTCACTCTCCAGCACAGACATTTTCTTTTTCCTCTTCTTTTAAATGCACTGTGAAACTGCAAGAGTGATGATGAGAGAAGTCAGCCAGACAGTCCAGTCCCAATCATAGTCACTGTCTGCCCGGCTGTCTGCTGAAGTCCTGCACAAAGCATATGAATAGCAGGATCAACCAGATAAATTTTTTTAGGCTGTAAAGGCAAGATCAATGAGATAAATACTGAAATAAATTAATAAATTACCTGTGAGACTGAGAGGCAAAAGGTCGGTGTGGCTCCTTGGTAACAAAGAAACGGACCCACCATATTTGTTAAAGTGTTAGGCCCACCCACACACCAAGTAAGAGCCAGTGAGGTGGTGCTTGAAGTGGGATTGACACAGAATGCTGTAACAACCAGGTAACCCAGTTATTATGGCATTTGAAACACAGATTGGCTCTGTCCATTACAGGGGGTCACCAGTAATTATACTGACAGTATGTCTGTCCATTAAAGATACCTCCAATTATTCCTTTGCATGAATTACAAGTTAAAATCTTTAAAGTGGTGGAATTTTCATTTTTAGAGCTGCAGTGGGTGTAGCCCTGCAGTCCTTTTATGATCACTGAGTAACAAGGACTCCACATTCCTTCTGAACTAACAACATGCTGGACTGTGTCACAGTCACCTCTGCTTCTGTGAAGCAGCCCACCCATGTCGTCCCTACCGACCACAACGTTGCACAATTTCAGTCACGGTGGAACATGGCAATGTTTTTTAAATTAGATGCACAAAGCTGCAATCCAGCTGTTTGCCATGAAGACTCTGCTGTAACTCTTTATGCTGCAGACTGGAGCAGATAGCCAGCAAGCACTTCAAACACCCTTGTGCCAAAGGAAATTACAATCCTGGTTAGTTCGCAGCAGGGCAGTCAGCAAGTTGGAGCACCCTTGACCCAGCATGAACCACAGCATTGCTGAGACACCCCCAGCAAGTTTCAAAAGCTACAAGATTGTAGAAATCCAGCTCATCTTTCTCCCTCAGAGAAAAGGTGATCTTTGTAATGGAGTCAAACTGAAGCAGTGACTGAAGTTTGTGCATTCTGCAGGTGTCTCCTATTTTCCCAATTCCGCTAGGAGAGGAGGAGGAGTTGGAGCCCAACCCCTCTCCCCAGCTAAACAGAGCCAAATGATGTGCTGCTGCTGCTGCTACTTTCATGATTGATCCCTAACATTTCTTGCAGGAAACTCATCCTTCAAACATTGCTGCCACTGCCCATCCTTATCAGTGCCCCTGAGATGCCGAACAGCTGAAGCTTTTTAGTTTTTAGTCTCATTCTCCCTGGTCGTCCATCCCAGGCATCCACACATTATTTTCCCTGGTTGTGCCCAAAAATAGGCATCTTACTGTCTAGTGCACATACTCGGTAATGAAAAACCAAATAAATAAATACTGGTTCACAAGACAATTTGTATATAGCTCTTTCCACACAAATACAAATTCCCACGAACCGTAACAATAAATGCAAAAAATAAATAAATAATAATAATAATAAAACAAAGTATATCAATTTTAAAGAACTAGTGTATCTGAGCTTTTTTTTCATATGGAGATGTCTGGAATAACAAATCTGCCAAGTCTACCACATTGCATAATGATGCTAAGCTTCAAATAAATGGAGTCTCTGTCCTTGTAATATGCAGTATTAATAGATCTGCTACCAAGATGTGTGCCACACTATGAGCCACGTGCTCCACTAAGTCTGGAGCGGAAGTGATGCTGAGAGAGAAAATCTCAGTCTGAAAGGATTCCCATTTTCGATCATAAATCCGTAGATTGTATATAGCTACCATTCAAAAATAATTATGATAGAGACTTGTATTCATTTTGCTTACATCATGCGGGTATAACGAAATACTGACTTTTTAATTATTTTATTGCAGGTTTCCAGCATTACCCTCAGTCCATGGAGCCAGATACACTCATACTCCATGCTTGTACTTTTGTGACAGAAGAAAGCAGTGGTGTGCCACAGGACTGTGTAGAGAAAGATTTGATATGCGACCCTTTAGTTTATTGAGAAAGTGTTATATCATGCCAATGTATAATTTAGTTCAGACTTATTCACATATTGTGTAACCTGACTTAATTCCTGACTCTCGAGATTGGTGACTAGTAATAGGAACAGGAGCACAATCAGTTTGATAAGTAACACGTTATAATGCTAATCATTGTTGCAGCGTTAATAAACATGTTAAGTGTTAATCGCTGCTGCAATACTTGTCACTGGCAAGTTCCTTGTAGAGAACATTTTTCTACTCCCCCTCCCCCCGACACAAAACAATGCAGACTCTCACAACCATGGCAGTTCCTGTATTTGTCTTATTACCATCTATAGTTCAGCAGCCAAATTAGCATCAGCCTTCCCAGGCATCTGCCTGTCTTTGGTGTTTATATGTGGTTAATTCTCTAAATGACCTTCCCTAAATTATTTGCAAAGAGATAGCACTCAATTCAGCTGTCTTGTGCAAGTGCAACTAAGACCGAGACTTGCTCATCTGTTTCAGACCCACGCCTAATAATTTTTATTAAAAATATAACAGCTGATTCTTCTTTTAAAAAATACCACACAGTAATACATATCAAGACACAGTTGATCTCATCCTTATTCAACTCTAAAAAAAGGCACTTTTCATCAGACACTGAGCCCTATAAAACTACTATAGGAGAAGAACAGTGTACCAGAACATTCAGGAAACTTTTTACAGAGGCTGACGCAAGCTGCTAAAAGTGTCAGTTTGTGTGGGGAATCGATTGCCCTCACATCTGGGAAAAGAAGATTGATAGGCTACCCCCCCCCCCCACACACACACACACACACTTTTGTCACTCCTGCTTCCTCGACCATCAGTGGCATCTGACAGGTAGATGTATTTCCTGCTTTTAAAATAATGATTAAAATATAGTTCACAGTTAAAACTGACAACTAAATGTAACAGAAACCCTACAACATGGACGATTACAGACCAAGGTAGCTTAAAAGGGTTTACAAAACAGCAATTTATTACACTAGCTCTTGAAGTGGCAAAGTTTATTGATTGTCCCCATTTCATCAGAAATTATGCCACTGTTGACTCGCATTTTGTGTCTGTAACACAATCCTTTTTTTTAAATTTAGTCCAACGAGCAATGGTGCCCTAAGTCTGGCTGACCATTATTTGCTGTTAATGCCACTGAACATTTTCAGTTTTAAGGCACCACACAGAAGCGCCATACTTGCTATATGTTTACTGAGCACCACAGCAGCTTGTTTTGCAGTGCAACAAAGCAGGTCCTATTACTAAAACCAAGCAGGAACTCTTTCAATCAATCAGGGTAAACCCAAACATGTTGCTGGGGGCCCAAGATGGCAGCTGGTCCAGGACTTGTACATGAACAGTTACTGCGGATCCTTCTTAATCTGCCGTGTGCTTGTTGTGAAGTTTTAGGGGCCAGTTGGGGACGGAGGAGAAGCAGAGAGTTGGTGATCAGAGCCAGTAAGGGAGGTGGGGAATACACTGTCTTCAACAACCAAACAAAGTCATAGCTGCTGCATAAAAAAGGTTAACTGTGTTAATACTCTGACGTTGGGAATATGCCATAGTGGAAAACAAGGTGCAAGGTGCTCTCTACTGCAAATTAAAATCTCAGTCAGACACACCTTCATATTGAAAATTCTGTCCTTGAATAACCGTATTCTTTAAATCCCTAGGAACTAGTTCATTTCTCCACATATTTTCAGCTTTCCTTTTTCCTAAGTACTGCATCTCTGAGTTCTAATAAACTGTACTAACAGAAGTTGAAAGTCCAAGTCCTTATGCAGTATAGTACCTGGAAATGTTCACACTTCTGCAACAACTTGCCTCTGTTATAAATTTGCACTATAACTAGCTAGAGAGCAAAGGTGGGTCTGTCTGTTTCCAGTCATCATAAACCTAATGTATTAACTTTTTATCGCCCAGTGCCTGTGTGTTTATTCTATGAGGATGTCACTTGCACGTATAGGCCTAGGAACGATGGTGTGGAGTGCCTCTGTGCCACGTATGTGTGGCATAGAGACACTCCACACTCAGTCCGCCCCCCCACACAGGATGCACTAAGGGGGGGTGACCTGATCCCCAGCTCTGTGGACCGCAATACATTGGGGGCAGGCTGGGGGCATGCCAGCACTTTGCGTTATGTACTAAGGCATGTAGTGCTGGCCACAGGGGTACAGAGGAGGGTGCAGCTTGTGGCAGGGGAGACACTGCCGTAACTCATTATGTGCCCCCTGGTACATGCCCTTCCAGTCATGGTGGAACTGGAAAACATTCACTTGTGCTGCCCCAGCCCACTAGGATGATGGCGAGGGCTGGGGCAGCTGAACAGGTGAGTGCCCGTAGACCCTTGTGCTGCCATGACTTTCACTGCTGATGCCAGACATCCCCCCAAGGTCATGGTAGCCCACCTGGTTGTGCCAAGTATTGCCCCCAGCCACCTAGCACTGACCCCTACTTGCTTCCCAACTGCACCCCCACCTGGGACACCAGCACCTACTGTGGTGGCCATTGCCCCCCCACCTCTGTTTCATCATATGTTTATCTATTTATTCATTGGATATTTTCACCTGAACCCACACACCCAACCCCCGGTCCAGCCCCCCTGACCCATATTGGTAATCAGTGGCTCCCCCAACGGGCACCGACAACCCCACCCGTACCTGCAGGTCAGTGCTGAAGAATGGAACGGCCAGCAGCACTGCCCTCCACACACCTCCTCGGCTGCTGGCCATCCAAGTACTGCTGGGAGCATGACGCCTATTTATAGGGGTGTGTTTCCAGCATCACTTGGCTGGCCAGCGGCTGAGGGTGTGTGCAGAGGGTGGTTCTGCTGGCCATCTGCCTGCGGCACAGAATATGCAGGTACAGGGTGGGATTCTCAGTGCCCCAGGGGGTGGGGGTGCCATTGACTACCAATGTGGATCGGGCTGACTGGACTGGGGCCTGGGTGTGCAGGTCTGGGGCACTTCTGTGTGAGGGGGGTGCTTGCTGCACAGGTGCCAGGGTTGCCTGCCATGGGTTGGTGTGGAGGTGCAGCAGTGCAGCAGGTGGCACCCGTGCTCCAGAGGCTTGGCCATGTGGTTCACCATCAGATGGGCCATAGGCATGCAGGTCTGGGTGTCCGCTGGTGCCATTCACTCACCCGGACCCATGCCCTGCAGTGAAAGAGATCCACTTGGGACCAAGGAAGGACATCCAATTGGATGCCCGGCTGGATCCATGACTCCTCCCCTGGATGCTCTGTGGAGTCCTGCATGCTGGGGAGGATGGGCCCATGGACAGGTGATGGCCATCGGTGAATACCAGCGGTGCTCACCTGTCTGCAGGTGCGGAACTGCACAGGCAGGATATGCACATTTGGTGCATACTTCCCACCTAGTAGTGCATAGGCCCCATTGTGTTGTAACTTGTAGTTGACTTGCAATTATGAAAGTCTGCTGACAGTCGTATGGTATATTGTATTATTTATGTTAAAGAAGCAGCCCCAAAAAATAATAATAATAATAACAACAATGTTTTTCAGCAGGACTATGCTAGCTAAATAAATGGTAACCAAAAAAAAAAGAAAACCTGTATAACGTAATACTTTCTAAGGAAGAGCACTGTAGTACTCACATGAAGATTATCAATACATGCAGTGTACATGCAGTGTTGGAGGTACGCAGTACCTGCTTTTTCTTCCTCTGATCCTGACACTATTTCATGTCCATCTGTACCACCACCCTATTGTATAACCCTATCAGATCAAAGCTGCAATGTAAAACCTGCCATTCTGGGTATTGCTGCTATGCAATCTATTAAATATATCATAAATGTAGATGTGAAAGCACATTGCTTAAAATGAAGTAGGAATGGGGTTTAAGCCATTTAATTAGGGCCGATGCCTGTGTATTTTTCTTTTTATTAAAATTAATAAACCTTCAATAACTGAAGTGTAGAAAAAGTACAGGGTAGGACAGTATGTGTCAATAACAATCACAAAGGGCAGCCGGCCCAGTGGCGCTGAGGGTTGAGGTACTGGATGTCGCACCTCGCGCCACGCCAGCGACCAGGGTTCGGGAGCGAGCTTGGGTGCCAGGGGTCATCAGGGGCAGGATCGGATTGAGCGCCCATTGGGCTGCTCTCCTATCCTGGGGGGGAGGGCTCCGGGGTGTCCGGTGTACCAGCGGCACTTGGTGGAGACCAGGGCACTGCCATACACTACACAGCATGTGTTCACCATGGCCCAAAGTTAGCAGGGTTGCCATGCACCCGATCAAGGCATGCACCATGCAGGGAGGGAGGGAGGGAGGGAGGGATGGGGAGGAGCACAGAGACTAAGGAAAACCCTCCCACCAGATAGGTGACGGCTCCTCCAGTGCCAGATGCCACCACACGTCCAATGCTGGTTCCCCGCCACTGCCCCTTCAGTCTCCCCGGGGGCTGTAGCCCCCTCATGTCCCCGGGGGGAGCTGTAATGTCCTTGAAGATGGCGGGGGACACAGCAGATGGTAGAGTGGACACGGTGAGTGAGGCAGCCCGAGAGAATTCCAGCTGGGAGGCGAGAAAAAAGAATTGGAAAAAAAAAAAGAATCACAAAGAGACCCACAGGACTACGTACTGCATGAATGTTCAGTAGATGTGACAAAAAGTAGATCTGTGAGGATTACTAAGGTCTATACAATAAACTTCACATAGTATTTTGTAAGTTCAGTATCTTGGAATAACTGCTTCTGCCGTTCTAAGAGTACAGAGCGTGTACGAAAAGTGCAAACCCCTTTCAAGAACAAGAGAACAAATAAAGATAATGGGCCCTTTACTCTGACAGGTAAAGTTACTTCAAATAACCATTATATTGTTTGACAAATGGAGCTGGAAGAAACAACCTTGCATGCTTTCGAATTAGGAAAAAAAAATAATTCCACGAGTAGCGTAACTAAATGCATGTTTTTCCCCAATTCCTTGCTCTCATAAGCTCTGGAACTGGAAACCAGAAACTGCTATATTTTTATAAACGTTAGAAGACATTGGCACTAACATCATCAGAATGTTAATTTTTTTTTCCAACTCCAAAGCATGTAAGGTTGTTTCTTAAAGCTCCATTTGTCAAACAATATTAGGGTTATTTGAAGTCACTAGTTTACTCAGACATAACAGTCACACTGGGAGGTGCCCAATTCCCCAGTGCTGGAATCCTGTGTCTTTTTTTACACCTGTAAAAAGAAAAATGTCCATCAATGTCTTTTGCGCCATTAGAGTGTTCCCTCCCACTCAGCACCCACCACCCTGTACCCCCCCAAAGCCCTTACTTACCCATCAGGGTTCCAATGCCGTAATCTTCTCTGGACCCCAGACACGTCTTCACTCTTCAAAGCTAAACTGCAACCTGAAGAAACAGATATGCAGTTCAATGTATTTCAGTGGTGTTTTGAACTTAGTGGCATAACTTGGGCATTTTTGCACATTTTTGGCCCAAATTTTCAACATGCCTTTTTTGGGACGCCGCCTCATGAACAATTGCACTGACATTAGGCAAATCTGTCCCAAAAGGTGATTTTCTGGTCCCTGCACGAAATCACCTTTCGGGCTGGAGTTGAAAATTTTCTCTGCCCTTCTTCATGAGGTCGGGTCAGAAGAAGGCTATGTTGAAAAGTTAAAAAACAACAGAGTTATGAGTCTACATTGACATTTTAGAATGCAGGATCCTAACTTTGATCATTCTCAATATTTTTACCCCAGCTTTACACCATAGCCATATCTTTACAGCACCTCATGAATGTGACAGCTGCCATTTTCAAATACTGGCAGAATTATATGTATGTGTATATATATATATATATATATATATATACTGTATATATATATATATATACTGTATATATATATATATATATATATATATATATATGTTGTGTGTGTGTGTGTGTGTGTATGCGTGCTGAAAGGTGATTTCATGGTCCCTGCCCAAAATCACCTTCGGGCTGAAATGAAAATTTTCTGTCCTTGTTTTTTTTTTTTTTTGTCTGCACAACACCTGCCCTCCTCTGCCTGAACTCCCATCACCTACCCCACTCCTCCGGACTTATTTTCCTCACCACGAATACCCCCTGGCTTGCCCCCCAAGGTGGGATCATGGAATCAGGTGGCCTCTCGAGGACAGGATAAGGTGTCGGCGAAGGGTGCCCTGCTGACATTGCCTCCCTGGCTTACCCCTAAGGGCTGGGTTCAAGGCTGGCTGGAGCCACAGATTCAAATTAGGTCAACGATGAGCGAGCCAGAGGGAGCGATTAGGGCCAGGGTGGGCATCATTGTGGCATCCCTCAATTTTCGTGTCCCCCCCGAGGCAGGAACGTGCAATGATATCCTGCATCTGCCCCACCCCACTCGAGTATCGGTGCTGGCACAGAGGTATTCCCAGCCTCCGCCAAAGGTCCACGTTGTGCCGGGCACTCTACCCCTTCGGCCCCACAGAAGGAGGACAGTACCAGGGATGCTCAATCCTTCTCCCCTGGCTGGCCCTCCAATGTCATGAGTCTGTTCCCGAATCCAGGTTGTCGGTGTCGCAGATGGGCACACTGCCCCTGCCCCTGCTCCAGCAGGCTTGCTATCTGTTCTTTCTTTTGAGTTGGGGTCATAAGAAGACTATATTGAAAATTTGATGTAAAAATATTTAAACAACAACAAACTTATGAGCCTATGTTACATTTTACAAATGCAGGTTCGCTAGTTTGGTAATTTTCAATATTTTTACCCTAATCCTTAGCTGCAGCCCTATCGGCTCTGGCCAGAATTTGTTTGTCTAAGGACCCATCCACGCTACACCTGAAAATACCCTCTGTAATGTTACAGAGTGCTGATAACATTACCGTAACAGTGAGCATTTACACTGGTAATGTTACAGATGGCATTTTCAAAACCGTTGTTGAAACCTGTGAGAAGGTGGTTTCAACAACGGTTTCTATAATGTTAGCAGTGCTGTAACGTTACAAGGTACCATGTAAACGGACATCCATGTAGCCACCAGTCCACCAGAATCCCATACTGCTGTGCAGCGGCTCAGTGCTGCCAGCACCCAGCCCCCAGCATGGGAGGAATATACAGAGGATCAGGGACGATGGGAGCAGTACAGTGCATGCCCAGTGCAGGGCGTGTGGCAGAAGGGCATCTGCAGAACAGTGCGGACAGGCCCCACACCATGGAAGAGCACCCAAATAAACCATGCATACACATACGGACACCGCCATATGTGCATAGCGTTGTGTAGCAGCATGTTGTGGTGCCTGATGCAGGGGAGAACTGTCCATAGCAGCCCACATGATAGCTGTGCTGGCCATTCTGCTGCCAGGGATTGGAATCGCAGCAGCTGCACCCACAGCCTCAGCACTGCACTGTGGCAGTCCCATGATTGGGACCCGGTAGGGACATCATGTTGGGGAGGATATCCTGGGTACAGGAAGGGTGCACTGTACAGGACTGCATCATGGGACATGCCCAGCAGTACACGAGTTGGGCACGGTTTCTGACCTATTTGTGGTGTGGATGGGCAGTAGCGGTTTGTAACCATTTGCACACATAGTGTGGACACACCGTAATGGTGTCGGTCTGTACCATTTTTCAAACGTTACAGTGTTTTCTGGTGCAGTGTGGACGGAGCCTTAGAGATTCCATTAATAAACAGAGTTGGTAGATTTTCACTCCTTTCTGTTTCCCTCTCTTTTCTTTTGTCTTCCTCTTTGTCCTTGCTGTTTATATCCATTTTGTTAGTCTCTATGTATGAATCACTATTTATCTGCGTTCTCTCTTCCTCTATCTGCTTCTTCATTGGTTTCTCTTATTCCTCATTTCAGTCTATTTTATCTTCCTCACTTCTGTCCACTTTACCTCCCTAGTGTCCTTATTTGCATTCTTAATTTGTGCATCTATTGCCTTTTTTCTTCTCATTTGATTTATCATCCTGTTTTTCTGCTCTTATTTTTTTTTGTCTTGACTGCACTGAGTGTGCTCACCAGTTTTTTGATCTCTGCATCTTATTTTGCTACATTTTTTTTCTGCTGCTCCTTTTTTATTTATTTATTGACCTTTGTTAACCAGGTAGGCCCACTGGAACCAAGGGTCCATTTTTCAGGGGTGACCTGGATTTAATTATACATGATATGTATAAAAATAGATTATATAGGGTCTGAATATGCAAACATGAACGTAACAAGTCAAGTACATTTGAGCTATGGATACAATATGCATAGGGGTACAGGAAATTAGTACACAGGCAAAACAAATTACATCTTAGGGCAATAACACAGTGAATTACATTCAAGTCAGGTACCATGGCATTATGCTGTGGTTCAGGGTATAGGAAGCAACGTACAATTGTTAGGCATAGCATCACTAAGTACAGATCAGAGTCACTAAGGAGAGGCAGCAGTTACAGATCGGCAATTGCAAGAGCACAGGCAGCGCATGAGTAGATATTCAGGAACTTGCCCTTGATCAGGCATTCCACGGCAGCAGTCCCAGCTCCCAATCCAGCCGGCCGCTTTTGGAAACCCACCCATCTGCTCACCAGACTGAGGAACTTGTCCTTGTTTGGGTGCTCTATGGCAGCGGCCCCACCTCCCAATCCAGATAACCACTTTTGGAAACCTGCCCACCTGCTCGCCAGACTCAGGAACTTGCCCTTGATCAGATGCTCCATGGCAGTGGCCCCAGCTTCCAATCCAGCCAACTGCTTTTGGAAACCCACATGCCCACTCAGCAGACTCAGGAACTTGCCCTTGATTGGCCACTCCACTGCAGTGGCTTCAGCTCCCAATCCAGCTGTCTGCTTTTGGAAACCCACCAGCCCGCTTAACAGACTCAGGTATGCCAACTTCGCCAACGGGAAGCCCGGCTCTCGAGCCACAAACTCTGATTGACTGGCACAACCGAACCAGACTCCTCATTGGCTGCCACTAGAACTCTTGTTTCGGCACCTGTTTTAAACCCTGTTGCTTGATATTTTCTGAGGGGCGCTAGTGCTTAGAGGGTATTTTGTCCCGCTCACCCACACCGGCCCCGACCTCTGTTAAATACGCGTAATACCAGTAATTTCTTTATTGCTTTACAGTACCCATAATAAAATTCTTATTTCTCCAAAGCATATTGATTTATCTACTGCTTTAGCACCCTTGTCTCTCTAACCTGGTTGGATCCCCAGGCTACTTCCTTGTCACAAAATGGCTCTGCACAAGCCCATCCTATACATCCTCCTCACCTCATATCTCCTCACATCGGCCCTCCCGGCCCTCCATCCCCTCTGGAACTCCCAAATCACTCCAGTTCCACACAACACTCAATTAACTTTTTCCTATCCTTTTCCTAGCCCACACCCTGTATCTCATTTGCTTGCCTAACCCCCTTATCGGTCCCAGCATCCTGCCTCCCCAGATGCAGATCTATGGATCTCTTATTTGGCCATCAGATCCACCCCTATTGCAATTCTGCACACCAGAAGATTTAAACTCCCTGCTGCACACTCTTTCCTCCCCCTCATCCTTCTCTTGCTGGTGATATCAAACCCAACCAGGGCCCCCGGGCCAGCCCCCAACCACTATTCTCCCATAAAGGCCTCTCTATTGTAAACATCAATATCAGAAGCCTCCTGCCTAAAATTGACCAATTAACCTGCTGGCTAGCTTAGCACTCTCCTGATGTCCTATGCCTGTCTGAAACATGGCTCTCTGCAAGGACTCCAGACACCTCCCTTAATCTCCCTAACTGCACCCTACTTAGACCGGACAATAGTAAATGAGATGGCAGTATAGCCATATACACAAAACAACCCCTCTCATGCTCAGTCTTTTTTAAAGAATCACGCCCAGGCTCCCACAAAGTCCTTCTGGTGCAACTTGCCCTACCTGCCTCTCTCCCTTTATTTAATGGAGTACTGCATGCCACACCCCATCTTGCACATGAATCCCTCATCTCCACCATAACTACCTTTTCTGACCTGAATGCCAAAGGTGAACTGGTTCTGCTAGGTGATTTCAATCTGGACTGGATCGCCCCCTCTTCAAAGATCCACATCTCCAAAATAGAGTCCCTTAACCTTACTCAACTGCTCAATTAACCCACTCGCTACAACCCCCACTCACAACACCATTCTCTAATTGACTGGATCCTCACGTCACATCCGCACAGGATACCCTCATTTGGCATTCTCCTATATGCACTAAGTGATCACTGCATTACTTACTGTATCAGAAAATCTCTTCTGCTCAAGTCTGCTCTTAAGTAAATTAATACATGCTCTCTAAACACCTTGGAAGTTCAATCCATGCAAACCAGTCTTAATAACACTGACTGGCACTAGATATACTCCACCCCAAACGTTGATATTGCCCTTTCAAGCTTACTGCACACTCTCACAACTATCTGGGACTCACATGCCCCCGCAGAAAAAGCTCAGGGTAAAAAAGCATCACCATAAATTGATCTCTGCTCCCATTCTTGTCTTATGCAAGGCCTGAGACAAAGCCTGGTCTGCTTTCAAATCCCTCCCTTACCCTAAAAACAGGCAGGCCTACAATTCCATCTGCAACACATGCACAAAAGCCATAAGACAGGCAAAAGCAGACTTCTTCAAGTCACAACTTACCCACGCGCATCCTTCCAAATTCTGGAATGTCGTTCACTCACTTCTAGACCCACCAACACAACCCAGTTCTCCTTCCTTCATGCACATGGTCATCCTATGATGGACCCCATCAGCACTGCTGATATCCTCAACAAATTTTTCACATCTTGCGCCATGCCTCATGGCCCCCCCCACTGAAATCCACTGTCCCCCCTGCCTCCCTGTCAAAACAACTTCAGATTCTCTCCTGTCACAGAACACAAAGTCCTCACAGCCCTCAGTGTACTAAACACCACCAAATCCAGCCCTGATGGGATCCACCCCAAACTCCTGCAAATCTCTGCACCAGCAATTACAAAGTCTCTCACCCATATACTAAACCTCTCCTTCTTTTTGGGCTCAGTTCCTCAGGAATGGAAATCTACCTCAATTATTCCCCTCCATAAAGGCGGGGAACCCTCTAAGCCTGGTAATTATAGGCTGATCTCCCTCCTCCCTACTCTTGCAAATCTACATGAATCCCTGGCCCACTCCAGACTGGCAGAATATCTCACTACTAACAACCTCCTATCTCCCCACCAGTCAGGTTTCAGGAAACAGCATTCCATGATCTCTTCTCTCCTGCATGTCACTAACTACATCCACACTGCCTCTGACCAAGGCCTCCTTACTGCACTGTTTTTGTTGACCTAGCCAAGACCTTTGACTCTGTATCCCACCCCCTCCTTCTGTCAAAATTAGAAGCAATAGGCCTTGCTCCCATCACCATAAAGTGGTTCAATTCCTACCTTTCCAACAAGTCAGTCTGTCAGAATCACTGACGTCTCATCCCTCCCCTCCCCATCCTAGCAGGTATTCCACAAGGATCTGTCCTTGGCCCCATCCTCTTCTCCCTTTTCATAAATTACCTCCCACCTCCTGCACTAAATCCAGTATACACGTGTATGCAGATGACACTATCCTTTTTACCTCTGGCCCATCTATATAAGATGTTCAAGCTACCCTCCAATGTGACTTTAACAATATTCATCATCGGTTCAGACTAAACCAATTAAAACTAACCCCTTCCAAAACTGTATCTGTGTTATTTGGCACAGCACAGAAACTCAGCAGATCCTCACCCCCTCCTCATCACTTCCCTGGATGTGCCCCTCTAGACCAGGTCAGCAAATACAAGTACCTGGGAGTTTGGCTAGACCCCCACTTATCTTTCTCACTTCACATTAATGCATCCATCTCTAAATTATGCCACAACTTGGTATGTTATACTGGCACAGAGACTCCTTCCCACTTCCTGCCTGATGTCAAATCTTAACTAAAATGATCCTCCCCATTTTTGATTATGTGGATGTGGTTTTCAGCCCTGCCCCAGAAACCACCCTATCCAAGCTAGACACCGTCATAAACTTTTTTTGCCATTTTGCTACCAGCTCACCCCTTAGAACCCATCACTGTGATCTTCACTCCCTCCTAAGAATAACCCCACTATCCCACAGTGTTATACCACTCCTTCTATTTTATATCGAAATGCTGGTTTGACATGCTATCCCCCCTACCTGGAAGTTTGTCTCTCCCTGGCATCAGATACCCCTTATCTGCTGAGGCACAGAAATAATACATCTTTTCATATACCTCACCCATCCTCATCATCTGGCAAAGCTACTTTCTCCTACTGGCTCCCCAGTTTGTGGAACAAGCTTACCCCCTCCATTAACAGTGCCCCCCTTGCCCCCTCCATTAGCGCAGTGGTTTAAGGCTCTGAGCTGCAAATCTGGAGACCTTGGTTTGAATCACACAGTCCCCACTTGCATACTGTGTGACCCTGAGCAAGTCACTTAACTTCCCTGTGCTCACAGGTTGCACCTGTAAACAAGCTTTCAGCTTAGTGTGTCTCACCTGGTTAAACAATTGGAAAAAAAAATAGAAGCTCCTCCTCTTATCTCTCTTGCAAGGCACAACTATGCCTCCTATCAACTCCTCCCTGCCACTGTCCCAGGTGATCTATCTCCACTCCACAATACTTACAAGACCTAACCCATGCTATGTGCACTTACTTTTGTGATTCTTGCTTTCCCAGTTGTCTCACGTCCAGAAATGTTTTTTAAGTTTTACATTTTCTGTTAACATTGAATTATTGCTGTAACTGTTGTCAGTTTGTCACAAAGTCCTGAGATGTTCAAATTCTATTGGATCTGTTTGTTTTCAAATCACTTATATAAATGATGTATTTTTTTGAGAAATTGTATGTAACTCCTATTCCACCTCCCCCGGGTCGCACCTGGAAACAAGCCTCGGCTCAGTGTACCTATCCTGGTCAACAAATGTTTCAATAAAATAAAAAATATACCTTTAGGCCTTTTTTAAAACCTTCAAGTGAGGGGCAGTTTTAGAGGAAATCAGAGAGAGTGTTCCATAGGGATGGAGCTGAGCTAGCAGAGGATCTTGCTTCTGCACTAGAATTATCCCTGGGTATTACTAGGAAGTGGCGACCAGAGGACCTAAGCTCTCTCCTTAAAGACTTAAAGTGCAAGATGTCTTGGAGACAGGGAGGAGGATGGTAATTTAAAATTTTGAAGGTCAGGCAGAGGAGAGGAGAGGAAAGGATATTCCAGCCTACCTTCCAAGGATGGCCAGCTCAGGGAGAGGAAGATGTTACAATGATGCATCCTAGGTGGGGCACCAAATGTAAATCAACCAATCTTATTATAGAGGACTTTAAGTTTGTTAAGTTCAGTGCTTTTCAGAGAGTTAAGAGTTGGGGCTCTGTCACAGGGCCATAGGTCACAGAGAATCAGACAGGTGCAAAAGTCAGGTTAAACACCTTTAGCATGGTGTATGCTTATTGCATCTATTGAAAATATGAACAGTTAAGGTCACAGTTCAATTTATTTCAGGATGATCAAGGCAGTTTTAACCATGTGACAGTCTTTCATCAAGCAACTTTCTTTTAATAGCAGGCAAACATTTAGAGCATTAGGACTGTTACTAACGGA
Source organism: Neoceratodus forsteri (assembly GCA_016271365.2). Lineage (NCBI taxonomy): Eukaryota > Metazoa > Chordata > Ceratodontiformes > Ceratodontidae > Neoceratodus > Neoceratodus forsteri. The sequence goes on from CM057455.1 coordinate 1,239,152,916, forward strand.
CAGCGTTACCTCTTCAAAGCATAAGGCCTTTTCAAGGTCTCAAGGCCTCTTCATCTGTTATTTCAAAAAGCTTTGGTCCTTCTCTGTGGTCACAGCATAACTCTCAGCTCCTCTCAGCTTAGCTCTTCTTCCAACTGACTTCTCCAATTAGAAACATTCCCCTTTTATATCCCTCCCAAGGGTCACATGATGGTCTTGTCACATGATTATTACATCACATTAAAACAATTATGTTTTTATTTCTTCAAGCATGATTTTTTTTTCCTTTCAGTGTCAACAACTATACATTTAGATAAGTGTAACCCCACCCCCTACAAATGGGGTTCCTGAAAAGTCTTCCTCGAGCTTGCCTAAATGCTCACTGCCAGGCTGGTGTCCTGCATTTTAGCAGTTTAAATGTGATTGCCAGAGAGTGCCTGTATAGCCTCTGTGTACTATCTCTTTAAGAACTGCCTGCATTGCAGTCATAAGTAATCTGAGAGGGAGCTCTGTTGAAAGATGTAACTATTTGTTGAAAATCATTTAGAGTGATAATGATAATGTAGTTTGTCTAACCTGCCTTCTTTGCCGCAAAAACTGTTTTCTTTATCTCCACTATTTTTGTCCTGTACTGCAAATTAGACCAATCAGTTCTGGTGGGACCTAAAATGGAGCCAGACTACAGGAGCTGTCTGGAGTCAAAATCTGTAGGAATTGTAGTTTTGGGCTTTTGGCGCCTTTTTGCACCTGTAGGGGGAGCCTTTGTTGTGACTGACAGACAGATCAGCCAACCAAACCTTTTGGATTCTGGGAAAGTCCCTGGCTTGCTGGCAGTTGAGTCAGATCTCAGTTGGGAGCTGAATGAGCAAGAGCTTGAGACAGTCAAACAGCCATCTGAGTAGTTTCATGTGGGAGAACTGTGGAAAGGCCTGAGTTGTGGCCTGCATGTCTGCCTGCTGCCCCTGAGAAGGAGAGAAGAGAATTATTTCGGACTGAATCCAAGTCTGTGAGAATGAAGTAAGCCACTGATTTTTTTACCAGGCTCATACCTGAATGTGAGCAGCCTGTCAGGATTTCCAGCTGCTTTTGAATCCCCGATTTGTGATCGTGACCGGAGAGCGGTTTGCCTGGTACAGTAGAATTTCCTTACATGTAAGTGTGCTGTATATTGAATGTGGGTCGTGATTTGGTTCCCCACTGTGCAAACTGTGTTCTGCTTACTGGAAGCTTTATCCAGCCTAATCGGACTGGTTCCATGTTCATCTCCATTCGGCCTGGGCCAAGCCACACTGGCCCTGCCAGACTACCCCACTGCACAGAGAAAGCCACCGACGAAAGATCTGCCTGGGGATCAGCCCCCTTCTCCACGCTTGAACAGAAATAATGCCTCTGCGAAATGTGTGGGCCCTGCTTCTCCTGGCTCTCCAGATTAACCACCTGCTGTCTCGATTTTCGTCCAGCCTGTGTCCAGTCTTGGGTATCATGAGTCTAATCTAAAAGTGTGTCATCTGATTGTCTTGTTTTCTTTTCACGAACTGAGCCCTCTGGCTCCAGATTACAAATAGTGTATGTTGTGCATGTTGTTTTCTTCCATCACAGGGCCCCAACCAGATGCAACGTTCCTGCCTAGCCCACCATTTTCCATCTGGGTGCCCAGAGTGTGTGACTGTTTATGGACCCTGAAGAGCATGCATAACTGTTTGATTGATAGAACCTTTAAGCAAATTAACCCGATTACACCCATCCCTTGTTCAAGACCCTTAAATAAATCAGATCTAACTCTTTTTACATTTACCCTGACTGTGGTTCCAGTTTTTTGCAGGAGTACTGTACTGCTGTTATTTGCTGTGTATAACCTTGTTTTACAGGGGGTCCCCAGGGCTGGGCCAGAGGAAAGCCCTGGTGGCAAGTGCAAACAGTGTGGGTACTTGTGTGGTGTATCATTGGTATTGTAAGTGATTGTGTGTATTGTTCCGGCTACTAGTAAGGAAGGGGGTCACAGTGTCCTGGAGGGCTGTGCCAAGGTTAGCTTGACCACTACCAACCTTGACCTCCGGGTGGAGGCACCCGTTTCAGAACTCAGGCCCCTTAACCTGCTACTAGCCAAGCAGGCAGGGGTAGTGGCCATTGGGATAGCGCCACCTAGGGGTTACATAAGTATGTACTTTATGCTCATACAACTGACATTTTAGTAAAGTTATTCTGAAATCGAGAAAGATCTTAAGTACCCTAATTAGAGAATCTAGTTGTATTGTAACTCCACCTACAGTATGTGCATAACTTTCTGGATTGCATAATATAAAACAGGTGAGTAAAGGTTTTGCCTGGATTTGCTTGGTGCTGGTAAGTTTGAGAGACACCATCTTTTAATTATCTTTTTCTTTTCATTTCTTCAGATTTTACAGTCAATAAATCCTTTTCGCAAAACAGTCTGTGTCTTCACTTATAGCTAAGTAATGTTATACATATATACATAGTGAGCTATACAAGAAATTTAAACAAACAATTTTATGTCAGCATTCCTGCTGTCTTCGCATTTTATATGAACACTCAGGGTAGACAAGCCACCATTCAGGCCTCGGGGACAGCAGCACTCCTCTGGTCTCGGCTGAGATTGTCTGTCTTGTTTCGGGTAACTGCAATCCCTTTTCCATTTGTGAGGCTCAGCATTCTGACTGGTCTGCTAAGTGCATGGCATTTAACAATCACTACCTTGTGAAGTTTGAGAATAGGGCAGGATACCAACCAGGAGCACATATAGCTCCCTTTCTCTTTCAGCTGCCCTACACCTTACTTCGGCATAGACAGTCTGAGGAGAAAAAGTCCTTTTTTATATACATTTAATTGTATGCAGCAGTCCCTTCTTGGTAAATACTATGGCCCAAAAAGTGGAGCACAATCCCTGCAATGTTTCAACTGTCTGCTGCTGATTTATGTCAGGCAGCATGGACAGCTTAGGATCCCAAGGTTAAGGTCCATTCCCATTCACGTGCTCTACCAGCTAACTGGACTTGGGTGTGCACCAAGCTAGTAGACTAATGAGACACTGTTGTTTTAAAATTTAAAAGTAAGTCTCTGAGGCATATTGCATGTGCCACCTTCAGTCTCTCACTCTCGACTCGCTCCTGACACTATCAATGCAGGTGGGGTGGTAGGAGAGAGCACAGTATACCATATTTTGTTTTATTCTCCCAGTAGTGAGACCATTTCTAAATAATCTAATCACTCCTGCCAGGCTATTTCAGTGGCCACCAGGGCAGGGGCTGCTCAGACCACTTGTCTGTTCCTTTGGGAGGGGGGACTTAGAGAAGGAAAGAAAAAACAAGACAAAGATAACAGGAGAGGAAAGAAAAGTAAAATGGAACACCAGTAAGCACAGGCGGGGGGGGGAGAGATACAGGACAGAACAGAATATTTTTAACTTTCTAATTGGCATCATGAGAGGGGGCCCTTTTCATGGTGATCCGGTTTATCATCAACCACTCCCAATTCATAATCTGTGATGGAAGCAACCTCACCCTATCACAGGCTCCCTACTGTAGTGGGGGAGAAGCGTGCTTCTAGCATTGACCAGTCGAGATTCCTTGGTTAGGTTGTTACCTAGGTGGTAGAGGAAGCCATTTTTTGGGTGCAAGGATTTAGAAATATAATCTATATAGGTTCTGAAGGAGACTTCTTGGTCTAGCATACCACTAAGAATGTAATTGCGTCAACCACCTCAACACGGTTACCACCTGATATGGACCGATCTAGCAGGTGCTGCCTATCTGCACCCAGATGTCTTGGGCCAAACAATATTGCTTTTGTCTTTCTGGCATTAAGAACCAATTTATAGAGCAGAAACCATCTTTCAAGTGTCTGGAACTCCTCATTAAGATGACAGTTAATGAAGGGGACATCTCTGAAGCTCTTATATAATACAGCATCATCAGGATAGAGCTGAATGTTCACCCCTCCACAATGAGCAGGTAAATCATTTATAAATAGGGAAACAAGCAATGGGCCGGAAGTGGTCCCCTGAGGGACTCTGTCAGTTATAGGTCATAGTGTGGATTGTTGAGGGACTCTGTCACTTATAGGTCGTAGTGTGGATTGCTCAGGGACTCTGTCAGTTATAGGTCATAGTGTGGATTGCTGAGGGACTCTGTCAGCTATAGGTCGTAGTGTGGATTGCATGCCTTTCCATTTCACTTTCTGAGACCTGTCAGTCAGGTAGTAAGTGAACTACCGCCGGCAGGACAGTCTCTCTAGATCCAACCTCCTGAGTTTTTCTAGCAGGAGACCGTGGTTAACTAGATCAAGTGCTTTGTTTTGATCTATAAAGATTGCACCAGTCATGCACTCCCTGTCCATTTAACCCAAGATATCAGTGGTCAGTCTAACCAGAGCCGTGTCAGTACAATGGAGTTCACTAAAACCATATTGCCAGTCAGACAAGAAGTGACGATGCTCTAAATATTCTTGGAGCTGGTTATATATTAGTCTTTCTTGTACTGTGGCAAGTGAGCTAAGCAGGAAGATGAGGCAGTAATTTTCAACCAGCTCCTTTGGGCCACCCTTTTAAACAAGCATTACGATGGCAACCTTCCAACTATCAGAGATTTTTCCTTCCATGAGAGACTTACTGAACAACATGGCAATGGGGGAGGCAATTGCAGGAGCTGATATTTTTAGTAGCTTTGACCCCAGTTTATTGAAATCTTCAAACGCTTCTGCTTTTGGTTGATTTAAGAGAGTTAGAACCTTTTTCCTGGATATTCGTCTAAAAAGGAACTCAGGCATAGGTGACGCTGGCACACCTCCGGACATCCCAGCTCAGGTTGAATCAGGTATGAGAATTTTAAATCTATCTACAGCTCTAAATAACTTATTAAAAGCATTGGCAACTTCCTGATGGTCACTAAGTAGCTTAGTTTCAGCCAAAATATCAGAATAAGAGTAGCTAGGTTGACCATTTAGAAGGGCATTAATGTGGGACCACAGCTTTTTTGGGTTGATCAAGCTCTTGTTTAGTAGGTTCCTGATATATTTCCATTTGGCATTCTTAAGTTTCACTTTACAGATATTCTTGCACTCACTATATATGTTCCAGTCAGATATGAGGCAACTGGTTTGAATACTCACCACATTTTGTCTCTCAGCCTCAGTTGTTTTCTTAGGTCTGCATCAAGACATTTGGACCCTTGGCCTCTCATCCTGATTTGTTTATATGGGGCATGTAAGTTAACTGCAGATAGGAAATTATTGGTAAAAAAAGTCTAGGGTGCTATTAATATCTGGGAGAGACTTAATTGATGCCCAATGTACGTTGGACAGGGTTACTTGGCAGGGAAGACTTACGCAATAAACCACGACAGAGTGTGGGTGATGCAAGCAATAACACACAATGAAGTGTGGGTTATCTCCTGATAAGAGCATGCCCAGGTGTGTTATAAGGCATGAGGCACTTGCACCGAGTGCCTTATGCACCTGGGCGTGCTCTTATCAGGAGATAACCCACACCTCGGAGTGTGTTATTGAACTTACAAAATGGACCCTCAAGTAATTATTTAATGGGTAAAAACAAAACTCATAAAAAAAATAAAAAAATATAAAAAAATGGTTTCAATAACTCAGGTAGTAAAAAAATAGTCCCCCTATGAAGTCACAGTTAAGTTAGCAGTACAGTGTCTCTGTGTTCTTGAGGTTATCTAGTACTGTGTTTACCACTTTGAATGCCTTTAAATTCCCCTGTGACATTTTTTTTATTGTGTTTCCAGTTTAAATGGTGAGAGTAGTGGTTTTTAACACTGAGGTTGCACCTTCATTGACAGCTGCCCCAGCTGCAATCCTGTCTGGCAAGGTTGCTCTATGTCAGTCACAACTCTCCACCCCCATACTCAGAGTGAGAAAAACTGTGGCACTGGCAGAAAGACAGTGTAATTGTTTTCTTTAGTTTTGCTGTTCTTCTTTTTTATTTAGAGGTTCTGTTGCGTGCTATGAAAAGAGGTGGGGGTGGGCAGACCGGAGCTCGGTCAGAGGGATGTCTCACTGTGAGCTATGCCGGCCTGTGTTTCTGTTTTTGGCTGCCACAGCTCACTGATTCCGAGGTGTTGTGGGGCTCAGGGCTGGTGGGTAGTACTGATTGGCTACTATATCATCTGATAAGGACACAGCTCAGATAATGTAGTAGGCAATCAGGATGATAGATTTTTCTGCCCATTTTATAAGCTGGATTTGCCCATGCCTGGCGTGGTTCGGTCATGAAGCCGCAGGCCGAGTGACCAAACCATGCCAGGCGTGGGTAAATCCAAGCATCCCCCACACCCTGGAGTGGTTTATTGTGATTATACAATAGCCCCCTTTATTCTAGGTTAAAAAAAAAGGAAAAACATTTTTTTGTTGTATTTTGTATTATTTTTATTTACTTTATTCCTGGATGAGTAAAATAGTTCTGGGTTGTTGCCTACTGCCCTGTTTCTAATGCTGCTCCACACAGATGGAGACACTGTGTAAAATGCTGCCCAGCTCAACTAAGGAACACATACATGCACACACACACACACACACACAAAAGTGCACACAGTAAAGTACAGGCATGTTTGTTTTTCTAGTTATTTCCCTTTTTATATACAGATAGTGTGCGAGTCATCAGTTTGTGCGGTGCAGGGGTAACAGGTTGGGTACTACACGAGAGTGTGTGCTTCTGGGTATTCCCATCAGGAGGAAGTAATGGCAGTGCCAATTTCGGAAAGATGGGTGATCACTAGTGTCCATGAAAAAACATAGATTTTAGACGGTGCTGTTTTGGGCTGCCCTCTGCCTTGGCCCTCAGAACAGTGGAGAGGGTCCGAGGTCAGAGGGTTCGAAGCTGCAACAGCTGCAAATTTCAACTGTGGAGCCCTAATTTATATCAAGGCTCCCTATACCGCAATCATTTTTTTTTTTATTCTGATTGCGACACCAGGCATTTGTCCTGGATTTAACCAGGGCATTTATAATTGGATAATGAGCTGTGAAGTAATGATGGTGTGGGGACTTGGAAAATGGAGCCAATACTGGTAAGGACCTGGGAAGAGCCCAGGCGGGTTCACAAGAGAGTTGTCATGGATGAAAGACTGCTAAAAAATGAAAGAAAAAGTTCTGTGTTTGGAAAACAGTGTTTGGAGAGTGGTCATGATTTTCATAACTCACTCTGTTTTTGGGAGGTTGTTTAGCAAGAGGGCAATATGGCGGGTATGGTTTCTTGTTTCGGGGGTCGGAGTGATTTTGAGAAGGTGGGGGTTCCAGATGCGGCAGACTGACACCTTTTGCATTGATAATGGCAGGATTTACCACAATTGAAAGGTGTCAGTCAGCCAATTCCCCATTCTAGGAACCCTTGTATAATATATGATTAAATAAAATAAAAAATACCTTGCAAGGAAGATCCTGGGAGAATGTTTGGCAGCACAATTTTTTTAAATGCAGAAAGTTAGGGAGTGGTCACAAAGGGAGTCTGTGGAAATGGCTGCAGCTTTTATTGTATCAGGGATGGATACTAGAACCCAATCAAGCAGAGTGTGATTACTTGATTTACAGTTTAGCCTGGTTGGTTCACAGTTTGAGTGAGCTGAGCCTCCAGGACTGTATCCCAATATTAAGACCTTCATGTTACGGAGCTAGCTTAAATTGAAGTCTCCCAGAAGTATTAATTCACCAAGTGAGTAATCTGTGAGAACACCCAGGAGGTAGATTAGTGCAGTAGCTGCAACCCAAGGAGGGTTATAGAAGCAGCCCATGTAGCGGGGTTTAACACTGCCAATGAGAATTTTGACAATGAGCTCTCACATGATAAAGCATCTATCTCAGTAAGGAATACCTGAGAGGCATTGAGGGAAAACCTGATATAAAGGAGTACTCCACCACCCTTCTTTCCAGGTTTGTCTCTATGGAACAAGGTGACTCCTGGGAGCTCAACCTTGTGGGAGAACACAGAAGGCTTTAACCAGGTTTCTGATATACCTAATACACCAGGGGCATATAAATCAACACAGGTCTCCAGTTCTTGGATTTTAGGGCTGAGGCTATTAGTCTTCATGTGAGAAATTTGTATTCCCCACATCTTAGACCAGCTTGAGTCATTGGGAGAGAATATTCTGAAACTACGGGGGTTAGGGCATGGGTTAAGCTCTATGTCCCGATACAATAATAGCAAAAAAGTACAGGCAGTGGTCTAATAAGAGGGCATACATCTACAAAAGTAGGCCGCTGTGCTCCCTCCTATAGGCAGTAGAACAGATTGTAGCAGTTGCCTTTCTGTACACCTCTTGAAGTACAATTTAGAGAGGGTCGCAGTACAGGGAGCAGAGAGTGACATGATAGGAGACTGATTACCTGGGTTTTCTTGATTAGGCCAGCTAGGGGCAGGTATAATTATTTCTAGACTAAGGACAGTACATAGGTACAGTGCCATTAACAATGTACCCAACTTAGCCATGGTGCATGAGGGTGAGGCATTTTAAGGCAAATACATTTGTCTTTAGACCAAACATTTTAGTAATAGGACTGAGGTAATCAGGGGCAGGATTATATAGATGTGAGTGTGCCCCTTCCCACAATCGGAGATTAGAGTCCTGTCCAGGCAGGGGTGAGAAGTTTAAGACAAACACCCACCCAGGAGTATGCTAGCAATATAAAATGCAGGTATACCAGGTTAAAACAAAATACATGTGTGCACCTCAGCCACTTAGGGTATGATTCTTAGCAGCACTCGTCCCTGAGTTGCTTCAATAAAAAGCTACCGCATATAGCTTAGAATTACTGACATCTAAGCTCAGTTAATATTTTTACTTAAAGAATGACACAATAGTGTCAACAGACAGAAAAAGAATAGGTTTGTAGCAGAGCCTAGAGCTGAAAGTTAACTATAGCACCACATTGAGACATGTTCAGCCCCAGTCCAGCATTAACTGTATGCACTGATACACGTGCTAATGTTCAAGTAACAAAACTATTCTTGTAGCATTGTTAGTGGACTCACAATTATTTAGTGAACAGTATCTTAGTGTGTGAGTCATGGACAGCGTCTCCCTTGCTCAGCAGCCTTTCCTGGCAGACTCCCCCTGGCAGATTTCCCAATATCCTTTGTGCTGTGGTCATTCACATAAGGACCACTATGGGACAGTCTCCTTTTATGGAGAGCCATGCATCTTGATTGGCTAGAGGGTGAGGGCTAGGGTAAAGGCTGTAGGAAACATAGAAACATAGACTTTGACAGCAGATAAGGACCGCTTGGCCCACCTAGTCTGCCCATTTCCCTACCTAATGGATAGGCTGCAGATCCTAGTTAACTAATAGCCTACTTCCTCCTACCCCCTTCATGTTATGGATCTAGTTTAAACTGAAGTCTCCCAGAAGTATTAATTCACCAAGTGAGTGATCTGTGAGAACACCCAGGAGGTAGACTAGTGCAGTAGCTGCAACCCTAGGGGGGGGTTATAGAGGCAGCCCATGTAGCGGGGTTTAACACTGCCAATGAGAATTTTGACAATGAGATCTCACATGATAAAGCATCTATCTCAGTAAGGGATACTAGAGAGGCATTGAGGGAAGACCTGCTATAAAGGAGTACTCCACCACCCTTCTTTCCAGGTTTGTCTCTATGGAACAAGGTGACTACTAGGAGCTCAACCTTGTGGGACATCACAGATGGCTTTAACCAGGTTTCTGATATACCAGCGTGGTGATCACTGGTGGGGGGAGGGCTGGAGGCACCAGCAGAAGCCCTTCTCGTACCCTGTAGGTCAGTGCAGTGGCATTCTGCCAGTCAAAGATACAAGTGTCCCATTCGCTAGTGGTCTCCCATTTTAAACAGTGTTGGGCTTCCTCAGGATAGGCAGGAAAGTTTAAGTTAAAAAATGCAGCCTTCTGATTGGCTGCACAGTGAGGGCTAGGATCCGGGCTTCCTTGTTACTATTACCTGAATTTTATCAAATTATTGCTGTTTCTCTGATCTTTCTCATTATCAGTCCTATTTTCAAGTAATTGTGTTAAAAATTAAACATTTGGCTAAGATAACCATTGTTTTTACGGAGTTCTATCTTAATTTGATGCAAGCCAAGTTGTACCGTTTTTCATTCTATGCCACAGTTACTTGCTTGTTTAACTGTACTGTACTAGCACTCTCCTGCCCTTCTTTGGGATCACTATTTAAACTTTGATATACCCCACTTTGTTCTTTCCACCACAAATATGTGATGTCACATGGCTGTTGTCATGGAGGATCTAAGCTCAGCTGATCCCCATATAGCAAAATAAAATTTTTGAAATCAATCAAAAATTCTTTTTTGTTTTATTTTCCAATGAAAGATTTTAGTGGGGTCATTGTAGGCCAAAAAGATTGTGCTTCTGGGTCCAAATCAATGTTTTTGACCCTTCGTGGGAGTTCAGCCAGATTTCAGACTAGGTTTGTACATGTATTTTCTGTATGTTTGTTGTTCTCTTGATGTTTTCTAATAAATCTACCTTTCCTAGATTGTATTCCATTACTTACTTGCAATATTTGTTCACTGGATTTTTCCAGCTCTCTAATATCTTGCAATAGCGAATATTCTCTTATTAATGGAAGAGAGCTACCTTCCTTTGTTGGCGATGAGGTGCCCCTTGGTATTAGTGAGTGCTGTATTCTCAGAATTCCATTAGGACCTGCTAAATCCAGTTGTGTTCCTGGTGTTACAAAATCATTTGTAATCTTTTTATTTTTGTTCAGTGTGATTATGCTATTCTGTTTTTTAGATTTATTTTGTTTTTTCCCACCCAGAGATGTTTTCTTTCTCCCTGCCATTGTATATCGAGGTGCAAGTTGCCTAAATGCCAGAAATATGGTATAACTTGCTTACTGAAAATAGTATCTGCAGATAAATAATAATGATAACAGTTCAAAAAGTAACACATTTTGATGTGCTGCATACTGTGTGAACAAACAGTCTAAATGCACGTGCTTTCTAGATAATAGTTAATTTCTTTTTAAATTTGCTCCACTCCAGAAGAAGCAAGTTACTCTCTTCTGGAGTCAAGCTTCCCACTTCTTTCTTGTTGTTAAATTCCTTGAAAGGAGCGGAAGTTTTTTTTTTATTTTATTTAAGTTGCACAATAGTCTCTTAGCCAGTATGCCCGTACACCTATAATAGGTTGAACATTTAACTAATGGCAGGTTACCACTATACAAAATACCACTAGACACAGCCCTTTCTAAAAAAAAAAAAAATCTCAAAATATCTCAGAGACCCTCCTATGATAACCTACAGTTCAATGTGCTTATGCAGCTTGGTATGATGTATGCTTGTGTAACTAGATACATTGAGGCTGTTCGCCTCTGTCTCTTGGATATACCAGCCTATAGGAGTACGATGGTGAGGAACCCACCCTAGAGGCTCCACCTCTATAGGTACCATGGGAATGATTCCCTTGGCTAAAGGTAGCTTAGGAAAAGCCCACGGGAAAGACAGATGTGCCACTGGAGGAGGAGGAGGAGGGGAGGATGGGGGGGTCAATGGCCAGCCCGGTGGTCTGAGAGCTGAGGTACTGGACACCACACCTCATGCTACATTGGTGACCCAGGTTCGGAAACATGCCTGGGTCATAAGGGGTCAGCAGGAGAGGGATAGGATCGAGCATCCGAGTGTCTGCTCTCCTATCCCTGGGGAGGGCTGAAGGTTGTCACTGCTCTGCAGTGGCCCTTGGTGATGACTGGGGGCACTACTAGAGTAGGAGGCTTTGGGGTGGGCTGGAATGTGGCAGACATCAGCACATTGTGCCTTTGACGTCATTGCATGTCCATACTCCAGGGGTCACAACTAGGAGGAAAAAATGGCTGGGTATGACCATGCAGCTTGATGGCTGTGCTCTGCACCACCCAAAGGACTGTTGTGGAATTGCACTAGGGTGTCTTGGCCCGGCCTGGTTCAGAGTGGCATAGGGGGACCTTCCAGTGGGTCAGGGCATGGCTGCACCAGACCCCCATCATGAGAGTGAGCCTGCTGCTCTCTGGGTGGGCAGAGCTGGAGGCTGGATGCCCCCATCAGTTACACCGCAGTAGGTGAGAAAAAAAGAAATATGATAAAAAAGAAATGAATCCTGGAATTAGCCAGGAGGAGCGGCCTTTAAAGGCCTGATGGGGGAGCGGTTTGTTGCTCCATCCACTGAACTACAGGCATAGCCTGTGCAATTCAATGTGCTTATGCAACTTGGTATGATGTATGCTTGTGTAACTAGATACATTGTGGCTGTTCACCTCTCTATCCATGGGATATACCACTCTATAGGGGTACAATGGTAAGGAAACCTAGAGGAGGGTTCCAGCCCTATAGGTACTGTGGGAATGATTCCCTTGGCTAAAGGTAGCTTAGGAAAAGCTCAAAAAGAATATCCTAAAGGGTGTCAAGCATCGAAGGAGGCAAGAATTCAGAAGATATCGAGGACGGGAATGGAGGCTGATGAACGTAAATGGGAAGGAGAGGAGAGGAACAATAGATGATGAGGATAATGAACAAAATGAAAGCTGCCATGAGTCAGAAGGCCAGACTTCCTAAGGAGAGAGGGAACAGCTTGGGCCACCATCCCACTCCATCCAACAGTGGAACCTAACTACGGAACCTATGAAAACACTAACCCTATGTAAATGTTACAACCATTGGCACGGAGGAGAGGAAAAACCCCTTTAAGGAGGAAACCTCTAGGGGTCCAAGACCTAGGTCACCTTCCCTCCAGGCTGAAGGACATTTTGGTTAGTGATGGCTCAACTACTGCAATTTAGAGTCGAGATCGAGGGAAGAAGAAAATATTCCAATTTAGATAAAGCTCTCACTCTTTCCTTCTAACAGGAATGCTATTTAGGGTTGTGAGTGACATCTCTTCAACTAGATGCCCAAAAGCAAAGGAGGAGAGAAGTGACCGCTGAGGCAGTCAGCCGGCCTACACAAGCCTCCGAAACAAACCAGGTAAACCAGAGGCGGTCAGATGGAGAATGGCGTAGAGGGTGACTCCAAACCTGCTAGGAAGTTAAAAGGGTTCTTTCGATGAAAGTCCCACCCCTCACAGCTGGAAGTCATCAATTCTGCATCCAGAAGTGTTACTGAAATGAGGGACAACTGACAGTCCACCCAGAGTGAAGACATTCTCACTATGGGCCAGGGAGAAGGACCCCGCCCCAAGCTTTGAATGGTCCAGATATGGACTTCATGGGTGCAGAGCGAGACAGTCAGCTACAGGCTAGCCCTGAGCCATGGAGCAATGGACATTGAAGGCATGTCTCCGAATGGAGAGCAGGTAAAGTTGAGGTAGCATGGGGCCCGTATGGGGGGTATGTTCGATTAGTCGATGTGAATGAGTAGACCTACAGAGAGGTCAAATTGAGCAAAGGAGACCCAGACATGGGTCCAGAGGAGGAGATTGCAAGTAGCAACCACAGGAGTGCATGCCAACTGGGTCCATTGATAAGTCAAATTAGAAGTGAATTGATTGCATGAGAGAGAGAGATGAGAACAGCCAGGCGCAGCCCACAGCCAGTGGTGACGGTATGAAGAACCAGGAGTAATTGCTAGGTATGAAGGCAGGTAGAGTATAGGAAGGATGAGGTAAGAGAACAAATAGAGATTGACACAGAGTAGAGGGAGATACGAGTCAAGTGGTCTGAAATGTAGGACTAAGGTAAGAGAAAGAGACAAATAGGTACGCTGATGGTGGAATAGGGAAACACCCCCAAAGAAAGCATGAGATGAGGAAGGAAAAGAGGCGAGGGTCGAGGTAATGGTGGAAGTGAAATAGCGAGAAAGGCTGGAATGACATGGTGTACAGAAAGCACTGCATCCGGCAGTGAACAGAAGAAGGAGGGAGAGACGAAGATGGTCGGACGATGCCTGCAGCCTACCATAAGTTGAGAAGTCAATGTGGGAGGAAGGATGGTCGAAAACGAATGAACGATAAAGGGTGGTGGATTGAAAGCCATGAAGGTAGGAACAATGAAGGTGAGGTATGAAATGGACGATGTACAATAATGGAGTGAAGCCTTGAAGGCCAGTACGGCGAAGGTGAGTTATGAAATGGACGATGTATGATAATGGAGTGAAAGCCATGAAGGTAGGAACAATGAAGGTGAGATATGAAATGGATGATGTACAATGATGGAGTGAAGCCTGGAAGGCCAGTACAGTTGAGGTGAGGCATGAAGTGGATGATGTATGATAATGGAGTGAAAGCCTTGAAGGCCGGTACGATTAAGGGTATAGGAAGGATGAAGATCAGTAATGATGGAGGTTGACATGGAGTAGAGGAAATATGAGTTGAGTGGTCCAGAACTGAGGACTAGGGTATGAAGAGCATACGAATAGGTAAGGTGATGGCAGGATTGAGAAATACTGGCAGCGAAGACAGTATGTGGAGAGGTGGAGGGTGGGAATGGAGTGGCGAAAGGGGCAGCTGGCATACTATGGTGAGCCCAAAAGAAAGAACAATGACAGAGAGCCAGGGGAAGAGAGGAGGTTTGAGAATGAAAGACATAATAGGATCGAGGAAAGATGATACCAAAAGTATGAAATGAATGATGGAAATGACTGACAAACTGATAAGGAAAGAAAAAAAATAACAGGCAGGGGGTCCAGAACAAAGGAGCAGGTACTAATAGGGAAGGGAATGTCAGGGTAGGAAGACTCTCCAAAAGAAAGCAGGGAGCAAGCCAAGGCAGAGTCGACAGGAAGAAGCAGGAGAAAGAGCGAGTTGCAGAGTCAATAGAATGAGGACTTGTTAGCCAATAGGTGAGTAGTGAAGGAGTGGTGGTAGGACAGGAACCCCACAAATGAAACACGGACAGCAAGCTGGCCGAGGCCAGCATTCCATGGACTGGAGAGTAGCCAGGAAGGCAAAAGAAGGCACAAAGGAGATGCAGGCAGGGCAGAGCACAGTCCCAGCAAGGGCCAGACAAGAAAAAGCATAAGTGATCAAAATGATAAGGAAAGGACAGGCTACGGGAGCAAAAGAGGATGAACAAGCACCGATGCAGACCAGGAAAGCACTGCAGCTAGTGGAGAGGTGAGGGGGCTATGCACCCAGGAGAAAAAGCCAAGCAATGAAGAACAGGCCAGCTCCTGAAGAGTGGAAAAACAGAGTGCCGGGCGGAGAGGAGCAGAGGAGAGACAGGGGCCACTGAAGTACAGCAGTCAATCCAAAGTGGAGGCAGAAATGGAGTGGAGTAGCTCACTCTGGGAAACAGCAGAAATTGAAAACACCCCTGAGCTAGAGCAGCAAAGAGCAATGGGCACCTGAGTACTAGCAAGAGGGAGATGAAGAACCCAGAAACAGAGATGGACCAGGTGAGCAGCCACCGAAGCCAGAGGGTGGCCAGTGACATCAGACCCAGAAGAAGCAGGAGGAAATGGGGTGGCTGACTGCAAGGCAAAAGAAATCCCCAAAAATGAAAAGGAGAGGTAATGAACTGTAATCGAACCCGGGATTAGGACTCCCCAGACAGGGAGGGGGGTGGTGAGGTAATGGAGAAGAAACAATGAGGGTTGAGAGCAAAAAGGCAAGAGGGAGGAAAATGAACAGGGAGAAGAACAAAATGATGCAAGCGGGGGGAGCAAGGATGAGCGACAGAATGCAAACTGATGGAGTGGGCCAAAAGAGAACAGGAGCAGCCGAAGGCTAGAAACAAACAAGGAAATGGAGCAGGAGAAGGGGCAGCTGATACAGCCTCCGGCTGCAACAAAAGAAACGAATCCTGGAAGTAACCAGAAGGAGCGGCCTTTAAAGGCCTGATGGGGGAGTGGTTTGTTGCTCTACCCATTGAACTACAAGCATAGCCTGTGCAATACATGAGGGGAAAGTGTGTAAGTATCAGCTATATATTAAAAATACTGAATATTTTTCCAGAATAAAGAACAGTAAAGAATAATTAATGCAATGGTAAATCATTGTAAAAAGGCAGAAGAAACTTACATTCTGTGGATACTCAGTTTAAAACTCAAAGTAAGTTTAAACCCAATGCTGTCCAACAAGGAGGCCCACAAAAAGTATCAGAGTGCTGCTCATGCTTTCCTTGTGATCTGGTGGTGTCTATAATTTGTTGGATGCTATTGCTTGTAAATTACAAGTCAGATAAGAAGGACACTAATCTTTGCTCACTATAAGGCAGTTAAACTTCACCCAGTAGCTATTTCAACATTTGCTGGTTCCTACATTTCAATTGCTGTTAGAGGCAAAAACGTTTTGCTATAGACAGTTTTGTTTTTACAACTTCTTCCATCTTAAAATAAGTTCTCTATCACTCCTGCTTCAACTCTTCTCTTCTCCAGGCTAGGCCTGAATACAAACTACAGTAGCTGCCACTCCAGGTAGTGGGGTCTTCTATGCTACAAATGGAGTCTCACGTCAACACTGTGGCATGAAAATTTGATATTTAAAATCCAATTAGCCGACCCATTCTGTACACACAAAACGTTTTAACCTTTTTTCCAGGAAATATACATATAGACTAATGCATGGGGAAGTATGGTTCACAACGATTTTATGCACACCCTAGGTGTGCGATGCCCCATAAACTCTGAGGGTGATGCCTGAGGAGTTTATCAGGGCATCACACACCAAGGGTGTGCATAAAATCCTTGTTAACCACACTTCCCCATGTTTTATTTATTTTTTATATTTTCTGGTTTCTCCATGCCGTCTGTTACCCCATTTCTGTGCTCTCTCTCTCTCTCTCACCTGTCCTCCATCCCTCCATTTTGTGTGCTGTCCTCGCTTTCTCTTTCAGTCCCAGTCTTTCCCGCTGTCAACAGCCTGTTCTGTGCCCCCCCCCCATCTGTCTATCAGACCCTCCTCCTGTTGACTGTTTCATTCGGTGGCACAAACTGTGAACAACTTGCCATTTTTGTTGTTTTTCTGTTACAGTTTTAGTACTGAATTGTGCCCGGCTTTCTTTTTTTTTGAACGTCCTAGAAGACTGCTATTCACGCTGGAGGTTTTGTGGAGAGAGCAAATGGCCAGTGTGAAGAGTCTCTGCTGCAGGTGTTCAAGTGCACAGAAGGCTGTTTTTGGAAACATAGTTTACAGAAATCCATTATTCACACAGGTGAATAATGGAGTTTGTGAGGT